>CM051235.1:319667650-320917650 GCA_027917425.1 Gastrophryne carolinensis
GGGAGAGAGTGTGAGTAAGGGAGAGAGTGAGTAAGGGAGGGAATGAGTAAGGGAGGGGAATGAGTAAGGGAGGGAATGAGTAAGGGAGAGAGTAAGGGGGGAGTAAGGGAGGGAGTGAGTAAGAACGGGAGGGAGGGTTGTGAGTGAGTGAGGGAGGGAGGGAGGGGAGGGAGGGAGGGTTGTGAGTGAGTGAGGGAGGGAGGGTTGTGAGGGAGGGAGGGAGGGTTGTGAGGGAAGGAGGGAGGATTCGGAGGGAGGGAGGATTGGGAGGGAGGAGGGTTGTGAGTGAGGGAGGGTTGTGAGGTAGGGAGGGTTGTGAGTGAGGGAGGGTTTTGAATGAGGGAGGGAGGGTTATGAGTGAGGGAGGGAGGGTTGTGAGTGAGGGTGGGAGGGAGGGAGGGTTGTGAGTGACGGTGGGAGGGAGGGTTGTGAGTGAGGGAGGGAGGGTTGTGAGTGAGGGAGGGAGGGTTGTGAGTGAGGGTGGGAGGGAGGGTTGTGAGTGAGGGTGGGAGGGAGGGTTGTGAGTGAGGGTGGGAGGGAGGGTTGTGAGTGAGGGTGGGAGGGAGGGAGGTTGTGAGTGAGGGTGGGAGGGAGGGAGGGTTGTGAGTGAGGGTGGGAGGGAGGGAGAGTTGTGAGTGAGGGTGGGACGGAGGGAGAGTTGTGAGTGAGGGAGGGAGGGAGAGTTGTGAGTGAGGAGGGAGGGTTGTGAGTGAGGGAGGGAGGGAGGGTTGTGAGTGAGGGTGGGAGGGAGGGAGGGTTGTGAGTGAGGGTGGGAGGGAGGGAGGGTTGTGAGTGAGGGTGGGAGGGAGGGAGGGTTGTGAGTGAGGGTGGGAGGGAGAGTTGTGAGTGAGGGTGGGAGGGAGGGAGGTTGTGAGTGAGGGTGGGAGGGAGGGAGGGAGGGTTGTGAGTGAGGGTGGGAGGGAGGGTTGGGAGTGAGGGTGGGAGGGAGGGTTGGGAGTGAGGGTGGGAGGGAGGGTTGGGAGTGAGGGTGGGAGGAGGGTTGGGAGTGAGGGAGGGGAGGTTGTGAGTGAGGGTGGGAGGGAGGGAGGGTTGTGAGTGAGTGAGGGAGGGAGGGAGGGAGGGAGGGAGGGTTGTGAGTGAGGGAGGGAGGGAGGGTTTGTGAGGGAGGGAGGGTTGTGAGGTAGGGAGGGTTGTGAGTGAGGGAGGGTTTTGAATGAGGGAGGGAGGGTTATGAGTGAGGGAGGGAGGGTTGTGAGTGAGGGTGGGAGGGAGGGAGGGTTGTGAGTGACGGTGGGAGGGAGGGAGGGTTGTGAGTGAGGGAGGGAGGGTTGTGAGTGAGGGTGGGAGGGAGGGTTGTGAGTGAGGGTGGGAGGGAGGGAGGGTTGTGAGTGAGGGTGGGAGGGAGGGAGGGTTGTGAGTGAGGGTGGGAGGGAGGGAGGGTTGTGAGTGAGGGTGGGAGGGAGGGAGAGTTGTGAGTGAGGGTGGGAGGGAGGGAGAGTTGTGAGTGAGGGGGAGGGAGGAGGTGTTGTGAGTGAGGGTGGGAGGGAGGGTTGTGAGTGAGGGTGGGAGGGAGTGAGGGTTGTGAGTGAGGGTGGGAGGGAGGGAGGGTTGTGAGTGAGGGTGGGAGGGAGGGAGGGTTGTGAGTGAGGGTGGGAGGGAGGGAGGGGTGTGATGTGAGGGAGGGAGGGTTGTGAGTGAGGGTGGGAGGGAGGGTTGGGAGTGAGGGTGGGAGGGAGGGTTGGGAGTGAGGGTGGGAGTGAGGGTGGGAGGGAGGGTTGGGAGTGAGGGTGGGAGGGAGGGTTGGGAGTGAGGGAGGGGAGGTTGTGAGTGAGGGTGGGAGGGAGGGAGGGTTGTGAGTGAGGGTGGGAGGGAGGGAGGGTTGTGAGGGAGGGTGGGAGGGAGGGAGGGTTTGTGAGGGAGGGTGGGAGGGAGGGAGGGTTGTGAGGGAGGGTGGGAGGGAGGAGGGTTGTGAGGGAGGAGGGTTGTGAGGGAGGGTTGTGAGGGAGGGAGGGTTGTGAGGGAGGGTGGGAGGGAGGGTTGTGAGGGAGGGTGGGAGGGAAGGGTTGTGAGGGAGGGGGGTTGTGAGTGAGGGAGAGTTGTGAGTGAGGGTGGGAGGAGAGTTGTGAGTGAGGGTGGGAGGGAGAGTTGTGAGTGAGGGTGGGAGGGAGGGTTGTGAGTGAGGGAGGGAGGGTTGTGAGTGAGGGAGGGAGGGTTGTGAGTGAGGGAGGGAGGGAGGGTTGTGAGTGAGGGAAGGAGGGAGGGTTGTGAATGAGGGAGGCGAGGGTTGTGAGTGAGGGAGGGAGGGTTGTGAGGGAGGGTTGTGAGGGAGGGAGGGAGGGTTGTGAGGGAGGGAGGGTTGTGAGTGAGGGAGGGAGGGTTGTGAGTGAGGGAGGGAGGGAGAGAGGGAGGGTTGGGAGGGAGAGAGGGAGGGTTGGGAGGGAGAGAGGGAGGGTTGGGAGGGTTGGGAGGGAGGGAGGGTTGGGAGGGAGGGAGGGAGGGAGGGAGGGTTGTGAGGGAGGGAGGGAGGAAGGTTTGTGAGTGAGGGAGGGAGTAAGGGAGGGACGGAGTAAGGGAGGGAGGGAGTACGGGAGGGAGGGAGTACGGGAGGGAGGGAGTAAGGGAGGGTTGTAAGGGGAGGGAGGGAGTGAGTACGGTAGGGAGTCAGGGAGGGAGTAAGGGAGGGACGAGAGTAAGGGAGGGAGTGAGTAAGTAAGGGAGGGAGTGAGGTAAGGAAGGGAGTGAGTAAGGGAAGGAGGGAGGTGAGGAGTAGAGGGAGGGAGTGAGGGAGGGAGTAAGGGAGGGAGTGAGGGAGGGAGTGAGTAAGGGAGAGTGTGAATAAGGGAGGGAGTGAGTAAGGGAGAGAGTGTGAGTAAGGGAGATAGTGAGTAAGGGAGGGAGATGAGTAAGGGAGGGAATGAATAAGGGAGGGAATGAGTAAGGGAGAGAGTAAGGGGGGAGTAAGGGAGGGAGTGAGTAAGAAAGGGAGGGAGGGTTGTGAGGAAGGGAGGGAGGGTTGTGAGGAAGGGAGGGGGGGTTGTGAGGGAGGGAGGGTTGTGAGGGAAGGAGGGAGGATTGGGAGGGAGGGAGGGTTGTGAGTGAGGGAGGGTTGTGAGTGAGGGAGGGAGGGTTGTGAGTGAGGGAGGGAGGGTTGTGAGTGAGGGAGGGAGGGAGGGTTGTGAGTGAGGAGGGAGGGAGAGGGTTGTGAGTGAGGGAGGGTTGTGAGGTGAGGGAGGGAGGGTTGTGAGTGAGTGAGGGAGGGAGGGTTGTGAGTGAGGGAGGGAGGGAGGGTGGTGAGTGAGGGAGGGGAGGGAGGGTTGTGAGTGAGGAGGGAGGGAGGTTGTGAGTGAGGGAGGGAGGGTTGGGAGGGAGGGTTGTGAGTGAGTGAGGAGGGGAGGGTTGTGAGTGAGGGAGGGAGGGTTGTGAGTGAGGGAGGGTTGTGAGTGAGGGAGGGAGGGAGTAAGGGAGGGAGGGAGTGAGTAAGGGAGGAAGGGAGGGAGTGAGGGAGGGAGTAAGGGAGGGAGTGAGGGAGTGAGTAAGGGAGAGAGGGAGTAAGGGAGGAAGGGAGGGAGGAAGTAAGGGAGGGAGGGAGGAAGTAAGGGAGGGAGTAAGGGAGGGAATCAGTAAGGGAGGGAGGGAGTAAGCGAGTGAGGGAGTAAGGGTGGATTGGGAGGCTCGATAGGGAGGGAGTACTGAAGGGAGCAAGTACAGGAGGGAGGGAGGAAGTGAATAAGGGAGGGAGGGAGTAAGGGAGAGAATAAGAAGGGAGGGAATGAGTAAGGGAGGGAGGGAGTAAGGGAGGGTGGGAGGCAGGGAGGGAGGGAGTAATGAAGGGAGCCAGTACAGGAGGGACGGAGCGAGATAGTGAATGAAGTGAGAGAAAGGGAGGGAGGGAGTAAGGGTGGGAGTATGGGAGTGAGTAAGTAAGGGAGGAAGTAAGGGAGGGAGGGATGGAGTAAGGGATGGAGTATGGGAGGGAGGGATGGAGTAAGGAGGGAGGGAGTGAGGGAAGGAGGAAGTGAGTAAGGGAGGGGAGGAGTGAGTAAGGGAGGGAGTGAGTAGGGAAGGAGGGAGGGAGTACGGGAAGGAGGGAATGAGTAAGGGAAGGAGGAGGGAGGGAACGAGGGAATGAGTAAGGGAGGGAGGGATGGGAATGAGTAAGGGAGGGAGGGAGGGAATGAGTAAGGGAGGGAGGGAGGGAAGGAGTAAGGGAGGGAGGGAGGGAATGAGGGAATGAGTAGGGAGGGAGGGAGGGAATGAGTAAGGGAGGGAGGGAGGGAGCGAGTATGGGAGGGAGCGAGTACGGGAGGGAGCGAGTACAGGAGGGAGAGAGCGAGTACGGGAAGGAGGGAGGGAGCGAGTACGGGAGGAGGGAGGGAGCGAGTACAGGAGGGAGGGAGCGAGTACGGGAGGGAGGGAGCGAGTATGGGAGGGAGGGAGCGAGTACGGGAGGGAGCGAGTACGGGAGGGCGGGAGGGAGCGAGTACGGGAGGGAGGGAGCGAGTGCGAGAGGGAGGGTGAGAGCGAGTACAGGCAGGAGGGAGCGAGTACGGGAGGGAGGGAGGAAGGGAGGAAGGGAGTGAGTAAGGGAGTGAGGGAGTAAGGGAGAGAGGGAGGGAGGGAGTAAGGGAGGGAAGGAGGGAGTAAGGGAGGGAAGGAGGGAGTAAGGGAGGGAGCGAATACTGGGGGAGGGAGGAAGGGAGCGAGTACGGAAGGCAGGGTGCGAGTGAGGGAGGGAGGGAGGGAGGGAGGGAGTATGGGAGGGATAGAATGAGTCAGAAGGGAGCGAGTACGGGAGGATGCGAGTCGGAAGAAAGCGAGTACAGGCGGGAGGGAGGGAGTGAGGGAAGGAGGGAGGGAAGGAGGGAGAGAAGGAGAGAGGGAGGGAGTAAAGGAGGGAGGGAGTAAGGGAGGGAAGGAGTGAGGGAGGGAGGGAGTATAGAGGGGGAGTAATAGGGGAGGGAGGTTTGTGAGAGGGAAGGTTGTGGGGGGAGGGTTATGAGGGGGGAGGAAGGGTTGTGAGGGGGAAAGGAAGGGTTGTGAGGGGGGAGGAAGGGTTGTGAGGGGGGAGGAAGGGTTGTGAGGTGGGAGGGAAGGAGGGTTGTGAGGGAGGGAGGTAGGGAGGGAGGGAATGAGGAAGGGAGGGAGGAAGGGAATGAGTAAGGGAGGGAGGAAGGGAATGAGTAAGGGAGGGAGGGAATGAGTAAGAGAGGGAGCGAGGTAGTGAGTGAGTGAGGGAGTGAGTGAGTAAGGGAGGGATGGAGTAAGGGAGGGAGGGATGGAGTAAGGGAGGGAGGGATGGGGTAAGGGAGGGATGGAGTAAGGGAGGGAGGGAGGGATGGGGTAAGAGAAGGAGAGAGGGAGAGGGGGAGGTAGTAAGGGAGGGAGGGAGTAAGGGAGTGAGTAAGGGAGGGAGAGAGTGAGTAAGGAAGGGAGGGAGTGAATAAGGAAGGGAGGGAGTAAGGGAGGGAGGGAGTGAGTAAGGGAGGGAGGGAGGAAGTGAATAAGGGAGGGAGTGAGTAAGGGAGGTAATGAGGGTGTAAGGGAGGGAGTACTGAAGGGAGCGAGTACAGGAGGAAGGGAGGGAGAGAGTTAGTAAAGGGAGGGAGGGATGAAGTAAGGGAGGGAGGGATTAAGGGAGGGAGGGGATTAAGGGAGGGAGGGAGTAAAGGAGGGGGGGAGGGAGTGAGTAAGAGAGGGAGGGGGGAGTGAGTAAGGCACGGAGGGAGTAAGGGAAGGAGGGAGGGAGTAAGGGAAGGAGGGAGTGAGTACGGGGGGAGGGAATGAGTGAGGGAGGGAATGAGTAAGGGAGGGAGGGAGGGAATGAGTAAGGGAGGGAGGCAGTAAGGGAGGGAGGGAGGGAGGGAGTAAGAAAGGGAGGGGGGAGTGAGTAAGGGAGGGAGTGAGTAAGTAAGGGAAGGAGGGAGTGAGTACGGGGGGAGGGAATGAGTAAGGGAGGGAGGGAATGAGTAAGGGAGGGAGGGAATGAGTAAGAGAGGGAGGGAGTGAGTAAGGGTGAGAGAGTGTGAGTAAGGGAGAGAGTGAGTAAGGGAGGGAGGGAGTAAGGGAGGGAGGGAGTAAGAGAGGGAGGGAGGGAGTACTAAAGGGAGCAAGTATGGGAGAGAGGGAGTGAGTACAGGAGGGAGCGAGTATGGGAGGGAGCGAGTACGAGCGGGAGGGAGCGAGTACGGGCGGGAGTGAGTAAGGGAGTGAGGGAGGGAGTGAGGGAGAGAGTGAGGGAGGGAGTGAGGGAGGGAGGGAGGAAGGGAGGGAGGAAGGGAGTAAGGAAGGGAATGAGTAAGGGAGGGAGGGAATGAGGGAGGGAGGGAGTAAGAAAGGGAGGGGGAAGTGAGTAAGGGAGGGAGGGAGTGAGTAAGGGAAGGGGGGAGGGAGAGGAGGAGGGAGGTGGGAGGGAAGGGAGGGAGGGAAGGAAGGGAGGGAGGGGAGATGAGGGGAGGGGAGGGAGGGGAGGGGAGGGGAGGGAGGGTTGTGAGGGCAAGAGCAAAGGGGGGAGAAAGTAAGGAAGTAGAGGGAGAGAGGAAGGATGGAGGCAGGGATGGAGTGGAGGGATTGAAGGCAGGGAGTGGAGGGATTGGAGGCAGGGAGTGAGAGGGAGCGAGGTAGTGAGTGAGGGAGTGAGTGGGTAAGGGAGGGATGGAGTAAGGGAGGGATGGAGTAAGGGAGGGAGGGAGGGATGGAGTAAGGGAGGGAAGGAGGGATGGGGTAAGGGAGGGAGAGAGGGAGAGGGGGAGGTAGTAAGGGAGGGAGGGAGTAAGGGAGTGAGTAAGGGAGGGAGAGAGTGAGTAAGGAAGGGAGGGAGTGAATAAGGAAGGGAGGGAGGAAGTGAGGGAGGAAGTGAATAAGGGAGGGAGTGAGTAAGGGAGGTAATGAGGGTGTAAGGGAGGGAGTACTGAAGGGAGCGAGTACAGGAGGGAGGGAGGGAGGGAGCGAGTATGGGAGGGAGGGAGAGAGTTAGTAAAGGGAGGGATGGAGTAAGGGAGGGAGGGATGGAGTAAGGGAGGGAGGGATTAAGGGAGGGAGGGATTAAGGGAGGGAGGAAGTAAAGGAGGGAGGGAGGGAGTAAGTAAGAGAGGGAGGGGGGAGTGAGTAAGGGACGGAGGGAGTGAGTAAGGGAAGGAGGGAGGGAGTAAGGGAAGGAGGGAGTGAGTACGGGGGGAGGGAATGAGTGAGGGAGGGAATGAGTAAGGGAGGGAATGAGTAAGGGAGGGAGGGAGGGAATGAGTAAGGGAGGGAGGCAGTAAGGGAGGGAGGGAGGGAGTGAGTAAGAAAGGGAGGGGGGAGTGAGTAAGGGAGGGAGTGAGTAAGTAAGGGAAGGAGGGAGTGAGTACGGGGGGGAGGGAATAAGTAAGGGAGGAAGGGAATGAGTAAGGGAGGGAATGAGTAAGGGAGGGAGGGAATGAGTAAGAGAGGGAGGGAGTGAGTAAGGGAGGGAGGGAGTAAGGGAGTAAGGGAGGGAGGGAGTACTAAAGGGAGCAAGTATGGGAGAGAGGGAGTGAGTACAGGAGGGAGCGAGTATGGTAGGGAGCGAGTACGGGCGGGAGGGAGCGAGTAGGGGCGGGAGTGAGTGAGGGAGGGAGTGAGGGAGAGAGTGAGGGAGGGAGTGAGGGAGTGAGGGAGGGAGTGAGGGAGGGAGGGAGGGAGGGAGGGAGATAGGAAGGGAGGGAGATAGGAAGGGAGGGAGGAAGGGAGGGAGGGAGTAAGGAAGGGAATGAGTAAGGGAGGGAGGGAGTAAGAAAGGGAGGGGGAAGTGAGTAAGGGAGGGAGGGAGTGAGTAAGGGAAGGAGGGAGGGAGTAAGGGAAGGAGGGAGTGAGTACGGGGGGGAGGGAATGAGTAAGGGAGGGAATGCGTAAGGGAGGGAGGGAATGAGTAAGGGAGGGAGGGAATGAGTAAGGGAGGGAGGGAATGAGTAAGGGAGGGAATAAGTAAGGGAGGGAGGGAATGAGTAAGAGAGGGAGGTAGTGAGTAAGGGAAGGAGGGAGGGAGTAAGGGAATGAGTAAGGGAGGGAGGGAATGAGTAAGGGAGGGAATAAGTAAGGGAGGGAGGGAATGAGTAAGAGAGGGAGGTAGTGAGTAAGGGAAGGAGGGAGGGAGTAAAGGAGTGAGTAAGGGAGGGAGGGAGTATGGAAGGGAGGGAGTACGGGCGGGAGTGAGTGAGGGAGTGAGTGAGTGAGGGAGTGAGTGAGGGAGAGAGTGAGGGAGTGAGTGAGGGAGAGAGTGAGGGAGGGAGTGAGGGAGAGAGTGAGGGAGGGAGGGAGTAAGGGAGGGAGGGAGTAAGTGAGCGAGTAAAGGAGAAAGCGAATACTGGAGAGTGGGAGGGAGGGAGGTAGGGAGCGAGTACGGGGGGCCGGGTGCGAGTAAGGAAGGGAGGGAGTGAGTGCGGGAGGGAGCGAGTCGGAAGGGAGTGAGTGCGGGAGGGAGCGAGTCGGGAGGGAGCAAGTACAGGCGGGAGGGAGTGAGTGAGGGAGTAAGGGAGGGAGGGAGCGAAGGAAGGAGTAAGGGAGGGAGGGAGGGAGTATAGAGGGGGAGTAATAGGGGAGGGAGGGTTGTGAGGGGGAAGGTTGTGGGAGGGAGGGTTATGAGGGGGGAGGGTTGTGAGGGGGAGGAAGGGTTGTGAGTGAGGGGAGAGGGGAGGGAGTGAGGGGAGGGAGAGGAGGAGGGAGGTGGGAGGGAAGGAAGGAAGGGAGGGAGGGGAAAGGAGGGTTGTGAGGGCAAGAGCAAAGGGGAGAGAAAGTAAGGAAGTAGAGGGAGGGAGGAAGGATGGAGGCAGGGATGGAGTGGATGGATTGAAGGAAGGGAGTGGAGGGATTGGAGGCAGGGAGTGACCCTCAGCTCTCCTAGTGGGAGTTTGCTTTTACTTGTTTTAAATCCCATGAAGAGGTGCCGTCTGTTCATTTCTGCCAAGCCACCTTAAAGTAGCCCAAATCCCAGTTATTTTGCCCTACTGGGTTTTTTTGTCTGCTTAAAGCAGACCAAAAGTCAAAAAAGAAAGTTTAGTAAATTGCTGCCCTAAATCCCCCCTCAGGCAAAACTCCATGCAGATGTTCTGACCAGTTCTTGTTACACACAAACATGAGGGGGTGGGGGGCTGTGCCAGCAGCAGCCCACACCAAACCGAGAGAAATAAATAGCTCAGGGAGAGGGAATCAGGCAACCAAAACAGGTTGTGGTCCCACTCCCTTGGGGCTTCCCATAGCCCTCGCTGCCACGTCCGCATGCTCATTATATCTCTATCGCTGTGGGTTCCCGCACCAGGTCTTTTTGAATGTCCAGCACCGGTATGGCCACAGCTACAGATGAGTAGTGATGTGGCCATCGGCTGCATTCGGCTACGTTCAGCGCCATATAGCTCACAAAGCACCTCATGGCCAAACAAACTGAGTGCACTAATTGGCTGACTGGCCCACACCTGTACCGTGGGCCATCACACACCCTGCTTCCGAATATTCATGACACTTGGGTAACTGTCCTGTAGAGGGCGATCTTGCAGAGATGACATGAAAAAAAGGAGCCCCTCCTGGCCCATAAATACCTGGGACCTCCCACCATTCCCCAGTATAAGACAGCAGTAAAGGGACCAGGAAGAGCCAAATGTAAACAGCAAAGATAAAGGTTCACCATATAAAGGATCCCAGAAAACCCGAACTTCCGAATATTCATGACACTTGGGACATCCAGTAGCAGTGCCCATAATGGGTGGGGACCCCAAAAAGGCAATAATGCAAACTTAAACTACTGCAGCTTCAATACTTCAATACTCAATACTTCAATACTTTATTGAACCGCCAAGTAAGTACAGTGTACAGACAAGGAATGCTTTTTTGGTAAGGCGATACTCCATGAGAGCTATAACAATTACATGAATAACAAAGTATAAAAAGGAATAATGATACAGTACAGGTAACTATAGTGACTAACAATTGTCAGGGATGCAGAACAGGATGTAATTATGTGCCTTGCAGATCTTTGCAGCCAAAAACAGCATCCGCTGAGGCCCGCACATCAACCTTATAAAACTTGGAAAAAGTGTGAACAGAAGACCAAGTAGCAGCCTTACAAACTTGTTCAACAGAAGCCTGATGCTGAAAAGCCCAAGATGCTCCAACAGCAGGAGTAGAATGAGCAGTAACACGAAAAGGGGGAACCCTCACCTTGGCAAAATAGCCCTTTCCTGGGCCTGGAGGGCACCACGAAAAAGAGAAGTAGCCACCAAATAATATTTCACACATCGAACCACATCCAAAGAATGTAAGGTCCTCTTCTTGTCATTACTAGGCTTAGGACACAAGGAAGGGAGAACTACATCCTGATTGAGGTGGAAGGCCGAAACCAACTTAGGAAGGAAATTCAGCTTAAAGCGGAAAACTACCTTGTCCAGGTGCCTCTCAAAGTAAGGAGCCTGAATAGACAAGGCCGCCAACTCAGTGACACGCCGAACAGAGGTAATAGCCACCAAAAAGGCAACTTTCTGAGTGAGCAGAGAAAGAGCAATATCATGCACCGGCTCAAAACGGGGCCCCTGGAGAGCCGACAGAACCAAGTTTAAATCCCAAACCGGCAGCAAGGGCTTTCTAGGAGGCCGCACATGAGTAACCCCCTGGAAAAATATCTTAACCAACGGATGAAGGCAAAATACCTTTGAAAGAAAACCGCCAGGGCAGAAACCTGCCCTTTCAAAGTACTAAGCTGGAACCCCGAGTCCAGACCATGTTGAAGAAACTCCAGAATTCTGGGAATAGAAAACAACCTACAAGGCAAGGCCCTAGCCTCGCACCAGTTAATATAAGACCTCCAATCTTGGGCTGACGAAGGAACACCCTCGCCTGAAAGGCATCCAGAGTCATGCCCAGAAACGAAACCTCCCTGGACGGGGAGAGGGAGGACTTGGAATAGTTGATCACCCAACCGAACCTCTCCAGCGTAGATACCACCACTCTGGTGTCTAGGTCCGCTTGGCTGAGAGAGGAAGCCAAAATGAGAAGGTCGTCCAGGTATGGTAAAATACGAATGCCCTGGACTCTGAGGAGGGCCATCACCCCCGCCAATACCTAGGTGAACACCCTCAGAGCAGAGGTAAGCCCGAATGGAAGGGCTACAAACTGAAAATGCTGATCTTCCACCACGAACCTGAGGAATCTCTTGTGTGCCAGGAAGATAGGTACATGCAGATAAGCATTTCTGATGTCTATGGACGTCATGAAGTCCCCCTGGCGAAGAGAATCGATGGCTGACCGCAAGGTTTCCATGCAAAACTTCCTGAAGCAGACAAACCGATTGAGGAGCTTCAGATCCAAAATGAGTCCAACGGAGCCGTCCATCTTGGGCACCATGAATAGATTGGAATAGAATCCCAAGCCCCTTTCCGCGAAAGGCACTGGGCAAATGACAGCCATGTCCAGCAGATAACTTACTGCCGCCCGGAGCCCCTGTGCGGCAGTGGATCCGAAGGCACTCGAGACCTGAAGAATCTGGGAGGAGGCTGGATCTCGAATTCCAGCTTGTAACCGGAAGACACCACTTCCAGAATCCATTTGTCTGAGATCTTCTGGTCCCAGACCTGGAAGAAGCGCCGCAGCTGTCCCCCCACCCGCAAGGGTGAGGGCGTCCCCTCATTGCTGAGCTGGCTTAGCAGCGGGCTTGGGTTTGGAACTCCAATTGTGACCTGGACGGGCACGACCTCTGCCTCTACTCCAGGAATCACCTCTGAGGGTAGAGAAGCTCTGCCAGTTCTGGCACCACGAAAGGAAGGGTTAAAGGAGGCCGCCCCCTGAAAGGGACGACATTGCCTCTTACGCTGAGGTAACTTCCCTCCTTTCGTGACAGAATATAATCTTTCCCCAAAGAGCCGCAATCCCACAAAGGGAAGTGCTGTAAGCGACTTTTTGGCCACAAAATCAGCCGCCCACTGGCGCAACCATACCAACCCCCGAATAGCTACAAGCAAGGCCGAGGTTCTACCACACATGACCATGGTGTCATCCAAGGTGGCAAGCACAAAGGACATGAACAATTCACACCGCTTAAGGGTGGCGAAATAATCACTAGCCGGGACAGGCCACAACGAGCACCTGTTGAAAGTGAAACCGGCCCAGCAACAACGGCTGCAAAAACACATACAAACACACACACACAACCCAAATAAAGTAAAACAACCCACAGGAGAAAAGGCCTCCCCCCCTCCCCCCCAGGGGCACAGAGGGACACGGTAGGGGGGAGAACCCACACCAATAGGTGAAAGGGTGAGAGGGACGGGGCATGCCAAGCCGGGATCACCAACCAGGACACCGCCTACCCCTTTGTATGGGGTCTCACGGGGGAGCAAGCTCCCATATACAGGTAGGTGCAGCCTACTATTGCCTGGACCTTCAGCCTAGGCTGGGAGGCATACTGCTATAGTTTAAATTAAAAAAGGTTCAGGCAGCAATAGAAACAAAAGGCCAGGGGGTTACCACGGCTACCTGCAAGGAGGAGACAACCATCTTCTGACTTGCTTGCCGACTGCACAGACGAAAGACTGGGGAATGGTGGGAGGTCCCAGGTATCTATGGGCCAGGAGGGGCTCCTTTTTTCATGTCATCTCTGCAAGATCGCCCTCTACAGGACAGTTAACCAAGTGTCATGAATATACGGAAGCGGGGTGTGTGACATACTGAGAATAGGTGAGTTTCCTGGGCAATCTGTGGGATACCCACAGCTGAATATCCCGTTTGAGAGGAACAGCCGCCATGCGATGAAATCCTGGGTGTTGTTGTTACTTTTTAAACCGGATCAAAATTCTTATTTGACTTTTGTTCCAGTATTAACGTTTTCAAGGGGACATCATGATTTGGGATCTGTCTAGCACCAGCCTGAGCACTCGTACTTAACAACCTACAACATGGCATCCCCTCCTCCCCTGCTCTACATGGTCTCCATAGTCTTTCAGGAGGGGCATGCACAGCAAAGAAGCATGCTGTTGCATGTACTTCATGAGCTGCATTGAAATAGTGCCAGATTTCAGCTTGGTAAGTACAGGGGCTCAAGCTGGGGTTGAACAGCAGTTCTTAGGTATAGGGGGTGGAGGGAACACTACGGCCCCAGGGAAAACCTGCTTACTTTTCAAAGCTTTTTTGGGGGAGGTTTGGGGCATGTTTCCAGCCCACAGCGTCCTACACACATCTGTCTGTTTTCAGGGGGAGGATCCACTTATACTCATGATATTTGGGGTTCGACGGGGGGAGATTGAATCCACTCTGCCTATTGATTGTATTAAAGGAGGACAAAACCTAGGACTTGGAATGCTACGCAGTGCAAAACTCCATTTTGCATTTGCGACCCTTATCTAGTCTGTTGTATTAAACTTGAAAGGTAGCAGGGGATCAGGAGAACTGGGATTTTTCACATAATGCGACTTCCTGAATCATGATGCCCCAAGTACAGGGAATTGCCTGACCCTGGAGTGTGCTAGACTCCAGGGCCAGGGCAAGTAAAAGCCTAGGGCCAGGCCTGCAATTTATAACTGAGCACAGTATGCAAAAAGTATGAGCAAATCTTCTAAAAGTCCCAATCCAGATAAACATAAAGAACATTAAGCCTCATCCTTTCCCAAACCACAGCCTTTCCATCCTAGGTTGTTGAATAGATCCCAAGATCCAGTTCTACTGCATATCTGCTCACCAGCAAGCACCAATATTAGCAGCTGTGTATTAGCCAATTATTTATATTATTTTATCTAGGGCTTGCGCAACCAGAACTGATGTTTATATATGGATAAAGCTGATTACCTGCTGCAAAAGCCATAAAGGCATCTTTTTTCATAAATTTGCCATCTGGACCCAGGAAGTGATCTGGATAAAACTGATATGGTTTTTCCCATATTTGTTCATCCTTTAGCACAGATGATAAGTTGAGGACAACAATAATGCCCTAGAAGTAAACAAGGTTGTTATTATTTGTTTATATAGCACCATCTTTATCTGTAGCACTGTACAAAGTAGTAATTGCAGACAGTGTGAAACTTACAGTACTTAAATAATTATTAAGAAAACTCCAAATTTCAGTGGATGCTAGAAAAACAGGACAAAATAGGGAAGCGAGATACAGTCTTAAAGTGGACCAAAACCCTCCCCTGATCGGCCCGGGAATCTATACGATTCCCGGACCGATCAGCTCCTTGACTGCGGGGTACCCCGATCGGGGGGTGCCCTGCTGTGTGAAACCCCCCCAGATCCCCGAAAATCCTACCTGATCCTCGTCTTATAGATCTTATAGATTCCCGGGCCGATCACCCCTGGGTGACAGTCCGCTTTAAGAGGCAAACATTTTTAGGGCTGCCTTTAAAGCCTTGGACTTTAAAGCTTCTTAGAGGGGCACTAAAAATGCAGCTAAGCGGTTGAGAGCAGGACTTGATCACCAACAGCCACATGGTCTTTCTGGTACTGGTACAAGCATGAGGAAATCATTGGGTTTGGAAGGAATGTGCTTTTACAGGCATAGGTTTTGGGATGCTCCACTGTGTGAAACCCCCCAGTCCGCACTGTGGCTTACTATGATACGCAGAATAAATTGCTAACAGCAGGCAAAGGCTGCAACTGAATGCAGAGGAAGAAGGTTGCGTGTGCTCATCATTGCTTCTGCAGGCAGTGGCATGCCAGCTTTCTCTGTGATGCACATACCCTCTATCAGCCACCACAAGTCTGCCTAGTGCAATAAAACAACAGACTAACAGCTGCTGCAGGCCTTGCGTATAAACCATGGGATTGCCAGATAAACCATGGGATTGCCAGATTGAGGTGTGTAAAGTGCCTTAAGGTCTTCACAGAACAGCCATAGTTTGTGGCTGTAACATTTAAAACTGTAGAAGAATTCAAGGGGATGAAATACATTATCAAGACACTTTAAAAAAGGGTTTTACACAAAAAAAAATCTTTTAAAAAGCACTCTTTCAATATAAATTCATTTATTTTACTTAAAAAACACTGTAATAATAAATGGGTGTCTCAGAAGACCAACATTCATTTTTGGGTGTTGGTCCAGCCTAAGTCCATTGCCCATGCATTGATGATCGGTATGTTTTAGTAGGTCATTAAAGTTCACAATAGAGTTGTTATAAGGTCTGTCAAATACAAATTTCCGACGAACAGTGGCTAAAAATCTGAACACTTTCTGAAAGCAGATTCTAGGTTGACATTTGATTGCAGCCAATTTTTGATATGTACATCAAAACCATTTCATATTTGGCACAACATGATAATCTTTGTTTTCCGAGTTCTTGCATTAGCCTATTTATTTGTTTACTTTAATACAATGTTCAATTTCTAATGAATTCAGTCATTCTATTCTACTGTGAATACTCAGTGGTGGTCTACTTGTTAATTTAAAGGGACCCCAAGTGTGGTTCCTTAGACCTCCCAAGAGCCACATATTATATTTACCATCTGTAAGTCTGTATCATCATCACCAAACCTACCAGAAGATAAATAAACTCTAGGCCTCTGCGATAATAGCCAGGATTTCCTCTCCTTGCCTTTGCTTGAATTATATGTTTTAAATTGCAGCTACATTGGCCTCCCTAAGAAACACTAGCATCGCATTCTCTTATTTTAAACAGATCCTGTCCGTGGCTGGTGCTCACTGTGATGAAATGGTGATAAGGATCACTCCCAGGAGATCAATGGAGAATACACCTCTTCCTTGGGGCAATCAGCATTTGGCATAGACCTGGTATCTCCATTATTTTCTATTATTTCCATTATTCATCGAGAACCTTAAAAACAATGTGGTGATGTGGTGGCATCCCCTGCATCCATCCTGCTGCCGCCGGGAACCATGCCAGGTGAAATTAGGTCCTACTTGAAATGTTACAATAACTAAGCAAATGGTTTATTCAAAATCCATCTTTGTAATTGAGTGTTGTACCCCAAAAGTCTTGGTCTATCCATTTGCCCTCAAAAATTGCAATTACATTTGTACTTTACAAGTAAAACATATACCTTTGGTATGAAGTATCCTCCTATTTCAGTGTCTCTGAAGGTCATATGATGCATGGCCACAGGGAAAATATCTCCGCAACGCTGGACTTCATGGATGACAGCATTGGTATAAGGCATTTTTAAGACATCCGCCATTGTAGGGTTCCTGCTTCTTCCAATAACTTCATCAATTTCTTTTTGAACCTTCCCTGAAAAACATACACATGCTTTTGGTATGTTGTACATTTGTTTTAATAACGGATTATTTAGAACAAAATCCAGGCATTTTACTTTCCCAGGATTTGTTCTGTGCCCGTGCCCCAAGTGGGATGCCCCGCTGTGTGAAATTCATCAGAAGGTGCTACCGCCCCAGCCATTCATGCATGCTTTCCATTATAAACAATGAGAGCCATCTGCCGAATGACGTTGTCATAGCAAGCCGCTCTTGAGACGAGAGCCCGTGCATGCATCATTGGAGCGGGAAAAGGTTATGGGCACCCTGGGGGGTTTAACACAGCAGGACATCCTGGATCAAGATGCCCTAGGGAGAAGCCAGTGGCTGGAGCTGGAATCTTTAAGATTGCAGGCCAGCGACTGCTGGGTTTTGTTCCACTTTAAGTTAAGCAATGTGAAACTCCCTGGTTTCCTTGTATACTCACTTCAACCCTCAATCCCATGGCTGCAGCTAAGCTCACGTGGCCTTGCCAGCAGAGCGAGAAGGCCGCCAGAGATCCGTACATCCCCAAATGTGCTTGTGCACACCCCAAATGCATTCATGCACATACATCCCCAGACGTACATGCACACACTCGCAGAGCCAGAGCATAGCCAGAGATTCACTGACAGATCCTGGAGTAAAAAACTAGAAAAACATTCACGCAAGTCTAAAAATCTCACCTGCTGTCTTGCACAAGCAAAAAATGTTTGGCCATTTCTTTAATTGCCCAACAGCTGCACATTTCCTGCATGTGACTGGAGGGGAGATTTTTGAAATAGCTTTTCCGTCCAGTGCTGAATTAACCCTAATATGTCATTTTTACAATTAGTACTACTTAGGCTTACTTTGAACATCTGGATAAAGCAGCATAAACAGGATGGCCCACCGCAAGGTTGTGGTTGTAGTTTCTATGCCAGCTGTGAACATGTCAATTGGTGTGGTAACAAGGTTTCCTTCATTAAAACTGCTCTCTTTATCATCTTTTGTCTAGAAAGAAAACACATATTTGGAGAAAATTGCAACCTTGACATATTGACAGACCAATCATTTAAACTGTATTCGAGAAGTTTATTTTCCACATTTCTCTCACTTATGATGTAAAGGGAATATTCTGGTGATTGCAGATTACCTGCCTAATGCCACCATTGTGTTATATAATTTAAGTTTGCCCTCATCAGTTGCAGGTGATTAGTACTGTAGTGCATTTAAAGAGCAACAAAACCCTATTTTACCTTTTTAAACATGTCATCTTGCTTAAGACATCGGCCCCCCAAGAACACTGGAGTCTAAACCTCCCAGCTGGATGCTATGGGTTTGAGAGTCACCTTTTGAAAATACTGAAAAAAAAGTATTTATTTATCTACTTCACAAAAAAGGAGCTAGTCAGCCACAGTCTAATCTCCAATAATTTAGTTATTCCATTCATTTCTAAGTTTCCAACCTTTTTCTTCTGTCACCAATATAGGAGAAAAAGGTTTTACTCCCTATGACTAATTTGGCCAATTACCAGCATTAATAATCTAGTATAATTGTTTTGCCCCCTTTTGTCTAATTTTATACAACTCGTCTACACTTTCACCTTCTTTAAACTGCTTACAGACAAACACCTCAGTTCTGCTATAGTAGTGAAGTATCTAGTAAACCAGAGTGATTTTGTCTTCCTTTTATTTTTTGCAAATTTGTTTTACATATTGCCTAAACAATACGCGGACCATCAGGAAAAAAATACACTTGTCACGCTCTTGTAATACAAAACCAGGCATGAATCCCTTAATGATGGAGATGAGCTGCAGCTTTTGCACTCTCTAATAAAGGGCTCACTGACAGTATGAGGTTAGGTTAGTTTAGTGTCCCTGTGAACCAGGAGCCACACTGGCACATAGTTGTACGGGAGAGTGTTGATCCACTTTAACATGCTCATTTTTAATGATGACCATTGAGAACTCACTTCTGCTAATCTTTTCCACTTCTTTCATTCATTTTTACATACTTAGCCATTTCCATGAAATCCAGCCTTTTGGATGTAGGGTAGGATTGCTCAATATTTGTTTTATGTCAAATCATAAACATTAATGGTCACTGGAGCCCAAAGATTCACCGTGCTCTGCCAGACTTGTTATCAAGGACTCTTTAAGGGTGAGCCGTAACTTCTCTTTGTTGCCACATTTTACATTATAGTATGAACACCTGGAGCAACCCTAGCAGGACTCCCCCAGTCCAAAAATGTGCACACCTACAGGGCCACAACAGCTAGCATATTGCCACTGTAGGTTTTTTTAGATTTTACATTTGATGAAGTGCAGAGGGGCCTGGCAGGTATCCCCCCAGGCCTCTCCTGCCTAGATCCAGCCAGAGGAACACAGTAGGTAGAACAGCAATGATGCACTGCAGGGCATACCGAATTCTGGTCAAGATTACCTTAAACCACACTCCCATGGAGCATGTACAAGCTCTCTTCATCAGAACTTACCATTGTGCATAACCATATCGGCAATGAGTTCTGAATGGAACCGACTGCCGGGCACCAGCCTATCTGACAGCGGGTGTGCATATCAGCTTGAGGAGTGCAGGGATACTATCAGAGCCATGTGCATGTCCGGTGGCGTTGAATATTGAGGCGAGTTTATGAGGACACATCAGGGCATAGCAGACCAGGAAAAATGGGTGCTGGTCTAGGTCCCGGTTGCTGATGCCCCCCCAGTGCATACACCAAACTCAAGTCCCAACATCCTTATCTGCTCCTCATTCCCTCATTAAAACTGCGCCCTGTGAATGGCCATTGGGGGTCACAAGTTCAGCGTTTCTTTAGCAGCCGGAATCCCGGTAGAGGACTACAGACCACATGACTGCCAGCAGCCAAACGCGGGGCAGTGGAATACTGGAACTTGTTGGTGGCATCAGAAATCAGGACCGGCCAGTTATTTAAGGGGCTTATCAATGTATTGCAGTATGTTGGGAACAATTTTTCAAAACGGTCAAAAGTTGTTGCAAGCAATGTGTGGCGCTCAAGTGTGCCGCTATTTCTCACTTCCCCATTGGAGTAGGAAAAGGTATGTAACCCTTCACTTTGGTGCTCACAAGCAGTGGAAGAGGGTGGGTTAAAGTACTTGCATCACAGCACAGGTTTAGGTGGTACAATCCCCCTCCTGTGAGCCCAGCGTTATAGTGATACGTTACTTTTCCTCAAATTGCTCCCTTTGATGGGGGAAGAACCTCCTGACTCTCAAAAGATGGGGAGGGTAATTTTCAATTACAACCCCCATGGTCAATGTAATTGAAGGGTGGGCCCAAAGCCTGATTTCCTCTGGTGGGCAGGCCCGGATTAACGTAGGGGCAGACGGAGCTGCCGCTCCAGGCCCCTACATTAGAACAGGCCCAGCAGCCTGCAAACGCGGCCTGCATGGGCTCCTGGACATGCTGGGGTGGCTGAAAGCAAGTGACGTCACTGTCAGCATTGACAAAGTAAATACCGATGCCGAGCATGCCAGAGTTTGCTAATCAGCAGTGTCAGACAGGGACAGCAGAGCGAGAGAGGCACGGAGTTATTAACCCCTGAACGTCAAAGCAGAAGAGAGACCACAGTGTTTTGCAGCATAGGGGCCCTGCTCTTGGCTTGGGGCCCGCCCCAGGATCATGCCATTCAGCTGGGGCAGGGCCTCCCTTCGCAACCCAAGTCCCAGCTATCTGGAAAACATGCCCAGGGACCCCGATTACAAAGAGCCCCCTGCATTTAGGGTCCCTAAGATGTAAGGCTGGTTGATATGGGTGTTTGTTGGCAAACACCCATGAACCCCAGAAACCCCCACTCTCAGAGCCCTCACGAGCCTGTGTGCTCCAGCCGCATCCCCACTCACCTCTAGCCGTGCATGCGTGCACCCACGCCTAGCCCTCCTTCAAGGTAGGTGGAGGATGCAGCTGGCAGTGCCACTCGGGTTAGCTGTCTAAACCAGTCAGCGCACTCGCTCTCATCCGAGTCTGTGCTGTAGGAGCGGAACGAAGGTGAGTAAAATGGGGCGACTTGGGGGGGGGGGTACACACAGCGGGGCGTCCCAATTTGGGATGCTTCCGCAGAGAGGAACAACACACAGGAAAGTGAAATTCATTTGTGTTGTTCCTCTTTAAAGTGGACCAACACCCAGGATTTTCACTATCCTGGGTTTTGGTCCACTTCCGCGGGGCACCCCAATGGCAGAAAAAACTCACCTCACCCCACTCTTATGGCGCATGTGCGGGCCTTGTCCAATCAGAGCGTTTAGAGCCGCTGTGGTATCAGCCTGGGTGTTGGTCCACTTTAAAGTGGAACAAAACCTACCAGAAGTCAGCCTAGAATCTAAAAGATTCCAGGGTCGTCTCCTGGCTTTGCTGGATGCTCTTCTTTGTGAAATCTCCTTGGGTACCAGTAATAACTTTTTACTAAGTCCAAGGGGGTATGAACAGACTTTCATCCAATCAGAGATGTTTGACGATTGTTTACAGTGGGGAGTGTGAGCTGGCGCATTCCCTGCATCCCTGGTGGCGTGTGCCATTCAGATAGGCTGGGGCAGGAGCCGCATGCCCCCAGAGATGCGGCAGTGCACGCTCGCTATTGAAGGCAATCAGAGCCCTTTGCCGAAGTATGTAAACACGGCAAAGGAGTCTGATTGGACAAGAGCCCGAGTATGCAATGTTGGACCAAGTAGACGTGTTTTACTGGGCAAAAATTGAGATTTCACACCCCATTTGGGATGCCCCGGGGGCTCAGAACACGGCAGTGCTGGCATTGAACGAAACCTGAGAGTCAAATTCCCAGGTTTTATTCAGCTTTAACGGCTTGAGGAGGGACAAGAAAGACTTAGGGGTTTGAGAGGGGGCAAGAATATCTTATAGCAAACTGGGAGGTTTAGAAAGGCTTATGGATAGCAGAGGGAGGTAAGGAAGGCTAGTGGGTGGCGAAGGGGGTGAGGGAGGCTTAGGGATGGCAGAGGGGGTGAGGGAGGCTTAGGGATGGCAGAGGGGGTGGGAAAAGCTTATGGATAATAGAGGGGGCGAGGGAGGCTTAGGGATGGCAGAGGGGGTGGGAAAAGCTTATGGATAGTAGAGGGGGCGAGGGAGGCTTAGGGATGGCAGAGGGGGTGGGAAAAGCTTATGGATAGTAGAGGGGGCGAGGGAGGCTTAGGGATGGCAGAGGGGGTGGGGAAAGCTTATGGATAGTAGGGGGGGTGAGGGAGGCTTATGGATGACAAAGGGGGTGAGGGAGGCTTAGGGATGACAAAGGGGGTGAGGGAGGCTTAGGGATGGCAGAGGGGGTGGGAAAAGCTTATGGATAGTAGAGGGGGCGAGGGAGGCTTAGGGATGGCAGAGGGGGTGGGGAAAGCTTATGGATAGTAGGGGGGGTGAGGGAGGCTTATGGATGACAAAGGGGGTGAGGGAGGCTTAGGGATGGCAGAGGGGGTGGGGAACGCTTATGGATAGTAGGGGGGGGTGAGGGAGGCTTATGGATGACAAAGGGGGTGAGGGAGGCTTAGGGATGGCAGAGGGGGTCAGGGAGGCTTAGGGATGGCAGAGGGGGTGGGGAAAGCTTATGGATAGTAGGGGGGGTGAGGGAGGCTTATGGATGACAAAGGGGGTGAGGGAGGCTTAGGGATGGCAGAGGGGGTGGGGAAAGCTTATGGATAGTAGGGGGGGGGGGGTGAGGGAGGCTTATGGATGACAAAGGGGGTGAGGGAGGCTTAGGGATGGCAGAGGGGGTCAGGGAGGCTTAGGGATGGCAGAGGGGGTGGGGAAAGCTTATGGATAGTAGGGGGGGTGAGGGAGGCTTATGGATGACAAAGGGGGTGAGGGAGGCTTAGGGATGGCAGAGGGGGTCAGGGAGACAGCCCTGGGGGTATATATATATATATTTGTATGTGTGCATAAACGGGGTGTGTAATATCCTGAATCAAGATGCCCCAGTGGCACTTAGTCGGCCGGCCTGGAATCTTGTAGACATCAGGGCCAGCCTAGGTCTGTATAGGACCCTGCACGGCCTTATTGTGGGCTTCACTAAAGATCGGAAAGGACAGGTGTGGCTTAGACCTCCTTTGAAGGATAAACATTTTTATATTTTTTTCCAATTTGGGGAAATCTGTGTGAAATCACCCAAATCTATGTAACTGTTATTACTGTACAAAGTAGTAATTACAGACGGGGTAGAAACATACAGTACATAGACTATTACAAATGCAGTGTTATAAAGTTCCCAATGAATATTCTGAATACAAGACACAATAGGAGAGAGAGCCCTGCCCTGAGGAGCTTACAGTCTAAAGGATGAGGGATGGAGATAAGGGGGAAGGATCACAGTAAGTGTTGAGCTTTGTGCCCTTTAAAGAATTGCTTAAACTAGATTGTATGTTTGTCTGAAGAGATTTTAAGGGCACCTTTGAAAGCTTTGAGGGTTGGGGAGTGGTGGCGATTGGGGGAGGGGGAAATGTAATCTAACATTTCCTGTGATCCCATGGAACATGCACATACCGTTCAGCCAATCAGTGGTTCGTATTCTACTTCGATTTTTTTGTGCCATCCAGAGTTGAAAGAAGATGGAGAACGCCCCACTGCTGACACCCCCACTTTACCACATACCCTCATAACCATTTAGAAATGGTGGGTGTGGGTACGTGTTCACAATAAATGTATAGCAAGGATACGGCGTGGAATTGCCGGTGAGGTGAGTTCCCGCTGTATGTATCCCTGGCAATCCCCAGGGATACATACAGCGGGGCATCCCAACTATGGTTATCCTATAAAGAGGGAGCCCACTGGTTCCAAGGTCTTATAGACTCTAGGTCATTGGTTGCTTATCTTTAAAGGACTGTCCAGTTTAATAAAAAAGCAAATCCCTTTATTCCCTGCAGATCATCAGTGTTAGTTTTAAGGTCTCTGGTTTTAGTTAATTAACCAGTTTTCTATTGTTTACAAAAAGAGAAATCTTTTTTAATAGATTTCTGTTATGGCACTTTATTGGTTATTAAAGTTGTTGAAAGTGCATTTGTCGTACGTTTTATATATATTAAATTGCTAGCATAGCCAAAAAAGATGTTGGTATATGGATACTTATTATATCTTCATAGATATTGTTTGATTCTTTATTTTGTTAAACAAAAATACATTTTTTAGGGTTGCATTGAGTGTCAAATAGGTGTGCTTGAGTGTGCCGTGCTACAGGGCTGAAACACTTCTCGTGTAGCAAGCCCTGTGTGTTAACCAAAAAAGCTGCTGGTGTGACGTCACATCGGATAGGTGTTACAGTCTGGGGGCATAGCGAACCCTCTACAACACCTCTTTGACACTCTAAGCCCCCCAAAAGCGAGTTGATTCTTTTTTTTTTAGCTAAAGAACAAACTCCATGAAGATATGCAATTTTTTTCATACACTAACATGTATTCAGCTATCCTGGTAATTTAATGTACATTAGACATATGAGAAATGCACTTTGTCTTAAACAAAATTGCTTTGTGTTGCATTTTCACTTTATATACTTCGATAAATAGGCCCGTCAAAATCTACAGCACCAGGCCCGGGTTGCTCTTAATCCGGCCCTGCTGGTGGCCCTAGGTTTCATAAATATGAAGTTCCAGGATGAAAGTGCAGAAGGCCATGGCAGTGCTCCCCAGGAATGCAGAACAGTGGCAGCAGAATGCATCTTTGATATTACAGCTATTTTAGGGAATCCTTAGGTGATATTCTGTGCACAGGCGGATTTGTCTGTCCCCATGCATATGTTGTGGAATAGCATCTAGATGCTGCGCTCCTGAACTGCAAATATTCAATTAAATCTCTATGTAATTATCGCTTAGCGCTAGCCAGATGTAGAAAGATATCAAATGTAATTACTCCTTATTGCTCTGCTCAGATAAGAGAGCTCCTAGAAACTGTTTAAATGCTTTGCACTGCTGAGCCCTTAGAGATATATGGTTACATACAGATGTAGCTATCCCGACTGCTTCCCATGTCTTAAAAAATTGGTTATGTGAAACTGGTGAAGATATCTTATCTTGCTATTGTGTTGAAATTCAATACGAAACCAGGCACACTGGCCTCTATTCGAGCTGGGACCTGCATAATAGCCCCATATTAATCTAATGCCATGGTTGTCATTGGGAGCAGAGGGGTGTCACTCCGGCCAAAGGACAAGTGTACTAGGTGACCCCCGGAGAGGGGTCCTATTTGCTCCTATTTAAAGGAATGACAAGGTGCTTCAGAGGCAAGGTTTAGGTCTGCTTTAAAATGAGGTTACACTTAATTTTCATTGATTATATGAAATGGGAGCATTGCAATATAAGGAAAAGATACAGCAGAAAATTCGGAGTTGTTTTTTTCCCCAACATTGGCTAATGTTTACAGTATGTAAACTGAGTGAAACCTTTGCAGTACACTGCTCCCCATAGTGGTTGCTATGTGAAATGCAGGACTTTCTGAGAAAAGACATCCAAACTAATTAAGTGATGGCACTAATCTCAGAACAAAGGGCCTAATTTAACCAATTTGGAGAGAAGGTGAGTCTGGCTATATCTTTAGCTTCTCTCACACACACATTCCTGTCCTCCAGCAGCTGTTGACTCAAGTGCATGTTTAGTAGGCAGCATGAGGCATATATCTCTCCGTTTCCTGCTGGCACAGCCCTACCATGTTCACATTGGGGTAAACCTTCTCAAACTGCATATGATAATTATCACTGGAGGAGGTGGTTAAAGCAGGCCAGTTCAGTGGGTTTTGGTCCGCTTTAAGGGGAGCAATATGATAAACTTTTTTTTTTTTTTTGCTTGAATGTCTGTTTTCAGAGTAATTTGTCTGCCAATAAAACATATCTCCTGAAGACTTTCAGTCTCTGATTGTGGCATTGCTGTCCAACTTGACAAGGAAAGAAATAATGAAAAAAAAGCAAATAATGTAATAAATGTGAAAGAAAAAAGAAGGAATGACAGAAAGAAGTAAATAACAAATAGAAGTAATAACAGAAAGAATGAAGGAAGGAAATAGAGAAATAGAATAAATTACAAAAAAGAAAGGCAGAGAGAATATAGAAGAAACAACAAAAAAAGAAGGAACGAAAGAGATAAAGAAATAATAAAAGAAATTCCTGAAAGAAAAAACAGAACGACCGACAGAAAAAAAATTTCTCCTGATGCCAAATCTGCCTCTGGCTGCCCAGTCCTAGTTACCCTTTCACGTTGAACACCCTTATGCCTACCACTGTTGCACATTCCTCCTGCTGTTTCCATCTTATAAACATTTTATTGGAAAAGAAAAAAAAACAAATTCCCAAGTATACTGCAATGTAATGAAAAATACAATTCTGTGAAATACTCACCTGTAGAATTGGTATTATATGCATACAGCACGTCCTGCTCCATCTATAATACTTATACATGGGTAATCCTCTGCCTGAGGGCGCTGTTCACTGCAGACATGCAAAAACAGGCTCCTCCCGGCCCTACATATACCGAGGGACCTCCCACAAATCCCCAGCATTGAAAAGCAGTGAGAAGGAGAAGCGAGGAGAAACCAACCACCCAAAAACTGGCAATAATAACAATGATAACAATCACCATACAGGGGATCCAGAACAGAGTGAAACCAGGGTGGGGTGGAGCAGGACGTGCTGTATGCGTATAATACCAATTCTACAGGTGAGTATTTCACAGAATTGTATTATTCTAAGCATACAGCATGTCCTGCTCCATCTATAATACTTACACATGGGACATCCAATAGCAGTGTCCATAAGTAGGGTGGGATCCCCATGAAAAAAGGCACAGCAGACAGTAAAAGTGCTGTCACCTGCAAACCTTGCTACCAAAAGCAACATCAACCTTATAAAAACCTTTGAAAAGGATGAACTGAACACAAGTAGCGATCTAGCAAACTTGTTCAACAGAACCTGGTGCTGAAAGGCTCAAGCCAAGCACAAGTAGAAACAGAACAAAAAGAGAAGAAGATTCTTCCCCTAAAAGAATAGGCCAGAGTAACAGCCTGACCATGCCACTGCCAAGGTAGCCAAGGTAAACTTAGAACTCTCCCCATCGGGGAATTTGAACCCTGGTCTCTCGCGAGACAGGCGGGAATACTGACCACTAGACTAAAAAGAATAAGCAAGAGCCGAAACCTTTACTTAGGATCAGAAGGACAATCCAACCAAGTAAGACCGATCCAAAGGTCACGTACGCCCCTGGAAGCAGACGAGATCCAGCACATACGGATGGAGCCACCTGCAAACCCCAAGGGGCATAAATCCCCCTCAGGGACAAGAGACAATCCAGGAAAGGCCTCCAACACCTGTTGAGGAATGCAGATCCCCTTACTTCAGAGATATTAAGGATAAAGCCCAGAGGCAAACAAAGGTCTTGAATAAAAGAGCATAAAACACCACCTTGGACATAAGGTCCGGCGTAAGGCGGAAACATCCAAATCATAGTGTATATATAAATATATGTGATGAACGAGGGCTAGCTAAACAGAGCCGCCCTCTTTGGCACACGTCTGACTGAAGCAACAGCCCCCCGAAGATCAACATGAGGGAAGGAACAGTTCAGACAACAACCGGACTAGGACCAAAGGGAACACCCCATAAGGCAAACAGAATAAAATAACCCCAAATGGGAGCATAGAATTTCGTGGGGGATGCACCTGAGCAACCCCTGAGGAATGCTTAACAAGGAAGACTGAACAAGACTTCTACAGGAAGGCGGACAGGGCGAAACCTGAAACCTTCAGAGTACCGAGTTGGGGAGCCAACTCCAACCCATGCTGTAATAACTCTGGAACCCTGGGAACAGAGAACGTCCAACAGGGGAGAGAGCTAGACCCAAACCAATCACTACTGGTACAACATACCCTAACATAGACGGCAGGAAAGGAAGAAGAAGAGGAGGAAGCTAGCTCTTAGCCCTCCAATAGAACAAATCACCCAGAAGATAAACCGTCACCAACGGGGTGAAAGAATAAAACCGACAGATCGTCATAATAGAGCCTGTAGATTGGGGCGACATAGTAAAAGGCCTGAATGGGCAGAACAGCCCTCCTGAGAGCGCGTACAGGACCACTGCCCTCAGCAGAACATCTGCGGACCACACCCCACTGGGCCACCCAGGGCCACCAGCATAGCGGGTCTCTCTTTCTTCAGCAATCTTGCGCAGAACCCCGCCTAGCAGGGTGAATGAACATAAGACATATAGAATATAATGTCCAGACATAAAAAAATTACTAAGCCCCCATGACCAAGGTCCGAACATTCTGGGACAATAACCAAGGGCATAGCCCCTGTGATAGTGATGGGGCCCAACGGAGCCACACCAGTTGGACCTCAGTGGGGCACTAGGATAGAACCTCCTGCCACAGGAGGACAGCCATCGAAGCTAATACCAAAGAAGTGCAAGGAATGTTGACCCCCCACTAAGATCAGGATCAGAACCTTCCTAGAGGATCATCCTGTTCTGAGACTCCCACAGATAAAAAAGTACAGGCCACTGTCCTCAGATAGACCAGGAGTTACCAAACAGACAGGTCTGGAAGAGGAGTAGTCCAGCCAGATAGAGTCGAAGGCTCACTGTTTCAACAAAGTCAGTAGGTGAAGGGACCCCCTAAGGGCCCAACCTAGGAACCACGGGGGATTTCAGAAGAGACAAACCCCCCCCGTCAACCTGCAAGACTTGGTACCCATGGTGACCGTCAACAGGACGATGCAAGAAGGGAGAGGATGCTCCCTGACAGATTCCTTGAAATTAACAATCTCAAGAGAAACCACTGTAACAAGGGGAATGGGCACAGACCTAGACCGAACCGAAACCAAATGCAACCCAGGAGTGAGATACCGAAACAAGGGGACACTGAGTAATTGAGGTGCCAGAGCACCAATCCAAAAGACTCCCAAAGGAAACCACCAGCCAAATAGCCAACTCGGCCTGACGTAGAAATTGGAAGTAACGAAGGACTATCAAGTAGGTCCTAGCGCGGACGCCACACGGACACATTCCAAGATATCACTCCCATCCCCGCCTTGGCGAGCAGTCTGGGAGCAGAAGAGGGACCAAAAACAAGGCCACAATCCGTAGAGCTGGTCCTTCAACACTGACAAGTAATGGCCTAGGTGTCCGGAAGGCACAGGGAAACTAAGAAAGGATCTTTACAGGCATCAAGAGGCCCACTGGGCAAAAAAAACGCCTGCGGCCCCTCACAGAGGCACCATGTAGGAACTGCCTGTGCAAGTATAAATGCCAGGCCCAAAAAATGCCAGCCTGGGTCAGACTGCCTCATCCCCAGAGGGAAAAGAGAAAAGGTAATGTAGAGGCAATCACCAGTTAAGGGCCAACCTGCAAGAGAGCCCAGAACCTGCAGGCCGAGCACACTCTATCCTGCATCCAGGGGAACTACCTCCTGGAGCCACCAGAAAAAGGCATGACTCCCTGCGATAGGAGCCAAGTGCTGCGGTAGTCCCCTCACCCAGAAGGGCGAGGGCGTCCCTTCATGCTTGGGCGGTTTTGGCAGATTTGGACTTAGCCCTGCCGGAGGGCCCAGGACGTTGTCTGCCAACCCTGGGGCGGGCATCTACTCCAAAAAGTTGGAAGCACACTTCTGGTTCGCGCTTGACACTAACATAGGGAGGGGGAGGGGTGTCCCTTTTCCCGAGGAGGCCGAGACGGCCTTCTGCGCAAGGGTGCCTTACCCTTTTTTCCAAAAAGGTCCAAACGGGCCCCAAATAGGCGTCGTCCTCTGAAGGGAAGGCCAGTGAGAGCCTTTTTAGTATCATCATCAGCATCCCACTGTCGCAGCCAGACCAGGCGGCGAATAGCTACCACAAGGGCAGAGGTTCTAGCGCACATCTTAATGGTGTCGTCCATCGCTGAGAGGATAAACCTCACAAACACATCACAATTGGAGAGTGCATTAAAGACCTCCCAAGGGAGATCCTCGGGCTGGCGATCAAGTATCTTTCTAAGAAGGGTCCTGGCGTCCACCGCAGTGATGACCGCGGCACAGACCGGATGCAGAGCCGTCCCCGCACACGAAAAGGCGTGGGAGGCCAGTCTGTCAATGCGCCGATCCTCAGCATCCCGAAGGGTACGATAAGTAGGAGCTGTCATGAAGGGGGGGTTAGCAACCCCTATGATTGGTGCATCCACCGCGGGAGGTGCTGACCAACAGTCAACCACATCAGGGGGAAAAGGGTACTTCCAATCCCAGACCCCTGGAACTCCTGTAAGTTTACAAGGTGATTCCCATTCCTTGGATATAAGAGCCTGGAAATGATCCTGCTCCAGAAATTCCAAGCGCGGCGTCGCCGTGTGGAAACTCTCCCTCTTGGGCTTGGGAGACTCTCCCGGAGGAGAGATGGACAGTACTTCAAAGATCTTTATAAGTAATTCGTCAGTGTCACACAGGCCCCAGAAACCAGGGCCAGAATTGTCACGGCTCCAAGGCATCTCGTCCGAGGAGCTCGACTCGGAGAACAGTTCACCTTCATCAGAAGGATCAAGGTCCTACATAGCAGCAGACTCTTCAGTTTCGGTGGGAAACAGAGAACCAGGAGGCATCAGAGACCGCTTCTTTCCAGAGCCCAAGCGCTCCGCCAGACTAGATATCACCTGCTCAGCCGTAGGTAGCCTGCGCGGCACCACCTGCTGGTCATCCCCGCTCGAGTGCGAATCATCAGGAGTGAGATTTAAAGGAGCAGTATCGCGAATTTTTCTTGGTGACTTATATTTAAATGGTACTTTGAATGTAGGTAGGTGTTGGAGTAAGAATTACAAATTTAGAAAAAAATGATGTATGTGTTGTGCAGCTGGAGACTAATAGCTCATGTTTATGTCTGATGAGTGTCAGAGGCCGACACTCTCGCCTGTTCCAAGCTGAGGAGAGGGGTGCAACAATGTATCAGCTGTTCAGTGCTGGCAGCCATCCAGCATAAGATAACAACATTGCAACATTGCCTGGCCAGAACTTATATATCCAAAACAGAGAGAAAAGCTCTAGAAGTCATTTAGCTAATTTTGACAGTTTTCCCTTCATGTTGGCTCTGCTGCAGAATCTTTCAGTTTACCATTTTCTCTTTTATATTCTTATTTTTCATTTTTCCATGTGATCTTTCTTTCAGCTTTGTGTGTTTTGCGCAAAGCCCAACCCAGGATTTTCACTATCTGGAGTTTTGTTTTGTGCCCCTAGGGGCATCCTGACTTGGGATGCCCTGATATGTGAAATCCCCAAGCTTGCCTGTGGAAACGTACTTTTCCCTGTCCCACAGCGCATGCGTGGGCTCCCATCCAATCAGCTCTGTTTGCACGCAGATGGGGAGCTTGAGCAGTAACCTTCCTGGCCACCCGGCCTGTCTAAATGACTATCTACATGAGCGCGCCACAAAAATGGGGGGATCTGTGGTTATCCAGGGGTCGTTTCACACAGTGGGCATCCTGATTTAGAATGCCCAAGGGGCAAGGTCAATGGCCGGGTCTTATAGACTTCAGGGTCGCCACTCAGGGTTTTGTTCCACTTTAATACCTTTAGATTCGTTTTCAGTCAGTTTAGTTTATTTTGTATAGATTTTACACATTTGAGTCACCTGGTCTCATAACAAAAGCAGCACCTCACACACACACACACAGCCGTTACCACTGATTACAGTGTCAGCCTCTGAGGTAAAGTGTTGCTAGGAGACCAGTGGGCTAAATGAAGCAGCTCACTAAATACAACCCAGCAGATCCCCCTATTCAGCAAATGGACTGAGCCATTGTAATTATACAATTTAAAATAAAGGCATAGATTGTTTCCTTTTTCTATCACCAGATTATTTATACACATGTTAGAAGCTATTGTGTGGCTATTAAATTATTTATCTTTTTTAATGCAAATTTCGCGATACTGCTCCTTTAAGCACGGGGAGACAGGTGTATTGAAGCGAGGTGCAGCCACTGGTAAACCTGATTGCAGGGCCAGTACTTGTTCAGCACACGGTCCGCAGACCCTTGCTCTGTCAGCATCAGCGTGGGGCTGTCCACACACTGTACACAGCCGGTCTTGTCCCCGCGGGACCCCGGACACATAATTCTGAGATGCCTCCATATGGTGATTTATCTAAGCAATATGTCAGCAGGGATTTATGCTATAAGCAACCCTGGATGCCCCAAGACCTGCTAGGAATGTGGGAGAATTTAAATGTGAACCCGCTAAGATATATATCAGGCCGGGAGAAGCCGCCGGAATCTTGGCGTCTGAAAGACATAAGGAGAAGAATGGGTGTCAGAGCCATGCGCAGCAAATGAAGGATCATAAGCAAACCACCCGCGAGGGCACTTACATGACCAAGGGAGGAGGAGGATCGTAACCACGCGCGCGCACGAAGACCATCAAAATGGCGCCAAGCGAACCTCGAGGGGAGGGCCCAAACTGGCTGTGACGAGGAGCGCGCCAAAGTGTGTCCCCGCCTCCCCCAAAGAGCACGAAGCTCTGGCCCGCGTAATGTACCTGACATAGCAGTGAATAAAGGTAGAATTCATGAACGACACTGCCGCCTGGGGCGGCAGACCTCCCCGTGCAGCCAGCCAAGGATTAAGTGTGCAAGCACGCGGCTCTGACACCCAGTTGCCGGTCAATACCAGGCACAACCATAACCGTGTAAAACACTACACTGAGACCGCTACACACATACCCCCCCCTTTCTTTTCCCCCGAGGGAAACGAGGGAGGAAGGCGACCCGTCCACAGGGTCCACCGTTACACGGGGCACGGGGCAATAATGCAGGAGGGGCATCTACTAGAGGCTCACCATCAGCCTAAACCGCCTACCCTATGGTAGGGGATTGCGGTGGAGCATAGCTCCGTGAGCACACATGGTGCTGCCTACCTTCACCCGACCGACGCAGCCCAGGCTGGGAGGCACATCAACGACAAGGGCGGGTGGGAATAGTCCTGCAGGGCCACAGGCTGTAAAGCCCCGCTCACCTGCGAGAGAGTGATACTTCATGTCTTCGCAGTCAGCACTGCAGAGAAATCTGGGGATTTGTGGAAGGTCCCTCGGTATATGTAGGGCCGGGAGGAGCCTGTTTTTGCATGTCTGCAGTGAACAGCGCCCTCAGGCGGAGGATTACCCATGTGTAAGTATTATAGATGGAGCAGGACGTGCTGTATGCTTAGAATAGAACAGCAGCTAACTCTTGGTATACACTACTCTATGTTGTACCTGAGTGCTTTTATTTCAGACCTCAGAGCAGACATGCCAGAGGGCACGAGATTCACTGATATGAGAAGCCAACGTGGCAGGTGGGTGCTGCCTCACTACGTGCTGAGTGAGGTCATTGACTTTAATAAGCGCCTTCAAACACAAAGAACTTCCAAGTACAGAGGCACCCACTGAAGTAAATAGGAACGCCCACTCTTAAGTGATTAAATACCACATTTTTGCAATATAAACATACCAAGGATTTAGAGGAGGAAAATAAATATTCAGAACCAAATGGTGTGCCAAAATACCAACCTAATAGCAGGCAGTGTGGCACAACCCCCCCCCATCAGAACCCCATAATAGGCAATGTGCAGAACGCCCCCCCCCCCCCCAACCAGCCATAACAGGCAGTGTGCAGAATCCCCACCAGTCACCCCATAGCAGGCAGTGTGCAGAATCCCAACAACCAGCCATTACAGACAGTGTGGAGAATTCCCACTCTCAGAACCCTATAGCAGGCAGTGTGCAGAATCCCCCCCTCCAGAACCCCATAGCAGGCAGTGTGCAGATCCTCTTACAGAACCTTATAACAGGCAGTGTGCAGAATCCCCACCCCCCAGGAGCCCCATAACAGGCAGTACGCAGAATCCCCACACAATCAGTCATTACAGGCAGTGTGCAGAATCGCCACTTTCAGAACACCATATCAGGCAATGTGCAAGATCCCCCCCCCCCCAGGGCATAGAGGCAGTGTGCAGGCATAGTAGGCAGTGTGCAGAATCCCCCTCAATCACCCTATAACAGAATCCCAATTCCGAGAACCCCACAGCAGGTAGTGTACAGATACCCCCCAGAACCTTGTGCACCGATCACCCCAAAACAGGCAGCATCACCCCATAACAGGCAGTATACAGAATCACCCCATAGCAGGCAGTGTGCAGAATTCCCTCCCCAATCACCACATAACAGACAGTGTGCAGAACCCCCCCAGTCACTCTATAACAGGTAATGTTCAGAATCCTCCCAATCACCTCATAACAAGCAGTGTGCATAATCGCCCCCAGAAACCCTTCGCAGACATCGTGCAGCTCCCCACCAGAGGAAGTGCAGCAAACCCCCCTGTCCTTGGTGAGCTCAGCATTTTGTGTGTGTGTGTGAGCAGGGAGCGCCGGACTATTGGGCAAGCGGGCAGGGAGCAGCTACAGAAACAGCACAGTGGCACTTGCTTCTCTCAGTCATATGTGGCTCACACAAGTAGCATAAGCAGTCAGGAGGCAGAGCTACATAGGACGGGGGCAGCCAGCAGCACTGGGACTCAAATTTTGTTTTCTCCCATGAGAACAAGGGTTTTCTCTTACACAATCGTAAAAATTCTCACTGTACTGAATCAAACCTATTGTGTCAAACCCTAATCCCTAAACCTACGTAGTGCTTAAAGAAAAACAAGTAATCCCTTTACCAAACTACTCCAACTCAAGGAAAGTCAAATAATAAACCAGTGTGTAATAAAAATTGCCTGGTACTTACTGATGCCGTCCATGCACGCTGCACAACAATGGAGTTGCTACTTACTGATGCTGCCCATGCATGCTGCACAACAATTGAGTTGCTTTGCCAAGGGAAATATCTTCTTATGTGTCTTATGGAGAGAAAAACCCCATTTAGATTACTGGTAATGGCATTTCCGGCAGCTGAGTAGCTCCTTCCACCCAAAAGGGGAAACACAAACTGGTTTGTTAAATTCCCCCCCCCCCCTTAACCGGGAATGCCAGAATAACATGTCTAAACACATAAATCATAACTAAATACTTAGCCTGGGCGGGATATAGGACGCTGTCCTGGAGGACTACCAGAAATGCCATTACCATTAAGCTAGCAAAGCTATATACGAATACGAACACTTTATTGATCGCCAAGTAAGTACGGGATACATACAAGGAATGCTTTTTGGAAGGGAGGTACCCCTTTAGAGCTATAAACATTAAATATAAAATTAAACATTTTTACATATTATACATTTTAACATATATGCATATGATGTAGTTGGTAACTCAGTAACACGCTAGAGACAGGAAGTTCGTGGCAGGTTAATCAGTGGTTGTTATTTAGCACCTTAACGGCTAGAGGAAAAAAGCTATTTTTGTACCTAGAGGTTCTGGTTGAGAGAGCCAGGTACCTCCGGCTGGAGGGCAAGAGTTTGAAGCAAGAATGACCTGAGTGAGTTGGGTCTTCATCTATTTTTTTTGCCTTTGAGCAGATCCTTTCAGCGAATTGTTCCTCCAGGGATGGTAAGGGGCATCCAATGATCCGCTCAGCAGTCCTTTTAATCCTCTTTAATCTGTTCTTGTCCTTGGCTGTGATCCCGCAGTACCAGACCGTGAAGGAGGAGGTCAGAAGTGAGCTTATGGCACCATTGTAAAACGTCTTTAGGATCCTTTTAGACATACCGTATCTTGCTAGTTGTCTCAAGAAGTATAGTCTCTGTTGGGCCTTCTTCAAGATGACGGTTGCCTGCTCCACTTCAAGTCTTGCGTGATCACAGTGCTGAGAAATTTTGTGCTGGTAGCGATATTGACTTCGCCATTACTGATGGAAATGGGACGATGCGTTAGGTGGGAACGTCTGAAGTAATTTACGAGTTCAACTGTTTTCTGGATGTTCAGGATACGGTTGTTCTCTTCGCACCAGGATTCCAGGTTTTTTACTTGTGTTCGGTAGGGAGACTCATCATTGTCATTGATGAGGCCTACCAAAGTGGTATCATCTGCATACTTGATGATCTTGATAGAGGGGTCTGAGGATTTGAAGTCGTTTGTGTAGATGGAAAAGAGAAGGGGAGACAGAACACATCCCTGTGGTGCACCTATATTTGTTGATCTGGATGAGGAAATAAAGGGGCCCAGTTTGACTCTCTGGGTCCTGTTCGTGAGAAAGTTAGTAATCCAACCAGACAAACCTGGTGAGATGCCCAGTGAAAGCATTTTCCCATGGAAAATTTGTGGGTCAATGGTGTTGAAGGTGAATGAGTCTGGTATATGAACTGGGTTGATCAACATGGTCTAATGTTAGCTTGATTGCCAGATTGGCCGCGTCTTCTGCAGATCTGTTTGCTTTGTGAGCCAATAGCCTCCTTGAGAAATGGTATTACCAGTCGTTCGAAGACTTTCATGACCACTGGGGTCAGAGCAATGGGTCTATAGTCTTTCAAGGCTGAAGATGATGACGACTTTGGGATTGGAATAATGACTGAGTTTGTTAGACAGTCAGAGACTATTCCAACCTCAAGTGAACTCCTGAAAATGTCAGTAAGGACTGGGGCAATCTGTTCCGCACATACTTTAAGGCAAGTTGTGGAAATCCCATCAGGGCCAGATGCTTGCCTGGGGTTGAGCGTCAGTAGAATCTTCTTGACATCTGACACTTCAAGGTTCAGTGTGGACGAAGTAAATGGGTAGGATGTCCCACTTGCCATTGGAGGGGGGCTTACAGGTCCTTTTCCAGGCTTGATTGCGTCAAACCTGCTGTATAACTGATTCAGTCCCTCAGCGAGGTCCTTGCTTGAGGTCCTAGCTGAGGATAAGCGAGTAATCAAAAAAAAAATATATGTTAGACTTACAGGTACGAGTGTTTTTGCGAATCCTTCATGAGGACCCTGTGTTTTCTCTCGCTGGGTCTACATGAAGGAGAAGGGAGAAAATCCCCGTTAGACTTACCGGTAACATCTTTTCTATGAATCCGTCATGACTACCCATGGAGAGGAACTAAGGGGTCGTCATAAATGATGAAGGGAGAAAAAAAAACATTCTTACCTCAAGGTGGGGAAAAAATCTGGAAAATTCTCCTGCCGAATACCTGTTTCTTGTCAGAAGAATACTCCACTCTGTAGTGGTATGCAGGGAAGCCCGAGTAGCTGCTCTGCAAATCTCCTCCAGAGAGACTCCTGACCAATTAGCCCAAGAAGCAAAAACTACTCTAGTAGTATGTGCCTGCAGGGATTTGGGGGCCTGCACACCGGAATCCTCATAGACTGAATGAATGGCTTCCCTAATCCATCTGGCGATGGAGGCTTTAGAGGCTTGCAACCCACTATTCTTTCCTGCATGTGAAAGCTGCAAAATGGTCGGATCTTCTCCACCCCAAAATGCGATCCAAATAGGTCAAAAGAATGACTCTGGCATCCAACACATGCATCCTTTACTCAATCCTTAAGGCTTGAAACCTGGAAGACAGACATCCCGAGACCTGTGGAATTCCGAAGAAATTTTCGGCAGGCAAAGTGGATCAGGTGTGATGGTGAGATGACCTGGAAAAATCTTTAAATATGGCCCCTTGATATACAGGGCTTGCATATCACTACCGTATTTTTCGCTCTATAAGGCGCACTTATTTATCCCAAAAAGTGGGTGGAAAATGTCAGTGTGCCTTATCGGGCGAATGTGGGCACAAAAAATAAATAAAAAGCAAAAAGTTAACTTACCTCTCCATCACCAGTCCCACTCACGCTGTCCTGGGAGCGGCGGAGGCAGCTGTATCTGCTGCCTTCTCCACGGCACCAAACATCCAGCCTTTTACAGCGGTGGGCGTGGCCGATGCTCGAGCATCAGCCACGCCCACCGCTATACCAAAACGGTTGTTCACTCAGTGTGCTGGCACTGCAGAGAGGAAGCGGCGAAGGCAGCTGAGACCGGTTTACAAATTCCTCGAATATGCCCTGGCTCAATTCCCACTCTGTCTGTTTGAGTTGAACTTGGTGGAGGAGGCCTACCAGAACATTTAGTTCTCCCTTGATGTGGACTTCCATCCTGGCACAGATCAAATTGAAGGATCTTGTGCCTCCCTGATGATTGAGATAAACCACGACCATGGCATTGTTTGAGATTATCAAAACATCTCGATCCCTCAATTCCTGCTCGAAATTGCTTAAGGCTACCTGAACTGCCTTTGGCTCCCAAAAATTCGAAGATTTTTGTGCCATGGCACTGGGCCAGGTTCCCTGAATCTGGCAGTGAAGGGTGTGAAACCCCATTCCTGCGCACTCGCAACTTCAGAATTAACTGAAAGTTCCCTGATGGCTTTAGGACCAAAAATACCTGTATGTTTCAGATACCACAGAACCTCCTCTATGACCGCCATTTATCTTAGTTGTGTAATCACTAAGAGTAGGGCCTGTGCCTTTACAGCATCTCTGGAACAAGAAGTTCCTAGAAAATGATCCTGTGGCCCTGAGGAAAATTCTAGATGGTATCCGTCCTGAATTATCCAAAGAATGAAGGGGTTTTGAGAGATCTTCTGCCAGGCCGGAAGAAAAACAAGAGTTTCGCCCCAACCAGTTTCCCATCATGGCTACTGCTTAGGTTGCATCTGGGTAAACCAAGTCTTCCTGGAATCTGAACCTCAGAAATCCCAGAGGAAAACTAGGCTTTTTGGCATCAGAACAAGGTGGTGGAGGATATTATTTTTTGCCCGGGGCCGTCTTACCCACCTCAGTTCAGACCTGAACAAAAGATTACCTTCAAATGGAATGCTACATGGGTATGACTTAGAGGACTGGTCACCCTGCCAGATCATGGGCCAGATAGCTCTACAGGCACAACTAATTAAAGCCATGCTCTTAGCAATCTAAGGGGGCCCATGTCCTCAAAGGAGAGATCTGATTTCCGAGATACCTGGGCCAAAGGAACATCAACCTTAGGCCATTTAGCCCAAAGCTCAATCTCGTATTCCTCAAAGGGAAATCTTCGCTTGAGTGATTTGGGCAGGGAGAAACAGGACTCGAGCGATGATGTTCTTTTGCGACTGTTGAATCCTTCCCGACAATTCTTGATAAAGGGAATCCTGAATGGAGAAAAGCTTATCCTCTGATTCAATCTTAGGGGAGAATAAAATGCCCATAATCAGGTCAGACATATTCTTAAGGAAAAAATTAAACCTACTAGGGTGAAGTGGGGCCTTAGAGGCAGCCGCATCTGAATCTCTACCTGTGATTGACGAATGGACGGACTCATCCGAGCATGCACAAATTTCCTCCTCCTCATCTGAAGAATCCGGCCTACCCCAACCATCTCCTGATCTAAGCTTGGGAGCAAAGGGAGAAGGGAGTTCCCGCTGGGAGAAAGTGCAGCTTGCCTCCTGGGCAGGGTTTGGAGAACCCCTCTGGCAATGCAGCCTGACAATTAACACAAAATCTGGGCTAAAGCGCTTTACTATCCTTTGGCTCCTTCTGCTTTCCTTGGATCCCGTAGGCTCTCTGGGATCCTTTTTGTATTGCTTCATGGGTTTTGAATCCTTAGCTTTGATTCCTTAGCCTGAAAGAACAAGAGGAATGGTATTTTAGTCGACTTACCCCAACCATCCAGGTAGTGTCACCTCCTCCCATGCTGCACCGAACACCACCTCGGCCAGGGAGCCGACTCGTGAAATCCTGTTTGTCTGAATGTTTGCCCTGGAATGTGCAGCTGCCCAGCCTGCTGCCTCACAATTCCGTCACTGCTGCTGCCCTGAGCGCAGGATCCCTTCAATTGCTTCCTGGAGGACTGGACCCACCAGCAGCTACCCAGTGGCTTACCTGCTGAAACAAATGCTCACCTTGCCACTAGGGATGAGCGAATCGATCCGGACGAACCCGGATTCGATCCGAATTTCATGAAAAATTCGATTCGGATCGAATCCGAATTTCCCCGCGATTCGATCGCTCAAAGTTTTCCTTTAACATCCATTCATTTACATACAGGCATTCTAAGATGGCGGACGGGACATGTCTGGACATCTACCCCGCGCCAGTGCAAGCTGGGGCAGTCACATGCAGCCTATCAGCAGCCAGCAAGCCCCGTGACGTCACAGCGCTATTTAAGTCGGCCATCTTGCTTTTCCTTCCTCATTTCTCTATTGCATTCGTGAGAGACAGAACGCTGTAGTGAGGGAGAGGCAGTTAGACAGGCAGGGACAGACAGGGACAGGCTGGAGACAGGCAGGAGACAGGCAGGAGACAGACAGAAAGTCAGCGAAAAACAGGGAAAGTTAGGAAAAATCGGAGGCAGTCACAGGGAGATTTTTTTTTTTTTTCATCCAGCCTGAGTGTTACTGGCTGGCTGACAGGCTTTGTTAGCGTTTTCAGGCTGCTTATACTAACTAACTGTGCATATATACTGAACTGATCTTAAGTCTGCTGTGAGGCATCCCATTCTGTGACTACAGCAGCCTCTATTTAAGACCATAACCATTTGCACTTATTCTAATTGAAATTAGGCCTGATAAAGACACTTTTGCTGTGCATAGCACTACTGGTCCCTGCCAGGTGCACTCCTGTTTGGGGCATCCCATTCTGTGACTACAGCAGCCTCTATTTAAGACCATATAACCATTTGCACTTATTCTAATTGAAATTAGGCCTGATAAAGACACTTTTGCTGTGCATAGCACTACTGCCTGCCAGGTGCACTCCTGTTGTGGCATCCCATTCTGTGACTACACCAGCCTCTATTTAAGACCATATAACCATTTGCACTTATTCTAATTGAAATTAGGCCTGATAAAAAGACACTTTTGCTGTGCATAGCACTACTGCCTGCCAGGTGCACTCCTGTTTGGGGCATCCCATTCTGTGACTACAGCAGCCTCTATTTGAGACCATATAACCATTTGCACTTATTCTAATTGAAATTAGGCCTGATAAAGACACTTTTGCTGTGCATAGCACTACTGGTCCCTGCCAGGTGCACTCCTGTTTGGGGCATCCCATTCTGTGACTACAGCAGCCTCTATTTAGGACCATATAACCATTTGCACTTATTCTAATTGAAATTAGGCCTGATAAAGACACTTTTGCTGTGCATAGCACTACTGGTCCCAGGTGCACTCCTGTTTGGGGCATCCCATTCTGTGACTACAGCAGCCTCTATTTAAGACCATAACCATTTGCACTTATTCTAATCGAAATTAGGCCTGATAAAGACACTTTTGCTGTGCATATTCTTACTGCTGCCTGCCAGGTGCACTCCTGTTTGGGGCATCCCATTCTGTGACTACAGCAGCCTCTATTTAAGACCATAACCATTTGCACTTATTCTAATTGAAATTAGGCCTGATAAAGACACTTTTGCTGTGCATAGCACTACTGCCTGCCAGGTGCAGTCCTGTTTGGGGCATCCCATTCTGTGACTACAGCAGCCTCTATTTAAGACCATATAACCATTTGCACTTATTCTAATTGAAATTAGGCCTGATAAAGACACTTTTGCTGTGCATGCTACTACTGGTCCCAGGTGCACTCCTGTTGTGGCATCCCATTCTGTGACTACACCAGCCTCTATTTAAGAACATAACCATTTGCACTTATTCTAATTGAAATTAGGCCTGATAAAGACACTTTTGCTGTGCATGCTACTACTGGTCCCAGGTGCACTCCTGTTGTGGCATCCCATTCTGTGACTACACCAGCCTCTATTTAAGACCATAACCATTTGCACTTATTCTAATTGAAATTAGGCCTGATAAAGACACTTTTGCTGTGCATAGCACTACTGCCTGCCAGGTGCACTCCTGTTTGGGGCATCCCATTCTGTGACTACAGCAGCCTCTATTTAAGACCATATAACCATTTGCACTTATTCTAATTGAAATTAGGCCTGATAAAGACACTTTTGCTGTGCATATTCTTACTGCTGCCTGCCAGGTCCACTCCTGTTGGGGCATCCCATTCTGTGACTACACCAGCCTCTATTTAAGAACATAACCATTTGCACTTATTCTAATTGAAATTAGGCCTGATAAAGACTCTTTTGCTGTGAATGCTACTACTGGTCCCAGGTGCACTCCTGTTGTGGCATCCCATTCTGTGACTACACCAGCCTCTATTTAAGACCATAACCATTTGCACTTATTCTAATTGAAATTAGGCCTGATAAAGACACTTTTGCTGTGCATAGCACTACTGCCTGCCAGGTGCACTCCTGTTTGGGGCATCCCATTCTGTGACTACACCAGCCTCTATTTAAGACCATAACCATTTGCACTTATTCTAATTGAAATTAGGCCTGATAAAGACACTTTTGCTGTGCATGCTACTACTGGTCCCAGGTGCACTCCTGTTGGGGCATCCCATTCTGTGACTACACCAGCCTCTATTTAAGAACATAACCATTTGCACTTATTCTAATTGAAATTAGGCCTGATAAAGACTCTTTTGCTGTGCATGCTACTACTGGTCCCAGGTGCACTCCTGTTGTGGCATCCCATTCTGTGACTACAGCAGCCTCTATTTAAGACCATATAACCATTTGCACTTATTCTAATTGAAATTAGGCCTGATAAAGACACTTTTGCTGTGCATATTCTTACTGCTGCCTGCCAGGTGCACTCCTGTTTGGGGCATCCCATTCTGTGACTACACCAGCCTCTATTTAAGACCATAACAATTTGCACTTATTCTAATTGAAATTAGGCCTGATAAAGACACTTTTGCTGTGCATATTCTTACTGCTGCCTGCCAGGTGCACTCCTGTTGTGGCATCCCATTCTGTGACTACACCAGCCTCTATTTAAGACCATAACCATTTGCACTTATTCTAATTGAAATTAGGCCTGATAAAGACACTTTTGCTGTGCATAGCACTACTGCCTGCCAGGTGCACTCCTGTTTGGGACATCCCATTCTGTGACTACAGCAGCCTCTATTTAAGACCATATAACCATTTGCACTTATTCTAATTGAAATTAGGCCTGATAAAGACACTTTTGCTGTGCATATTCTTACTGCTGCCTGCCAGGTGCACTCCTGTTGGGGCATCCCATTCTGTGACTACACCAGCCTCTATTTAAGAACATAACCATTTGCACTTATTCTAATTGAAATTAGGCCTGATAAAGACTCTTTTGCTGTGCATGCTACTACTGGTCCCAGGTGCACTCCTGTTGGGGCATCCCATTCTGTGACTACACCAGCCTCTATTTAAGACCATAACCATTTGCACTTATTCTAATTGAAATTAGGCCTGATAAAGACACTTTTGCTGTGCATGCTACTACTGGTCCCAGGTGCACTCCTGTAACATACCAACATACCATACCATGCATTCTGTAACATACCATACCCCTCTTTATTTACACTAAGCAGCTCTCTTATTTACACTAAGCAGGCCTGTTGGAGGCTGAGTGTTACTGCTCACTTTCGGTGTGCATTATATTCTGTTTCATATAGACCCACCGCTGCCTGGGGGTTCTTAAAATATCACCTACTACCACGCCAGTTAGACTATGTCGGGCAGACAAGTGCCTGGAAGTGAAAAGAGGGGTGGCAGAGGCCAAGATTCCGCAGGCAGAGCTCACAGCAGACTGGGGGCCAGTAGCAGCAGGAGTCACGCTGAGAGACCTAATCTGCCAGTATCTGCTAGCGGTCGGGTCTCCATCAGTAACGCATCTGCCGTGGTAGATTGGTTGACGCGCTCATCAACAACATCATCACAACTTACGTCTGAGACCCCCAGTCTAGGGTCGGTAGGTTCCTCTGACACAACCCTGAGTTGGCATGCCCCGAGAGCAGTCCCTGTCCTCCCATTGCCTCTGTCCTACGCCGTTCCCTCCCCCAGCGACGTATCCTATGCTTTGGGTTCAGCTCCACTCTTTAGTGAGGAGGACCATCAGATAGAGGACAGTCAGCAGCTACTGCCCAGCCAAGAAATGGAGGTGGCTTCTCTAGCTAGGCAGACAAATAGTGATGTGGACAGTGTCGTGGGTGCTGCGAGCGTTCCAGCTCCTGCGCCAGACACTGTTGACGAATCCACGAACATCAGTGACGTACAGCCACAACTCGGTGATAATGATGATGACGATGAAGCCGATCGCACTTGGGAGCCGGGTGATGAAGGGGCTTCATCGCCATCATCAGGAGAAGAGGGGCGCAGGTTGCCCCGGAGTCAGCAGCTGAGGCAGCAAGGTGGTAGCAGTCAGCATGGGGGCACAATTCCAAAGGCTGGAGCCGGCCGGGGCCGGGGTAGAGCACCTGCTGTGCGGCAGTCTACCTTATCGGGAGGTAGTGGAGCAGGGGTTCCTGGAGTTGGCAACAGCAGCAGTGAATCAGTGAGGCCAGGGGGTGGGAAAAGTAGCTACTCGGCAGTGTGGCAGTTTTTCCTGAAGCATCCGCAGGAGGGTAACATGGCCACATGCCAGATATGTAGGCAAAAGGTGAAGCGTGGCCAGGGTCCAAATGTTGGCACCACGGCCCTGCGTCAACATATGATGCGTCACCATAAAGCGACCTGGGAGAACCGAGGCTCCCAAGGGGTGGTCCAGTCTGCTTCCTCACCAAGTGAGCTCCCAATTTCTGCCAGCCAAGGCTCCAGCACCTCAGCCGAAGGCAGCTGTGCATCATACCCATCCTCTGTCGCTCCTGCTCCTGCTCCTCCTCCTCCAAGTCATGCATCCCGCCAGCAATCCATCAGCGAAGCCATGTCCAAGAGACAGCAGTATGCGCCCACTCATCCTACGGCGCAGAAGCTTAATGTGCTCCTGTCCAAGTTGCTGGTGCTGCAGTCGCTCCCTTTTCAGGTGGTGGAATCTGCACCTTTCAGAGAACTGATGGCTTGTGCCGAGCCGAGGTGGAGAGTCCCAAGCCGTCATTTCTTTGCCAAGAAGGCAGTACCAGCGCTGCACACTTTTGTTGAACAGAAGGTGGGCCAGTCCTTGAGCCTGTCGGTGTGTAGCAAAGTGCATGGCAGCGTCGACATCTGGAGCTGTAACTACGGTCAGGGACAGTACATGTCGTTTACGGCCCACTGGGTGAATGTGGTCCCTTTGCAGCAGCAGCAGCAGCAACTTGGACAGGTCACGCCGCTTCGGCCTCCACGCTCCCTGCCCATTGGGCCTGTGACACCGTGCGACTCGGCCTCCTCATCCTCCGCCATCTCCTCACCCTCCACTGTAGGCTCAAGTCTCAGTGCCCCTCCAGTCTACCATGTGTGCAGGGCACGGAGGTGTCACGCAGTGCTTCACATGGTTTGTCTTGGCGAACGGAGTCACACAGGGGAGGAACTGCTTAAATGTATTCATCAGGAAAACTTACTCCAAGAAAACTTAAAATGGGAATCATGGTTACCGACAATGGGAAGAACATTTTGTCTGCGCTGCGCCAAGGAAGCCTGACCCATGACCCCTGCATGGCTCACGTCTTCAATCAGGTTGTCAAGCGGTTTCTGAAGTGTTCCCCCCATCTGCAAGATATCCTAACGACTAGAGTTTGCCCTGGAAAAGCTTTCCTGCCCGGCAAGTAGCGTGCCATCTGAGCGGGTGTTTAGTGCGGCGGGGGCCATAGTTACGGTGAGGAGAACTCGTCTGTCAACTAAAAATGTGGAGAGACTCACCTTTGTCAAAATGAATCAGGGATGGATCAGCCAGGATTTCCACCCACCAATGCCTGATGCATGCGACTAGATTCAGCATGGTGCCACGTTTTACACTTTCCAAATGGTGCAAAACATATTTATGTCTTTAGGCCAATTTTTGGGCTCCTGGGTGCTGCCAACTCCAGGGTATGATTCATCCAATTTTTGGGCTCCTGAAGCCAACCCCAGTGTCTCTTTAAAGTAATGTTTGGGCTCCTGCTGCTGCTGCCAACTCCAGGGTGTGATTCATCCAATTTTTGGGCTCCTGAAGCCAACTCCAGTGTCTCTTTAAAGTAATATTTGGGCTCCTGCTGCTGCTGCTGCCAACTCCAGGGTGTGATTCATCCAATTTTTGGGCTCCGGAAGCCAACCCCAGTGTCTCTTTAAAGTAATTTTTGGGCTCCTGCTGCTGCTGCTGCCAACTCCAGGGTGTGATTCATCCAATTTTTGGGCTCCTGAAGCCAACTCCAGTGTATATTTGGGCTCCTGCTGCTGCTGCTGCCAACTCCAGGGTGTGATTCATCCAATTTTTGGCCTCCTGAAGCCAACCCCAGTGTCTCTTTAAAGTAATATTTGGGCTCCTGCTGCTGCTGCTGCTGCCAACTCCAGGGTGTGATTCATCCAATTTTTGGGCTCCTGAAGCCAACTCCAGTGTATATTTGGGCTCCTGCTGCTGCTGCTGCCAACTCCAGGGTGTGAATCATCCAATTTTTGGGCTCCTGAAGCCAATCCCAGGGTCTCTTTAAAGTAATATTTGGGCTCCTGCTGCTGCTGCTGCTGCCAACTCCAGGGTGTGATTCATCCAATTTTTGGGCTCCTGAAGCCAACTCCAGTGTCTCTTTAAAGTAATGTTTGGGCTCCTGCTGCTGCTGCCAACTCCAGGGTGTGATTCATCCAATTTTTGGGCTCCTGAAGCCAACTCCAGTGTCTCTTTAAAGTAATATTGGGCTCCTGCTGCTGCTTGCAACTCCAGGGTGTGATTCATCCAATTTTTGGGCTCCTGAAGCCAACCCCAGTGTCTCTTTCAGCCAATGTTTGGGCTCCTGCTGCTGCTGCTGCCAACTCCAGGGTGTGAATCATCCAATTTTTGGGCTCCTGAAGCCAACCCCAGGGTCTCTTTAAAGTAATATTTGGGCTCCTGCTGCTGCTGCTGCCAACTCCAGGGTGTGATTCATCCAATTTTTGGGCTCCTGAAGCCAACTCCAGTGTCTCTTTAAAGTAATGTTTGGGCTCCTGCTGCTGCTGCTGCTGCTGCTGCTGCCAATTCCAGGGTGTGATTCATCCAATTTTTGGGCTCCTGAAGCCAACTCCAGTGTCTCTTTAAAGTAATATTTGGGCTCCTGCTGCTGCTTGCAACTCCAGGGTGTGATTCATCCAATTTTTGGGCTCCTGAAGCCAACCCCAGTGTCTCTTTCAGCCAATGTTTGGGCTCCTGCTGCTGCTGCTGCCAACTCCAGTGTGTGATTCATCCAATTTTTGGGCTCCTGCTGCTGCCAACTCCAGTGTCTCTTTTAAGCAATATTTGGGCTCCTGCCCCTCATAGTGATGCCACTTCAACTCTCTTGAATTCAATTGTGCCGATCTGCGATTCTATTAGCGATGCCTCTGATCTGCATGTGATATTTATTCAAAGTATTATTTAACTAACCCAGCACGCATCCTGTGCGTGTTACAGCAAGGCAGAATGGTTTACAACCCTATTGAGGCTCTAGGAGGCTCAGAAATAGCCGTTTTTAATAGCGATTCGTCGCAAATTAATTCGGGCCGAAACTATTTTTGTCTGAAAATTCGGCGAATCAGTCGTATCGAATTTTTCAAAAGTTCGCTCATCTCTACTTGCCACCAAAAGTGAGCCCAATGCTTACCTGCTCCCAACACCACTAAAAGAAAGGGGGGCTTTAGTGTTCCATATAGCCTGTAGGGCAAATGTTGGGAACCAAGCCCAGCATAAGGGTCCTGTGTCCTACCCTGGAGACTGCCACAGGGACTATCTCCGGGGAAGGGAATTCCCATTTGGTCACCCAGAGTACCACCTGAGCCTTCCAGAGCGAGGGGAGGGAGTCCGGACCCGCCATCTTCCAACTTGTTTCCTGGGAGGAAACACAAAAACACTCAGAGGAAGGGACAGGGTATTTATCGATGGCCAGTTTTGTGTTTCCCCTTTTAAGTGGGAGGAGCTACTTGGCTAGCTGTCCTGGAGGACATTTGGGGAAACTACAGTGATTATTTTATAGCCGGTCGGATACTGAGTTTAGCCAATCTGGGGGGAAAAAAAACCTGTCTTGTCTCCGGTAAACAACCAGACCTTAGGAAGATCACAGAAATAGGCCTATATGAGCTAAACAGCTTTCACTGTTCTGTGAAGACTTTGGAGTGTGACTAGTCCATTCCATAGGTGTACAATAAGGTTGAGGTCAGGGTTCTGTGCAGCCAGTCTAGTCTAGCCATACCACATTCATCTCATGTTTTTGACCTCATACATTCATGTTGGAACTTGTGCTAAAGCATTAAAGTTTCCCCTCATTGGAACGAAGGGGGCCTAGACCTTCCTCAAATAATCAAACCCACAGCATTATTCTTCCTCTACCAAACTTTAACATTCTCCTGCCAGAAAGAGAAGAGTGATATACCACTGTGTCAAAGTCTGGTGAATGCCTTACACCAGGGGTCCCCAACCCTCCTCTTCTAGGCCTGCCAACAGGTCATGTTGTATTAATCTCCACACAGATGCACAGGTGAAATTCAGCAGCACAGGGCTATAGAGCCTGTGGAGATCTACAAACCACGAGCTGTTTTCAGGCCTTGAGGAAGTAGGTTGGGGAGCACTGCCTTGTTCCCTGCCATCCAATGCTAGGTTGGTCCCAATAATGTTGCCTACATCATATAGCCCAACCTCCAGGGAAAGGTAACTCTATATAAAGCAACTTCTGAATAATAACATTTATAATGCTAGTATGCTGTACATCATATCTGCTAACTGGTTTAAAGGTTTCACCATTTACTATCTATCTAGTCATTACAGTTTGTATGACATCACAGACTTACTTTTTCCATTTCCAACAAAAAGGCATCTATAAAGTGTCTGGTGTATGTAGGATTCCATGTGTCACGCTGCTCTAAAACCATTTCTTTCATGTATGCTGACATTTGGACTTGAGGTTTAAATATCCTTTGAGGAAGCCCAGGGATACGACACAAACAAGGGATTGCTGAAAGAACCTGTGGATTTGAAACAAGTCGGTTATTGGAGTTTGCCTGGAACATGGGTGTGTGCCTAGCAAGCGGAATGCTGATGTTGGATCTGCGGAGCAGACTTGTGCAAAAGAGTGGAGTTGATGATTCGGGGGTTTCTCACAGCGGAGCATCTCAATTCAGGATGCCCCATAAAGGGGTAGACTGGCCAACTCAAGAGTCTTATAGACTTGAGGAAGGTGTTGCTGATATATTTTTTCAAAGATCTTTTTATTTATAATTTTTTGGGAGAGACTCTGTCACAGTCTGCTATGGGGGATGATGGGGGCTCTGTCACAGTCTGCTATGGGGGATGATGGGGGATTTTTGTCACACACAGCACATGGTTATGGGGGGGTTATTATATTTGTTTTTAATAAAGGATACATGGGGTCTCTACCCAATTTTATGCAGGCCAATCTCCCTGGCATTACCCTTGATTTTCCCTCTGACACCCATTAAAAAAATATTTTTTTAGTTAGTATTTTAATTTTTTTTTATGTATCTATTTATGTATTTATTTCATGTTTTGTGTGATTATTTGGAGTACTTTGTTGGCAAATTCATCCGAAGATGACAAACCTGAACTTCTACAGGTCCGCTCATCACTATAGACAAATGCAAATCATGTGGGCCTAAACTTAAAGTACAACTGGGGAGGGGGGTCATGCTAAATTTTTATTAACTTATGTTAAACTCAGGGTGCACATTTGTGTAAATTGCAACCTGCTTCTTGTGGGTTTTTTACTTTAACACATAAAAAGTTCGAAAAAAATTGTGAGGAATAGGATGGAGAATTTTATATAATCTCTCTTGACATGCTCATCTCTAAACAAAGATGTCCTATAAAATGCCCGTAAAAAGGTTTCCTGTATAAAGAAATCACTCCCCTTTTTCAGTAGTCTACTTTAACAGGAAATCTCAGATCCCCTGTTACAGGAGAGAGATGAGAAAGGGTCTAGATGCTCTGTTACAGGTGTTGTGTTGAGATAGGTTTGAGATGCTGTTACAGGAAAGCGCTGAGAAAGTGAAAAGATGCTCTGTTACAGGAAAGCGCTGAGAAAGTGAAAAGATGCTCTGTTACAGGAAAGCGCTGAGAAAGAGAAAAGATGCTCTGTTACAGAAAAGCGCTGAGAAAGAGAAAAGATGCTCTGTTACAGAAAAGCGCTGAGAAAGAGAAAAGATGCTCTGTTACAGAAAAGCGCTGAGAAAGAGAAAAGATGCTCTGTTACAGAAAAGCGCTGAGAAAGAGAAAAGATGCTCTGTTACAGAAAAGCGCTGAGAAAGAGAAAAGATGCTCTGTTACAGGAGAGTGCTTTGAAAGTGAAAAGATGCTCTTTTACAGGAAAGTGCTGAGAAAGTGAAAAGATGCTCTGTTACAGGAGAGGGCTGAGAAAGTGAAGAGATGCTCTGTTACAGGAGAGGGCTGAGAAAGTGAAGAGATGCTCTGTTACAGGAGAGAGCTGAGAGAGTGAAAAGATGCTCTGTTACAGGAGAGAGCTGAGAGAGTGAAGAGATGCTCTGTTACAGGAGAGAGCTGAGAAAGTGAAGAGATGCTCTGTTACAGGAGAGTGCAGAGAAAATGAAAAGATGCTCTGTTACAGGAGAGTGCTGAGAAAGTGAAGAGATGCTCTGTTACAGGAGAGAGCTGAGAAAGTGAAACGATGCTCTGTTACAGGAAAGTGCTGAGAAAGTGAAAAGATGCTCTGTTACAGGAGAGTGCTTTGAAAGTGAAAAGATGCTCTTTTACAGGAAAGTGCTGAGAAAGTGAAAAGATGCTCTGTTACAGGAGAGGGCTGAGAACGTGAAGAGATGCTCTGTTACAGGAGAGAGCTGAGAGAGTGAAGAGATGCTCTGTTACAGGAGAGAGCTGAGAAAGTGAAGAGATGCTCTGTTACTGGAGAGTGCAGAGAAAATGAAAAGATGCTCTGTTACAGGAAAGTGCTGAGAAAGTGAAAAGATGCTCTGTTACAGGAAAGCGCTGAAGAAGTGAAAGTATGCTCTGTTACAGGAGAGTGCTGAGAAAGTGAAACGATGCTCTGTTACAGGAAAGTGCCGAGAAAGTGAAAAGATGCTCTGTTACAGGAAAGCGCTGAAAAAGTGAAAGTATGCTCTGTTACAGGAGAGTGTTGAGAAAGTGAAGAGATGCTCTGTTACAGGAGAGAGCTGAGAGAGTGAAGAAATGCTCTGTTACAGGAGAGTGTTGAGAAAGTGAAAGTATGCTCTGTTACAGGAGAGTGTTGAGAAAGTGAAGAGATGTTCTGTTACAGGAGAGAGCTGAGAGCGTGAAAAGATTCTCTGTTACAGGAGAGTGCTGAAAAAGTGAAAAGTTGCTCTGTTACAGAAAAGCGCTGAGAAAGAAAAAAGATGCTCTGTTACAGGAGAGTGCTTTGAAAGTGAAAAGATGCTCTGTTACAGGAGAGTGCTTTGAAAGTGAAAAGATGCTCTTTTACAGGAAAGTGCTGAGAAAGTGAAAAGATGCTCTGTTACAGGAGAGGGCTGAGAAAGTGAAGAGATGCTCTGTTACAGGAGAGAGCTGAGAGAGTGAAAAGATGCTCTGTTACAGGAGAGTGCTGAGAGAGTGAAGAGATGCTCTGTTACAGGAGAGAGCTGAGAAAGTGAAGAGATGCTCTGTTACAGGAGAGAGCTGAGAAAGTGAAAAGATGCTCTGTTACTGGAGAGTGCTGAGAAAGTGAATAGATGCTCTGTTACAGGAGAGTGCAGAGAAAATGAAAAGATGCTCTGTTACAGGAGAGTGCTGAGAAAGTGAAACGATGCTCTGTTACAGGAAAGTGCTGAGAAAGTGAAAAGATGCTCTGTTACAGGAGAGGGCTGAGAAAGTGAAGAGATGCTCTGTTACAGTAGAGAGCTGAGAGAGTGAAAAGATGCTCTGTTACAGGAGAGTGCTGAGAAAGTGAAAAGATGCTCTGTTACAGGAAAGTGCTGAGAAAGTGAAGAGATGCTCTGTTACAGGAGAGTGCTGAGAGAGTAAAGAGATGCTCTGTTACAGGAGAGTGCTAAGAAAGTGAAAAGATGCTCTGTTACAGGAGAGTGTTGAGAAAGTGAAAAGATGCTCTGTTACAGGAGAGTGCTGAGAAAGTGAAAAGATGCTCTGTTACAGGAGAGTGCTGAGAAAGTGAAAAGATGCTCTGTTACAGGAGAGTGCTGAGGGAGTGAAGAGATGCTCTGTTACAGGAGAGAGCTGAGAGCGTGAAAAGATGCGCTGTTACAGGAGAGAGCTGAGAGCGTGAAAAGATTCTCTGTTACAGGAGAGAGCTGAGAAAGTGAAGAGATGCTCTGTTACAGGAGAGTGCTGAGAAAGTCAAAAGATGCTCTGTTACAGGAGAGTGCTGAGAAAGTCAAAAGATGCTCTGTTACAGGAGAGTGCTGAGAAAGTCAAAAGATGCTCTGTTACTGGAGAGTGCTGAGAAAGTGAAGAGATGCTCTGTTACAGGAGAGTGCTGAGAAAGTCAAAAGATGCTCTGTTACAGGAGAGTGCTGAGAAAGTGAAAAGATGCTCTGTTACTGGAGAGTGCTGAGAAAGTGAAAAGATGCTCTGTTACAGGAGAGTGCTGAGAAAGTGAAAAGATGCTCTGTTACAGGAGAGAGCTGAGAGAGTGAAAAGATGCTCTGTTACTGGAGAGTGCTGAGAAAGTGAAAAGATGCTCTGTTACAGGAGAGAGCTGAGAGAGTGAAAAGATGCTCTGTTACAGGAGAGAGCTGAGAGAGTGAAAAGATGCTCTGTTACAGGAGAGAGCTGAGAGAGTGAAAAGATGCTCTGTTACAGGAGAGAGCTGAGAGAGTGAAAAGATGCTCTGTTACAGGAGAGAGCTGAGAAAGTTAAAAGATGCTCTGTTGCAGGAGAGTGCTGAGGGAGTGAAGAGATGCACTGTTACAGGAGAGAGCTGAGAGAGTGAAAAGATGCTCTGTTACTGGAGAGTGCTGAGAAAGTGAAAAGATGCTCTGTTACAGGAGAGTGCTGAGAAAGTGAAAAGATGCTCTGTTACTGGAGAGTGCTGAGAAAGTGAAAAGATGCTCTGTTACAGGAGAGTGCTGAGAAAGTGAAAAGATGCTCTGTTACAGGAGAGGGCTGAGAAAGTGAAAAGATGCTCTGTTACTGGAGAGTGCTGAGAAAGTGAAAAGATGCTCTGTTACTGGAGAGTGCTGAGAAAGTGAAAAGATGCTCTGTTACAGGAGAGGGCTGAGAAAGTGAAAAGATGCTCTGTTACTGGAGAGTGCTGAGAAAGTGAAAAGATGCTCTGTTACAGGAGAGTGCTGAGAAAGTGAAAAGATGCTCTGTTACTGGAGAGTGCTGAGAAAGTGAAAAGATGCTCTGTTACTGGAGAGTGCTGAGAAAGTGAAAAGATGCTCTGTTACAGGAGAGGGCTGAGAAAGTGAAAAGATGCTCTGTTACTGGAGAGTGCTGAGAAAGTGAAAAGATGCTCTGTTACAGGAGAGTGCTGAGAAAGTGAAAAGATGCTCTGTTACTGGAGAGTGCTGAGAAAGTGAAAAGATGCTCTGTTACTGGAGAGTGCTGAGAAAGTGAAAAGATGCTCTGTTACTGGAGAGTGCTGAGAAAGTGAAAAGATGCTCTGTTACAGGAGAGTGCTGAGAAAGTGAAAAGATGCTCTGTTACTGGAGAGTGCTGAGAAAGTGAAAAGATGCTCTGTTACAGGAGAGTGCTGAGAAAGTGAAGAGATGCTCTGTTACTGGAGAGTGCTGAGAAAGTGAAAAGATGCTCTGTTACTGGAGAGTGCTGAGAAAGTGAAAAGATGCTCTGTTAAAGGAGAGAGCTGAGAAAGTTAAAAGATGCTCTGTTACAGGAGAGTGCTGAGAAAGTGAAAAGATGCTCTGTTACTGGAGAGTGCTGAGAAAGTGAAAAGATGCTCTGTTACAGGAGAGTGCTGAGGGAGTGAAGAGATGCTCTGTTACAGGAGAGAGCTGAGAGCGTGAAAAGATGCTCTGTTACAGGAGAGAGCTGAGAAAGTTAAAAGATGCTCTGTTACAGGAGAGTGCTGAGAAAGTGAAAAGATGCTCTGTTACTGGAGAGTGCTGAGAAAGTAAAAATATGCTCTGTTACAGGAGAGTGCTGAGAAAGTGAAAAGATGCTCTGTTACAGGAGAGAGCTGAGAAAGTGAAAAGATGCTCTGTTGCAGGAGAGTGCTGAGAAAGTGAATAGATGCTCTGTTACAGGAGAGTGCTGAGAAAGTAAAAATATGCTCTGTTACAGGAGAGTGCTGAGAAAGTGAAAAGATGCTCTGTTACAGAAAAGCGCTGAGAAAGTGAAAAGATGCTCTGTTACAGGAGAGCTGAGGGAGTGAAGAGATATTCTGTTACAGGAGAGAGCTGAGGGAGTGAAGAGATATTCTGTTACAGGAGAGTGCTGAGAGAGTGAAGAGATGCTCTGTTACAGGAGAGAGCTGAGGGAGTGAAGAGATGCTCTGTTACAGGAGAGAGCTGAGAGAGTGAAGAGATGATCTGTTACAGGAGAGAGCTGAGAGAGTGAAGAGATGCTCTGTTACAGGAGAGAGCTGAGAAAGTGAAACGATGCTCTGTTACAGGAAAGAGCTGAGAGAGTAAAAGATGCTCTGTTACAGGAGAGAGCTGAGGGAGTGAAGAGATGCTCTGTTACAGGAGAGCTGAGGGAGTGAAGAGATATTCTGTTACAGGACAGAGCTGAGGGAGTGAAGAGATGCTCTGTTACAGGAGAGAGCTGAGAGAGTGAAGAGATGCTCTGTTACAGGAGAGAGCTGAGAGAGTGAAGAAATGCTCTTTTACAGGAGAGTGCTGAGAAAGTGAAAAGTTGCTCTGTTACAGGAGAGTGCTGAGAAAATGAAGATATGCTCTGTTACAGGAGAATGCAGAGAAAGTGAAAAGATGCTCTGTTACAGGAGAGTGCTTTGAAAGTGAAAAGATGCTCTGTTACAGGAGAGAGCTGAGAGAATGAAGTGATGCTCTGTTACAGGAGAGAGCTGAGAGAATGAAGCGATGCTCTGTTACAGGAGAGAGCTGAGGGAGTGAAGAGATGCTCTGTTACAGGAAAGCGCTGAGAAAGTGAAAAGATGCTCTGTTACAGGAGAGAGCTGAGGGAGTGAAGAGATATTCTGTTACAGGAAATAGCAGAGGGAGTGAAGAGATGCTCTGTTACAGGAGAGAGCTGAGAGAGTGAAGAGATGCTCTGTTACAGGAGAGAGCTGAGAGAGTGAAGAGATGCTCTGTTACAGGAGAGAGCTGAGAGAGTGAAAAGATGCTCTGTTACAGGAGAGTGCTGAGAAAGTGAAAAGATGCTCTGTTACAAAATAGCGCTGAGAAACAGGAAATAGCTGAGGTAGTGAAGAGATGCTCTGTTACAGGAGAGAGCTGAGAGAGTGAAAAGATGCTCTGTTACAGGAGAGTGCTGAGAAAGTGAAAAGATGCTCTGTTACAAAAAAGCGCTGAGAAACAGGAAATAGCTGAGGTAGTGAAGAGATGCTCTGTTACAGGAGAGTGCTGAGAGAGTGAAAAGATGCTCTGTTACAGGAGAGTGCTGAGGGAGTGAAGAGATGCTCTGTTACAGGAGAGAGCTGAGAGAGTGAAGAGATGCTCTGTTACAGGAGAGAGCTGAGAGAGTGAAAAGATGCTCTGTTACAGGAGAGTGCTGAGGGAGTGAAGAGATGCTCTGTTACAGGAGAGAGCTGAGAGAGTGAAAAGATGCTCTGTTACAGGAGAGAGCTGAGAGAGTGAAAAGATGCTCTGTTACAGGAGAGTGCTGAGGGAGTGAAGAGATGCTCTGTTACAGGAGAGAGCTGAGAGAGTGAAGAGATGCTCTGTTACAGGAGAGAGCTGAGAGAGTGAAGAGATGCTCTGTTACAGGAGAGAGCTGAGAGAGTGAAAAGATGCTCTGTTACAGGAGAGAGCTGAGAGAGTGAAGATATGCTCTGTTACAGGAGAGAGCTGAGAGAGTGAAGAAATGCTCTTTTACAGGAGAGTTCTGAGAAAGTGAAAAGTTGCTCTGTTACAGGAGAGTGCTGAGAAAATGAAGCAGATGCTCTGTTACAGGAGAATGCGTAGAAAGTGAAGAGATGCTCTGTTACAGGAGAGAGCTGAGGGAGTGAAGAGATGCTTTGTTACAGGAGAGTGCTGAGAGAGTAAAGAGATGCTCTGTTACAGGGGAGTGCTGAGAGAGTAAAGAGATGCTCTGTTACAGGGGAGTGCTGAGAAAGTGAATAGATGCTCTGTTACAGGAGAGTGCTGAGAAATTATAATGTGATGGAAACAAATATTCTCCTGGTAGTCTCATTGCCTTCCAATATCCAATGTCATTAATTCGACTGCCAGCTTGACAGTCAGGCATATAAATGAGGCTATGAAAGGCAAGTCAAGTGACCGTTTTGTAATACAAGAGACAACAGCCAGATTAGATTTCGTTTTAGTCAGATCATTGTTAATAGTTATGGTGCTGGTTAGAATTGTTCTGGCACCATTCCACTATTAATGATTTAGCAGCTGGGAATGCCAGCGACCAAATGTCAGGTATACTCCATTTGAATATTCTTTAATCCCTTGGCATGTGACAATTTTAAACATTTTGAAACTTTGGGAAAACTTCCTTTTTTTCGTAATAAAATACTACATATCTTCGGCTTCTTGTTGGATCCCCCTTCTTGGATTTGTCGTCTATGAAGTCATCTACCTTACATTTGATAATTTAACAGCACACCTGACTTTATGCCATATGTTGGAACTATACATTGCAAATCTCAATAAAAAGACAAAAAGCAATGGATTACCAGTGTAGCATAGATTATGGCATGTTGTGTATATTTTAAACGTAGGTTTCCCTACCTGTGCCATGAATCCACCTTCTGCTTTCAATGCATCTTCAAAAATCTGGAGCAGTTTGTTGAACGTTTCATCATTGTATTCAAATCTATCTCCAAACATGATGGAGCTGATGATATTACTAACTGCAGTATTAACACTATAGTGCGGGTCAAAAGGTTGTCCTGGAAAAGTTTAAAGAACATTGGATAGATGTAATTTTCACTGAACCATGTGATACATCATCAGCATATATACACACCCTATTGATTGGTGGAAGTATCGTGAGGGGAGGGCCTGGGTACCCAGCCAGGTGTCCCTGATGGCAGTCACATTATCCTGCTAGGTGCTGATGATAACATAAGGATCTCCCCCTCCCCTATAAAACTTATATACAATGTCTGGTTCCCAAAGCAACCAGGCTGGTTTGCCTTGAGATTACAGGGACCCCAGGTACTATACAACCTATATTATGTCACTACTTAAACTTCAGTTTCTGTATTAGTCCAGAGTCTACTGGTTTCAGGGGGAACTGGCTCGCACAGCTGGACAATAGAGACTACTACTCAGAACCCAAGACTTGACCTGCTGGCTCAGAATTTAATAGCAACCCCCCCACAAGGGAGGATAGGCTGGTAGCTTGGGAAGTCCAAGGTCATGCCCGGGGTATAAAGGGACTAGATTGACAAGCAGCGGTCACCTGAAACGATCCGTAGTCCTGGGAAGCCAAGGTCAGGGGTAGAGATGAGCGAATCGATCCGGATGAACCCGGATTCGATCCGAATTTCAGGAAAAATTCAATTCGGATCGAATCCGAATTTCCCCGCGATTCGATCGCTCGAAGTTTTCCTTTAACATCCATTCATTTACATTTACAGGCATTCTAAGATGGCGGACGGGACATGTCTGGACATCTATCCCGCGCCAGTGCAAGCTGGGGCAGTCACATGCAGCCTATCAGCAGCCAGCAAGCCCGGTGACGTCACAGCGCTATTTAAGTCGGCCATCTTGCTTTTCCTTCCTCATTTCTCTATTGCATTCGTGAGAGACAGAACGTTGTAGTGAGGGAGAGAGGCAGTTAGACAGGCAGGGACAGACAGGGACAGGCTGGAGACAGGCAGGAGACAGACAGGAGACAGACAGAAAGTCAGCGAAAAACAGGGAAAGGTAGGAAAAATCGGAGGCTGTCACAGGGAGATTTTTTTTTTTTTTTCATCCAGCCTGAGTGTTACTAGCTGGCTGACTGGCTTTGTTAGCGTTTTCAGGCTGCTTATACTAACTAACTGTGCATATATACTGAACTGATCTTAAGTCTGCTGTGAGGCATCCCATTCTGTGACTACACCAGCCTCTATTTAAGACCATATAACCATTTGCACTTATTCTAATTGAAATTAGGCCTGATAAAGACACTTTTGCTGTGCATAGCACTACTTGTCCCAGGTTCACTGCTGGGTTTTTAGGGCATCCCATTCTGTGACTACAGCAGCCTCTGTTTAACACCATATAACCATTTGCACTTATTATAATTGAAATTAGGCCTGATAAAGACACTTTTGCTGTTCATAGCACTACTGGACCCTGCCAGGTGTACTTACTGCTGGTTTTTAGGGCATCCCATTCTGTGACTACAGCAGCCTCTGTTTAACACCATATAACCATTTGCACTTATTATAATTGAAATGAGGCCTGATAAAGACACTTTTGCTGTGCATAGCACTACTTGTCCCAGGTTCACTGCTCGGTTTTTAGGGCATCCCATTCTGTGACTACAGCAGCCTCTGTTTAACACCATATAACCATTTGCACTTATTATAATTGAAATTAGGCCTGATAAAGACACTTTTGCTGTTCATAGCACTACTGGACCCTGCCAGGTGTACTTACTGCTGGTTTTTAGGGCATCCCATTCTGTGACTACAGCAGCCTCTGTTTAAGACCATATAACCATTTGCACTTATTATAATTGAAATTAGGCCTGATAAAGACACTTTTGCTGTGCATAGCACTACTTGTCCCAGGTTCACTGCTCGGTTTTTAGGGCATCCCATTCTGTGACTACAGCAGCCTCTGTTTAACACCATATAACCATTTGCACGTATTATAATTGAAATTAGGCCTGATAAAGACACTTTTGCTGTGCATAGCACTACTTGCCCCAGGTTCACTGCTGGGTTTTTAGGGCATCCCATTCTGTGACTACAGCAGCCTCTGTTTAACACCATATAACCATTTGCACTTATTATAATTGAAATTAGGCCTGATAAAGACACTTTTGCTGTGCATAGCACTACTTGTCCCAGGTTCACTGCTGGGTTTTTAGGGCATCCCATTCTGTGACTACAGCAGCCTCTGTTTAACACCATATAACCATTTGCACTTATTATAATTGAAATTAGGCCTGATAAAGACACTTTTGCTGTGCATAGCACTACTTGTCCCAGGTTCACTGCTCGGTTTTTAGGGCATCCCATTCTGTGACTACAGCAGCCTCTGTTTAACACCATATAACCATTTGCACTTATTATAATTGAAATTAGGCCTGATAAAGACACTTTTGCTGTGCATAGCACTACTTGTCCCAGGTTCACTGCTCGGTTTTTAGGGCATCCCATTCTGTGACTACAGCAGCCTCTGTTTAACACCATATAACCATTTGCACTTATTATAATTGAAATTAGGCCTGATAAAGACACTTTTGCTGTTCATAGCACTACTGGACCCTGCCAGGTGTACTTACTGCTGGTTTTTAGGGCATCCCATTCTGTGACTACAGCAGCCTCTGTTTAAGACCATATAACCATTTGCACTTATTAAAATTGAAATTAGGCCTGATAAAGACACTTTTGCTGTGCATAGCACTACTTGTCCCAGGTTCACTGCTGGGTTTTTAGGGCATCCCATTCTGTGACTACAGCAGCCTCTGTTTAACACCATATAACCATATGCACTTATTATAATTGAAATTAGGCCTGATAAAGACACTTTTGCTGTTCATAGCACTACTGGACCCTGCCAGGTGTACTTACTGCTGGTTTTTAGGGCATCCCATTCTGTGACTACAGCAGCCTCTGTTTAAGACCATATAACCATTTGCACTTATTATAATTGAAATTAGGCCTGATAAAGACACTTTTGCTGTGCATAGCACTACTTGTCCCAGGTTCACTGCTGGGTTTTTAGGGCATCCCATTCTGTGACTACAGCAGCCTCTGTTTAACACCATATAACCATTTGCACTTATTATAATTGAAATTAGGCCTGATAAAGACACTTTTGCTGTGCATAGCACTACTTGTCCCAGGTTCACTGCTGGGTTTTTAGGGCATCCCATTCTGTGACTACAGCAGCCTCTGTTTAAGACCATATAACCATTTGCACTTATTATAATTGAAATTAGGCCTGATAAAGACACTTTTGCTGTGCATAGCACTACTGGACCCTGCCAGGTGTACTTACTGCTGGTTTTTAGGGCATCCCATTCTGTGACTACAGCAGCCTCTGTTTAAGACCATATAACCATTTGCACTTATTCTAATTGAAATTAGGCCTGATAAAGACACTTTTGCTGTGCATAGCACTACTTGTCCCAGGTTCACTGCTGGGTTTTTAGGGCATCCCATTCTGTGACTACAGCAGCCTCTGTTTAACACCATATAACCATTTGCACTTATTATAATTGAAATGAGGCCTAATAAAGACACTTTTGCTGTGCATAGCACTACTTGTCCCAGGTTCACTGCTGGGTTTTTAGGGCATCCCATTCTGTGACTACAGCAGCCTCTGTTTAAGACCATATAACCATTTGCACTTATTATAATTGAAATTAGGCCTGATAAAGACACTTTTGCTGTTCATAGCACTACTTGTCCCAGGTTCACTGCTGGGTTTTTAGGGCATCCCATTCTGTGACTACAGCAGCCTCTGTTTAACACCATATAACCATTTGCACTTATTATAATTGAAATTAGGCCTGATAAAGACACTTTTGCTGTGCATAGCACTACTTGTCCCAGGTTCACTGCTGGGTTTTTAGGGCATCCCATTCTGTGACTACAGCAGCCTCTGTTTAAGACCATATAACTATTTGCACTTATTATAATTGAAATTAGGCCTGATAAAGACACTTTTGCTGTTCATAGCACTACTGGACCCTGCCAGGTGTACTTACTGCTGGTTTTTAGGGCATCCCATTCTGTGACTACAGCAGCCTCTGTTTAAGACCATATAACCATTTGCACTTATTATAATTGAAATTAGGCCTGATAAAGACACTTTTGCTGTGCATAGTCTTACTGCTGCCTGCCAGGTGCACTGCTGGTTTTTGGGGCATCCCATTCTGTAACATAGCATACCCCTCTTTATTTACACTAAGCAGCTCTCTTATTTACACTAGGCAGGCCTGTTGGAGGCTGAGTGTTACTGCTCACTTTTGGTGTGCATTATATTCTGTTTCATATAGACCCACCGCTGCCCGGGGGATCTTAAAATATCACCTACTACCACACCAGTTAGACTATGTCGGGCAGAAAAGTGCCTGGAAGTGAAAAGAGGAGTGGCAGAGGCCAAGATTCCGCAGGCAGAGCTCGCAGCAGACTGGGGGCCAGTAGCAGCAGGAGTCACGCTGAGAGACCTAATCTGCCAGTATCTGCTAGCGGTCGGGTCTCCACCAGTAACGCATCTGCCGTGGTAGATTGGCTGACGCGCTCATCAACAACATCATCACAACTTACATCTGAGACCCCCAGTCTAGGGTCGGTAGGTTCCTCTGACACAACCCTGAGTTGGCATGCCCCGAGAGCAGTCCCTGTCCTCCCATTGCCTCTGTCCTACGCCGTTCCCTCCCCCAGCGACGTATCCTATGCTTTGGGTTCAGCTCCTCTCTTTAGTGAGGAGGACGATCAGATAGAGGACAGTCAGCAGCTACTGCCCAGCCAAGAAATGGAGGTGGCTTCTTTAGCTAGGCAGACAAGTAGTGAAGTGGACAGTGTCGTGGGTGCTGCGAGCGTTCCAGCTCCTGCGCCAGACACTGTTGACGAATCCACGAACATCAGTGACGTACAGCCACAACTCGGCGATAATGATGATGACGATGAAGCCGATCGCACTTGGGAGCCGGGTGATGAAGGGACTTCATCGTCATCATCAGGAGAAGAGGGGCGCAGGTTGCCCCGGAGTCAGCAGCTCAGGCAGCAAGGTGGCAGCAGCATGGCTGGCAGGCAGCATGGGGGCACAATTGTAAAGCCTGGAGCCAAACGGGGCCGGGGCCGGGGTAGAGCACCTGCTGCGCGGCAGGCTACCTTATCGGGAGGTAGTGGGGCAGGGGTTCCTGGAGTTGGCAACAGCAGCAGCGAATCAGTGAGGCCTGTTGGTGGAAAAAGTAGCTACTCTGCAGTGTGGCAGTTTTTCCTGAAGCATCCGCAGGAGGGTAACATGGCCACATGCAAGATATGTAGGCAGAAGGTGAAGCGTGGCCAGGGTCCAAATGTTGGCACCACGGCCCTGCGTCAACATATGCATCGTCACCATAAAGCGGCCTGGGAGAACCTAGGCTCTGGAGAGGTGGGCCAGACTGCTTCCTCACCGAGTGGCACGCCGCTCCCAATTTCTGCCAGCCAAGGCTCCAGCACCTCAGCCGAAGGCAGCTGTGCGTCATACCCATCCTCTGTCGCTCCTGCTCCTCCTCCTCCTCCAAGTCATGCATCCCGCCAGCAATCCATCAGCGAAGCCATGTCCAAGAGACAGCAGTATGCGCCCACTCATCCTACGGCGCAGAAGCTGAATGTGCTCCTGTCCAAGTTGCTGGTGCTGCAGTCGCTCCCTTTTCAGGTGGTGGAATCTGCACCTTTCAGAGAACTGATGGCTTGTGCCGAGCCGAGGTGGAGAGTCCCAAGCCGTCATTTCTTTGCCAAGAAGGCAGTACCAGCGCTGCACACTTTTGTTGAACAGAAGGTGGGCCAGTCCTTGAGCCTGTCGGTGTGTAGCAAAGTGCATGGCAGCGCCGACATCTGGAGCTGTAACTACGGTCAGGGACAGTACATGTCGTTTACGGCCCACTGGGTGAATGTGGTCCCTTTGCAGCAGCAGCAGCAGCAACTTGGACAGGTCACGCCGCTTCGGCCTCCGCGCTCCCTGCCCGTTGGGCCTGTGACACCGTGCGACTCGGCCTCCTCATCCTTCGCCATCTCCTCACCCTCCACTGTAGGCTCAAGTCTCAGTGCCCCTCCAGTCTACCATGTGTGCAGGGCACAGAGGTGTCACGCAGTGCTTCACATGGTTTGTCTTGGCGAACGGAGTCACACAGGGGAGGAACTGCTTAAATGTATTCATCAGGAAATCCAAACATGGCTTACTCCGAGAAAACTTAAAATGGGAATCATGGTTACCGACAATGGGAAGAACATTTTGTCTGCGCTGCACCAAGGAAGCCTGACCCATGCCCCCTTCATGGCTCACGTCTTCAATCTGGTTGTCAAGCGGTTTCTGAAGTGTTCCCCCCATCTGCAAGACATCCTAACAACTTCAAGGAAACTTTGCATGCACTTCAGCCACTCCTACACCGCCAAACACACCCTTCTTGAGCTACAGCGTCAGAATGGTATCCCCCAACATAGTCTGATTTGCGATGTTTCCACCCGTTGGAATTCCACCCTTCACATGTTGGACCGATTATATGAACAGAGAAAAGCCATCACGGATTTCCTGATGATCCAAGCAGATAGGGGGACTCCCCTGTGTAACTTCAATGTCAACCAGTGGCAGCTCATACGTGACACCTGCCGTTTGCTCAGGCCCTTTGAGGAAGCCACTTTATTTGTCAGTCGGCAGGATTACGGGATGAACGACGTGATTCCACTGCTTCATGTACTACAGCACATGTTGGAAACCATGGCTGGTCAGGGGACTGGAGACAAGGCGTTTACATCTTACGGCCACATGAACCCCGTTGGAGCTGAACTGGAGGAGGAGGAGGAAGAGGAGGAGGAGGAGTTGCCCAGCTTTAGGCTTGGCGAAATGGCTGGTTTATCTAGTCAGCGGACAGGAGAGGAGGAGCAGGAGCAGCCAGAGGAGCTAGAGGTTTTTGAGGAAGGCGAGACAGAGGACCCGGGCACACCGTGGCAGTATGCAGTGGAGATGGAGACAGGTAGTCCATCCGAGTCACTTGCGCAAATGGCACGAAGCATGCTCACGTGCTTGCGTAGTGACCCCAGAATTGTTTCCATCTGTCGGCGGGATGACTTCTGGCTGTCCACCTTATTGGACCCTCGCTTCCGGCACAAAATGGGGGCATTTTTTAAACCCACCGAGAGGGAGGACAAACTCAACTACTACAAAGACATTCTACGTAGGCAGTTGGCCGATGCCTATCTGCGCCATGGTCCATACTCTCGCAGGTCTGACTCGAGGGGACCTCTGCGCTCACCTTCCACTGCCATGGCCGCTGGGGGGGTTGGCAGGAGCAGCAGCAGCAGCTCCATCAGCAGCAGCAGCCTCAGTCTTCAGTCGCTAATGAGTAGCTTTCTACACCCGCATAGTGAGGCTACTCATGAGCAGCAGGAAGACCTGGAGCAGGACCTCAACCAGCAGGTCATGTCATACTTTGACATGACCATGCCAACACACCTTGAGGATCCGCTGGACTTCTGGGCAGCCAAACTTGATTTGTGGCCGCAACTAGCAGAGTTTGCCCTGGAAAAGCTGTCCTGCCCGGCAAGTAGCGTGCCATCTGAGCGGGTGTTTAGTGTGGCGGGGGCCATAGTTACGGCGAGGAGAACTCGTCTGTCAACTAAAAATGTGGAGAGACTCACCTTTGTCAAAATGAATCAGGGATGGATCAGCCAGGATTTCCACCCACCAATGCCCGATGCATGCGACTAGATTCAGCATGGTGCCACGTTTTACACTTTCCAAATGGTGCAAAACATATTTATGTCTTTAGGCCATTTTTTGGGCTCCTGCTGCTGCCAACTTCTGCCAACTCCAGGGTGTGATTCATCCAATTTTTGGGCTCCTGAAGCCAACTCCAGTGTGTATTTGGGCTCCTGCTGCTGCTGCTGCCAACTCCAGGGTGTGATTCATCCAATTTTTGGGCTCCTGAAGCCAACCCCAGTGTCTCTTTAAAGTAATATTTGGGCTCCTGCTGCTGCTGCTGCCAACTCCAGGGTGTGATTCATCCAATTTTTGGGCTCCTGAAGCCAACCCCAGTGTCTCTTTAAAGTAATATTTGGGCTCCTGCTGCTGTTGCTGCCAACTCCAGGGTGTGATTCATCCAATTTTTGGGCTCCTGAAGCCAACCCCAGGGTCTCTTTAAAGTAATATTTGGGCTCCTGCTGCTGCTGCTGTCAACTCCTGCCAACTCCAGGGTGTGATTCATCCAATTGTTGGGCTCCTGAAGCCAACCCCAGGGTCTCTTTGAAGTAATGTTTGGGCTCCTGCTGCTGCTGCTGCCAACTTCTGCCAACTCCAGGGTGTGATTCATCCAATTTTTGGGCTCCTGAAGCCAACCCCAGGGTCTCTTTAAAGTAATATTTGGGCTCCTGCTGCTGCTGCTGTCAACTCCTGCCAACTCCAGGGTGTGATTCATCCAATTGTTGGGCTCCTGAAGCCAACCCCAGGGTCTCTTTGAAGTAATGTTTGGGCTCCTGCTGCTGCTGCTGTCAACTTCTGCCAACTCCAGGGTGTGATTCATCCAATTTTTGGGCTCCTGAAGCCAACTCCAGTGTATATTTGGGCTCCTGCTGCTGCTGCTGCCAGCTCCAGGGTGTGAATCATCCAATTTTTGGGCTCCTGAAGCCAACTCCAGTGTCTCTTTAAAGTAATATTTGGGCTCCTGCTGCTGCTTGCAACTCCAGGGTGTGATTCATCCAATTTCTGGGCTCCTGAAGCCAACCCTAGTGTCTCTTTCAGCCAATGTTTTGGCTCCTGCTGCTGCTGCTGCCAACTCCAGGGTGTGATTCATCCAATTTTTGGCCTTCTGAAGCCAACCCCAGTGTCTCTTTAAAGTAATATTTGGGCTGCTCCTGCTGCTGCTGCCAACTCCAGGGTGTGATTCATCCAATTTTTGGGCTCCTGAAGCCAACCCCAGTGTCTCTTTAAAGTAATATTTGGGCTCCTGCTGCTGCCAACTCCAGGGCGTGATTCATCCAATTTTTGGCCTCCTGAAGCCAACCCCAGTGTCTCTTTAAAGTAATATTTGGGCTCCTGCTGCTGCTGCTGCCAACTCCAGGGTGTGATTCATCCAATTTTTGGGCTCCTGAAGCCAACTCCAGTGTATATTTGGGCTCCTGCTGCTGCCAACTCCAGGGTGTGAATCATCCAATTTTTGGGCTCCTGAAGCCAACCCCAGTGTCTCTTTAAAGTAATATTTGGGCTCCTGCTGCTGCCAACTCCAGGGTGTGATTCATCCAACTTTTGGGCTCCTGAAGCCAACTCCAGTGTCTCTATAAAGTAATCTTTGGGCTCCTGCTGCTGCCAACTCCAGGGTGTGATTCATCCAATTTTTGGGCTCCTGAAGCCAACTCCAGTGTCTCTTTAAAGTAATATTTGGGCTCCTGCTGCTGCTGCCAACTCCAGGGTGTGATTCATCCAATTTTTGGGCTCCTGCTGCTGCCAACTCCAGTGTCTCTTTAAAGCAATGTTTGGGCTCCTGCCCCTCATAGTGATGCCACTTCAACTCTCTGCAATTGTGCCGCTCTGCGATTCTATTAGCGATGCCTCTGATCTGCATGTGATATTTCTTCAAAGTATTATTTAACTAACCCAGCACGCATCCTGTGCGTGTTACAGCAAGGCAGAATGGTTTACAACCCTAATGAGGCTCTAGGAGGCTCAGAAATAGCCGTTTTTAATAGCGATTCGTCGCGAATTTATTCGGGTCGAAACGATTTTTGTCGGAAAATTCGGCGAATCAGTCGAATCGAATTTTTCAAAAGTTCACTCATCTCTAGTCAGGGGTATAAAGGAAACAAGCAAGTCTTTTACCCTTTAACCGCCAGCCTACCTTAAAATTTTGTCACACTGTTGCCAGACCATTTTGCACTATTTTGCGCTCCACATGTTCAACGGTGATTTTTGAAGGGATTTCCCGGTATTTCCCTCAAAAATTATATATTGTTTTTTTCAGCACAGTCTGGGCTTTAACATGAAATGTCTTGTTTGTAAGATTGTCAGTGTTTTTTAAATATTTTTGTGGAAAATTTGTTTAAAAAAACCCCAAAAACATTTGTTTACAATTTGTAGTGCATTTTCTTAATAAAACATGCAAGTTGTTCCAGGAAATCATATTGTGTGTAAAAGCTCTATTCCTCCCGATTGCAACAGTACCACATATGTATTGGTAGACATCCTTTCCTGCCCAGGAGACACATAAAACTGAAAAGAGCGACTGAGCCAATTTTCAAAGAAAACACAACCATTTTGCTCTTCTTGCGGTTTTCAACGAAAACACCACTTCGAAATACCCCCCACAAACCATATATTTTCTGAAAGTACACACCTCAAGCGTTCTAGGCGTACCAGGCTTGTTGTTGTAGCTGCAGCTTTCTGGAAGCAAGCCTTCCCGAAACTCACTGGTTGTACCGGATTTCCCTAAAAAAATAGAAAAAATGCAGGATTAAGACCAATTTTCCTATAAAAAACATGCGCTAACCAAAAAAAACAAACCAAATCTGAAACGGCAAGGTCCCCTGAACTGAACAGAACAATACCCAACATGCATAGCTACCTCCAAGGGTAGGGTTGCCATTTACCCCAAAGCAAAGCGTATGCATAACGGGCATTTCACTTAAAAATTTCCGGCTCTGCAGACAAAGTGCGCACCTTGCTCTTTTTCAACCAAAACACCACTTTTCAATTAAAATACCCCCACAAACCATATGTTCCCTGAAAGTACACACCTCAAGAAATCTAGGCGTACCAGGCTTGTTGTTGTAGCTGCAGCTTTCTGGACGCAAGCCTTTCCAAAATTCACTGGTTGTACCGGATTTCCCTAAAAAAATAGCAAAAATGCAGGATTAAGACCAAATTTTCCTATAAAAAACATGCGCTAACAAAAAAAAAACAAATCAGGGGGGGGGGGTGGGATGGGAAGGATGGGAGGGATGGGAGGGATGGGAGGGGGTGGGATGGGAGGGATGGGGGTCCCGGACAGGGGAAGGAGGGCAAGGGGACTATTAATTTGAGTCTAGGGGGCTACAGCAGTCCCAGGGACAGCAGGACTGTACACAGTAGAGGTCCTAGTAGGGACAGTCCCAAAAAGGAAGGGTGAAGGTCCAGCGAAGGTCCAACTGAAGAAGTCTTCGAGCCGAAAACCAACCAACACGCCTGAAGAAAGTTTAGTTAATAGAAGTATAGATTAAGAAGGGTAGGTAAAAAAAACCCTGAATCCCCTCTAACAACTACCTTATGCCCGATCCTGTGCATGCACTGGTCACAGTCACACTACCCTATACTTTTAGCCAGCATGTGCTGTTGAATTGGTAGTAAGGTACATGGGTGGCAGGTGCGCGCCAGGCCTGGCTCACCAAGTGAACACCCCCCCCATTTCTGCCTCCTCACCCACCACCATCTCCGGCTGCACCCAGGAGAGAGCTGGGCCCACCGCACACCTGCCATCGCCCCCCCCCCGATAAATAATCATTTATATTATTGATTAGAACACACTAGGCCCAAAACACATTTATAACACAGCATAAAATCATAAATTCATAAAATATAACACAGCATAAAATGGAGGCGGCAAGTTGCTCTGCAAAACAGAACAGCAGTAGTACACCTCATAGTAATGAGATCCATTCACAAAAAACAGCGATCTCAGGAAGAACACCGTTTTTTGTGAAAGAATCTCATTACTATGAGATTTAAATGTCAGAAAAAGGTCTCCTACGGCCACCCACCCCTCAAAAACATGCCCAGATCCCCTACATGCCCAGATCCCCCTCCCCACACAGCCACTTAACTCAGATCGCCTAAGCCCACGTGATCAGATTTGGGAGATTGGGGGTATAGATGTGGCTAGGGGGACAAGGCAGGGCCGGCGCCAGCACCCGGCAAACACGGTCACGTGCCGAGGTCCGGGGTTAGGAGGGGGCTCCTCGAGCGACATGAGTGAGTTGCGGGTTAGTGTCAGCCGATGGCCTGTGCCTGACGATGCTGCTGGCCCCGCCCCCTGTCACCTGATGAGGCAACCCTCCCACGTTGTCCTCCTACCCCATGATGCGGCGATTGTCCCCGCAGATGTTCCCCCGCTGGCTGCGGCGGGTAAGTCTGAACTGGTGCCCCTCCTTCCGGGGCATCCAGATTCGGTAACTAAGTGGCTACAGCCTTGCTATCACTTTAGACATTTGTGAATGGCCGGCGCAGGCTGTTAGAGGGGGATGCGGCTGCTGGTGTGCTCTGGTCTGCTCGCCTTAGATGAAGGCTTAGATGAGCTGACGCATGCAGATCTGAGTGCACTGATTGGATGAAAGGCGCACATGCACCTTAGGGGAAAGTTAGTTCTGCTTGCCTGGGGAGTTTTGCACAGCGGGGCATCCCCAATGAGGGTGCCCGGAACAAGGACCACTTTGACAGGTGTAAGGGGGACAACTTACAACATCTGGAGCATCCCGATTTGGGATACCCCAATGTGTGAAACACCCAAGGGACCAGAGGTGTGGGCAGGGGCGGGCTGGTCATAGGGCATACCGGACAGAATCCCGGAATGCCGGCACATGGGAAGGCCGCAGGTGGTGGCCGATGTGCAGAGCAGTGTAATGGGTGGAGGTCGCTCTGCTCGCCGCCACTGGCCACACACACACACACACACACACACACACACACACAGATTATCTGATAAAGGGAGCCTCTCACAGCCCTGTAACAGGAGAGAGGCTGGGTGGCCAGTGTGACCAATGAGAAAACTTTTACAAAGCCACCTCACAACCTGTGTCTCCAAATCTGATCTGCTCCTGATCTTTGTCTCCAAATCTGATCTGCTCCTGATCTGTGTGTCCAAATCTGATCTGCTCCTGATCTGTCTCCAAATCTGATCTGCTCCTGATCTGTGTCTCCAAATCTGATCTGCTCCTGATCTGTGTCTCCAAATCTGATCTGCTCCTGATCTGTGTCTCCAAATCTGATCTGCTTCTGATCTGTGTCTCCAAATCTGATCTGCTCCTGATCTGTGTCTCCAAATCTGATCTGCTCCTGATCTGTGTTCAAATCTGATCTGCTCCTGATCTGTGTCTCCAAATCTGATCTGCTCCCCAACCAATCTGTGTCCATATCTGATCTACTCCTGATCTGTGTCCAAATCTGATCTGCTCCTGATCTGTGTCCAAATCTGATCTGCCACCAAATGATCTGTGTCCAAATCTGATCTGCATCTGATCGGTGTCCAAATCTGATCTGCTCCTGATCTGTGTCCAATTCTGATCTGCTCCTGATCTGTGTCCAAATCCGATCTGCCACCAAATGATCTGTGTCTCCAAATCTGATCTGCTCCTGATCTGTGTCCAAATCTGATCTGCTCCTGATCTGTATCCAAATCTGATCTGCTCCTGATCTGTGTCTCCAAATCTGATCTGCTCCTGATCTCTGTCCAAATCTGATCTGCCACCAAATGATCTGTGTCCAAATCTGATCTGCATCTGATCTGTGTCCAAATCTGATCTGCTCCTGATCTGTGTCCAAATCTGATCTGCTCCTGATCTGTGTCCAAATCCGATCTGCCACCAAATGATCCGTGTCTCCAAATCTGATCTGCTCCTGATCTGTGTCCAAATCTGATCTGCTCCTGATCTGTGTCTCTAAATCTGATCTGCTCCTGATCTGTGTCTCCAAATCTGATCTGCTCCTGATCTGTGTCTCCAAATCTGATCTGCTCTTGATCTGTGTCCAAATCTGATCTGCTCCTGATCTGTGTCCAAATCCGATCTGCCACCAAATGATCTGTGTCCAAATCTGATCTGCATCTGATCTGTGTCCAAATCTGATCTGCTCCTGATCTGTGTCCAAATCTGATCTGCTCCTGATCTGTGTCCAAATCCGATCTGCCACCAAATGATCCGTGTCTCCAAATCTGATCTGCTCCTGATCTGTGTCCAAATCTGATCTGCTCCTGATCTGTGTCTCCAAATCTGATCTGCTCCTGATCTGTGTCTCCAACTCTGATCTGCTCCTGATCTGTGTCTCCAAATCTGATCTGCTCTTGATCTGTGTCCAAATCTGATCTGCTCCTGATCTGTGTCCAAATCCGATCTGCCACCAAATGATCCATGTCTCCAAATCTGATCTGCTCCTGATCTGTGTCCAAATCTGATCTGCTCCTGATCTGTGTCTCCAAATCTGATCTGCTCCTGATCTGTGTCTCCAAATCTGATCTGCTCCTGATCTGTGTCTCCAAATCTGATCTGCTCTTGATCTGTGTCCAAATCTGATCTGCTCTTGATCTGTGTCCAAATCTGATCTGCTCCTGATCTGTGTCCAAATCCGATCTGCCACCAAATGATCTGTGTCTCCAAATCTGATCTGCTCCTGATCTGTGTCTCCAAATCTGATCTGATCCTAATCTGTGTCTCCAAATCTGATCTGCCACCAAATGATCTGTGTCCAAATCTGATCTGCTCCTGATCTGTGTCCAAATCTGATCTGCTCCTGATCTGTGTCCAAATCCGATCTGCCACCAAATGATCTGTGTGTCCAAATCTGATCTGCAACTGATCTGTGTCCAAATCTGATCTGCTCCTGATCTGTGTCCAAATCTGATCTGTGTCCAAATCTGATCTGCTCCTGATCTGTGTCTCCAAATCTGATCTGCTCCTGATCTGTGTCTCCAAATCTGATCTGCTCCTGATCTGTGTCTCCAAATCTGATCTGCTCCTGATCTGTGTCTCCAAATCTGATCTGCCACCATATGATCTGTGTTCAAATCTGATCTGCTCCTGATCTGTGTCCAAATCTGATCTGCTCCTGATCTGTGTCCAAATCTGATCTGCTTCTGATCTGTGTCCAAATCTGATCTGCTCCTGATCTGTGTCCAAATCTGATCTTCTCCTGATCCGTGTCTCCAAATCTGATCTGCCACCAAATGATCTGTGTCCAAATCTGACCTGCACCTGATCTGTGTCTCCAAATCTGATCTGCTCCTGATCTGTGTCGAAATCTGATCTGCTCCTGATCTGTGTCTCCAAATCTGATCTGCTCCTGATCTGTGTCTCCAAATCTGATCTGCTCCTGATCTGTGTTTAAAATCTGATCTGCTCCTGATCTGTGTTCAAATCTGATCTGCTCCTGATCTGTGTCTCCAAATCTGATCTGCTCCCCAACCAATCTGTGTCCATATCTGATCTACTCCTGATCTGTGTCCAAATCTGATCTGCTCCTGATCTGTGTCCAAATCTGATCTGCCACCAAATGATCTGTGTCTAAATCTGATCTGCTCCTGATCTGTGTCCAAATCTGATCTGCTCCTGATCTGTGTCTCCAAATCTGATCTGCTCCTGATCTGTGTCTCCAAATCTGATCTGCTCCTGATCTGTGTCTCCAAATCTGATCTGCTCTTGATCTGTGTTCAAATCTGATCTGCTCCTGATCTGTGTCCAAATCCGATCTGCCACCAAATGATCTGTGTCCAAATCTGATCTGCATCTGATCTGTGTCCAAATCTGATCTGCTCCTGATCTGTGTCCAAATCTGATCTGCTCCTGATCTGTGTCCAAATCCGATCTGCCACCAAATGATCCGTGTCTCCAAATCTGATCTGCTCCTGATCTGTGTCCAAATCTGATCTGCTCCTGATCTGTGTCTCCAAATCTGATCTGCTCCTGATCTGTGTCTCCAAATCTGATCTGCTCCTGATCTGCGTCTCCAAATCTGATCTGCTCTTGATCTGTGTCCAAATCTGATCTGCTCCTGATCTGTGTCCAAATCCGATCTGCCACCAAATGATCTGTGTCTCCAAATCTGATCTGCTCCTGATCTGTGTCTCCAAATCTGATCTGCTCCTGATCTGTGTCCAAATCCGATCTGCCACCAAATGATCTGTGTCCAAAATTGATCTGCATCTGATCTGTGTCCAAATCTGATCTGCTCCTGATCTGTGTCCAAATCTGATCTGCTCCTGATCTGTGTCCAAATCCGATCTGCCACCAAATGATCCGTGTCTCCAAATCTGATCTGCTCCTGATCTGTGTCCAAATCTAATCTGCTCCTGATCTGTGTCTCCAAATCTGATCTGCTCCTGATCTGTGTCTCCAAATCTGATCTGCTCCTGATCTGTGTCTCCAAATCTGATCTGCTCTTGATCTGTGTCCAAATCTGATCTGCTCCTGATCTGTGTCCAAATCCGATCTGCCACCAAATGATCTGTGTCTCCAAATCTGATCTGCTCCTGATCTGTGTCTCCAAATCTGATCTGCTCCTAATCTGTGTCTCCAAATCTGATCTGCCACCAAATGATCTGTGTCCAAATCTGATCTGCTCCTGATCTGTGTCCAAATCTGATCTGCTCCTGATCTGTGTCCAAATCTGATCTTCTCCTGATCTGTGTCCAAATCTGATCTGCTCCTGATCTGTGTCCAAATCCGGTCTGCCACCAAATGATCTGTGTGTCCAAATCTGATCTGCAACTGATCTGTGTCCAAATCTGATCTGCTCCTGATCTGTGTCCAAATCTGATCTTCTCCTGATCTGTGTCCAAATCTGATCTGCTCCTGATCTGTGTCTCCAAATCTGATCTGCTCCTGATCTGTGTCTCCAAATCTGATCTGCTCCTGATCTGTGTCTCCAAATCTGATCTGCTCCTGATCTGTGTCTCCAAATCTGATCTGCTCCTGATCTGTGTCTCCAAATCTGATCTGCCACCATATGATCTGTGTTCAAATCTGATCTGCTCCTGATCTGTGTCCAAATCTGATCTGCTCCTGATCTGTGTCCAAATCTGATCTGCTTCTGATCTATGTCCAAATCTGATCTGCTCCTGATCCATGTCCAAATATGATCTTCTCCTGATCCGTGTCTCCAAATCTGATCTGCCACCAAATGATCTGTGTCCAAATCTGACCTGCACCTGATCTGTGTCTCCAAATCTGATCTGCTCCTGATCTGTGTCGAAATCTGATCTGCTCCTGATCTGTGTCTCCAAATCTGATCTGCTCCTGATCTGTGTCTCCAAATCTGATCTGCTCCTGATCTGTGTTCAAATCTGATCTGCTCCTGATCTGTGTCCAATTCTGATCTGCTCCTGATCTGTGTCTCCAAATCTGATCTGCTCCTGATCTGTGTCTCCAAATCTGATCTGCTCCTGATCTGTGTTCAAATCTGATCTGCTCCTGATCTGTGTCTCCAAATCTGATCTGCTCCCCAACCAATCTGTGTCCATATCTGATCTACTCCTGATCTGTGTCCAAATCTGATCTGCTCCTGATCTGTGTCCAAATCTGATCTGCCACCAAATGATCTGTGTCCAAATCTGATCTGCTCCTGATCTGTGTCCAAATCTGACCTGCACCTGATCTATGTCTCCAAATCTGATCTGCTCCTGATCTGTGTCGAAATCTGATCTGCTCCTGATCTGTGTCTCCAAATCTGATCTGCTCCTGATCTGTGTTCAAATCTGATCTGCTCCTGATCTGTGTCTCCAAATCTGATCTGCTCCTGATCTGTGTCTCCAAATCTGATCTGCTCCTGATCTGTGTTCAAATCTGATCTGCTCCTGATCTGTGTCTCCAAATCTGATCTGCTCCCCAACCAATCTGTGTCCATATCTGTTCTACTCCTGATCTGTGTCCAAATCTGATCTGCTCCTGATCTGTGTCCAAATCTGATCTGCCACCAAATGATCTGTGTCCAAATCTGATCTGCATCTGATCGGTGTCCAAATCTGATCTACTCCTGATCTGTGTCCAATTCTGATCTGCTCCTGATCTGTGTCCAAATCCGATCTGCCACCAAATGATCTGTGTCTCCAAATCTGATCTGCTCCTGATCTGTGTCCAAATCTGATCTGCTCCTGATCTGTATCCAAATCTGATCTGCTCCTGATCTGTGTCTCCAAATCTGATCTGCTCCTGATCTCTGTCCAAATCTGATCTGCCACCAAATGATCTGTGTCCAAATCTGATCTGCATCTGATCTGTGTCCAAATCTGATCTGCTCCTGATCTGTGTCCAAATCTGATCTGCTCCTGATCTGTGTCCAAATCCGATCTGCCACCAAATGATCCGTGTCTCCAAATCTGATCTGCTCCTGATCTGTGTCTCCAAATCTGATCTGCTCCTGATCTGTGTCTCCAAATCTGATCTGCTCCCCAACCAATCTGTGTCCAAATCTGACCTGCACCTGATCTATGTCTCCAAATCTGATCTGCTCCTGATCTGTGTCCAAATCTGATCTGCTCCTGATCTGTGTCTCCAAATCTGATCTGCTCCTGATCTGTGTCTCCAAATCTGATCTGCTCCTGATCTGTGTTCAAATCTGATCTGCTCCTGATCTGTGTCTCCAAATCTGATCTGCTCCCCAACCAATCTGTGTCCATATCTGTTCTACTCCTGATCTGTGTCCAAATCTGATCTGCTCCTGATCTGTGTCCAAATCTGATCTGCCACCAAATGATCTGTGTCCAAATCTGATCTGCATCTGATCGGTGTCCAAATCTGATCTACTCCTGATCTGTGTCCAATTCTGATCTGCTCCTGATCTGTGTCCAAATCCGATCTGCCACCAAATGATCTGTGTCTCCAAATCTGATCTGCTCCTGATCTGTGTCCAAATCTGATCTGCTCCTGATCTGTATCCAAATCTGATCTGCTCCTGATCTGTGTCTCCAAATCTGATCTGCTCCTTATCTCTGTCCAAATCTGATCTGCCACCAAATGATCTGTGTCCAAATCTGATCTGCATCTGATCTGTGTCCAAATCTGATCTGCTCCTGATCTGTGTCCAAATCTGATCTGCTCCTGATCTGTGTCCAAATCCGATCTGCCACCAAATGATCCGTGTCTCCAAATCTGATCTGCTCCTGATCTGTGTCCAAATCTGATCTGCTCCTGATCTGTGTCTCCAAATCTGATCTGCTCCTGATCTGTGTCTCCAAATCTGATCTGCTCCTGATCTGTGTCCAAATCTGATCTGCTCCTGATCTGTGTCTCCAAATCTGATCTGCTCCTGATCTGTGTCTCCAAATCTGATCTACTCCTGATCTGTGTCTCCAAATCTGATCTGCCACCAAATGATCTGTGTCCAAATCTGATCTGCTCCTGATCTGTGTCCAAATCTGATCTGCTCCTGATCTGTGTCCAAATCTGATCTGCTCCTGATCTGTGTCCAAATCCGATCTGCCACCAAATGATCTGTGTGTCCAAATCTGATCTGCTCCTGATCTGTGTCCAAATCTGATCTGCTCCTGATCTGTGTCCAAATCTTATCTTCTCCTGATCTGTGTCCAAATCTGATCTGCTCCTGATCTGTGTCTCCAAATCTGATCTGCTCCTGATCTGTGTCGAAATCTGATCTGCTCCTGATCTGTGTCTCCAAATCTGATATGCTCCTGATCTGTGTCCAAATCTGATCTGCTCCTGATCTGTGTCTCCAAATCTGATCTGCTACTGATCTGTGTCCAAATCTGATCTGCTCCAGCCAGATCACTCGCCGCCGAAAGAGGCCAGTGCCCCCGTGATCCCCCAAGATTCATCAGATCCCCCAAGATTCTAAGGTCCCCCCCAAGATTCATCAGATCCCGGATGGTTCAAAACCCTCTGTCAGTTCAGGGCTTGTTCCTTGCTGTCCAAAACCTTCTGGAGTTGGGGGTCATCTGCCCGGTGCCTTTCAGGGAAAGGGGCACAGGTTTCTATTCCAATCTCTTCACGGTCCCCAAAAAGGATGGGGCCCTCAGGCCCATCCTGGATTTAAAGCACCTCAACAAGTTTGTCAGGTTCAAGCATTTTCGCATGGAGACCCTACGCTCAGCAGTCAATTCTCTGCGCCCGGGCGACTTCATGACCACCGTAGACATCAAGGACGCTTTAACTTCACATACCAATCTTTCCAGGTCATCAGAAATTCCTCAGGTTTGCACTGGAGGATCAGCACTACCAATTTGTGGCCTTGCCTTTCGGTATCACCTTGGCTCCCAGGGTATTCACCAAGGTGCTGGCGGGCGTGATGGCCCTGCTGAGATCTCAGGGCATTCGCATCCTTTCGTATTTGGACGATGTTCTCATCACGTCTCTTAGGATCAAAACCTAAAACTTAGGATCAAAACCTAAAACTTAGGATAATCGGATGTGTTTACGTGTGATTCAGAGAGCTGTTTTCCAACCTCTAAATACGTTTTAAAAGAAAGCCACTTCCGACACCTTTTAGTAGTCGGATTGCTGTTCTTGAACAGGTTTTTTGGCTATGTGGAGGAGTCTGCGCGTCTTGAGCTCCAATGAACTGCATGTATCAGCATGGCCAAGGCCATAAATTGTATGGCAATGCATACCTGATTCAATACATTTCATGTATGCCTTATAAAAGCATTTTAATGTGGACCTTAATTAGTCCTTTGCATGTAAACCTTTATTTTGCAATACATCCATATATTTGCGTAAATTAAAGAAACTTATGTCCTTTGTTATTTATTTTTAAATTGATGTACTAGAATAATATTTTTAATTTGAATTTATTGGTGTAGTTGTTTACCTTTGCTTTGTTTAATTATTTTAGCTCATCTTTGGTCAGATGCATCACACTTACTGAGGAGAGGAGAGCGGGATAAAGTGCAGGATGTGGGTTACTGCTGTATTTTGCACAGACAGAGCAGAGCTGGGGGCACGGAAAGGTCAGAAATCAAAGAATGCAGAGCAACACAGTCACAAGGCCCTTTCTGTTTGCAGGCTGCCCGATAATACCTGACCCGCCATCTTGGCTGTTTCTAGGCTCATAACATGCCGAAGTTGCTGGGTGTTTTTTAATTTTTGAGAGCAATCTGTATGTAGAGGGTGTGGGTAACCACACACAAAATTTTAAGTTGTACCATTTGAAGCCAAAATATTAAAATTAAATCCACAAGTAAAAAATGCAAGTTAACTAAAAATTAAACAAAGTAAGATTTACTTATGCAAATGCATTCATTAATGGTTGGTTACTACAAAATGAATGAAATAAAGAAAAATAAAAGACCAAATATTTAGAATGCACTTTAATGAGGTAAGTTTGTAGTGCGCAGGCGAAAGATCAGAAGGATTTACGTCCAGACAAAAAAGGAAAAAGGGCAAAACCAATGTTGCAACCTGAGAAATGAAACGGAAAATTCAGGATGGAAACTGACATAGGTCTGATTCGTGAACTGCCATACGAACGGACGTAAATTTTAGGATAGAAACGTATTAGCTTATAGAATCACTTGCAAGTTCATACGAGCGCACGAGCGTTCGGGAAAAATAGGATGATCGGCACCAAAATCAAAGCTGTTACATGTTTCTTTGAATCGACCCCATTGTCTTGCCTTCTCTGCGTCCTAATCCTAGTAACCCTAAGGAGAGGGGCTTACATTCTCTGGATGTGGTTAGGACTTTGAAGTTTTATTTGGTAGCTACTGAATCCTTCAGGAAGACTGATGCTCTTTTTGTTCTCCCTTCTGGACCTAAGAAGGGTTTGTCTATGGCTAAATCCACCATCAGTAAGTGGATCCGTCAGGCTGTGGTACAAGCCTATTCTGCTAAGGGGAAGGAGCCTCCCTTCCGCCTTACTGCTCATTCTACTCGTGCTATTGGTGCCTCTTGGGCTTTTCAGCACCAAATTTCCGTTGAACAAGTTTGCAAGGCTGCTACTTGGTCTTCTGTTCATACTTTTTCTAAGTTTTACAAGGTTGATGTTAGGCCCTCGACTGATCCTGCTTTTGGCCGCAAAGTTCTGCAGGCGGCAGTGGTTTAAACTGCCCGCTGTTACTTTTGGGGATCCCACCCTACCTTACGGACACTGCTATTGGATGTCCCATGTGTAAGGAATATTCTGGAACAGGACATGCTGTATACTTGGAATAATACAATTCTGTGAGTACTCACCTGTAGAATTGGTATTATAAGTATACAGTACGTCCTGTTCCATCCCACCGTTGTTATCATTATTCTTGGTTACCTCTGTATGGTGATTTTTCACATGTTCATTTGGAATTTTATTCTGTTTGATTCTCCCGGCTTCTTGTATAACTGCTTGTCAACACTGGGAATTGGTGGGAGGTTCCTGGCTATTTAAGGGGCCGGGAGTAGCTACAAGTCTTTTCTGCAGTCCAGCGCCATCTTGTGGATGTATAACCCATGTGTAAGGAATATTCTGGAACAGGACGTGCTGTATACTTATAATACCAATTCTACAGGTGAGATTATTGTAATCTGGTTTGGTGCAATTTTTATGTTGGTTTTTGAGGTAATTGTCTATCCCTTCTTTTGGGAAGACATGCGCTCTGGATTACGATACTTCCTATATAGTCTGAATACAGAGGTAAGCATGGTTCCCTTGGGGCCCAGCCATGCCATAAAAGAAGCTGGGGGGGGGGGGTCAGGCAGGGCACATGCCCTGGGTGAAGAGGGTTAGGGGTTGCCAAAAGGGGGCCTAAGCACAGGTGGCACTGTTTTGAATCTTTGCTCCAGGTGCCAGAAAGCCTAGCTACTCCTCTGCATAAAAGTTATGCAGCATGACAGACATTGTGGTTCTATAGGGCCTAAAATCGCAGCTCTGTGTATGACAACCAGGGAAAGTAAGAGAACAACTAGTCATGCCATACTAGAAAGAAGCAGATTTAGGTGGACATTTTTTTAATTGTACTTGTTTTATATATATATATATATATATATATATATATATATATATACACACACACACACACACACACACACACACACACACACACACACACTGCCAGTTCTATGTAATATTGTCTGTAAATATAGCGCACAAAGCATATACACAAAAACTAGCTAAACACTTGGCATTTGAAGTAAGGCTGCTGTGTTAGAATATGCGGTGTAACCATAACTGACCACCTTCTGAAATCCTGTATCTGCATTACCTAGTAAGTACTCCCCCTGCAATAAGAATGCATGCTGTGAAGTCATGACTCCAGAAATGCCCATTTATTTCATGTTACAAAGTCAGTATCAGTATTGCATGTAGGCATTATTAAAGTGGCTGACTATCCTGGGTTTTGGTCCTTGCCCCCGGGGGGCTGATTGTAGGATTATAAAAGGTAAAAACTCCTAGTTGCCCCTACTGGGAAATGGCTAAGCATTTATTCAGAGTGTACACTCACATGTTTTTAACAATTTAATTAGTCAGTACACTTAAAACCAAATAGTCACCATAATACACAATGAATGCGTAGTCCTTGAAAGAGGATCACCACATTGGATTTTTACTCTCACAGGTCTCAGGCATGTGCTGTGTGTATCCCAACGGTTCGTGCAGGAAACTCACCTTCTTGGTGTTCCCACGGTGTTGGCAGGAATGCCTGTCATGGGTACGCCCGCTCTACAGCTAAAGGTGAGCGAAGACGTGGCTGCGGTGAGGGCTCAGGTGAGTGTAATGGCCGATTCAGGGTGTTTCACACAACGGTGGGAAGTGGGACTCGGCGGGCCTGGAGTCTTTAAAGATCAAAAAGGAAATGCTTATGATCCAAGTACAGTAACCAATTATAAACTAGTGAATTATATATCAGAATTTCTAAGAGCATCTGGGAAAACACAATGCTGTAACACATTCATTCCAGGACGTCAGCTTCAGTCACAAATGGGACTGCAATATTAAAAGGTGTGGCTCTTCACAGCCTTATGTACATCCGGCTGCTTTAGACCAAGGCAGTAATTAAAAAGCAGTAGAATCACATCCTTGGAGGCTAAGGCCTATTATGTATATGTTAAACCACACTGATCTACGCTTATTTTCTTTTTTTTTTTTTTTTTTTTTTTAGAATGCTGAATACTATCTACATATACAAAAGTACCCAAGACAAGGCATCTAAGGAGTGGAACCATAACCTAGTAACAGGGAGGGTTTGACGGCCTGAAATGGATGGGGTAGAGAAACCAATTCTACAGGTGAGTGTCACAAAATTGTGTTTTCTTTCCCAATCCATTCCAGGCCGTCAGCTTCAGTCACGAATGGGACTTCCAAAAGTGGGGCCGACGTATGGGCGGGACCTCGAAAGAAAAATAGCAGCAGGTTGTTGAATTCACTACCATCTGTAGGACCTTCCAACCAAAACGGCATCTGCCGAGGCTCTAACATCTACCTTGTAAAACTTGGTAAATGAGTGAATGACAAAGACCAAGTGGCGGCCTGGCACACCTGTTCCACCGAAGCCTGATGCTGAAAAGTCCAGGTAGCTCCAATGGCCTTCCAAAAGGACTTTGTAGTAAAGATGAAATACCTCAAAGTTCTTACTACATCCAAAGAATGAAGAACCCTCTCCTTTGGATTAGCCGGAACCAGACATAAGGATGGCAATACCACCTCCTCATTAAGTAAGAAATGGGGAAACCACCTTGGGTAAAACATCCGGCTTAAAACAGCCTTATACATGTGCAACTCAAAAGAAGGGGCCTTGACCTACAAGGGGGCCAATTCAGAAACCAGATGCACAGAAGTAATAGCCACCAGAAAAAAAGACCTTGAGTGTCAAGATGCTCAAAGGAGCATCAAACAGAGGTTTAAAAATGAATGCCCTGGAGAGCTGATCACATTAAATTTAAGTCCCATACAGTCAAAATTGGTTTGCACGGCAGGCGCACATGGGTGACTCACTGAAAAAAGTTTTTTTAGCCTATTTTCACCAATGGGCTTCTGAAAGAAGATGGATAAAGACGAAACATGACCCTTAGTGTGCTTAGCTGGAGACCATCCTCTAGAAATGTGGAAATTCCAGGATTTTGGACACAGAAAAGCTTCTACAGGAAACTCCCTGGAGTTGGCAGCAGGAGCAGCAGGAGCCCAAACATTGCTTGAACGACACACTGGAGTTGGCAGCAGGAGCAGCAGGATCCCAAACATCACTTGAAAGAGACACTGGAGTTGGCAGCAGGAGCAGCAGGAGCCCAAATATTGCTTGAAAGAGACACTGGAGTTGGCAGCAGCAGGAGGCCAAAAAATGGCTGAATGACACCCTGGAGTTGCAAGCAGCAGCAACAGGAGCCCAAACATTGCTTGAAAGAGACACTGGAGTTGGCAGCAGGATCAACAGGATCCCAAAATTGTTTGAAAGACACACTGGAGTTGGCAGCAGGAGCAGCAGGAGCACAAACATTGCTTGAAAGAGACACTGGAGTTGGCAGCAGGAGCCCAAAATTGTTTGAAAGACACCCTGGAGTTGGCAGCAGGAGCCCAAACATTGCTTGAAAGAGGCCAAAAATTGGCTAAATGACACCCTGTAGTTGCAAGCAGCAGCAGCAGAAGCCCAAACATTGCTTAAAGGAGACACTGGAATTGGCAGCAGGGGCGGCACGAGCAGCAGGAGCCCAAACATTTCTTGAAAGACACACTGGAGTTGGCAGCAGCAGCAGCAGGAGCCCAAACATTGCTTGAAAGAGACACTGGAGTTGGCAGCAGGAGCCCAAACATTGCTTGAAAGACACACTGGAGTTGGCAGCAGGAGCCCAAACATTGCTTGAAAGAGACACTGGAGTTGGAAGCAGCAGCAGCAGGAGGCCAAAAATTGGCGGAATGACACTCTGGGGTTGCAGGCAGCAGCAGCAGCAGGAGCCCAAAATTGCTTGAAAGACACACTGGAGTTGGCAGCAGCAGCAACAGGAGCCCAAATATTGCTTGAAAGACACACTGGAGTTGGCAGTAGGAGCAGCATGAGCCCAAACATTGCTTGAAAGACACACTGAAGTTGGCAGCAGGAGCAGCAGGAGCCCAAACATTGCTTGAAAGAGACACTGGAGTTGGCAGCAGCAGCAGCAGGAGGCCAAAAATTGGCTGAATGACACACTGGAGTTGGCAGCAGGAGCCCAAACATTGCTTGAAAGAGACACTGGAGTTGCAAGCAGAAGCAGCAGGAGCCCAAACATTGCTTGAAAGAGACACTGGAGTTGGCAGCAGGAGCCCAAACATTGTTTGAAAGACACACTGAAGTTGGCAGCAGCAGGAGCCCAAACATTGCTTGAAAGATACACTGGAGTTGGCAGCAGGAGCAGCAGGAGCCCAAACATTGCTTGAAAGACACACTGGAGTTGGCAGCAGGAGCCCAAACATTGCTTGAAAGAGACACTGGAGTTGGCAGCAGGAGCAGCAGGAGCCCAAACATTGCTTGAAAGACACACTGGAGTTGGCAGCAGGAGCAGCAGGAGCCCAAACATAGCTTGAAAGAGACACTGGAGTTGGCAGCAGCAGCAGCAGCAGATGGCCAAAATTGGCTGAATGACACCCTGGAGTTGCAAGCAGCAGCAGCAGGAGCCCAAAATTGCTTGAAAGACACACTGGAGTTGGCAGCAGCAGCAGCAGGAGCCCAAACATTGCTTGAAAGAGACACTGGAGTTGGCAGCAGGAGCAGCAGGAGCCCAAACATTGTTTGAAAGAGACACTGGAGTTGGCAGCAGGAGCCCACAAATTGGCCTAAAGACACACTGGAGTTGCGAGCAGCAGCAGCAGGAGCCCAAAATTTCCAGAAAGACACACCCTGGAGTTGGCAGCAGCATGAAGAGAACATATACAGATTTTCGGCACAGATATCTTATCCGAAGAATATTAATAAAAAGTAAGAGTAACGTAAAGCATTTTCTCAATAATTACTTGTGGTCTGATGCAGAGGAATGTCTGTAACTGGAGAGCAGCGCCTTAAATCTGTTTTGCACGATCTATATTTCTTGGAGTTAGTGTTGGTCTGGCCCCATGATCAATCTACTCTAATGCATCAGGCATTGGTGGGTGGAAATCTTGCCTGATCCACGCAGGCCAGTCTCTGAAAAAAAAACATTTTTGAAGCATACTGTAGGACATTGAATTGCTCTCATCAGAGCATCACTTACGCACATCTAAGAGTTTCATCACTTTGTTCGTGTTAAAGTCTTCAGGGCCTAGTTACTACTTAGTGAAAGACCATAGATAGTTACACACCTGCTGCTCTTATCGACAAATCCTGTTTTAAGTGTAGTGTAGCGTTTTGTCCTCCCCTCATATACGCACTAAGTATGTCAGGCAGAGAAGTGGCAGGATGGGCACAGAGAAGTTGCAGAGGCCTAAATTCATCAAGCAGAGGTTGCAGCAGACTAGGGGTGAGTGGCAGCAGGAGTCTCTCCCAAGATCAGCTAGCGGTCAGCAACCCATCTGCCATCATCCATTGGTTAACACGATCATCCACTGTATCACAAGTGACATCTGACACCCCCAGTCAGTCAACTGTCGGTTATGTCTTATGCTTAGGGTTCAGCTTCACTATTCAGTGAGGACGATCTGATAATCAGAAAAATCAGCAGCTACTGCCCAGCCAAGAAGTGGAGGAGACACTTGCCACTTCTTCCACTAGGCGGGCAAGTAGTGATGAGGAGAGTGGCGTGGGAGGTGGTGTTGCAAGCGTTTTGGCTTCCACTGTTGAGGAACCTGAGGAGGACATCAGTGAGTTTTGAGGGCACTTTTAAAGGCTTGGAGTGATGGAGAGTGATATATTTAGCGGCTAGCATGGTGGCAGAAGGGAAAAGTATGGAGGCAAATGTGCTTGGGGTAGGCCACTTGCGCGGCAGGCTATCTTCCCAGGAGGTAGTGAAAGAGGGTCCCTGAAGTTGGCGGTGGCGGCGGCAGCAGCAGTGAATTAGCGCGGACTGTTGGTAGGAAAAATCAGCTACAAGGACATGTGGCAGTTTATCATCAAGCATCCGCAGGAGGTTAACATGGCTATTTGAAAGATGTGTAGGCAGAAGGTGAAGTGTGGCCAGGGTCCCAATGTTGGACCCACAGCCCTGCGTCAACATTTGCAGCGTCACCATCAAGAGGCCTGGGAGAGTTGGCTCCAAAGTGGTGGTCCAGCCTGCTGCATTACCCAGTGGCACGCGGCTCTCTGTTCCAGCCAGCCAAGGCTCCACCACCTACTGTGTGTCATACCCATGTTCTGTCGCTCCAGATGCTCCTCCTCTTCTAAATCCGAGTCAGTCATTCCACCACCAATCCATTGGCCAAGCCATGTCCAAGAGACAACAGTATGTGCCCACTCATCCAACGTGCAGAAGCTAAATGTGCTCCTGTATAAGTTGCTGGTGCTGCAGTCCCTCCCTTTTGAGGTGGTGGACCTTTCAGAAAACTGATGGCTTGTGCCGAGCCGAGGTGGAGAGTCCCATGCTGTCATTTCTTTGCGAAGAAGGCAGTACCAGCCCTGTACAATTTTGTTGAACAGAAGGTGAGCCTGTCAGTGTGTACCAAAGTGCACAGCAGTGTAAATTATTTTATTTTTTTTTTCATATTTTGTATTTTTTAAAAACATATATATATATTTTTATTTTGGGAATTTTTTTTAAATATTTTTTTTCCATTGTATTTTTTTAATATTTTGTGAATTTTTGTACCAATTTTTTTTCCTTTTTTATTTTTTTTTTGTATTTTTTTTTTTCTAAATATTTATTTTTTTTTCCCAGTGCCCTTCCAGCCTACCATCTGTGCAGGACACTGCGGTTTCACGCTGTTCTTCACATGGTTTGCCTTGAGCCAAAGAGCCACACTGCGAAAAATGAGAACTCAATAAATTAAATCATGGCTTACTCCACGAAAACTGCAAATGGGACCCATGGTCACTGACACTGGGAAGAACATCTTGTCTGCGCTGTAACAAGGAAGCCTGAGCCATGCGTCCTGCCATGGCACACGTGTTTAATCTAGTTGTCAAGCGTTTTCTGAAGTCTTCCCCTCATCTGCAAGACATCCTAACAACGGGAAGGAAACTTTGCATGCACTTCAGCCACTCCTAAACCGCCAAGTACACCCTTCTTGAGCTTCAGCGCCAGACCGGTATCCCGAAACATAAGCCTTGATTCAAAGACACATTCGTCCGGACTTCCGTAGCTGTCTGTGAAAGTTTTGGTGGGTGTTTGTCATTTTTTTGCTTTTTTCGTACATTTTCCACTTGCACGAACGTTCGGGAGAATGTGTATATGCGCTTTCGATGAACGGAAGTAAATCGGAACATTTACAAACAAAATCGGAAAATTTCCGTTCCTTCAGAAAACTTCCGTTGCTGGGATGGTTTCCGTCTGATTCAGAGAGCTGATTTCCGACGGCTCACCACCCTATAAATCCGTTTCATTGCCAAACCACTTCCGACACCTCTGAGGGCTCGGATTGCTATTGTTGAACATGTTTTGTGGCTATGTGGAGGAGTCTGCGCGCCTTTAGCACCAAGGCATTGCATGTATCAGCATGGCCGAGGCCATAAATTGTATAGCAATGCATACCTGAATCAATACATTTCATGTATGCCTTATAGGAGCATTTTAATGCTGACCTAAATTAGTCCTTAGCATGTAAACATTTATTTTTCCACACATCCATATAATTGCTATATTTTTTTAGACTTATGTCCTTTGTGAATTATATTTGGATTGTTGAACTTGAATCTTAATGTGTTGTAGGAGTTATTGTTTTAGTTGGTTACCTTTGCTTTGTGTAATTATTTTATATTTGGTTGCAGGAACTGCAAGATGTGCCACTCGCCCTTGCTCCTGATGCCCGTTCTTTGCCTGCAGAATGCGGGCCAGGGGTTCTCTAATCGGGCACTATGCAAAACCCGGCCCGTGGTGGCGAGGGCCCTCTGGCTTTTGAAGTCCAGATTTAGGTGTTTGGACCATACGGGGAGGGGGGGGGGGGCACTGCAGTATGACCCCAACAAGGTTATACCAAAATTTTAATTTATGTTTTTTAACAGGGACCACACGTGCCAGAGTGGCACAACTGAGTGTCAGGGTCCTTCAGTTGGTGGGCGAGATGCAGGAGCTGCACAACTCGTTGGGGACCACAGATGAAGAATAATGTTCTGTGGCCTGCCATTGTTATGTATTTTGTTTTTTATAGTTGTAAAAATGTAAAGTTTTCAAAATGTTGATACATTTTATATTTTATGATGGCATCCCAAAAAAAATTGTTACAGTGTCATTTAATTTACAAAATACATTAACACAAAACTAATGGGCCCAGAAATATTTAAAGATGAATATTCACATGACCGAGAAGTGGTTTGGGTGAGCTTTAAGGTTCCAAAAGGGAAGATGGAGGATAGTGCTAAGGGGTTTGGGTGAGCTTTAAGGATCACAAAGGGAAGATGGAGGATAGTGCTAAGTGATTTAGCTAAACATTGTAGTAGAAGTGAGGGAGTCAAATATGTAGGCAAGCACTTTAATGAGTTAAGTTTGTAGTGCGCAGGTGCAAGATCGTAAGGATTCCATCTGGACAATTATTTTTTGAAAAATGGAAACAGAATCTATCGGGAAACATAAAGGATTCGTTGGAGTATACGATGGTAAAAGGGCAAAAACGAAAGCTTACGTTGTAACATGTGGAAATGAAACGGAAAAGTCTGGATGGAAAATGACATCCGCGTAATTCGTAATCTGCCATACGAACGGACGGAAACTTTACACAAGGTTTTCAATGCATGCATAGAATCGCTCGAACGCTCATACGAGAGCGGGAACATTTGAAAAAAATACGACATCGGCACCAAAAGGGACGTTTTTTTGTGTCTCTCTGAATCGAGGCTATAGTCTGATTTGCGATGTTTCCACCCATTGGAATTCCACCCTTCATATGCAGGATCGATTATAGGAACAAAGAAAAGCCATCACGGATTTCTTGATGATCCAAACGGATAGGGGGACTCCCCTGTGTAACTTCAATGTAAACCAGTGGCAGCTCATACGTGACACCTGCTGTTTGCTCAGGCCCTTTGAGGAAGCTACTTTATTAGTCAGTCGCCAGGACTATGAGATGAACGATGTGATTCCACTGCTTCATGTACTACAACACATGTTGGAAACCATGGCTGCTCAGGGCACTAGAGACATGGCACATACATTTCACAGCCACATGAAGCCTGTGGGGGCTGAAGTGGAGGAGGGGGTGGGCACAGCGAAGCACAGTTTAGGTTTGACAAAATGGCCATTTTATCTAGTCATCTGACAGGAAAGGAGGAGCAGGAGCAGACACATGAGCTAGAGGGTTGTGAGGAAGGCGAGACAGAGGACCCAGACACACTGTGGCAGTTTGCAGTGGAGATGAAGACAGGTAGTCCCTCCGAGTCACTTGAACAAATGGCACAATGCATGCTCACGTGCTTGCTTAGTGACTGCAGAATTGTCTTCATTTGTCATCGGGATGACTTCTGGTTCTCCCCCTAATTGGACCCTCGCTTCCGTCACAAAACTGGGACATTTTTTACACCCACTGAGAGGGAGGACAAACTGACCTACTACAGAGACATCCTACGTAGTCAGTTGGGCGATGCCTATCTGTGCCATGGTCCATACTGTGATGCCCAGTGGGACACCAGCCTTCTGTAAGCAGGCAACCCCCAATCTCCACCGCCGCTTCTGCCTATAGTCAAGCCCCCGTTTGCCGGGACGCTAGGTACGCCTCACCGGACACGGTTGCCCCCAGGTCTTAATAGGCGCAAAGGATGGCTGCTTACGGTGAAGGCTGATGAATCACGAGGGTATCCCAAAGCCGAGCTTGTTCACAGGTAGTCAATCCGGAGGGTGCGTCAGAGTACAGGGATGAGACAGGTGCATAGTCAGGAGTAGCCAAAGGGTCAAGCCAGGAGGTCAGAGATCGCGGGGTATCCAGAGGGGCAGGCAGCTTCGTGGTCAGACAAAGCAGAGGTCAGTACAGGCAGCAGACAGGAACGGCACAAAATGGGGGCATTTTTTAAACCCGCCGAGAGGGAGGACAAACTGACCTACTACAAAGACATTCTACGTAGTCAGTTGGCCGATGCCTATCTGCGCCATGGTCCATACTCTCGCAGGTCTGACTCGGGGGGACCTCTGCGATCACCTTCCACTGCCATGGCTGCTGGGGGGGTGGAAGAAGAAGCAGCAGCAGCTCCATCAGCAGCAGCCTCAGTCTTCAGTCGCTAATGAGTAGCTTTCTACACCCGCATAGTGAGTCTACTCATGAGCAGCATGAAGACCTGGAGCAGGACCTGAACCAGCAGGTCATGTCATACCTTGACATGACCATGCCAACATACCTTGAGGATCCGCTGGACTTCTGGGAAGCCAAACTTGACTTGTGGCTGGAACTAGCAGAGTTTGCCCTGGAAAAGCTGTCCTGCCCGGCCAGTAGTTTGCCATCTGAGCGGGTGTTTAGTGCGGCGGGGGCCATAGTCATGCCAAGGAGAACTTGTCTGTCCACGAATAATGTGGAGAGACTCACCTTTATGAAGATGAATCAGGCATGGTTCAACCAGGATTTCCAGCCAGCAATGGCTGATCCATGGTAGTGGCTGATGCATTGTAGCTCCTTATGCTGCTGCCAACTCCAGGGTGTGTCTTTCAGGCAATATATGGGCTCCCTATGCTGCTGCCAACTCCTGGGTGTGTCTTCCAGACAGTATATGGGCTCCCTATGCTGCTGCCAACTCCTGGGTGTGTCTTTCAGGCAATATATGGGCTCCCTATGCTGCTGCTGCCAGTTCATATGTGTGTCTTTCAGGCAATATATGGGCTCCTAATGCTGCTGCTGCCAACTCCAATGTGAGCACTCTTAAAAGACGCATGCTAGCATATTTGGGATGCCCCCGGTTAAGGGCAATGGCTGCTGGCAATTTGACAAAGTGACTTTCTTTACAAAATGCAACAAGTTAATAGACACTGCTAGTGTTTGGGATGCCCCCTCCTCACATACAGAGGAGGCCTTCCATGATTGTGGAAAAGTGACCTTAATTATAAAATGCAAGCAGTTATTAGACAGGTACTCTTGAAATATTTCTGCTAGTGTTTGGGATGCCCCCTCCTCACATACAAAGGAGGCCTCCCTTGATTGTGGAAAAGTGACGTTAATTATACAATGCAAGCAGTTATTAGACAGGTAGTCTTGAGATATTTATGCTAGTGTTTGGGATGCCCATGTGGGATGGGGTTTTTATAGCAGACACAAAAACAGTTCAAACTGCAATATATTTATGAGAAATAGCCTTTAAAAGCTGCTTTGGTGTAACAGAAAGGGTCAAATGTGCAGGTTTGGGATACCCTGAGGCCTGGTGTTTTTACAGCACACACAAAACAATTCAAACTGCAATATATTAATGAGAAATAGCCTTTAAAAGCTGCTTTTGTGTAACAGAAAGGGTCAAATGTGCAGGTTTGGGATACCCTGTGGCCTGGTGTTTTTACAGCACTCACAAAAACAATTCAAACTGCAATATATTTATGAGAAATAGCCTTTAAAAGCTGCTTTAGTGTAACAGATAGGGTCAAATGTGCTGGTTTGGGATGCCCATGTGGGCTGGTGTATTAAAACCAGACAAAAACAAATTCAAAATGCAATAGTTTGATTCAGCTGAAGAAGGATGAACAAGCGTATTTAGTATAACAGATAGGCTGCTAAGTGCAGGTTTGGGATACCCTGCGTCCTAGTGTTTTGGAAGCAGGACAAAAAACAATTCAAAATGCAATAGTTTGATTAAGCTAAAGAAGGATGAAAAAGCGTATTTAGTATAACAGATAGGCTGCTAAGTGCAGGTTTGGGATACCCTGCGGCCTAGTGTTTTGGCAGCAGGACAAAAAACAATTCAAAATGCAATAGTTTGATTAAGCTGAAGAAGGATGAACAAGCGTATTTAGTATAACAGATAGGCTGCTAAGTGCAGGTTTGGGATGCCCTGCGGCCTAGTGTTTTGGCAGCAGGACAAAAAACAATTCAAAATGTAATAGTTTGATTAAGCTGCGGAAGGATCAACAAGCGTAAGGATTCCGTCTGGACAATTATTTTTTAAAAAATGGAAACAGAATCTATCGGGAAGCGTAAAGGATTCGTTGGAGTATACGATGGTAAAAGGGCAAAAGCGAAAGCCTACGTTGTAACATGTGGAAATGAAACGGAAAAGTCTGGATGGAAAATGATATCCGCGTAATTCGTAATCTGCCGTACGAACGGACGGAAACTTTACACAAAGTTTTCAATGCATGCATAGAATCGCTCGAACGCTCATACGAGAGCGGGAACATTTGAAAAAAATAAGACATCGGCACCAAAAGGGAAGTTTTATTATAAAATGCAAGCAGTTATTAGACAGGTACTCTTGAAATATTTCTGCTAGTGTTTGGGATGCCCCCTCCTCACATACAAAGGAGGCCTCCCTTGATTGTGGAAAAGTGACGTTAATTATACAATGCAAGCAGTTATTAGACAGGTAGTCTTGAGATATTTATGCTAGTGTTTGGGATGCCCATGTGGGATGGGGTTTTTATAGCAGACACAAAAACAGTTCAAACTGCAATATATTTATGAGAAATAGCCTTTAAAAGCTGCTTTGGTGTAACAGATAGGGTCAAATGTGCAGGTTTGGGATACCCTGAGGCCTGGTGTTTTTACAGCACACACAAAACAGTTCAAACTGCAATATATTAATGAGAAATAGCCTTTAAAAGCTGCTTTTGTGTAACAGAAAGGGTCAAATGTGCAGGTTTGGGATACCCTGTGGCCTGGTGTTTTTACAACACACACAAAAACAATTCAAACTGCAATATATTTATGAGAAATAGCCTTTAAAAGCTGCTTTAGTGTAACAGATAGGGTCAAATGTGCTGGTTTGGGATGCCCATGTGGGCTGGTGTATTTAAACCAGACAAAAACAAATTCAAAATGCGATAGCTTCATTAAAATGAGGCTGAACAACGCTTTTTTAGTATAACAGATAGAATGACATGTGCTGGTTTGGGATGCCCATGTGGGCTGGTGTATTTAAACCAGACAAAAACCAATTCAAAATGCAATAGTTTGATTCAGCTGAAGAAGGATGAACAAGCGTATTTAGTATAACAGATAGGCTGCTAAGTGCAGGTTTGGGATACCCTGCGTCCTAGTGTTTTGGAAGCAGGACAAAAAACAATTCAAAATGCAATAGTTTGATTAAGCTGAAGAAGGATGAACAAGCGTATTTAGTATAACAGATAGGCTGCTAAGTGCAGGTTTGGGATGCCCTGCGGCCTAGTGTTTTGGCAGCAGGACCAAAAACAATTCAAAATGTAATAGTTTGATTAAGCTGCGGAAGGATCAACAAGCGTTTTTAGAATAACAGGCTGCTAAGTGCAGGTTTGGGGTGCCCTGTGGCCTAGTGTTTTGGCAGCAGGACAAAAACCAATTCAAAATGCAATAGTTTGATTCAGCTGAAGAAGGATGAACAAGCGTATTTAGTATAACAGATAGGCTGCTAAGTGCAGGTTTGGGATACCCTGCGGCCTAGTATTTTGGCAGCAGGACAAAAAACAATTCAAAATGTAATAGTTTGATTAAGCTGCGAAAGGATAAAAAAGCGTATTTAGTATAACAGATAGGCTGCTAAGTGCAGGTTTGGGATACCCTGCGGCCTAGTGTTTTGGCAGCAGGACAAAAAACAATTCAAAATGTAATAGTTTGATTAAGCTGAAGAAGGATGAACAAGCGAATTTAGTATAACAGATAGGCTGCTAAGTGCAGGTTTGGAATGCCCTGCGGCCTAGTGTTTTGACAGCAGACCAAAAACCAATTCAAAATGCAATAGTTTGATTCAGCTGAAGAAGGATGAACAAGCGTATTTAGTATAACAGATAGGCTGCTAAGTGCAGGTTTGGGATGCCCTGTGGCCTAGTGTTTTGGCAGCAGGACAAAAAACAATTCAAAATGCAATAGTTTGATTTAGCTGAAGAAGGATGAACAAGCGTATGTAGTATAACAGATAGGCTGCTAAGTGCAGGTTTGGGATGCCCTGCGGCCTAGTGTTTTGGCAGTAGGACAAAAAAAAATTCAAAGTGCAATAGTTTGATTAAGCTGAAGGATGAACAAGCGTATTTAGTATAACAGATAGGCTGCTAAGTGCAGGTTTGGGATGCCCTGCGGCAGTGTTTTGGCAGCAGGACAAAAAACAATTCAAAATGTAATAGTTTGATTAAGCTGCGGAAGGATCAACAAGCGTATTTAGTATAACAGATAGGCTGCTAAGTGCAGGTTTGGGATACCCTGCGGCCTAGTGTTTTGGCAGCTGGACAAAAACCAATTAAAAATGCAATAGTTTGATTCAGCTGAAGAAGGATGAACAAGTGTATGTAGTATAACAGATAGGCTGCTAAGTGCAGGTTTGGGATACCCTGTGGCCTAGTGTTTTGGCAGCAGGACAAAAAACAATTCAAAATGCAATAGTTTGATTTAGCTGAAGAAGGATGAACAAGCGAATTTAGTATAACAGATAGGCTGCTAAGTGCAGGTTTGGAATGCTCTGCGGCCTAGTGTTTTGGCAGCAGACCAAAAACCAATTCAAAATGCAATAGTTTGATTCAGCTGAAGAAGGATGAACAAGCGTATTTAGTATAACAGATAGGCTGCTAAGTGCAGGTTTGGGGTGCCCTGTGGCCTAGTGTTTTGGCAGCAGGACAAAAAACAATTCAAAATGCAATAGTTTGATTTAGCTGAAGAAGGATGAACAAGCGTATGTAGTATAACAGATAGGCTGCTAAGTGCAGGTTTGGGATGCCCTGTGGCCTAGTGTTTTGGCAGCAGGACAAAAAACAATTCAAAATGCAATAGTTTGATTTAGCTGAAGAAGGATGAACAAGCGTATTTAGTATAACAGATAGGCTGCTAAGTGCAGGTTTGGGATGCCCTGTGGCCCAGTGTTTTGGCAGCAGGACAAAAAACAATTCAAAATGTAATAGTTTGATTAAGCTGCGGAAGGATCAACAAGCGTATTTAGTATAACAGATAGGCTGCTAAGTGCAGGTTTGGGATACCTTGCGGCCTAGTGTTTTGGCAGCTGGACAAAAAACAATTAAAAATGCAATAGTTTGATTCAGCTGAAGAAGGATGAACAAGTGTATGTAGTATAACAGATAGGCTGCTAAGTGCAGGTTTGGGATACCCTGCGGCCTAGTGTTTTGGCAGCAGGACAAAAAACAATTCAAAATGCAATAGTTTGATTAAGCTGAAGAAGGATGAACAAGCGAATTTAGTATAACAGATAGGCTGCTAAGTGCAGGTTTGGAATGCCCTGCGGCCTAGTGTTTTGGCAGCAGACCAAAAACCAATTCAAAATGCAATAGTTTGATTCAGCTGAAGAAGGATGAACAAGCGTATTTAGTATAACAGATAGGCTGCTAAGTGCAGGTTTGGGATACCCTGTGGCCTAGTGTTTTGGCAGCAGGACAAAAAAACTATTCAAAATGCAATAGTTTGATTAAGCTGCGGAAGGATGAACAATCGTATTTAGTATAACAGGTAGGCTGCTAAGTGCAGGTTTGGGATACCCTGCGGCCTAGTGTTTTGGCAGCAGGACAAAACCAATTCAAAATGCAATAGTTTGATTTAGCTGAAGAAGGATGAACAAGCGTATTTAGTATAACAGATAGGCTGCTAATTGCAGGTTTGGGATACCCTGCGGCCTAGTGTTTTGGCAGCAGGTAAAAAAACAATTCAAAATGTAATAGGTTGATTAAGCTGCGGAATGATCAACAAGCGTATTTAGTATAACAGATAGGCTGCTAATTGCAGGTTTGGGATGCCCTGCGGCCTAGTGTTTTAAGCTGAAGAAGGATGAACAAGCGTATTTAGTATAACAGATAGGCAGCTAAGTGCAGGTTTGGGATACCCTGTGGCCTAGTGTTTTGGCAGCAGGACAAAAAACAATTCAAAATGCAATAGTTTGATTTAGCTGAAAAAGGATGAACAAGCATATATAGTATAACAGATAGGCTGCTAAGTGCAGGTTTGGGATGCCCATGTGGGCTGGTGATTTTAAAGCAGACCAAAAAATATTAAAACTTAATTCAAACTAATCCAGTGATAAATGATAAATGTTTGTGTGTAACAGATAGGGTTAAATAAGCCACTGCATAGATGGGATGCACAGTGGAAAGGCAGATTAAAATTTACAGCACAAAGAACTGAAATTGAATTGAAAAATGATCAGGCTAATGAAAAAATAATTTCACTGTCACTTCTATGCTGTCCCTGGATGCTGTCCCTGGATCGTTCTGGTTTTTCACTATCTTTCACTATCTTTCCCTGGCTCTGTCTACCTCTCTGTCTGCCTCTCTGACTCTCCCTACCTATCTCTAACTCTCTCTCCCTATCTGCAGCAACCACCGCTGTCTCTGGAATGCAAGGATGAAATGCGCAAAAGGAAGATGGCCGCCGGTTTATATAGCACGGTGACATCACTGGGCTTCCTGGCTGCTGATAGGCTGCATGTGACTGTCCCATGATACCTTGCCCCAGAGAACATGTCCGGACATGTGCTTTCACCATCTTAGAATGCCTGTAATTGAAATAAATGGAGTTTAAAGGAAAACTTCGATCGATCGAATTGCGGGGAAATTCGTATTCGTTCAGAATCGAATTCTTCATGAAATTCGGAACGAATCCGGGTTCATCCGGATCGATTCGCTCATCCCTAGCCTCTACCCTAGCATAATCCCTTAGCATAATGACCTATGGCCTCTACCCTAGCCTAATACCTTTGCATAATGAACTATGGCCTCATGCCTTTGCTGGAACCTTAATAATATTTCATCCCACAGCTAGCAAACATGTATTTGGCTCGAAATAATTATTGCTTCCTTTACACAGGAACACCACAGGAGAGACTGCAGAAGCTGACCGTGGCGGTGTATCAGCGGATGGGCGACATCCAGGAGCTGGCTGCTTCAATGGGGACCAGTGAAGACTCCATTCCTGGGGCCTGCCACCTTTGTTTGAATTTGTTAATGTTACATACAATGTTAATTGTTTACATATTTTCTTTAAAAAAAAAGAAAAATTAAATACATCTTATATATAAAAATTTTAATATAAAACATCGGAAAATTAGTTTTTAAAAAATAAATGTTCATAAATTGACCCATGTTTCCTATTTATTTTATGTAAAGTAAAATAATTTTTAACCCTTTACACAGGCAATACATCACATACAGCAGAAAATATCAATAAGGATCCTAAAAATAATCACAGAATGAAGAACATTAACCCTTTCGCTGCCAGCCTACCTGCAGCATTTGCCACTCCCTGTTGCCAGACGATGTTTCACCATTTTGCGCTACACATATTCAACTGTCATTTTTGAAGGGATTTCCAGGGATTTCCCAGGAAAATTATATATTGTTTTTTTCAACAGAGTCTGGGCTTTAACATGAAATGTCTTGTTTGTATTTTTTAGGTGTATTCTCAATTTTTTGGGGTGAAATGTGTGAAAAAAAACAAAAAAAAAAACATTTTTTTACAATTTGTAGAGTTTTTTTGTAATAAAAAATGTAAGTTTGTCAATAAAATCTTATTGCGTGAGAAACCCCAATTTCTCCCGGTTACAGCGATACCACATATGTATAGGTAGACACCCTTTCCTGCCCAGAAGCCTTTTATAGCTGCTGGATGACAAATGGTTAATTAAAAAAAAAAATGACATAGGGTCCCCCTTCCCGGGGAGGGGGACCCCATTTTTTTTTGGATTTTGAAGGGTTAAAAACCCTTCAAAATCCAAAAAAAAAAATGACGTGGGGTCCCCCTTACCCAAAGTAACCAGCCCGGGACCAGCTATGGGGGCTTGTAGGCACAGAGTGGGGGGGCCAGCTTTGGTGGCCCCCCCACCCTGCAGCCTAAGAGCCCACATAGCCTATGTGGGCCCGGGCTCTTCTGCCCCCCCCTGGCCTTTGGGGAGGCAGGTAATGGGGGTGCGGGGGTTAATGGCAAGCCACCCGCTAGGGCAGGTGACTTGCCACCCCCCCAGCCTTGTGAACTGGTATAAGGGGTCTCATGGACCCCTTACCAGCTCACAAAGGGTTAATGTGAAAAAAAAACACTACACAATAATAAAAAGTATTTTATTAGAAAAAAAAAAAATTTTTTTTTACTGTACTTACCTTCGATTGCAAGCTCTTGTCCCTCGCCGCTCAGCTGACAGATGCCGGTGATCGGCATCCAGAGAAGGAGAAGGCAGGAGATCAGAGGATCTCCTGTCACCTCCTTCCCCTGTGCCGATCACCGGCATCTGAGAAGCTGAGAAGGCTGAAGCCTGAGATCGGGGCCGGGATGACTTCATAAGCCCCGCCCCCAAGGGGGCGGGGCTTAGAGGCATGATGGCGGCCGCCATCGTGCAGAAGAGAGGAGAGAGCCTCCCAGGCTCTCTCCTGAAGATCGGTAAGTCCTGGGGGGGGATCGGAGGCCCCCCAGGTGAAGAGGAGGGACAGCGGGAGCCAGCGCACACACAGGTAAGTGAATGTCATTTTTTTTTTTTTTTTTTTTTACAGTTAGAAGCTGCTGCTGCAGAAGCGGGGGGGGGGGCGGCCTATTCCGGGGGCTCTCCTGGAGCCATCCGACCCCCCACGGGGGATCGGATGGCACCAAATTAAAGAGGAGACCCGGCCGGATCCAACAAGGGGTCAGGTGAGTATTTGTTGTTTTTACTTTTTAAACTACAAGCGAGGAAAGTCAAGCACGTAACACCTACGTGCTTGGCACTTAAGGCCCAGCCAAGCCAGCACGTAGGTGTTACGTGCTTGGCAACAAAAGGGTTAAGTAAGCATGAAGGATGGGAGAACATGTTAACAGGAACCACGAGTGAGTTAAGGTAAGCATGAAGGATGGGAGAACATGTTAACAGGAACCCCGAGTGACTTAAGGTAAGCATGAAGGACGGGAGAAAATCTAAAGTTGAACCGCAAGTGAGTTAAGGTAAGCATGAAGGATGGAAGAACATGTTAACAGGAACTGCGAGTGACTTAAGGTACGTATGGAAGCAGAAGTGAGTGAGAAAATAGTTGAGATGGAGACATGAATGAGGGTAATAGCTGCGCGCATGCGTACATGCATGGAAACATAGCAGATTTCCCAAAAAATGCCGTTTGGACGTATATTGGGAGGAAGATGCATGCAATATCTAACGGGACATGGAAATTCTTCGTGGGAAACTACGCTCAAAAACGCTGAAAAACGGTAAAAAACACGTTTTACGGGGTAACGTATACGTTAGCCTCGTCCTGTAGAGAACGCAACGAAAGGCAGAAAATACCATCCTCGTTGGCGTACACAGCTACGAACAGTAAATGGAAGGCTTCCGATGGAGGCTCTGAATCATGCGTAAGCTTACACGCATACGGGAAAAAGTTGTAATATACAAAAAATGGCCCATATACGACATGGTTCTGAGGAGGCTCTGAATCAGGCCTAATGATAAGCAAAGTTGCGATCGCTTAGCACAGCTGACGTTTCAGGGCCTACAGCCCCTTTCTCAGGGCAGCGACTGAGAAAGGGGGTGTAGGCCCTGAAACATCGGGATATAAATGTCTCCTCTTCTCTGAGGCCTTCTTAGGGGCTGACGGTAACAAATGCTTCAAAAGGTAGGCTTTCTGTCTGCCAATTACAACTGAGCCTTCCCCCCCCCTTTTTAGGGGCTGCCTGGGGAGGCTAAATCATTAAGAGGCTCTAGATTCCGAGGGACCGGCGACCGTGAAGAAATCAACTTGGCATAATTAGAACATACTGTGCCGAACCTGCCCAGGGGATTCTGCCTATTCAAAGGACAGAGACTGGTCTGAGCAGATGGGATACCAGATACACTATCCCCTGATGCCTCCGTCAAGGTGATTAGTAGGGATGAGCGAATCGATCCGGACGAACCCGGATTCGATCCGAATTCCATGAAAAATTCGATCCGGATCGAATCCGAATTTCCCCGTGCTTCGATCGCTTGAAGTTTTCCTTTAACATCCATTCATTTACATTACAGGCATTCTAAGATGGCGGACGGGACATGTCCAGACATCTACCTCGCTCCAGTGCATGCTGGGGCAGTCACATGCAGCCTGTCAGCAGCCAGCAAGCCCGGTGACGTCACAGCGCTATTTAAGACGGCGGCCATCTTGCTTTTCCTCATTTCTCTATTGCATTTGTGAGAGACAGGACGCTGCTGTAGTCAGGGAGAGACAGTTAGACAGACAGGGACAGACAGGGACAGGCAGGAGACAGGCAGGAGACAGGCAGGAAGTCAGCGAGAAGCAGGGAAAGTTAGGAGAAATCGGAGGCAGTCACAGGGAGATTTTTTTTGAGTGTTACTGGCTGGCTGATTGGCTTTGTTAGCGTTTTCAGGCTGCTTATACACCTTTACTGTGTGCATATATACTGAACTGATCTCAAGTCTGCTGTGGGAACATTACCATTTTGTAAAATCTCATTAGCCTCTGTATCTCCTCTAAGCTGCACAGTTATTTAAAGTAATTTGGCCTGTTTTATCCTGCTAAGACACTGTTGCTGTGCATATATACTGATCTCAAGTCTGCTGTGGGCATCCCATTCTGTAACATCACATTAGCCTCTGTATTCACTGTAAGCTGCACAGTTATTTAAAGTAATTTGGCCTGTTTTAGCCTGCTAAGACACTGTTGCTGTGCATATATACTGATCTCAAGTCTGCTGGGGGCATCCCATTCTGTAACATACCATTAGCCTCTGTATTCACTGTAAGCTGCACAGTTATTTAAAGTAATTTGGCCAGTTTTAGCCTGCTAAGACACTGTTGCTGTGCATATATACTGATCTCAAGTCTGCTGGGGGCATCCCATTCTGTAACATCACACTAGCTTCTGTATTCACTGTAAGCTGCACAGTTATTTAAAGTAATTTGGCCTGTTTTAGCCTGCTTACACACTGTTGCTGTGTGCATATATACTGATCTCAAGTCTGCTGGGGGCATCCCATTCTGTAACATACCATTAGCCTCTGTATTCACTGTAAGCTGCACAGTTATTTAAAGTAATTTGGCCTGTTTTAGCCTGCTAAGACAATGTTGCTGTGCATATATACTGATCTCAAGTCTGCTTGGGGGCATCCCATTCTGTAACATCACATTAGCCTCTGTATTCACTCTGTATGCCAACTCCAGGGTGTGATTCATCCAATTTTTGGGCTCCTGCTGCCAACTCCAGTGTCTCTTTAAAGTAATGTTTGAGCTCCTGCTGCTGCTGCTGCTGCTGCTGCCAACTCCAGGGTGTGATTCATCCAATTTTTGGGCTCCTGAAGCCAACCCCAGTGTCTCTTTCAAGCTATGTTTGGGCTCCTGTAGCTGCTGCTGCTGCGGCTGCCAACTCCAGGGTGTGATTCATCCACTGTTTGGGCTCCTGAAGCCAACCCCAGTGTCTCTTTCAGCCAATGCTTGGGCTCCTGCTGCTGCTGCGTGCAACTCCAGGGTGTGATTCATCCTATTTTTGGGTTCCTGAAGCCAACTACAGTGTGTCTTTCAAGCTATGTTTGTCAACTCCAGGGTGTGATTCATCCGAATTTTTGGGCTCCTGAAGCCAACTCCAGTGTCTCTTTTAGCCAATGTTTGGGCCCTGCTGCTGCTTGCAACTCCAGGGTGTGATTCATCCAATTTTTGGGCTCCTGCTGCTGCCAACTCCAGTGTCTTTTTAAAGCAATGTTTGGGCTCCTGCCCCTCATAGTGATGCCACTTCAACTCTCTGCAATTGTGCCGCTCTGCGATTCTATTAGCGATGCCTCTGATCTGCATGTGATATTTATTTACAGTATTATTTAACTAACCCAGCACGCATCCTATGCGTGTTACAGCAAGGCAGAATGGTTTACAACCCTATTGAGGCTCTAGGAGGCTCAGAAATAGCCGTTTTTAATAGCGATTCATCACGAATAAATTCGGGTCGAACCGATTTTTGTCGGAAAATTCGGCGAATCAGTCGAATCGAATTTTTCAAAAGTTCGCTCATCTCTAGTGATTAGCTTAGACAATGAACCTAGGGGCCTAAGCCTAAGCATCTAAGCCCCCGATAATAATCAGAGGGACTGGGAGAAACCACAACCCCTACCCCTCCTCCCACAATCTGAGAGAAAACAACAAGGGAGAAACTTAAGTAAAAATAGCAAATAACATTACAAAATACAATAGAAAATAAAATCACTCACCACCAACGGGCTGGAGTGCCGCCTTAACGAACCCGGAGGCAGGGGCCTAGTGCGGAGGAGCAAGGAGTGGGGGTCGGCTGCGATAGCAGCAGTGGTAGCCTGGAATTTGTCACCTGAGACGGCCCGAGAGCAGCAGCGGTCGTGGCGGCTATGGAAGTGGTGGCCCGCGAAGGGCTAATGGAGGAGGTGAAAAGCTGGTGATCTGCGGCGTGACAGTGAAGCTGCTATGCTGAGAGAGCGAAGGCAAAGCAGCGGCCAATTTCGACCAACACGAAGAGCGGGGGAGAGTAAAAAGACAGAGCCGGAGCACCCTCCTCCCACAGCGGACGCCAAAAAGGTGATAACCAGCCACCCGGCCAGCTTCCGCTTGTGAATCTGCCCCCTGTCCACCTTCCCCCAGCTAAGTTCACACCCGCTTAAAGAAAAGTGGCAGAAAATTTAAAAACGAAAAAGAAAAAAAGTTAAACACATGTGAGAAGTAGGGGGAATACATAAAAATATACCGAGGTTCCCTAGCAGGTTCACCAGACAAAAACTTTCGGCTGACTTTCTTTTCTTTAAGAAAGCCTGCAGCCCAGAGTGCAAACACCCTGAAAAGCGCCCCAAGACCCCGGCGCTTACCTTACCACACACGGACCTCTCAGCTTTGCTGGGGAGGCAAAAGACGGGTCAGAAGATCTGTGGGAATAAAGGCGTGCAGGAAGCTGACATGGTAAATCCCCCCCTTCTTTCAAATGTCCTTGAAAAGTGAGAAAAAAAATCTAAGCAACCTTCACAGTCCAGTCCAAATGCAAGAATGAAACAGCCGTGCATGTGCTGTGGGCTTGGGAGAATGGTAAGAATATCAGTCCATTTTAATGTGAGGCTGAAGAAGCTGAAAAGAATCCCAGCCGCACCTCACTTGTGCATCCTACATGGGCTGTGTGCAGTACTATGGCTGTGCGCGACCAAGCACAGCCATTCAGATACGGCGGACCTGGCCGTGCACAGCCTGAGTAGGTGATGTAAAGTATAGATACAGCAAATCCCCCCTTTCCCATCAGATCTTAGATAAATTCTGCCCACAACTCCCCACAAAGTACCATGGAACCTAAGAATGGCCGTGGTGCTCTGTGATGTGCGGATTTACTCTGCCTAATTTTATATAAAATGTCAACCTTATTAACAGTTAGGATATCCTCATAACCTAACATACAATTTGAAGATGTGACTTACTGCAAATAACAATGATGTTTAATTGTATATGTTTTATCTCTAACCTTGTTGAGAGTGGAACTCCGCACAAAGAAATTCAGCTTCTTCAATCACTCTTGCCTCCAAAGTCTTTTTACCCATTCCAAAATCTCTCAAGGTAGTTAAAGAGAATCTTCGTTGTTCCTGCCAAGCACGTCCATAATGTGCTAAACTCACACCTGCACGACAAGCCAATACAAAAACAGAAAGAAAAATGTATGTATGTATTAAGCTCACACCTGCATGACATTTATAAAAACAGTTAACAGATTTGTAACAATAGCTGGACAGAGCACCTTCTCTGTAAATTCTACCCAGTGTGTGCCCATCGAACCCCGCCATGCTGATATTCTATGTCTGCTGTATGGGGGCGGGGGTGCAGATACTGGGAGGTGAAGCGCATGCAGGTACCGTAGAAGGCATGCTGTCTTCCAAGACCAAATAAGTAATATGCAGTGTGTAGGCAGGCTCCTTCAGGTCCTATAATTAATAAAAGCGGAACTTCAGTCATCTTATGACCCCTGCCCTGCCACCCTACCCTGGTGATGAGGCAAGACAAGGGGGTTACAAATGAAAAAAAATGCCCATACCCTAGTAAGGCACCCGTGCCGCTCCTCCTGAGCCCCAGAGGTGGGCGCATGAAAAGAGACAAAACCGTATTTCCGCATTTCCTAACACTTATTCACTTAAATAGGCAGGCGTGAACACACACGGAGCCAGGGGATGTGGCTCTGTCTCTCTCGGCCAAGATAGCGGCGCCCAGGATCCGGAGAGAAGGAGAAGCAGAGGGGGTGCTTGGCTAAGGTATGGGCACATTAGTTCAGCTTAAAGCAAAGCAACACAGATGTCCCCAAAAAGCCGAAATTAAACAGAGCACCAACTCTCCCCCAGCCAATAGTCCCACAGACCCAGTATTTAAAATTTAGAGCGCCAGTGGACCCCCAAGAGACAGTAATTAAAAAGTAGAGTGCCACTGGAGCCCCCAGAAACCAAAAATAGGCAATCTCCTCCCTAAACACCATAACAGGCATATACCCATAACAGTCAGTGTAGCAGAACCCCATAACAGGCAGTGTGGTAGGCCTCCCCAAGAACCCCATAACAGGCAGTGTGGTAGACCTCCCTAAAAACCCATAACAGGCAGTGTGGTAGACCCCCTCAAGAACCCATAACAGGCAGTGTGGCAGACTACCCAAGAACCTCATAACAGACATTTTGGTAGAACCTCCCCAAGAACCCCATAACAGGTAGACCCCCCCAAGAACCCCATAACAGACAGTTTGGTAGAACTTACCCAAAAACCCCATAAAAGGCTGTGTCGCAGCCCCCATGAACCCAAAAGTTGGTTCCGAGGGAGCCCAACAGCGGTGTGTGCGTGTTTGTGGACAGGCTCTGCAATGTACAGAGCAGAGATCATGGAAGATCATATTTTTATTTTTCAATAACTTCCAATGAACTGGATGGATGCTTCAATATTAGGGTTCCTTCAGGAGTGAACTTATTTTGGGGACCCTGAAAACTCAGTCAGCAGAGGGGAGCAAGTTTGATAGGGTTTATCTGGGAATACAAAGTGCTAGTGAATGAAAGATACAGCCAGACAGCGAGCAAAAAGCAGGCTAATTTAACCCTTTGTCTGCAATGTACTCACGATAAGATAGAGGGCTTTGTCACAGTCTGCTATAGAAGATGATGGGGGGTCTGTCACGGCTGCTATGGAAGATGATGGGGGCTCTGTTACAGTCTGCTATGCAAGATGCAGGTCTTTGTCACGGGCTGCTATGGAAGATAATGGGGGCTCTGTCACAGGCTGCTATGGAAGATGATGGGCTCTCTGTCTCAGGCTGCTATGGAAGATGATGGGGGCTCTGTCACAGGCTGCTATGGAAGATAATGTGGGCTCTGTCACAGGCTGCTATGGAAGATAATGGGGGCTCTGTCACAGGCTGCTATGGAAGATGATGGGCTCTCTGTCTCAGGCTGCTATGGAAGATGATGGGGGCTCTGTCACAGGCTGCTATGGAAGATAATGTGGGCTCTGTCACAGGCTGCTATGGAAGATGATGGGGGCTCTGTCACAGGCTGCTATGGAAGATGATGGGGGGGTCTGTCACGGGCTGCTATGGAAGATGATGGGGGCTCTGTCATAGTCTGCTATGGAAGATGCAGGTCTTTGTCACGGGCTGCTATGGAAGATAATGGGGGCTCTGTCACAGGCTGCTATGGAAGATAATGGGGGCTCTGTCACAGGCTGCTATGGAAGATGATGGGGGCTCTGTCACAGTCTGCTATGGAAGATGATGGGGGCTCTGTCACAGTCTGCTATGGAAGATGAAGGTCTTTGTCACGGGCTGCTATGGAAGATGATGGGGGCTCTGTCATAGTCTGCTATGGAAGATGCAGGTCTTTGTCACGGGCTGCTATAGAAGATGATGGGGGCTCTGTCACAGGCTACTATGGAAGATGATGGGGGCTCTGTCACAGTCTGCTATGGCAGATGATGGGGGCTCTGCCACAGTCTGCTATGGAAGATGCAGGTCTTTGTCACGGGCTGCTATAGAAGATGATGGGGGCTCTGTCACAGGCTGCTATGGAAGATAATGTGGGCTCTGTCACAGGCTGCTATGGAAGATGATGGGGGCTCTGTCACAGGCTGCTATGGAAGATGATGGGGGGGTCTGTCACGGGCTGCTATGGAAGATGATGGGGGCTCTGTCATAGTCTGCTATGGAAGATGCAGGTCTTTGTCACGGGCTGCTATAGAAGATGATGGGGGCTCTGTCACAGGCTAAAGATGATGGGGGCTCTGTCACAGGCTACTATGGAAGATGATGGGGGCTCTGTCACAGTCTGCTATGGAAGATGCCGGTCTTTGTCACAGGCTGCTATAGAAGATGATGGGGGCTCTGTCACAGTCTGCTATGGGAGATGCAGGTCATTGTCACGGGCTGCTATGGAAGATGATGGGGGCTCTGTCACAGGCTGCTATGTAAGATGATGGGGGCTCTGCCACAGGCTGCTATGGAAGATGATGGGGGCTCTGTCACAGGCTGCTATGGAAGAGGATGGGGGCTCTGTCGCAGGCTGCTATGGAAGATAATGGGGGCTCTTTCGTTTTTGCAAAAAAATATTTTTAGTTTATTTATGCGTTTAATTAATTTGTTAGTTTTTGTTATTATTCCCTTTTTGTGCAGTGCAATCTTCCTGGCATTACTAAAAAAACACTAGGGTGAGAAGTGTCACCAAACTATTTACACAGTACGGTCTGAGCACTCTGCCTTGAAAAAGAGACAGGATTGTCTCGGAACGCGTGGGCTTGTCAGAGGGGGGCGCGCTTGCTGGTTGGCATCACAATAAGATAAGTAGCACTATTTTTTTCTGCTGTTTTGTTCTCCTCTGTGTATATATTGGTTTTGAAATAATTTGACATGGTCTGTATCATGTCTCTTCTATTTGATTGATGCACTTTAGCTGTTGCAAATGGCACTTTAAATATAATGGTTATTTTTTAGCACATTGTAATGATAATAGGATTTATTGATTTGTGTAATATATAGAATATAGTGATGCTCATCACAGCTTGGAACAACAGCCCCCTCTTATGGCAGATTAGCAATTAGTTTGTCTTCTATGTTTTTTAAATTATGTCTTAGCTGTGATTTATTTATGTCAAATTGATTTAATAAATTTATATTTTTATATAAAATTTATGGGTGTGTGCAATAAGTCTCTGGAACTTTTCTGGGGGAATTAATAGGCACTTTCCCCTTTCTTTGTATATTTCCTGGACCACCATTTGACAGCCATTTTTGGGACCCAAGTTCAGCGCCTACTGACTTCAATGCGGAATATATACATTTATTGGTCCTGCTGACTTCAATGGGGTTTAGGCACCGAACTTTTGCGTAAAGTTGATGAACACGAACTTCTACTGGTTCGCCCATTGTTAGTTACCACAGATACAAAGTCTAAAGCAGGGTGTCAGAGAGCCAGAAAGCACAGGAAGACAAACCAAGGTCCAAGGACAAACCAAGGTCTGTAATGAAGATTCAAACTAGTGACACATATACAGTAATGGGCAGGTAGTTGAAGCACATAGTGAGAACAGGCGAGAGAGGCTCAGGCTGGAAACAGGCGAGAAACATAGACTGGGACTAGGCAAACAAACAAAAGGTTTATAAAGCTGAATAGATTTTACCTAAAATCGAGGCGTAAAGATGAGATCATTCCAGGTAAAAAAAGGGCCTCCCAAAACCAGTTAGTGACATGAGGTCAGGGGAATCCTAAACCACATAATACCTTAACAACTTCTTTATTTAGCCCCATCTTCATCCGTACGTCGCATACAGTACATTAGTACAGACCCGATTCAATAACTATGAAAGGTATGAGAGTAGCACACAACAGGATTGAGAGCCCTGCCCTTTCGAGCTTACAGTCTGAAGCAAAAGTGTAGAGAAAGTGTAGGGAATGGGTCACAAGTAGTAGTTATTGAGTTGGCAGCATGTGCCCAGTGTAATGAAAAGACTTCTCTTTCCTGTATGTACATGCACTTTTTAAAATACATATTCATTGTTCATGTCTATGTTTACCTTCTCCTTGGGGCATCCCCATTTCGCTGTCTGAAATTCCCCAGATGCCCATTAACTCACCTTCCTGGCAATCCCACAGCACAATGCGCAGGCTGTGAACCACTGGCTCCACCCTGTGCACCAGGAATTTAGTATTGCCTGTTTGCACCTTAGCCCAATGTCTGTGGTTTTCTTACCTTTTTGGGAAGGGGTGCTTTTGGAATTATGAAAGGGCTGTCTACTTGGTTGTGATTTAGTCGCATAAACTTTTTTCTTGTCTCTCCAGTACTTTATCATGTTCTGAGTGAAAGAGTAACCTCTAAATACACCCCACAGGGCCTGGACTTTGAGGCAGGATCACCATTCCAGGTCTGTAGCCAAGCATTCGCCTAATGCAATTGATCAGACATATTAGGGTTGATTCAGAGAGACAAAAAAAGACTTTCGTTTTTGCGCCGATCTGTTTTTTTTAATTTTTTCCCGCTCTCAGATGAGTGTACGAACGATTCTATGCATGCATTGCAAGTCTTCGTCCGTTCATATGCCAGAGTACGAGTATGAGAATGTCATTTTCCAGCGTGACTTTTCCATTTTCTTTTCTAATGTTACATCGGCTTTCGTTTTTGCCCTTTTTCCATCGACTCCTCCCACGAATCCTCTACGTTTTCCGCTAGATTCTGTTTTCTTTTTTCCATAAAAGATCGTCCAGATGAAAATCCTTACGATCTTACGCCTGCGCACTACAAACTTAACTCATTAACCCTTTCAGTGCCAAGCACGTAGATTCTACGTGCTCGCTTCTACTCCACTTAAGTGCCAAGCACGTAGAACATACGTGCTTGAATTTCCCCCCTGCTAGTTAAAAAAATAAAAATAAAAAATACTCACCTGACCCCTCCTTGGATCCGGCCGGGTCTCTTCTTTAATTTGGTGCCATCCGATCCCCCGTGGGGGCTCGGATGGCTCCAGGAGAGCCCCCGGTATAGCCCCCCCCCCCCCCCGATTCGGCAGCAGCAGCTGCTAACTGTAAAAAAAAATAAATAAATAATAAAAATGACCTGCAGTCGCACTGCCTCCCGCCGGGTCTCCTCTTCACTGGGGGGGGGGGGCCTCCGATCGCCCGCCCCAGGCTGCTTAGTCTTCAGGAGAGGACTCAAAATGCCCTCTCCCCCTGCCTTCCGATGGGCGCCCCCCTTGGCGGCGGGGCTTATGACGTCACCCCGGCTCTCCTCGGCTCAGCTGTCAGATGCCCTGGTGATCACTGGGCAGAGCAGTGGAGGGGCAGGGTATGCTCTTATCCCCTGCACCCCCTCCTCTGGCCATTGATCACCAGGGCATCTGACAGCTGATCTACACAGGAGCTGACAATCGGGTGAGGTGAGTAAAGAAAAAAAAACATTTTTTTTTTAATAAATTACATTTTGTGTTTTGTGTTTTTTTTTTTTAATGTTAACCCTTTGTGAACTGGTAAGGGGCCCATGAGACCCCTATATCAGTTCACAAGGCTGGGGGCTGGCAAGTCACCTGCAACTAGCGGGTGACTTGCCATTAACCCCCGCACCCCCAATTACCTGCCTCCCCAAAGCCCGGGGGGGGCAGAAGAGCCCGGGCCCACACAGGGTATGTGGGCTTGTAGGCTGCAGGGTGGGGGGGCCCCTCCACTCTGTTCCTACAAGTTCCTACAAGGGGGGGACCCTATGTCATTTTTGGGGGGATTTTTAAGGGTTAGGGTTAGCCTAACCCTAACCCTTAAAATTCCCCCAAAAAATGGGTTCCCCCCCCTGGGAGGGGGGACCCTATTTTTGGGGGGATTTTTAAGGGTTAGGGTTAGCCTAACCCTAACCCTTAAAATTCCCAAAAAAGGGAGGGCGTGGCTTAATATGGCCACGTGAGAGAGCAGATAGAGGGAGCTCCGCACTCCACCACAATAACCTGATCACCCAGGCGACCCACAAAGTCCCCCGACCTCATGAGGAGAAAGGGGAAGAGCAGCGGAGCGCGGCGGAGGGGACAGGAGCGCTCCATTCCCTCCTTCTTTGCGATGACAGGTAGGGAGAAGACAGTGCGCACGGCAATTAAGATGGCGGCGGCTGATGGCGGTGACTCACCTCCAGCCCAGTGTCCCCAGGCAGCCGGGGGAGCCGAGGAGAGAGCCCGACGGGGGAGCGGAGGTGAAGAGGCGGACGTGCACCGCCGAGAAGAATGGCACCTCCGCACAGTGGCAGAGGAGGTGCACCAGACGGCAAGAGTGACGGGGGGAACACCCAGCGGGCCCCAAGTAAATCACAACCCCTGCCCCCTCCATACAGGACAAAGCATTAATAAAAAAGAGGGGAGAGGCACCCATCCCACAGAGCACACGATGGCAGAGGGGGCCCAGACAGAGGTTGAAATGGAGGAGGAGACGGAGAGCCTGGTGCACCTCCAGATGAGCCCTCAGGAGAGGGAGGAGAGGCACAGGCACACCAGTAGCCTCCTGGGGGATGTATGGGGGGTGATCATGGAGGGCACAATGAGCCCTGACTCACCGCCCCAGACCCCAATGACTGGAGATCCTCCCCCACAGCTGAGGAGCTTGATAAAGTCCCCAGACAAAGACCTACCACGCACACCATACCCCAGCAGCACAGTATGCACCCCGCCACCGCCAGAGAGCCCCGATCCTTCTGGAAACGCCAGGGAGAATCCACTCCAGATAGCCAGATGGAGGAGTTGCTGGCTCATTCAGAGGATTTGGAGTGGCGAGGGAGGAAGCAGGGAGATGTGACCATAGTACAGACGCAGCCGGGTTGGAGCCCTTCAGAAGATAAGATGAGCACCGAGTTGCCCAGGGGGCCACCAAGCCCCAAGCTGTATGTCAGTAAACCCACCTCTCAGCTAGAGGCAACATCAGCCGTACCTATAGATCTACTGTCCCGCACCATAGCTGAGGTTGTAAAAATCAATATCAATGACGCCCTGCGGGGCCTGCCCACGCGGGTTGACTTCGGCGGATAGCACCATTAAGAGAGAGCTGGCGGCTCTACAGGGAGTGGTGGCGGAGGTCACACAGAGAGTTGATGGGGTGGAGGCCTCCCACAGGGCCCTAGAAACACGTATGATGGCGCTTGAGCAGCAGCAGGATGGAACAAACGCCTACTGTTGGATCTGTTTCTAGCCCAAGATGATGTGGAAAACCGCAGGAATAACCTTTGCCTGCGCGGGGTCCCAGGGTCGGTGGAACCGAGGGATCTGTCAGCAGTGGTCTCATTCATCTTCAATGATCTCCTCGGCTTGCCGGATAGCAATCACATAGAGCTGGACCGGGTTCACCGAGCACTTGGTCCCCGCCCCTCTGACGCAGGCAGGCCAAGGGACATAGTCTGCAGAGTCCACTATTTCAAAATCAAGGAGGAAGTACTACGGAAGGCATGGGAGAGGGGCCTCATACAGTTTCGAGGGGCCCAGATCATTATTCTTCAAGATCTTTCGCGGAGAACTTTGCATATGCAGAGACTTTTAAAACTACTATTGGAAACCATCCAGAGACAGGGCACCACGTACCAGTGGGGTCATCCTTTCCAGCTCCTGGTCCGGAGAAATGGGGGGCTCTTTGTCCTCAGATAGCCTAGCCAGCTCCCGGACTTGTTCCATTTTTTGGATGCCGCCTCGATGGATATCCCGGATTGGATGCCCGACTGGTCAATCTACAGCAGACAGCTACCGCAGCGCTTTGGAGGAGCTCCGATAGGCGTTGGGGGAGGGGAGCGGGGTCGGCGCCGGTAGGCGCGATGGCGTTGGTCGCGCTGGTCCGTCCCCTGCTGCCGCTCGCCTCGGGCTTCCAGCCCCACTATACACCTGGGGTTGCCCGGGTGGTGGTGGACGGTCGGGGAGCGCTGACTTGATGACTCTTACAGTTGTAAGATGTTTACGGTAGAGCGATGTCTCAACCAGGCGCGGGCCTTCTGGGTCGCAAATACACATCCGGGAGGCTGGCGGTCCGGTTCCTTCTGCAAAATATACTTTGTGTAACAGTTGTTTTTTAGAGACTGGGGGCCCTGGGGCCCGGGTCCGCGTCCTCCGTTCGCCTGCCCCCCCTCTCTTGCACTTTGGGGGCATCCTGCGTCCCCCCTTGGTGGGAGAGGGCTGCCCCCCCTCTCGGATGATGTGGGAGGGGCGTGGCGGGGGACTGGGTTGGCTCGGCCGCCTGGCACGCCACGGGCCCTGGGGTTAGGTTGCAAAAAGTTAAATGTTATGTTTAAGACGGGCGGGACCCCTTGCCTTGGCCCTGGTTTATCACTGTTTCCTGGAACTGACACAGCGTACGCAATCCGAGTACTGATAGAGCTGCATTATCGTGCGCACATACTGTCCCCCTGGTATTACCAACACTTTGTGGTGTATCAGTAGATGTAGTGCGTCTCCCTCAGTGCTAACCCAGGTTCTGATCCTCGACCCCCTGTGAATATTTGGTGCACCCCTCTGGGGAAGTCATTTGCCCCCCCCCCCCCCCAGATGGGAGAGTGTAGTGCTAGGTTTGGCTGCCACATATGCAGCCTAGCTGGAGGAGGAGAGTAGAGAAAAGTTAAAATAGCACCAGTTATGAAGGTCCCCTTTGAGGCAACCTTCGGTTGACTACTCCTGTAGTCTCATAGTTGTACCTAGTTACTTTGTCTTTTTGTCACCCCCCCTTTTGTCTTCCCATAAACCCCTCTTTAAACAACCCCAACCCCCTGGTTCATAGCCCCTCCCCATTTTCCCTTCCCATTCCTCACCCTTGCCTTAACCCCTCTCTTGGTCACCCGAGGGGGGGGGCGGTGCGGAGATAGCGACCTGTAACCTTTGTAAAATGTGTTTTATTGGGACACAAGTCCGATGAAGCTAGTATCCTTGAATGTAAAGGGCCTCAACTCCCCGGAGAAGAGGACAATCTTCTGGCAGAAGAGATACAAGACAAAGATTGCCTTTGTCCAGGAGACACATTTCCAAAGGTCCGCAGCCCCCCGACTGAGTGGCAGACTGTTCCAGCACGTGTTCACCAGCTGCGCAGCAGATGCCAAAAGAAAAGGGGTAGCGGTCATGATAGCTAGGGGGGTCCCGTTCACCCTGCCGGAGTCCTGGGGAGATGAATCCGGGAGGATAGTGATGGTGAAATGCCTCCTTGGCCAAAAAACGTATACGCTGGTGTCTTTATACGCCCCCAACCAGGGGCAGATTCAGTAATAAAGCATATGTTTGATAAGATTGAAGAATTCGCTGAGGGAGAGATACTGATAGGGGGCGACTTCAATCTGGCCATGGAACCACTTATAGATTCTTTAGCGGGCAGATTGGCAGTGTCCCACTTAGCGTTGAGATCACTCAAGAAAAAGCTACACAACATGCAGCTGGTGGATGCGTGGCGGGTCCAGAATTCTGTGGATAGGGACTATTCTGTCTTCTCAAAAGTTCATGGGACGTACTCCAGTATTGACTACCTCTGGATCTCCCAAAGTTTACTGAGCCTGACCTCGGATAGTGGGATGCTCCCGACCTCCTTTTCGGATCACGTCCCTATCTATTTAGATATGAATCTGTCCGACAGAGCCCCTCCTTCGTTGACGTGGAGACTCAATGAGTCCCTTTTACAGGACGAGGTTGTCGCCCAGGCTGTCAGGGAGGGCATAGAAGCATACTTTAGCAATAATGACAACGGGGAAGTGTCTCCAGTGATGCTATGGGAGGCGCACAGAAGCTTAATTTGAGGGATACTTATCAGCCAGGCATCTAGACTGAAAAAATGAACCAATTAGAGCGGCTCACAGGACGGGTCAGGCACCTGGAGTCGTCCCATAAACAATCAGAGGCGGCGAGAGTCATTGGAGAGCTGACGCAAGCCCGAGAGGCTCTCAATGCCCTACTTAGACAAAAAACTAAATTCGTAATCAAAAAATGCCAAAGAAGGTATTATGAGCACGGGAATAAAAGTGGCACGATGCTCGTGAGAGCACTCAAGCAGCAGCATACCCAAAACTATATTCCAGCAATTTTAGATGGCACTCAGCAAAAGCAGCACACCTACGAGAAAATTGCGGAGACATTTCAGGCATATTACGCCGGATTGTATGATCTGGCTGGGGGTCTGGCGGTGCGGACGCTTCCGGGGAGGGCCAGGGAATAGAGAGCTCAGGCATGCCATCGATCCCGAAGGAAATAGCGGAATCATTGGAAGACCCAATTAGCATGGAAGAGTTGGCCTCTCTCACTACTGGGTCCCCGCCTGGTTAGAGCCTGGAACTCATTCTCGAGGAGGGATTTGGAAGCCCACGTCTCAGTCCTCCACAAGCCGGGTAAAGACCCACTGTCGTGCAAGAGCTACCGCCCTATCTCCCTGCTCAACACGGACCTGAAATTATATGCTAAAATCTTGGTCCTCAGACTGGCTCCGGTTGTGGCCCAGATAGTGCACCTGGATCAAACGGGATTCGTGTCTGGCAGGGAAGCCAGAGATAATGTGGTGCGGGCCATAAATGTGATACATAGGACTGAAACCACCGCGACCCCTGCCATGCTCCTTTTCACAGATGCGGAGAAAGCCTTTGATAGGGTGAGCTGGCCTTTCCTTCGGGAAACCCTGAGACATATAGGCCTGGGTGATAAGATGAGAATACTAATCGAGGCTCTGTACACCACAGAGTCAGCCAAAATCAGGATAAACGGCCATTACTCAAAACCAGTATTCATCTGTAATGGGACCAGACAGGGGTTCCCTCTATACCCCCTGCTAGAGCCTTTCCTTTGCAAAGTCAGAGGAAACGTTGACATACGGGGGTCGACTCCGTCGATAGAACGCACAAGGTAGTGGCATACGCAGATGACCTCCTATTCTTTGTCACAAACCCCTCAGTGACAGTCCCGGGCCTAATGAGGGAGTTCGAGGTCTACGGAAGGCTCTCTTACCTTAAAATTAATTTCGATAAATCAGAGGCCTTGAGCATCACGCTCCCTGGGGAGGTAGTCAGAAACATGCAACAATCGTTCCCATTCAAATGGGCAAGGACTGCGATCACTTACCTTGGCACGCAATTACCGAGCCAACTATCAAGCATCCTAGCCTTGAACTTCTGGCTGCTGGCTCGGAGAATCAAGACAGACCTAGCAAAGTGGGACAACCCTATGTTCTCCTGGATGGGCAGGGTAAATATCAGTAAAATGTCTGTGCTCCCTAGGCTGTTGTTCTTGTTCCAGGCTCTCCCAGTACACATCCCAATATAGTTCTTCAGAGAAATGAGTAGTGCATTTATGGGATTTGTTTGGAAAAAGAAACGGGCGAGGTTAAGATCACAATTATTAAGCAGCCCCAAACAAGCAGGTGGAATGGCATTACCAGACGTGAGGTTGTATTGGGCAGCCACTCACCTGCAAAAAGTGTGCGAATGGCAGAACTGTCAGGCAACAAAAAGATGGGTCCAGCTAGAACTAACCGCAACCCCTACTCGACTGGGGACATCAGTATGGAGCAGGGTATCCCTCACACCAGAAACTAGAGCTCACCCAACCATCGGGGCGACCTTGGGAGTGTTCAGGGCATGTAGGGAGCGACAGGAGTTCTCCCCCTGACCCTCCCCTGTAGTACCAATTGTTAGTAACCCACTGCTGCAAGCTGGTTTCTTTAGGACAGACCTGAGGGAATGGAGTAACCTGCACCGGCTGAGAAGCGGAGACCTAATATATGGGTTTCACTACCAGAACTGAGAGGTAGATGGGAGAACGATAACCTAGATCCTTGGACCCTCTTGCGCTTTCAGTCATTTCTGTCTCAATTAGAATTTAGAAGGGACTTATGCAGGAATTCGAGAGGATATGTCTGGAGGGCCAACCATACCCGCATTTGATCTCCAAATTGTACTCTCTTCTGATAAGCAAACAAAGGACCCCCCCAGCCTTTTGGAGTGAATGGAAGAAAGATCTGGGCAGACCACTGAGTAAGAAGGAGAGGGAAAAAATAGCTGCACTGGCACATAAGTCCTCGGTGGCGACACAAGTACAGGAGACGAATTATAAAATTTTAACACGCTGGTACTACACACCAGACAGACTTAACAAGATGTATGCCTCTGTAGACCCACAGTGCTGGTGGTGTGGTACCGAGCGAGGCACCTTGTTCCACATATTTTGGACGTGCCCCAGAATAAAAGAATACTGGAGGGGGGTCTTACCCATTATCAAACAGGTCACTGGAGTTCAGATACAGGAGGACTCAGCTCAGGTCCTACTACACCTCACAAAACACACGGTAGGGAAATACAAGAGAACACTGTGAGTCCATTTATTAAATGCAGCCAAACAAGTGATTCCTAGATTTTGGAAACAAAAAGGCGCTCCATCCGTGAGGGACTGGGTAGAAGAGGTCCTAAATATCTGTGAGATAGAAGACCTTACAATGTCGCTCCATAATAGGGATTAGCAGTTTTGGACAACTTTGCTGCCCTGGTTAATGTTCTGGGAATTGGAGGGGTTTAGGGCCTTGTTTGGCCAATAGGTCCCTGGGCTGGGTCCGCGGCGCTGGGCCCGAGCTGAGTGAGATGGTGCTGTGACTTAGGAAGGAAGGCCACCCCCATAATATTAGTGTAACCCTCCCCGAGGGGTTCTGCTGCATGGATCACTGCGGGTCGGTGCTCCCCCGCCCCCTGGTCCCCTTTGGAGCTTGTAGCCAGCAGAGCGGGGGGCCACCAAAACTGGCCCCTTCGTCCTGTTCCTACAAGCCGCCATAGCTGGTCCCGGGCTGGTTATGATGGGTAAGGGGGGCCCCACGTAATTATTGGGTGGATTTGTAAGGGTTTTTAACGGTTAAAAATGGCGCAAAATGGGGAAAAATGACCTGTCAACAGAGGGTGACAAAACTTCAAGTAGGCTGGCAATTAAAAGGGTTAATAGTACCTATGCATGTTGGGTATTGTTCTGCTCGGCGGACCTTGCGCTTTCAGATTTAGCTTGTTTTTTCTTGTTTGCATATTTATATTTTAGGAAAACATGTTATTTATTCAGATATTATTTTACTCAGTTAATATAATTACTCAGTTATTAGTTTACACATGTTATTATTTATTCAGTTTTTTTATTCATTTTTTTAGGGAAACCCTGTGCAACCTAAGAATTCTTTGAGGGATTACTTCCAGAAAAGTGAGTCCACTACAACAAGCTGGGTACTCTTAGAAAGCTTAACATGTGTACTTTCAGGGAATATATGGTTTATTGGGGATATTCCAAATGTAAAGGGTTGTTTTGGTTGAAAAATTGCAAGGTGCGCACTTTGCCTGCAGAGCTGAAATTGTCATGTAAAATTACTGTTATGTGCACGCTTTACTTTCTGGTGTTTGCCAACTCTTCCCTTGACAGTACCTATGCATGTTGGGTATCGTTCTGTTCAGGGCATGTTGCTTTTTGAGATTTTACTTGTTTTTTCTTGTTTGCATATAGTTTTTTTTTAGGAAAATGTGGCTTGATTCTTCCTTTTTATTCTTTTTTAGGGAAACTTTGTGCAACCAAAAAATACATTGAGGATTACTTCCAGAAAACTAAGCCCACATAAACAAGCTTGGTACGCCTAGAAAGCTAGTTTGTGGGGGGTATTTCAAATGTAAAGGGTTGTTTTTCTGGAAAAACTGCAAGGTGCGCATAGCTCATAGTGCAGTTGTATTTTATCTAAAAATCTCCTAAAGCTCTGTTTAAGTTTGGGGGATTTCACCAAAAAGTATTGAGAATACAAAGGCCAAACAAGACATTTCGTGTTGAAGCCCAGACTCTGTTGAAAAAAACAATATATAATTTTCCTGGGAAATTCCTGGAAATCCTTTCAAAAATCTCAGTTGAACATGTGTAGCGCAAAATAGTGAAACATGGCCTGGCAACAGAGGGTGACAAAAGCAGGTAGGCTGGCGGCAAAAGGGTTAAAGTGCTCGCCTACATATTTGGGTTACTCACTTCTGCTACAGTGCTTAGCTAAATCACTTTGCTCTTTCCTACATCTTCCAAGTATGACCCCTAAAACTTACCCAGATCACTTCGCGCTTAGGTTCTTCATCCATTTTTCACCCCTAAAACTTACCCAGATCACTTTGTGCTTAGGTTCTTCATCCATTTTTCACCCCCAAAACTTACCCAAATCGCTTCGTGCTTAGGTTCTTCATCCATTTTTCACCCCTAAAACTTACCCAAATCACTTCACGCTTATGTTCTTCATCCATGTATGACCCCTAAAACTTACCCAAATCACTTCGCGCTTAGGTTCTTCATCCATTTTTCACCCCTAAAATTTACCCAAATCACTTCGTGCTTAGGTTCTTCATCCATTTTTCACCCCTAAAACTTACTCAAATCACTTCGCGGTCATGTGAATCTTCATCTCTAAATATTTCTTTGCCCATTTGTTTTGTGTTAATGTATTTTTTAAAGAAAAAGACACAGAAACTGTTTTTTTTTATATGCAAATGCCATTTTGTTTGTTTTTTTTTTACATTTTTTGCACAAAAATTTATATTTTTTTTGGCCATATTAATAATTTAAAATTATTTACAATATATACATTTTTTAGGTAAAAAACATTAAAACTATATACAAAACAATGGCAGGACCCTGAACATTAGTCTTCTTCTGTGGTCCCCAAAGAGTCACGCAGCTCCTGCATGTTGGCCACCAACTGAAGGACCCTTTCACTCATGGCTTCAACTCTGGCACGTGTGGTCCCTGGAGAAAAAAGAAACAAACATTATTTTTGGACAAATACATGTTTCTCACCTGTGGATAGAATGTTTTTTAGGTGGCAAGCTAACTCATGACGACATATGTCATTATGCTAAGTAATTAATCTAAGGAAGTGGGCATATGTCATTATGCTAATGCCATTGACTATGGCTTTAGGTATCTTGGTGATCATGTCAATTACCACATAATCAAAAGAATGACATTACAACTTACTTTGTTGGTGGCCGACGTGTGCCTCGGGGACCACCCTCCGTTCTGGGCCCTGCCACTGCTGGGAAGTTGAGGCTGTAGAGACATGTCAAATAGGGTCACTTCTAATGTCTTAGTCAACAGTAAGCAAATGACAAATTCAATGTGTGTGTGACATCACCCACCTTCTCCATGTGCCTTCTGGGCCTGATCTGCTGCAGACTCTTCCACAGATCCTTCACCCGCTACATCAAAATCTAGAAAAAGAGATTAAGGGAATCAGCTTTGTTTCAAATAGCATGTATGTGTGTGCGGTTATATTAAGAGTCACATACCAGAGGCTAACGGCTCTGTCGCTGGGTATGACTCCCTGCCCACGTGAAGGGGTAGGCCCCTACAGAGAGGTGGTGGAGATCCACCACCTTCACATCCTGCTGCAGATTAATGCAGCACTGGTCGGCCTGTGCGCCTCCGGGTGCGTCAGATTCGGTACTCCATTTCCAGCACTAGAAAAGAAAAGCATTTATAAATAAAGGCCTACCTTGTGTATTAGTTACATCTAGAATGCAATCTCTATGTACTTACTTGGGAAATGGAGTCTGAAAAATCGCCGCACCTGGGGCATGTGGAGCCGTTTCAGGTCCGACCAATGCTGCATGATCTGCGTATGGGTGAAGGTGGTGTCCGTCTCCTGCTGAATCCTGGAAACAATCTCCAGAGCAATGGTCCTCTTCTCAAATGAGTTGGGCAGGTAGTCGTACCTGCGCTGAAGCATTGTCTAAAAAACACAAAAAAAACATAGTATTTAGATCAAACTGCATACAAATATCTGTCACAAATCGATCAGTTGACTAAATGACATTTCAAGACACATTTCTAGCCTCAAACTATCCTTCTAGATGGAAGTGACTTGGTTCGGACATGTGGGCCCTAACTTCTGTTTGGCACTGAGTTTTAGACACTTTTCCACCAAACCGTTTCTTCCTGCGCTTCCTTAAGGACTAGGCATGCATTTAGATGGCAAATCAAAGGCATTAAAATACACTTAAGAGCATAATCAGCTCTTCCTGTTGGCGGGTGAAAATCGTGGGCGCCATCTTTCTTCTTGTCTGCAGCAGATAAGTAATGCCCCAGCGGTTTCCGGGTTCCGCACGGCCGGACGAATGAATACGTAAGCGTCATACCCAGGCATTAGGATTTAAAGGGTCCTGGACACACAGCTCATTCTCTTTCAGAGTCTCATCATTATGGCACCCAAAAAAGCTGTCGGGAAGCCAAAAGCAGCCAAGGAGGGCAGCAGCAAAAAGCAAGATAAGCGTGAGGAGGCTTCTTCAGGCCCCACCACTCGCTCTAAAATTCCAAGTCCGAAGGTGTGGGAAACCCGCAGTGGGCAGTCCAAGGCGACAAAACCAACAAAATCTGCTAAGGTGCCAACAACCAGCAAACCAAAGGAGGCAGCGGCGAAGAAGAAGCCCCAGGCCACCAAGCAGACAGGTACAGCCGCAAAAAAGCCAACAAAGAATGTGGGAAGCCCCAGCCCCCAAAGCTCACCATCGCCACACACACGTGGGAAAAGCGTCCATGGGAAGAGCAAAAGCCACCAGGACAGAAGCCCCAGCCCCCAAAGCTCAGCATCACCACACCCACGTGGGAAAAGCGGGCATGGGAAGAGCAAAAGCCACCGGGACAGAAGTCCCAGCCCCCAAAGCTCACCATCTCCAAACTCACGTTCAACTACCTCCCAGGGGCATGCAAGCACAAGTGTCAAGGGCCCACAGAGGCACAGGGCAAGAAGCCCAATAACATCAAGCACACCCTGTTCTTCTCCGCCACATTTGCCACTAGCACAGGTGGCAAGGCACTCTCCATTTGCCACATCAACGCCTGCAAGTTCAGTGGCCACCCAGCCAAGGATCCCAAGTCCATATCCAAGTCCAGTCCAATCTTTAGCCAGCCACCTGTCCTACATTTCTCCCCAACACAGCCAGCCCAGAATGTCCCCCGAATTACCTGCAACCACTGATGATCCGGAACATCAAGCAATAGGGTGGACATTGCGCCTAGGCAGTTAAGTGGCAGGTTTGGGGAGGCCCAAACTCTGGCATTGGCTAGTGGGTTGACCTTACATTATGATGAACTATATGGGCGCAAATCCAAAGCAACCAGCAAAATGCACAAAGCTGAAATTATAGAGGAGCTTACTAGGTCAATGCAGCGGGGGAAGAGCTCAAAGATGTGGAGCAGATTCAACGCAAAATATCGGACCTGAAGTATGCAGCACGGAAGAAAGAAAATAAACGGCAAAATTACAGGTATATATATGCTTTGTGCATTTGTCTGCTTCTTGTATTGTCAACATTTTCATACATTTCCAAAACTATATTTTTCAGCTTACAAACTGGCGGAGGCTTCCCCACTAAATTACAATTTACCAGAGCTGAGTAGATAGTGCTGGGGCTGATACATCCTGTGGCCTTAGAGGGACACTCGGGGCGATGGGACACGGACATCCCTACTATTCCAGCAGGTTAGTAATGTTAGTGTGTATGTGAAATGTTTTAAACGTGTAAAATGAAGATCACAGGCATATATGAACACATGCCCCTAGGGAGTGGCTTGTAGGGGAGGTTACAGTTTTAGCAGGGCGTGTAATGTCTGTGGAATGTTCATTTTCTAATTTGCTTGGCCATACATGACCTTGGACAGTATTTCTGGTCACTATTAAAGTCTTAATATTAGCTAAGGAATGCCTGTTATGTGATTCTACTCAATCATATCCAACACTTGTTGCACACTTGTGCCACACCTGTGGCAAATGTTGCCAAGCAGGAGAGGGTGTGTATGTGGCCCTATGTATTACTGGCCCAATATTGACATGCAAATGCTGGCTCCCTATGTATGTATATGTTATTTGGCGTGGAGTGCTTTACTTTAAAACTCCTGGATGTGGACAATTGCTAGGTGCCATGATTCGCCACATATGTATATTTATGTGGTACTATGTATGTACATGAAGTATGCAAGTGCCCTTAAACTCCAAATGTACATATTTAGCTTAAATATATTGCATGTGACTTTACCTGTTGACTTTGTTGATGCATTAATGTTTTGGGGAATTTTAGCTTATTGAAGGATTTTCCAAAGCAACACGCAACAAAAAACTGCATTTCTCTCAGATCATGTGTGAATTCTTTAGTAATTAACTCATTACTAGTTGGTAACAAAACAAAAACTACAACATTCACAAAGCAAAATTATATTCAAAAATAATAATTACAGACACAAAACAAATACAGGACAACAAAGTTAAGAAAAATGTGTTGAAAATTAAATTGGTTTGAACTGCTTGGCCAGAGGCACTAGGTGTGCCAAGGTGGTGGTCTTCTGGGTCCTGGCTGGGTGGAGAGGGGGGCAGATCCAAATATTGGGGGACACGCTGCATAATTGCAAAGTTATGTAACACACAGCATGCAAGAATTATATCTATGACCTCCTTGGGGTCATACTGTAGTGCCCCCCCGGTATGGTCCAAACAACGGAAGCAGGTTTTTTAGAACCCAAACGCCCTCTCCACAACGGCTCGAGTCTTCTGATGGGCCCGATTGTAGGTGTCCTGTGGTGCATCCTGTGGCCGAAGGATGGCCATCAGCAGCCAGGGAAGCAGTGGATAGCCGGAATAGCCTGAAATAATTTGCAAAAATTACCATAAATTACACATTACTCCCAAAAATTAATCCAAAAAAACGGTCCTTCACCATCACTAAGAGGCTATGTTATATTTGAGACACACCCTGAACATACAGATTGGTCTGATAAAAAAAACAGCCTAACACCATCTACTGCATGTTCGGACCATCAAAGATGGCGGATGAGGGCAAATCAGGCAGACTGCTAACAGGTATTGGTTTTGGACTGTGCTGCTCAGCATTCTTGGATGTCTTACCTTTTCATGACCCAGATCTGCTTTGTCTGAGCCAAGCACAGCTCTAACCCATCCCCTGCACTTTATCCCGCTTTCCTCTACTCAGTAAGTGTCATGCTTATAAACAAATATGGCGCAGACCCTATCATAAAGTCAAGAACAGAATTGCAGCCGAGTGTGGGGAAGATTAATAAGTAATGTAATAAAACGTTGCCAGTTCTTATTTTGAAATGCTGGTCAAACATTTGAAAAGGGTTGGTGGTTTGCTAAATATAATGGTTTAAGGTCCGGTTTAACATGTCATCAAGGGGTAAAAACAGCCATAGCTTCAGACATGGGTAATAAACTATATTCAGAGGCATACATTGAAAAGTGAATTACGTTATTTGCGTCAACTTACCAAGGAACCATTCACCAGAGAATTCTCCAGACTCAAACTGACGGTACAATCCAGATCGACGCATGTACGTATCATGGGATGAGCCTGGAAACCCGGCAAGAACACTAAGAAACCGCATGTCCGGGGCCACCACTGCTTGGACATTCATTGAGTGGCCCATTTTGCGGTTCCTGGGATAAAAGGAAATAAACAAAAAATTAGCAAGACAAGGTAAACTACTCAAACACTAACTCATAACAGCCTCCCAAAAACATGTTGGGCAATACAAATAACACTAACTAAGTGCATAAGTATTTTTGGGCCCAAAAAAGGATATGTATGTTGGATCAAGTAAAGAATAACTTTAAATTGACTATTTAAGGCCCACATGAAACTGTTTTCCTTTGGCCGACATGAAAAACATTGTAGAAGCTAAATACGGTACAATGTTTCACATGCACAAATTACAAGGAGGGATTAAAAGGGATACATTGTAAGCTATTTCACGAGGACTATTTACAAGGAGGGATTAAGAGGGATCCATTGTAAGCTATTTCACGAGGACTATTTACAAGGAGGGATTAAGAGGGATACATTGTAAGCTATTTCACAGGGGCTATTTACAAGGAGGGATTAACAGAGATACATTGTAAGTTATTTCACAGGGACTATTTACAAGGAGGGATTAACAGAGATACATTGTAAGCTATTTAACAGAGACTATTTACAAGGAGGGATTAAGAGAAATTTCAAATACCATTTATGTAAACTATATTAAAAAATGACAGATTGTACTTGCCTATAGATGTACTCGTCGGCTGCCGGAGGGACTAAGGCAAGGTGGGTGCCTATCGATGTACTCGTCGGCTGCCGGAGGGACTAAGGCAACATGGGTGCAATCAATGGCACCCATGACGTTGGGCATGTCGGCGATATTATAAAATTCCAGCTTAATTGCGTTCATGGCTACCATGTCGTAAGGAAAAAATATATATCTCTAAATAATAGTAGCCATGCCATCCAAAATCTTGGATAGCGCACGGCTCAGCGTAGGCTGGAAGATCCCCACGGAGAGGGCACCCAGCCTCTGGAACGAGCCGTTTGCCAAAAATTGCAGGCAGCCAAGCATCTTGGTCATACCTGAAATTGCTTGCCCCTTCCTTGTGGTGCGGGCTAACCATGGCCGCAGCTCACTATACAATTTATGGAGGGAAGCGCGATTAAGTCTGGTGAGCTCGAAAAGCTCAACGTCATGCATGCCATCGATATGCATGCGTCACCGGTGCAATCTGGTCTCGGCCCTGCTGATACATTCAATGCCCATTAGCTGGAGCTCATGATGCTCCTCCACAAAGGCACACAACTGGTTCATTGCAAGGGTATCCGAGGTCAAAATGGTCCCGTAAGAGGATCGCAAAGGAAACGGATTTATAGGGCGGTGGCCCATCGGCAATCAGCTCTCTGAATGTGTCGCAAGCCAATAACAATAACTGAACGAACGCAAATTTTCTGATTTGGATGCAAAAATAAACAAAAGTAACAAAAATGATCAGATTTCAATCCGTCTATCGAAAGCGCATATACGCATTAGCCCGAACGTTTATGCGATTGGAAAACTTATGAAAAAAGGCAAAAAAATTACAAAGACACACAAAAACATACACAGGCAGCTACGGAAGTACAGACGAATGTGCCTCTGAATCGAGGCTATTATTCTTGCTGTCAATCTGACCAGTGCTGTGGAAGCATTGTTCAGAAAAGAAAAGCTCTCTCACAATCACTGGAAGTGAATCTAGGGATTTACAAACTTTCAGGTGGGCCCTAGATTGGAATTGTCAATGCCCAAAACCAAAATTGTAACTGGTTTAAACATTAATGTAGCAGCTTTCCAGGCTCTCTTCAATAACAGATCCATAGGATCCTTTAGGTTTCTAAAATCCTTGAAGGCTAAATCCGTAGCCTTACAGGCTTTGGGAAAAAAGATTATCTAATTTAAGGACAGCTATCATTCAAAACCTCTGAGATGGTTATGGTCTTTTATTATACATTTCTTCCCTCTTCACTCCTAGAAATTCTACTGGAGCTTAAAGTGGACCAAAAGTCAAAAATGACTTAAAGCAGACCAACACAAAAAACAATGGTCATATGCATCCCTCTGCAGGATAATTCAGATTGCTGCACATAAAAATTACTTTACCTTTTACCTGCTGTGGTAAATTCTAAAAACAAAATGGCGGATCATGAATCTGAAGGCTGCCTGCAGACAGGTAGTGCTGCTGGGTTTCCTGTTACTGTGCATTGTCAGGCATGTCAGTTGAATCTAGGCAGAAGCATGGCTGATATGCTGGGAGAAGAAGCTCAGAAATCACTACTAACACTAGAAAATCAGCCAGGAGGTGTTTCAGCTTTGAGTTGATGCAGAAGCAAATGTAAGTGCTGACAATGGTTCCGTATCATTCATGCAGATTGGGCAAGGGAGTTTTATTTTCCAGCGATGCCAGGCTGTTGGTCCAGTTTAAGAAGGGCCTGGAGTCTGGGGAGTAGCCAAAGAAGATTTCATTTCTTGTAAAGAAACTGGCATCTCTCAATGCTCTCATTAGGGTTGATTCAGGACCATGCGCCCATCATTTGCACATATTTTTTCAGGAGTAAAGGCAGTTTAAATCTTTTTCCCTTCCTCTCGATTCAGCTCATTAAGCCAGATCTCACACATACATTTACACCAAAATTGTAAATGTATATTTTGCAAGGAAAAATGTGTGCGTAAATGAGTTTTAAAGAGCAGTCAATTTAATCCTGCTAAAAGTTCACAGGTTTTTTTTTTACTGTGTCAATAAAATTACCCCCCCAAAAAAATATGTACCCCACCAAAAGACAACCCAGAACTCACATGTCACCCAGGCCAGTTTACCAGATCTTTCATCAGTCGTGGGTTCCGAGCCCTTCTAGGGGTGCTGTGGGCACCCATGAAAGAACCCTATGCCCATGCCGATGGGTACCAGGCTCTTCTGCATCCCCAGCATCCCAAATGTGGGTGCGGGTTATTGGGTGGGATATGGCCATGACACCTACCAATGCTGGAAGGTGACAGGGTGGGCCCCCAACCATGTGACCTGGTAAAGGTTCCCCTAGACCCCTTACCACTTCAACCCATGTAAAGAAATAAAACACCACATAAAAAACTATTAATATACTATTAATGAATTACTTACTAATTTCACTACTTGCCACTCCTCATCTCCTTTCCTATGTCCCATCGGGTGCAGTCTTCGTCTGGCCCTATGGGTGGTCCACGTGCCCTGGCAGGTGTTCCTCTCTGCCCCACCCACAGTCTTCTCTCGGTGGTGGCAGGTGTCAAATGCTGCCGCCCGCAACTGCAGTTAAAGAATGGGAGGGGAGGCACATCCTGGCTTCCCAGCCAAGGACTACATGTGGGTGGGAGGCCTTTTATACAGAGAGACAGAGTCTTTCTGGGATCTCCCCAACATGACTATATATGTCACAGGAGAGGAGGGGGAGGGGAGGGGCATTTCTGCAGGAAAGGCTGGTCCCTATCAGGAATGAATGGGGAAAGTGAAAATCTCTGGCAACAGGTCTGATAAAAAAGAGCTCATCTTCCTCCTGGATCCAACACCGGGGGTCTCCTTGGGGGGGGGGGGGGGATCTCCAATTGCTGCTCTTTGGTCTTCAGCAAGGCCGGGAACACAGATTCTCTGCCCCTCACGCCGGATCCTGACACCTCCCTACTTGCTGCAGGAAGAGGTCCCTTTGGAAACTGCTAAGAGGTCCTGCCACCAAGTGGGTGACTTGCCCTGTGCCCATGTAGGCTATGCGGGCTGGTAGCCTTTAGGGCCAGGGGCTGGCTACTCTGCCTCCATGCCCTGGTTGATCAGCTCCCATAGCTAGTGCCTGGGCTGTTTTGCTAGCGAGGGGAGACCCAAGCTGTTTAAAGACAATATATTTTTTTAAAGGTTTAACTCTTTAAGTTTTGGGGTGTCTCATGGGCAGGAATGGACTAATGAGACACCCCACCCATACATGTATGGTATAGTTGTAATCTGGAAGAATGGGGCTTTTACACGCAATATGAAAACAGGCGAGCAGAGTCACCGACCGGAACAGGCGAGCAGAGTCACCGACCGGAACAGGCGAGCAGAGTCACCGACCGGAACAGGTGAGCAGAGTCACCGACCGGAACAGGTGAGCAGAGTCACCGACCGGAACAGGCGAGCAGAGTCACCGACCATGAAAAGGCGAGCAGAGTCACCGACCGGAACAGGCGAGCAGAGTCACCGACCGGAACAGGCGAGCAGAGTCACCGACCGTGAAAAGGCGAGCAGAGTCACCGACCACGAAAAGGCGAGCAGAGTCATCGACCGTGAAAAGGCGAGCAGAGTCACCGACCGTGAAAAGGCGAGCAGAGTCACCGACCGTGAAGAGGCAAGCAGAGTCACCGACCGTGAAGAGGCGAGCAGAGTCACCGACCATGAAGAGGCGAGCAGAGTCACCGACCATGAAGAGGCGAGCAGAGTCACCGACCATGAACAGGCGAGCAGAGTCACCGACCGTGAAAAGGCGAGCAGAGTCACCGACTGTGAAAAGGCGAGCAGAGTCACCGACCGTGAAAAGGCGAGCAGAGTCACTGACTGAAAACAGGCGAGCAGAGTCACCGAGCGGGTAAAGGCGAGCAGAGTCATTGACCGGGAACAGGCGAGCAGAGTCACCAGCCGGGAACAGGCGAGCAGAGTCACCAACCGGGAACAGGAGAGCAGAGCCACCGACCAGGAACAGGCGAGCAGAGTCACTGACCGGGAACAGGCGAGCAGAGTCACCGACCGGAACAGGCGAGCAGAGTCACTGACCGTGAAAAGGTGAGCAGAGTCACCGACCATGAAAAGGCGAGCAGAGTCACTGACCAGGAACAGGCGAGCAGAGTCACTGACTGGGAACAGGCGAGCAGAGTCACCGATCGGAACAGGCGAGCAGAGTCACTGACCGTGAAAAGGCGAGCAGAGTCACCGACCATGAAAAGGCGAGCAGAGTCACTGACCATGAAAAGGCGAGCAGAGTCACCGACCGTGAAGAGGCGAGCAGCAGAGTCACCGACCGTGAAGAGGCGAGCAGAGTCACTGACCGTGAAAAGACGAGCAGAGTCACTGACTGGAAACAGGCGAGCAGAGTCACTGACTGGAAACAGGCGAGCAGAGTCACTGAGCGGGTAAAGGCGAGCAGAGTCACTGACTGGAAACAGGCGAGCAGAGTCACTGAGCGGGTAAAGGCGAGCAGAGTCATTGACCGGGAACAGGCGAGCAGAGTCACCGATTGTGAAAAGGCGAGCAGAGTCACTGACCGTGAAAAGGCGAGCAGAGTCACTGACCGTGAAAAGGCGAGCAGAGTCACTGACCGTGAAAAGGCGAGCAGAGTCACTGACCGTGAAAAGGCGAGCAGAGTCACTGACCGTGAAAAGGCGAGCAGAGTCACCGAGCGGGTAAAGGCGAGCAGAGTCATTGACCGGGAACAGGCGAGCAGAGTCACTGACTGAAAACAGGCGAGCAGAGTCACCGAGCGGGTAAAGGCGAGCAGAGTCATTGACCAGGAACAGGCGAGCAGAGTCACTGGCCGGGAACAGGCGAGCAGAGTCACCGACCGGAACAGGCGAGCAGAGTCACTGACCGTGAAAAGGCGAGCAGAGTCACCGACCATGAAAAGGCGAGCAGAGTCACTGACCATGAAAAGGCGAGCAGAGTCACTGGCTGGAAACAGGCGAGCAGAGTCACCGAGCATGAAAAGGTGAGCAGAGTCACCGACCGTGAAGAGGCGAGCAGAGTCACCGACCGTGAAGAGGCGAGCAGAGTCACCGACTGTGAAGAGGCGAGCAGCAGAGTCACCGACCGTGAAGAGGCGAGCAGCAGAGTCACTGACCGTGAAAAGGCGAGCAGAGTCACCGACCGTGAAAAGGTGAGCAGAGTCACTGACTGGAAACAGGCGAGCAGAGTCACCGACTGGAAACAGGCGAGCAGAGTCACCGACCGTGAAAAGACGAGCAGAGTCACTGACCGTGAAAAGGCAAGCAGAGTCACTGACTGGAAACAGGCGAGCAGAGTCACTGAGCGGGTAAAGGCGAGCAGAGTCATTGACCGGGAACAAGCGAGCAGAGTCACCGGCCGTAAAGAGGCGAGCAGAGTCACCGACCGTGAAAAGGCGAGCAGAGTCACTGACTGGAAACAGGCGAGCAGAGACACCGAGCGGGTAAAGGCGAGCAGAGTCATTGACCAGGAACAGGCGAGCAGAGTCACCAGCCGGGAACAGGTTAGCATAGTCACCGACTGGGAACAGGAGAGCAGAGCCACCGACCAGGAACAGGCGAGCAGAGTCACTGGCCGGGAACAGGCGAGCAGAGTGACCGACCGGGAAGAGGTGAGCAGAGTCACCGGCCGGGAACAGGCGAGCAGAATCACCGACCGGGAACAGGCGAGCAGAGTCACCGACCGGGAACAGGCGAGCAGAGTCACCGACCGGGAACAGGCAAGCAGAGTCACCAACCGGGAAGAGAGGCAAGTCACCAACCACCTTGGACGTGGGAGGTCCGATACTCTAAGGAAAGTCCATAACCAACCCACATCTTCAGTCAAGCTCATGATGGCAGTAGTAGATGGCCCAGTAGTCTTGTTGTGGTTGCAGACTTGGGGAAAGGGAAACCGAGGGCACACAGTAATAAGTACAGCAGACAGACTTGCAGCAGTTATTAAATGATAGGATCTAGCCAGGGGAGTAACAGATCCAGCAGTGATGATCATTGCTTAATTATTTACGCTAACAATCAATTTGATTAGGGGTGCGATAAATCATGGCACTGTCTTCCTCAGACAAATGCATTTTTGAATGAAATAAGGATACACTTCAGCATATTTAAAATGTCTCAATATAGTGCTAGATGCTAGACATGCTTCAGTACTGGCGAGCAGCGCACTTGCAACGCATAGTAGACTGGCACCAACAAGATGGGAAGAAGTAATGGGTGGAGCTAGAGGACTCATTCCTTAATACTCCACTGAGGGAGTCGGTCTGGATGGCGAGGTTGGCAAAGACCACCCATTGATCTCCACTACGCTGGGGATTTTTGACAAGCTGAGGGACAAGCTAGGTCTCTCCCCCTGGCCGACTCCACGTCATTGCTTGCAGAGATACATCCCCTTTTACTGAAGGACTTTGACGGAGAGGGGATACCTAGAGGAAGGGATATTGTCCTCCCGACAGGTGGGGCACATCTGGATGAGCTGAAGAATATGTGGAACAGGCAGCATCTAAATCTGTGGCAGCTATTTACCTTTCAGCATTTCATCCTGAGGTTAGGTCCTAGGACTGCAATGTTGAGGGAGCTTACTCCTTTTGAGCAGTTGGCATTCTCCCTCCGATCCCACCAAAAATGCTGTCGCCGATTTACGCATTGCTATTGGTTCCAGGGGAGCAGGAACTGCTGCACTTTTGCAGGGAGTGGGAGAGGGACCTGGGACGGCCTTTAACTGTAGTGCAGTGGAAATATATTTTCACTACAACAGATAAGGCTTCCATGTCCACGAAATTGCAGGAGTTGAACTATAAGCTCCTCTCGCATTGGTATTACACTCCGGCTAGATTACACAGCGCACCCCCCTGACTGCTGGAGGTGTCAGAATGGAACCAGAACTCTGTACCACATTTTCTGGGAATGCCCGAAACTCACCTCTTTTTGGAGCTCGGTGTTCTCAACTATAGCAAAATCATTACAAGAACCCATTAAGAGGGATCCGGCTCTTTTTCTCTTACACCTGGCAGATATGCCGGTAAAGAAGTCATTGTTAAGGCACTTGGTTACCGCAGCCAAGGCGGTTATACCGAGACTTTGGAAATCGGAGACTGCCACCATTCTGGTAGACTGAGTTAAAGTGGACCTTCACTTTGAATAAGAGTCTATCTTATATGTTTCCCACACCCTGTACATACAGATTGCTCACATTATATGAAGCTATTTGTGGAATGTCCTCCTGACCATTCCTACCTGGGGCCCCTGGGGACTGACCCTCGCACTCCAAAGAATTTATTCTCCAAAATAAATTGATTCAATGCTTTATTATAAATGACAATTTAAAACCATATTTACAAATAACAGCAATTCATGGTGCCATACCGTGAATAACCACATGGGGGAGGCAAATGGCCAGACCTAAAATTATAATGTGCTAAAATACATGGTGATAACCTATATACTAATCAATCTAATAAAGTGCTAAGTGCTTATGACCAAATTACATATTCAATCCAACAGGACCCTGAACAAAAGACAGGCCCAACAAGAAACAAAGGTGCAAGGTAAACAATGAAACAATATACAAAGAGATCTTAAATGAACAATCTTACTGTGTTACTGGCCATAGAGGATCCCCACGGCAAGCCCACGCGTTCCGAGCCTACTGAGGCTCTTTATCAAGGCTGTATAGTGATGGGGAGCTAAGTCCCCCACTCATCTTATATACCCCACCTCAACATCTGTCCCTCCATGTCCGCACGTGTGTTGGACCGGCCCCCACACGCTCCGGCCGAAAGCGCGCGGGGCCGGAACCAGAAGTGATCCTGCGCTCCAGCTTGGAGCGCAGGGCTTCCTAGATGTCATAACAAGGACGCGACGCAGCGCTCCACCCCCCCCCCCCCCCCCGCACACGCGTCCCCCCTACAAGGGCGGGGGCGAGGTGCAAGTAAAGGGAAGAAAGCGCTGCGCCGCCCCAAGCAGCACAGCAGTGGCAGACTGGGACAACGGGAAGGTGAGTATGTCTCGTGAGGCACTAAACATTTACTGTTAAAAACACAAAAGGAAACACAAAACCAACATATATTATAATGTGCAATGATCAATAATATATTCACAATGATTCCATCTTTTATAGCACAATATTACATGTTTTACACCCATGGCTAATACTAAAGCATATTCACGAGGTTAGGCTCGATTATATGGGCATAGACAACAATATACAGGCCATAAGTGATATGATGCATGTTATACATTAAGCATTTTTAGCACATGACTCCTGAGTTTAGGGTCCAAGTCAAGCTTTAGCTGGTCCCCAAAGTGGACCTCAAGTGTCCCCTATGGCAATAGTGTGATCCCATTCACATCTCAAAAGGGATACTCAAAAGTCCAATCCATATCCGCCCCCCCCCTTTTTTTTGGCTTAGGGGTGATATGGACCAGATAATTGCTAGACAGAGTAACCCCAAACCCACCTACCCCCCACCCCCCCAAACCCCCCCCACCACCCCCAGAACAAGGGAACACACTGTCCCCATGTACCCAACAATGGTTCAGTGCACAATTCAGACAAAATGATATAGTAAAACCCACTGTGGCCAACTATTGACCTCGCTCGGCCCACACATATACAGATGCATAGATGGCCGGCTTGAGATCCCCATGAGGCGCAATCATCTTCTTGTTCAGATGCTCTTCATCCTAAGTGACAACACTCAGATAGAGGGAAGCAAAGGAGGAATCTTGAAATCCAAATCTTCTCAGGTTTTATCGGGGACAAGCCCCTCGATTCAAAGAGCAAAAGTTAATTGATTTCGGATCGAGAATCGTAAGTTTGGGTGGGTGTTAGTCATTTTTTCCTGTTTTTTTGGCCATTTCCGACTCGCACGAGCCTACGTACGAATGTGTATATGCTCTTACGATCATCGCAAGTTCGTTCGTAAATTTTAGGATCAAAACGTAAAACTTAGGATCAAATCCTAAAACTTAGGATCAAAACGTAAAACTTAGGATAATTGGATGTGTTTAGGTGTGATTCAGAGAACAGTTTTCAAACCTCTAAATACGTTTTAAAAGAAAGCCACTGCCGACACCTTTTAGCAGTCGGATTGCTGTTCTTGAACAGGTTTTTTGGCTATGTGGAGGAGTCTGCGCGTCTTGAGCTCCAATGAACTGCATGTATCAGCATGGCCGAGGCCATAAATTGTATAGCAATGCATACCTGATTCATGTATGCCTTATAAAAGCATTTTAATGTGGACCTTAATTAGTCCTTTGCATGTAAACCTTTATTTGGCAATATATTTGCGTTAATTAAAGAAACTTATGTCCTTTGGTATTTATTTTTAAATTGATGTACTAGAATAATATTTTTAGATTGCATTTATTGGTGTAGTTGTTTACCTTTGCTTTGTTTAATTATTTAAGCACATCTTTGGTCAGATGCATCACACTTACTGAGGAGAGGAGAGCGGGATAAAGTGCAGGATGTGGGTTACTGCTGTATTTTGCACAGACACAGCAGAGCTGGGGGCACGGAAAGGTCAGAAATCAAAGAATGCAGAGCAACACAGTCACAAGGCCCTTTCTGTTTGCAGGCTGCCCGAGAATACCTGATCCGCCATCTTGGCTGTTTCTAGACTCATAACATGCAGAAGTTGCTGGTTGTTTTTTAATATTTGAGAGCAATCTGTATGTAGAGGGTGTGGGTAACCACACACAACATTTTAAGTTGTACCATTTGAAGCCTAAATATTAAAATTAAATCCACAAGTAAAAAATGCAAGTTAACTAAAAATTAAACAAAGTAAGATTTACTTATGCAAATGCATTCATTAATGGTTGGTTACTACAAAATGAATGAAATAAAGAAAAATAAAAGACCAAATATTTAGAATGCACTTTAATGAGGTAAGTTTGTAGTGCGCAGCCGCAAGATCAGAAGGATTTACGTCCAGACAAAAAAGGAAAAAGGGCAAAACCAATGTTGCAACCTGAGAAATGAAACGGAAAATTCAGGATGGAAACTGACATAGGTCTGATTCCCGAACTGCCATACGAACGGACGTATATTTTAGGATAGAAACGTATTTGCTTATAGAATCACTCGCAAGTTCATACGAACGCACGAGCGGACGTGAAAAATAGGATGATCGGCACCCAAATCCAAGCTGTTACATGTTTCTTTGAATCGACCCTAAGATGTCTATTCCTAAGAGGACTGGCCAATGTGAGAATAATGTTTTAATAATGCAGATCTAAACTAAAGTGATGAAAAAATGATGAAAAACGTGCCACGCACACCGTGCTCCAAACCCCAGTGCATGATGATAAAAAAGTATCACCAAGTGAAAAACATGCAAAACAAAACGTGACCCGAGTGCAACTAAAATTAAAATCCAACAGTGCTCACATGACAAAATACATACTTACCTAGTCATCCCACGTGACCGTGCACCTCAAAACACCCCTACATCTCTGTCCTAATATACTCACCCCAAAGCAAAAAAAAAAAAAACCTTAACCCAAAAATGGTGAAAACGCCACATCCTCATTTAAACCCCAAGGAGATTGTGTATCTAATGCATACATCCACCTAAGCTCTTTCTGTTGCAGAAGTTTTTTAATGTCCCCCCCCCCCCGGGTCCCAAACTGACTCTCTCCAATGCCGTCACTCTAAGTCCCTCCATGCTGCCCTGATGTTTGTCAAGGAAATGTGCCGCAACCGGGGGTATGACTCTGCCCATGTCACGGTTGCGCCTGGCGAGTCGTATTGAAGATAAATGTGCTTGGATCCGGGCCTTCAGGGTGTTCTTGGTTTCACCCACATAGCCCTTAGGGCAACCACAGGTAATTAGGTAAACCACTCCCACAGTACGACAGTTAATGAATTGCTGAATGGGATAACTTCTACCCGTCCTGATGTTGGTCACACCCCTAGTAGTGTTAACCAAGGGGCAAATGGAACAGGTACCACAAGGGTGGCAGCCCTTGACTCTATTACTCACCTGTCCACAATCTAGTCCCGGGAAGTGGCTCCGACAAACCCTATCACGTAGACTGGGTGCCCGTTGGGCCACCATCACAATTGAGAGGCCTGCTCAGAAAACATTGGGGGATCTTGAAAAGTGACCCCACATTAGCTAGATGGGTACGCAGGGGACCACTGATGGTGGCCCAACGGGCACCCAGTCTACGTGATAGGGTTTGTCGGAGCCACTTCCCGGGACTAGATTGTGGACAGGTGAGTAATAGAGTCAAGGGCTGCCACCCTTGTGGTACCTGTTCCATTTGCCCCTTGGTTAACACTACTAGGGGTGTGACCAACATCAGGATGGGTAGAAGTTATCCCATTCAGCAATTCATTAACTGTCGTACTGTGGGAGTGGTTTACCTAATTACCTGTGGTTGCCCTAAGGGCTATGTGGGTGAAACCAAGAACACCCTGAAGGCCCGGATCCAAGCGCATTTATCTTCAATACGACTCGCCAGGCGCAACCGTGACATGGGCAGAGTCATACCCCCGGTTGCGGCACATTTCCTTGACAAACATCAGGGCAGCATGGAGGGACTTAGAGTGACGGCATTGGAGAGAGTCAGTTTGGGACCCAGGGGGGGGGGACATTAAAAGACTTCTGCAACAGAAAGAGCTTAGGTGGATGTATGCATTAGATACACAATCTCCTTGGGGTTTAAATGAGGATGTGGCGTTTTCACCATTTTTGGGTTAAGGTTTTTTTTTTTTGCTTTGGGGTGAGTATATTAGGACGGAGATGTAGGGGTGTTTTGAGGTGCACGGTCACGTGGGATGACTAGGTAAGTATGTATTTTGTCATGTGAGCACTGTTGGATTTTAATTTTAGTTGCACTCGGGTCACGTTTTGTTTTGCATGTTTTTCACTTGGTGATACTTTTTTATCATCATGCACTGGGGTTTGGAGCACGGTGTGCGTGGCACGTTTTTCATCATTTTTTCATCACTTTAGTTTAGATCTGCATTATTAAAACATTATTCTCACATTGGCCAGTCCTCTTAGGAATAGACATCTTGTCCCCGATAAAACCAGGAGTCTGAGAAGATTTGGATTTCAAGATTCCTCCTTTGCTTCCCTCTATCTGAGTGTTGTCACTTAGGATGAAGAGCATCTGAACGAGAAGATGATTGCGCCTCATGGGGATCTCAAGCCAGCCATCTATGCACCTGTATATGTGTGGGCCGAGCGAGGTCAATAGTTGGCCACAGTGGGTTTTACTATATCATTTTGTCTGAATTGTGCACTGAACCATTGTTGGGTACATGGGGACAGTGTGTTCCCTTGTTCTGGGGGTGGTGGGGGGGGTTTTGGGGGGGTGGGGGGTAGGTGGGTTTGGGGTTACTCTGTCTAGCAATTATCTGGTCCATATCACCCCTAAGCCAAAAAAAAGGGGGGGGGCGGATATGGATTGGACTTTTGAGTATCCCTTTTGAGATGTGAATGGGATCACTATTGCCATAGGGGACACTTGAGGTCCACTTTGGGGACCAGCTAAAGCTTGACTTGGACCCTAAACTCAGGAGTCATGTGCTAAAAATGCTTAATGTATAACATGCATCATATCACTTATGGCCTGTATATTGTTGTCTATGCCCATATAATCGAGCCTAACCTCGTGAATATGCTTTAGTATTAGCCATGGGTGTAAAACATGTAATATTGTGCTATAAAAGATGGAATCATTGTGAATATATTATTGATCATTGCACATTATAATATATGTTGGTTTTGTGTTTCCTTTTGTGTTTTTAACAGTAAATGTTTAGTGCCTCACGAGACATACTCACCTTCCCGTTGTCCCAGTCTGCCACTGCTGTGCTGCTTGGGGCGGCGCAGCGCTTTCTTCCCTTTGCTTGCGCCTCGCCCCCGCCCTTGTAGGGGGGACGCGTGTGCAGGGGGGTGGAGCGCTGCGTCGCGTCCTTGTTATGACATCTAGGAATCCCTGTACTCCAAGCTGGAGCGCAGGATCACTTCCGGTTCCGGCCCGGCGCGCTTCTGGCCGGAGCGTGTGGGGGCCGGTCCAACACACGTGCGGACATGGAGGGACAGATGGTGAGGTGGGGTATATAAGATGAGTGGGGGACTTAGCTCCCCATCACTATACAGCCTTGATAAAGAGCCTCAGTAGGCTCAGAACGCGTGGGCTTGCCGTGGGGATCCTCTCTGGCCAGTAACACAGTAAGATTGTTCATTTAAGATCTCTTTGTATATTGTTTCATTGTTTACCTTTCACCTTTGTATCTTGTTGGGCCTGTCTTTTGTTCAGGGTCCTGTTGGATTGAATTGATGTAATTTGGTCATAAGCACTTAGCACTTTATTAGATTGATTAGTATATAGGTTATCACCATGTATTTTAGCACATTATAATTATAGGTCTGGCCATTTGGCTCCCCCATGTGGTTATTCACGGTATGGCACCATGAATTGCTGTTATTTGTAAATATGGTTTTAAATTGTCATTTATAATAAAGCATTGAATCAATTTATTTTGGAGAATAAATTCTTTGGAGTGCGAGGGTCAGTCCCCAGGGGCCCCAGGTAGGAATGGTCAGGAGGACATTCCACAAATAGCTTCATATAGGATGCATATGCAATAGCGTCCTTGTTTGGGCAGCGCACCCGGTGTATATAGATCATTTATAATATAATAGCGTGTGTGCCACCTGCCGATACTTTTGTTACACAGATTGCTCACATTAAAAATCATCCTACCTGCATCTACTGCATGTTATGAGCCTTTAAACATCCAAGATGGCGGCTTATGGAAGCCGCCATCTTATCAGGCAGCCTGCAAACAGGAAGTGCCTCCTGACTGTGCTGCTCTGCATTCTGGGACTGCTGACCTTTACCTGAACCCAGCTCTGCTCTAGCTGAGCAAAGCACAGCTATAACCCGCCCCCCTGTACCTTATCCCACTCTCCTCTCCTCAGTAAGCGTGATGCTTCTGAGTCAAGATGGCGGCGCCCGTATCCTAAATTCCTGAACAGAGTTGCAGCCCAGTGGGGGAAAGAATAATAAGTTAGTGACTAAAAACGTAAAATATATTAATTTTAGATGCTGGGGAACCATTTTTTAAGAGTTTGAGCTTTTCATTAAATCACGCTGAATGTCTGGTTTAAAGAGATTCATTATATCATGGAGATGGAGGAGCTCACCTTGCATGATAGAGCACAGCAGTTCTTGCTTAGCTGGATGCCCCAGTACTTGTTCAAGGATACGGACCACTATAAGCGATTATAGAAGGGATTATTAAAGGGACCCTGAGACACGCTGCCCCCCTCATTTAACCCCTCCCCCCAGCCTACTTGTTTGTTGTTTGTGTTGTCCAGATTTCCCTTTCTCATTTCCCCTTTTTCTTTTTTCTTCTCTTCTTCATTTGTGTATTAGGTGGATAATGAACACAGTACACAGGTAACATAAGGTATTATGGGATGAGCAGCTACAAGAGAGGGCATGGATTGCGGCCTTGGGACCTCAATCGATTAAGCGGTGTTTGCCGGAGGGGAGCGCCGCCTGATGCAGTTCACTAGAGTCCTAGAAGGCATGTTGTCTGGGGTGCCCTTGGGGAGGTGGATTGGGAAAGCTCAGTAAAAGATTTCAATATTTATGCATTTACCCTTGTCGTAGGGGATATCATTATTTACATGCTTTTCTGTGTATGTATGTGTTTTCTTTTAACCGCCTTGCAAGGCATTTTACATACCGATTTTACCGTATTTAAAAAGCAAAGAATCTTTCACTCAGATGTTCAAATGTTTTTATGTTAAAGGGGAACCCCAAATATATATATATATACACAGATGAGTTAAAGGGGAGCTCTTTTTAAAATAAATGTTTATTTAATGTATATTTAAATTTAATTTAAAAGAGTCTGTCTAGAAAAGACATGCCCACTCTATTCATTGCAATGGAGGTACATCAGCAGGAACTTTAACATTTACACAACTCCAGGACCTAAGACTAACAATATCTATGCCTTCATATCCTGTCACCCAAGTTTTTATGTCCAGGTGAGTACTGGCACAGTAGAACATACATTTTCTTGACTAAACATAAATGTTTTCAGTTTACCTTTAGCGTTTCCAGAAATCCCAAGGGATTCAAAAAGAGGAAACATTGGTCGATCTGCTATATCCTCGGACTTCTGCAGCAGCGCCTCTTTTAGCACCTCATAACCATTGAGCACCACCATATTTTGCCAGAAATATTGTACTCTAAACACATCTCCGTACTCTTTGGCAAGCTGGAAGAAGACATCAGTGCATAAATATACAAATACCACTCTGTGGACTTTGAAATAATGAATAGCTTAACATATAAAACACTGCTACAGTTCTAAATGACGCTTGTAAGCAAAACATATATATTCAACCCATTAACCCCCCCAACTAAATAACAAATTAATTATTAATTAGAGTGCAATAAAGAAAACAAATCCCCAAAGCCAGTTAAATCAAAACGTATTACCAGGTGAGAATTCTCGCTCCTTTTTTTAGGAGAGAAAACTGCCCCGACGGGTGTGGGTGAGTAATCACTGCCTAACTTTATTGTTTTTTATATTTCTATTTTTATTGATATAAATTGTTGTAATTTAGGAGCATGTCTAACATCTCGCTGATGTCATTATGACGTCCACTGTGTGTATATATTTGTCTGGTATACTATGGGCACCGTTTGGCAGTCTTCCTTGAAACGTTGGATGAAAGGACTGTTTTTTGCCATTACATGGACTTTGCTTTCAGCTCTATGTATGTTATGGAACATCTTCTGGCTAAATATAAGCAGCCCTGTTCATTTTTTTGGATCTTTAGCGGCTCCACCGCGGTCCTGGCACCCGCTTACTATGGATTTGTAAGAGTGCACCAGCAACATAGGACCTTTTCACATGGGGGGGGGGGGGATTGGCTGTATGGGGGAGGCTTTAGACACCCCCCTCAATTTGCTCAGCGCTGTGTTCTCCGGTAGATTCACCCAGGAAGTGCTCAACACCATCTTTCTGCTCTATCCCTTCCAGAGGTGGTACAACTCTAGCCATCCAGTCCAAAGTGTCTCCAGGTGGTAAGTCCAGTGTGATTCTCAAATCCCACACTGTATCTATACTCCTAGGGAGCGCACACATCAGCCCCTTTCCCTGTCCCATTGCCAGAGGGGGTCTTCTATGTCCCCTGAGGTCTATACACCACTCTTTGCCCAGACATGCTCAGCTTTCTATAAAGGACTGTAATCAACCAACTGACAACTTGCTTGATTCCCCTGCGCTGGGTCCTACCATTTTACTGTATAGCAAGGGTGACACCTAGTGTCCACATTCCCTTACTGCACCCCCTTTCTCCCTCACCATCTGACAACTTCCTATTCTATCTACCAAAAACAGGACAATAAAGGTTCCCTAAAACTATTCCAAATGACATTAAGATTGGTGATGGTAATTCCATTATCCTGCCAGGATCCCCTGAGAGAATTCAAAATAATCTGAGGGTGTGTGATAGGCTGAGAAGGATGCTGGCTAAACATGGACCCACTGTGCCTAGCAACAAATATGGTCCATTGTGTCCCCCACCCAATCTCAAATCCCACTTCCTGCAGCTGCAGACAAAATACTCCACAGTTTTTGCTACCTAAGACAGAAAGTGAAAATACACTCTCCCACCCAAACAACATACAAAACAAGCAATCTCACACTTTCACTGACAGGTTATAACAGACCCAAGGACTAAACAATATGTTCATTTGCAGAGTGCTGTGTGCAGCCGAATCAAATCCATATAGACATTTGTGGTATAACAGTACCTGGCTTTACTGGAACAGAAATGCAGTAAGAGAATGTTACCTCACATGGTGTATAACACAAACAGGAAAAGAAGTCATAGAGATCACCTCAATGTACAGAAAACAAAGCATGCAGAAGAGAATGTACAACAGAAGCTACACATAGATATATATAACAGCTCCATCTACTGCCATAAATGCAAACAGCATTAACCCAACAAGCTAAGTTGTTGCACAGTATCTCCAGCAAATATGAATAATGTGCCAGAGCAAACTGAAACGCATGCTTTAGGAGTTCATAGAGGGTTAAATGTAAAACAAAGAAATAGGAGTCCCCTGTCCTCACATCTACCCCCCCTTCCCCCCCCAGCAGCTAAGGACAGCTATCCGATGCCGAAAGCAGCCTTATATACTGGAGGAATGAGATTATGTCCTCTTACTCCTTCTAGAAAAGGCCCCTACATGCAGCATCTGGCAAGATGCTAGAAGCCAGCATAGGGCAGCAAAACAGGCAGGTCAGGCTCTGGTGAAGACCCGGTGGGGGTACAGAAGCCCCCGGTGGAAGAGTAGACCCCCAGATGCTGGCCTCAAATTGGTAAGCAGGTAGAAGAAATGCACATGGTTGGCATATAACAGTTAAATGGTTAAAGTTATTTAGCGGACAAATAAAAAAAACTAAAGGGCAGTTATGGCTTGTGTTTATACACTAACTGGTCCTTACGATATAGCAACTGTGTGTTATAAGCTTAGCCCTTGTATGTGTACCATTATGCAACGTATTTACTTTATGCTATGTCTCACATATTGAGAGACGTATTGAAAATTTAATAAAAATAATATAGCAGGAAAAACAAAAGGACACTTACCTTTGTCTCAGTTCAGCTGATCCAGCGATTATTAACTCATCTGATCCCTTGAACTGAGCCCCCACTGCAGCCCGCGTTCCGGCTGCAAATTCTATTCACTGGCGCTTCCACGCTAGATCAAGCCCCCCCGCCATCAGTCACAGGGCATGGCCTCAGCCCACTACCTCTATTGCAGTAAATGGAGAAGTCGGGGCAGTATGTGCGATCCCAACTCACAATCAAACCCATCTACATGTTCGGGCCCCAGATGCCACAGGATGCGACAGGGGGGTCGGCTCCAGCAATCAGGTGAGTCACTGATCGCTGGACTGGAACTGATTAGATGTGCTGGACTAAAGGCAAGTACCTTTGTGACTGCTTATCTGCCCGCTGAATCATTATGTTCTTTAAAAGTTCCAACTTCATGGCAAGTGACATGATTAGGGCTAGCCCCTTAGTAATGCAGCTGCATGACGGGGAGGCCGATTCAGTAATAGCGCCAGGTAGCGACTGTAGTGTTATTTTCACTGCGCCCGCTAGTATTCGCTGTGCTTGGCCGTTGTTCGCTTGTTGATTGCGACTTAGTCGATGTGCGGTAATGTTGAATACGGGGTTAGGAGTCGCTGTTTGACAGGTTCCGCGCTGTATGGGAGCGCATGATAGCGAATGGCCATAGCGAACGGCTCCCAGCATATTCATTAACAAATCAAGCTCAAAAAATTCTCGCGCTGTGAAATGCTTGTTTAAACCCCAGAGCGCTGGCGGCGATGGGTTAACAACCATATTTTTGGAAAAAAAAAAAAACAGTTTTTCAAAATATTTTATTAATACATTAATATCAGACCTGTAATATCAATTCTGCACAAATTTTTTTTTTTTTTTTTACCTTAAAAAAAATATCTAACATTGCAGAAGTGGTCACACAATTTTTGACATTTAAAAAAAAAAAAAAAAAAATTATTAACAATTAATTATGAATAATTAAAGATTGTCCCATTGAAATGCATTGGAGAGCGCCAGGTAGCGAAAGGTCATACCTGTCGCTGTTCAAGTTCGCTCGCTGGCGCTGTGTGGTGAGGCTGGAATAATCATGAATGATTCGCTATCTGGCGCTCTGTCGTTCGCTAAGCAGGATCGGCTTGATAAATGTGTGATTGCGTAGGGGAGCCGGCGTTCTCGTGGCGGTGCCTGTCATTACCGTTCGCTCACCATTCGCTACCTGGCGCTATCCCTTGTTAAATAAGGGCCTAAGTGTCTAGCTCTAAAATTAGTCATTGTAGAGGGGTTGTTCTATTCGGTTGTCACTTACACCTCTACCAGCAGACTGTAAAATGTATTGTTTTTATATTATTACTATATTGTGCAGTTATATTACCTGTCTGAAGTTGTTGTGGAGGTTTGAAAAGTCAATTTGCATTACATTCCCAAAAAAAGGAATTGGAGAAGGTCCTGGGGGGCAACGCTGCCATGTCCTTCGCTTTACAAAGTCCAAAATCAAGAGGGAAGCGATAAGGACAATGAGCAGTAGTAGGATGCTGGAAAAGTAGCTGAAAGTGAACGAGCAGAATCTCAGGATATACATGTGGTCTAGTCTGTAGGCTAATTCTTGCTGTCTAACTGGATATAAATGAGAAAAATACTTCCTCCGCTTCAGTCATACATCACAAGCCATCCTGATAGTAATTCTCTGTCAGACCAAATAAAAAATCAGCTTTCTGCTTAGACTTTGCTCTCGCTGGAAACTAGTTCCTGTTTCCTTAAAGACGTAACTATCCAATCCTGTAGAGAGGAACAGTACTGCTCAGCGTGTACTGTAATAGACATTCAGAGGTTAAATATAACTTGATGCAAAGCCAAAGCTTTATTCACACCAAAGCGAGGCTGCCCTGCTGTGCCCTGCCCCTCCTCATTTAAACTACTATTAAAAATGACATGTTTTTATTACTTGACGATAAGATCAACAGCGGCTCTCAAGAATAGATTGTAATTGTTACTTTTCAGGAGTCTGTATGTTATACTAGGATATCCAATTAAATTTGTGTTTCTTTCCTGGACAAAACATGTAAACTGAAAAGCATGCCAGACTTTAGCCTTACATTATTATTTATGATAGTGGGGTATATTTGATAATTTAATTATTCCCTTGTTTTGTTTTTCTCAATTGTGCTCAGATTGATCATATGTTTATATTTACTACCATGGTTTCTATATGTATATCTCTATGCCTAATAGCACAGTTGGAGTTTGATACATATAGCTTTACACACACATACACACACTTTTTCTTATATAAGATTGATGTAATTAGTGTGTTTAGCTGTATTTTGGGGGAGGGGTGATCACCATGAAAGCACTGCCCAGTCCATTCTCACATGTGTTTAGTATTTGCAAGACTATTAGGATTGTCCCACAAAATTCCTGCATGCAGCAATATTGCTTGCGATTCATAAAAATCCAATGAAATCAAAGGAAATCAATAACGCAGTATAATATCCATTATTGGTGCAGTATAATATCCATTATAGCCCAAGGAAGTTAAGGCTTTATTGAACTTGCTGCTAAAAGTAGGTTCGGGTCCCCCCAACTGGACCCAAACCCCATTAAAGTCAATGGGGTCCCAAACTTGGGTGCCCCATTAGAACGGGTGTAACATGGGTTAAAGGGCTTCAAATCAGGGGAACAGCAGGACAGTTGCCCTGCACAAAATGGGCTAGGGAAAGTATTCAAAATCATAACAGAAAACTAAAAAAAACAGCTTTTTCATAAATACTTTAGGCTGAACACACGGAGAGAGTAGACTCCAACCCCTTGGAGGAAACACAAACTGTACAGAGATTTAAAGCCCACCCCTTCCTGTCTACCTCAGTCTTTGTAAAGAAACCCATATAACCATCTGGACTATGGGCGATAATCTGTGGTCAGCCTGAAGTATTCATGAAAAAGCCGTTAACAGTAAGTCTAATGGGATGTTTTCCACTTCATACTTAAGTCTGACCAAACGGAGAGGAATAGACAAGTAATTATACTCTAGGGATGGGATGCTGCAAGTAGAAACCCTTCTACCGAAAGCCTGATGCTTTGCAGACAATAAATCAAGTATATAATGTTTAAGGAAGGTGTGGGCCAATGACCACATTGCTGCTTTGCAGAACTCTTCTAACGAGGCCCCAGTACTTTCTGCCCAGGATGCTGACATGGCTCGTGTAAAATGGGGAGACACCTCTGGAGGAGAAGGCCCCTTAGTGATATAAGCTTGAACAATAGTCTGTTTTATCCACCTAGCTATGGTGGACTTGGAGGCTGCTAAACCCTTCTTTATTCCACTAAAAGTATTAACAGCTGTTAATACTAGCTGTTATTAACAGCTGTTCCACCTGCCTCCAGTCTCCAGATCTTTCCAAATAAATGATTAATGCTCTTCTGACGTTTAATAGCGAACGATCCTCCTCCTTGACAGCTCACCTTGCTTACTGGAAGCGTCCGAAGAATATCCTGATGATTTAGATAGACAACTGTTGTCTGCCCCTATCAGCAACTCCCTACCTGCTATGACTGGCTGAAAATGATTCAGTGCCAGCTAGACCGACAGGAGCTCTCTGAAGTTTGAGGTCCAGGCTGCCAAGTTTCTTGTCCATTTTCCTTGAAGATTGTTTACGTGGGCTCCTCAACCCCAACTGCTTGCATCCATTGTGATTATCATTGGGTTGTTTTTTCTCCAGTCTAGAGATGAGCGAGTAGTGAAATATTCGAAATTTCGAATTTCGATTCGAATAGACCGCGTTACTCGACTACTCGACCGATTATCGAATCCCATTATAGTCTATGGGAAAAAAATGCTCGCCACTTGGAAATCTCAATTCGACCACTTGGAGGTCACCAAGTCCACCCTGAAACATCAGAAAATGATGCCAACACTGCTGGAATGCAACTGGGACAGCAGGGGAAGCATGTCTGGGTGCATATAACGCGCCCAAGTCGCACTATTACGCCACTATCACAGCCACTCAACAATACACTCCAAACACAATATAACTTCTACGCAAAGTGAGACAAGACAAGGAAACCTTCTTTCCTATACATTGCCATGGACCCCAAGCCAAACTGTACAAAAAAGAAGAACAAAATTCTGCACCCCTTAAAATCACGTTGCCTTATGACAACCACAGATGGCATAGGCAAGGGGGAAAATAAATAGACCCCACCCCTAATTGTCATTGTGTGTGTGTGTGTGTGTGTGTGTGTGTGTGTGTGTGTGTGTGTGAGATGTGGTCAGACATGTCCTCTTGTGTCATTGTGTCACCCCAGCAGTAAGGGAAGCTTAAAGGAGGAGGTATGTCACAGTGTGTTACCCCAGCAGTAAGGGAAGCTTACAGGAGGAGGTTTGTTACAGTGTGTCACCCCAGCAGTCAGGGAAGCTTACAGGAGGAGGTTTGTTACATTGTGTCACCCCAGCAGTCAGGGAAGCTTAAAGGAGGAGGTTTGTTACATTGTGTCACCCCAGCAGTCAGGGAAGCTTACAGGAGGAGGTTTGTTACATTGTGTCACCCCAGCAGTAAGGGAAGCTTACAGGAGGATGTTTGTTACAGTGTGTCACCCCAGCAGTAAGGGAAGCTTACAGGAGGAGGTTTGTTACATTGTGTCACCCCAGCAGTCAGGGAAGCTTACAGGAGGAGGTTTGTTACAGTGTGTCACCCCAGCAGTAAGGGAAGCTTACAGGAGGAGGTTTGATACAGTGTGTCACCCCAGCAGTCAGGGAAGCTTACAGGAGGAGGTTTGTTAAAGTGTGTCACCCCAGCAGTAAGGGAAGCTTAGAGCTGAGACCTCTTAAAAATTGTGTGGAGTCCCAAGAGCTGAGACCTCTTAAAAATTGTGTGGAGGCCCAAGAGCTGAGACCTCTTAAAAATTGTGTGGAGGCCCAAGAGCTGAGACCTCTTGAAAATTGTATTAAGGCCCAAGAGCTGAGACCTCTTAGAAATTGTGTGGAGGCCCAAGAGCTGAGACCTCTTAAAAATTGTGTGGAGTCCCAAGAGCTGAGACCTCTTAAAAATTGTGTGGAGGCCCTAGAGCTGAGACCTCTTAAAAATTGTGTGGAGGCCCAAGAGCTGAGACCTCTGAAAAATTGTGTGGAGTCCCAAGAGCTGAGACCTCTCAAACATTGTGTGGAGTCCCAAGAGCTGAGACCTCTTAAAAATTGTGTGGAGTCCCAAGAGCGGAGACCTCTTAAAAATTGTGTGGAGGCCCAAGAGCTGATACCTCTCAAACATTGTGTGGAGTCCCAAGAGCTGAGACCTTTTAAAAATTGTGTGGAGTCCCAAGAGCTGAGACCTCTTAGAAATTGTGTGGAGGCCCAAGAGCTGAGACCTCTTAGAAATTGTGTGGAGGCCCAAGAGCTGAGACCTCTTAAAAATTGTGTGGAGTCCCAAGAGCTGAGACCTCTTAAAAATTGTGTGGAGGCCCAAGAGCTGAGACCTCTCAAACATTGTGTGGAGTCCCAAGAGCTGAGACCTCTTAAAAATTGTGTGGAGGCCCAAGAGCTGAGACCTCTTAAAAATTGTGTGGAGGCCCAAGAGCTGAGACCTCTTGAAAATTGTATTAAGGCACAAGAGCTGAGACCTCTTAAAAATTGTGTGGAGTCCCAAGAGCTGAGACCTCTTAAAAATTGTGTGGAGGCCCAAGAGCTGAGACCTCTTAAAAATTGTGTGGAGTCCCAAGAGCTGAGACCTTTTAAAAATTGTGTGGAGTCCCAAGAGCTGAGACCTCTTAAAAATTGTGTGGAGGCCCAAGAGCTGAGACCTCTTAAAAATTGTGTGGAGGCCCAGGAGCTGAGACCTCTTAAAAATTGTGTGGAGGCCCAAGAGCTGAGACCTGTTAACAATTGATTGTATTAAGCCCAAGAGGTGAGCCATAATTTTTTTTATTAATACAGCAATTCTCCGGCGGTTAAGGAGGAGGAGGAGGAGGAGGAGGAGGAGGAAATGGCACTTCATACAGATGGCACTTCACTCTTGGCTGCTTTCCACTGTTGTACAAGCAAAGTCCGGGTCAATCCACTTGCTGTTCATTTTGATTAGCGTCAGCCTGTCGGCACTGTCGGTTGACAGGCGGCTGCGCTTATCGGTTATAATGCCTCCGGCTGCGCTGAACACCCTCTCTGATAGCACGCTGGCGGCAGGGCAGGCAAGCACCTCCAAGGCGTACAGGGACAGTTCCAGCCACGTGTCCAACTTGGAGACCCAGTAAGTGTAGGGCGCCGAGGGATCGGGGAGGACAGGGGTGTGGTCTGCCAGGTAGTCCCGCAACATCCGCCGATACATGTCCCTCCTGCTGATAGCGGGCCCCGCAGTGATGGAAGTTGCACGAGGGAGTGACATGAACGTGTCCCACACCTTGGAGAGTGTTCCCCTGGTGGCTGTGGGCCTGATCGATGTTGTCAGACTCTGGGAGACACTCTCCTCTCTGCCGCCAGCGATGCTGGGTGGGAATATCTGCATCATGTTCTGCAAGAGTTCCCTCTGGTATTCCAGTAATCGATTCGTCCTCTCCTCTACCGGAATAAAAGAGGAGAAGTTATCTTTATACCGGGGGTCCAGGAGTGCGAAGACCCAGTATAGTTTGTTCTCCAATATCCGGACAACACGTATGTCCCGGGCAAAGCAGCCCAGCATGAAGTCAGCCATGTGTGCCAGACTCTGAGTAGGCATGACGTCACTGCCCCCACCAGAAGGATCATTTTCCATTTCCTCCTCTTCCTCCTCCTCTCCGCCCCATCCGCGCTGAACCAATGGGACGCACACAGCCTGACTGCTACCCTCGCCGCCAGCATCCTCTTCCACAGCCACCTCCACGTTGTCCTCCTCCTCCTCATCCTCCTCCTCCTGCAACTGCCACCGAGCAGCAGACAAAAGTGTGGTCTGACTGTCTACCTGCGTTGCGTCTCCTCCTACCCCCGTCTCCTCTGTGTGCAATGTGTTCTCCCTTATTGCGGTGAGCGATTCTTTAAGGACGCATAGGAGCGGGATGGTTACGCTCACTATAGCGTCCTCGCTGCTGACCTTCTTAGTGGACTCCTCAAATATACGCAATACATCGCATATGTCTGCCATCCATGGCCACTCGTGGTTGGCAAACTGAGGGAGCTGAGTTGGATGCACGCGTGGATGCATCATCTGGTACTCCATCAATGCTCTCTGCTGCTCACACACCCTGGCCAACATGCAATAGGTGGAATTCCAGCGAGTGGGCAGGTCGCACAACAGCCGATGTTGAGGCAAATGGAGGCGTTGCTGGATTTTTTTTTTAAGCTAGCAGCAGCTACAGTTGACTTCCGAAAGTGAGCGCACAAGCGCCGCACTTTGACCAGTAGCTCTGCCAGGTTGGGGTAAGTCTTTAGAAACTTTTGTACTACCAAATTAAAAACGTGGGCCAGGCATGGTACGTGAGTTCTGCAAGCTCCAGAGCCGCCACCAGGTTACGGCCGTTATCGCACACGACCATGCCTGGTCCTAGCTGCAGCGGCGACAGCCACATCTCTGTCTGCTGCAATATGGCGTGCCTCACCTCTGCGGCGCTGTGCTTCCTGTCGCCCAAGCTGATGAGCTTAAGCACCGCCTGCTGACGTCTCCCCGCGCCAGTGCTGCAACGCTTCCAGCTAGGGGCTGAGGGCGATGTTAAGGCAGAGGAGGAGGAGGAGGAAGAGGAGGGGGGTCTATCAGAACCCGTGCTGGCAATCTTGGGCGGGGGTGGTATGTAGGCTGTCCCTGTTTGCGACCCCGTCCCCGCTTCCACAACATTCACCCAGTGTGCCGTCAAAGAGATGTAGCGTCCTTGGCCGCAAGCGCTTGTCCACGAGTCGGTGGTCAAGTGGACCTTTGCGCTGACTGCGTACCTCAGGGCCCGCCTGATGTTACGCGACACGTGCTGGTGCAGGGCGGGGACGCCACACCGGGAAAAATAGTGGCGGCTAGGGACGGAATAGCGAGGTGCGGCAGCCGCCATCAGGTCGCGGAAGGCCTGCGTCTCCACAAGCCTAAACGGCAACATCTCCAGGGCCAGCAGTTTGGAGATGAGGCAGGTTAAGGCTTGGGCTTGGGGGTGACTGGAGGCGTACTTCCGCCTGCGGTTGAACGCCTGCGAGATGGACAGTTGATGGGACGAGGAGATGGAAGGTGCAGACGAAGATGCGGGGGAAGGGGGGGCTGAAGGAGAAGGCCCCAAAGTAGCCGAGGCAGAGGCAGATGTGGAGGTGTCCTGGCTGGAGGTCTGGACCGCAGTGGCAGCACACAACAAAGGGGAAGAGGCAGTGGCAGCAAGACCGGGCGCAGGTTGTATTGCGTTTGCTCTCTCCCACTCAGCCCAGTGCTTGACTTCCAAGTGACGGCGCATGCCTGAGGTGGTCAGATTGCTCTTCTCAGAGCCCCTACTCAGTTTTGAGTGGCAGATTGCGCAAACCGCGCTCAGTTTGTCGTCCGCGCAAACATTAAAAAATCTCCACACCACAGAAGTACGAGGCCTCGATGGGGGAGCTTCGCGCGACTGCCTGCTGCCGGGAAGAGCTTCGGCCCTGCTGGCTGTGGCCTGCCTTCTCTGTCTGGACTGTCCTCTGCCTCTGGACTGTCCTCTGCCTCTTGCTGCCTTATTCGGTGATGCGCAGACCGCATCTCCACTGCTTTCCCCGCTGGACATCACCCCTGTCCAAGTGGGGTTGGTCATTTCGTCGTCCACCACCTCCTCTTCCACTTCCTCTCTCTGCTCCTCCTCCTGCCCACTGGACATTCCAACAGCCTCCCTTGATGGCATCTGCGTCTCATCATCATCGCTCATGATAGCAGATGCTGGTTCCGGGTCCACATCACTAGGAGATGGCGGATACTCAAGTGTTTGGGCATCACTACAAACAAATTCCTCTGCTAGCTCCTGGGATTCTTGCAGCACATCTGGAAAAGGACCCGAAAAGAGGTCCTGGGAGGGGTCAAGGGTGGGCTGACTCTGTTGGCCAGGTTGGGAGGAAGGAGGGTCAGAGTGAGACTGTGTGGATGACTGGGTGGTGGACAAGTGACTGGAAGCGTTATCGGCCATCCATTGCACCACCTGTTCACGCTGCTCAGGCCTCAACAGAGGTGTACCCCGCCCCCCCGCATAACTGTCTCATAAAGGCAGGGAAGCTGGATGAGCGTAATGCTGGCTGCCCCTCACCAGCACGCATTGTATCCCCACTGGCTTCAACGCGGTTTGTGCCCCCACCAGCATTTCCGCGCCCCCGTCCTCGTCCACGTCCCTTTGCGCTAGCCCTCCGCATTTCAGACGTTTTACTTTTTTGGCCACGCGTTATGCCAAATATAAATATATTTTTTAGGAGAACACCTGGCTATACAGCCGTATACTGCCAGAAGGTGAAATGGTGCCTATACGCACCGGGTATATAACAGTCTTTTGTTGGCACAGAGGACACAAAACAGTAGAGCCAAATATAAATATATTGTTTAGGAGAACACCTGGCTATACAGCCGTATACTGCCAGAAGGTGAAATGGTGCCTAATACGCACTGGGTATATAACAGGGTTTTGTTGGCACAGAGGACACAAAACAGTAGAGCCAAATATAAATATATTTTTAAGGAGAACACCTGGCTATACAGCCGTATACTGCCAGAAGGTGAAATGGTGCCTAATACGCACTGAGTATATAACAGTGTTTTGTTGGTAAAGAGGACACAAAACAGTAGTGCCAAATATAAATATATTTTTAAGGAGAACACCTGGCTATACAGCCGTATACTGCCAGAAGGTGAAATGGTGCCTATACGCACCGGGTATATAACAGGGTTTTGTTGGTAAAGATGACACAAAACAGTAGAGCCAAATATAAATATATTTTTTAGGAGAACACCTGGCTATACAGCCGTATACTGCCAGTAGGTGAAATGGTGCCTAATACGCACTGGGTATATAACAGGGTTTTGTTGGTAAAGAGGACACAAAACAGTAGTGCCAAATATGAATATATTTTTAAGAAGAACACCTGGCTATACAGCCGTATACTGCCAGAAGGTGAAATGGTGCCTATACGCACCGGGTATATAACAGGGTTTTGTTGGTAAAGAGGACACAAAACAGTAGTGCCAAATATAAATATATTTTTGAGGAGAACACCTGGCTATACAGCTGTATACTGCCAGAAGGTGAAATGGTGCCTAATACGCACTGGGTATATAACAGGGTTTTGTTGGCACAGAGGACACAAAACAGTAGAGCCAAATATAAATATATTTTTAAGGAGAACACCTGGCTATACAGCCGTATACTGCCAGAAGGTGAAATGGTGCCTAATACGCACTGAGTATATAACAGTGTTTTGTTGGTAAAGAGGACACAAAACAGTAGTGCCAAATATAAATATATTTTTAAGGAGAACACCTGGCTATACAGCCGTATACTGCCAGAAGGTGAAATGGTGCCTATACGCACCGGGTATATAACAGGGTTTTGTTGGTAAAGATGACACAAAACAGTAGAGCCAAATATAAATATATTTTTTAGGAGAACACCTGGCTATACAGCCGTATACTGCCAGTAGGTGAAATGGTGCCTAATACGCACTGGGTATATAACAGGGTTTTGTTGGTAAAGAGGACACAAAACAGTAGTGCCAAATATGAATATATTTTTAAGAAGAACACCTGGCTATACAGCCGTATACTTCCAGAAGGTGAAATGGTGCCTATACGCACCGGGTATATAACAGGGTTTTGTTGGTAAAGAGGACACAAAACAGTAGTGCCAAATATAAATATATTTTTGAGGAGAACACCTGGCTATACAGCTGTATACTGCCAGAAGGTGAAATGGTGCCTATACGCACCGGGTATATAACAGGGTTTTGTTGGTAAAGAGGACACAAAACAGTAGTGCCAAATATAAATATATTTTTGAGGAGAACACCTGGCTATACAGCCGTATACTGCCAGAAGGTGAAATGGTGCCTAATACGCACTGGGTATATAACAGGGTTTTGTTGGTAAAGAGGACACAAAACAGTAGTGCCAAATATGAATATATTTTTAAGGAGAACACCTGGCTATACAGCCGTATACTGCCAGAAGGTGAAATGGTGCCTATACGCACCGGGTATATAACAGGGTTTTGTTGGTAAAGAGGACACAAAACAGTAGTGCCAAATATAAATATATTTTTTAGGAGAACACCTGGCTATACAGCTGTATACTGCCAGAAGGTGAAATGGTGCCTATACGCACCGGGTATATAACAGGGTTTTGTTGGTAAAGAGGACACAAAACAGTAGTGCCAAATATAAATATATTTTTGAGGAGAACACCTGGCTATACAGCCGTATACTGCCAGAAGGTGAAATGGTGCCTATACGCACCGGGTATATAACAGGGTTTTGTTGGTAAAGAGGACACAAAACAGTAGTGCCAAATATAAATATATTTTTAAGGAGAACACCTGGCTATACAGCCGTATACTGCCAGAAGGTGAAATGGTGCCTATACGCACCGGGTACATAACAGGGTTTTGTTGGTAAAGAGGACACAAAACAGTAGTGCCAAATATAAATATATTTTTTAGGAGAACACCTGGCTATACAGCCGTATACTGCCAGAAGGTGAAATGGTGCCTATACGCACCGGGTATATAACAAGGTTTTGTTGGTAAAGAGGACACAAAACAGTAGTGCCAAATATTAATATATTTTTTAGGAGAACACCTGCCTATACAGCCGTATACTGCCAGAAGGTGAAATGGTGCCTATACGCACCGGGTATAAAACAGTGTTTTGTTGGCACAGAGGACACAAAACAGTAGTGCAAAATATAGTTTTGTATATAGGTGCTAATACACCACTGAAGTCTTTCTGACCCTATTCCAGCAGCAGTAGATACCCCTCACTAAAGCAGCCGTTTTGTGCAGAGTGTATATAGTTTTGTATATAGGTGGTAATACACCACTGAAGTCTTTCTGTCCCTATTCCAGCAGCAGCTACCCCTCACTAAAGCAGCCGTTTTGAGCAGAGTGTATATAGTTTTGTATATAGGTGGTAATACACCACTGAAGTATTTCTGTCCCTATTCCAGCAGCAGCTACCCCTCACTAAAGCAGCCGTTGTGTGCAGTGTGTATATAGCTAGAATGAGCTATATACTGTTCAGCATAGTAGCCCTAATAAGGACTCTCAATGACTCTCTTGTCTTCTGGTAGCTGGTATATATGGTGGTAAATGCGATATTCTGAGCTTCTGGGGCCCTGCCTGCCTACATATGGGCTATATACTGTTCAGCATAGTAGCCCTAATAAGGGATCTCAATGACTCTCTTGTCTTCTGGTAGCTGGTATATATGGTGATAAATGCGATATTCTGAGCTTCTAGGGCCCTGCCTGCCTACATATGGGCTATATACTGTTCAACATAGTAGCCCTAATAATAAGGACTCTCAATGACTCTCTTGTCTTCTGGTAGCTGGTATATATGGTGGTAAATGCGATATTCTGAGCTTCTGGGGCCCTGCCTGCCTACATATGAGCTATATACTGTTCAACATAGTAGCCCTAATAAGGCCTCTCAATGACTCTCTTGTCTTCTGGTAGCTGGTATATATGGTGGTAAATGCGATATTCTGAGCTTCTGGGGCCCTGCCTGCCTACATATGAGCTATATACTGTTCAACATAGTAGCTCTAATAAGGGCTCTCAATGACTCTCTTGTCTTTTAGTAGCTGGTATATATGGTGGTAAATGCGATATTCTGAGCTTCTGGGGCCCTGCCTGCCTACATATGGGCTATATACTGTTCAGCATAGTAGCCCTAATAATAAGGACTCTCAATGACTCTCTTGTCTTCTGGTAGCTGGTATATATGGTGGTAAATGCGATATTCTGAGCTTCTGGGGCCCTGCCTGCCTACATATGAGCTATATACTGTTCAGCATAGTAGCCCTAATAAGGGCTCTCAATGACTCTCTTGTCTTCTGGTAGCTGGTATATATGGTGGTAAATGCGATATTCTGAGCTTCTGGGGCCCTGCCTGCCTACATATGAGCTATATACTGTTCAGCATAGTAGCCCTAATAATAAGGACTCTCAATGACTCTCTTGTCTTCTGGTAGCTGGTATATATGGTGGTAAATGCGATATTCTGAGCTCCCGGGGCCCTGCCTGCCTACATATGAGCTATATACTGTTCAGCATAGTAGCCCTAATAAGGGCTCTCAATGACTCTCTTGTCTTCTGGTAGCTGGTATATATGGTGGTAAATGCGATATTCTGAGCTTCTGGGGCCCTGCCTGCCTACATATGAGCTATATACTGTTCAACATAGTAGCTCTAATAAGGGCTCTCAATGACTCTCTTGTCTTTTAGTAGCTGGTATATATGGTGGTAAATGCGATATTCTGAGCTTCTGGGGCCCTGCCTGCCTACATATGGGCTATATACTGTTCAGCATAGTAGCCCTAATAATAAGGACTCTCAATGACTCTCTTGTCTTCTGGTAGCTGGTATATATGGTGGTAAATGCGATATTCTGAGCTTCTGGGGCCCTGCCTGCCTACATATGAGCTATATACTGTTCAGCATAGTAGCCCTAATAAGGGCTCTCAATGACTCTCTTGTCTTCTGGTAGCTGGTATATATGGTGGTAAATGCGATATTCTGAGCTTCTGGGGCCCTGCCTGCCTACATATGAGCTATATACTGTTCAGCATAGTAGCCCTAATAATAAGGACTCTCAATGACTCTCTTGTCTTCTGGTAGCTGGTATATATGGTGGTAAATGCGATATTCTGAGCTCCCGGGGCCCTGCCTGCCTACATATGAGCTATATACTGTTCAGCATAGTAGCCCTAATAAGGGCTCTCAATGACTCTCTTGTCTTCTGGTAGCTGGTATATATGGTGGTAAATGCGATATTCTGAGCTTCTGGGGCCCTGCCTGCCTACATATGAGCTATATACTGTTCAACATAGTAGCCCTAATAATAAGGACTCTCAATGACTCTCTTGTCTTCTGGTAGCTGGTATATATGGTGGTAAATGCGATATTCTGAGCTTCTGGGGCCCTGCCTGCCTACATATGAGCTATATACTGTTCAACATAGTAGCCCTAATAAGGGCTCTCAATGACTCTCTTGTCTTCTGGTAGCTGGTATATATGGTGATAAATGCGATATTCTGAGCTTCTGGGGCCCTGCCTGCCTACATATGAGCTATATACTGTTCAGCATAGTAGCCCTAATAATAAGGACTCTCAATGACTCTCTTGTCTTCTGGTAGCTGGTATATATGGTGGTAAATGCGATATTCTGAGCTCCCGGGGCCCTGCCTGCCTACATATGAGCTATATACTGTTCAGCATAGTAGCCCTAATAAGGGCTCTCAATGACTCTCTTGTCTTCTGGTAGCTGGTATATATGGTGGTAAATGCGATATTCTGAGCTTCTGGGGCCCTGCCTGCCTACATATGAGCTATATACTGTTCAACATAGTAGCCCTAATAATAAGGACTCTCAATGACTCTCTTGTCTTCTGGTAGCTGGTATATATGGTGGTAAATGCGATATTCTGAGCTTCTGGGGCCCTGCCTGCCTACATATGAGCTATATACTGTTCAACATAGTAGCCCTAATAAGGGCTCTCAATGACTCTCTTGTCTTCTGGTAGCTGGTATATATGGTGATAAATGCGATATTCTGAGCTTCTAGGGCCCTGCCTGCCTACATATGGGCTATATACTGTTCAACATAGTAGCCCTAATAATAAGGACTCTCAATGACTCTCTTGTCTTCTGGTAGCTGGTATATATGGTGGTAAATGCGATATTCTGAGCTTCTGGGGCCCTGCCTGCCTACATATGAGCTATATACTGTTCAACATAGTAGCCCTAATAAGGCCTCTCAATGACTCTCTTGTCTTCTGGTAGCTGGTATATATGGTGGTAAATGCGATATTCTGAGCTTCTGGGGCCCTGCCTGCCTACATATGAGCTATATACTGTTCAACATAGTAGCTCTAATAAGGGCTCTCAATGACTCTCTTGTCTTTTAGTAGCTGGTATATATGGTGGTAAATGCGATATTCTGAGCTTCTGGGGCCCTGCCTGCCTACATATGGGCTATATACTGTTCAGCATAGTAGCCCTAATAATAAGGACTCTCAATGACTCTCTTGTCTTCTGGTAGCTGGTATATATGGTGGTAAATGCGATATTCTGAGCTTCTGGGGCCCTGCCTGCCTACATATGAGCTATATACTGTTCAGCATAGTAGCCCTAATAAGGGCTCTCAATGACTCTCTTGTCTTCTGGTAGCTGGTATATATGGTGGTAAATGCGATATTCTGAGCTTCTGGGGCCCTGCCTGCCTACATATGAGCTATATACTGTTCAGCATAGTAGCCCTAATAATAAGGACTCTCAATGACTCTCTTGTCTTCTGGTAGCTGGTATATATGGTGGTAAATGCGATATTCTGAGCTCCCGGGGCCCTGCCTGCCTACATATGAGCTATATACTGTTCAGCATAGTAGCCCTAATAAGGGCTCTCAATGACTCTCTTGTCTTCTGGTAGCTGGTATATATGTGGTAAATGCGATATTCTGAGCTTCTGGGGCCCTGCCTGCCTACATATGAGCTATATACTGTTCAACATAGTAGCCCTAATAATAAGGACTCTCAATGACTCTCTTGTCTTCTGGTAGCTGGTATATATGGTGGTAAATGCGATATTCTGAGCTTCTGGGGCCCTGCCTGCCTACATATGAGCTATATACTGTTCAACATAGTAGCCCTAATAAGGGCTCTCAATGACTCTCTTGTCTTCTGGTAGCTGGTATATATGGTGGTAAATGCGATATTCTGAGCTTCTGGGGCCCTGCCTGCCTACATATGAGCTATATACTGTTCAACATAGTAGCCCTAATAATAAGGACTCTCAATGACTCTCTTGTCTTCTGGTAGCTGGTATATATGGTGGTAAATGCGATATTCTGAGCTTCTGGGGCCCTGCCTTCCTACATATGAGCTATATACTGTTCAACATAGTAGCCCTAATAAGGGCTCTCAATGACTCTCTTGTCTTCTGGTAGCTGGTATATATGGTGGTAAATGCGATATTCTGAGCTTCTGGGGCCCTGCCTGCCTACATATGGGCTATATACTGTTCAGCATAGTAGCCCTAATAATATGGACTCTCAATGACTCTCTTGTCTTCTGGTAGCTGGTATATATGGTGGTAAATGCGATATTCTGAGCTTCTGGGGCCCTGCCTGCCTACATATGGGCTATATACTGTTCAGCATAGTAGCCCTAATAATAAGGACTCTCAATGACTCTCTTGTCTTCTGGTAGCTGGTATATATGGTGGTAAATGCGATATTCTGAGCTTCTGGGGCCCTGCCTGCCTACATATGAGCTATATACTGTTCAGCATAGTAGCCCTAATAAGGGCTCTCAATGACTCTCTTGTCTTCTGGTAGCTGGTATATATGGTGGTAAATGCGATATTCTGAGCTTCTGGGGCCCTGCCTGCCTACATATGAGCTATATACTGTTCAACATAGTAGCCCTAATAATAAGGACTCTCAATGACTCTCTTGTCTTCTGGTAGCTGGTATATATGGTGGTAAATGCGATATTCTGAGCTTCTGGGGCCCTGCCTGCCTACATATGAGCTATATACTGTTCAGCATAGTAGCCCTAATAAGGGCTCTCAATGACTCTCTTGTCTTCTGGTAGCTGGTATATATGGTGGTAAATGCGATATTCTGAGCTTCTGGGGCCCTGCCTGCCTACATATGGGCTATATACTGTTCAGCATAGTAGCCCTAATAAGGACTCTCAATGACTCTCTTGTCTTCTGGTAGCTGGTATATATGGTGGTAAATGCGATATTCTGAGCTTCTGGGGCCCTGCCTGCCTACATATGGGCTATATACTGTTCAGCATAGTAGCCCTAATAATAAGGACTCTCAATGACTCTCTTGTCTTCTGGTAGCTGGTATATATGGTGGTAAATGCGATATTCTGAGCTTCTGGGGCCCTGCCTGCCTACATATGGGCTATATACTGTTCAGCATAGTAGCCCTAATAATAAGGACTCTCAATGACTCTCTTGTCTTCTGGTAGCTGGTATATATGGTGGTAAATGCGATATTCTGAGCTTCTGGGGCCCTGCCTGCCTACATATGGGCTATATACTGTTCGGCATAGTAGCCCTAATAAGGGCTCTCAATGACTCTCTTGTCTTCTGGTAGCTGGTATATATGGTGGTAAATGCAATATTCTGAGCTTCTGGGGCCCTGCCTGCCTACATATGAGCTATATACCGTTCAGCATAGTAGCCCTAATAAGGGCTCTCAATGACTCTCTTGTCTTCTGGTAGCTGGTATATATGGTGGTAAATGTGATATTCTGAGCTTCTGGGGCCCTGCCTGCCTACATATGAGCTATATACTGTTCAACATAGTAGCCCTAATAAGGGCTCTCAATGACTCTCTTGTCTTCTGGTAGCTGGTATATATGGTGGTAAATGCGATATTCTGAGCTTCTGGGGCCCTGCCTGCCTACATATGGGCTATATACTGTTCAGCATAGTAGCCCTAATAATAAGGACTCTCAATGACTCTCTTGTCTTCTGGTAGCTGGTATATATGGTGGTAAATGCGATATTCTGAGCTTCTGGGGCCCTGCCTGCCTACATATGGGCTATATACTGTTCAGCATAGTAGCCCTAATAATAAGGACTCTCAATGACTCTCTTGTCTTCTGGTAGCTTGTATATATGGTGGTAAATGCGATATTCTGAGCTTCTGGGGCCCTGCCTGCCTACATATGAGCTATATACTGTTCAGCATAGTAGCCCTAATAAGGGCTCTCAATGACTCTCTTGTCTTCTGGTAGCTGGTATATATGGTGGTAAATGCGATATTCTGAGCTTCTGGGACCCTGCCTGCCTACATATGAGCTATATACTGTTCAACATAGTAGCCCTAATAATAAGGACTCTCAATGACTCTCTTGTCTTCTGGTAGCTGGTATATATGGTGGTAAATGCGATATTCTGAGCTTCTGGGGCCCTGCCTGCCTACATATGAGCTATATACTGTTCAGCATAGTAGCCCTAATAATAAGGACTCTCAATGACTCTCTTGTCTTCTGGTAGCTGGTATATATGGTGGTAAATGCGATATTCTGAGCTTCTGGGGCCCTGCCTGCCTACATATGGGCTATATACTGTTCAGCATAGTAGCCCTAATAAGGACTCTCAATGACTCTCTTGTCTTCTGGTAGCTGGTATATATGGTGGTAAATGCGATATTCTGAGCTTCTGGGGCCCTGCCGGCCTACATATGAGCTGTATACTGTTCAACATAGTAGCCCTAATAAGGGCTCTCAATGACTCTCTTGTCTTCTGGTAGCTGGTATATATGGTGGTAAATGCGATATTCTGAGCTTCTGGGGCCCTGCCTGCCTACATATGGGCTATATACTGTTCAGCATAGTAGCCCTAATAATAAGGACTCTCAATGACTCTCTTGTCTTCTGGTAGCTGGTATATATGGTGGTAAATGCGATATTCTGAGCTTCTGGGGCCCTGCCTGCCTACATATGGGCTATATACTGTTCAGCATAGTAGCCCTAATAATAAGGACTCTCAATGACTCTCTTGTCTTCTGGTAGCTGGTATATATGGTGGTAAATGCGATATTCTGAGCTTCTGGGGCCCTGCCTGCCTACATATGAGCTATATACTGTTCAGCATAGTAGCCCTAATAATAAGGACTCTCAATGACTCTCTTGTCTTCTGGTAGCTGGTATATATGGTGGTAAATGCGATATTCTGAGCTTCTGGGGCCCTGCCTGCCTACATATGAGCTATATACTGTTCAGCATAGTAGCCCTAATAAGGGCTCTCAATGACTCTCTTGTCTTCTGGTAGCTGGTATATATGGTGGTAAATGCGACATTCTGAGCTTCTGGGGCCCTGCCTGCCTACATATGAGCTATATACTGTTCAGCATAGTAGCCCTAATAAGGGCTCTCAATGACTCTCTTGTCTTCTGGTAGCTGGTATATATGGTGGTAAATGCGATATTCTGAGCTTCTGGGGCCCTGCCTGCCTACATATGGGCTATATACTGTTCAGCATAGTAGCCCTAATAAGGACTCTCAATGACTCTCTTGTCTTCTGGTAGCTGGTATATATGGTGGTAAATGCGATATTCTGAGCTTCTGGGGCCCTGCCTGCCTACATATGGGCTATATACTGTTCAGCATAGTAGCCCTAATAATAAGGACTCTCAATGACTCTCTTGTCTTCTGGTAGCTGGTATATATGGTGGTAAATGCGATATTCTGAGCTTCTGGGGCCCTGCCTGCCTACATATGGGCTATATACTGTTCAGCATAGTAGCCCTAATAATAAGGACTCTCAATGACTCTCTTGTCTTCTGGTAGCTGGTATATTCGGTGGTAAATGCGATATTCTGAGCTTCTGGGGCCCTGCCTGCCTACATATGGGCTATATACTGTTCAGCATAGTAGCCCTAATAAGGGCTCTCAATGACTCTCTTGTCTTCTGGTAGCTGGTATATATGGTGGTAAATGCAATATTCTGAGCTTCTGGGGCCCTGCCTGCCTACATATGAGCTATATACCGTTCAGCATAGTAGCCCTAATAAGGGCTCTCAATGACTCTCTTGTCTTCTGGTAGCTGGTATATATGGTGGTAAATGTGATATTCTGAGCTTCTGGGGCCTTGCCTGCCTACATATGAGCTATATACCGTTCAGCATAGTAGCCCTAATAAGGGCTCTCAATGACTCTCTTGTTTTCTGGTAGCTGGTATATATGGTGGTAAATGCGATATTCTGAGCTTCTGGGGCCCTGCCTGCCTACATATGAGCTATATACCGTTCAGCATAGTAGCCCTAATAAGGGCTCTTAATGACTCTCTTGTCTTCTGGTAGCTGGTATATATGGTGGTAAATGCGATATTCTGAGCTTCTGGGGCCCTGCCAGCTACAGCCTGTCTTTCCCTGCTGTGAGCGTCTATCCCTCACTAAGTTCAAGCTGCTAATGCTGACGAAGAGGAAGTGCTGAGTTTTGTAGATTCGAGGTCACATGGTTTTTCCAGCCAATGCGTCTAGACGCCGTTCTCGCGATGCCAGCGTCCTCCCAGGACCTGTCCCACCCCCTGTAAACAATACTATGAATAATAATATTATTATTAATATCTCCTGGATGGCTCTTAGCCAAATGTAAACAATTATATATCTCCTGCCTGCCGCTCGGCCAAATGTAAACAAGTGGATATTAATATTAATAACTAGATATTATATCAATATCTGGCCAATAATCACGCAATGGATACACGCATAAGACTATAAGACTGTAGGTTCTTTTGACTTCTGGTAAATGCAAGAGACACTGAGACACGCAGTAAATAAAGAGATATATTGTTGACTAAATAACACAATGATGCAATCAAATCTCAAATCAAACACAATACATGAGACTGGCATACAGTTATGAGACAGGCATACATATATACAGGGAAAGACACATTACCCTCCTGATACGGCACTCACAAGCTTCTCCTGTGCAAGCAATGTCCGCTCCAAGCCGTCTCCCCCGTCTTGCCTACCTTCTGCCTCCTTTTCTTCTGCCTTCCTCCTGTCTGCACCCCCCTCAATTATACTAAGAGTCGGCTTCTGGTATTCCTTTGATCTTTTACGACCCTAGTCTTCTTCTAATCTGGCCTCTCAATCTTGTCCCAGCCCTGCTTTATTGTTGCAGGATGCTGTCCTATCTGATTGATTGGAATACAATTCCTGCCCGGCCACCTGTGCATGCTGGTATTGTAAACTATTTGCTGTATATTCCTATACTTAAATATGCAACATTATTAGCAATATTGATTTTCCATAAAGGCCCCTTATTTACACCCCCCTGCATGGTGATTGGTGTAAAAAACGCGTCAGGGAAGGTGTGAGGGGAAACGAATTGTGAGTGCGCCATCGCCGCTGTACTCGATCGAAATCGAGTATGACGAATAGCGTAGTATTCGATCGAATACCGACTCGGTCGAATACTACTCGCTCATCTCTACTCCAGTCCCTTCCTTTCTCTATTACCAGTGGACTGGTCCACATTCTAGATCCTCTATCACCCGGGGGCTTAGTTGAACAAACTGATCTAGTGACCCCTTGTAAGGACCCGTGGGACACCCGCCTTTGGTGTAAGCCCACAACCCCCAATCTCCGCTGCTAGCTTCACCTTTAGACAAGCCCCCATTTGCCGGGATGCTTTATACGCCTCACCGGACATGGTTGCCTCCAGGACTTGATAGCATAAAGGCTTACTGGAGAGTGAAGGCGGATGAACCAAGGGCCCAACAGGGCAACATAGACAGGCTGGGTCATACACGGGAAGGCAGTCCAATAATATCGCAGTACACAAGGAGTAGGCAGAAGAAGGGTCGAGGTCAGGCCAAAGGTCAATCCAGGAGGTCTCGGGTTCACGGTACAGAGGGAGAGACAGAGACGTGGTCGGGATACAGGCAGGGTCAGTCCAGGCGGCAAGCAAGAATGGTCAAACGAAGTAAAGGTCGGCAAAAATCAAAGGCAAAACGCAATCCTAGGCACACTCAGCTTAACGCTATCACAGGCACTGGTGCAATGAAGGGGTCTGTCTTATATAGGGCTGACAGTACCGGGAAGCCTGTGGTGATTGGTGGGGACACAATTCTGCTTCTGATTGGACCTGACCTGCACAAAGGGCGTATAGCCCAGAAATCCCTTGGGGCTCATTGGCCCTTTAATAACCACCGGAGGGCATAAAGCCTATCTGCTTGCGCGCGCAAACATGTCTGTCGGAGGCGCACCCCGACGTCGAGGGAGCGGCCGTGCTCGTCGCCACTCGCGGTGGAGATGTCCAAGTCGCCGTTCTTGCAACGGAGATAGCCGAGCAGCCGCTCGGCGTGGCCGCTGCACAGGGAGACCTCCAGCCGACTGCCCGGGGACAGCGCGGGACCGAAGGCAGGGTGAGTTGATCTGTCCTGATGTCTGTCCCATAGATCTAGAAGGAACCTTTGCAACACTCTTGTGTACAGTTGAGCCCAGGGTAATACCGGCATTACTGATGTCATTAGACCCAACACCTGCATAATGAGTCTTAGGGACACTTAAGGGCTTGTTACTAGGCTCCAAACCTCTGCCCTGATCCTGTCCACCTTTTCCTGCAGGAGAAAAAATCTTTTGAGTAAGGCCAGAGATCTACCAGGAGAAGCTGCTATGACCTGTTTACTAATAGCAGGTCATCTAGATAAGGGATCACTGTGATTCCCTGATGCCTTAGATGAGCCATTGGTTCGGTCAGGATCTTTGTGAAGATACTTGGGGATGAAGACAGGCTGATTGGTAGAGCCCTGTACCTGGTAGTGCATCTCCTGGCCTAACTGTACTGCAAACCTCAGGTACTTGCGGTGAGCAACTAGAATGGCAAAATGAAGATAGGTGTCCTGCAAATCCAGGTTAACCATCCATGCATTCTCTAGTAGAATGTTTCTGACCAAAAAAATCAACTCCATTCTGAACTTCTTGTATTGAATGTATTTGTTTAATCTTTTCAGATTCAAAAGCATTCAAAACTTTCCTGATGACTTCTGGACCAAAAAAACATGAGAGTAAAACCCCACCCACGAAGGGTTAGTGTAACTTCCTCTATCACGTTTTTCTGCAGACGTTTTAGAATAACTGACGGGAAGGCTAATCTCTTTTTGAGGTGTGGGGGAGGGATGAAAATTCTAACTGATACCACACCTGTAGTGACTGTAGCATAAACTGATTTTTGGTGACTATTCTCCAGGCGGCCACAAACCTGGAGAGTCTGCCCCCCACTGGTAACTCATTGTCAGGATTGAGGCTTAGGCCCCGCTGCAGGCTTAAACTGCACATTAAACCTCCTTTGGGGCCTTGCCTGAGAACTAGATCTCTTCTGCTCAGGCTGCCTAGGCTGAGTAATACATACCTTACCCCTGCCTCTATTCCGAGGATTAAACCCCTGCCTTTTAACCGGAAACCTCTTACCAGCTTCAATTGGCATGGCTAAAATATTATCTAGCTCTTCCCCAGAAAGGGAAAAATCACGAAAAGAAAGACCACACAATTTTGCCTTAGACCCTTTGTCTCCTGACCAGGTCTTCAACCACGGTGTTCTCCGAATACAGGCTTTTCCCTGAAGTATTGTGTGACAGACGCTCTGGCTTTTGGATGTCATCACTATTCGATTGCCCACCGGGTCATTCACTGGCCTTTTCTTAATTAGGTTCCAGACAATGTAATTGTATTTTGATACTGTTACAGGCAATGTCATTGTATTTTGGATTGTATTACAGACTGCCATTGTGTATTGTTGATTACGTCACAGTCAATGGCATTGTCCTGATTGATTGTATTACAGCCTGCTATTGTTCTACTGATTGTGTTACCGGCAGAGTTGAGGGATTGTGTGCCCTGCTGCTATTGGTCAGTGTGGTTGTCATTGCATGGAGCATTGCATATAAGGCCCAGTGTGGCACTAATAAAGTCACTTCATCTTCACCCTCAATACTGAGTTCTGTCTCTTATTGGGGGAAACGCTATATTACAATTCACTAGCCCTCGTAAGGGCTGTTCCTGTTTCCTCACGGACGACTCTGGAATTCCAGCAGCACCTCTCACCATTGGGAAAAGGACGTCTCGGGTGGTGAAGTCCTCCGGTGATAAGGGTTATCGCTACAATTGGTGGCAAGCGGTCGGATGGTCCTTTGTACCCAGAGAGAGTGCTACCCTGATGGAGAGTCAGTAGGATAAGTTGAAAAGGCTGACCCTGAAGGATCTACTCGAGAACCGGGGAAGGTCAGCTAGCAACCGCCCACGTCAGGAACTGATAGCCAAGCTGATCGAAATGGATCGTGCAGCAGTGAGGACCGAAACCAATATAGAGATCGATGAAGACGCTGCTCTCGTTCAAGCGGTTCGGAACAGATTGTCGGTCTATGGCCGAATCCATTACAAGAACTGATCGACCAAGTCTTCGCCGCAGCGGAGGCAGAGGCCAGTAAGCGAAGGGAAGATCGGCGACTCGCAACCCAGCAGCCTCTCAGCCTCAGTTACACTGGGGGGAGAAAGATTCCATTTGCAGCATTTAAGTCCTTCCAGGAAAGTGACAATGAGATTGACGGATTTTTGGCCGATTTTGAACGGCAGTGCGCTTTACACCGGGTACCCACGGAGGAATGGGTCACCATATTATCAGGGAAAATCTGGGAAAGCTTCCGATGCTTTCCGGGCCACCCCTGATGCGGACATACCACACTACCATCTGGTAAAGGAGGCTTTGTTAGCCCGGCACGCTGTCACCCCGGAAGCCTACAGTTGTTTTTACTAGAACATTTTCTCAATGCCTTGCAACCAGAGCTAAGAGAGTGTGTACAAGACCAGCACCCTGTGAGTACATGTGTGTGTACAAGACCAGCACCCTGTGAGTACATGTGCGTGTACAAGACCAGCACCCTGTGAGTACAACTGTGTGTGTGTACAAGACCAGCACCCTGTGAGTACAACTGTATGTGTGTGTGTGTGTGTGTGTGTATCATCTTCACCCTCAATACTGAGTTCTGTCTCTTATTGGGGGGAAAAGACAAGACCAGCACCCTGTGAGTACAACTGTATGTGTGTACAAGACCAGCACCCTGTGAGTACAACTGTGTGTGTGTACAAGACCAGCACCCTGTGAGTACAACTGTATGTGTGTGTGTGTGTGTGTGTGTGTATCATCTTCACCCTCAATACTGAGTTCTGTCTCTTATTGGGGGGAAAAGACAAGACCAGCACCCTGTGAGTACAACTGTATGTGTGTACAAGACCAGCACCCTGTGAGTACAACTGTATGTGTGTACAAGACCAGCACCCTGTGAGTACAACTGTATGTGTGTGTGGGTGTATCATCTTCACCCTCAATACTGAGTTCTGTCTCTTATTGGGGGGAAATGACAAGACCAGCACCCTGTGAGTACAACTGTGTGTGTACCAGACCAGCACCCTGTGAGTACAACTGTATGTGTTTACAAGACCAGCACCCTGTGAGTACAACTGTGTGTGTACAAGACCAGCACCCTGTGAGTACAACTGTATGTGTGTGTGTGTGTATCATCTTCACCCTCAATACTGAGTTCTGTCTCTTATTGGGGGGAAACGACAAGACCAGCACCCTGTGAGTACAACTGTATGTGTGTGTGTGTGTGTGTATACAGGCCCTGTAGACAAACCAGTAATGCAGATGGATTATCCTGGCAAACCGAACTCTGCCCATAACAAGAGTCCGGACAGCCCCATGTTAACCCGAACAGGGTCAATCCGGGTCTGCCGGGTGTTCCACAAAAAGGGGGCATTGTGACAGACGCTCTGCCTTTTGGATGTCATCACTATTCGATTGCCCACCGGGTCATTCACTGGCCTTTTCTTAATTAGGTTCCAGACAATGTAATTGTATTTTGATACTGTTACAGGCAATGTCATTGTATTTTGGATTGTATTACAGACTGCCATTGTGTATTGTTGATTACGTCACAGTCAATGGCATTGTCCTGATTGATTGTATTACAGCCTGCTATTGTTCTACTGATTGTGTTACCGGCAGAGTTGAGGGATTGTGTGCCCTGCTGCTATTGGTCAGTGTGGTTGTCATTGTATGGAGCATTGCATATAAGGCCCAGTGTGGCACTAATAAAGTCACTTCATCTTCACCCTCAATACTGAGTTCTGTCTCTTATTGGGGGAAACACTATATTACAATTCACTAGCCCTTGTAAGGGCTGTTCCTGTTTCCTCACGGACGACTCTGGAATTCCAGCAGCACCTCTCACCATTGGGAAAAGGACGTCTCGGGCGGTGAAGTCCTCCGGCGATAAGGGTTATCGCTACATATTGCTCTCCAGGTAACCCTTTACGTTATTAAGCCAGACCACCATGCTTCTTATAATACCATCAGATGCCAAGGAAGACCTATATGAAAAAGAGGCTATATCCCAAACTCTCTTGGATAGAATCTCAATTATATGATCCAGGGGATCCCTCAGTGTACCCATGTCATCAAAACTTAAGTCACCTGACCTTGACATCTGACCCAAGGATGCATCCAACTTAGGACATTTACCAAGCCTCTATGTCCTGATTATTAAATGGATACTTTCTTTTCAAAGACCTTGGCATTAAAAACTTCTCAGGCTTTTCCCATTCTTTGCCGATCAAAGTTTTTAAAGCTGAATGCACAGGAAAAACATTGGATTTATTTTCTAGCAACTTTTTATACAATTCATTCTGAACTGAAAGAGGCTGCTCGTCCTCTTGAATACCTCTTCAAAGTTGCATAAAGATTTCCTAATAATTTCTCGAGTTCCGCTGACAGCTTATCCAGATCCTCTGAAACCTCAGTATCCAAGTTTTCAACATCACCCAAGTCCGGAGAGGACAAGTCCTCCCCAGACTCCAGATCTGCATTAAGCTGCAGTGGGCTCAAAAAAATTCTCCTGTATTAAAGCAATCTTCTGCTTTTTTAGGTTTTGGGGGTTAGAGTTTCAGACTAAAAAATACAATAACAAATCAAACATAAGATTACCTATTGTTAGGATCTGGGGCCAACGGCAATGACTCTGAAGACAGTTCTTAGTCAAATAATAAGCCATTTATTGAAAACAAAGTCCAACAGGCAAAATCTCTTAACTTCAGAGTATTATGCAGGATACAATGCAGTACAGCAACGGTTACCTCACCAACTTTAGCAATGTCTAGCGTATGATAATTACAGGGTATTGCAAGTCCTTGATATCACAGGTTCTCTTTCGGGGCATACAAGTCCAGGCTGTTAATCCACAGGTACCAAGAACAGATAGCACATAAAGTCCTTCAGCTGCAATTCGACACTGTCAGTATTGAGAGCAGCAAGGCACAGGCTCCTCATCCCATTCTCTCCATCTCCACACTCGAAGCCTCAGCAACTCCTTTTATAGGGCTTCTTTCCTTCAATTAGTTTCATCACCTGGGAAGACCTGTGAGTAGGGGAAAACCCTGTAGAGGCCCCGGGATGTGGATTGGATCTCTGATATCCCGGCATAGATCGTGCCTGCCTGAAAAACTCATGGGAAAAATAGACCACATCCACCACTTTACCATACACTTTACCACACTATATAATCCTGTAATCTTAGGGCCACCACACATGAAAACAGGAACCATCCTACAGGTCTTAATATCCTTGCTTGCCTGTCCTCGGACATCACCGATGCTACTGCCGCTCACCTCCCTCCGACGGAATGCCCCTTACAGCATTCTGGGTGCGTGCACGTGTCTGTGCCGACCTGGAATGACATCAGCACGCCAGCCCCCGGCCTCGGCTCCCCCCCCAAAGCCAAATTCTTGGAGGGAAATCAGCTGCAACAACAAAGAAACAGCTGATATGCCTTAGCCAAAAGCATGCATGCGACAAGAAGGTGGCATACCTGTAGTAATGCACCAAACTGATAGGATTTGTTAAAGAGACATCACACAACTAGAAGATAGGTCTAATAATACTATGTGGGAAATGTTCTGCCCTGGTTTAGCAGGTGCTACTCTACCCCAAATTTGGCCATTGGCTAACTATCTTCAGACCACTCCGTCCAGTGGTTCGCTAGAGAGGAAACACAAAGAACTGAAGTAGACAGGAAGGGGTGGGTTTTTAATCTCTGTCCAGTTTGTGTTTCCTCACAGGGGATGGAGCCTACTCTCTCCGTGTGGTCAGTCTGAAGTATGAAATGGAAAATACTTACATACATAAATAAAAAGACAAGATTTGTTTTTTAAGGGTGTTGGGGGCTGGGGGGAGAACACCTGAGAAATTGCCTTGCACAAAATGAGCAAGGGAAGTAATAAACAGAAAAATAAAAAATGAAATACATACATAAATAAAATGAAATGTGTATGGGGGGTAAAGTGTGTGGGGGTTACCTGGGCGATTGTCCTGCACAAAATGGGCTAGGGACTCAAAATAATAACACAAACTGAAAGAAAGAGAAATACAGGTAGTTGGACTGTGGAATAATTGGCCGCTGTCGGTCCCGCAAACCCACTCTGCGAGCCACGTGTGCACTGCCTGATGCCTGGGGAAATGGGCCTTCTTCCTCCTCCTCCTCCTCCTCCACCGCTTCCTTCTGTCGCACTCATCATCATGGCCTGAAGGTTTTTTCCACTAGGCAAAGGATGAGGATGGTAACTCTGACCATATTGGTGGCGTACTGAAAGCACTGCAGTACCGCACAGATGTACCTCATGGAGGCCCACTTGTTGGTGGTGAAGTGCTGTTGGTCTGCACCGTGCATTTCAAAGCTGAACTCCACTATTGCCTGCTGCAGCTCACACACCATTTCCAACATACAAAGTTGAATTCCAACCGGTGGGCAAGTCACATATAAGGCAGTGGGTGGGAAGGCTGAAGTTCCAGCTGCCACTACATTCACTCAGGGGGCAGTTAGAGAGATGTAATGCCCCCATGCTTACTTGTCCATGTGTCATCAGTGGTGATGTGGACGCTGAAACTAATGGCATAGCCCAGTGCAATTTCTACAACCTGTTGGTGCAGGGCAGGGATGGCCTGGCGAAAAAAGTAGTGGCTGCTGGGGATGGCATATTTTGGAACAGTTGCCACCATCAGATCTGTAAAACTAGCTGTCTCCACCAGGCAGAATGGGAGAATTTCAGAGGCAAGCAACTTGGAAATGCTCGCCATTCAGGGCCAGGGTTACTGGGTGAGATGGACCCAACTTCTGTTTTCTCTCTAAAGAAATCTGAATACTTCCCTAGGATGGTGTGGACACACTTGGTGATGGTGGTGATGTGGCTGCTATTGGTAGCGGTGGTCTCACATCCTGCTTTTGGGGGGAGACAGGTGGTCTTGTCATTGGGGTGGTTTTTCTGCCACTGCAGGTGCCTGGTCATGGATGTGGTGCAGAGACTATTAAGCTTTCTGTCTCGATTCAGGGACTGGTGGCACAGCATGCCCATGTCCTATCCTCTCAGTACTGCTTAAAACAAATGTCACACTGGGGACTTTGAGCCAGCTTTGGTGTGCTCAGTCCCTGGGTGTGCTGTGCAGTAGCAGCAACGGGCTGACGACTGACATCTGGCACCCTTTTCCCTCTTCTGCTGGCTGTGTGATCACCACCTATTCCTCTGAACTTTGATGGCCTTCAGTATCTAGGACTCTGTCATCACCCCGGGATCAACTTGCCCACTACTGTCCCCCTCAGCCTCCACAATGCAGAGAAATGTAGCACTAGGCACTTGTAGCATTTTCCGCTACAAGTTGTTGGGCATCTGGGAACCCTAGGTCTGCAACTGGGGCAGGTGGATGGCCCACAGCAGGCCTGCCTTGCCTTACATATTTGAAGGGTGGTGAGGAGGAGTGCTCAGACCTCTTTGCAAAAGTGGAGTAGGTGAAAGACAATACTATGGTACTGGTACTTCTGCATGCTATATAATCTACGACTGGCCTCACCACTCTTACAGTGATACTGGGGACTACAAAAAGACACTGCAAACCCTGGCTCCTGCTTGTACCAGAGGAAGGTGTGGCAGGCACATATGAGACACCTCCTCTCCCTGCAGCATTAGCTCCATCACCAACAGCTGCAGCAGCACCACCACTAGCTTCCTGTCCCTTAATTGCTTTCTGCATTGTTGGGCACAGTGTAAACTCTGCTTTCCCAGTAAGTGCAATGCAGGTGGCCACAGGTCGGTAATTCTACCAAACCCCCTGTAAGCAGAATGCAAGGTGCGCCAAGTAACTAGTTTATCAAAGACCAAAAGGGTCTAATGCAAGGTGTGCCAACAAGAAACTAGTTTATCAAAGGCCAAGAGAGTGTAATGCAAGGTGTGTTTACAAGTAACTGGTTTACCAAAGCCCAAAAGGGTGTAATGCAAGTTGTGCCAAGTGACTAGTTTATCAAAGCCCAAGAGGGTCTAATGCAAGGTATGCCAAGTAACTAGTTTATCAAAGCCCAAGAGGGTCTAATGCAAGGTGTGCCCACAATTAAATAGTTAATCTAAGCTCAAAAATATCGTATGCCATTTGTGCCCACTATTAGTTTATTCAAGCTCAAAAGGTTGTAATGCAAGGTGTACCCACAAGTTACTAGTTTATCAAAGACCCAAGAGGGGCTAATGCAAGGTGTGCCCACAAGTAACTAGTTTATCAAAGCTCAAAACAGTATAATGCAAGGTGTGCCCACAATTAGTTTATCAAAGCTCAAGAAGGTCTAATGTCATGTGTACCTATTATTAGTTTATCAAAGCTCAAAATGGTCTAATGCCTGGTGTGCTCACAAGTAACTAGTTTATCAAAGCTCAAAAGGGTCTAATGCAGGGTGTGCCAACAATTAAATAATTTATCAACGCCAAAAAGGGTATAATTCCATGTGTGCCCACATATAACCTATATTACTTGCCCAGAATGTGCCCAAGTAGCTTCCAATCATCAGGGTGCAATGAGAATAGGCAGATGTCCCTCTCCTTAGCTGCCTCTCACTGACAGAGTCGAGCAACCCTAACTATAGGGTCGATTCAAAGAAACATGTAACAGCTTGGATTTTGGTGCCGATCATCCTATTTTTCCCGTCCGCTCGTGCATTCGTATGAACTTGCGAGTGATTCTATAAGCAAATACGTTTCTATCCTAAAATTTACGTCCGTTCGTATGGCAGTTCGGGAATCAGACCTATGTCAGTTTCCATCCTGAATTTTCCGTTTCATTTCTCAGGTTGCAACATTGGTTTTGCCCTTTTTCCTTTTCTGTCTGGACGTAAATCCTTCTGATCTTGCGGCTGCGCACTACAAACTTACCTCATTAAAGTGCATTCTAAATATTTGGTCTTATTTTTCTTTATTTTATTCATTTTGTAGTAACCAACCATTAATGAATGCATTTGCATAAGTAAATCTTACTTTGTTTAATTTTTAGTTAACTTGCATTTTTTACTTGTGGATTTAATTTTAATATTTTGGCTTCAAATGGTACAACTTAAAATTTTGTGTGTGGTTACCCACACCCTCTACATACAGATTGCTCTCAAATATAAAAAAACACCCAGCAACTTCTGCATGTTATGAGTCTAGAAACAGCCAAGATGGCGGCTCAGGTATTATCGGGCAGCCTGCAAACAGAAAGGGCCTTGTGACTGTGTTGCTCTGCATTCTTTGATTTCTGACCTTTCCGTGCCCCCAACTCTGCTGTGTCTGTGCAAAATACAGCAGTAACCCACATCCTGCACTTTATCCCGCTCTCCTCTCCTCAGTAAGTGTGATGCATCTGACCAAAGATGTGCTTAAATAATTAAACAAAGCAAAGGTAAACAACTACACCAATAAATGCAATCTAAAAATATTATTCTAGTACATCAATTTAAAAATAAATACCAAAGGACATAAGTTTCTTTAATTAACGCAAATATATTGCAAAATAAAGGTTTACATGCAAAGGACTAATTAAGGTCCACATTAAAATGCTTTTATAAGGCATACATGAATCAAGTATGCATTGCCATACAATTTATGGCCTCGGCCATGCTGATACATGCAGTTCATTGGAGCTCAAGACGCGCAGACTCCTCCACATAACCAAAAAACCTGTTCAAGAACAGCAATACGACTGCTAAAAGGTGTCGGCAGTGGCTTTCTTTTAAAACGCCTTTAGAGGTTTGAAAACTGTTCTCTGAATCACACCTAAACCCATTCGATTATCCTAAGTTTTACGTTTTAATCCTAAGTTTTAGGATTTGATCCTAAGTTTTACGTTTTGATCCTAAAATTTAGGAACGAACTTGCGATGATCGTAAGAGCATATACGCATTCGAACGTAGGCTCGTGCGAGTCGTAAATGGCCAAAAAAACAGGAAAAAATGACTAACACCCACCCAAACTTACGATTCTCGATCCGAAATCAATTAACTTTTGCTCTTTGAATCGAGGGGTATGTGTCCTGATAAGGACAGTTTGAGATGCAGTCAGACTTCTCTCCTCTCCTATGTGTCCTCACAATGACATTTAGTGCCCCTTTTTCCAGCCCTATGTTTTCCTAACTCAGCAGCAGCACCTATCCCTATCTAAGCACTGCTGAAATGAAATTTCAGGATGGAGTCACATGTCCTATCTGGCCACCATGTGCATGGCCGTGGTTTTAAATTTCAAAAAGCGGGTTAATTAACTACTCAGCAGCCAATCAACCAGCTTCCCTTTTTTCGTAAGAGCGCTCAGTATTTTTAAAGCAAACATTAATAAAGATAAAGATTATTATATATATATTGCTTTTTTTATATTTTTTGAATCCCTGGATTAGGGTGTTTTTTTGCACTGGCTCAGCAGTTATGCGAAACTGCAGTACATGGGAAGTGAAAGATGGGGCGTGGTTTTACTTTATATATTAGAATTTATATAACCTAGCTAAGCATGGAAGGGGCAGGTAGGTCATCCCTAGCCTGTGCAGCCTTTTAAGAACAGACAAATTCAAAAGGATTTTCTGTTACAACCTCTTTTACATATAGAACATACTCCGACATAATGAAATGGAACAGAAAACATTGAAATTAAAGCTCCTCCCATAAAGAGAACATTTTACAATTTTCACAGCTCCTGCTTCACACCCAGATAATGGTGCCTGTTTTAGCTGTAATGCTCCACTTACGCCATTCACTGCCACTGTTGTGTGTGACAATAAGTCATTGTGTCAAGTATGTCAAGTATGCATTTCTAGTTCCATGCCCTAAGAAGGGGATATCAGCAGGGGCTTTGGCCAAATGTATATTACAACTTCGGTGGGTTTTAGTCTGCTTTAACTGCTATTTCAGCTCTGCTTTCATGTACATTTTGTAGGGTGGCTTGGGACAGCAGTGAGAAGGCCACCTAGAAGAGCACACCAAAGGCCACCCAGTTTTGTGGCAAGGACTGGATTCCCACCTGTAGAAATGTCTTCTCTATTTTTCCTCTTCAGGGTGGTAGGAATTTAAAAACAGAAGGGTTAATGACCAGGACTGCAAGGCAAAACTACTTCCAGCTGCTCTTCGCAATCCAGTAACTGAAAAGCGATAGAAGGAGGGAAGAGACAATCTCCTCTCTTCCCTTCTCTGTTTATTTTCCTCTTTATATTCAGAAATGGATGGGACCCCAAAAAGCAATGCCCTTACTTCAGGGTGGGATCCCAGGTGTTAGGCTTATTCATTTAATGAGGAATAAATCCTTCCAAAAATCAAGCCTTTGAACATACTACTGTCTACAATACCCTCCTACCGAAGGTGGCATCCACTGAAGTTCTAACATCTATCTTATAATAATGTATGAACTGAAGACCAGGTAGCAGCTTTCCATGCCTGCTCTACTGAAACCTGGTGCTGAAAAACCCAGGAAGCTCCAATAGAGCTTAAATGTCTGAAGCCACAATGTTTGAAAAACAGCTTTTGCTGGGCTATTGAGGAGCCACCAGAATGGTTGGGATTCCCTTGTGGAATCTTTTTTAGTACTCGACCCAGGAGTGGCAACAGAGGGAATGCATATAGGAGCCTGAAAGTTGACCAAGGAAGGGTCAGGGCATTTGATGCTTGAATCAGGATACACATTTCAGAACCTTCCGTTTGTGTCGGGATGCAAAGATATCTATGTCTAGGAGCTCCCAGCACATGCAAAGAAACTGAGGGACCATTCTCCCTGATGAAGGACTGCCCTGCTTAAATTATCTGCTTGCATGTTGACCACTCCTGGTATGTAGATCACGGAGATACTTGGAACAAGCTCCTTGGCCCAAAGTAAAATCTGGCTCACCTCCTTGGGGGCTTTCCTGCTCCTGGTGCCCCCCTGGTGGTTGATATATGCTACTGCCGTCAGGTTGTCTGTTTGAACCCCAACAGGATGACCCTGCAGATCAAAGGTCCAATATGTGACAGACAATAGAATCGCTCTCAGCTCCAGGATTTGTGACCCCATGACACGCCCCAACCCATTAGGCTGACATCCATGATGACCATCTTCCATTGTACCGGAAGAAAGGATTTGCCCATTTGAAGAGGCTGAGGATTCAGGCACCAGGTTAGGGGATGCCTTACTGAGTGTGTCATACTGAGTGTGGTTCGATTCCAGATCAAATGCAATTGCAGGGGTCTTGTGTGCAACAGGCGCATTCCCTACTGGAAGAAAATTCACCCTCTGATAGCTCCTCCTGAGAAACTTCGGAAGCATACATCCTCCTCAGCCCCAGAGGAACCCAAATTCTTCCTTTTCTCAAATGCCTTACATGGAACTGCCGCTTTTAAATGAATTTCATTGTGGGCCAACCTCTCCGCAATATCCCACTTGACACCCTGGCTATCCTTGCAGGCCTAACCTGCCGAAGAAGCTCTAGGTTCTGAGGGCGCAATTCCAGAAGTCTCTCTAGGAAACCTCTCTGCAGGAGATATTTGTCTACCAAACTTAGTGAGTAATACTGTAGTGCAGTCGGCACAAATTGTACTGTCCTCATCTAGAGGCTTTTGCATGCATACTGGACATGGGGTGACCCTGTCTGCTAAGATACCAGACCCAAATACCCCAGATGCCTCTAGCCTTTAGGATTGTCTTTAGCAATGTCCAGTATAGGATAATTACAGCGTATCGCAAGTCCTTGTTATAACAGGTCCTCTTTCAGTGCATACAAGTCCAGGCTGTTAATCCACAGGTTCCAAGAACAGATAACACATAAAGTCCTTCGGATACAATTCAGCACTGTCAGTATTGGGAGCAACAAGGCACAGGCTCCTTATCCCAGCCTCTCCATCTCCACACTGGAAGCCTCAGCAACTCCTTTTATAGGGCTTTCTTCCTTCAATTAGTCTCATCACCTGGGAAGAACTGGGAGTAAGAGGAAAAACCCGTAGAGGATACAGGATGAGGATTGGATCTCTGATATCCCGGCATGGATCGTGCCTGCCTGAAAAACTTATGGGAAATATAGACCCCATCCACCACTTTTCCATACACTTTACCACAATATATACACACACACACACCTCCATACATTAAATCTTTACCTTCTCAGGTGCAACATCATAATGTTTAAATAAATAAATATATATATATACACACACACATACACACACACACACACACACACACACACACCTCCATTAATCTCAGGTGCAGCAGAAGCCCAGCAGCTAACAGTAGAGCAGCCACAGCAGCGACGCCTCGGGAAGCACAGGAGCCCTGGAGCAGCTGCAGCATCAACTCCGGTTAACGACCCAAATGGCTCATGACTGGGGAAGCCACCCCACTGTCCAAGGCAGCCGCCCAGATCCAAAAGCTGCAACAATAACCTAAACTGCGGTGGAAAAAGCAGCCGGTGCTATCCTGGAATACGATCAGCCACAAGGAGAAACAGGCAGCAGCAGACACAAACCTCCAACTCTAGCTGGTAGCAGCCCCTAAAGGTGGCGAACCAGGCAGCTATCCTTCCTCACTGCATAGACAAAAAGATGCATCAGGCTCTTCCTGTCGTCTAGCTCCGCCCCCTTGCTCGGGCACCCCGTCCCCAAAAAAGGGTGTGAAATTAAAAAATGTAAAGTTCCATACAAAAAATAAAAAATTGTGGGAAAAAACACGAGAAAAGAATATCATTCCCCCTGGTCCCCCTCTGCAGGCTCACCAAACAAAAATCTGCAGCTGACTTCTTTAAAGGCGGGACTTCAGCCCAAAAGTGACCACTTTATAAAGCAAAAGTGACGCCCTGTAGCACACCAAGACTTTGACGCTTACCCCTACAACTCTGATCCACATCAACAGCATAGCTGAGGGGGTATAATGGGTCCATCAGATCAGCTTCCCAAGTAAAGATCCTATAAAAAATAAATACATTTAGAGGAAAATAAATCCAGATACACCTTTACAGTGCAGTCCAGCTGCAAAAATAAAACTGGATTGTGGAGGTACAGCCGGAAGTATATATAGGGAGGAACCACACTTTTCTCTTACTGTCCATGCCCATCGATAATTAATCCAGTCGTTACTGATTTCCTGATGGCCTGGAGTGTATTAGGAGTGCATTTATATAAATAGTTTGTTTTTTCAAAAAAATCTGCAAAGATTCACTTTTGTTCATGCATTCAAATCAAATCCCTCAAATCTATCAAAAGCAGCTTTATAAACATTAGAACTTGAACGTGAATAGTTATGTGGCAATACTGGAAAGGATGACCCACGACGGCTAGTGTATGTCAGTGTGAATTGTGCTACAAACAAACACAGACTAGTAACCATAATCCAATTGTGACTATATTTGTACTTTACTGGTAAAATATTGCTGGTAAGAATATTGTACTACTTGCTCAGGTGAGCTCATTTGTGTAAATGCGCATGCGTACCCCATTCATTTAAGGTGTTTTCTATAAGGGAAGCACAGTAATGTCTTTAAATTATAGGTTTTTGGCCTCTTTGTTCAATGATTTGATATAGGTGTTTAGTGCTCGGCTGACTCGCCATTCTCACCTCCTGTTCCTTTATTGGTCAAAAAACACACACAAGGCAGCCGCGCCTAGAAATGGGCCACTCTCGCAAGTATAATTGCAAAATAATTAAAATCCCCTCTGTCCTACTGAAGGATAAGATGAGCTCTTGTTGGAGGGGTCCCCCCACCATCCCTTAAAATTATGGGTTTAAGTTTGGGTGTCACACACACATAAGAGACTTGTTTGTGTATATATCTGTTGTTAATAGGTTATCGCATGATTGAGGAAGCACCTATAATCCCTTGAGGTTTATTGGACTTCTTTATGCACTTATTTATTTACGATTTTTTGTTTTTGTTAAATGTGGCTTTTTCTGATGATTGAACATCAGGGACTAGTGGTGAAGCGGCGACTGAACAACAAGATAAGAAAGAGAATGGAGAGGAGACTACCATATTGACACAAAGAAAATACAATTGTTTATTTGAGCCATTTGTTTAGAAGAAACAAAATCCAAATAGATTTTTTTAAGCTCAGATGCTTTTTTAAGTTTATATAAGATTTTTGATTTGTTGTTCCTTGAGGCCATAATATATCATTTTATTTTAGAGATTTTATAGAGATTTAAAATAAGATTTAAACATATCTATGGTTGCTTTGATACTCACCCATGCCCCACATTTTCGCCATATAAGCCTATGAGACGCACCCTGGATTTGGAGTAGAAAAAAGATATTCTGAACCAAATGTTGTGCTAAATTACTACCTCCCAATCACCCCATTATAGACAGTATGCAGAATTCCGCCTGATCACACCATTACAGACCCCACATTACAGGCAGTAAGCAGTATTCCACATTAAAGGCAGGCAGGGGCATCCCAAATTACAGGCAGTGTGCGGGCATCCCCAATACAGACAGTGTGCGGGGATCCCCAATACAGGCAGTGTGCTGGCATCCCCAATACAGGCAGTGTGCTGGCATCCCCAATACAGGCAGTGTGCGGGCATCCCCAATACAGGCAGTGTGCGGGCATCCCCAATACAGACAGTGTGCGGGGATCCCCAATACAGGCAGTGTGCTGGCATCCCCAATACAGGCAGTGTGCGGGCATCCCCAATACAGGCAGTGTGCAGGCATCCCCAATACAGACAGTGTGCGGGCATCCCCAATACAGGCAGTGTGCGGGCATCCCCAATACAGGCAGTGTGCGGGCATCCCCAATACAGGCAGTGTGCGGGCATCCCCAATACAGACAGTGTGTGGGCATCCCCAATACAGTGTGCGGGCATCCCCAATACAGGCAGTGTGCAGGGATCCCCAATACAGGCAGTGTACAGGCATCCCCAATACGGGCAGTGTGCGGTCATTCCCAATACAGGCAGTGTGCAGGGATCCCCAATACAGGCAGTGTGCGGGGATCCCCAATACAGGCAGTGTGCAGGGATCCCCAATACGGGCAGTGTGCAGGCATCCCCAATACAGGCAGTGTGCTGGCATCCCCAATACAGGCAGTGTGCTGGCATCCCCAATACAGGCAGTGTGCAGGGATCCCCAATACGGGCAGTGTGCTGGCATCCCCAATACAAGCAGTGTGCGGGGATCCCCAATACAGGCAGTGTGCGGGCATCCCCAATACAGGCAGTGTGCTGGCATCCCCAATACAGGCAGTGTGCAGGCATCCCCAATACAGGCAGTGTGCAGGGATCCCCAATACGGGCAGTGTGCAGGGATCCCCAATACGGGCAGTGTGCAGGCATCCTCAATACGGGCAGTGTGCAGGCATCCCCAATACGGGCAGTGTGCAGGGATCCCCAATACAGGCAGTGTGCAGGGATCCCCAATACGGGCAGTGTGCAGGCATCCCCAATACGGGCAGTGTGCAGGGATCCCCAATACAGGCAGTGTGCAGGGATCCCCAATACGGGCAGTGTGCAGGGATCCCCAATACAGGCAGTGTGCAGTCATCCCCAATACGGGCAGTGTGCGGGCATCCCCAATACAGGCAGTGTGCGGGGATCCCCAATACAGGCAGTGTGCGGGCATCCCCAATACAGGCAGTGTGCTGGCATCCCCAATACAGGCAGTGTGCAGGCATCCCCAATACAGGCAGTGTGCAGGGATCCCCAATACGGGCAGTGTGCAGGGATCCCCAATACGGGCAGTGTGCAGGCATCCCCAATACAGGCAGTGTGCAGGCATCCCCAATACAGACAGTGTGCTGGCATCCCCAATACAGGCAGTGTGCGGGCATCCCCAATACAGGCAGTGTGCGGGCATCCCCAATACAGGCAGTGTGCGGGCATCCCCAATACAGGCAGTGTGCGGGCATCCCCAATACAGGCAGTGTGCGGGCATCCCCAATACAGGCAGTGTGCGGGCATCCCCAATACAGGCAGTGTGCTGGCATCCCCAATACAGGCAGTGTGCGGGCATCCCCAATACAGACAGTGTGCGGGCATCCCCAATAGAGGCAGTGTGCGGGCATCCCCAATACAAGCAGTGTGCTGGCGTCCCCAATACAGGCAGTGTGCTGGCATCCCTAATACGGGCAGTGTGCAGGCATCCCCAATACAGGCAGTGTGCTGGCATCCCCAATACAGGCAGTGTGCGGGCATCCCCAATACAGACAGTGTGCGGGCATCCCCAATAGAGGCAGTGTGCGGGCATCCCCAATACAAGCAGTGTGCTGGCATCCCCAATACAGGCAGTGTGCGGGCATCCCCAATACAGGCAGTGTGCGGGCATCCCCAATACAGGCAGTGTGCAGGCATCCCCAATACAGGCAGTGTGCGGGCATCCCCAATACAGGCAGTGTGCGGGCATCCCTAATACGGGCAGTGTGCGGGCATCCCCAATACAGGCAGTGTGCTGGCATCCCCAATACAGGCAGTGTGCGGGCATCCCCAATACAGGCAGTGTGCGGGCATCCCCAATACAGGCAGTGTGCGGGCATCCCCAATACAGGCAGTGTGCGGGGATCCCCAATACAGGCAGTGTGCGGGCATCCCCAATACAGGCAGTGTGCTGGCATCCCCAATACAGGCAGTGTGCGGGCATCCCTAATACGGGCAGTGTGCGGGCATCCCCAATACAGGCAGTGTGCTGGCATCCCCAATACAGGCAGTGTGCGGGCATCCCCAATACAGGCAGTGTGCGGGCATCCCCAATACAGGCAGTGTGCGGGCATCCCCAATACAGGCAGTGTGCAGGGATCCCCAATACAGGCAGTGTACAGGCATCCCCAATACAGGCAGTGTGCTGGCATCCCTAATACGGGCAGTGTGCGGGCATCCCCAATACAGGCAGTGTGCTGGCATCCCCAATACAGGCAGTGTGCGGGCATCCCCAATACAGGCAGTGTGCGGGCATCCCCAATACAGGCAGTGTGCGGCCATCCCCAATACAGACAGTGTGCGGGCATCCCCAATAGAGGCAGTGTGCGGGCATCCCCAATACAAGCAGTGTGCTGGCGTCCCCAATACAGGCAGTGTGCTGGCATCCCTAATACGGGCAGTGTGCGGGCATCCCCAATACAGGCAGTGTGCTGGCATCCCCAATACAGGCAGTGGGCAGGCATCCCCAATACAGGCAGTGTGCGGGCATCCCCAATACAGGCAGTGTGCGGGCATCCCCAATACAGGCAGTGTAAGGGCATCCCCAATACAGGCAGTGTGCAGGCATCCCCAATACAGGCAGTGTGCAGGCATCCCCAATACAGGCAGTGTGCGGGCATCCCCAATACAAGCAGTGTGCGGGCATCCCCAATACAGGCAGTGTGCAGGCATCCCAAATACAGGCAGTGTGCAGGCATCCCCAATACAGGCAGTGTGCGGGCATCCCCAATACAAGCAGTGTGCGGGCATCCCCAATACAGGCAGTGTGCGGGCATCCCCAATACAGGCAGTGTGCAGGCATCCCCAATACAGACAGTGTGCTGGCATCCCCAATACAGGCAGTGTGCGGGCATCCCCAATACAGGCAGTGTGCAGGCATCCCCAATACAGGCAGTGTGCAGGCATCCCCAATACAGGCAGTGTGCGGGCATCCCCAATACAGGCAGTGTGCAGGGATCCCCAATACAGGCAGTGTGCGGGCATCCCCAATACAGGCAGTGTGCGGGCATCCCCAATACAGGCAGTGTGCGGGCATCCCCAATACGGGCAGTGTGCAGCATACCCTGAAAACCAAGCAAAAAAAAAAAAACTTACAGTATATTCCTGCCGCAAGTACAGAGCGGGCCGATTGCCGCCCGGGGGGGGGCGTGGCCTGTGACTCCTGCCAGCATCCATTGATGCTAGCAGGAGTCACAGGCCACGCCTCCTGGGCCAGAATTGGCCCATTCTGAACTCACTGACTGCCGCTCCCCACCGCCTCTGTAGGAGGCTTCTATTGTGGGACCTTTTCCTTCATTATATTCATGCACTGTCACTTTGGAGAGATAGGGCTTGATTCAACAAAGTGAAAAATATGGTTTGATTGGAAAATTGGATTGCATGCGAAAAAACGTAAAAGTTTCAACAAAGCTGACTAATTAAATCGTCCATACGAAAATGGCTTTAGTAAGCAAAAATTTCAATCGAATTTTCCATCTGAAAATTGTAAATATCTGAAAGTGTCCCTGTTGCTGAAAAGTCTTTACCGCAAATGCTGCATTAGTTTCCCACACAGCTTTAGAATGATCAGGTGACATCCCCATATAATATATCATTTGTGACAATTGTTTTTTAATGCACTTGTACAACTAGTCTTTTTGTTATGAAGGATCACATTCATTCATGTAATGCAGGATACGTATTTATCAAGGCAACTGGACATTGTTTTCTTTTGCTTCACATGTTTTGTTATTTATCCCACTATTAGGAAAAGCAGCCCAATTGCAGTTGCCTAAATGTATTCCTTAAAGTGGACCAACACCCAGGATTTTCACTATCCTGGGTGCTGGTCCACTTCCGCGGGGCAACCTGATCGGGGATGCCCCGCTGTGTGAAACCCCCCAGAAAGCCCCTAAAATCTTACCTTATCGGCGACGGACAAGCGCCTCTTACAGGGCGCGCGCCCTGGCCATTCACAAACGGCCGGCGCGGGTGCGCGCCCTGCTGGAGGGACGCGTGGGAGGCGGCGGCGGCTTGTCCGTCGCCAATAAGGTAAGATTTTAGGGGCTTTCTGGGGGGTTTTACACAGCGGGGCATCCCGAGTTTGGATGCCCCGCGGGGAGGGAGCTGATCGGCCCGGGAATCTTATAGATTCCCAGGCCGATCAGGGGTGGGTGTTGGTCCACTTTAAGATATGGGAAAGTTCACTTTGCTTTGTAAGTTTTTCAAGTATGAACTGAAAGAAGAATCATGGCCCTTCCTACAGATTACCAGACTGGTGCACCAGGCACAGTAATCCCAGGGTCAGAATGCTGAACAGTCTGCCCCTGACAACTTACCAGCTCCATGGCCTTGGCCAAGATTTAGCACTTTTCCTGGGGTGTCTGCTTTATTTTATTTTAGTAAAACAGTAATTTAAAAAAAAGTATTAAAGAGCTGTATTGAGTAACAGATCAAGGCAACTGGACTGTTTTCTTTTGCTCCACATGTTTTGATATTTATCCACTGGATGTATGTATGAATTTAACATTGCCTATTGGGAAAGGAGGCTGGATGACTATTGTAACATATCAAAGCAAAAAAATACTATTGCAATTGCCGACCTACTGGAGTTAACTTTTTATTTATTTATTTTTACTGTTTTAATAAAAATGAAAACAAATCATGGCCCCTCCCTGCAGATTACCATGCTAGTGCATCTGTCTGGTCCTAGCAACTCACTAGCCCCAATAGCCTTTGGACGCTCATGCTTTGCCTGGGGTGTCGGCCATTTTAAATTAAAAAGTTAAAAAATATAAAATCAATTCCGCATGTCTTTTATGCCGATTAAAAAACACATGCTGGCAGTTGCTAACCTGGCTTTTTTGGGTAACAAAAAAAACATAGGGGAATGTGCTGCTGGGGCAAATGTGAATAATTTGTTCAAAAGAGTAGGAAAAACTTTGCTGAATCAAACTAATGTTGTGAATTTCAGTTGTATTTTTTCACTTTAGACATTTTTTTCACTTCATGAGAGAAAAGAAGTGAAAACAATTAGTGTAGTAAATGAAACATATTTTTTCTTTGTTAAATCACAAGAATTTGAAAAAGCTAAAACTGTAGCATTTTTTCTCATAAAACAGGCTACTTTCTTTTTACAAACTTTGTTGAAACGACCCCATAGAGTGTGTGGAGGTTAAAAGCGCCACTTGGATAGCATGTTTTATTAACTATTTATGCAATGTTTGGTAGTTATCATTTATATTAATGAAGTTGGTTGCTGATTAAGCACAGAGATTGGTCACATATTTATTGTAGGTATAGCTTAGCTTTATCAAATGGATATTGGTAATATTTATTCTGTCACATCAAGTTATGTAACGCTATTGCCTTTTCTAACTACTTATAGCACTAGTCACTTTATTCTGTTTGGATCAAGACCTAATAGGGCTGCTTGGTATATGTTATGTATTAGCATCAGGTCCAGTTGGGGTGGTTTTGGTTTTAATAGTTTATGTCATGTTTCATGTATTTTTGTGTGCTTTTTTTCTCTCTTGCATTTTGATTAATTAAAGAATCTTTTGCAATTATACTTGGGAGAGAGTACCCCATTTCTAGGCTCGGTTGCCTTGTGGGTGATTTTGGACTTTGAAGATTTTGAGCCTAGGGTAGCACCTCTCCTTGCAATTAGCCATTATTCATTTATTATTGTGGTGCCCACTTTGCGCGTTTTGTATACAGTGATTGGTTTGGGGCTTTGGGGATTGGCGGGGAGCCCTGAGTCAGGGTTCCTTTCCTTTTTCCTATCCACAATACCCCTGTGAAGCACACTACTATGGCTTTGAGTATTGAGGCATTGGAACAACATTGGATAAGGTACACATACTATTGAGGGCCGCACAGTACCTGATGGTTTCAGGGATATATCTCAGGAACTTAGAACTGCTTATTTTAGCCGTACAAAGCTATGGTGGAATATACAAACATTAGAAGCATATAAGGAACAAGGCTTATGCCCAAGGGAATTGAGAGTCCAAACTTGTCTCAATCAACTGGGAACATACCTTCTGTGAGCAATCCAGACACTGGAGGGCCTTTATTTATTTTTTTTTAAATGCAAACCCACCAGCAAACCGTGTACACAGGTCCGGAGCAGTGGGCTGCCACAAGTGCAGTGCCCAGGAAGCAGTTATGTGGATTAGATACTTTGCTCAAAAAGCACATCAGTCATGTCCCAGACTGGCATTCATCTGCCATCCTCCAGTCACAAGACACCTGCTACACGGACCTGGGCGCTCGCCGCAGGGATGGGACAGAGCCCGCCGCTGCTTCTTACGGCCAGCTCCGTGAATGGGGTGGGCGTGGCTTGCGCCGGCGCTGATGCTACGCAGGCCACACCCACCCAATTCACGGAGCCGCCCCCCCAACAAAGCGGTGTCAGCGGGGGATGCCACACTGCCAATGGGAATGGGGGGGAGAGGGATGCCACAGTGCCAATGGGAATGGGGGGAGAGGGATGCCACACTGCCAATAGGAACGGGGAGAGAGGGATGCCACACTGCCAATAGGAACGGGGAGAGAGGGGGATGCCACACTGCCAATGGGAATGGGGGAGAAGGATGCCACACTGCCAATAGGAACGGGGAGAGAGGGTGATGCCACACTGCCAATGGGAATGGGGGAGAGGGATGCCACACTGCCAATGGGAATGGGGGAGAGGGGGATGCCACAGTGCCAATGGGATTGGGGGAGAGGGGGATGCCACACTGCCAATGGGAATGGGGGAGAGGGATGCCACACTGCCAATGGAAATGGGGGGAGAGGGATGCCACGGTGCCAATGGGAACGGGGGGAGAGGGATGCCACACTGCCAATAGGAACGGGGAGAGAGGGGGATGCCACACTGCCAATGGGAATGGGGGGAGAGGGGGATGCCACACTGCCAATGGGAATGGGGGGAGAGGGGGATGCCACACTGCCAATGGGAATGGGGGGAGATGGATGCCATACTGCCAATGGGAATGGGGGAGAGGGATGCCACACTGCCAATGGGAATGGGGGAGAGGGATGCCACAGTGCCAATGGGAACGGGGAGAGAGGGGGATGCCACACTGCCAATGGGAATGGGGGAGAGGGATGCCACAGTGCCAATGGAAATGGGGAGAGAGGGGGATGCCACACTGCCAATGGGAATGGGGGAGAGGGGGATGCCACACTGCCAATGAGAATGGGGGAGAGGGGGATGCCACACTGCCAATGGGAATGGGGGAGAGGGGGATGCCACACTGCCAATGAGAATGGGGTAGAGGGGGATGCCACACTGCCAATGGGAATGGGGGAGAGGGGGATGCCACACTGCCAATGGGAATGGTGGGAGAGGGGGATGCCACACTGCCAATGGGAATGGGGGAGAGGGGGATGCCACACTGCCAATGGGAATGGGGGAGAGGGGGATGCCACACTGCCAATGGGAATGGGGGAGAGGGGGATGCCACACTGCCAATGGGAATGGTGGGAGAGGGGGATGCCACACTGCCAATGGGAATGGGGGAGAGGGGGATGCCACACTGCCAATGGGAATGGGGGGAGAGGGGGATGCCACACTGCCAATAGGAACGGGGAGAGAGGGGGATGCCACACTGCCAATAGGAACGGGGAGAGAGGGGGATGCCACACTGCCAATGGGAATGGGGGGAGAGGGGGATGCCAAACAGCCTATGGGAGCGGGGGGAGAGGGGTATGCCACACTGCCAATGGGAATGGGGGGAGAGGGGGATGCCACACTGCCAATGGGAATGGGGGGAGAGGGGGATGCCACACTGCCAATGGGAATGGGGGGAGAGGGGGATGCCACACTGCCAATGGGAATGGGGGGAGAGGGGATGCCACACTGCCAATGGGAACGGGGGAGAGGGGGATGCCACACAGCCAATGGGAATGGGGGGAGAGGGGGATGCCACACAGCCAATGGGAATGGGGGGAGAGGGGGATGCCACACAGCCAATGGGAACGGGGAGAGAGGGGGATGCCACACTGCCAATGGGAATGGGGGGAGAGGGGGATGCCACACTGCCAATGGGAATGGGGGGAGAGGGAGATGCCACACAGCCAATAGGAATGGGGGAGAGGGGGATGTCACACAGCCAATAAGAATGGGGAGAGAGGGGGATGCCACACAGCCTATGGAAATGGGGGAGAGGGGGATGCCACACAGCCTATGGAAATGGGGGAGAGGGGGATGCCACACAGCCAATGGGAATGGGGGGAGAGGGGGATGCCATACAGCCAATGGGAATGGGGAGAGAGGGGGATGCCACACTGCCAATGGGAATGGGGAGAGGGGGATGCCACACAGCCAATGGAATTGGGGGAGGGGGGGGATGCCACACAGTCTATACTAATGGGGGAGGGGGAATGCCACACAGCCAATGGGAATGGGGGGGGGGGAATGGAGGAGGGGGATGCCACATAGCCTATGGAAATGGGGGGAGAGGGGGATGCCACACAACAAATGGGAATGGGGGGAGAGAGGGATGCCACACAGCCAAAGGGGACGGGGAGAGAGGGGGATGCCACACTGCCAATGGAAATGGAGGGAGGGGGGATGCCACACAGCCAATGGGAACAGGGAGAGAGGGGGATGCCACACTGCCAATGGAAATGGGGGGGGATGCCACACAGCCTATACTAATGGGGGGAGAGGGATGCCACACAACCAATGGGAATGGGGGGAGAGGGGGATGCCACACAGCCAATGGGAATGGGGAGAGAGGAGGATGCCACTCTGTCAATGGGAATGGGGTGAGGGGGATGCCACACAGCCTATCTGCCAATGGGAATGGGGGGCACACTGCCTATATGGGGAATAGGAGGGGGGAATGCCACACTGACTATATGAGGAATAGGAGGGGAAATGCCACACTGCCTATTTGGGGAATAGGAGGGGGGAATGCCACACTGCCTATTTGGGGAATAGGAGGGGGGAATGCCACACTGCCTATTTGGGGAATAGGAGGGGGGAATGCCACACTGCCTATTTGGGGAATAGGAGGGGGGAATACCACACTGCCTATTTAGGGAATAGGAGGGGGAATGCCACACTGGCTATGGGAATGGGGGAAGGCACATTGCCTATATGGGGAATAGGAGAGGGGGAATGCCACACTGCTTATGATAATGGGGTGCACACTGCCTATATGGGAATGGGAGGGGGGATGCCACACTGGGTGTATGAGGAATGGGATGGGGCATGCTACACTGTCTATGGAATGGGGGCATCCCACACGGCCTATGGGAATGGGATAGGGGAATGCCAAACTGTCTGTAATGGTGCGTTTTTGGTTTAAAATATTTTTTTTTCTTATTTTCCTCCCCCAAATCCTAGGTGCGTCTTATAGGGCAAAAAAATATGGTATATCTCTTGTAGGAGACAAAAGGCTGGAGACAAAATACAAGACTGCTCTCTCCATTTCAATTTTTTTTTTCTTCGATTTCTTCTTTCCTTTTGAAGCTGATCATTATTTACAGCAACTATTTACATATTTACCACTCCACTAAGACTAGGCATCCAAGACATGGATATAACAACCTAGCACACAGGGAGGGTCTAATGTCATGAAGTAATAATGAAAGAGAAATCAATTCTACAGGTAAGTACTCACAGAATTATCTTTTCATTTTACTTCAGATCATCAGAGTAATTCAGTAATAATTGGGACCTCCAAAAGCAGTACCCTTAATTCAAGTGGGATCCCAAAAAACCCTTATTCCTTTCTATCAGTAATAAGTCATTTCAAAAACATTTAGTTTACTACTGTCTGTAATACCTTCCTACCAAAGGCGGCATCCGTCGAAGCTCTAACATCTGCCCTTTGCCAATTTGGTAAATGTATGAATTGAAGACCAAGTAGCGGCCTTGCATACTTGTTCTACTGAAGCTTGATGCTGAAAAGCCCAAGAAGCTCCAATAGCTCTTGTCAAATGAGCAGTAATCCTAAAGGGAGGATCCTTCCCTTTGGAGCCATAGGCTCTTAAAAACTGCCTGACTAATCCTTCGGCTGATGGAAGACTTAGCTGGCAAAAAACCTTTCCATCGACCCTCAGGTATGACAAATACCTACGGAAAGATTGTGTAGCAGTGAGATAGTATCTTAGTGCTTTCACTACATCCAGCGAATGAAGAATCCTTTTATCGGACACTGGAGTAGGACATAAGGAAGGCAAATTCTCCTCTTCATTAAGATGGAAAGGAGAAAACCACCTTAGGAAGAACATCCTGTTTAAAGCAGAAGACAGCCTTGCCATTATGTAACACTAAATAAAGGAGACTTGACTAATAAGCTACTAATTCAGAAACCCTCCTGACTGAGGTTATTGCCACTAAAAAGATAACCTTAAGAGTCAATAAACTTAATGACACATCTGCCAATGGTTCAAAAGGAGGACCCTGAAGAGTTCAGGTCCCAAACCGGCAGCAGTGGCTTATGAGGAGGCCGCACATAAGCGACTCTCTATACAAAAGTTTTTACGAAAATAAATTTACTCTCGGCACTGGGTTTCTGAAAAAAAAAATAGATACAGCAGATATCTGTCCCTTTAAAGTACTCAATTGAAGACCTTCATTAAGACCTTACTGCAAAAAATCCAATACTCTGGGAACAGAAAAAGTTCTACAAGCAAACCCTCTGGATTCGCACTAAGCGATAAATGCTCACCAGACTCTAAAGTAGATCATTGATGAAGACCTCTTCCTGGCCTGAATCATAGTCTGGATGACTCTGGCAGAAAACCCCCTTTCTGCCAAGATGAAGGATTCAATAGCCAGGCCATCAAAGCCAGAACTCGTGAATTGGGATGCCTTAGAGGCCCCTGTGTGAGAAGATCTGGATTGTCCGGTAACCTCCACGGGTCGCCTTCTAACATCTTTACTATGTCTGAGAATCAGCTTCTTCTTGGCCACTGAGGAGCCACCAGAATGGTTGGAACTCCCTTGCAAGCTATCTTTTATAGTGCTAGACCCAGGAGTGGAATCGAAGTGAATGCATAAGAATGATGACCACTGAAAGGTCAGGGCTTCTGTTGCTATTGATAGAGGATCCCTGGACCAGGACACAACCCCTGGAACCTTCCGATTGTGCCATGATGCAAAGAGATCTACATCCAGGATCCCCCAGCACATGCATAGAGATTGAAAGACCCTCTGACAGAGATCATTCTCCCTGATGCAGGACCACTCTGCTGATGTTCGGCCTGCAAGTTGTCCACTCCAGGTATATGTACAGCCGAGATGCATGAAACCTGTTTCTCGGCCCAAAGTAAAATCTGTGAGGGCTTCACTGCTTCTGGTGCCCCTCTGGTGGTTGATATATGCCACCGCCATCCAATTGTCTGTTTGAACCTGAATGGGATGCCCCCTCAGATGGGATGTCTGAGACACAATAGAATCGCTCTCAGTTCCAGGATATTTATGGGGAGTCTGCTCTCCTTCGGACTCCACTGTCCATGGAATGTTTGTGACTCCATGACACCCCCCAACCAGTTGGCATCCATGGTGATGATCTTCCACTGTACTGGAAGGAAGGATTTGCTGATCTGAAGGGGCTGAGGACTCCAGACTAGAGACTGCCTTGTTGAATGTGTCATGCAAAAAGAGAGTGATCCAGAGTTTGTGTGTCTCGATCCCAGATTGTGAGCAATTCCATCTGCAGGGGTCTTGTGTGAAAACTGTGCAAAAAGTACTGCCTCAAGCAAGATACCATCAGATACCTTTGATGAATCATCGGGTGAGGGCAAGACAAGAGACCCTGTACCCTGGCCTGGAGTAAAAGTCTCCAGCGTGCCCGCCGAAGGCTGCAGTAATTGGGCCAATGAGCCCTGGAGTTTAATGGCCAATTGGCCAGGGGTTTCTGGGCGGAAACGCCCTTGTAAGTTGAACTGGGCAATCAGCCCAAAGATTGTAAGTACACCAATCATGCACATTCCCTTGTCCAATCCCGGTTAGTTCAGCCCACTCCTTCACATCCAATCCCATCAGCTCCATCCCAATAAAGTTTGGTTCCCCGCAGTCATTCCTTGCCCGTGATAGCGTGCTGCTGGGTGTGATTATCTGTATCCGAACTTTTCCGTTATTTATCTTGCTGTGTATGACCATCCCGTGATTGCCGCCTGGACCGACCTTTGCCTGTTTCCGACTACGATTTGCCTGCTCCCTTGTACTGCGTACTCGTGACCTCCCGGCTTGACCCTTGGCTCGACTTTGACTACTCTTCCGTCTCATCCTTTTGTGCCGCGCTTATCTGGATTTATCTCCCGTGTATGACCCCTGCTTGCCTGACCTCGCCCAGTCTCGTTCCGGGTTCATCCGCCTTCCTCCCCGTAAGTCCGCATCCTTTGTGCTACCAAGTCCTGGGGGCAACCGTGCCCAGTGAGGCATATAAAGCGTCCCAGCAGACAGGGGGCTTGACTATAGGTGGAGCTGGCAGCGGATATTGGGGGTTGCGGACTTACTTAGAAGGTGGGTGTCCCATAGGACCTGACAGGAAATTTGTGTGTGCATCTCATGGCTTATACGTATAGAAAAATGGACTTGGATGCTGATAACTGATGGAGTTAATGGGAAGATTGAGGACAATCCTGGAGGAAAACCTGTAAGAGGCTGCAAAAGACTTGAGACAAAAGTTCAGCTTCCAGAAGGACAAGGACCCTAAATGTACAGCCAAAGCTCTAATAAAATGGTTTAAATCAGAGTATATTCATGTGCTGCAATAGCCCAGTCATTGTCCAGACCTAAATCCCACCAAGAACATGTGGAAATAGTTGATAATCGCCGTTAACAAATGCCCTCCAATTTGACTGTGATAGAGCTATTTTGCTAGAAGTATGGGTAAACATTTCAGCCTCGAGATGTGCAAAGCTGGCAGAGACATAACACAACAGACTCGCAGCTGTAATTGCAGCTAAATGTGATCTTACCATGTATTTTCTCAGGGAGCAGAATAATAAATATATTTTTTTTAACTAAAAACCATGTACCATTTTTAACACTTCACAAATACATGTTACTTTGTGTTGCTCCATGCTAGAACAACTCAATAAGATATATTAAAGTGGAATGATCACCAGGATTTTGACTGTCCTGGTGATTGGTCCTTGACCCGGAGGCATCCCGATGTTGGATGCCCCCCTGTGTGAAACCCCCCATATAGCCCTGTTTCACCCCCCTTTCCAATATTCCCACAGCACATAGACTCGGTCCAATCAGTGCTTTATGCAGCAAATACTAATGTGCGGTATAAAGCTTCTGATTTTAACTGCGTGCCTGGCATAGGCATGGCGATGGCTATATCCCCGTAAAGTTTAAAAATATGAAAACGTTCAAGGGGTATGAATATTTCTTGAACATACTTTCCTTGATAGTTTCCTTCATTCATGTCTTCCCGCTGTCCGACACATCTTGATGCGCACTGCACACTGTTATTCCGGTTGTCGTTACTGAGATCAGATGTCTTATTAGTGCGTGCGCCAGGCCGAGTTGACCAGCGTGATTACATGGATGAAGGAATCTCTGCTTTCGCCTGATCCTATGAGGTACACAAGGCCATAGGTTCTGATGCTGTAAATTACTATGAAGTGGTCATCTGCCAGGGCTGGTGAGTTTCTTTCTAAAGAGCCTCTAGCCCAGTACAAGATACACTACAAACTTACAGGTAATGATTTCACTGTCAACATGTATTGCTTAATTACCAAAAAACGCAGATGGGAAGATTTTTTAATGAAGTATATTAGTGAAATGTGTGTTATAATGCATATTTTTATAAATTGGCATTTTATTTTTAGACCACTTCAATGATATTTCTCTGGGTTGGATGGCTATTCAATTGCTGGAGGTGCCAAATTGGTAATCTGGCACTAATGGTACTGCTTGGTGTGCTTTCCACCGTTGTCTACAAAAGGATCATAGCTGTGGGAGGTCATTCCAAATTGGTGATGCTGGAGGTCTCTGGCGTGGGTGGGGAGCTATGCTTCCTGGTAAGCATATTGTTACAGGGGTAGATCTCAGATAAAGATCTTAAACTGGGTATTTGTTACTCCTTTTACCCCTTGTACCCTGCACGTATTTGCTTCTTGTGTCTTGCAGAGTTTAAGATGGGACTGATGCATTTAGAGGCCGCCTGCATATAGGAAGTGCTGCTGGGCTTCCTATTACTGTGCATTGTCAGTTGATTCCAGGCAGCAGCATGGCTGAGATGCTGGGAGAGGAAGCTCCAAAATGTCCGCTACCTTTCTTTTCCAACGGTGCCAGGCAGTTGGTGTTTAGAGTGACAACACTACGTTCCTTTTGCAAGATTACTGTGTATGTAGAGGGGCACAAGACTTCACTGCAACTGGCTTTGTCGTCTACCTAGATACTGTATATGTGTATTGTGATTATAAAAATACAATTCTGTGATTCTCACCTGTAGAATTGATTTCTCTCTGTATCCATTCCAGGGCGTTAGGAAATCAGATAAGAATGGGTCAACTCTCGACCAAAGGGCATGGACTGCAAAACAAAAGGTGTGGTGACTCATGGCCTACATATACTCCGGCTGCACCTCTGCTATCCATTAACTGAAAAACAGTAGACACAGCCACCTGGGAGGATAAGCCATCCTAAGAAGCCCTATGTATTTGTCGGAGACAAAAGAGAGACAAAATAAGCTACTCTCTACCTCCACCCGACTAGGCATCCGAGGAATGGATATAGTAACCTAGCAGATAGGGAGGGACTGATGCTCTGGAGCGGATACAGAGAATTCACAGAATTGTATTTTATCACCTATACCACTCCAGGGCTTCAGAAAATCAGTAATTAATTATTACTTCAGGGTGGGATCCCAAGAATTAAATCCTAATCATTTAATTAAGAGTAAGCCATTCCAAAATCAAACTACTACCGTCCGTAATATTTTCCTACCAAAGGCGGGATTCGCCGAGGCTTTAACATCTACCTTATAAAATTCGGTAAACATATGAACTGAAGACCAAGTACAGTACAGCCTTGCGTACTTGTTCCACCGAGGCCTGGTGCTGAAAAGCCCAGGATGCTCCAATGGCTCGTGTAGAATGAGCTGTAACTTGAGAGAGGGGATTCTTCCTCCTTGGAGATATAGGCCATTATTACCGCGTGTCTAATCCATCGGCTAATGGTAGACTTAGCTGGCAGAAGACCCTAGCATAAACCACACCAATACTGCTTCTTTTCCCACAATCTACAAAACAAAAGAAAAATAACAAAATTAACTATAATAATACACAGGCTCTCCACCCAGTGAACAGCCCCCGCAGCGGCCTTACTACATCTAAGGCAATGGACCAGGCAGCAACCTCTCCTTGCTGCATCCACAGAAGAAAGCGTCTGCCACTCCCCCCCCCCCCACCTCGCTCAAGCGTCCCCGCTCCCAAAAAAGGGGCGCAAAATTAAAAATGTAAACTGCCATATATAAAAAAAGTAAATTGTGGGAAAAAAGCAAGAAAGAAGTTATCCCATGGTCCCACCTGCAGGTGTCACCAGACAAAAACCTGTTACTGACCGTCCCATCAGGTGGGAACTCCATCCCCTGAGTGTCAGCTTCATAAAAACCAAAGTGACACCCCATAGCGCCCCAAGACCCTGGCGCTTACGCCTACCACCCTGATCCGCATAAACTGTGCTATATCAATTAGGTACATCAGCCGCTGTGTATTACCAGGGGCTTGTTGGGATTGTACAAATCCTATAGGCGTGCATTCATCTGGATTCCTGGACCTTGATTCTCATTGATCATTTATCAGGGCAGTACCCTTTATTATTATTTTTGTTCACTTACATACAAGTGTGTTCTTTGTACCAATATCATTATTACAGTGTGTGGCGGGGGTTAGCCTAGGGGCGCTCCCCTGCCATTTGCTTTTATTTGGTGTCCTTTTGGAGATTGTGGACACACAAACACAATTGTTTGTGGTCTGTGCACAAAACATTTTTGTCTAATAGCACTTTATAGTTGTGTCACAGGGGGACAGTGCAATATTATTGTGTATTGCACATCAGATTGTTTTTTTAGATTTCTGTGATTTTTGAAGTACTTGGTCACTTTAATTTTTTATCTTAATTTTTTGATAGCTTTAACCCTTTAAATGCCAAGCACGTAGTATCTACGTGGTTGCTTCTCCTACCGTTAGGTGCCAAGCACGTACAAACTACGTGCCTGGCATTTCCCCCTGTTAAAAAATAGAAAAAAATAAACACTTACCTCTGGTATCCATGTGATACCACCGGGGGGCATCCGATCCCTCCCCATCGTCCTCCGTCTTCAGGAGGGGGCCCGAAACTGGCCAGATGCCAGTGGTGATCGGAGCAGGGTGGGTGAGAGGCGAGGAGCCTTCTTTCCTCTCACTGCCCTGCGCTGATCACTATCGGCATCTGTCACTGACAGCGGTGAGGGATGCAGGATCGGAGGTGAGTAAAAAAAAAAAAAAACAAATGTCATTTTTTTTCTCTTTGTGTCTGTGTCTTTTTTTTTCATTTAACCGCTTGTGAACTGGTAAGGGATCCATGAGATCCCTATACTAGTTCACAAGGCTGGGGGCTGGCAAGTCACTTGCGGCTAGCCATTAACCCCCGGGGGGGGACAGAAGAGCCCGTGGCCACGGGCTATGCAGGCTTGTAGCCTGCAGGGCCAGGGTCACAAAAGCTGGCCCCTGCGTCCTGTTCCTACAAGCCCTGCATAGCTGGTCCCGGGCTGGTTACTTCGGGTAAGGGGGACCCCATGTCATTTTTTGGGGGGATTTTTAAGGGTTTTTAACCCTTAAAAATCCCCCCAAAAATGCCCCCCCCCCCAAGGAGGGGGGACTCTATGTAATTTATTTTCACGATTTAACCCTTTGTAGTGTGGATGGTAGTTGTATTTTATTAGTAAATGTTATAAAGCACTTGTTTCAGTTTGGGGGGTGTCCTGGGCAGGAACGGGGGCTACTGATAAATATGTGGTACCATTCTAATTGGTAGAAATGGGGCTTTCGCATGCAATATGGTTTTCTTTAATAAAATACATATTTTATTTAAAATAAAGGAGGCAATTTTCTAAAAAATGTTTTATTTATTTATTTTTTACTTAATAATATTGTAAAAACAGAACAAAGTTTTCAAACAAGACATTTCATGTTAAAGCTTAAACTCTGCTGCAAAAATAAATATATATCATTTTCCTGAAAATTCCTGCAAAAATGGCACAAAATGGGAAAAAATGACCTGTCAACAGAAGTGGCAATTAAAAAGGTTAAAAGTAGCTATGCATTTTGGGTATTGTTCTGTTCGGGGGACCTTGCGCTTTCAGGCTTAGCTTGTTTTTTCTTGTTTGCATATTTATATTTTAGGAAAAGGTGTTTTTTATTCAGCTTTTTTATACATTTTTTAGGGAAACCCTGCGCAACCAAATCATTTTTTGAGGGATTAATTCCAGAAAGATGAGCTCACTACAACAAGCTGGGTACGCTTAGAAAGCTTAACATGTGTACTTTCAAGAATATATGGTTTGTGGGGGATATTCTAAATGTAAAGGGTTGTTTTGGTTGAAAAATTGCAAGGTGCGCACTTTGTCTGCAGAGCTGAAATTTTCAAGTAAAATTACCGTTACGTACATGCTTTACTTTGGGGTGCCACTTTGGGTGGCAACTCTTCCCCCGACAGTAGCTATGCATGTTGGGTATCGTTCTGTTCAGGGAATGTTGTTTTTTCTTGTTTGTATATAGTTTTTTTTAGTAAAATGTGGCTTTGATTCTCCTTTTTATTCTTTTTTTAGGGAAACTCTTTGCAACCAAAGATTACATTGAGGGATTACTTCCAGAAAACTGTGGCCACATCAACAAGCCTGGTACACCTAGAAAGCTTGAGGTGTGTACTTCCAGAGAATATATAGTTTGTTGGGGGTATTTCAAATGTAAAGGGTTGTTTTTCTGGAAAAACTGCAAGGTGCGCATATCGCATAGCATAGTTGTATTTTATCTGAAAATCCCCTAAAGCTCTGTTTCAGTTTGGGGGAGTCTCCTGGGCAGGAAAGGGTGTCTACCTATACATATGTGGTACCGCTGTAATGGGGAGAAATTGGGATTTCATATGCAATAAGATTTTTTTGACAAACTTCTACACTACAAATTGTAAAAAATAGATTTTTTTTATTTTTTTCACATATTTCACCCAAAAATATTGAGAATACACCTAAAAAATTACAAACAAGACATTTTATGTTAAAGCCCAGACTTTGCTGAAAAAAACAATATATCATTTTCCTGGGAAATCCCTGGAAATCCCTTCAAAAATCACGTTTGAACATGGGGAGCGCAAAATAGTGCAAAATAGTCTGGCAACAAAGGGTGACAAAAACTCCAGGTAGGCTGGCAGCGAAAGGGTTAAGAGTTGTGTCACAGGGGTTAGTGCGATATTATGGTGTATTACACATTAGAGCATTTGTTCTGTAGATTTTTGTGATTTTTCAAATGCTTGCTCACTCTAGTAATTTATTTAAATCAATTTATTTATATATCTCTTTGATAGTTATTTTTTGTAAGTATTGTGGATCACGCATTTCTTACTACTCTGTTATATATACTACAATTTAAATATAAAAATTGTATATATTCTTTTATATTGATTTGGAGCTGCGTAATTACTCTTTAAATGGTCTTGGTGTCTGCTCAGTCACAGTGTCTAGGGGTGCACGCTCTTTCTCTTTATAGTATTATAGCTATGCCCACTCGCCTGTGTGGTTTATGGTACAAGTCCTAGTTGATGTTACTGATTAGTTTAGGTAGTCAATTGTTGAGTCTGGTTACCATTATTGCAAAAACAAGAAAGTATAAAAACAGCTCAACGTGTGAAAAAGGGGGCCTGTGCCCCACTCCAGAAGCAGTCAATAATCAATCAATACACAGAGCTATAGTTCGATCCTAGATGCAAATTCAGTCCCAAGAGACTTACCAGAAGGCTGGCATAAAGAAGCATAATCTATGGTTAACTCCTCACAGGGAAATAGGCTCACATAAAGCTCCAAGTTTCGACATCCAATTCCATTTAGTATCAGGAAAGTAATTCAAATAGCAGAGCATGCAAGAAATGTAAAAAGAAGGCAAATCTAGTGCAACACCTTCAAAGCTTCTAAAAAGGATTTAATACTTAATAAAATGCACTCACATCAAAGGTATAAAAGAGCATTGAAAGGAGACAGTCCAGCTTTACAGCAGCAGCTCTCACCGCCTGGTGTCCCGATCGTCCGAAATTACAGCAGTGTCAAAGACAAGAAAATATGTTGAAATTGATAGATACAGCCAACGACCTCCAACGCGTTTCGTCCCCGATTGGGACTTTAGTCAGGAAATCTGATCGCATTAATATCACGCAGCCGTTTTCGGCCAGCGTGTTGTAGACGGGCAGGAGTGGGGGCGTGGTCTGAGGACCTCTTACTCCGCCCGCATCAAACAAAGAATACAGCCGGCGTATTAGCAAGGGGCAGGTGTAAGGGACTCTTCAATCATCAGACCCCGCCTATACACAAATACAAGACAAGTGGTGAAGCAAAGCAAGGATGGGGAGGAACATCACCACCTCCACCTCGTATATTTGCTGCAGTGATAACACACTACTGAGAGTGAATGATGCAGCATAGGGCGGTACAGCTCCGCCCCCTTTATCCAGCTGTAAACATCGCCGCAATGACAGCGATCGTAGCCGGGAAGAAGGGGAGAGATGGGTGTCTGTAGAGGCCGTGCAGTCAAAAAACTAAAAAAAAGACAGAAAGCCATAAATGAGCAAGGGTCATGATAAGAGGAATAGCCAGGAAATAATAGATTTGAGGCGGATAAAAAACACAACTTGGAAATCCTATAATAAAGACCCCACATAGGGGTAATATTAAACTCTAAGATGTCTCAAAGAGTAAAGGGAGCCAAATAGGCTGAAGCCATAATAACAGCAATAAGGTACCGTTAGCAATGTTCCCTCTAAGCCGGAGCAGCTGCTGTGCGGAGTAGCGAGGGAGCTGGGCAATGCCCGAGCTTGCTGGTGGTGGCATCCCCTGCCACCCTCTAGCAAGGAGCGCGCCCGCGCCGGCCATTCACAAATGCCTGGCATGGGTACGTGCCCTGCTAAAGGGATAGCGGGGATGCGACCGCTGCTCGTGCATGCACTGTTGGACCAGGAAAGAAGGTGAGTTTTTGGGTGACCTGGGAGGTTTCACACAGAGGGGCATCCTGATTCTGGATGCCCCGGGAGGAGGGAATCAAGCAGCCCTGGAATCTTATAGATTCCCGAGACGATCTCTGTGGGTTTTGATCCACTTTAATGGAATCCCACCACTCATATCCGCAGCAGGTGGCATCACTTGCATCCTTCTGCTGTGTGCGGCCACGCACAGCCGAAAGAAAATGCAAGTGATGCCGCTGCTGGCCGCACATGTGCCGTGGGCTCAGACAGCTAAGATCTGTGGGCGAATGGCTGGGTTTCAACTTTCCTGGGTTTTGTTCCATTCCCCCAGGGCATCGTGAATCGGGATGCCCCACTGCGTGAATGCCCCCAGAATGGCGCCATTTACTAACCTCTTCCTCGTTCCAACGGTGGGTTCTCATCTGCCGCAACTATGCACCACTGGGAAGAAGAAGAGGTGAGTGAATAGCAGTTTTCTGGGAGTTTCATACTGTGGGGCATCCCAATTTGGAGTGGCCAGGGGGAGAGTCAGCGGGCAGCCATAGAATCTCTTAGATTCCAGGGATGGAATGCATCCACACCCAGCCCCTGTCCCTAGCACCCTTGGCAAAGTTCACATTGAATATTACCTGTCCTGAAGCGAAGCTGTTGAGGAGAGAGACACCCAGCACCTCTTCTCCAGACAGCGCTTCAGGGTCAGCCAGCGTGTGTTCCTCTGTCATTGCTGTATCAGTGCTTTGCTCTCTGCACATCAGAGCACTGTCAGCATGCTGGTGGGAGCGAGTCCCGCCCACATCCAGCCAATCAGCGTCTTTGCAGCGCAGACAGCCTGAATGAATCATTGATTCATTGGCTGTGCTGTCTTCCAGTAAACCCGAGGTCCGCCCCAGAGCATGTGATGGACGTCGCCGCTGGGTGCCAGTGCGGCCCTGCCGACAGCGACCATGCGCGGGCGGCAGGCGAAGCTGAGCGGAGGGGCTGGCGCGGGTGCGCGCGCGCACCTTACAGGGAACACTGACCGTTAGGTGAGAGCTGCTTTACAGAAAACATCAAATAATTTATTAACAACAATAAAAACATATCTAAAAGATAAATAATTATAAATCATTTACAGAAACAATGGGGAAGTAAACTAGGAGGTGTTAATAAAACAATTAAGGTCAAACTCCACGTTCAGGCTCCCTGGATGTAAAGTGTCTAAATCATAAATTCAGCGGCTTTCCTGTTGTGACAGTTCCCTTACCATATTAATGCAGCGCCAATGGTGTTCTATTCTGTCTATAAACTGGAAAGACATGTACCTGGGGTCCGAGGCAAGTGGGCTGATAGGCTATGTGCCTCGTAACCCCGCTCGATGTTATATACATGTTCACGTATACCTATCTTTAATTGGCGGGTAGTTCTTCCAATGTAGACCAAATTACACAGACACCATATGGCATAAACGACAGACTTAGAATAGCAGGTATTAATTTAGTGATCTTAACGGACTTGCCTGTGTGTCTATCCTCAAATGTTTTCTTGGGATTTCTAAACTCAGACCTGTCTTACAGCTGCAACAGGCGCCACATCTAAAAAAACCAATAGGTGGGTTTGTCACCAGAGAGACCGGTCTTGGTGGATCCACATAGCTACGAACCAATTTGTCTCTAAGATTTGGTGCCCGTCTGAAAATACAGGCTGGTGTTTCTGGTAGGACTGAGCCTAGGACTGACTCATCTTTCAAAATGTGCCAGTGTTTCCTAAGAATGCCTTTAACCTTTTGGTATTGTAAATTAAAACCGGTCAAAAAGGTGAACTGGCTCCTATTATTGTTCCTAAGTGGAACCTCACATGGTTTCAGGAGTGTGGTTCGATCCAATTCCCTAACTGCTTTTTTCTGTTGATCAATAGTTTCAGCTTGGTATCCTTTCTCCATAAACCTCGCGATAGCTGCCAGGGTGATGGCAGCTATCCCACAGTACAGAGACATTTCTATCAGTGGGCTTGAAAAAGGTTAGTGTAGACAGCTCCAAACCTTCCATTTTAATGGTCAAATCTAGAAAGTTCACCTGAGTGAAGTCAATCTCCGCCAAAAATTCAAAATTATATTTGTTCTCATTAACTAAATGGAAGAACTCTTCAAGTGAGGTCTTAGGCCCCTCCCAGATTATCAGTACATCGTCAATATAACAACGCCAAAGTTTTAGGAAGGGCCACTCCTTACCAAAAATAAAGTGTGCTTCCCAGTAACCTACATAAAGGTTCACCACCATGCTGGGGGCGAATTTAGCGACCATTTGGTTTGAAGGTAAAAATTCCCCCTAAACCAAAAATAATTGTGGTCTAGTGAAAAGACTAGGCAGTCAACCACAAAGTCCACTTGTTTTTGAGGTAGGCCAGACTGTTGTTCCAAGTAGTGGCGCACCGCTTTAATACCCAAGTCATGTGGAATTACTGTGCACAATGACGTAATGACTGTAGCCAGCAGACAGTCGTCAGACACAACTTGAGTGTCACACAGGGTCAGAATTTGACCAGATCCCTAATGTTTGTCCCTGGTGCAAAAGGTCTAATAAACCTTGTTGGAAATCAGTAGTGGGATCTTTATTTACATAAGTATCAGTATATGAGAGAAGTCTGGAAAGTTCCTCTATATAGTCTTGTGTATCAATGATTACCAACCCACTGCCTTTATCGGCATGTTTTATCACAAGATACAAGTTTTAGACAAGCTAGAAAAGTTGCACCAGTCTATAAGCCAAATGGTAAGTCAACAATAAAGCCAATAATAGTGTGCACACTAATCCCAGCACTCAAAACTCAATACACTGCAAGAAAAGAGGGACACCCACAGTACCCTCTAAAAAGTGCCAAGGATGAAACAGTTGCACCACTTTAAAGGTCTAAAAGATATTCAAATGTATTAACTAATTACATATATTTACAATCACAATGAACATGAGCAAAATAACATACCATTACCACCAACGCCGTTGTTACCTGTGGGTGGTCCACGTCTGGTTGGTCTGTATGCACTTTTGTTCATTTCTTTCTCTTTCACTTCCATCACCACGGCGTGTTTCCCTGCTCAATGGTATGTTATTTTGCTTTATTTTTGTACACTCATGTGGACCTGAATTGACTAATAGGTGGGTTTAGCACATTTTTTGTTGTATTTTTGCACCTTTGCATCTGAGAGCATATTAGTTATAGTATATAGGATTTGGATACACACTTTCAATGGAGAGTATTTTACTTTTTGCACTGAGACAGACCTCCAGCGCCCCCTTGTGGTTTTAAATGTTTGTCATGTAGTTGTTATTGTATAGTATTAGGCCCTTATTCATCAAGCGATAGCGCCAGGTAGTGTCTGACGAGCGCCAGGTAGCGGCAGCTAACGGCGACTACCGACTCAAGTACGCCCGGCGGCGGTCACAATGACGCATTTATCAAGCAAAATGAGGCTAGCGCCGGCGAGAGCGACGGCTAGCGCGGCATTCATCATGAAGCCGCCTGGACCGAACAGCGCCGCTGCAAATTCCCTCACAGCGCCAGGTATGAGCTGTCGCTCCCTGGCGATGTCCAATGCATTTCAATGGAGCAATCTATAATTATTCATAATTAATTGGTATTATTTTTTTTTTTAATTTTTGTAATGTCAAAAAATCGGAGAACACTTCTGCAATGTTAGGATTTATTTTTAAGTCAAAAAAAAAATGTGCAGAATTGATCTAACAGGTCTGAGATTAATGTATTCATATTTCAAAATGATTCTAAAAACATGTATAATGTTACATTCAAAAAATATGGTTGTTTAGGGGTTAAAAACTAGTTAATACACATCGCCGCCAGCGCTCTGGGGTTTAAACAAGGAATGGACAGCGACAGCACATTCGGAGCGTGATTTTTTGATGAATATGAAGCTAGCCGTTCGCTCTGGCCATTCGTTGTCAGGCGCTCACATACAACGCTGGACCTGTGAAACAGCGACCCCCCAGCCCGTATTCAACATTACCGCACACCGACTGAGTCGCTGTCATCAAGCTAACGCCGGCCAAGCACAGCGAATACTGGCTGGCGCTGAAAAAATCACGCTACAGTCGCTCATCTGGCGCTACCTGGCGCTATTAATGAATCGGCCTCTTAATGTTCATTGTGATTGTAAATATATGTAATTAGTTAATAAATTTGAATGTTTTATCACAACATCACATTTTTTCTCTAAGCCTTTGATACTTATAGATTGAAAAAAAGGATTTCTCCTTTGTTTAATATGGATCTTTTCAGATCCCTACTAGCTGATGCTTTAAACACATCCAATTGTGAATTAGTGGAGACCAGAGGCTTAAACATTATTTTTAAGTCCAGTGTGTTTCACTAGATCTACAGTCGGATCCGATCCCACAACCTGATCAATAACTGGTGGTGGATCCATTAAGCCACCAGAGTCTAGTGGGGCATCTGCTTTATTGAGGAAAAAATTCTTTATCATAGGTTTCCTCATAAATTTCAAAAAGTCAACATGTACCTGGAACTTATCAATATCAATTGGTGGAGCATATTTCAGACCACGGTCAAGTATCCTCAATTCATTATCCGATAATTGAACCGAACTTAGGTTGAAGAGATCTTCTGTGTGGTTAATGAGAACAAATATAATTTGGAATTTTCGGCAGAGATTGACTCCACTCTCTTTCTAGATTTGACCGTTAAAAGGGAAGGTTTGGAGCTGTCTACAATAACCTTTTTCAAGCCCACTGATACAAATGGCTATGTACCGTGGGATAGCTGCCATCACCCTAGCTAGCTACAAGCCATTCCCAGAGGCCAATTCATGAGACTGAGATGCAATTGTAACAATATTATAGATTATGATAGGCAATCTATGGCTCTATATTAGAGGTTTCTGGAGAAAGGATAGCACCTGAAACTATTGATCAACAGAAAAAAGCAGTTAGGGAATTGGATCGAACCACACTCCTGAAACCATGTGAGGTTCAACTTAGGAACAATAATAGGAGCCAGTTCGCCTTTTTGACGGGTTTTAATTTACAACACCAAAAGGTCAAAGGCATTCTTAGGAAACACTGACACATTTTGAAAGATGATCCAGTCCTAGGCTCAGTTCTACCAGAAACACCAGCCTGTATTTTCAGACGGGCACCAAACCTTAGAGACAAATTGGTTCGTAGCTATGTGGATGCACCAAGACCGGTCTCTTTGGTGACAAACCCACCTATCGTTTTTTTTTTAGATGTGGCGCCTGTTGCGGCTGTAAGACAGGTCTGAGTTTAGAAAAGCCCAAGAAAACATTTGAGGATAGACAAACAGGCAAGTCAGTTAAGATCACTAAATTAATACCTGCTATTCTAAGTCTGTCGTTTATGCCATATGGTGTTTGTGTAATTTGGTCTACATTGGAAGAACTACCCTCCAATTAAAGATATGTATACGTGAACATGTATAGAACATCAAGCGGGGTTACGAGGCACATAGCCCCAGGTACATGTCTTTCCAGGGTATAGGCAGAATAGAACATCATTGGCGCAGCATTATTATGGTAAGGGATCTGTCACAACGGGAAAGCCGCTGGATTTATGATTTAGACACTTTACATCCAGGGGGCCTTAACATTGGAGTTTGATCTTAATTGTTTTATTGACACCTCCTAGTTTACTTCCCCATCGTTTCTGTGAACGATTTATAATTATTTATCTTTAAGATATATTTTTATTGTTGTTAATAAATTATTTGATGTTTTCTGTAAAGCAGCTCTCACCTAATGGTACCTTATTGCTGTTATTACAGCTTCAGCCTATTTGGCTCCCTTTACTCTTTGAGGCATCTTTGAGGGAGTTTAATATTACCCCTGGGGTATTATAGGATTTCCAAGTTGTGTTTTTTATCCTCCCGGAATCTATTATTTCCTGGCTATTCCTCTTATCATGAGCCTTGCTCATTTATGGCTTTGTGTCTTTTTTTGATTGTACGGCATCTACTGATGAGCACCTGTCTCTCCCCTTCTGTCCAGCTACGATCGCTGTCATTGCGGCGTTTATAGTGGTACGAAGGGGGGCGGAGCTGTCCTGCCCTATGCTGCGTCATTCACTCTCAGTAGTGTGTTATCGCTGCAGCTAAGATACGAGGTGTAGGTGGTGATGTTCCTCCCCATCCTTGCTTTGCTTCACCACTTGTCTTGTATTTGTGTATAGGTGGGGTTTGATGATTGAAGAGTCTCTTGCTCCTGCCCCTTGCTAATACGCCGTCCGTATTCTTTGTTTGATGCAGGCGGAGTAAGAGGTCCTCAGACCACGCCCCCACGCCTGCCTGTCTGAAACACGCTGGCCGGTCGTTGGCTGTATCTTCTATCAATTTCGACATGCAAGACTAGGAAAGTAAGAGCTTAAGCATTTGGGGCAGTATGTTTTGGAGAATTTAGTCTCTGGCAAACAGATTATGTCTGCATGGATGAATTTGTAGTAATAGAACACTTTGGTTCTTTTATGGGGGGGGGGGGGGGTTAAGCCCCTTCACGTTGTGTGACAACAGTTTTAGTGTGTTCAGAGCCATGGTATGTATTGAATAGGTTCTATCTCTGGAATACTACCAGTCAGAGGAGGGTGAGAGTAGGAGAGCAGAGGGTAGCGTAAAAGGGGAGGAGGGTGAGGGAGATGATGGAGGAAAAAAAGAAATGAAAGACAGGAAGAGAGACAAAAGGGAAAGAATAATAAAAAAAACGTTTTTGCGTATATACAGTCATGGCCAGAAATGTTGGCACCCCTGAAATTTTTCAAAACACCTGTTTGAAAACACTTGTTTTGCTATACACATGTTTATTCCCTTTGTGTGTATTGGAACTAAACCAAAAAGGAGGAAAAAAAAGAAAATTGGACATAATGTCACACCAAACTCCAAAAATGGTCTGGACAATATTATTGGCACCCTTAACTTAATATTTGGTTGCACACACTTTGGAAAAAATAACTGAAATCAGTCGCTTCCTATAACCATCAGTAAGTGTCTTACATCTCTCAGCCATAATGTTGGACCACTCTCCCGTTGCAAACTGCTCCAGGTCTCTTACTGGAAGGGTGCCTTTTCCCAACAGCAATTTTAAGATCTCTCCACAGGTGTTCAATGGGATTTAGATCTGGACTCATTGCTGGCCACTTCAAAACTCTCCAGCGATGGTTACCATCCATTTCTGGGTGCTTTTGACATATGTTTGGGTCATTGTCCTGCTGAAGACCTAAGATCTGGGATGCAAACCCAGCTTTCGGACACTGGGCCATATAGTATGACCCAAAATCCGTCGGTAATCCTCAGATTTCATGACGCCTTGCCTATAGGCCTCATTCCGTTTTCAGAAACCAGTAGAATGATGTGCTTACCCAAAAGCTCTATCTTGGTCTCATCTGTCCACAAGATGTTTTCCCAGAAGGATTTTGGCTTACTCAAGTGCATTTTGGCAAAATGTAGACGGGGAGGCCGATTCATTAATAGCGCCAGGTAGCGACAGATGAGCGCCAGTAGCGTGATTTTCACAGCGCCAGCTAGTATTTGCTGTGCTTGGCCGGGGTTTGCTTGTTGACAGCGACTCAATCGGTGTGCGGTAATGTTGAATACGGGATTAGGGGTCGATGTTTCACAGGTTCTGCGTTGTATGGGTGCGCCTGACAGCGAATGGCCAGAGCGAACGGCTTGCTGCAGATTCATTAACAAATCACGCTCAAAAATTTCTCGCGCTGTGAATTCCTTGTTTAAACCCCAGAGCGCTGGCGGCGATGTGTGTAAAGTAGTTTTTAACCCCAAAACAACCATTTTTTTTAATGTAAAAATTATACAAGTTTTTCTAAACATTTTGTAATATGAATACATTAATATCAGACCTGTAATATCAATTCTGCACATATTTTTTTTTTTTTTTTTTTTACCTTAAAAAAAATATCTAACATTGCCGTAGTGGTCACAGATTTTTTGACAGTTAAAAAAAAAAAAACATAAAATCAATTAATTATGAATAATTAAAGATTGCTCCATTGAAATGCATTGGAGAGCGCCAGGGAGCGACAGGTCATACCTGGCGCTGTGATGGGATTAGTAGCGGCGCTGTTCGTTGCAGTCGGCTACATGATGAATCCTGCGCTAGCTGACGCTCTCGCCGGCGCTAGCCTCATTTAGCGTGATAAATGCGTCATTGTGACCGCCGCCGGGCGTACTTGAGTCGGTAGCCGCCGTTAGCTGGCGGTACCTGGCACTAGCCCTTGATAAATAAGGCCCTTGATTTTTTATGTCTTTGTGTCAGCAGTAGGATCCATACTTAGTCTTTGCATTGTGTGTCAGTGTGTGCCACCCTAAGTGAACTTCTCTCCTTTTTATCTGCTTTCAGGTGTAATTTTTATATTGCTCACACCTGTTACTTGCCCCATGTGAGTTTAAAGAAGCATCACATGCTTGAAGCAATCTTATTTATCCACAATTTTGAAAGGCTGTCAATTTTGTCCAGACCATTTCTGGAGTTCGGTGTGACACATTATGTCCAATATGCTTTTTTCCTCCCTTTTTTGGTTTAGTCCCCAAACACACATGTATAGAAAAACATGTGTTACTGCAATACTTAATTTTCTTGAAATATTTCAGAGGTGTCAACATTTACGGCCATGACTGTAACTTTGTGTCCTACCCAGATACAAATCTTAGGGGGGGCATGTAGTTGTCACCTCAAGTTGCATTAGAGGCAGACAAACCAGGCAGCAGCAGCGGACAGATCTAGAATGGAGTACAATTTGAGTAGGGTTGCAACCAATGGGCAACCTCGCAGAAGTTAGCTTAAAATGTTGACCTTGACTGTACCTTAATATGCATGCATGCTCTATTTTTTTTCCCGTAAACAGCATTGTACATAACAGTACGTTTTAATCTAGATTTGTTGTAGCTAACTTAACTCTTTTGTTACTCAAGAATCTCAAAGAGAGGCAAGAGTCTCGCCTGCTCAGACCCTCAATTTCTGTGGGATGAAGTAATGTTAATGACAAATACCAAATGTTTACTTGGTAATATAACAATACTACAACTGAGAAACTGGCATTGAAAACTTCTCTAAATATATATATACATATACGAAGTGGAGAAAGAAAAAAAAATTGAATCTAAACATTTTAAGGCCAATTTAAACTGCTGACAACATAGGAATCTCCTGCAAAACAGTATAGCTACTGTTTAATCTGTATCATAGACTTGAGCCAAGGGACCTTAAGTTTAGTTACTGTCAGACCCATAACATGGGCTGGGGTTAACTAGGCCAAGGCATCTCCAGCTCTTAGGGAGAGCATCCCCTCGTCCCGTCTGTGAAGGGAAGAATTGTTAATTAGGAACTTCAAAAAGTAAACTGTACCTTTTAAATGTAGGTTTTGCTGTTACAAACAATTATGTCATGACCATAAAGAACAGTAGCATGGAAAGCAATGGTTCTGTTAGGGGAGGGGGGAGACAGAGCTAATCAGATTCCAAGTGATGGTTCAGTAGAACAAGTCACCCCAGGGCCATAAAGCTAAAAAAAGACAATTCTGTGAGTACTCACCTGTAGAATTGCTTTTACTATGCATGGCACGGCCTGCTTCAAGAAGTCCTTACGTATGGGATATTACGCCACAAGGTGGCGCAGTGTACTGCAGAAGAGTTGTGGCTCCTCCCGGTACCCTATAAAAATAGCATCACCCATATACCCCTCCAGCGTTGACAAGCAGTGATACAAGAAGCCGGGAGATAGTAAAGGTAAAAAAGGTAAAAAAAAACCCAACTAACTTGGAACAATCACCATAAAAAGGCAACCAGGAATAACGATAAAGGTGGGGTGAAGCAGGCCATGCCATGCATAGTAAAAGCTATTCTACAGGTGAGTACTCACAGAATTGTCTTTTTCCCTATTGCATGACAGGCTCCCAGCACGGAGGCAAAAAGGTCCTGCCCACTAGAAGGTTCCTTGAGTCCAGCCACCATGAGAGGGACTGTCTGGCCAGTGGGGACAGAGCAAATTCCTGATCCAGGGACACAGGGTCCCGATCCCAAACTGACAAGAGGTGCAACTGAAGAGGTCTTATGTGAAACTGAGCAAAGGGGAACGCCTCGAAGAAGGACACCATCAGGCCCACTAACTGCATCCCTTGCCGGATGGAGGGATGAGGAAACAAGAGCTGAGCCCTTGCCTGCTTCTGCTTTCTGCTGAGGCAGGAACACATTGACCTGAGAAGTATCTGTCATGCCCAAAAAGGACCTCACCAAAGACGGAGACAGTGAAGACTTGGGAAAGTTGATCACCCAGCTGAAGGACTCGAGAGTGGAGGTCACCACCTGAGTGTCCTGCTCGGCCTGATGAAGAGACTGAGCCGCAATCAGAATGTCGTCCAGGTAAGGAAGGATGCGAATGCCCTGATTCCGCAGCAGAGCCATCACGCCTGCCAGCACCTTGGTAAACACCCGAGGCGCCGAGATGATACCGAAGGGTAAAGCCACCTCAGAAAAAACCTCAGGAATCTGATGACCTGGAAAGATAGGCACATGAAGATAGGCATCCTTGATGTCCACGGTGGTCATGAAGTCACCCGGGCAAAGGGTACTGACAGCCGAGCGTAGCGTCTCCATGCGAAAGTGCTTGAACCTGACAAACTTGTTGAGACCCTTCAAGTCCAGGATGGGCCTCAGAGACCCGTCCTTTTTGGGGACCGTGAAAAGATTGGAGTAGAACCCCTGACCCCGTTCCTGGGGAGGCACCAGGCAAATGACCCCTGACTCCAACAGACGTTGAACCGCAAGACGCAAACCCTGAGCTGACAGAGGATTTTGAGACATCCGGGATCTGAGGAATCTTGGGGGCGGCCAGGCTGAAAACTCTATCTTGTACCCGGAGGACACCACCTCCTGAATCCACCGGTCTGAGACGTGAAGCCTCCAGACGTGAACAAAGAGCCGAAGCCGTCCCCCCACCCGGATGGGTGTGGGCGCCTCCTCATGCCTGAGGGGCCTTGGGAGGGGGTTTGGGCTTGAAACACCATGAGAGACCGGGGCGACCACGGGATCTGCCACGGCCCCAAGAATCTCTGCGGCTACCCGAGAAGAGGGAGCCACGCCCTCTTCTGGGAGCACAAAAGGAGGGGAGGGAAGGGAGGGGAGGGCCCCCCGAAAAGGCCGAGGCTGCCTCTTATGCTGAGGTAGCCTACCATCCTTGGCTAGAACATCTAGACGCTCACCAAAGAGCCGCAGCCCCGCAAAGGGGAGCCCAGTGAGAGCCTTCTTAGCAGCAGCGTCAGCTGCCCAATGACGCAACCAAACAGAGCGGCGCATAGCCACCAGAAGTGCAGAGGCCCTACCACCCAGCCATACGGCATCATCCATGGCAGTAAGGATAAAGGCAACAAAATCAGAGCAAAGCAAGAGGGCCCTATAATCCTCCCCCTTCCTATCAGCCGTAGCGCCATCAGCGAGACGCTTAAGCTGTTTCTTAAGGGCAATAGCTGTAATGGCAGCAGCGCAGACCGGACGCAGCCCAGCCCCCACACAAGAAAAGGCATGCGCCGGTCCTTGCCGTCCCGCAGTGTGGTAGTGTCAGGGGAAGGCATGGTGTTGGACAGCCCTAGAACGGGAGTGTCTACCTCAGGGGGACATGACCATCGCTTGACCAGCTCAGCAGGAAAAGGATACTTCTTATCCAACCCTTTGGGCACCGCGGGCAATCTGTTAGGACGTTCCCACTCCTTGAGCACCATATTAGTGAAATGTCCCTGCTCAGGGAACTCCAGATGCTGTTTATCAGGACGAAAAAGCTCACCCTGCTTCCTCTTAGGCGCCTCAGGGGGAGCAATGTGCAAGATTTCAAAAATGTGAGACAACAGACTATCAGTGTCCTCAGTAAACCATGAGTCCTCCCCAGACGCAGATCCAGGGTCACTATCGTAACCCTCCTGCTGGTCCCCAGAGGAGTCAGAATCCTGGAAAAGCTCCCCTTCCTCTAGGGAGAAACGATCAACAAAAGCATCAATTTCCTCATACTCCTCACTAAAGAGTGAGGGTGTGGAAGTCAGGTGCCGCTTCTTGCCAGAGGCCTTCTTTGGAATAGGCCTGGCAAGCTGCCTTTCAATGCTGGCCACACGAAGTGCCAGATCAGATTGTGACCCCCTGCTAGTATCCCCATCACTGGGGTCTAGATGCAAGTGCGGAGGGGTAGGTGATGCCAAAGGGGGCGCAGAGCTGGGAAGAGAAGTGTTCAGCCCAGCCTGGGCCGCAACGATACCTTGGGTGCACGGCAAGCACACCGCGGCACTGTTACTCAAAGGGGATACCCCGCACATGGCACACAGCCGGGAGTGCCCCGAAGGGCCCCCAAGCACGCTATCCCCAGAAGCCTCCATATGGTGATTAACACAGGCGCAATAGGCCAGCACAGGGTAAGGGCTAACACAAAGCCACCCGAGATGCCCTCCAACGGGATGCCCCCAGAAGCCAGTAAGGGGGAGATGAGGGGGGTAAGGAGTAGAGCTGGGAGAAACCACAATCCACAGTTGTCCCACCTGAAAGACATAAGTAAAAAAGCACATAAGCATCCCGCAGTCCATGCCCCACGGAAACAAGAAAAAAACCCCAAGGGGGACTCACGGACCAAGTAGACCGAAGGATCACCAGCCGCCAGACCGCAGGAGGAAGCGACACAGGGATCGATTCACCGCCGCAGCCCGGGGAGGAAGAGAAGCCCCAGACGCGCAGCAACTCAAAATGGCGCTGGCAGAGGAACCTTGAGGGGCGGGCCGCGGGGGGGCGACGCGATACGCGTCATCCCTCGGCCCCGCCCCCCCAAAGAGCGAAAAACGGCGCTCACGTGACCGCACCAACACAAGAAAACGCCACAAGTTATTGCACCGCCTGCCGTGGAGTGTAGTACAAAGCGGCAACGGCAGCGAAAAAACACCATTAACACCACTCGCCGCTACCACCCGCCCCCTCCCCGAACACACATCGGAGAGAAGGGGGGGAGGAGAGCGAACAGGCAGTGGCAAGATCCAGTCCTGGAATGGGGATGGGGGGTAACCCGGAAGGCAGAGAAAAAGGGCACACAGTCCCCGAAACACTCACCCCCTCAGAAGCCAGGACAGGAACTCCGCATCCCTCAGTAGGCTCACTATAAAGCCTATGGCCGACTACCCTTTGTGGTACAGGGTCTGCGGCTTGGAGCAGCGCTCCCTGAGCACCTGACCCTAGTGCTCCTCTACCATCACCCGATCCGTCAGCCAAGGCTGGGAGGCACAGAGGGTCCGGAAACGGGTGGAAATAGATTTGCAGGGCCGCAGGCTTGGTTGCCCCGCTCACCTGCGCAATATAAAGAGCCATCTTCTATCTTCGCAGTGTCACTGCAGAGGAAACACTGGAGTGGTATATGGGTGATCCTGTTTTTATAGGGTTTCGGGAGGAGCCACAACTCTTCTGCAGTACACTGCGCCACCTTGTGGCGGAATATCCCATACGCAAGGACTTCTTGATGCAGGCCGTGCCATGCAATAGGAAAAAAGGGGGAGGGGGAAATTATCTAGTCCCTCAATTTTGGTTCTCTTAAAAACCAGGGAATAAAACTTCCTTGCAAGAGGAACTCGGAGTTGACCAAACACCCATCACTTCTCAGGTTTCAGGGCCGGCTGCTTGGGGGGGGGATATGGTCTGGGGGGGATTGACGGGTGCCGTCCCTAGGTGAGCCTGGTTGATTGCGTTCAGGAGGTCCCAGTCTCAGCTGGGCTGTGAGGTACAGATATTCCAATAAATTGCCAGCTTATGTAGCGGATATCACTGGGTACTGTTTCCCATTATGGACAAAATACAATTTTGTGATTACTCACCTGTAGAATTGGTATTATAAGTGTACAGCACGTCCTGTTCCAGAATATTCCTTACACTTGGGTAATACATCCACAAGATGGCGCTGGACTGCAGAAAACAGCTTGTGGCTCCTCCCGGCCCTATATGAGTCAGGGACCTTCCTTCAAATTCCCCAGTATTGACAAGCAGTTAACAAGAAGCCGGGAGAACACTAATAACCAGAATTTAAAAATGAACATATGAACAATCACCATACAGAGGTAACTAAGAATAATGATAACAAGGGTGGGATGGAACAGGACGTGCTGTATACATATAATACTAATTCTACAGGTGAGTAATCACAGATTTGTATTATTCTAAGTATACAGCACGTCCTGCTCCAGAGAGTAATTCCTTACGTTTGGGGCATCCAATAGCAGTGTCTGTAAGGAAGGGTGGGATCCCCAAAAAGTAACAGCGGGCAGTTTAAACCACTGCCGCCTGCAGAACTTTGCGACCAAAAGCAGCATCAGCTGAGGTCCTAACATCAACCTTGTAAAACTTGGAAAAAGTATGAACAGAAGACCAAGTAGCGGCCTTGCAAACTTGTTCAACAGAAGGTTGGTGCTGAAAAGCCCAAGAGGCACCAATAGCACGAGTAGAATGAGCAGTAAGGTGAAAGGGAGGCTCCTTCCCCTTAGCAGAGTAGGCCTGTATCACAGCCTGACGTATCCACTTGCTGATAGTGGACTTAGCAGGAGCCAGGCCGTTCTTAGGTCCAGACGGGAGCACAAAAAGAGCATCAGTCTTTCTGAAGGATTCAGTAGCCACCAAATAGAACTTCAGATTCCTGACCACATCCAGAGAGTGCAAAACCCTCTCCTTAGGGTTACTAGGATTAGGGTACAGAGAAGGCAAAACAATGCCCTGATTGAGATGAAAAGCAGACACAACCTTAGGCAGAAAATCTGGCTTAAAACGAAACACCACCTTGTCCTGATGTCTCTCAAAGTAAGGGGGTTTGATGGAAAGTGCCGCCAACTCAGAAACACGCGTAACAGAGGTGATGGCCACCAAAAAGACTACCTTAAGTGTCAAAATGGACAAAGGGGCATCACGCAAGGGCTCAAAGGGAGACCCCTGCAAGGCAGATAAGACCAAGTTCAAATCCCAGACTGGTAACATAGGCTTACGTGGGGGACGCGCATGAGTAACCCCCCGGAAGAAGGTCTTAACCAAACGATGGTGAGCAAAAGATCTTTGGAAGAAAATGGCCGTAAAAGGCAGAAACATGACCTTTAAGGGTATTAAGTTGAAGACCCAAATCTAAACCATGTTACAGAAACTCCAGAATCCTAGGGATAGAAAACACCCAACAGGGAAACGACTTAGATTCACACCAGTCAATATAAGCATGCCATACCCTATAGTAGATGGAGGACGAGGATTTCTTCCTAGCCCTAATCATGGTATTAATAGAGGCAGGCAGCCCCTTTTGCATCAAGATGGAGGTTTCAGCAGCCAGGCCGTTAAAGCCAGCGTTTGTAAATTGGGATGGCGTAGCTGCCCCTGAGTGAGCAGGTTTGGAACCTTGGGCAGGACGTATTGATCTACTGCCAACTGCACGATGTCTGCGAACCACACTCTTCTTGGCCAACAGGGGGCCACCAGGATGGTTGGCACCCCTTCCTGGGATATCTTGCGCAGCACCCTGCCCAGCAGAGGAAACAGAGGGAACGCATGAAGGAGCTGAAAGCTCTGCCAAGACATTGTTAGTGCATCCATGGCCAAGGCCAGGGGGTCCTGCGACAGAGAGACAAAGGCTGGAAGCTTGTGATTGTGGCGGGACGCAAACAGATCCACATCCGGCTGACCCCAACGGTGGCACAGGGAGCGAAACACCCTGCTGCTGAGGGACCATTCTCCCAGGCGAGAAGTCCCCCTGCTGAGGGAGTCTGCCTCCAGATTCTCCACTCCCGGGATGTACACCGTCGAGATGCAGGGGACATTCTCCTCCGCCCAGTAGAGAATCAGAGACACTTCCTTGAGGGCCCTCTTGCTCCGGGTCCCTCCATGATGATTGATGTAGGCAACCGCCGTCTGGTTGTCCGAGCGGACCTGAACAGCCTGACCCCGAAGGTGTGGAGTCAGTTGGACGAGAACCAACCGTATCGCCCTCAGTTCCAGAATGTTGATATGGGTCCCCACTGACCCTGGCATTTCAGGGATTTCCAGAAACCCCCCCCAACCTGTCAGACTGGCATCTGTGGTGACTGTCTCCCAGCACAGAGCCAGAAAGGATCTGCCCACCAACAGGTTTCTTGAGTCCAGCCACCACAAGAGAGACCGCCTGACCAGAGGGGACAGAACAAACACCTGATCCAGGGACACCGGGTCCCGATCCCAAACTGACAAGAGGTAAAGTTGAAGAGGCCTCATGTGAAACTGAGCGTATGGAACAGCCTCGAAGCAAGACACCATCAGGCCCACCAGCTGCATCCCCTGCCGGATGAAAGTATGAGGGCAAGACAGAAGAAGCTTGGCTTGAGCTTGCAGACTGTTCACCTTCTGCTGAGGGAGAAGGATCTTGACCTGAGATGTATCCAGAGTAATGCCCAGAAAGGACTTGACCATTGACGGTGACAGGGAAGACTTGGGATGGTTGATCACCCAGCCAAAGGACTCCAGTGTGGACACCACCATCTGGGTATCCAGCTCGGCCTGCTGGAAGGACCGAGATGTGATGAGAATGTCGTCCAAGTAAGGAAGGATGCGAATGCCCTTAGATCTCAGCAGAGCCATAATGCCCGCCAGCACCTTGGTGAATACCCTAGGAGCCGAGTTGAGACCGAAGGGCAAGGCCACAAATTGGTAGTGCTGATCCTCCAGAGCGAACCTGAGGAATCTCTGATGACCTGGAAAGATTGGTATATGAAGGTAAGCATCCTTGAGGTCTACAGAGGTCATGAAGTCCTGTAGTGAATTTACAGCTGAGCGCAGAGTCTCCATGCGAAAGTGTTTGAATATGACAAATTTGTTGAGGCGCTTTAAATCCAGGATGGGTCTGATGGACCCGTCTTTCTTGGGAACAGTGAAAAGATTGGAATAGTAGCCTCTGCCCCTTTCCTGTAAAGGCACTTGGCAGATGACCCCTAACTCCAGAAGGTTCTGGACAGCAAGGCACAAAAGGGGGTTTTGAGCCATCCGGGATTTGATGAATCTTGGGGGCGGCCAGGCTGCCAACTCTATTTTGTAACCGGAGGACACTACCTCCCAAATCCACCGGTCTGAGACGTGAAGTCTCCAGACGTGAGCAAAAAGCCGAAGCCGTCCCCCCACTGGGATGGGTGAGGGCGCCCCTTCATGCCTGAGGGGGCTTGGGTGAGGTTTTTGGCTTGAGACCCCAGGAGAGGCCAGGATGGCCACGTCCTCTGCCCCTTCCCCAATGGTCTCCACGGGCCCCAGTAAAAGAAGCTCCACGGTTAGTTCTGGAACCGCGGAAGGATGGGAGACAGGGCACCTGTCCCCCGAAAAGACCGAGATGGCCTCCTGCGTTGAGGTAACCTACCACCCTTAGCAAACAAATCCAAGCGTTCCCCCAAAGAGACGCAGGCCCTTGAAGGGGAAACCAGTGAGAGCCTTCTTAGCAGCATTGTCAGCCACCCACTGACATAGCCAGACAGAGCGGCGTATAGCCACCAACAGGGCAGAAGTCCTACCACACATTCTAATGGCATCATCCATGGCAGAGAGGATATAGGCAATAAATTCCTCACAAAGCAGGAGAGATCTATACTCCTCTCTACCCGCATCCTCAGATGCCCCATCCAAAATACACTTAAGTACCCCTTTAATGGCAATAGCCGTAATAGCAGAGGCACAACCCGGGGGCGCAGTGCCGTCCCCACACAGGCAAAGGCATGACAGGCCAGTTGGTCCAAGCGCCGGTCCTCGGCCTCTCGCAGGGTAGTAGTGTCAGGAGAATGCATGACAGATGTATTGGACAACCCTAGAACGGGCGCATCCACCTCGGGAGGACATGACCAACGCTTAACAACATCAGCAGGAAAGGGATACCTCTTGTCCCAACTCTTAGGCACCCTGGGCAGCTTGCTAGGCCGTTCCCATTCTTTGAGCACTAGATTATTAAAGTGAGACTGCTCAGGAAACTCCCAGCATGGCTTAACCATATGAAAAAGCTCACCCTGCTTCTGCGGAGCCACTGCCGGGGGAGAAATACAAAGCACTTCAAATATGTGACTCAGCAATCTGTCAGTGTCATCAGGGGACCACTAGTCTTCCCCAAAGGGAGTCCCAGTACCACCGTATATCTTAGGTTGTTCCTTAGAGGATTCTGAATCAGAAAATAATTCCCCCTCCTCAATGGGGTAGGGACCTGAGAGTAAGGGCCCTCATCTTCCTCAGGGAAGAGGGAAACCGCGGGTGATAAATGCTACTTCTTAGCAGAAGCCTTAGGCGGGGCAGACCAAGCAAGATGTTTCTCAATGCTGGCCACCCGTGCAGCTAAATCAGGTTGAGACTTCCCACTAGTATGCCCCGTAGTGGGGGTCAGATGTAACCGTGGGGGGGTAGGTGAGGCCAGAGGGGGCGCACCACCAGGCCCAGTAACAGACAGCCCAGACTGCAGCGCAACCCCATGCTGGGCGCAGGGTACACACCCTGACATCATCACTAATAGCGGATACCCCACACACAACACATAGCCGGGCTTGTCCAGAAAGAACCCCAGGCCCATTATCCCCAGAAGCCTCCATATGGTGATTTGAATGGCACAATAGGCCAGTAAGGGTTAACGCTAAAGAGCTACGCGGGATGCTCAAAGAACCGCTAGGGAAGTGGGAGGTAGTGAGGGAAAATGGCCGTGAGAAACCACAGTGCTGAAGTTTTCACCCGCCTGGAAGACATAATAAACATTCCCATGAGAATAAGGTAGTTAAACTTTTAGAAAAAAATCACCCCATCGGGGTTACTCACAGACCGCAGAGAGCCAGGCAGCACGCAACAAGGAGACAAAATGGCATCCACAGACCTCGAGGGGCAGGCCGTGGAGTTATGAGGTAAATGCATCATCCACAGGGCCCGCCCCCCCTGAAGAGTGCGAAGTGCGCCCACGTGATCCGGCCGGCCAATAGCGGCCCGGCAGCTCTGAGGTGAATGGGGCTGCCAGACGCGGAGCGCAGTACAAAGCGCGGCGGCGCTGTTTTATAAAGTTACAAGCACTTAATACATGTCAAGAGTGAAATACAGTGTTGAATCACCAGACAACCCCCCCCCCCCGGAGAACCCCCAAGGGGAGAGTGAGGGAGGATAACAGTAGAATTCCCAGGGACAATGGTGCACAGAATAACCTGGCAAAAACCCATGAGGCAGTGGGGGCATCCCAAAAAGGCTCACCATTAGCCTAAACCGCCTATTCTGTTAGAGCAGGGACTGCGGTGGGAGCCTAGCTCCTCAGCACCATTGGTGCTTGCTAACCTACCTTCACCCGAACCTTAACAGCCAAAACTGGGAGGCAGTAAATGAGACGGAACGGGTGGAAATAGTCTTGCAGGGCCGCAGGCATATAAGCCCCGCTCACCTGCACCACAGAGAGCTATCTTCTGTCTTCTCAGCGCAGACTGCAGAAAGAACTGGGGAATTTGTGGGAGGTCCCGGACTTATATAGGGCCGGGAGGAGCCACAAGCTGTTTTCTGCAGTCCAGCGCCATCTTATGGATGTATAACCCAAGTGTAAGGAATATTCTGGAACAGGACGTGCTGTATGCTTAGAATATAAAAGCTTAAAAAGGTTACCTTAGGAGCAAGCATTGAGAATATTTCCACTGCAATCTCTTCAAGATTGCAGTAGGACTCTTAGGTTGCCTCTCCTGGCCCTATTTTCTAGGTCCTACAATTTCTCGCTATGTTCTATTTTAAAGGACCTCAATTTTGGACCTCCTTGTTTAGGTCAGCTTAAAGGAACTCTGATGTTGCTGCTAGCCCCTTTTGAATAAGAATTTTCAATCTTTCCAACAAGGCTGTATCTCTAACTGGTACTTCTGGGATAGTTCAATAAAGCAAGAGCTGGGGTCCCCTCATGCCTGTCAAGGGGCCACCTAGGGTGTCAGACAAGCCTGAGCCAATTAATCAGAGATGGCAGATCAATGTATAAGTGCCAGGGTGGCCAGTTACACTGTCTTGGCTGCCATGTTGTCGACCATGGCTTATTGAAATGGGACTGCCAGCTTCATAATGGGCGCTCCTACCCTCTGCTGGATCATCACAGGGCCTCGTTGTTTTCTCCACAGGGGGCTGCAGGCTAGATTCCGTTAGCTGCTGCACTGGTGAAGAATTCTGGTAAAAAAGGAGTAGCCACCATCTTGGAAATCGTGCCCTGTTCTTTTATTCTAGGGCTTGCAACTCTCTCACCTTTAGCTGGGTTGGGCTCCCGGAACCTCTCCGGACCCAGTTCCAGATGCTGACTGTCAGCAGCACTCCTTCAGAGAGGTTCCGCTGCCATCTTGATTTTTACCACTCGGACAGGCTGCTCCAGTGGTGTGAAGCCGTGTCCATGTGCAACCATGTTCACTGGCTTCACATTAACACCATAATTTTTGCAGTTTAATTGTTTTACTAAATGCTGTTGATAAAAGGCATTAATTTTAACATTGAATCTGCCCATGAGTGCACACTCACGCAAGCTGGAAGATGGCAGCGGCTCAAACCAGCTCCATGCCACTGGGAAGAGAAAGGATTATAGCGTGCGTGAAAGGACGTCGAACGGTGAGATTTTACAGAACGCCGAGAAGTGCTGTGAATAGCATTTGCCAGGATGTTACATGAAGCAATTTGCATCCGGTAGAAAGAATTACAGAGGACGCTGTGTGAGGCGGTATAGTTAAGATGGCGACAGTCCTTGAGGTGAACGCTATTGAAATAATTTGTGTGGTTTAATATAGCGTTGAACCTGTGGAGAAAGAGAGCTCAGTTTGCAAATTCCCTGTAGGGAGTTGAGGCAGCTGCAAATATATAGAGGCTATTTTTAGAATTTACCTCACCACTGAGAGAAAGCAAGATGGCGGAGGCCCTCACAGCAGAAATGGAGGAGACTGAGGGTGGAGCAAGTGAGGGGACTCATGCTTACAGAAATCTGCAACATCACAATTTCAAGTAAGCCCCAATATTCTTTTTCAATTTGAGAACATGCTCACTAAAGCCCTGTCTGTCTTCCAATAATAAGATTGTAATGGATCATTTCACTAGAGAACTAGATAAAGTATCTGGTGGTTTATCCCCTTTAGATGGTAGGCTAGGAGTAGTTTCAGCAGCACAGGGAGCACTGGATATAGAAATTAACATTCTTAAGGAGATTCTGAAGGAGAATGGAGAATGAAACACTACAATCCATATTAGAAAACATGGAAAATATAGACAGGAGATCTAATCTCCACTTCCGGGGCCTGCCAGAACTTATGGAAGATGTCAAGCCTGTAATAACTGCTCTGTGTCATGAGTTAAAACCAGAAATCCCTATTGACCGCCTGAGATTTGACTGCATCCATGGATCCCTAGGCCCCTGCAGACCCCCAGAAGAGCCTCCCAGAGATATTATCGACAAATTCCACTTTTATAGCACCAAGGAAGCGATACAAAGAGCTGCTCGGCTTTTGACAAATTTACAGTTCCAGAGCCATAGATATCATGCTTTTTCAGACTTATCCTCAACTACTATGGCGAAAAGGAAGGCGATGCAACCTTTATTGGCAATTCTGCAGGAAAACAGAGTAAAGTATAAATGGGGATATCTGATTGGGGGGAAGGGGGAGGTAGTTATGCTCCTCCTTCTAGAAAACCTTGGCTCCCCTGTTTCTTGAGCCCCACCTGAAAAACAACTATATTTGGGGGAAAGGTTAGTCTTAGAGATGTAAATTAGGTGCACTTACTTTTCCAGATGCCCAGAGATAAGTTAATCCTATTGTTGTAGAGGAAGGTGTATAATCTATAAGATTCCCGGGCCGATCAGCATCGGGCCTGCGGGGCACCCCGCTGTGTGAAACCCCCCAGAAAGCCCTGAAATCCCTGCCTGCTCCTCGATCCAGGGGTGCATGCGTGAGCCGCTGCCGCCGCTCGCGCATCCCTCTAGCAGGGGGCGCGCCCACGCTGGCCATTCACAAAAGAGTCCCTGTCCACTCCCTGTAAGAGTGACGTGCGGGAGGCGGCGGCAGGCGCGCTCGCTTGTCCGTCGGCGGGGATTGGCTGCAGCGGTCACGTGGGAGCGAGGACAGGTGAGTTTTTGGGGCTTTCTGGGGGGTTTCACACAGCGGGGCACCCCCGATCGGGGTGCCCCACCGAAGTGGACCGAAACCCAGGATAGTCAAAATCCTGGGTGTTGGTCCACTTTAAAGACAGAGCGGACTTGGACAGCCTTTCGCCAATGGAAAAACGTTGCAGACAGGATCCTAGGGGAAAAGGGGCAATCTCAGAGATTTATGGTCTCTTGAGTTCTGGAACAGATGAAAGGGAGCTGATGCATAGAAAGAGATGGCAGCAAGAGCTAAAAGGAGGAGAGAGACCATGAATCCTGGCAGAAGATGTGGGAAGCATCTTTTGGTACATCAGCTTTGGTTATGGCCATTGAAGCCAACATAAAGTTTGCATTAAGATGGTATATAACACCGGAACAGATGGCTCAGTACGATGGGGCATCCCAGGGATTTTGCTTCTGAGGTTGTCAATCCATAGGATCCCATAGTCACATCTGGTGGGAGTGTACCAAAGTTAAAGAATTTTGGTGTAAAGTTTTTGATGTTCTTGGAGTGATTATGGGAGCAGAAGTTAAATTAAGTCCCTGGATAGCGCTCTTCCATTAGAAATAGCTCTGTCAGACAGAGACAACTGTTCTTTCATATTTTGAGCGGAGCAAAAATGGTCATTGCTAGTGCCTGGAAATCACAAGGTTTAAGTTTTAGTGCGTTTATCAACAGAGTTAATAATATTATGGACATGGAAAAACAGTCAGCAATTAATATTGCAAACCTTGAGGGATTTCAAGAGGTTTGGGCTCCGTGGGTTGAAAATTTCTTACCTTCTGAATTTGATACTATCCTTTTATTATTATACGGTTGTGTTATATGACTATTTTTTGTTATAATTATGCTTGTTTTTTTTTCTTTTTTTACTTTATTTAATGTGCGAGAAGGGGTTAGATTTAACAAAATCTTTTGGCAATTTTTGGCATTTTTTATTAGATACAATTTTTATCCAATGAAGACTAGCCTGACTTTTCCTTGTTTCAATGAGCCTCTTAAGCTAGACCTCCAAGGTAAGCAGCTGGTATGGCACCTGTCAGGCTTGGCAGGTGCCATGCTGGTAAAGAGATACATTACTCCCACCCCCATATGGGGCATTGGGGATGTGGCAGAGCCCAGCGCACCCATGGAAGAGCCCTGAGCCCATACCAAAGGGCATAAGGGCTTGTAACTTGCAGGGACAGGGGCTGGCAATAGTGCGGCCTCTGAGCCCTGGGTTACAAGTCCTTATGCTTGGTCCCCAAGCTGGTAGCTTTTGGGGCACCCCATTTTTGTAAAAAAAAAAAAACTCAGCTGTTACTTTCCCTGCTTTAATGAATGATTCTTAAGTGGCATTCATAAATCTAGTAAAAGTGCCAAAGAAAAAATAAAATCCTGCAAGCAGTTTCAGTGTTAAAATGAATGTCTTTTATAAGCGGCATTTAGTGGACCAAAACCCAGGATTTTGACTAGGGTTTTGGCGTTCGGGGCTGTGTGTGATCCCCCAGGTTGCTTAATCCAACTCATCTTTTAACGAGCCTACAACGCATGCACAGCCTCTCGTCCAATCAGCACGCTCGGATACGCTCGTGTCCCTTCATCTAAGAAATAGTTTAAGTAAGTGGACCCGAGTGCGCCAGCAGGCGCATCACCCGCTACCCTGTAACAGGGAGTGGGTCTACTTTGGCTATTCACAAATGCCTGGCATGAGTGCATGCCCTGTTAAAGGTATAGCAGGGAGCGGCCTCTGCTTGCCATTGGCCATGTGCCATTGGAGAGCAGGAGAAGGTGAGTCTACCAGGCGACCTGGTGGGTTTTACACAGTGGGGCATACCCAAATCTGGATGCCCCAGGGAGGGAATCACTTTTGGTACACTTTAAAACTAAAAAAATAAAATAAAAAAATAAGTCAGGCTATTCTTAGATACAAAATAAACCTCTTATTACATTTACTTAGTTATGTATTTTTTTGCTCTCTGTGAATATTCGGAGTTCTTTCCCCATTTTTATGCATTCCTTGATTTTTTTTCGTTTTCCATGAATTTTGAGTACTTTTCTTACCCCATTTTTTGCAGGACAATTGCTCTGGTCCTGCCCTTCCCAATTTGCAGCCCTCTAGCCCTTGTTACCTCCATTTTACAGTCATTTATGGGCCCAAAGTTCAATGGGCTTCAGGGTCCAAAATGAACTTTTGCGGCAAGTTCAGCCGTTCCCCCATCCCCAATTACGATACATGCGGTGTAGTTGAATGACGGGATAATTTTTTGATGTTCTTTCTCATTATACTTTAGTAATATTGGGTCATAATATGCAAATGTGGCTAATAATCTAAAATTTGATATCTTCCATTGTCACATTTTCATTTCACACTAATGTATGAAAGTTTGATTTTAATTGCAAGTGTCCTGTGTTTATTCATTGTTCTCTTAATTCTTATACTTGTAAGCCCACCCCGTTTTTAATGTGGAAAGTCTACTAAAATTAATTACACTAAAATCCCCTTTTCTTGTTCGTATTTGACTTATGGGAGATAACACAGCCGAATCAGATATAAAGGATGTGTTCCAAAGCAGTATAACCAAAGGCAGGAAGCTCACCACCACAAATGCACATGCTGCAGAGGTCTAGTGCAAAAGGGTCTGAAGAGCACCATTATATCAGCCATCAGCAGGCCAACCATCCAGTGGGTCATTTTCTTTTTCTCTTAAACCGAGTCCTTCACAAAATAAATTTTTCCCTAGGAAAAGAAACCAGATAGGAAATAATCTCATCAGCACCACTATTGATCAAAGTCACCACCTAGATGAAAACCCTTGATGCCACCATTAATTGGAAATACTGGTATCTGGCAACAATGGGGCCTCAGGTACATACCTCAGATAGATGATTGTGATAAGTAAACAATAAAAATAATCCAGTAGATTGTGACATAGAGGTAGCCCACTTAGACATCCACCACAGAGGAGCCACAGACAACTTCAGAGATTCAGATGTTTCTGAATTTTCTAGAATTCTGCAAAGGAATACCCAGGAGACCCAGTGGCTGACATGCAGATCTGGCCCACTAAAGCATAGTGGCGGAAAGCCTAATGAGACCTTACTGAACCCTACTGTCCTTTGTGGAGTATGCAGCTGAACTAAAAGGTCTAGCTACATTCCTTGCAGGCCCAAAGTGTGCCCCTCTAATCCGTGTAACTGATCTGGCTTTACCGCCATTTGATTTTGGGTAGGAAGTAAGGCTATGCAAGTTTCCTGCTACATTTTTAACATACAACTATTACTATATGAGTAAGTCTTGTAGAGATGGTAGGTAACAATGCTCGACTTGTGAGATTCTAAACAAAGATTTCTGTGTTTTTTTTTTTTTAGCATTAACACCTTTATACACCTTCTTGCCTTTACTTCAGTGGAAGTAATGTGGAAGAAATAGAATTGTTGCCTAAATTATTAGATCCACAGACCAATTATGGCATATTCTCTAACTTATAGCATTATTATGTGTTTTGTTGTCCAGTGGTAGGGGTCGAAATATGGTGAGTTTTAACAATTTTTTTAGAAATTCTTTACAAATAAAGCCGGGTAGTTTGCTCCTTGAATTGTAACCTTAACAAAAGGGCCTTAAGGCTGACCTAGCAGATTAATAATTTAATGACAGCAGGAAATTCCCTTCCCAGCCCTCTCTCTCCTCTATCCCATTGTTTTAGGCAAGGCAGCAGATGGGAAGCTTGTATGTGGGTCTGACTGAGGATTGATCACTCAGATTTTATATGGATGGATAGACCGGACTTTGGTGGAGGTATGGCAAACTCTCTTGGAGGAGCAGGCAACTGTGTTATTTGACATACTGGGTGCCTGATTACTTGGACAGCTAAAGAGACTTCTTGTATGAACCTAAATGTATAGTGTGGTTACACTGCAAAGAAGCTGAACACTCCCAAGAGGAATAACAACCTTTAGGCTTCTTTTACACTACGGCTAATGCAATCGCATGCTGGCCTAGCATTTTAGCAGGGTTTTACCAGTGATGCTGCTTGCAAGTGCCTCAAGTGCAAGGAGCCTCAAATAATACAATTCTGTGATTACTCACCTGTAGAACTGGTATTATACGTATACAGCATGTCCTGCTCCAAAGATAATTCCGTACATTTGGGTTATACATCCACAAGATGGCGCTGGACTGCAGAGACAGCAAAAAAGTGGCTCCTCCCGGCCCCTTATATACCAGGGACCTCCCACAAATTCCCCAGTATCGAAAAGCAGTTAGCAAGAAGCCGGGAGAATTAAACCCATAATCAACAATTTTAACCATTAAAACATGATAACAATCACCATACAGAGGTACAAAGAATAATGATAACAAGGGTGGGGTGGAGCAGGACGTGCTGTATACGTATAATACCAATTCTACAGGTGAGTAATCACAGAATTGTATTATTCTTAGTATACAGCACATCCTGCTCCAAAGATAATTCCTTACGTTTGGGACATCCAATAGCAGTGTCCGTAAGGTAGGGTGGGATCCCCAAAGGCAACAACATGCAGATTAAACCACTGCCGCCTGCAGAACTTTGCGGCCAAAAGCAGCATCAGCTGAAGCCCGAACATCAACCTTGTAAAACTTGGAAAAAGTATGAACAGAAGACCAAGTAGCAGCCTTACAAACTTGTTCAACAGGAGCCTGGTGCTGAAAGGCCCAAGAGGCACCAATAGCAGAAGTGGAATGAGCAGTGAGGTGGAAGGGAGGATTCTTCCCTTTAGCAGAATAGGCCTGAATCACAGCCTGACTGATCCACTTGCTGATGGTAGACTAAGATGGAGCCAGACCCTTCTTAGGACCAGAAGGGACCACAAAAAGAGCATCAGCCTTCCTGAAGGGTTCAGTAGCCACCAAATAGAACTTCAGGTTCCTGACCACATCCAAGGAATGTAGAGCCCTCTCCTTAGGGTTACTAGGATTAGGGCACAGAGAAGGCAAAACAATGTCCTGATTGAGATAAAAAGCAGACACAACTTTAGGCAGAAAATCTGGTTTAAAGCGAAACACCACCTTGTCCTGGTGTCTCCCAAAGTAAGGGAGCTTGATGGAAAGCGCCACCAACTCAGAAACACACCTAACAGAAGTGATAGCCACCAAAAAGATCACCTTAAGAGTAAGAATGGACAAAGCAGCCTCATGCACAGGCTCAAAAGGAGACCCCTGCAAGGCAGATAGGACCAAGTTCAAGTCCCAGACTGGTAACGTGGGGGGCTTACGTGGGGGGCGCACATGAGTAATCCCCTGGAAAATAGTCTTGACCAGATGATGCTGAGCAAAAGATCTCTGGAAGAAAACAGCCAAGGCAGAAACATGACCTTTCAGAGTGCTGAGTTGAAGCCCCAGATCCAAACCATGTTCAAGAAATTCCAGAATCCTAGGAATAGAGAACACCCGACAGGGAAGAGATTTAGACTCACACCAGTCAATGTAGGTATGCCAAACCCTATAGTAGATAGAAGAAGAGGACTTCTTTCTAGCCCTGATCATGGCAGGCAGGCAGCCCCATTTCCATTAAGACGGAGGTTTCAGCAGCCAGGCCGTCAAAGCCAGCGTTTGTAAATTGGGGTAGCGTAGCCGCCCCTGAGTGAGCAGATCTGGATCCTTGGGCAGGGCGTACTGATCTACTGCCAGCTGCACGATGTCTGCGAACCACACTTGTCTTGGCCAACAGGGGGCCACCAGAATTGCTGGCACTCCTTCCTGAGCTATTTTGCGCAAAACCCTGCCCAACAGTGGAAACGGAGGAAAGAAATACAGAAGCTGAAACCCCTTCCAGGGAACTGAAAGTCCTGCCATGACATTGCTAGCGCATCCGAGGTCAAGGCCAGAGGATCCTGGGACAGAGACAAAAGCTGGGAGCTTGTGATTGTGGCGGGACGCAAACAGATCCACATCTGGTTGGCCCCAACGGTGTCACAGAGATTGAAACACCCTGCTGCTTAGGGACCATTCTCCCTGGCGAGAGGTCCCCCTGCTCAGAGAGTCCGCCAGGTGATTTTCCACCCCCGGGTTGTACACAGCTGATATGCAGGGGACATTGGCCTCCGCCCAAGTCAGGATCAGAGACACTTCCTGGAGGGCCCCCTTGCTCCGGGTCCCTCCCTGATGATTGATGTAGGCAACTGCTGTCTGGTTGTCCGAGCGCACCTGAACGGGCAGGCCCGAAGATGAGTAGTCAAGTGAGCCAGAACTAGCCTGATCGCCCGCAGTTCCAAGACATTGATAGGTATGTGAGCCTTCTGAGGGCCCCACCTCCCCTGGAACCTCAGGGACTTCCAGAAACCCCCCAACCTGACAGACTGGCATCTGTGGTGACCATCTCCCAGGAAGGGGCAAGAAAGGATCTGCCCCCCAACAGGTTCCTGGAGTCCATCCACCACGAGAGGGACCGCCTGACCAGGGGGGAGAGCACACAGACCCTGTCCAGGGACGCTGGGTCCTTGTCCCATACTGACAATAGGTGAAGTTGCAGAGGCCTCAAGTGGAACTGAGCATAAGGGACCGCTTCGAAGCACGCCACCATCAGGCCCACCAGCTGCATCCCCTGCCTGATGGAGGGATGGGGACAAGCTAGGAGGGACTGAGCCTGTGCAATCAGACTGTCCACCTTCTGTTGAGGAAGGAAGATCCTTGCCTGAACTGTATCCAGATTCATTCCTGGGAATGGAGTTACCAAGGAAGGGGACAGTGAGGACTTGGGGTGGTTGATCACCCATCCAAAAGACTCCAGAGTGGACACCACCAGTGGAGTATCCAACCCTGCCTGATGTAGAGACTGGGAAGTGATGAGGATGTCGTCCACATAGGGAAGCACGCGGACGCCCTGACATCTAAGCAGAGACATCACGCCAGCCAGCACCTTGGTGAACACCCTGGGAGCTGAAGTGAGGCCAAAGGGCAAGGCCACAGACTGGTAGTGTTGATCCATCAGAGCAAACCTGAGGAACATTTGATGACCTGGGAACAAAGGAATATGAAGATAAGCATCTTTGATGTCCACAGAAGTCATGAAATCCTCTTGGCGCAGGGAACTGATGGCAAAGCTCAGAGTTTCCATGCAAAAGCGCCTGCCCATGACAAATTTGTTGAGGATCTTCAAGTCCAGGATGGGCCTGACTGAACCATCTTTTTTGGGTACTGTGAATAGGTTGGAATAAAAGGCCTTGCCTTTTTTTCTTAAGGGGACCTGGCAGATGACCCCCAGCTCCAGGAGGCATGAGGAATCCAGGATCTGATGAATCTTGGAGGGGGACAGGCAGCAAACTCTAACTTGTAACCGGAGGACACTACCTCCTGAATCCATCGGTCTGAGACATGAAGCCTCCAGATGTGAGCAAAGTGCTGCAGCCGTCCCCCCACCCGGATGGGTGAGGGCGCCCCATCATGCCTGAGGGGGCTTGGGGGAAAGATTTTGCTTTGGGACCCCAGGAGGGGCCAGGACCCCCACGTCCTCTGCCTCTGCCCCAGAAATCTCCCCGGGTCCCAGGAAAGGAAACCCCCCTCCCTTGTCTGGCACCACGGTAAGGGGAGAAGAAGGAACCCTGACACCGAAAGGGCCTAGATTGCCGCCTGCGCTGGGGTAACCTGCCTCCCTTAGCAAAAAGGTCCAGTTGGTCCCCAAACAGGCGCAGTCCTTTAAAGGGGAACCCAGTGAGGGCCTTCTTGGCAGCGTTGTCAGCAGCCCACTGGCGCAGCCAAACCGAGCGGTGTATAGCCACCACGAGGGCAGAAGTTCTGGCACACATTCTGATGGTGTCATCCAATGCTGAGAGGACAAAATTTACAAAAACATCACAACTGGAGAGTGCATTAAACACCTCACAAGGCAAATCATCAGGGGCACTATCAAGTATATTTCTGATAAGGGTTCTAGTGGCCACAGCAGTAATGGCAGAGGCACAGACCGGGCGCAGAACCGTCCCCGCACATGCAAAGGCGTGGGATGCCAGCTGGTCAATGCGCCGGTCCTCAGCATCCCGCAGGGTAGTGGACTCAGGGGAACGCATGACAGAGGTGTTAGATAGCCCTAAAGATCGGGGCATCCACCTCGGAGGTCGGGGGGGGGGATGACCAACATTTAACCACCTCAGCCGGAAAGTGTTCTCTTATCAGATGAGCCTGAATCAGAAGAGAGCTCCCCTTCATCAGACGGGGTATAGCCACAAAGATTCCAAAACTCCTCAGTTCCCATAGGGAAAACAGTGACAAGTGCCGCTTCTTAGCAGGGGCCTTACGCGCTAAGGACTTCGCAATAATCTGTTCAACAGTAGCCAGTCTAGAAGACACATCAGGCTGAGAATCCCCACTAGTATGCAACTCAGCAGTAGCCAGTCTAGAAGACACATCAGGCTGAGAGTCCCCACTAGTATGCAACTCAGTAGGAGTGAGGTTTAAGCTTGGGGAAGTAGGTGAAGTGAAACGAGGTGCAGCCACTGGCAGGCCAGATTGCAATGCAAGCACCTGCTCAGCACAGGGTACACAGACCCGCGCCTTGTCAGCGTCAGCATGAGGCTGCCCACACGCTACACACAGCCGGACTTGTCCCGAAGGGACCCCGGTCACATTATCCTGGGATGCCTCCATATGGCGATTATAGCGGCGCTCTACGCCGATAGGGAATAACGCTATATAACAACCCCGGATGCCCCAATAACCCGCTAGGGAAGTGGGAGTATTATTTTTACAAGGCCTACAAGTTATATACTAATACAGGGCCGGGAGAAGCCAAAGGGTTCGCCCCGCCTGAAAGACAGACAAGACCTGTAAGCACACAGTAACAAAAGTGAAAGACATAAAGCCGCCCGCGAGGGCACTTACAGACGGCGGTAGGTAGGGGTCCATCGCGCATGGGCCAACCAAGCAGGTTAAAGATGGCGTCTGTATACCTCGAGGGGCGGGCCGGAATCAGCGATGATGAGGAGCGCGCCATAGACGGGCGCCCCCCTCCCCCCCGAAGAGCGGGAAGCCAGAACGTGCAAGCAGCCAATGACCGCGCACCAGCGCCTGAGGAAATGCCGCCGCCAAACGCGGAACCAAGTCAGTGCGCGGCTGCGGCAATTTTTTAAAAAGACAGTAAAGGCAAGTCAGCACGGCGGCTGACACAAGGCTAAACAGAATGGAAAAAAAGAGTTTAAAACACAGAATGCATAGCATACACATTTACACCCCCCCCCCCCCCCCCTCTTTTCCCCCGAAGGCTACAAGGAAGATGAGGGAGGACAGCGGCCACTTAAACAGGGCCCACCTATGGGCAGGGGCAAGGGGGCACTACTGTGGGAGGGGCATCCCATAGAGGCTCACCATAAGCCTAAACCGCCTACCCTTTGGTGGGGGATTGCGGTGGAGCACCGATCCCAAGCACCTAACAGCGTTGCTGCCTACCTTCCCCCGACCAGCGCAGCCAAGGCTGGGAGGCATATTACTAGTGGAACGGGTGGGAATAGTCCTACAGGGCCGAGCGCTAATAACCCCGCTCACCTGCGAGTAGAGAGCCATTTCTCGTCCTTCGCAGCCAGATTCAGAGAAATTCTGGGGATTTGTGGGAGGTCCCCGGGTATTTGAGGGGCCGGGAGGAGCCTATTTTCAATGTCTCTGCAGTCCAGCGCCATCTGGTGGAGTATATCCCAACTGTAAGGATTAGATTTGGAGCAGGACGTACTGTATACTAAGAATAAATCCAAAGATAAAACAGCCCGCAGGGGCAACTCACGGACCGCAGTATGTAGACGGCAGCCACGCAGCAGAATGAAGCAAAAAGGCGCAGAGAACACCTTGAGGGGCGGGCCGCGGATGCAGAACACGCCATCCCCCCGAAGAGCGTGAAGCCGCCCATGTGACATACCGAACCAATGATGGCGCACGGGAGAGCGAGGGAGGACAGCAACCACCTAACAGGGGCCCACCCATGGAAGGGGCGACGGACGATAGTGCGGGAGGGGCATCCCATAAAGGCTCCACATGTGCCTGTACCGCCTACCCCTTGGTGGGGGATTGCAGTGGAGCAGCGCTCCTAAGCACCTGCAGCGGTGCTGCCTACCATCACCCGAACCAGCGCAGCCAAGGCTGGGAGGCAAATTAAAAATGAAACGGTTGGGAATAGTCCGACAGGGCCGCAGGCTAATAAGCTCCGCTCACCTGCGAGTAGAGAGAGCCATCTTGTCATCGCCGCCCAGACTGCAGAGAAGATTTGGGGAATTTGTGGGAGGTCCCTGGTATTTAAGGGGCCGGAAGGAGCCACTTTTTTGCTGTCTCTGCAGTCCAGCGCCATCTTGTGGATGTATAACCAAAACGTAAGGAATTATCTTTGCAGCAGGACGTGCTGTATACTTAGAATATAACAAATATACTGCAAGGTGGGGCAGAGTGGGTTCTGCTGCGGCTTATGCCTAATACTACATTTACTTCCTAAATAACATCTCTAATTTGAGAAGTCATTCTTTAAAGCAACAATTAAAATCAATTAATTGAAGTGAAATTAGGGGGCACTACAGTAAGTAAAAGTGATCACTGAAAGTTGGAGAACAGGGAGATGAAATAAAAAAAACGTAAATACTAGTTCAAATATAATAAATTATTATTCAAAGTACATATTAACCTTGAATCACTAAACATTTTGCAAAAATATATATATTATCAGTCATTAAATATAGTTGAGTACATTGAAACAGAAACAAAAAGCCTCCCCACATCTGAAATTAACAAAAGTAAAATAAATGATAAACTATTACAAGTGATAGGTAATTAATAAGAAATATATACACATTTTTATTTCACATGGGTTAATAGGGCCAGTTCACGGGTTGCAGTATAGTTGAGCATTTGTCTGCACACTGGCTATTATTTCCTAGGGCCTGTCACGCATGCAATACAAATTTATGTGCAACATAAAGACAGTTACTGTGCTCGTGTTTTTGAAAGTGATTGGAAAAATGCTAAAGACTACAAAAAATGCAAAACTGTACTGCACACTCTAAAACTGTATACTACTTGATTATCCATAATTCTGTGACTGCATTGCATACTGTCTGGAGCTGTTCAGTTGCTTGTTCTCTATTCAGGCCTATTATTTATGGACATGCCACAGTAGAATAAGTCAAAGTGTTGCCTTTAAATTGTTAGATCTAAAAATGCCATGCTTAAAAAAAAACAAAAACAAAACAAAAAAAAAAAAAGAAAAAAACTAGAAAAACGGTGACAGGTTTCTGAATATACCATTCCTTGTTAATAGGGGAAAACTGCTCACTTATAACTGCCTGTCCCTTGAACAATCCTTTGAGAAACAGCAGCATTAATCAGAAGTAAAAACATGTACACACATCAGTGAGCTGTTATTCCAGGACATGCTGACTAAGGGGAAAAGGTAGTAAAAGCTGCTTTTATTGTGGCTATGCTGATCAGAGGGTGATCTGTGGTAAGTCACAGTCACACTCTAATTATACTATAGAGACTGTAAACGGCGACAATATACTAGCTGGTTAGGTAACTACCCTGTTTACCCGAAAATAACCCCTAGTAAGATTTTTCAGCATTTTTTGCTAATGCGTGACAAATGTAAGCCCAACCATAAAAATAAGTCCTAGTTACAATTTATAATCCAGCTGCAGACTTCAACATAGGGATTTGGCCATGTGCCCCGTATGGCGGCAGGCTGGGGTAGAGCCAGCAGTATCAGACATTTCACTCCCGACAGACAAGCTTTCCTTGATGTGTCCTTTACAGCTGCTCTCATCCCTCTGCTGAAGCTCGGCAGCTGGATTCTGAATGTTAACTAGGGCATATTTTCAGGGAAGGCTGATATTTCATGCTCTGTCTCTGAGAAACAGAGTATGCATACCAGTGTAAAATGATGGTGTTGTACAACAAACCTTATCCTTGCAGGGTATTTACATTATTTTATAAACCGTTCTTATGACACTTAAGTGTCCCAAAAGCCATGAAAAATACCATTTTGTGAGTACTCACCTGAAAAATGGATATTGTTGGTGTGCCACACACCCCGCTTCACTTTTAATATTCTTCACTTATTGGGTTAACTCACCGCCAGGTGACGCTGTGCAGAGAGGAAGTCTTGTAACGAGCCCCCTTCCGGCCTATATATACCTGGTACCTCCCTTTAATCACCAGTATATTAAAAAGCAGAAAGACAAGGTACCAGTTTTTAACCGGTAACCTCAAAATAAATCAATATAAATAAAAGCTTCACCATATAAAGGCTTCGGAATACCGAAAAGGGTGGGAGTGAAGCGGGGTGTGTGGCACACCAACAATATCCATTTTTCAGGTGAGTACTCACAAAATGGTATTATTCTTGGTGTGCCACACACCCCGCTTCACTTTTAATATTCTTCACTTATTGGGACATCCAAAAGCAGTGTCCACAAGGGAAGGGCATCTCAAGGCCAGGTGAAGCATAACTTAAATGACTGCAGTCTGCAGAACCTTGCGGCCAAAAACAGCATCCGCTGAGGCCCGCACATCAACTTTGTAAAACTTAGAAAAAGTGTGAACAGAAGACCAAGTGGCGGCCTTACAAACTTGTTCAACAGAAGCTTGGTGCTGAAAAGCCCAAGACGCCCCAATGGCGCGAGTAGAATGAGCAGTGATACGAAAAGGGGGAACTCTTCCCTTAGCAGAATAGGCCGCAGTAACGGCCTGACGTATCCACTTGCTAATGGCAGATTTGGCTGGTGCCAAACCCTTCTTAGGCCCATAGGGCACAACAAAAAAGGAATCCGTCCTACGAAAAGGAGACGTGATAATCAAGTAGTACTTAACACAGCGTACTACATACAAACAATGCAAAACCCTCTCTTTGTCATTCTTAGGATTAGGACATAAGGAGGGAAGGACAATGTCTTGGTTCAAATGAAAAGCAGAAACAACCTTGGGAAGAAAGTCTGGCTTGAACCGAAAGACCACTTTATCCTGATGCCTCTCAAAGTAAGGCGCCTGGATAGACAAGGCCGCCAACTCTGAGACACGCCGGACCGAAGTGATAGCTACCAAGAAGACAATCTTCTGAGTCAGGGTAGACAAAGCAATATCTTGCAAAGGCCCAAAAGGAGGAGCCTGAAGAGCAGAAAGAACCAAATTCAAATCCCAAACCGGGAGTAATGGTTTCCTGGGAGGCCGCACATGCGTAACCCCCTGGAAAAAAGTTTTAACTAAAGGCTGAAGCGCAACACGCTTCTGTAAAAAGATAGATAAGGCAGAAACTTGCCCTTTCAACGTACTTAGCTGAAGACCAGAGTCCAGCCCTGATTGTAAAAACTCCAGAATCCTGGAGACCGAAAAGACCCTACAAGGAAAAGATCTCATCTCGCACCAAGCGATATAGGCTTTCTAAGTCCTATAGTAGATGATAGAAGAAGACCTCTTCCGGGCACTGATCAGAGTCTTACCGACTGAGTCAGAAAGACCCTCCTCCTTCAGGATGGAGGTTTCAGCAGCCAGGCCGTCAAACCCAGCGCTGGTAAATTGGGGTAACACAATCGACCCTGAGTGAGCAGATCGGGCTGAAGAGGCAGAACGACCTGGTCCACTGCCTCGCCTTGGCCACCTTGGGGCCACGAGAACGGCGGACACCTTTTCCAGAGCCAACTTCCGAAGCACCCTGCCCAGCATGGGTATCGGAGGAAACAGGTATAGAAATCCCAGATCCCCCCAGCTCAGGGACATGGCGTCCACTGCCAGAGCCAGAGGATCCTGGGAGAGCGACACGAAGTTCGGGAGCCTGTGATTGTGACGAGAGGCAAACAGGTCCACCTCTGGTGTCCCCCATCGGAGACACAGTGAGCGAAACACCCGAGGATGGAGAGCCCATTCTCCCAGACGGGGAGAGCCCCTGCTCAACCGGTCCGCTTCCTGGTTCTCCACTCCTGGAATGTATACCGCCGAGAGACAAGGAACATGGGCCTCTGCCCAGGTCAGGATCAGGGACACCTCTCTGAGAGCACTCAGGCTGCGAGTCTCTCCCTGATGATTGATGTAAGCAACCGCTGTTCGATTGTCTGAACGCACCTGGACCGGAAGGTCCAGGACGTGCTGAGTCAGGAGAGCAAGCACCCGACGGATGGCTCTCAGTTCCAGAATATTGATGGGTAAGTGGGCCTCTTGAGGTCCCCACTGCCCCTGGAACTGCAGCTCCTTCCAGAATCCGCCCCATCCCGACAGACTGGCGTCCGTGGTGACAATTTCCCAAAGGGGGGTCAGGAAAGACCTGCCCTTCACGAGATTGGTCGAGACCAACCACCACTGGAGGGACTGCCGGACCCGGGAGGACAACTGGAAGGGCTGATCCAGCGACCGAGGCTGCTGGTCCCAAGATGCCTCGAAGGAACTGCCTCGAAGGAGGCAACCATCAACCCTACCAGCCTCATCCCCAGACGGATGGACGGCCGAGGATTGGAGAGTAGGACCCGAGCCAACTCCTGAATAAGATGAATTTTGGACTGGGGAAGAAACACTCTGTGTTGATGAGAGTCCAACTGCATCCCCAGAAAAGACACCACCCTGGAGCGAGGGAGGACTTGGGGAAGTTGATCACCCAACCAAAGCTTTCCAGCGTGGAGACCACCATGCTGGTGTCTGTCTCCGATTGATTGAGCGACGGAGCCATGATGAGAAGGTCGTCCAAATAAGGTACGACACGAATGCCCCGAGATCTGAAAATGGCCATGACCCCTGCCAGCACCTTGGTGAACACTCTTGGAGCTGAGGTAAGGTGCCACCAATTGATAATGCTGATCCTTCATCACGAATCGAAGAAAACGTTGATAAGCGTGGCAGATGGGAACATGAAGATAAGCATCCTTGATGTCTATGGACGTCATGAAGTCCCCTTGCCGAAGAGAGCCGACGGCAGTACGCAAGGTTTCCATGCGAAACTTCCGAAAACGGATGAACCTGTTGAGTAACTTCAGGTCCAGGACGGGACGAACTGACCCATCTTTCTTGGGGACTGCGAAAAGATTGGAGTAGAAACCGAGGCCCATCTCTAAGCGCGGTACCGGCCGGATGACCGCCATCTCTAACAGATTCTTTACCGACGCCAGGACCCCTGCGCGGCCAAAGGATCGATGGGCACCCGAGACCGAAAGAACCGTGAAGGAGGGCGAGACTCGAATTCCAGCTTGTAACCGGACGACACTACCTCCTGGATCCATCTGTCCGGAACTTCCTGGTTCCAAACCTGGGAGAAGTGTCGCAATTGTCCCCCCACCCGCACGGGTGAGGGCAGCCCCTCATTGCTGAGCGGGCTTACCAGCAGGTTTGGGCTTGGAGCTCCAGGACTGAGCGGGACGGCCACGGCCCCTCCCCCGAGTCCAACCTGTACGTCTGGTAGCGGGAAAGGAAGCCCCCCTACCCGCTCTGAATCCTCGAAAGGAAGGCCTACCAGCACTTGCCCCCTTAAAGGGATGACGAGGCCTCTTGCGTTGTGGCATCTTACCACCCTTTGCGACTGAATCAATTTTCTCCCCAAACAGACGCAACCCGAAAAAGGGGAGAGCTGTGAGCACCTTTTTAGAAGCTGAGTCCGCCGACCACTGACGCAGCCATACTGACCGACGAATAGCCACCAGCATTGCAGCTGTCTTGCTACTCATAGCCAGCGCATCGTCCTGAGCGGACAGAACATAGGACACAAAAGATTCACACTGCTTAAGCGCAGTAAACTCTTTACAAGTGGGATTGAGATCCTCATATAGCCCCTGAATTACAGACCTAACCGCCAATAGAAGAAGGGCCGAAGCACACACCGGGCGCATCGTTGACCCGGCATAAATAAAACCACGGCGAGCGTACTGGTCAATCCGACGATCCTCCCCATCTTTAGGGACAGTGGTCTCAGCCGACTGTACCATAGCCGTGCTGGAGAGCCCTAGCACAGGGGTATCGACGTCAGGAGGGACAGACCAAAGCTTCACCAATTCTGGCGGAAAAGGATAACGCTTTTCCCAACTGGAAGGGATTCCAGATAACCGCGTGGGATGTTCCCATTCCTTAAGAACCACCCTCTCAAAGTGGTGCTGTCTGGGAAAAACCCAACGCGGCTGAGGCTCTTTAAACAACTGGCCCCTTGGCAGGGTGACAGCCTCAGGCGGATCTAAATTCAAAATTTCAAACATTTGAGACAGAATGGAGGGGGTGTCAAGGGAAACCCCCGCCGACCAATCGCCAATCGCATCAGCCTCAAGCTGATCTGCAGGCTCATCTGACTCCAACAGGAATTCTTCCTCGTCCGGGGAGCCATCGGACCATTCCACAGGCTCACATATCTCGTCCTGTGGAGCCGAAGGTACCGGAGTCAGGTGCTTCCGTTTGCAGTGGCTTTTAACCCTGCTTTAACGGGCACTACTTTCCGGAGGCTGGCCAACCGTGCCACCACCTCGGATTGCGAATCCCCACTTTTGACAGTGTCACGCGGGGTCCGGAACAGGGAGGGAGAGGTAGGAGATGCTGGAAGTTGTGACGAGCCAGCAGCCGGAGCAACAGACTGACGCACAATGCTCTGCCTTGCACAAGGAATGCAAATAAAGACATCATCAGCTGGGAGCGGAGCCCCACATCTTACGCACCCCCTGGACGGCTCAGAAGAACCGTTTCCGGCAATAACGGAAGCCTCCATATGGTGATTTATGGTATTCGCAATTCTTTTGGGCTTTAAGGCATAGGCCAACCCGGGATGCCCCCTTATTGTAAATGTCCCGGAAGGGAGGGTTTTTTTTTTTTTTTTTTATAATATATATATATATATATATATATATATATATATTTTTTTTTTTTTTAAAGGAAGGTCCCCCTTAATAATCTATATATATATATATATATATATATATATATATATATATATATATTATATATGTATATTTTTAAATATAAAAATATCCCAATTTTCTTTTCTTTTTTTTTTTTTTTTAAAAAGAAAGACTAGCCAAGTAACATAGAGCCGGAGGGCCGCTATAATCAGGGATCCCAGGATCTGTAGGGAAAAGAAAACCAACAATCAGATCCCCATACAAGTGTAACATGCAAACATATCTATGCATGGCACCAAGGTGCCTTTAAATGAGCAAAAAGAACAAAACCTTGCCTTTTATCAAATCAAAATGACACTAAGCATAATGATGCCTCCTTAAAACACTCGCCCCTATGTCTTCATATTACAAACTTTAAATCCCCCTTACCTGAAAACCGAGAGCAGCAACAGCAACCGGAGGGACGATGCAGCAGCCAGCCGCAGCAAAGTAAATAGACCCATGTGCGGCAGCGAGCCCCCCCCCCCCCCCCCCCCACATGACTTCCTATAAACCAGAAAGGAAGGAAGTGAGGCTGGGGCCGGCCGCATGACGCTACTGCCGGTGCCACGCCCCCGTCTCTGCGTCACCGGGACCCGCCCCCCCAAGCCCGATCAGTGCGGCCAATTCATCAAGGGATTACAACCAGATGAGCCACTACCAACGTGCACAATAAGGCAGGATGAGGGGGAAGGCGGAGGAAAGAAAACATAGCGCAGCCCCAGACAGAAAAGCCTGCCAGACGGCGGCCGCAAAGAGACCAGGGGAGGCGAGAGGGGGGCTGTGAAAAAGTAGAAGCTAAGGCGGCAAGCCAACCTACACAGCGCGGTCCGCCCCAACCGCCCCCTAAAGCTGACCTAAACACTGGCAAAACCGGCCAGTACCACTAAAAAGACCTGCCCGAGGAGCTCCCAGGAGGAAATCGGACTGAGTGCACACTTGCTGTGCAGCCTGCTCAATGCATAAAGTAACACACACATGTTATAATGAAGTCATACAGTGAAATACACATAATACACAACCCTCTAACTCCCCCCCCCCCCCATAGTGAAGGGAGAAGGGACCGTAACGGGAGAGTAAGGGGCTAAGGGGACCCTCGGGGCAGGGGCATCCCATTTCCGGATCACCATGCCGGATAGCCGCATTGCCCCCAAAAGAGGGGGTCGAGCGGAGGAGATAAGCTCCTAAGTACCTATAGTGCCGTCTACCAATTGCCCAGTGAGCAGCCTAGGCTGGGAGGCTTCCATTCCACCATCAAGGTATAAACAATCAAAACCGGGCAGAAATAGACCAAAAGGGGGTGCCGGGGTAAGACCCCGGCTACCTGTAAGCAGGAGACTTCGATCTTCTGTCTTGTCGTCAAGCAGAGAGAAAAATACTGGTGATTAAAGGGAGGTACCAGGTATATATAGGCCGGAAGGGGGCTCGTTACAAGACTTCCTCTCTGCACAGCGTCACCTGGCGGTGAGTTAACCCAATAAGTGAAGAATATTAAAAGTGAAGCGGGGTGTGTGGCACACCAAGAATATATTTGATATCAAAAAGGTCTCAAAAATAGGTCAGAAATGAATCCTTCCCACGGAGAATGTACACCATAGGTGCTGAATAAAATGGTGAATCCACCACCAAAAGGATAAAATGCGTACCAGATTGCAACTTTGATCACACTTCAAACATAAAGATCCTCTTTAAATCGTTTTCCTCCAAACAGACTATAGCCCCGATTCAGAGAGAAAAAAAAAACTTCCGTTTTAGTTCCGATCTGTTCTTTTTTGTGAAATGTTTCCGTTCTCGTATGAGCGTACGAGCGATTCTATGCATGCATTGAAAACCTTCTGTAAAGTTTCCGTCCGTTCGTACGGCAGATTACGAATACGAGGATGTCATTTTCCATCCAGACTTTTCCGTTTCATTTTCACATGTTACAACGTAGGCTTTCGTTTTTGCCCTTTTCCCATCGTCTCCTCCCACGAATCCTTTACGTTTCCGTTCGATTCCGTTTCCCTTTTTCAATAAATATTCGTCCAGACGGAATCCTTACGATCTTGCGCCTGCGCACTACAAACTTAACTCATTAAAGTGCTCGCCTACATATTTGTCACCCTCACTTCTACTACAATGTTTAGCTAAATCACTTAGCACCGTCCTCCATCTTCCCTTTTGGACCCTTAAAGCTCACCCAAACCACTTAGCACTATCCTCCATCTTCCCTTTTGGACCCTTAAAGCTCACCCAAACCACTTCTTGGTTAGGTTCTTCTGCCATTTTAGCCCCCTAAAACTTACCCAAATCACTTCTCGGTCATGTGAATATTCATCTTTAAATATTTCTGGGCCCATTAGTTTTGTGTTAATGTATTTTGTAAATGAAATGACAATGTAACATTTTTTTTTATACCATCATAAACATAAAAAATGTTTAAAAAAATGTGTTTTTTATAGTTGTAAAAATTTGAAATTTTCAAAATACATAGCAATGGCAGGCCACTGAACATTATTCTTCATCTGTGGTCCCCAACGAGTTGCGCAGCTCCTGCATCTCGCCCACCAACTGAAGGACCCTGACACTCAGTTGTGCCACTCTGGCACATGTGGTCCCTGTTAAAAAACGTAAATTAAAATTTTGGTATAACCTTGTTGGGGTCATACTGCAGTGCCCCCCCCCCCCCCCCGTATGGTCCAAACACCTAAATCTGGACTTCAAAAGCCAGAGGGCCCTCGCCACCACGGGCCGGGTTTTGCATAGTGCCATATTAGAGAACCCCTGGCCCGCATTCTGCAGGCAAAGAACAGGCATCAGGAGCAAGGGCGAGTAGCACATCTTGCAGTTCCTGCAACCAAATATAAAATAATTACACAAAGCAAAGGTAACCAACTAAAACAATAACTCCTACAACACATTAAGATTCAAGTTCAACAATCCAAATATAATTCACAAAGGACATACGTCTAAAAAAATAGCAATTATATGGATGTGTGGAAAAATAAATGTTTACATGCTAAGGACTAATTTAGGTCAGCATTAAAATGCTTCTATAAGGCATACATGAAATGTATTGATTCAGGTATGCATTGCTATACAATTTATGGCCTCGGCCATGCTGATACATGCAATGCCTTGGAGCTAAAGGCGTGCAGACTCCTCCACATAGCCGCAAAACATGTTCAACAATAGCAATCCGAGCCCTCAAAGGTCCCGTAAGTGGATCGGAAATTAAATGGATTTATAGGGTGGTGATCCGTCGGAAATCAGCTCTCTGAATCAGACAGAAACCCATCCCAACAACGGAAGTTTTCTGAACGAACGGAAAATTTCAGATTTTGTTTGGAAAATGATCCGAACTAACGGAAATGTTCCGATTTGCTTCCATTCATCGAAAGCGCATTCCCGAACGTTCGTGAGAGTAGAAAATGGACGAAAAAAAGCAAAAAAATTACAAACACCCACCAAAACTTTCACAGACAGCTATGGAAGTCCGGACGAATGTGTCTCTGAATCGAGGCTTATATCTTTGACACAACCTTTTCCTCATGCAAGGAAATGGAAGAAAAAAGAAACCACATAGTTCAGCAAGCTTAAAAAGCAAAGAGCTAACCTATGCATTTATTCAATAGCACTCACCAGATTCTAAAAATACATGCAGATGGTTCTCCATAATCAGAGTACTCCCCAACTCCTCCATTAAATCTAACCCTTCTTATGTATCTAATGGCCACTTCTTCCCAGGCAGGACGGCAGAGACCAGGGAAAGGTAAAAGCAGCGCGGACCCCAGCCGCTAGCGTCACGCTGTGTGGCTCCGCCCAGGGTATGTATAAACTGAATGAATAAACTGATTACCGATTAGTCCTCCCTTGTAAATGCAGAATGGTACATACAAGACAAATCTGTCACCCATAAATCTTCCTCCTTCCAGTATAAAAAAAAAAAAAAAAGAAGATGTGAACCCTCCTTTTATAGGCCAACAGTATTACTAAATCATTTTTCATGAAAGAGCTCCTTTGAAATTAGTTTTACAAAAAAGCTAAAAAAATACAATTCTGTGATTACTCACCTTGGGGAATTGGTATTATAAGTATGCAGCACGTCCTGCTCTAGATAGTATTCATAACAGCTGGGATATAGTCCACAAGAGGGCGCTTTACTGCAGAGATGGCAAAAAGAGGCCCCTCCCGGTCCATATATACCCGGGACCTCCCACTAATTCCCCAGTATAACAAAGCAGTAAGGGAACCAGGAGAAGCCAAAAACAAATTCAACCATGTTAACAAGGAACAAATCACCATAAAGAGGATCCAAGAATAAAGTAATCAGGGTGGGATGGAACAGGACGTGCTGCATACTTATAATACCAATTCTACAAGGTGAGTAATCACAGAATTGTATTATTCTACGTATGCAGCACGTCCTGCTCCAGATAGTATTCATAACAATCCATCCAATAGCAGTGTCCATAAACGGGTGGGGATCCCAAAAAGGCAACAACGCGCAGTTCAAAGCACTGCCGCCTGCAGAACCTTATGGCCAAAAACAGCATCCGCTGAGGCCCGAACATCAACCTTGTAAAACTTGGAAAAGGTATGAACAGAAGACCATGTAGCAGCCTTACAAACTTGTTCAACAGAAGCCTGGTGTTGGAAGGCCCAGGAAGCCCCAACAGCACAGGTAGAATGAGCAGTAACACGGAAAGGAGGATCCTTTCCCCTAGTAGAATAGGCCCTAACAATGGCCTGGCGGATCCATTTACTAATAGTAGACTTAGCCGGAGCCAACCCCTTCTTGGGACCCGATGGAACCACAAACAAGGCGTCCGTTTTCCTGAAAGGAGCAGTAGCCACCAGGTAGTACTTCAAATTCCTGACAACATCCAGAGAGTGCAAGGCCCTCTCCGAGGGGGGGGGGGGAGAAGACATGGTGGGCACAGGCCCAGACAAGTGCAGCCCAGGGTGCCGCGCAAGCGCCTGCTGGGCGCAGGGTACACAGACCCACACATCATCGCTTACAGGGGATGCCCCACACACAGCCGGGCTTGCCCAGATGGGACCCTGATCACAATATCCTGAGAAGCCTCCATATGGTGATTTTTGGTGTCACAATAACCAAAGGGAATTACACTGTGCAGCTACCCGGGATGCCCCTTAACAGTCTGCTAGGATAGTGGGAGGATTTTATTGTTTTTTAGGCCTCTAATATAGTAGCTAAACTAATAGAAGGCACAGGGCCGGGAAAAAACTCTAATTGGTTTTCCCGCCTGAAAGACATAAAAAGACAATACCCGCATTCATTAAACAGGAGTGAAAAGCAATTAAATATAAAAAAGGGGGGGCCCGCAAGGGCACTCTCAGACCGCCGAAGAGCTTGCAATCGATCCGGCAGGAGAGACAAGATGGCGCTGCAGGGCTCTGAAGGGGCTGGCCGCATGAGGGACACCGCGGAGTGCGCTCAGCGTTAAGCCACACCCCCTCCAGGAAGCGCGGGGTTACAGGCTGAAGACAGCCACCCCGTAGCCAATCAGCCGCCAACAGGTCTCTGAGTGACGTCGCCAATGACTGCTGACGCCGCAGGGCGCGCGAGTCAGCGGCGGGCAATTCAAAAAATTAAAGGGAGAGGAGCGGAGCAGAGCCGAGGAGAGTGCCACAGAGACCAAGAAAGGCATCAAAACACACAACAGTTATGTCAGACAAAAAACACACTAAAAAGGCCCCCCCCCCCCCCGACAAGCAGTATAATGGGAGAAGTGGGAGTAAGAAGCCAATTAAACATTAATGTAAGGCAGGGCAATAGCGGACGGGGCATCCCAAGTCAGGATCACCAGTAACCTGACAACCGCCTACCGTTTGGTGGGGGATTTGCGGTGGAGCAAGCTCCAATGAAGCACCTCTAATAAGTGCTGCCTACCATCACCCGACCACGCAGCCAAGGCTGGGAGGCATAATAAAGGTGGAACGGGTGGGAATAGTCCTACAGGGCCCAGGGCTGTAAAGCCCAGCTCACCTGCAAGAAGAGAAGCCATCATCTTGTCCTTCGCAGCCCACTGCAGAGAAGAAACTGGGGAATTAGTGGGAGGTCCCAGGTATATATGGACCGGGAGGGGCCTCTTATTGCCATCTCTGCAGTAAAGCGCCCTCTTGTGGACTATATCCCAGCTGTTATGAATCATTATCTGGAGCAGGACGTGCTGCATGCTTAGAATAAAGTTACACAAAAACATGTAAACTAGATTTTCAATTTGACTTTACATTTGAAAAAGAAAAATACCATTTTGGTCCGAGGCAACTATGTAGATTGTGTGTGTTATTTTGCAGGTATATTCAAGTCTGTACGGTGTCCAGGTAACTAAAAAACATCAAGCTCACCTACCTGTAGAAGCCTGTGTGCTTGACCCTCTCGTTCTGAGGGATTGATTCAGGCCTCTGGTTTCAGCCTTGTAGGCTTCAGTGTCACCTGCAAGCTCCTGCAGTGTGTCCCCCTGGTACCCTCACATTACCAATCATGAGAGTCCACCGATGATATGCGCCATCATTTATGGACACTCAGGTGTGGACCAGGGGCCAGTCAGGAAGAACTCTCAGATTTGGAGCCGATAGTATTGTAGGGCCAGAGGGATCAAGCCTGCAGGCTGGCAGGTATGTGAGCTTAGTTTTGCTTCCATTGTCTGGGCTGTGCTTTTAAGTGCTAGATATTTAACAAGCCTGCCTACAATCTCACAACACAACACACATGCTTCTATTGGTGTTTCTGGACAGAGCCTTTTCTGCATTAATATAACCTCTGGTAACTACACTTCTCAGTTCAATTCACACAGTTAATTAGGTTCCAACATCGAGCATCTACTAACCTAACAAATGCTCTCAATGTAAGGGCTCTTGCCAGCACAGATGTGTATGAAATGGAACAACATCATTTTGCAATACAACAGTGACACAATTTTCTTTTGGATACTGTAATGTTTTCTAACATTCCATAAATGTGTTTGGTTGACTTAAACCGGACCTTCAGCGTGATTTAATGAAAAGCCCAAACTCTTAAACGATTCCCCAGCATCTAAAATTAATATATTTTAAGTTTTTAGTCACTTACTTATTATTCTTTCCCCCACTGGGCTGCAACTCTGTTCAGGAATTTAGGATACGGGCACCGCCATCTTGACTCAGAAGCATCGCACTTAGGAGAGGAGAGTGGGATAAGGTACAGGGGGGCGGGTTATAGCTGTGCTTTGCTCAGACAGAGCAGAGCTGGGGTCAGGGAAAGGTCAGCAATCCCAGAATGCAGAGCAGCACAGTCAGAAGGCACTTCCTGTTTGCAGGCTGCCTGATAAGATGGCGGTTTCCATAATCCGCCATCTTGTATGTTTAAAGGCTCATAACATGCAGTAGATGCAGGTAGGATGATTTATAATGTGAGCAATCTGTATGTACAGGGTGTGGGAAACATATAAGATAGACTCTTATTCAGAGTGAAGGTCCGCTTTAAGTCCCCATCATACAAAGATTGTTTTAAAACTGGTAAAATATAATCACAATATATACAGAAAAAAAGGACCATGGTACAAGCAGTACATCTCCCTTTCCAACAGCAATATATTACAAGAAAAACATCTTCCTGGAAATATTTTATTTTATTTTGCATATATGGAATATGCTCCATATTTGCAAACATTTTACCTGTCATTTTTCTTATATCATGATGAATGCATATCCTAGATCTTCAGAAAACTAAACAGATTAAAGTCATGCAGCAGGCACAAAAAAACAAAACAAAAGGGTACTTACCTTATGTCCAGTACAGCTGATCAGCAACTCATCTGATTGTGTCCCGGACAGAAAGGGATTGCAAGCTCAGATTCAGCAAACTCCATTCACCAGCACTTCCATGCCAGACCACACCTCTGGCCAACAATCACAGGGGCGTGGCCACGCCCCCTTCATTTGCAACAACGAAGGCGGCATGGCAGGCCTCGGCCCACTAACTCCACTGCAATGAATGAAGAGGGGGCATGGCAGTGACTGATGGCGAGTCGGGATCCAGAACCACCATCAAACTCAACCCAATGGTCATGCCCTGGGTGGCGCCAGACATGCGGGCTTGGATCCAGTAAGTTGCTGATTACTGTAAGTTACTGATCACTGGACTACCACTGATCAGCTGTGCGAGAAAAAAGGTGAGTACCCTTTTATTTTTGTATATGTATTGATAAGAGTACGCGTGTTGCATCCATATTTTGTCCAAACCTCGTTAACTCCAATCAGCAGAATTTTATATCCTACTTGACGCACCGACGTCCCAGGCCTACAGATGGAATATCAGGGGCCCAGCGCTCATGTCATTTCTCTCCCCCTTCTCCAGGACACTGCCTGCAGGATAGCGAGACCTGCACAGGGGAGGGAAGTGATGACTTGGGGAAGGGCTGAACATAGTCTGAATGAGCCACAGCCTCCAGGATGGGGGGGGGGGGGGGGGGGGACGCGTGAGCTACCGCTAGTAAAGAGATTGTTTAAACAGGACGTGGATCATCTGTCCCAGGGCCCCTGATATTCCATCTGTGGGCCTAGGACGCCAGTGAGTCAAGTAGAAAATAAAATTAATGTGGAGATGATTAGAGCCTTACGAGGATCGAATACAATTATATGGACACAACAAGCATACCCTTATCAATACCTATACCCTTTTAAGACTAATGGCTCGTTGTGAGCCGTAATAAGTAGCGCTGCTAGCATATGTAGCTGAGCGCCATCCCAACCATTTACTGCTGAATCACTAATTTCACAGATTTGCAAGATTCAAAGATAAAGCATATATGTGCCAGACAATTAATTTTTAGATGTATTAAGAGATAAAAAGTTGCCTGTTCAGCCATTTGTCAGATCAAATCAGACAGCAATCTTTGACTGATGGGAGCATTGGAGACATTTGAGAGGCAATGGTGACATTTCATCTGTTGTAATCCCCAAAGAGTTCTTACTTGAAGAGCATCCACACCTTGCTGTTGCTTGTTCCATGGCACTTTTACCAGTATAAAATGGTACCATAGTAGGGGAATGACATTTAAAGGGCACAAGAATTATTCTCACCTTCTGCCTCCACAGCAGCTTTGTCACCACCCTGTGCTCTGAAACCTACAGGGTGTGGGTCCTGCAACTTCCTAGCGCCTCTCCACTGTCTAGTATTGAGTAAGTGCACTGAGGCAGTGCTTGGCACGCCCACTCTGTGGGGTTTAGTCTACCAACATGCTTGCAAATTGTGGACAAGCTGCCATGGAAATGGTGGACGTGTGCAGCCAGGACCCGATCTTGGAAACAAAAAAACAGAGCAAGCAGAGGCAAGGGAAGGAAGGGTTCATTTTGTTTTGGACGATAGGGCTTGATAGTTTTAGATTAAAGTGGAGAAGGCCAGATTTGTGTTACTAGGATGGTAGTTACTAGTGAAAGAACTGAATGTTACAAGTTAATGGAAGCACATACATAATGCCCTTCATCAGCAGGCACTTCTTACATTTTCCTGGTTTTCACATTTGGCCCCACTAAACATATTTAGGAAGCCCTACTTTTTCTAAAACAGCCGGATAAGCCTATTTTTTCTGAAGGGGTGTTAACTGATGGAAAAAGTCTGTAATGCCCACACTGAGCTGTCCTGGGCACAGATCTACTTTAGTCAGAATGCCATGCTAGGCATCCAATAACAAGCTCAACTCATTTGCAATAAAAGTTGGGCTGGTATGTAAAGGCGGTTGCTGCTACTGCAGAAGTACAGAAGAAGTACAGACATCCCCCCGCAGATAAGGTAGCTATTTAATTCTTAAATGCAGAAAAATATGACTGTATTTAAAGACCAGAGGATGTGATAGCTGTATAAAAGCAGGATAAACTATATAAAACACAAAGTCCATTATCTTCCCTCTCTGTACATGATCAGACCTTGACGCGAGATCTTGTGCATCATTTTCAGCTTCTAACTGAGAAAGTGAAAGATGACACCAAATGAGAAATATGAATCCAACAAAGGAATAACGCATCTCAGGAAGCAGCCATGGCTGTGCCACCACTAAGCTTGACCATCATTTGCTGGCAATCATGGTAAGACCGTCTGTCACCCACTTTCTCCAAAGTCCGTGCTGCTTCAGCCAACATGACTGCTCTTTGCCCTGGAGAGGATAAAAATGAAAGTGGAAGGTGACGACAAGCCAAAAGGATGGCTGTTGCACGTTCTCTCTGTCCAGGTAAGGAATCCATATCACCTGTGGGGGGAAAAGAGAATTTAGCTATTAAAGTGTACCTAAACACTCAAATGGAAGTCTGTCCATGGTGGACAGTTTATCAATATAATTTCCTATATTTCAAATCCCTCCATGGAATTTACGGCTCATCCTCAGTGTTCTTTTCCCTCTGTGACTGGATTAAACAATGCAATTGCAAATATACCTTGAAAAGCGGGAAATGACAGTGGCAAAGTGTGCTGTGACTTTTGGTCATTTCGGTGAAGAGACCTGTCCATATCAAGCTGTTAATCTTAGGCAATGGGGCGGTATGAGTATTTTAACTATTTAAACAGAAGGTGTGGGCCTGCTTTTTAAAGGAAGCGTTTAAGAGTGAAGCTCTGTACTGTACTTGCCACTAATGGTAACCAATCAGATTAACCCTGTGGGATAATCTTTGAACCTTTGAACAGAAGGTGTGGGTCTGCTTTATAAAAGGGAAGCAATGTCACAAAATACTTTCCTACCACTATCCCTGCTGCATGGGTGTATCCATGTAAATCTCCCCCAGCCAGAAATACATTAAAAAGCACTAGAACATTATAAACAAGATATTTCATGTTAAAGCCCAAACTCTGCCGAAAAAAAACAATATATAATTTTCCTGGAAATTCCTGCAAAAATCACAGTTAAACATAGAACAAAATGGTGAAAAATTGTCAGAATGTGACAGCATCTCAACTAGGCTGGCAGTTAAAAGGGTTAAATGTATCTATCCGTGTTGGGTATTTTTTTTGTTCGGGGAACCTTGCACTTTCAGTTTTAGCTTGTTTTTTCTTGTTTGCATATTGATATTTTTGGAAAATGTATTTTATTCTGCTTTTTCATACATTTTTTTAGGGAAACCCTGCGCAACTAAGGAATTATTTGAGCAATTACTTCCACAAAGATGAGTCCACTACAAAGCAAGGTACGCCTAAGTGAATATATGGTTTATGCAAATGCAAAGTTTTTTTTTTTTGTTGAAGAAGCGCAATGTGCGCACTTTGTCCTTTTTCTGGTTTTAATTTTTTTTTCTTTTTTAAGGAACTGACCTCCCTGACCTTTACTTATGCATGGATCTACAGTAAGGTTGGACAAAATTGCAGTTGTATTTTATTTTAAAATCTTCTAATGCGCTGTTTCAGTTTGTGTGTGGGAAGGGGGGGCTCTTGGACAGGAATGTGTCTCTACCAGTACATACCAGTGGTACAGTTGTAACCGGGAGGAATTGGGCTTTTATACGCAATATGATTTTATTGAAAAAAACTTGAGATAGGAAAAAATTTAAAAAATCTTTCACATATTTCACCCAAAAATATTGAGAATACACAAAAAATTGGCAAACAAAACAAAACAACCTATCATTTTCCTTGAAAATCCCAGTTGAAAATGTATGGTGAAAAATAGTGAAAAATTGGCAACAGAGGGTGACAAGATCTCTTGGTTGACTGGCACTTAAAAGGGTTAAGATCAATTGGATTCTATATGAACAGTATCCCTAGGTCACAATACATAAGCTAATCAGCATTTACCAGGCTTACGGCTGTTCGCAGGACGTTTCTGTAGACTATGTTGCAGAAGCTGGTGTGTTCGTGTGGGACTTGCACCGGCCATAAGCCGAACTGTAGCTTCATGCAAGAACAGCTGGAATAAAAAAACGTTTTATTTAGTCATCTTCCAAATGTTTTTTTTTTTGTTTGAGTATTTATATTGCTACATACCTTGCACTGAGCAGGCCTAAAGGCAAAGGCAAGCCTCCGGAGGCTACTGAGATCCCTCTGGAATCCAGCTAGCAAAGATTTTGAGGCATATATGGCTTCTCCAGATGATGCCGACGAGCAGCTTTGTTTCTGCCACAAAGAGGTACGGATGGACAGCAAAAGGTCACAGACAAGGAGCTGTACTACCTATTAATGCAAAATAAGACACAGATACCAGTTATATATATATAAGAAATAAAACACAATAGGGAAGGACCCACACAGATTTTGGGACCCAGTCTACTATCAAAATTATAAATATAAATATAATTATAAATTTAGCCAAAACCCCTGCCTATACTCCCTTCTTGGTGAGTAGAAATAGATATTTTTGCTTTTCGAATCGTCCTGGAACCTTTTTTTTTTTTTTTTTGCTGTCCCTCACTGTAATATGGCATGTGATCAGCCATTGCATAGGTGTGGTAATTACATCATTGCCACACACATTAGTGGCAATGAATGGAGGTGGCAAAGCTTTACAGATAAAACAGGCGCCATTAACTGGGATTAGAGGTGCAGTGAAAATGGGGGGAGCAATTCAGGGGATGCTAGTTAAATATGTGGGTTTTGGTCAGCTTTAACAGGCACCTAATTTAGCGTAATATATGTGTAAATCCTCTCAAACACTCATTGCCACTGCGTACAAATACTACCCTGTGAATGATGTAGTAGCAATTTCTCCTGAACGAGCACAGCTGGCATTTGTTACAATGTGTTACATGGGATGCTGACCTAATGTAAACAAACTCATAGATTGTATCAAATTGTTACATCTCTCCACGGGAAAGGGGCAGAGAAATGTCATGTCTTTTACCACCAACTTTGCCTGCAGACATGGAGTCTATAGTCAGACATTATGTTACAACATTCCAGTTACACCTTGCATCTAGATGATCTACAAAAAGATGCAAACGTGAAGTCTGACTATAGAGAGGTAAACTTATTGAGTATAAAAGACCCTCCCTCTATAGTCAGACATCATGCTCTTTTCCCAACAACACACCACTCTTCTGCATATACAAATGGTGAGCAGATATATACAATACCTTTAATATATATATTTATTGGGTATAACATGCAAAGCTTTCCAGTGACACCCCACTTCTACACATACAAACTGTCAACACAGCCAGTTTGTGAACAGCCTACAATAAGAAGACTCTGTGTTGACTGGAAAGCTTTATATGTTATACCCGGTATAGACTTTTACAGCCTATAAAATAGAAGGCTCTGTATCTTTGTGCTCACCTTTTGTATGTGCAGAAGAGGGGTGATCTAAAGCAGCCTGGATGAAAAATGCTACCCCTGACAGCCAGCATGAGAGCAGGAAGCAGCTAAATCAACCCTTTGCCTGGAATGTCCCTTTTAAACCACCTCTATCTCTATATTGTTTCATTTAATTCCCTGCAAATTGTGTACTCCTCTGTGACTGAAAATGATCCTCTAAGATGATGGCATAGGGGAGACTGAACTGATCTCCCTGACCTTTAGTTATGTGTGGAGGTTGGCCAAAATGCATCCTCCCTGTTGGGAGGCATTTCCTACCGATTGTGCATACATACTGAATATGCTGGTAAGATAAGTGGACCTCTAAGCATTACATCGTCAAAAACCAAGAATGGTTGGCTACCCCATAGATATCCCTACCATCAACCACACTTCAACACTATACATATTTATTAAAATTGATAATTTATTACAAAACCATTAAACATGTCTTTACACACAGGGATAATGGTTCATTCACATAGCCCAAAGAAAATGTTGGACAATTTGTGCTTGTGTCTATCTTATACAGGCAGACACAATAAGTTACATATGCAAAACACAGTCATTCCACTGTAACACTTGGCTTATGTATAGCATGTATACTGTATAAATAAATATATAGATTTGAGTCAGGCATAATCCCCATCTCTACACATGAAGCCCTCCCCCTACATACAGCACAAAACAACCTTAGCCTCATTGGCCTATTATATGCACAATACTTTGTGTAATTTACATATAGTATATGTTTTGGGGCGAGTGCGCACACATGCCACTTAGGATGTAAACAATTGGGGCCGTTTTCCAAAAGGTAAATGGCTCTGATTGGACAAGAGTCTGTGAATGCTCTGTTGGACCGGTGAAAGGCGAGTCACTACTGGGGATTCAGGATGCCCAGGGCTGGATTATGGGAGGTGCGCAGGGGGCTCTAGCCCCAGGGCCCCCACCACTTGCCCTGTAAAGGGGGCCTCCACCACCCTTTGGGTTATGTTCTAGTCCAGGAGGCTTTTCAGTCTTTGGTTTGACGGGCTGCAGGTCCAGCAACAAAGCTATCGACAGCAGTGGGGACCACCCGCATTTGGGCAGCCAAAACAAGGCAGGACGGAGAGTCTAGAGCAGCAAAACCACCTTCAGAAATGCTACAGTGTGGTTGGGTGCAGAGTAGTCAACCGATGGCCGCTCACTGTACATAAGCCTTCTGCTTAAGTTTTCTGCTGGAACAGCTGGGTGACTACACTACCCCCCATCCAGAATGGCAAAGCAGGAGTTCCAGAGCAGCACGCACCCGCACAAGAGACTCGATCTGACGTTCCAGTAAGTAGGTGGGGGCCAGACAACCATCAGTTAATTGGCTGGACTGTTATTTTAAAAGGAAAAAAATACTGTATCTGGGGCCTCCACCAGATTTTGTGCACAGGGGCCTCCACCACACTTACTCCGGCCCCGAGGATGCCCCAGGGAAAAGCAGGGGACCGGCCCTGGAATCTTTTATATTACAGGCCGGCTGCTGGTGGGTTTTGTTCCATTTAAGCTACACCTTTTGTATCCATTTCCAGAAAAAAAACCAACGCACTATTTGTTGACATTTACTAGAACATCAGGTGTGTTGGCTGCTTTGTGTTTTTGGATACTCGGTGACCACCCAGGGCTTGGTGGTTCACAGCCTGAATCCAGTTATATTACTTCTAGAGGTAATAACCTACTGTCTTACCAGTTGAGAGCTGGTATTCAAACAAGCCGATGGGTAATATTGTAGTAATGCCAGCAGAACAATATGAAAGCATGTGTATGGTCATTGTTAACAACAGAGCTAGTATGAGAGGACCTCCACATCCAGATGTGCATGACTATCAGGAGATTGTGACTCGTGAGGCATATGAATCTAAAACGATCACTAGACAGACATAGGAGTTTTTGGAGACCCCATGCCCAATCATTCCCACCTTTTATGCTCCCCCATGAAGACATAGTATAGTATCATGCATGGGTTCCTATCATGGTTCAACAAATTCCATCATACATTAAGGACAGGTCATCTTTTATGGGTGTTGGAGGGCATGCCACATACAGAACAATGGGGTTGAAGGCAACTGAACCCTGTCTGAATGAATGAGACATAAAAGAACATAACCACAATCTGTTTATTTTGCCAAGGCTCCACTTCATCCTCACCAACAAACCGTTTCTATTTAAAGCCCATTTTTACCAGCAGGTGCAGGGAATGGCGATGGAGAGGACGTGTGCTTCATTGTTTGCTAGCCTGTACCTGGGATGGAGGAAAAGGTGGTTGTGGGGTGAGGACGAGTTGGATCTGGAGATGTACATGTGCCACATTCTAAAAGAACTAGGGAAAAATAAATAAAAAAAATAAAAAAAAAAACTTAAAATTTTGGTATTGGTACATAGTCACCACCAGAGTGACTGCCAGCAACCAATGGGATTTGTTGAGCGAGTGCACTGTGATACTGTGCAAGGCCACCCCGCAAGCTTCACTGGTTGCCAGTGGTTATGTGGGAACAAGGAAGTAGGAGAGTATCTATTCCAGGGATCAGGCTTTTCCTGCCACTATGAAGTGCAGGCCATCCTGCAATCAGATGCCCTAGGCGAGGTGTGGAGATCCGAGCTGCCGGCAGCAGAAAAAAGGGAGCAGGAAAGCTGGCAGAGTGGCGGGCGCGAGAGGGAGGGTGGCATGGCCACTGTATCAGCATTTCCTGCTTTTTTCACTGCCCACATGCGATGTGCAGTCACATGTCAGGAAGCGGTAGGAGCGCAAACAGCTGAGATGGCCAGCACTGGAACCTGCGGCATTCGCAGGGATGCCGTCAGCTCAGACTGAGCACCTGCCACATTATTTATGCTGCCCGCCACCCAAGTCCTCTGGTGACTTATGGGCTTGTCAAGAGTGCGAGAGGCAGCTCGAGGAGTCGCTGACATCCCGCCTTACCTGGGGGCTGGAGGTCAGAGCGGCAGCAATTCAGGCTCGCTCATCTCGGAGGTCTGCCATCTTGTGAAGACCTTACAGCAGTTGGCAGAGACCGCAGGCTAAACAGCTGTGTGCGCACACGCATCGGAGGATGTCAGGTTCTCTCCTGTGTCTGGGGCCCCCAGGAAGGACGTCGCTGTGAGGAGAGAGGTGAGCGAGCTTGAAAGGAGGAAGGAGGAGAGGCAGTATCTCACACAATTGGGACATACAGCAGCCGGCCGGTGCAGTAGCTGAGTAGCGGGAGGGAGGAAGGGATCCGACTGGCAGGGCCACCCTGAGAGCTGTTAACTGGGGGCAAACAGGAGCCAAGTGACTTTGGGGGCTGTGAATTGGCCTCTCTTACTCATTTAAAGGGCCAAGAACTGGGAGCTGGGTGTGCATAGGTCCCTACCTCAGCCTCAATTCCCAGGCTTTGGAGTATTTGCTCTGGACGGGAAGGTGAGACTGTCTTACAGTGGCTGCTTGTGGAGAGGAGATAAGCGAGGGTGTCTCTGTTCACTTGTGCTGTGCTTGGTTCCTGGTACGTGTGCTATGGGAGGTGGAAATAAGGCCAAAGATGCTAAGGGCCACACTAGGAGCTTGGCAGCATCCTCACAGGGGGACTTAAGATGCTTCATTGTCAGGCCACCAGAACCTGACCAAGAGCAGGAATCGTCAGGAGGGTTGTCTCCCCTATGGGAGAAGCAGGGAGGTGACCCTAGTTGTGGGGGCCTCAAGCAGCTCATCACCTGAGCACTTTAAGTGTAAAATGGTTCCATCTAAGATCGATGCCCACTAAAGACGACATAGCAGCAGTCTCTTTCTTGCTCCATCAGCTTCTCGAAGGAAGTTGGTCTGCTGAGAGGAGATCTAAAGCAGTTGAACACTTGGCTTGCCACTATGGAGAGATTGCAAAACGCAAGAAGCAGCGATGGCAGCTTTAACCCTTCATATGGAAGACCTGGAGAATTGCAATAAGCGAAATAACATATGCATTAGAGGACCACTTCTACCAGGAAAAGGAAGCCATTATGGTGGCGGCAGGAGGAAGGGAACCCTCGATTCTGATGGAGCCGAGTTACATTTTTATGCAGATCTCTCGAGATCTACGCTAGCGAGAAGAAGAGTCTTGCACCTTCTGCTGGGAGAACTAAAGCGGAATAACATTTTATACCTATGGGGATACCCTCAATCGTTTAGCATAGGCTTGGAGGAGGCCGGCAGCGGACAGTCATCCTACCCTGTTGAGTACATTTTTGGTGATACTGGGGGGCTGGCCTCTCGGTCCCCACTCGATGCTGGGACAGGCCGGTTGCCTGGATACCTCTGCCCATTGCCTGGGGGCCGGATTTCCGGTAACGCTGTCCCGAGGCCTGGTATTGGCTTTGGATATTGTGTCCACCCGGTTTATCTTAGTGTTTTGAGACCACCTCCCAAATTTTCGGTTACTGTTGGGAAGAGTGGCTGACGTGACCTTTTGAAATTTTTTGCCAGAGGGCTAAATTCTCAGTTGAAGAGATCTAAACTCCATCAGGAGCTAACTAGGCTCCAGGCTAATATTGCGTGCATCTAGTAAACACACTTCAAAAACGGTCAAGCCCCAAAGCGGACGTCCAGGTCCTTCGCCCAATGCTCCAGACACCAAGGCTGGGGGATGGCAACCCTGTTTGCTTTCAAGTTTTCAAAGTTTCTCATAGGATAGCGGATGACTCGGGCAGATACTTGATCTTGAAAGGTTCCTTGTATGGCAGACCCCGCACGTTAGCTTCAGTATACGCCCTGAATTCTGGCCAACTGCTTTTTATTGAAAACGTTATAAATGAGCTCAAGGCAGTGCAGGAAGGGCCCGTCATATTGGGAGGGGACCTGAACCTGACTCTTGACCCTCTTCTAGATTCTTCCACGGGGAAGTAGGCAATGACATATGCTGCACTGAGGAGAATTAAGAAGTCACTCCAAAAAGCACAGCTGTGTGACCCCTGGCAGATTAATCATCTCACCACAAGGGACTACTTTTTCTCCTCGGTGCACACATCCTATCCCAGAATTAATTATATCCTGGTTTCTCATGACCTGCTACCCCACACATGACACGAAAATTGAGCCGATCACTATATCGGATCAAGCCCCCATTATTACAGAGAAGTGGCCCAGAGAGAGTGGATGTGGCGGCTGAACGAGTCTTTGCTTCAGGACGAACTGGTGGCCCAAGAAGTACAAAAAAACATTCAGGAGTATTTCGACCTTAATAAAGCTGAAGACACCTCAGCCTTCAACAACTGGCAGGCACACAAAGCGGTTATCCGGGGATTATCATTAAGCAAGCCACTAGGATCAAAAAACATCACAAGCTAGAAGTACCAAAACATATGGATATAGTTCTGGCTCTAGAGAAGTCGCATAAAGCATCCTTAGACAAGGATACCCTTCTCGAACTTACCAAAATTAGGGCTGGCTTGAATTCTCTATTGACGTGTAGGGCAGCATACATTATCAAGTGGTGTAGGAGACTATACTTTAAATGGAGCAACAAGAATAGCTCACTCTTAGCTAGAGCTTTCAAAAACAGCAATCACTGAATTTTGTTGAATCAATCATCGACACAAAGCAAAAATACAATTCTGCGAGTACTCACCTGTAGAATTGATTTTGTAGTATACAGCACACCCTGTTCCAGTAATTCCTTACGCTTGGGATATCTGCCACAAGGTGGCGCAGTGGACTGCAGAAAGACTTGTGGCCACTCCCGGCCCCATAAATAGCCAGGAACCTCCCACCAATTTCCAGTGTTAACAAGCAGTTATACAAGAAGCCGGGAGAGTCAAAAAATGGATAAGAACCCAAAATGAACCTTCGAACAATCACCATACAGAGGTAACCAAGAAAAATGATAACAAGGGAGGGGTGGAACAGGACGTGCTGTACACTACAAAATCAATTATACAGGTGAGTACTCACAGAATTGTATTTTTCCAAGTATACAGCACATCCCATCCTGTTCCAGTAATTCCTTATGCTTGGAAATCCAAAAGCAGTGTCCGTAAGGTAGTGTGGGATCCCCAAAGAGCAACGCCGGGCAGTTGGCAGAACTTACGCGGGGCTGACCCAGCAATAAGCTTTTCAATGCTGGCCACCCGTGAAGTCATATTGAGACTCCCCGCTAGTGTGCTCCTCACTGGGAGTCAGATGCAAGCGTAGGGGGGTAGGCAAAGCAGAAGGGAGCGCAGCACCGGGGCCAGTAGCAGACGGCCCAGGCTGCAGCGCAAGTACATGCTGGGCGCAATGCAAACATACCCTGACACCGTCACTCACAGGGGATACCCCACACGCTACACACAGCTGTGCTTGTCCCGAAGGAACCCCAAGCATGTTTTCCCCGGAAGCCTCCATATGGTGTACAGTGGCACAACAGGCCAGTAAAGGATTAAGGCTAGCAATACCCACCCGGGATGCTCCAAAACCCGCTAGGAAGGTGGGAGATTACAAGGGAGAGAGGGCCGGGAGAAACCACTGTCACATTTATCCAGCCTGAAAGAAATAAGAGAAAACCCACATAAAAAACCCAAAATGTGAGAATAGTAGAAAGAACCACCCCGCAGGGGCACTCACGGACCAATGGGATCGACCACACGATCAGGAAGGCCAGGAGCGCTCGCAGTAATGAGAACAGGGTGAAATCTCAATCCAAAATGGCGCCCGCACGGATCGGAGATATGACGCAAAAACGTCATCCGCAGATACCGCCCCCCCGAAGAGCACGAATCGCGCCCCACGTGACCCCACCGGGCAATGACAGTGCTGAAGAAATCTGAGGGAATGTCGCCGCTGTCCGCGGAGCGCTGTACAAGCGGCGCGACGGCGAGCACGCAGAGTAAAAATAAAAGACAATAAATAATGCGGCCACCGCCACCCCCCCCCCCCCCCCCCCCAAAGAGATCCCCAGGGGAAGAGTGAGGCAGAGAGAAGTGTAGCAGCTTTAGGTATAGGGGGGGCAGCAGAGGTGGGGGGGTGAGGAAGACCCAGAAACAGGCAGGAAGGGGCATCCCAAAAGGCTCACCATAAGCCTGGACCGCCTACCCATATCAGTGCAGGGATTGCGGAACGAGCAGCACTCCTCAAGCAACTGACCCCGGTGCTGTCCTACCTTCACCCGAACCAGTCAGCCGAGGCTGGGAGGCAGAGGGTCCAGAACGGGTGGGAATAGTCCTGCAGGGCCACAGGCTGGTAAGCCCCGCTCGCCTGCGTATATAGAGAGCCATCTTCTATCTTTGCCGTCCAGACTGCAGATGAAAACTGGAAATTGGTGGGAGGTTCCTGGCTATTTATGGGGCTGTGAGGGGCCACAAGTCTTTGTGCAGTCCACTGCGTCACCTTGTGGCGGATATCCCAAGCGTAAGGAATTGCTGGAACAGGACGTGCTGTATACTTGGAAAAGAGACACTTCCATACTGCAGATATAGCTGACACTTTTTACCCCTACTATCAAAATTTTATAATATATATCCGGGCTACCCCCGGGGGGAAGAGGAGTAACTAGAAAGGATCAGGCAGTATATAAGGGACTCAAGGGGAGGGGGAGGCTTTAGAGCTAGCAATATCCCCCGAGGAACTGGATAATGCTATAAAGAAGACCCCGACTGGAAAGTCACCAGGACCTGATGGATTTTCAGTGGGGTATTATAAAAGGTTCCCCTCTTTTCACTCATCTCTTTTCAGCCTTTAACTCCTAATATCAGAGACAGCCCCCGCTGCAATTATTCTATACCAAATGAGGCGTTGGCAGCTTTTGTTGCAATTATTCATAAATGCGGTAAGTGTCAACTTTCCTGTGGGAGGATTAGGCCTATTTCCTTGTTGAACGTGGATTTGAAACTGCTCTCCAAGATTCTGGCAGACAGATTATCAAGCTCCCTCTCGGGGTTCATGGATAGTGATCAGTCAGGCTTTATCCCAGCCCGTGAAGCAAGAGACAATACAGTTAGAATCCTCAACCTGATCCATAAAATGAAGCAGACGGGAGGACGGTGGTCTTGCTGTCCACTGATGCAGAGAAGGCCTTCGACCGGGTGAACTGGCAGTTTATTAGAGCAGTTCTGGAGCATATAGTCCTAGGCCCCAATGCATTAAAATGTATCATCTCCTTGTACACTAACCCAACTGCGAGAATTAAAGTAAATGGCTGTCTCTCTGCCCAGGTTCGTATTAAAGCAGCCCTTCACTCTGAATAAGAGTCTATCTTATATGTTTCCCACACCCAGTACATACAGATTGCTCACATTAAAAACCACCCTACCTGCATCTACTGCATGTTATGAGCCTTTAAACATCTAAGATGGTGGCTCATGGAGCATCAGGCAGCCTGCAAACAGGAAGTGCCTTCTGACTGTGCTGCTCTGCATTCTGGGGTTGCTGACCTTTTCCTGACCCCAGCTCTGCTCTGTCTGAGCAAAGCACAGCTATAACCCGCCCCCCTGTACTTTATCCCACTCTCCTCTCCTCAGTAAGTGTGATGCTTCTGAGTCAAGATGGCGGCACGCGTATACTAAAGTCCTGAACAGAGTTGCAGCCCAGTGGGGGAAAGAATAATAAGTGACTAAAAACTTAAAATATATTCATTTTATATGCTGGGGAATCATTTTTTAAGGGTTTGGGCTTTTCAATAAATCATGGTGAAGGTCCGGTTTAAGAATTACACCAGACAGGGTTGCCCACTTTCCCCTTTGATATTCGTCTTGTCAATGGAACAATGCAGGGTGAGGGCGCAAACTGAAATCCAGAAGTAGGCATTCCAGTGCTTATGAAAGAATTTGAGCGATATTGTAAACTTTCCTTCCTCAAGATAAAATATGATAAATTGGAAGCCATAGGCATTAATCTTTCAGGGGCCTCAGAGGATAGGTTAAAATCTTCTTTCCCCTTTAAATGGCCTAACTCCGCAATAACATACTTAGGAACCAAGATTGCGGACACGGTGGACAACTCTTACTCCCTTAATTTCATCCCCTTACTCAAGAAAATCAAGGATTTGGTGAACTGGGATCTTCCCACTTCCTCACAGCTGGGCAGGATTAATATCATCAAGATGACAATTGTGCTGAAATTGCCATTTTATTCAAACTCTGCCGATCCAGATACCCAGTGCTTATTTTAAATCCCTGAACTCTCTTTTGACCAAATTCATCTGGCAAGGTCTTAAACCCAGATTAAAACTCCAAACTATTTTCCGGCCAAAACTGCAGGCATGCTGCACCATAAGGATGGGAAAAAATACAATTCTGTGATTACTCACCTGTAGAATTGGTATTATGAGTATACAGTACGTCCTGCTCCAAATCTAATACTTACAGTTGGGATATACTCCGCCAGATGGCGCTGGACTGCAGAGACATCGAAAATAGGCTCCTCCCGGCCCCTCAAATACCCAGGGACCTCCCACAAATCCCCAGCATTGAAAAGCAGTTAATGAGAAGCCAGGAGAATTAAACAATCCAAACTATCAACTATAACAATGATAATCACCATACAGGGGATCCAAGATAATGCAAAACAAGGGTGGGTTGGAGCAGGACGTACTGTATACTCATAATACCAATTCTACAGGTGAGTAATCACATAATTGTATTATTCTAAGTATACAGTACGTCCTGCTTCAAATCTAATACTTACAGTTGGGACATCCAATAGCAGTGTCCATAAGTAGGGTGGGTTCCCCAAGAAAAAAACGCAGCAGACAGTTTAAACCACTGCCGCCTGCAGAACCTTTCGGCCAAAAGCAGCATCAGCTGAGGCCCTAACATCAACCTTGTAAAACTTTGAAAAAGGTATGAACAGAAGACCAAGTAGCGGCCTTGCAAACTTGTTCAACAGAAGCCTGGTGCTGAAAAGCCCAAGAGGCACCAATAGCACGAGTGGAATGAGCAGTAAGGTGGAAGGGAGGATTCTTCCCCTTAGCAGAGTAGGCCTGAATCACAGCCTGACAAATCCACTTGCTGATAGTAGACTTGGCAGGAGCCAAACCCTTCCTAGGACCAGAAGGGACCACAAAAAGAGCATCTGTTTTCCTGAAAGGTACAGTAGCCACCAGATAGTACTTCAGACACCTAACCACATCCAAAGAATGCAAAACCCTCTCCTTAGCATTGCTAGGATTAGGGCACAAAGAAGGAAGAACAATATCCTGATTCAAATGAAAGGCAAACACCACCTTGTCCTGCCTCTCATAGTAGGGGGGCTGAATGGGGGGCAGTTCCAACTCAGACACACACCTGACAGAAGTGATAGCCACCAGAAATACAACCTTGAGCATAAGAATGGCCAAGGCAGCATTCTGCACAGGTTCAAAAGGGAGCACCCTGCAAGGCTGACAGAACCAAGTTCAGATCCCAAACAGGTACCATAGGCTTACGTGGGGGACGCACATGAGTGACCCCCAGGAAAAAAGTCCTGATCAGAGAGTGCTGAGCAAAGGACTTCTGGAAGAAAATAGCCAGGGCAGAAACCTGCCCCTTCAGAGTACTGCGCTGGAGCCCCATCTCCAACCCATGCTGCAGGAACTCCAGAATCCTGGGAATAGAGAACACACGACAGGGAAGAGCCTTAGACTCCCACCAGTCAATGTAGGCATGCCAAACCCTGTAATAAATGGAAGAGGAAGACTTCTTCCTAGCTTTAATCAAAGTATCCACAACCGAGGAAGACAGCCCCTTCTCCATCAAGATAGAGGTTTCAGCAGCCAAGCCGTCAAAGCCAGAGTTTGTAAATTGGGATGGCGTAGTGAGCCCTGAGTGAGCAGATCTGGCACCAAGGGCAGAGCGTACTGATCTACTGCCAGCTGTAATACGTCTGCGAACCACACTCTTCTTGGCCACGTGGGGGCCACCAGAATTGCTGGCACCCTTTCCAGAGCAATTTTGCGCAGAACCCTGCCCAGCAGGGGGATTGGAGGGAAGACATACAGGAACTGAAAGTCCTGCCATGACATTGCTAGCGCATCCAAGGTCAAGGCCAGAGGATCCTGGGACAGAGAGACAAAAGCTGGGAGCTTGTGATTGTGGCAGGACGCAAACAGATCCACATCTGGTTGGCACCAACGATGACAGAGATTGAAACACCCTGCTGCATAGGGACCATTCTCCCTGGCGAGAGTCTGCCAGGCGATTTTCCACCCCCGGGATGTACACAGCTGATATGCAGGGGACATTGGTCTCCGCCCAAGTCAGGATCAGAGACACTTCCTGGAGGGCCCCCTTGCTCCGGGTCCCTCCCTGATGATTGATGTAGGCAACTGCCGTCTGGTTGTCCGAGCGCACCTGAACAGGCAGGCCCCCGAAGGTGAGTAGTCAAGTGAGCCAGAACTAGCCTGATCGCCCGCAGTTCCAAGACATTGATAGGTGTGTGGGCCTCCTGAGGGCCCCACCTCCCCTGGAACCGCAGGGACTTCCAGAAACCCCCCCAACCTGACAGACTGGCATCCGTGGTGACCGTCTCCCAGGAGGGGGCAAGAAAGGATCTGCCCCCCAACAGGTTCCTTGAGTCCATCCACCACGAGAGGGACCTCCTGACCAGGGGGGAGAGCACACAGACCCTGTCCAGGGACGCTGGGTCCTTGTCCCATACTGACAATAGGGGATATGATGAATCTTGGAGGGGGATTGGCAGCAAACTCCAACTTGTAACCGGAGGACACTACCTCCTGAATCCACCGGTCTGAGACATGAAGCCTCCAGACGTGAGCGAAGTGCTGCAGCCGTCCCCACTCCCGGATGGGTGAGGGCGCCCCATCATGCCTGAGGGGGCTTGGGAGAGAGTTTTGCTTTGGGACCCCAGGAGGAGCCAGGACGTCCACGTCCTCTGCCTCTACCCCAGAAATCTCCCCGGGCCCAGGAAAGGAAATCCCGCTTCCCTGTCTTGCACCACGGTAAGGGGAGGAGAAGGAACCCTGACCCCGAAAGGGCCTAGATTGCCGCCTGCGCTGGGGTAAACTGCCTCCCTTAGCAAAAAGGTCCAGGCGGTCCCCAAACAGGCGCAGTCCTTTAAAGGGAAACCCGGTGAGGGCCTTCTTGGCAGCGTTGTCAGCAGCCCAGTGGCGCAGCAAAACCGAGCGGCGTATAGCCACCACAAAGGCAGAAGTTCTGGCACACATTCTGATGGTGTCATCCAATGCCGAGAGGACAAAATTTACAAAAACATCACAACTGGAGAGCGCACCTCACAAGGCAAATCATCAGGGCCACTATCAAGCATATTTCTGATAAGGGTTCTAGTGGCCACAGCAGTAATGGCAGAGGCACAGACCGGGCGCAGTGCTGTCCCCGCACATGCAAAGGCGTGGGATGCCAGCTGGTCAACGTGCCGGTCCTCAGCATCCCGCAGGGTAGTAGAGTCAGGGGAATGCATGACAGAGGTGTTAGATAGCCCTAGGATCGGGGCATCCACCTCAGGGGGGGGGGGGGGGGGGGATGACCAACATTTAACCACCTCAGCCGGAAAGGGATACTTCCTATCCCAACTTTTTGGAACCCCGGGAAGTTTACTGGGGCACTCTCATTCCTTGAGCACAAGGTTATGGAAATGTGCCTGCTCGGGAAATTCCAAACGTGATTTTGCCGTATGGAAAAGCTCCCCTCTTTGCCTGGGAGCTCCAACAGGGAGAGAGATGGACAGAACCTCAAAAATCTGTGTCAATAATCTGTCAGTGTCATCCGGGGCCCAGGGGTCAGAGCCAGAATCGTCATGACCCCTTGGTCTCTCATCAGATGAGCCTGAATCAGAAAAGAGCTCCCCTTCATCAGACGGGGTATAGCCACAAAGATTCCAAAACTCATCAGTTCCCATAGGGAAAACCGTGACATTAGGCGTCAAGTGCCGCTTCTTAGCAGGGGCCTTACGCGCTAAGGACAATCTAAGGACAATCAACTGCTCAACAGTAGCCAGTCTAGAAGACACATCAGGCTGAGAATCCCCACTAGTATGCAACTCAGCAGGAGTGAGGTTTAAGCTTGGGGGAGTAGGTGAAGTGAAAAGAGGTGCAGCCACTGGCAGGCCAGATTGCAATGCAAGCACCTGCTCAGCACAGGGTACACAGACCCGCGCCTTGTCAGTGTCAGCATGAGACTGCCCACACGCTACACACAGCCGGTCTTGTCCCGAAGGGACCGCGGTCACATTATCCTGGGATGCCTCCATATGGTGATTATAGCCCTATATGCCGATAGGGAATAACGCTATATAGCAACCCCGGATGCCCCAATAACCCGCTAGGGAAGTGGGAGTATTATTTTTACAAAGCCTACAAGATATATACTAATACAGGGCCGGGAGAAGCCAAAAGGGTTCGCCCCGCCTGAAAGACATAAGCAGACAAGACCTGTAAGCACACAGTAACAAAAGTGAAAGATATAAAGCTGCCCGCGAGGGCACTTACGGACCGCGGTAGGTAGGGGTCCGTTGCGCATGGGCCAAAAGCAGGATAAAGATGGCATCGGTATACCTCGAGGGGCGGGCCGATAACAGCGATGACGCGGAGTGCGCCATAGACGGGCCCCGCCCCCCCGAAGAGCGAGAAGCCAGAACGTGCAAGCAGCCAATGATGGCGCACCAGCGCCTAAGGTAATACCGCCGCCAAGCGCGGAACCAAGTCAGCACGCGGCAGCGGCAATTTTAAAAAAAGACAAGCCAGCGCGGCGGCTGACACAACAGAATGGAAAAAAAGGTGTAAAACACAGAATGCATAGCATACATATTTACACCCCCCCCCCTCTTTTCCCCCGAAGGCTACAAGGAGGATGAGAGAGGACAGCGGCCACTTAAACAGGGCCCACCGATGGGCAGGGGCAAGGGGGCACTAGTGCGGGAGGGGCATCCCATAGAGGCTCACCATAAGCCTGAACCGCCTACCCTTTGGTGGGGGATTGCGGTGGAGCAGCACTCCTAAGCACCTAACAGCGGTGCTGCCTACCTTCACCCGACCAGCGCAGCCAAGGCTGGGAGGCATATTACTAGTGGAACGGGTGGGAATAGTCCTACAGGGCCGCGGGCTAATAGCCCCGCTCACCTGCGAGTAGAGAGCCATTTCTCGTCCTTCGCAGCCAGACTGCAGAGAAATTCTGGGGATTTGTGGGAGGTCCCTGGGTATTTGAGGGGGCCGGGAGGAGCCTATTTTCGATGTCTCTGCAGTCCAGTACCATCTGGTGGAGTATATCCCAACTGTAAGTATTAGATTTGGAGCAGGACGTACTGTATACTAAGAATAGAAGTGGTTAGAGCTGGAACACACATTCCTTAGCACTCCGTTGAGGGAGTTGGTCTGGGCGGGAGTGGGGTCAGCCAAGTCACTGTGCAAGGACCATTCGTTGATATCAACTACACTGGGGATTTTTGTTAAGTTGAGGGACAGGCTGGGTCTTTCTCCATGGTGACTCCTCTCATCCCCCTGATCCATAATCCGTCCTTGCTCACTGAGATACACCCTCTTCTATTGAAGGCCTTTGTGGAAAAGGGTGTACCTAGGGGTAGGAATAATGTCCTCTCCTCGGGCTGGGCGCAAATGGAAGCTTTATAGGACAAATGGGGCACGCAGCTGGTGGACTCATGGCCCTTACTGACCTTTCAACACTTTATTCTTAGGACGGGTCCTAAAAACACAATGCTGAGGGAGCTTATCCCTTTTGAGCGGTTGATGTTTTCCTCATTGATCCCCAAAAAAACGTTGTCACAGATCTACGCATTATTATTGATGCATGGGAAGCAGGCGTTACCGCGCTTTTGCAGGGAGTGGGACCTGGGCCAACCTATAAACTGCTGAACAATGGAAATATTTTTTCACTACAACACATAAGGCTTTCGTGCTCTCGAAACTGCAGGAGCTGAACTGCTAAATTGCACTGTTTTATGCCAACACATCCCTCAGTTTATTGGAGATGTCAGAATGCAATTGGAACCCTGTACCACATTTTTTGGGAATGCCCGAAACTCACTTCCTTCTGGGACTCTGTCCCCAATCATAGCAGAGATACTACAAGAGCCCATTGAGATAGACCCAGCCCTTTTTCTCTTCCATTTAGCAGACATGCCTATAAAGGCTTACAAGAAATCACTGTTAAGACATTTGGATAATGCGGCCAAATCGTTTAACCCAGGGTGGGGACATCTTCAGAATTCCAAAGCCTCGGTATAAAGAGATTCACTGTATTATGGAGATGGAGGAGCTAACCGCAACCTTACATGAAAAAACACAGCAGTTTCTGCTTAGCTGGATACCCTGGTACTTGTTCAGGGACACTGCTGGTTATAAACAGTTGGCACCTGCATAACCACAAACGGATAACCTGTCTTCGTTAGGGGCTGGTGGGTTTAAGGGGCCCAGGTTGGTAAGTGTACCCTTCTTCCCTTTCTCACCCCCCCCATTCTTCTTTTGTCTCCTACAGACAAGGAATGCGGTACAAGGGAGACATAAGGTGTAATGGGCGGTGTTTGATGGTTTTGGATGTTGCTCAAGGGTGCTCCAGACACGCAGGTATAATACAATGGAATAGCTTAATACATTGGGTGAGACCAGGGTCTTTAACACACATCCCCGTTTAATAAGGTGTTGATCTTCCCCGTGGAGAATAATACCTACCTCGAGGCCAATGGGGAGGTCTATAAGGGACATGGGCGTCTGAATCACCCTTGAGGGCGTTAATTGATTTGATTATGCATAGACTTGCACTGATGCTCAATTGTAGATCCTTGTCGCAGAATGATTCACATGTACTTGTGTAAATTCTCGCTCTTTTATATTCGCCTTGCAAGACATACTGTTCTGTACTGTTGTAAACTCTTTGAGAAATAAAGAATTATAAAAAAAGTGCCAATTCCTAGCAATACCACAGCTGTTTTTCTCAATAGCCGCTTTGGCATACTTAAAACAATCAACTAATTATACCTTAGTACCGCTCACCCTGTCACAACTTCTCCACACTCTCAAAAGACGATCATACTGCTGCAAACACTGATAAAGGTTGCGAGACAGTTTTGACATGCAAATCACCTAAACACAGGTAAGGTCTGATATGTCACTTTACTGTCCTGCAAAGAAGATTCTGTCATTGAGTCAAAGCACTTGTTTGTTGCCCTGAGTAGGACCACAGGCAATAAATGAAGTCTGTGTTGCAGAGACAATTTACTGAAGAAAACAAAATTCACAATATAATATTCATTAGACAATCAAGCGTTGGCCAGTTGTGTAGGGTACCCCTACACTTCATCCTTTTTTACTTTCTCACATACAGATGAAGAGTGGCCATGGTCATGCAGAACAGGGGGGATACAATGTCTTTATTGTGCACAAGCTGAGAGGGAGCTGGAGTGTGCCTTGGTCACAGGAGACAAAGGATTTTTTTTATATGTTGCGCATCAAAGCAGAGGCTGGGGGGAGGGGGGAGAAATCATACACTAATTATTGCTTCAAGCTGCACATAAGGACCAAATACACCTAAAGAATCTTTACTTAAGAGGAGAGGAGGCTGTATGATTTTTAACACCTTGCATGGAAAGTTTCTTTAACCTCCCTGGCGTTGTGAAATAGACAAATGCAATGGTAACGAAAGCGTTACCATTGCATTTGTCTCTGACACATGGCTCCGCCCCCATGAGCCTCTGCGGCTCACAGAGACAGAACCCGGAAGCGGAGAGGGACGCCGCAGCCGCGGCTCTCACCTGCGATCGCGGCGGAGACACTGCCCACTCTTGCTCCCAGATCGATCCCGAGCGTGACTCGGGGTTACCGCCACTTACAGCGCAAATTAACCCCGAGTCACGCTCGGGATCACCGCCAAGGGGGTTAAGAAATAAAAGTAAGATTAGTGAAAAGAGCTGCAAGGCTAGCCTGCAAATCGGTTACGTAATTTACATTAAAATGAAACAAACCATCCACATTAGGATGAAGACCTTGATGCCTTTCAAATACTACATGCACAACAATCTAAGAGCATAGACATATTTCTTAAATTCATAATATAGCCAGATTTTGCACGTCACTGTTTAAAGTGAATCAAAACAGACATCGATCGTGAGTGCAGCTAGGCTCCAAGTCAGTTTCTTCAGAGGCACAATAATATGTGCTGCCAAAGAAGTTGTTAGGAGCAAAGCCGCACCTGCACCCCAAATCAGGATGCCCTAAGGGTACTGACCAAAAATTAGGATAGTGACAATCCATTGTTTTGGTCCAATTTAAACTGTAATTTTTAAGCTCTACAACTATTCAACCTTACAAAAGCTAAAAGTTTGTGTATCTCAAAGCTAAAGTAGCGTGCTAATCTACAAGATGTTATGGTTCCCAATATAGTACATTCTTTTGGTCAGCTTTGTAAGCCAGGAGTTACCCTCGAGAGGGATTAAACTGTCCTCATTTACCAAGTTGAAGCAGGAGCCTCTGTACTGCACTGAAGAAACATTGCACATAGACTACTGTAACATGCAATGCAACAACAATGCACTACAGCAACTCCAAGATCAATATGCAGGCCTGGATTCTGTACCAAAATAGAATAATACAAAATGCCTTGTAGTGAATCGTGTTAAATGTTACTTAGTTAATCACCTTATTTAAATCATTGCTGCATGTCCCACTCATATTCAGGCTATTCCACAAGAAGGCACTGGCTTTTTCACACTGGTAAAATGGGTTTTGTTGACCGTCTGTCTTCCCCAAAACAGTCATCTGAATGGCTCTGCACATATGCACTACTGCTTTCATCAAGGGGTTACTGAAAAACAAAAAAAACACCAACTTGTATATAAAAAAAATACACGGCTTTTTCCACTTCATCACTAGACACTATTCAATAAGAATGTGCAGCGCCATCAGCATTCCATAACTCAAATCAGTAGATCAATGATTATTACATCTACCTTTTGTGGGATGTGGGAGCTTTAAGGGGCTTATTTAGGGTCACTTGCCTTAATTTTTGCCATCTACCAATCTTGCTTTTTCCCATGCAGCAGTTCAGCCCCCTTGTGCTGTGACTGAATGGATCATCGCTGGAGAGCATGGCCGCCGTTAGAACATCAGACTGCATTTGCTTTGCACTGAAAGGAGTTGTGTCATTTTAATCTGATAACCTAGTCTACTCATTCGGGTGATGGGTCCTTTTGTGTTTTGTGTGTTCCTTGATAAACGGGCCAGCTATGAGGTCTACTAAACAAATCACATTAACATCTGTAACATCATGTTACATGTGTGTCCACAAGAATATTCAAATAGGTTGTGCGCGTTCAGTTTTCTAAAAAGATTGTGTACCACATACTACGTGGCCAGTATGAGGCCACCAGAATGGTCAGAAAAGCCTCCAAATCTTATGTTGAGAAGGGCCTTTTGCACCAGAGGAAATTAATGGAGGTAATACGTCAGGCTGAATCCTTTCTAGGATGTGACCAGATCATTTAGCATTTCCCTACTGTTTTTACTCTTATGAAGGCGTTTACTTTTCAGTTTTGCGTTGATACAAACCAATCCACTTGTGACAATTAGGCAGAACACTAGCTATACCAGAGCACAAACTCCATGTGATACCTGCTGTATGCTCAGGCCCCAATCATACTGTCCACTTTGTGAATGTGATCCTCTGAGAGGGCTAAGACAAGGATTTCTACCCACAGAAGAATTCAGAGGGACGACTCACCAACCTTGCAGAAATCAAGGAACAATAACATAAAGCCAGGAAAATAGCCGGAAGCTCAACAATCATGACAACCAGCTTTTCTGAAGGGTTTGTTTCCCCAGCAATCTGTCCCAGTTATCCATTTTCATCATATTCCACTGAACAGTAAAAGAGTGACCCCAGAAGAGCTGTTTGAAATACAAAAGTCTGGCCTGGGAAGACAATTTGCAGACACTGGCATTGTTTCAGTACACTTTACTTAAAATATCTCACGAAAATAAGTGCCTTTATATGCTTTCAGAATAAGGCACATAGAACATTACAGGTTTATAAAAGCTTAAAAGAGCACATTTGCTAGTTAGCAATACCTAAACGGACACCCTGGCATGTTATAAGTATCCAATGGCTCTAAAACTTACTTAATGTACTTAAGATTTACTTACTAATGCAAATTAGTGCTCATGTTACTTTAGTAAAAGTTTTAGGTAACTTCTTACATTTACTGAATCACGGCTTATAAACTAAGTATTTCACTAAATCAGGGCCGTTGTCAGAGAGAATGACCTATGCCTCCTCACTAGTATGCAAGCCTGGTGTGATAGTAAGCACCAGTAAAAAAAAAAAAATAAAAAAATAAAAAAAAAAAACACATCATCAGAATCAGTAATCATGCACAGACAGAAACCTTATACACACTGGAAATAAAGTGTCCACTGTTCATTGCGTGGTATTCAAGTCCATCCCAAGAAAATATACAGTATTTTGCTGTTTAATCATCCACCCGGACATTTCTAATATGCTTAGTACCATAAGAGGAGCAAGCATGGACCTAGAGTCTATACAATGGCTGACACACAACATTAATTCTTTACAACTGGGGAATAGCCTAAAACCCCTAATATACCTTGACCCATGCCATATACCTTGACCCTGCTACAGAGATGACTTTTTTCTCATTTATACAGGAGACTCACTCAGTATCAAGGAGCTTTGGAATCCTTTCTACATCAGCATAATGAGTCTTCACAACAGCATCATCACCTTGCAACCAGCCAATAACCAATGAGGATACAGAGTACCACCACCGGCAAATAGGATCTGTATCTGTAAATACAAAAGATTTTTAAGTTATGCATCATTTTAAAAAACTGTAAAAACTGGGTATGTATCCCACTATCTGCTGTTTACAGCTTCCAAGTGGGTATCCACACAGGTACCCAAAAGTAATTCGAAAAGTCCGGGATGAAAGTTACAAGATGATGTGCATGTGGTCCTATCTGGTTCCCCTGTTGTCAATAGGTCTGACTTTATTCACTTACATTTGGTGACAGGTATACTTTGAAGTGGAACAAAAGCTATGATTTTGCCAGGTTTTGTTCCGTGTCCCGAGACATTTGTGAAACCCCCCAAATACATCTGCCATGCATATGTAATGCTCGGAAAATGACTGTTTACATGCAAACCTTCGGCAATAAGGAGCACAGCAGCCACATCGCCAGCAGTGTGCATGCACCCGCCCTCAGCACATGTGAATGATGGGAATGATGGGAAGGGAGCACGCTCGCAGCCTAAGAGGGCACCAGGAAGCAAGTGAGCATTGTGGTGTCCTGGAGGAGTTTCACACAGTGGGACACCCCAGATCAGAAAGAAACAGCCGACCCTAGAAATGTTTAAACTCCTAAAGTGATCTGAAGGCAGAACTCATAGGTGCACTAGCCCAGACTCGGCCATCTGCCAAGCTTAAACAGTTGTATTCTTTTTTTCTGCTGTTTCCTCCTTCTAGTACTGCAGATACTTACTGTAGGAAGACAGCATGCAAGATGAGCCTCCAAGAGTGAGGGATGCTGTGCTGCTTAACGAATCGGCAAACGTATTCAAAACCTTAAGGTACTCTTGAGCTTTAGAAAACTCGCTGCAAAACAAGAAAAACAAACAGGCCATGTTGTTTATTTGCTATTATCTTTTTTTTTTACTATGTTGTTGTAAGGTAAATAAAAATGTATTTTTACATTAATTTACAATAGTAGATATGATGGGCTATAATTCCAAATATCATCAAGTAGTATCAGTCCAGTAGTCCTGGGTGTTGAGTTACATAATGAGACTTGATCTGTGACCTGGATATATATACCATGCCATATAAACCGTACCCCCCATATGATCTTTCCCAAGGTTTTTAACAAGGATGGATATAGTAGGAAGACCAGGGATGGGAAGGACGGGGGAGGGGTCATTGCATTAAATAATGCCCATAACAATATTTAGTTTATATGTATTAAAGATATATTAAAAGCTGGAGTATTTACATATGGAGCCCCCCGGCCCCCAAAAAGTGCAGGAACCCATTGTGGGCTACTATGAAGCCATCCTTCCAACCAATGTGTCCCAAAAACCCGTTGAGGTACATGTGGCCATGGCAGGCTCCTCTCTTGTCTGGACATTATAGGCACGGAGTGGAGATACAAGCCTGTTGGTCTGGCCTGTGCTGATATTTCAGAGCATCCCTGTCGCCTAACGATATAGAACTTGGGGCTTCCCATTCTGTGTAAGTAGTTGTCAATATAGTACCATATTTTCCTAGTACCAGGATTTTTTTTATGATGAAGATATTTTGTAAAACAAATGTACCCAATTTAACATCGCCCAATATCCAGTTGAGGCTTTAATGAATGCATGAAACACTATGTTTTATAATAGGTTACTGTATTTGTTTTAAGGATAAAGCTACATAAACTTTCGTTTTTGTTAAAGGATGTAAGAAGGGTATTTTCTCAGTCTTATTGAATAAAGCATAGAAATACAAGACTCCTTAAAGTGGACCAACACCCTGCTCCCTTTTTTTTTTTTTTTTTAAATATGCAGCAGGACCCGTTCTAAAAATTAAAGAAAAAAAAAAAAAAAAAAAAAAACTTACCTCGAATGCTTCATCGCTGCGTCGCTTCCATTTTAATATCTGGCCGCCATCTTGGTTTTTTTTTAAAAAGGAAGAGATCGTTTGACCTCTTCCTACATGAAATCACGCACATGCGCAGTGGTTAGGTGAAGCGCCGCTTGCATCAGGAGCGAGCGGCGCTTCACCTGACCCAAATCAGCGCTACTGCGCATGCGCGATTTCCCTGACCAGGGTACGGGTGCGCTCTGGTAGGGCTGGTGAAAGACAGAAGCTGAAAGGCGGAGGGAGTAAAAGGCGGGGATATGCCAATGACGTGGCATATCCCCGCCTTTCAGCTCCTCCCTTCCACCTTTTCTCCTCCTCCGCGTTCATTGATAACGCCCTGCAAGTACCATAACCCACCATAACCTACTCCTGCTGCTTTGAATCCAGGATTCCTCAGAGTCATGAATGCCAGGAAACAGCTGCACACTGCAGTGCCAAATTACTTCTATTGAAGGAGAGGCAGCTATCTCTATTGCAACTAGTTGCATGGAACCCAGCTAGGAAATGGTGAGTATCTCCCTAAGGCTTCTTTGCCGTTGTGCATTTGCAGCACTGGGCGGGAGACATGCAGCAAAACACACAGAACAGATTCGGCGAAAATACTTTTTTTTAAAGCTGAACAAAACCCTTAGCCTTTGTTCGCACCTGACACGTATGCGTTTGTGGCAGATCAAAATAGATTGCAGTGCATGTAAATAAATGTCTTCTTAGTTCCACCCCACGCACCTGCAGTCAGCCATTCAGAGGGCATGCTATTTAGATAGAGGAGTGCTGGGAATGCACCCAGAGGCCAGCACATGTGCCACGGGATAAATTCCCCCAGGTTAGTATATGGCAAGACAAAATTGGGGCACCCCAGGGTATGGCCTGTCCACAAGTGACTACATGACACGATCGCCTCGTTGAGCAGCTAGACTGCATGGGGCTTCAGGTAATATAACAAACTGACCAATCAGATTATATGGCATGTGTGGCAGGTAACAAGTCAGTACAATGGCCCCAGCTGACCAATCAGATTGTACAGTGTATGGCGGAGTAACTAGGTACAGTAACTGCCTAGTTGGCCAATCAGATTGCATGGTGTGTGGCAGGGTAACAGAATGGTACATGAGGCCCTCTTGGGCACAGGAAGCAGCAGCCCTGCACCTCGTCGCCCTGTGCAGGGCAATACACAGAGGCCATGCTCAGCAGGCCAGGAGACCCCAGCAGCCAGATAATACAGTGCGGGATGCCCCTTTAGGACTGCCTCCCCCCCCATAATGTATCTCTCCCGGGTAGTAGCACATAAGGCAGAGACGAGCACACCTCAGCACAGGCTCCCTCCCCCCGCAGCCCGCCATACTCACCACTGGGTTTGGGGACCGCTCCACTGCCGGGCTCAGGCCGCATAGACGGAGGCTGGAGGCTACAGGCTACAGGCTATGAGGAAATGGTGTTACCCTGACTGTGCTGCCCTGTGCCTGGCGGCCAATTAATCCACACGCAGCTACATGTGTGCGCCGCCTGTGGCCGCTGTGCGGGGTCTCACCTCAGCCTCGGGGGGGGGGGGAAGGGGGTCACTAGCACCCCAACATGTGCACCCACTCGTTTCCTCTTACAGTAAGTGTACATATTTCCTCTTACATATGTAAGAAGTGTTCCTCTTACATATACATAACGAGATAGATCTGATTCTATTTTATATTACAGTGGGTAAATGTGACTTTCAGATACATCTGAAACAAACAAATATAATAAAAAATATATCAATTAAAAACTCACCTGTCCTACGCATCCATCAATGAGACTGCATCTGAGGGAAGGCAGGAGATAACGAAACAAATAGTAAACGGAGGGAGGGGAGTGAGAGGAGGGAGGAGGAGACTCATGCTGCTGCAGCCAATCGTGGCTGAGCACATGATGTCAATCGCCTATCCAGCTAGTGCATAGAGCAGGGAGACGTGCACGCTGTTGAGAGCAGAGAGAGGCCACTCCCCCGATGACGTCGAGAAGAGAATAACCGAAAGGGAAATCGTGCGAGTGCTGAGAAGACCTTATCACTGGACAAGAAATGCAAATGAATGGACAAGCGTGACGGACAACATTCAAATGAACGGACAAGAGCTAGAGGGCGGGACTTGCAGCAGAGATTTTTGAAGAAGGTGCTGCGAGGGACAGAAGGCTGCAAAAGTCATCAAAAGGTAAGTGTCTTTTTATATTAAAGTGATCAGAGAGATGTTTTGGAGGGTGTTGGTCCACTTTAAAAAAAAAAAGCCCTCTTAATACAAAAGAGAAAGACGATCTCATAAGGGGAGACAGAGGGATTTGATGGATAAAGAAGCTCAATGAGTCTAAAAAAAAAAAAAAAAATAATGGTGTGTGTTGGCCAATTCTTCACTTCACACAATAGACTGTATGAGTTAAGAATTTACGGGAATATTGTTTTTGGGATATAGCATTGGGTGTTGGTATAATCATTGATTTTTTCTTATTGCATGGCACGGCCTGCTTCAGTATTCATAACAGTTGGGTTATTCCGCCACAAGGTGGCGCAGTGTACTACAGAAGAGCTGTGGCATCTCCTGGCCCTCCTATAAAAATGGGATTAACCATAAAGTTCCAGTGTTTCCTCTGCAGTGAAACTGTGAAGATAGAAGATGGCTCTCTATATTGCGCAGGTGAGCGGGGCAACCAAGCCTGCGGCCCTGCAAGTCTATTTCCACCCGTTTCTGGTCCCTCTCTGCCTCCCAGCCTTGACTGACAGATCGGGTGAGGGTAGAAGAGCACTAGGGTCAAGTGCTCCAGGATTGCTGCTCCAAGCCGCAGACCCTGTACCACAAAGGGTAGCCAGCCATAGGCTTTATGGTGAGCCTACTGAGGGATGCGGAGTTCCTGTCCTGGCTTCTGAGGGGGTGAGTGTTTGGGGACCGTGTTCCCTTCTTTTCCATGCTTCAGGGGTACTCCCCCCCCCCCCCGGCCTGGATACTCGCTGATTCCTTCTCGTCTCTTCCCCCCCCTGACTAATGTTCGGGGAGGGGAGGTTTGGGCAAGTGGTAGCGGCGAGTGGTGTTTAGTTGTGGTGTATTTTGTTGTACACTGGTGTTTTTTAGCCGCCCCGCCGCTTTGTACGACGCTCCCCGGCGGGCGGCGCTATAACCTGTGGAGTTTTCATTTTTGCTTAGTAATAGCGCCGGCGGGGTCACGTGGGCGCCGTTTATGTGCTCTTCGGGGGGGAGGGGGGCGGAGCCGGGGTATGACGCGTATCGCGTCGTCCCCCCGCGGCCCGACCCTCGAGGTACCTCTGCCAGCGCCATTTTGGATCTGCTGTGCGTCTGGATTTCTTCCTTCCAAGCTGCGGCGGTGTAGCCTACCGTGTGTCGCTTCATCCAGTGGTCTAAGGCTTGGTGACCCTGCGGTTTACTTGGTCCGTGAGTCCCCCTTGGGGTTTTTTTTTTTATTGGTCTCTTGGGGCATGTGCTGCGGGATGCTGTGTCGTTTTTTACTTATGTCTTTTAGGCGGGCTACCAGTGGATTGTGGTTTCTCCCGGCTTTACGCCTTCCTCCCCCTCATCTCCCCCTTTACTGGCTTCTGGGGCATCCCGTGGGAGAGCATCCCGGGTGGCTTTTGTGTTAGCCTTTACCCTGTGCTGGCCTATTGCGCCTGTGTTAATCACCAAATGGAGGCTTCTGGGGATAGCGTGCTTAGGGGTCCTTCGGGGCTATCCCGGCTGTGTGCCATGTGTGGGGTATCCCCTTTGAGTAACAGTGCAGCGGTGTGCGTGCCGTGCGCCCAAGGTATCGTTGCGGCCCAGGCTGGGCTGAACACCTCTCTTCCCAGCTGCGCCTCCTTCAGCATCACCTACCCCCCCCCCCCCCCGGCTTCTGCAGTTGGTCCCCAGGGAGGGGGATGTTAGCAGGGAGTCACATTCTGATTTGGCCCTTCGGGTGGCCAGCATTGAGAGGCAGCTGTTCCTAGGAAGGCCTCTGGCAAAAAGCGGCACCTTACTTCCACTCCCTCCCCATCTACAGAGGAGTATGAGGAATTTGATGTTGAGGGTGGACGTTAATCCCTAGAGGAAGGGGAGCTTTTCCAGGACTCCGACTCCTCTGGGAACCAGCAGGAGGGTTGTGATAGCGACCCTGGGTCTGCATCTGGGGAGAGAATCATGGTTCCCTGAGGACACTGATAACCTGCTGTCACACATTTTTGAAATTCTGCACATTGCTCCCCCTGAGATGGCTAAGAGAAAGCAGAGTGAGCTTTTTCATCCTGGTAAACAGCGTTTGGAGTTCCCTGAGCAGGGACATTTCACTACTATGGTGCTTAAGGAATGGGAACGTCCTAACAGACTGCCCGGGGTGCCCAAGGGATTGGATAAGAGATATCCTTTTCCTGCTGATCTAGTAAAACAATGGTCATGTCCCCTTGAGGTGGACACTCCCGTGCTAGGGCTGTCCAATACTTCGGTCATGCCTTCCCCTGACACTACCACTCTGAGGGACAGCGAGGACCGGCGTATGGATCAGCTGGCCTGCCATGCTTTTACTTGTGTGGGGGCTGGACTGCGCCCGGCTTGTGCTGCTGCCATTACAGCTATTGCCCTTTAGAAACTGCTCAAGCGTCTATGCGATGGTGCTACGGCTGGTAGAAAAGGGGAGGAGTATAGGACACTCTTGCTTTGCTCTGATTTTGTTGCATTTATCCTTATTGCCATGGATGATGCTGTGAGGCTGGGCAGTAGGGTCTCTGCGCTTTTGGTGGCTATGCGCCGCTCTGTTTGGTTTGCGTCAGTGGGCAGCTGACGCTACTGCTAAGAAGGCTCTCACTGGACTCCCCTTTGCGGGGCTGCTGCTCTTTGGGGAGCGTCTTGATGTTTTAGCCAAGGATGGCAGGCTGCCTCAGCGTAGCAGGCAGTCCCGGCCCTTTCGGGGGACCTCCGTCTCCCTCCCTTCGTACTCCCAGAGGAGGTTGTGGCTCCCCTCTTCTCAGGTAGCTGCAGAGATTCTTGGGGCCCTGGCAGATCCCGTGGTCGTCCTGGTCTCTCCTGGGGTTCCAAGCCCAAACCCCCCCCCCCCCAAGGCCACTCAGGCATGAGGGGGCGCCCTCACCCATCTGGGTGGGGGGGCGGCTTCGGCTCTTTGCTCACGTCTGGAGGATCCACATTTCAGACCGGTGGATTCAGGAGGTGGTGTCCTCCGGTTACAAGATAGAGTTTGCAGCCTGGCCGCCCCCCAAGATTCCTCACATCCCGGATGTCTTTAAACCCCCTGTCAGCTCAAGGGTTGCTTCTGGCGGTTCAATGCATGCTGGAGTCAGGGGTAATTTGTCCAGTGCCCCATCAAGAACAGGGTCAGGGGTACTATTCCAATCTTTTCACGGTCCCCAAAAAGGACGGCTCTCTGAGGCCCATTCTGGACTTGAAGGGCCTCAACAATTTTGTCAGGTTCAAGCATTTTTGCATGGAGACGCTACGCTCTGCTGTCAGTACCCTTCGCCCAGGCGACTTCATGACCACCGTGGACATCAAGGATGCTTATCTTCATGAGCCTATCTTTCCAGGTCATCAGAGATTTCTGAGGTTCGTGCTGGAGGATCAGCATTACCAGTTTGTGGCCTTACCCTTCGGTATCACCTAGGCGCCTCGGGTGTTCACCAAGGTGCTGGCGGGAGTGATGGCTCTGCTGCGGAACCAGGGCATTCGCATCCTTCCTTACCTGGACGACATTTTGATTGTGGCTTAGTATTTCCATCAGGCCGAGCAGGACACCCAGGTGGGGGACCTCCACTCTCTAGTCCTTCGGCTGAGTGATCAATTTTCCCAAGTCTTCACTGTCCCCGTCCTTGTTGAGGTTCTTTCTGGGCATGACTCTGGATTCCTCTCAGGTCAAGGTGTTCCTGCCTCAGTAGAAAGTGGAGGGCCTTCAGAAGCAGGCACGGGCTCTGCTCTTGTGTCCTCATCCCTCCGGGGATCAGGGGATGCAGTTAGTGGGCCTGATGGTGTCCTGCTTTGAGGCGGTCCCCTTTGCTCAGTTTCACATGAGATCTCTTCAGTTGCACCTCTTGTCAGTTTGGGATCGGAACCCTGTGTCCCTGGATCAGGAATTTGCCAGACGGTCCCCCTCGTGGTGGCTGGACTCAAGGAACCTTCTGGTGGGCAGGACCTTTCTGCCCCCATGCTGGGAGACTGTCACCACAGATGCCAGTCTGACCGGTTGTGGGGCTTTTGGAAGTCTCTGAAGTTCCAGGGTCGGTGGGGCCCACAGGAGGCCCATGCTCCCATCAATGTCCTGGAACTGAGGGCGATCAGGTTGGTTCTGTCTCACCTGACCACACACCTTCGGGGTCGGGCTGTTCAGATCCGCTCAGACAACCAGACGGCGGTTGCCTACATCAATCATCAGGGAGGGACTCAAAGCAAGCGAGCCCTCAAGGAAGTGTCACTGATACCGTCTTGGGCGGAAGAGAATGTCCCTTGCATCTCAGCGGTCTACATTCCAGGAGTGGAGAACCAGGTGGCAGACTACCTGAGCAGGGGGACGTCTCATCTGGGGGAATGGTCCCTCAACAACCGGGTGTTTCTCTCCCTGTGTCACCGCAGGGGTCAGCCGGTTGTGGGCCTGCTTGCGTCCCGTCACAATCACAAACTTCCCAGATTTGTATCCATGTCACAGGATCCTCTGGCCTTCGCCATGGATGCACTAGGAATGCCTTGGTCAGAGTTTCAGCTTCTCTATGTGTTCCCTCCGTTTCCTCTACTGGGCAGGGTACTGCGCAAGATAGCCCAGGAGAGGGTATCAGCCATCCTGGTGGCCCCCTGTTGGCCAAGGAGGGTTCGCAGACATCGTGCAGTTCGCAGTAGATCGGTACGTCTTGCCGAAGGATCCAGATATTCTCACTCAGGGGCAGCTACGCCATCCCAATTTACAAGCGCTGGCTTTAACGGCTTGGCTGCTGAAATCTCCATCTTGATGGAAAAGGGGTTGCCTGCCTCTGTTGTTGATACCATGATTCGGGCTAAGAAGAAGTCCTTGTCCTTTATCTATTACAGGGTCTGGCATGCTTACATTGCCTGGTGAGAGTCCAAGTCTCTTCCTTGTCAGGTGTTTTCCATCCCCAGGATTCTGGAATTTTTGCAAGATGGTTTGGATTCGGGCCTTCAACTTAGTACCCTCAAGGGCCATGTTTCAGCTCTGGCAATTTTTTTCCAAAGATCCTTTGCCAATCACCGGTTAAGACTTTTTTTCAGGGCGTTACTCATGTGCGTCCACCTCGTAAGCCTATGCTACCAGTTTGGGACTTGAATCTGGTGTTGTCTGCTCTGAAGGGTCCTCCCTTTGAGCCTATCCATGGGGTTGCCTTGCCCATTCTGACTCTTAAGGTAGCCTTTTTGGTGGATATCACTTCTGTCAGGCGATTTTATGAGCTGGCGGCGCTTTCCCACAAACCTCCTTATTTTGAGCGGCATCAGGATAAGGTGGTGTTTTGGCTTAAGCTGGATTTCTTGCCTAAGGTTGTGGCTGCCTTTCATCTCAATCAGGACATTGTTTTGCCTTCATTGTGTCCTAATCCTGCTAATTCCAAGGAGCAGACACTGCATTCTCTGGATGTGGTCAGGGCTCTGAAGTTTTATTTGGTCGCTACTGAGCCTTTCAGGAAATCTGATGCTTTTTTTGTTCTCACTTCTGGACCTATGAAGGGTTTGCCTCTGGCTAAATCCACTATCAGCAAGTGGATCCGTCAGGCGGTGGTGCAAGCCTATTCTGCTAAGAGGAAGGAACCTCCCTTTAGGGTTACTGCTCATTCCACTCGTGCTATTGGTGCCTCTTGGGCCTTTCAGCACCAAGCTTCTGTTGAACAAGTTTGCAAGGCTGCTACTTGGTCTTCTGTTCATACTTTTTCCAAGTTTTACAAGGTTGATGTTAAGGCCTCAGCGGATGCTGCTTTTGGCCGCAAGGTACTTCAGGCAGTAGTGACTTGAACTGCCGGCCGTTACTCATTGGGGATCCCACCCTACTTTTGGATGTCCCATCTGTTATGAATACTGAAGCAGGCCGTGACATGCAATAAGAAAAAGGACAATTCTGTAAGTACTCACCTGTAGAATTGTTTTTGTTCTTGCATGGCACGGCCTGCTTCACCCCACTCTTGTTATTATTCTTGGTTGCCTCTTTATGGTGACTACATTTTTTACCTTTTATTCTCTCCCGGCTTCTTGTCTCAGCTGGGAACTCTATGGTTAATCCCGTTTTTATAGGGGGCTGGGAGATGCCACAGCTCTTCTGCAGTACACTGAGCCACCTTGTGGTGGAATAACCCAACTGTTATGAATACTGAAGCAGGCCGTGCCATGCAAGAACAAAAACAATTCTATAGGTGAGTACTCACAGAATTGTCCACTTGAGGTTGATTATTGAGGCTATATGAGGTTTGGTATTTGCAATATCTCTAACAGAACTATGGTCAACATGCAGCAAATATTATTCTCAGCTATACAAGTATGGGGAGGTAGAGCATTACCCCCAGAAGGTGTACATCCACCCCCCCTCCCCCCAAAGGTATTTTTGTACTGTATGGTGGTTTCCTATCAATTGGGGATATTTCCTTGACAACAGTGTAAGTAAAATAAAGCACACAGATTCTTTTGGACATGTGACAAGACTGTTCCTTATTGGCGTATGTTGGCCAAAATTATCTCTAAAATCACCAGCTTGCAGATCCCTGCTGATCCATCTCTTCTACTTCTCCACCTCACAAAAACTCCTTTAAAGAGCTACAAAAAATACAATTCTGTGAAGTACTCACCTGTAGAATTGATATTATAAGTATACAGTACGTCCAGCTCCAGATATAGTACTTACACTTGGGTTAACCTCCGCCAGATGGCGCTGCACTGCAGAGACATGCAAAACAGGCTCCTCCCGGCCCCTCAAATACCCAGGGACCTCCCACAAATCCCCAGCATTGAAAAGCAGTGAACAAGAAGCCGGGAGAATTTAACCACCAACTACAAGCAACTACAAGAATGATAACAATCACCATACAGGGGATCCAGAAGAATGCAAAAAAACAGGGTGGGGTGGAGAAGGACGTACTGTATACTTATAATATCAATTCTACAGGTGAGTACTTCACAGAATTGTATTCTTAGTATACAGTATGTCCTGCTCCAGATATAGTACTTACACTTGGGACATCCAATAGCAGTGTCCATAAAGTAGGGTGGGATCTCCAACAAAAAGGTAAAAGCAGACAGTTTAAACCACTGCTGCCTGCAAAACCTTGCGGCCAAAAACAGCATCAGCTGAGGCCCTAACATCAACCTTGTAAAACTTTGAAAAAGGTATGAACAGAAGACCAAGTAGCGGCCTTGCAAACTTGTTCAACAGAAGCCTGGTGCTGGAAGGCCCAAGAGGCACTAATAGCACGAGTAGAATGAGCAGTAAGGCGAAAGAGAGGACTCTTCCCCTTAGCAAAATAAGCCTGAATCACAGCCTGACAAATCCTTTCGCTAACAGTAGACTTGGCAGAAGCCAAAAACCTTTCCTAGGACCAGAAGCAAACCATCCCATCCAAGAAATGACCAGGCCCCATGCCGCTTAGCCCCCGAGATCAGGCGCATTCAGGATGGAGAGGCCGTAGTCCCAAAGGAGCATCAGTTCTCCTAAAGGACACACTGACTACCAAGGAATACTTCCAACACCTGTCCAAGGAATGCAGAACCCTTTCCTCAGCGTAGCTAGGAATAGGGCACAAGGAAGGAATAACAATATCTTGAATCAATGAACAGAAGACAACACCTTAGGCAGAGAGTCCGGCTTAAAGCGGAACACCACCTTATCCTGATGTCTCTCAAGGAATGGGGGCTAGATAGACAGAGCCGCCAACTCAGACACATGTCTGACCGAAGTAATAACCACCAGAAGACAACCTTAGGGTAAGTACAGCCATAACAGCATCCTGAATAGGTCCAAGGGAACACCCTGCAAGGCAGACAAAACCAGGTTCAAATCCCAAACAGGGACCATAGTATTACGTGGGGGGCGCCCATGAGTAACCCCCTGAAAGAAGGTCTTAACCAAGAAACTGAGCAAAAGACTTCTGAAAGAAGACGGACAGGGCAGAGACCTGACCCTTCAGAGTACTGAGTTGGAGACCCGACTCCAACCCATGCTGTAATAACTCTAGAACCCTGGGGACAGAGAACACCCGACAGGGAAGCGACCTAGACTCACACTAATCAATATAGGTACGCCATACCCTAAATAGATGGAAGAAGAAGTTTGCTTCTAGTCTTCCCATAGTCTCAAACACCGAAGCAGATAAGCCTGTCCCCTTCAAGAAGGGTGCTTCAGCAGCCCGGCCGTCAAAGCCAGAGTCTGCAGATTGGGATGAAGTAAGGGGCCCTGAGTGAGCAGATCTGGCACTCCTGGCAGAACGTACCGAGCTACTGCCCTCTGCACCACGTCTGCGAATCACACTCTTTTTTGGCCCCCCGAGGGCCACCAGAAGCACTGGCACCCTTTCCAGAGCAATCTTGTGCAGGACCCTGCCTAGCAGGGGGAATGGAGAAAGACATACGGAACAGAATGTCCTGCCATGACGTTACTAAGACATCCATGACCACGGCCAGAGGATCCTGAGACAGGGAAACAAGGCCGAGAACTTGCGAACGTGACAGGACTTTTTCAAAACAGAACCACAACCGGTTGTTCCCCATAGAGACACAGGGGTTAGCACACCCTGTTGCAGAGGGACCCTCAGCAGAGCGTACACCACTGTTATGCAGGGAACATTGACCTCCACCCAGATAAGGATCAGAGACACTTCCTGGAGGACCCTCCTGCTCCGGGTCCCTCCCTGATTATTAATGTAGGTCAAAGCCGTCAGATAGACCTAGCGCCCCCGAACAGGCAGGCCCTGAAGGGGAGTAGTCAAGCAAGGTAGGCTAACCTGAATGCTCACTGTTTCAAACATTGATAGGTGTATGGGCCACCTAAAGGCCCCACCTCCCCTGGAACCGCAGGGACTTCCAGAAGACGACCCCCCCAACCTGATAGATTGGCATCCACGGTGACCGTCTCCCAGGAAGGGGCAAGAAGGGAACTGCCCCCAGGCAGGTTCCTGAGTTCATCCACTACAAGAGGGACCTCCTCACCAGAGAGGAAGGCACACATACCCTGCTCCAAGGATGCTGGGTCCTTGTCCCGTAGAACCAATAGGAGAAGTTGCAGAAGGCCCCAAGGGGGCCTGAACATAATGGGCCTCTTCGGAGCACACCACCAACGGGCCCACCAGCTGCATCCCCTGCCTGGTGGAGGGACGGGGATCGCTATGAGGGACTGAGCCCATGCAACCAGATTGTCCACTTTATTGCTGAGGAAGGAAGATCCTTGCCTGAACTGTATCAGATTCATTCATAGGAATGGAGTTACCAATGAAGGGGGCAAAGAGGACTTGGGGTGTTTGATCACCCCTCCAAATGACTCCCAAATGGACACCCCCAGCCGAGTATCCAACGTAACCTAACGTAGAGACTGGGAAGTGATGAAGACGTCCAGGTAGGTCAACAATCGGACGCCCCTTGGTCTCATCAGGGCTATCCCCCCCGTCAGCACCTTGGTGAGCACTCTGGGAGCTGAAGAAAGGCCAGATGACAAGGCCACAATTAGCAGTGTTGGTCAACCAACGCAAATCTGAAGAACCTCGGTGTCCAGAAGACACAGGGAAGTGAAAATAAGCATCATTGAGCTCCACAGACGGCAAGAAGCCCCCAATGCGCAAGGAGCTGATGGCCGAGCGAAGTGTTTCCATGCAGAAACCGCCTGTAATCGACGAATTGCTGAAAATCTGTGAATCCAGATTGGGCCAGGCTGACCCATCCTTTTGGGGGAACTGTGGAAAGGTCGGTGTAGCGGCCCCTGCCTCTGCCTGTTAAGGGCAATCTGCAAGAAACCCCCAGACCCCCCCTTGCATGGCCCCCACCAGCACCTGAACAGAGGCAGGGACCAGGAGTACCCGGGACCTGATAATCTTGGGGGAGGCCGCATGGCAAACTCTATCTAGTAGCCGGAGGACACTACCTCCTGAAGCCACCAGTCTGAGGCATGATGCCTCCTGACATGAGCAAGGTGCCGCAGCCGTCCCCTCACCCAGATGGGCGAGGGCGCCCCATCATGCTTGAGGGGACTTGGGGGAAGATTTGGGTATAGCCCCCCCCGGAGGAGCCAGGGCGTTGTCTGCTGCTCCTGGGACAGGAATCTGCGTGAGCCCCCGCGAAGGACACCCCTGGTTCCTGTTTAACATCATAGTAGGGGGTAGAAGGGGTGCCCTGGCCCCGAAGGGGCTGAGACAGCCGCCTGCGTTGGGGTAACTTACCCTTCTTACCAAACAGGTCTAGACGGGCCCCAAACCGGCGTCGCCCTTTAAAAGGCATCCCGGTAAGAGCCCTCTTTGCAGCATCGTTGGCACCCCACTGTCGCAGCCAGATCAAGCGACGTACAGCCACCACAAGGGCAGAAGTTCTTGCACACATTCTAATGGTGTCATCCAATGCTAATAGGATAAATTTCACAACTGGAGAGTGCATGAAACACATCCCAAGGGAGATCATCAGGGGGACGATCAAGCATTTTTCTTATGAAAGTTCTAGCGGCCACGGCAGTAATGTCAGAGGCACAGACCGGGCGCAGCGCCGTCCCCGCACATGCAAAGGCATGGGAGGCCAGCCTGTCAATGCGCCAGTCCTCAGCATCCCGAAGGATAGTATAAGCAGGGACTGTAATAAAAAGGGAGGTTAGGTAGCCCTATGATCGGGGCATCCACCTCGGGGGGGGGGGGGGGGGGGATGACCAACATTTAACCACCTCAGGGGGAAAAGGATACTTCCTATCCCAATCCCCTGGGACCCCGTGCAGTTTACTGGGGCACTCCCATTCCTTGAGCACAAGGGTATGGAAATGTGCCTGCTCCAGGATTTCCAAACGTGATGTTGCTGTATGGAAATGCTCCCCTCTTTGCCTGGGTCTTTGCCTGGGAGCCTCACCAGGGGGAGAGATAGACAGAACCTCAAAGATCTGGATCAACAATCTGTCAGTGTCATCCTGGACCCAGGGGTCAGGGCCAGAGACTTCATGACCAGTCGGACTCTCATCAGATGAACCTGAGTCAGAAAAGAGCTCTCCATCAGAAGGGGTATAGCCACACAGATTCATAAACTCCTCAGATCCCATAGGGAAAACAGTAACATTAGGCGTCAAGTGCCGCTTCTTACCAGGGCCATTATGCGCTAAAGACCTCACAATGATCTGTTCAGCCGTAGGCAGTCTATGAGACAATTCAGGCTGAGAATCCCCACTTGTGTGCGACTCAGCAGGGGTGAGATTTAAGCCTGGGGAAGTGGGTGAAGTAAAACGAGGTGCAGCCACTGGCAAGCCAGAATGCAAGGCCAGCGCTTGCTCAGCACAGGGTCCGCAGACCCGTGCCCTGTCAGCGTCAGCATGGGGTTGTCCACAAGCCATGCACAGCCGGTCTTGTCCCAAGGGGACCCCGGTCACATTATGCTGAGATGCCTCCATATGGTGATTTTTAGGCACAATATGCCAGTAGGGATTGACGCTATAAAGTAACCCTGGATGCCCCAATGACCCGCTAGTGAAGTGGGAGAATTTTACAAGGCCCAACTATCAATTACACCGGGCCGGGAGGAGCCAATGGATTCGCCCGTCTGAAAGACACAATGAGAAGAAAAGGGTGTCAGAACCGAAACACTACAATGAGTATAAAAGCCGCCCACGAGGGCACTTACGGACCACGGCAGGCAAGAACATCACACGTGCGCGCGCGAACTGACAAAATAGCGCCGAGTACCTCGAAGGGCGGGCCAAAGCGTGCCAAGATGCGGAGCGCGCCAGGCTGGGACCCCGCCCTCCCGATAGGCGCGAGGTCCAACAAGCATCCAATGAGGACGCAGAGGCGTCTGAGGTAACGTCGCCGCCTGGCGCGGAACATCCAAGTGAGGAAAAAGCGCGTGCGGCGGCGGCAGTTACACGAGGTGAACCTCATGGCTATAATACTGCCTCTGCGCAAAGCTAAAAATACAAATCAGCGCGTCTGACACCACAAGTACAAGTCCAAAAGACATTACAAAGGCCATATGCATGAAATCACAATACAGTGACACCAAACACCCCCCCCCCCCTTTTCTTCCCCCCCGAGCTAGGGGGGGGAACGCGGGAGGATGGCGGCCCTTTGTACAGGGCCCACCGTTACACGGGGCATGGGGCAATAATGCGGGAGGGGCATCCCATAGAGGCTCACCATCAGCCTATACCGCCTACCCTTTGGCGGGGGACTGCGCACGCATGGTGCTGCCTACCTTCACCCGACCAGCGCAGCCCAGGCTGGGAGGCACATCACAGGGAGGACAGGTGGGAATAGTCCAACAGGGCCGCAGGCTTTAATAGCCCCGCTCACCTGCGAGAGAGTGATACTTCATGTCTTCGAAGTCAGCACTGCAGAGAAATCTGGGGATTTGTGGGAGGTCCCTGGGTATTTGAGGGGCCGGGAGGAGTCTGTTTCTGGTGGAGGATAACCCAAGTGTAAGTACTATATCTGGAGCAGGACGTACTGTATACTAAGAATAAAATCGTCAAACGTTATTTGATCAGAAGGGACTGGTGGATGTCTTTGCCCCTCCCCCTACTCTTTCCCCCTGCGGCAGGTGGCAGCAGCGTCGGGCGGGCACTGCCTGATCTCTGTCGAACGTGCTCACTGTTTAGTCGGCGCCCCGTGGCTTCCGTCAGATCTCGCGTGTCATCCATTCAATGCAATGGATGGACAGGGCTGTTTGACTGACAGGCGGGGCGGTGCACAAGGCACTGGGGCTCTCTGAAACCAGGGAGAGATGAGAGAGTCCCTGTTTTGTCTGGGTTTAGTAACACTTTAATAATCAACTCAGTATTATTCTAAAGTCTAAAGAAACAATTACATGCAGAACATGATATTTCAAGCGTGTTAAACTATTTGTGAATTGAAACTCTAGTATGTAACTCATTGTATGCTATTTGCTTAATAACATGTCTGCATACCTTCCAACTTTTCAGGGTGGGAAAGAAGGATAATTGTTCACTTAAGCCACATCCTATCATTGATTGATGGATAAGAGATATCATGTAACAGTTATAACAATATAAACACTTTAAATGGACAACTAAAAGGTATTCGGATTATACAATAATTAACAGGTCATACCAGCTTTCTTCTTCTTGAGAGGCTTTGTTGTTTTCAGGCTTTGTAAGGGAGTGCAATGCTTTCACCAACAAAGATTCACAAAAAGCTTGATGGATCTGAGCAATGGGATCAGCTGCAGTAAAGAATAAAAGAATTAAAAACAGGAGCTTAAAGCAGACCTTCACCCTGAATAAGAGCCTATCTTATATGTTTCCCACACCCTGTACATACAGATTGCTTACATTAAAAATCATCCTACCTGCATCTACTGCATGTTATCAGCCTTTAAACATCCAAGATGGCGTCTCATGGAGCATCAGGCAGCCTGCAAACAGGAAGTGCCTTCTGGGATTGCTGTCCCTTTCCTGACCCCAGCTCTGCTCTGTCTGTGCAAAGCACAGCTATAACCCCGCCCCCTGTACTTTAACCCCCCCCCCTCCTCTCCTCAGTAAGTGTGATGCTTCTAAGTCAAGATGGCGGCGCCCGTATCCTAAAGTCCTGAACAGAGTTGCAGCCCAGTGGGGGAAAGAATAATAAGTAAGTGACAAAAACTTAAAATGTATTAATTTTAGATGCTTGGGAATCGTTTTATAAGAGTTTGGGCTTTTCAATAAATCATGGTGAAGGTCTGGTTTAAAGTGACAAGTCTAAGGCCCATTAAAACAAAACTTGTAATCTGTTCCCCAACATAACATTACAATCCCTATTAAAGGTGAGAATTCTTCACCAAGCATCTCATTGTCTAAAAAAGTGCAGCATGGGCTCCCTTTACCAATAAGGAGGTTTCTTAGCCTAAGGCTAGCTGAAGGCTAGCTAAACACATGATTAGCAGGTAGGCCTCAAAAGACCCATAATCTTGGCACATTTAACCTTTAAAATATATATATTTTTTTAAATATAAAACACAGTTCTAATACCAACACAACTGTTTAAACTGCTTTTTCATTAAAACACCTTATAGGTAAAAAGGGAGATACCCCCCCTCTTACCAGATTTAATGACTTCACCCTAGGGGGACACTTGCTTTTCAGAGAGGGGTTGACCTCTGACTGTATGGGTATAAATCGAATATCTCAAAAGAGTGGGGATACCCCACTAGTCAGATTAATTATCCCCTAAACCAAACATCACATCAGAAAGATTTCAGATCAGTTAATTTTTTTACTATAGAAAGTCATTACATGCAAAGCATTAAAATTGCACTATTCTCCACATGATACATTATACACGTGTTCAGACATTTTGGCTAATTTGGTTAGGCTTTAAAAAACAGGAACTCCATGACTAGTGAGGCAAAATTGAGTTACCCTACTTTTGAGACTTTTTCATTAAAAAGGGGACAATCTATGGGTTAAATTAGCTTATTTCCTAATAAAAATTAGCATCGGGGGTGTCTTCCATTCTGCATCGCTTTGCTTTTCTCGATAATCCCTTGTGAGCGCTAATTCCAAAATTAAAAAGAAAATCTCTAACATTGTATAAAGATTTCACACATTAGCGGCTGTTAATGCGCAGGGGGCATCCACAATCAGGTCCAGTCTAATGAAATATTAGTAAATTGCTCCCCTATAGCCACCCACTAGCAATCAGTGATGTTCGTTATTTGAGAGGGATTTTCCCGCATGCAGATAATGTGCTAAAGCAAGCGGATTCTATGCTCCTGAACTACATGGGAGCAGCCATGAGCAGCTTGAGTTACACCTGAGAGCCCTGCTTCTGAAATACTCAAAAATTGGCTCAAATCTCTGAAATCATTCCTTTTGCTAGCCAGAAGTAGGAAGCCATCAGCTGTAAGGAGTAAGCCGTGCTTTGCTAACAGCTGAGAGCAACTAGATACTTTTAAGATAACTTAATTAAACTGCCTGAATGCTCTGAAGCTGCTGCAGGATTAACATAACAAAAAATTCCACTTTATTTTGTGTGTGAAGAAAGATAGACAAGCTTCCCCATGTTTCTGAGGCATAAAATGATTTGGTGCTAATTGCTGCCACAACTCCCTCCTCATTATCATGTGTAAGCAGGTGTGTAGTAAGATGGCCGCTCCCATGTAATTCTAGGAGCGCAGCCATTCCCCAAAATCTGCATGAGGTTAAGCCCTCTCAAACAGTTTGTCACTATGTGCTAACCAGAGCGGCAGGGAGGGGGGAGCAATTTACTAAACATTTTTGCTTTGACTGTAGGACCTCTTTAAGGCTATCACATCACACATATCGTAAGAAACATTGCGCGTGTCTGTTTGTGTTTTCTTTGTTTCTAAACTGTATAAAGAGAGATGAGGTCTAGGGCGATGAGTCATTAGGATTATACGAATACTTGCTATTAAACGTAAAAAATAAAGATAGATACATAGGAGGGGATGGGGGAATTAAGTACTCACCATAAAATCATTTCCTTACATTTTTTGAGTACGATGAAGCAAGTACAACAAATTAAAGTGGACCAAAATCCAGGATTTTGACTATGTGAAACCCCCCAAATCTACCGCATCAACTCACCTCCCCACGGTCCTTTGGCGCATTCGTGGTCGCTCGTACAATCAGCGCGCTCTGAGCCGTTGAGCTATGCACGACGTCTTGGCTCAGCAGCTCCATCTCACGCTTCCCTCTAACAGGAAGGGCATCCACGCCCTGCTACAGGGAAAGTGGGAATGCGGCAGCAGCCCGCGCATGCACCATTGGACCTTGATTAAGGCAAATTTAATGGGTGACCTGGGGGGTTTCACACAGCAGGGCATCCCAATTTTGGATGCCCTGTGGGGAGGGAATGGATCGGCCCGGAATCATATAGAAAAGAATCTAACCTCATAGAGAAAAATGGGTGCTGGTCCACTTACAACCATAAGAATAGGCCAATGTTAGGCATCATATAGTGGGCCAAAAAAGACTGAAAAGCCCACTTTTCAAGGGTACAAAGTAAAGAGCACTTTCTTAAAACAAAGTATTTACATACAACATAGATACAGACCAAAAATCAAATTCTTTACCCATTATTTTCAAGTTTCACTCATCATACAGCCATCAACTAACAATCTTGTGCTAAAGAGGGCCACACGTCCGAAACAAAGGTCTACAAGTGGTAGATGATGACTGTGTAAATATCCAACCCAATTTGTTAAGGCACAACTAAAAACACCCTCTGAATTTCCCTAAAGGATGGATCCCTTACCAGAAGGTAATATACATAGGACAGGACTGAGAGGACTTTGTTTTCACAGCATGACTATTTCTGTGGTCACTTTTTGTCGTGACCATCCTGTAGGGTAATGCTACAAACTGGTATTACCCCAAAATTAAGGAATGTCCGATGACCCTGGCAGACTGGCACACGTTTTTATAGGTCTACTTGATATCCGCAAAAGCCAAGAAATTAGGACATACCAGTTTGGGCTCTTGCAGTCAAAAGATAATAGTAATAACCCAATCTAGTTAAAGCAGACCACCCACCACGGCAGATGCTGCTGCTAAGGGACAGTCGGGGGGCATCCAGAATGCTGCCCCCCCCCCCCCATAACCTCCAAGAATGCCCAAAAATCTCACCTTTCCCTTGGTCCAGCTAGGAGAATCCAGTGCCGTAATTGGCGTGGGGAGTGACGCCGAATGTCTTGCCCATGTGAGCACTGGTGGCCAATTACGGCACTGGATTCTCATGGCAGCAGTACAAAATAGAGGCGAGGGAGCTTTGCAGGTGCTTCAGGGAAAGCCTTTCAGCGGAGTAGGGGGCTGACCTAAGTTAGAAAATCTACAATGAGAGAAAGAAAAAATTAAACTTTGTCCACTTGGTCACCCAGTATGGGTCCCATTGACAAAACTTTAGACAAATTTTGACATGTCATGGGAATGTCGTGCACCTGGAAACTTCCATTGCAGTGGCGGTTTGTTCACGGCCACTGCTTATTGCACACTGAGCCCCAAATATATAGGACAGGCTAGGGCATAGCTAGTATATGAGGTCGCCCCAACAAGGATGGTTGGGTGGTACTAAACCCAACGGCTGCTACAGGTGTGGCAGGTGCAGGACATGCTGTTTCAATGTAAAGACCCAGTTCTATAGTGGGATGATATCTTTAAAGTGCCTACCAATTTAGGGGTTTATCAACTGTGCCACCTCAAATGCTATATACTTACTCACATGGCCCTGTGGGAGAAAACCTGTCGGTTAGATGAAATGTAAGCTTAGGGTTCGTGTGGGTGAACATGTGAGAGACTTAGTGAATAAAAACCCCAAGAATCCCATTGCAAACCAGTCACAGACAGGGAACAGTGATAAACTTATTGCTGTGAGCTGCCCCGCCCCTCTCCATTCACTGCAATGGATGGGATGTGGCAGCTCATTATGACCGATAGCAGGGGGCGAAGCCACGTCGGAGGGAGTCAGGAAGAGACTCTCGACGAGACAATGGCGCTTCTTATGGTGCCAGGCGGAGAAGGACCTGGATCCAACCTTTCAGGTGAGCGCTGCAGCCCCGGGCTAGGAGCGACGGTCTGTGTGGGAGAAAAGGCGAGTACAGCTTAAGAGCACTTTTTGAACCTGGTGCAGAATCAAACCCATATTGTCAGACTACACAAAATAATCCCTCCCAACACAACATCAAGGATTCAGAGGTTCACAGGCAGGGGAGTGGTGGGAGTTAGTAGAGAATATTCTTTGTAATCTGACATTATGGCATTAACTCAGCACCAGATGCAAAAAGTGCGCTTAGGAGTAAAATGTGTACTTTTTGCCCCTGGTGCTAAATCAACCACAAAGTGTCAGAAAAAAATAGTGTCTAGGCTTCTCTTACCAGGGTTTCGCAAACAAGTGTAAAGAGACTCCTTTGCAGAATTCCTCAGGGTCCAGTTAGAGTTGATAAAGAAGAGCTTCCCCAGCGGGTGTGTGAGCCACCGCAAAGACTCTGGTAGAGAATCATTATCACTAGTGCTACTATTTTGAGCACATCCTAAGAAATATGCCTAAATAGAAATGGAAAAAGCATGTTTATATGTACATTAAGCCATTTGTGAGAAAACAATCAAGATAATAGACAGTGTCTGTAAGAGACCAATATTGTGCTTCAAACACCCTAGATCTGCTCCTTCCTCTCCTCATGTTGCCAGTGTTCTTATACATTGCATAGGATCAGTTTATGCACACCAGCAATCATTTCTAATCCACGATTAATCTGATGATTAATAGTGAAGGTAGAGGGTGCAGGATATATTGTCATATATTGTCATGTTCCAAAGCTGTGATTATACCACCTAATCACAACCAAACAAAAAAATTATGGACAAAAGAATTCATATGCCATGACATAATACCAGTGTTCCATTTTTACTGAGCTGGCAAATGGGGTGGAGCTATAGACCACCAGTCGGTGCATATGATTGGTGGTCTATGGCAAAGGAATTCAGAGGGTGTGCCACTACTCTTTGCCTTGTTTCTACTTCCAGGAGCAGCTGGGTGCTGCAAGGAAGAAAGAGGGCAGCCATTAGGAGGTGAGCTGCTGAATGATAGTTTATGCATTTTTCCTAGAGCATCAATTTAAAGCAAAACCCTGCACAGCCAGCCTGGATTCTAAAAGATACCAGGATTGGCCACTAATCTTCATCTGGGGCAGGTGAAGATTAGTGGCCGTGGTGCTACAAAACTCTCCTTCCTGGCTTCCTCGCCAACGTAAACAGTGGCAGCCACATCATCTGCGTCTTTCGGCTGTGCATGTACTGGTTTCTTTTAATGTAAGGAAGAGGAATCAGGGGTGACTAGGTCTGCAGTGCTGGTATGAGAAGCTGGCGCAGCCAGGGAGGAGGGGGTGTGGCCCCTGCACAGAGCATGCTCATTGATATCAATAGGGCATATCTCTGAAAGGCACATCTGATCAGAGGTCTTTGGGTAGGTCCTAATACATTAGAGTCTCCCATTGGATAATTAATCTGGCAACAAGTTATTTAACACTGACTGATGCAGTAAGTAGCTTTCCATTTGTTAAACAACCATGCTGAAATACACATTCTGTGGTCATGGAAAAGATATTAATCCGCTTCACAAAATTATTAACATGTATCAAGCAGGAGAGTGTTCAAACTACTAAAAATCGGGTTAAAGGAGCACCATCTTAAAAAATGTCTGAATGATAAAAATTCATATAAATATGCTGGATGGCGGGAGGAGAGGTATAAGTGACCCCTCTTCTCATTAGCCAACGTGTTTATATGGATTTTTCATATTACACAATTTTGTGATCGTGCTTCTTTAAGAACAGTCCAACGCATTATTAAAAAGAGCAAAGACAGTGAGGAAATATCATTTTCAAGCAAGGAATGTGGTCGGAAAAACGTCCTGAATGATTGTAATCGGCAATCACGTAAAACATATGCCCGATTTCTACGATTTGATTTCACCAAGTATTTAATAGTGCAATTAAATACTTAAATAAAGAATTTCCACACACACAATGTGAAGGGCTGACCAGCAAAAACTGCTTCAATTTGCTAGGTAGCAAGATTAGACTCTGGAGCAATGGAAGAACATCTTCCAGAATGATGTTCTGGTGCATCAGGGTGGGAGAGGTAGAAATGATGCACCCCTCATACTTTATAAGCCTTTAGGGGCAGTGCTATGATCTGGGGCTGCTGCATTTGGTCAGGTTTAGGTTCTGCATTGTTATGTTATGGGGAAGGTGGACTACCTGAATATACTGAACCAGGTTATTCCATCAATTGATTTTAATTGTTTAATTTGATTGTTATTGAGTGAGAAATCGCTAAAGCGACTGCAATTAAGCGAATATCATTTCGAGGAAATGGCCGCTATGATCAAACAACGAGCGAGAATTGGTTCATTGGCAAGCCGTCACTTTGGCTGACCAAAAATTTCCCGCTTGATCACTGGAATGTGCAAACAAAAGTCGCCCACAAAAACGATTGACCAGCAATTCTTTGGTGTCTGAACGCAGTCGCTCAATTGCAGAAGATTTGTATGGTCTGTTGCTTTCTGAGCAACAGTCAATTTATCTGTCCTCAACCCTATTGAGAATCTTTGGGATGTGCTAGAAAAGACTGCGCAGAGGTCTAATTCTCTAATCATCAATACAAGAACTTGGGGACAAATTAATGCAACTCTGGGCAGAAATAAACATGACATAGAAGCTTGTGGAAAGTAGAAATGATACCACTGTGAATACATGCTAAAATCAAAGATAAAGGAGGTCCAATACCCCAAATACAGACTTCATTCAGGAAAGTTATTACCTTAGGGTTATAGTCCGAGTGCTGGGAGGGCTAGCCTGGACTGCAAGAGGTTAAATAAAAAAATTATTCCAAAGTTGGTATAAAGAGAAAACAATTAAGCAAAAAACTCAAAAGGCCAACTTCAGCCCCCTCCTGCAAAAAAAAAAAAAAAAATAATAAAAAAAAGAGAAGAACGCTCTACTCCCAGCTGGACGCTCTCTGCATCGTGCACACTCCCGTCTGAATTGCGATGTAAAGAGCACCGCTCCAAGAGGCTGGCTGGGACTTTCGGGAAGATGGCGGCGGCCAACTTTGGTGGCTGATATCACGGTAAAGGCGAGTGTTTTTTTTTTTAAATTACTTTAGCATGATTGCTATTTGGAGGGGGGAGGGGCAGGGGTTATGTTTTTATGCAAGAAGGGACTGGAGTGGCCCTTTTAACTCAACATGTGTTTAAAGCCAAATCCAACCAGCTACTAAATGGGCGGGTGCTGTGTGACCAAGTGAGAAAGAAGAGGAAGGAACCTTATGGTAAACTATTACTAAAATGTCTTTTCTTCCCACAGAAAAGTCCTTACCATAGAGTAGTAGTTCCAAAGCAGTGAAGAGCAAGGGTGTGAAAAAACAACCCAACTATAGGCATCACAAGGTAAAGAACGAGAATTTGCGTAACCCCACTCTAAACTACTCAGTCACGGCCAAAGAGACATCAGCTGATGGCCAGATGTCCACATTGTAAAATTCGGAGAAGGTAAGAAAATCCTTGGGGCACCAGGATAGGATCACAATATCCTTTCTGAAGTGGTAAGCCAATACCCACCTTTGGGAGAAAATGTACCAGAAGTCGAAATACTGCTTTATCCCTGTGCACTGTCAAGTAGGGGGGTTCAGAAGACAGCGCTGTTAACACGGACACACTCCACACCAAAGTTATGGCCACCAGAATGGCTGCCTTTTGGGGTTGGATAGACAAGGAACTGCTCCACTTTTCTGTTGTACCAGGAGGTAAATGGGTTCACTCCTGGGATGACCGATCTGCAACAGATCCGGTTGAAAACCCATTTGTGAAATTGCGTATTCTCCTAGACGGATATCCTCTCAGCTGAGGAAGTCTGGACGTTGTCTACTCCAGAAACATGTACAGTCTGGTTCAAATGAAGGAGTGGAATTTTTTTTATATCTAAGCCCGATCTCTATCTTTTGGGGCCGACAAACTAACTGAAACCTTGGAATTGGGCCATACCCCTCACATGGCTGTGAGCCTCTCTACTGTCCCCTGTTGAGAGCAGTCTGTTAACCCTTTGAGTGCCAGCCTACCGAGATTTTTTGTCACACTCTTTTCCAGGAAAATTATATATTGTTTTTTTCAGCAGAGTCTGGGCTTCAACATGAAATGTCTTGTTTGGCCTTTTTTTAGTGTATTCTCAATACTTTTGGGTGAAATATGTGCAAAAAAAAAAAAAAAAAAAATTTACAATTTGTAGTGTTTTTTTCTAATAAAATATTATTGCCTGTGAAAGCCCTATTTCTCCCGGTTACAACGGTACCACATATGTATTGGTAGACACCATTTCCTGCCCAGGAAACTCCCCCAAACTGAAACAGCAGTTTAGGAGATTTCAGATAGAATACAACTATGCAATATGATTGCATAGTTGTAAGGGGTTAGCTTAAAAAAAAAAATGACGTAGGGTCCCCCCTCCCAGGGGGTTAAAAACCCTTAAAATCCCGCCAAAAAATGACGTAGGGTCCCCCTTACCCAGCATTACCGACCCGGACCAGCTATGGGGCTTGTAGAACAGGGCGCAGGGGCCAGCGTTGGTGGCCCCTGGCCCTGCAGGCTACTAGCCCGCATAGCCACATGGCCCGGGCCCTTCTGCCCCCCCCTGGCCGTTGGGGAGGCAGGTAATGGGGGGCTGGGGGTTATGGCAAGTCACCCGCTTGCCGCAGGTGACCTGCCATACCCAGAGCCTTGTGAACTGGTATAAGGGGTCTCATGGACCCCTTACCAGTTCACAAAGGGTTAAGTAAAAATAAAAGACACAGACACAAAATTCTTTATTCTTCTTCTTTCACTTATTCTTACCACCCATCCAGTGTCCCACGCCGCTGCAGATGACAGTTGTCGGTAGTGATCAGAGCAGGGAGGGAGGGAGGCAGGGAGATCAGAGCCTCCCTGCCTGCCACCCTCCCTGCTCCGATCGCTACCGACAACTGACAGAATGGAGCCCGGGTGCCGGTAACCCGAGGAGCGGGATGACGTCATCAAGTGGGCGGGGCTAGGGGCGGGGCCAGCGCCGGCCGAAGAGGATGGTGAGGGCCTGTTTCTGGGCCCTCACCCGAAGCGTGGAAAGCCCAGGGGGGGGGGGGGGAATCAGAGCCCCCCCCCCGGTGAAGAGAAGACCCGGGGAGAGCCATCGCACTGCGAGGTGAGTAAATAACATTTACTTTTTTTTTCAGATGTCGGCACCGGCAAGGGGGGAGGGGCTATTCCGGGCCCCCTCCTGAAGATCAGAAGCCCGGGGGCGAAAATCTACTACTTGATTCTTGTACAGAATCGCTGGCACTTTCAAATGAGGGGTAAGTATGTATCTTTTTTACTTTTTTTTTTATGGGGCTCTAAAATCAGCTACGTGACTCTCACGTAGCTGGCACTTAACGGTTGGAGAGGCAGCTACGCGAGAGTCACGTAGCTGGCACTAGAAGGGTTAAAAGAAAAAAAAAAGAATGATTGGATACTTGAGTTCTCAGGTTTCCCTTTCTACACTCTTGGAGAAAAAGGTTATGCTCAGTTCCTCAGTTGCCTTCAAAAAAGAAATTTTATAGAGCAAATCACCTGAAATAGGAGGCACAACCAAATCTGGCACCAAAGAAAGTTGGAGAGAGAAGTTATTAGATGTTACAAGTTTTATTTGTAGTCTCAAGTCACAACCTTCCTTATCCAAGTATCTGAGATGTGTAGATGTAAAATTAAGAAAATTCTACATTTTGTAGCTCAAAGTGAAATATAATCAAAGCACAAAAGCCTATAAAAATGGTTTCACCATACCTGTAGGTGTTGCAAAATAACATGCTTTGCCTATCACTTGCATTATGTGTGCTACTTTACAATCTTGACCAGCAGCTCAATTTGCTATTAAATTACACACTTACCACTAGAAAGGAGAACCTTCCAGAAAAACTGATCTTCATCTGCACAGCTGCTGTAAGGTGAATCTCTGCCAATAAGCTTGGCAAAATCTTGTCACCAGCACAATCAGCCAAATTTACAGCACAGAGTGAAAGATTGAGACCCGAGCAGTACCAACTTGAGGGCAGTTTTCCTAGAAAACAAAAGCAAACACTTTAGACAACAGCTAAAATAAAGTGGCGCGAACTTGGCCATTTACTCTATTCACTTGCCAAAAGGAGCAATCTATCAGCTGTAGAGACATTGCATAACTATGGCTGAATGGGCTGCACTGGCTGTGCATCGGCATCCCTGTAACTCTTGAGAACGGAGCCATCAATACTCACCTTTTCCGGTATCCTTCCACGGCAGACGTAGCCAGTCTATCAGACTTGCACGGCTGGTAGGAGCACAGTAACGTCCACAGCTGCCAATAAGCCTGAGGGACTGCTTGTGGTCACATTTACCCTGGAATAAGAGTATTTGCGTAACCAATCTCTGGGTTAAGTGGTACAGAGACCCCACAGTTATATAATAAAGAGATAGCCTAGAATTTATTTGCTTTTGGCATATGCATATGAAATACAACAGCTAAGTCAGATGTGGTACCTGTCAGGTGAAGCTGATGAAGCTTGTGATAAACCAAGGCAGCATCTCGAGCACTGGTTGTGGCCTCATCTTGAAATTCTGCTTTACTACTATGTCCAGGGGAGCGTTTCAGTAGCCATCGTACCAAGCTTAATTTTTGTAGACTGCAACGAATTATGTTCCAGGACAAACTGCAGGCAAGGTCAATTCGGGAAGCTGGTAGGGAGCGCCCAAGTACACAGAGACAAGTCTTTAGGTTTATTGCTGCCGCTCCAAAATCCCCCTATAAGTAGTTGGAAAAACAGAATTATTTCCTACCCGTTAACTCTTTTTCCAGAAACCTTCCAGGACAGCACCTACAAGAGATGACCCCATCCTCCAGACGCAGGAAAAACCAGACCAGCCCATAAAAGAACCTCCTATTTCCATGGTCCTCAGTATTGAGTCTGAATACAAATTCAAGAATCAGACTATATAACTGCCTAGCGTTAATACCACATTTGGGTGGGCTGCCACTGACCTGGGGGTTAACAGGTAAGAAAATACCATTTTGTGATTACTCACCTTTAAAATGGGTATTATAAGTATGTCACACACCCCGCTTCCACTATTCGTGACATATGGGTTATGGTCCAGTAGAGGGCGAACTTCTGCAGAGATGAAAGCAAAAAAGAAGCCCCTCCCGGTCCATAAATACCTGGGACCTCCCACACATTCCCCAGTATATGACAGCAGTAAGGGGACCAGGAAAAGCTAATAAAACATTCACCATATAAAGGATCCAGAATACAAAAGAGCGGGATGAAGCGGGGTGTGTGACATACTTATAATACCCATTCTTAAGGGGAGTAATCACAAAATGGTATTATTCCAAGTATGTCACACACCCCGCTTCCACTATTCATGACATATGGGACATCCAATAGCAGTGTCCGTCATGGGTGGGGATCCAAATACAGCAAAAAAATGCACCAATTTAAAACACAGCAGCTTGCAGAACCTTGCGGCCAAAAACAGCATCCGCTGAGGCCCGCACATCAACCTTATAAAACTTTGAAAAAATACCATTTTGTGAATACTCACCTGTAAAATGGGTATTATAAGTATGTCACACACCCCGCTTCAGATAGTCATTACACTTGGGTTATACCGAACTGTAGAGGGTGATCTTGCAGAGATGTCATAAAAAAAAAAGGGAGCCCCTCCCAGTCCATAAATACCTGGTACCTCCCACTCATTCCCCAGTAATAAGACAGCAGTAAGGAAACAAAGGGACCAGGAAGAGCCAAACTAACCAGTAACAGTAAGAAAGGTTCACCATATAAAGGATCCAAAATACCAAAGGGCAGGGTGAAGCGGGGTGCGGGGTGTGTGACATACTTATAATACCCATTTTACAGGTGAGTATTCACAAAATTATTATTATTCTAAGTATGTCACACACCCCGCTTCAGATAGTCATTACACTTGGGACATCCAATAGCAGTGTCCATAAAGGGCGGGGATCCAAAACAAGGCAATAATGCACAAACTTAAACCACTGCAGCTTGCAGAACTTTGAGGCCAAAAACAGCATCCGCTGAGGCCAGCACATCAACCTTGTAAAACTTGGAAAAAGTGTTAACAGAAAACCAAGTAGCAGCCTTACAAACTTGCTCAACAGAGGCCTGGTGCTGGAAAGCCCAGGACGCCCCAACAGCACGAGTAGAATGAGCAGTAACACGAAAAGGGGGAATCTTCCCCTTGGCAGAATAGGCCCCAACAATGGCCTGGCGAATCCATTTACTAATGGAAGACTTGGCAGTAGCCAAACCCTTCCTAGGCCCAGAGGGCACCACGAAAAAGGCGTCAGTCTTACGAAAAGAGGAAGTAGCCACCAAATAGTACTTCACACAGCGAACCACATCCAAAGAATGCAAGACCCTCTCCTTGTCATTGCTGGGCTTAGGACACAAGGAGGGTAGGACAATGTCCTGATTAAGATGGAAAGCAGAAACCACCTTAGGAAGGAAATCTGGCTTGAAGCGGAAAACAACCTTGTCCTGATGCCTCTCAAAGTACGGGGCCCGAATGGACAAAGCCGCCAACTCCGATACACGCCGAACGGAAGTGATGGCAACCAAAAAAGCAACCTTCTGAGTAAGCGTAGAAAGAGCAATATCCTGCAAAGGCTCAAAAGGAGGATCCTGAAGAGCAGAAAGAACCAAATTCAAATCCCAAACTGGGAGCAAAGGCTTCCTAGGAGGCCGCACATGCGTAACCCCCTGGAAAAAAGTCTTAACCAGAGGATGAAGAGCAAAAGACCTTTGAAAGAAAACCTCCAGGGCAGAAACGTGCCCTTTCAACGTACTAAGCTGCAACCCCAAGTCCAGACCATGTTGCAGAAATTCCAAAATCCTAGGGATAGAAAAACACCCTGCAGGGCAAGGCCCGGACCTCACACCAATCAATATAAGACCTCCAAGTCCTATAATAGATGGTGGAGGAGGACTGCTTTCTAGCCCTAACCAGAATCTGAATGACAGCATCAGAAAGACCTTCCTCCCTCAAGATGGAGGTCTCAACAACCACGCCGTCAAAGCCAGCGTTGGTAAATTGGGGTAGAGCAGTGGACCCTGAGTGAGCAGATCCGGCAGGTCTAACTGATCCTCTGCCAACCTTACCACATCTGCGAACCAAACCTGTCTTGGCCACCTTGGAGCCACCAGGATTGCCGACGCGCCCTCTAGGGCCAGCTTGCGCACCACTCTGCCCACCATGGGAAACGGAGGGAACAGGTACAGAAACCCCAGATCCCTCCAGTTCCGAGACATGCCATCCGTTGCCAGAGCCAGCGGATCCCGCAAGAGAGACACAAATGCCGGAAGCTTGTGATTGTGACGAGAGGCAAAGAGGTCCACCTCCGGAGTCCCCCACCGGTGGCAAAGCGACCGAAACACCTTGGGGCTGAGCGACCATTCCCCCCGGCGAGATGACCCCCTGCTCAGGGAGTCCGCCTCCGTGTTCTCCACTCCCGGAATGTACACTGCCGAGATGGGATCAAAGACACTTCCCTGAGGGCACGCCTGCTGCGAGTCCCTCCCTGGTGATTGATGTAGGTGACCGCCGTCCGATCGAACCTGAACCGGTAGTCCCCGTTACTGATGAGTCAAGTGAGCCAGAACCAACCTGATGGCTCTCAGCTCCAGAACATTGATGGGATTGTGAGCCTCCTGAGGCCCCCACAGCCCCTGAAACTGAAGATCCTTCCAAAATCCCCCCCAACCTGACAGGCTGGCATCCGTGGTGACCGTCTCCCAACGAGGGGTCAGAAAGGACCTGCCCCTCGTCAGATTGCTCAGTTTCAGCCACCACCGAAGGGAACGCCACACCCGGGGGACATCAGAAAGGAATGATCCAATGACAGCGGGGACCCGTCCCAGGCCGCCAAGAGATGGAGCTGGAGCGTCCTTGTGTGAAACTGGGCAAAGGGAACTGCCTCGAACGATGCCACCATCAATCCCACCAGTAGCATCCCTAGCCTGATGGACGGGCGGGGTATGGATAGGAGACGCTGAGTCAATTCCTGAATCAGAAGAACCTTGGCTCGGGGGAGAAACACCCTGGCCTGAGAAGTATCCAGAGACATTCCCAGGAACTCCACCACCCTGGAGGGAGTGAGGCAGGACTTGGGATAGTTGATCACCCAACCGAAACTCTCCAGAGTGGACACCACGGTCCTGGTATCCAGCTGCGCCTGACTGAGGGAAGACGCCATGAAGAGAAGATCGCCCAGATATGGCACGATGCGGATACCCCTGGCTCTGAGGATGGCCATCACTCCTGCCAACACCTTGGTAAAAAACCCTTGGAGCAGAGGTAAGGCCAAACGGAAGAGCCACAAACTGAAAATGTCGATTGTCTACGACAAACCTGAGGAATCTCTGGTGTGCCAGAAATATTGGAATATGCAGGTAAGCATCCTTGATGTCTATGGACATCATGAAGTCCCCCTGACGAAGTGAGTGGATGGCTGAGCGCAGAGTTTCCATACGAAACTTCCGGGGACGGACGAACCTGTTGAGCAACTTCAGATCCTTCTTGGGCACCGTGAACAAATTGGAATAGAAGTCCAGGCCCCGGTCTGAGAGGGGCACCGGACAGATGACAGCCATGTCCACAAGACTTGCTACTGCCGCCCGAAGCCCCTGGGCGGCCAGAGGATCTGACGGCACCCGAGACCTGAAGAATCTGGGAGGGGGCCGGAACTCGAACTCCAGCTTGTAACCGGAAGACACCACTTCCTGAATCCACCTGTCCGAGACCTCTTGGACCCAGACCCGGGAGAAGAGTTGCAGCCGTCCCCCCACCCGCAAGGGTGAGGGCGTCCCCTCATTGCTGAGCCGGCTTGGCAGCGGCTCTAGGCTTGGAGCCCCAACTGTGTCCTGGACGGGCCCGACCCCTCCCCCTAGGCCAGGAATCACCTCTGGACGAAGGGAAGGCCGAACCCCTGCCAACTCTAGCCCCACGAAAGGACTGAGAGAAGGAAGCCGCCCCCCGAAAGGGGCGACGCTGCTTCTTACGCTGAGGTAACGTACCTCCCTTTGCCACCGAATCCAATTTTTCTCCAAAGAGCCGCAACTCCACAAAGGGAAGGGCCGTGAGCTACTTTTTGGACACAAAATCAGCCGCCCAAAACCAAACCGACCGCCGGATAGCCACAAGCAGGGCCGCAGCTCTGCTACACATCACCAATGTGTCGTCCAGGGCGGACAGCACAAAGGACAAAAATAACTCACAGCGCTTAAGGTCGGCAAACTCCTCACTAGCTGGGTCAAGCCCGGAAGAAGTCAACAATCCTCTAACAACCGACCTGGCAGCTACCAATACAAGCGCAGAAGCACAAACCGGCCGCAAGGCCGATCCAACACTGGCAAAACCATGACAAGCCATCTGGTCAATGCGTTTATCCTCACCATCCTTGAGAGTAGTGCACTCCGGAGAATGGAGGACTGAGGAGCTGGACAACCCCAAAACAGGAGCATCCACCTCGGGGGGAGACGACCAGTGCTTCACCGCGTCAGCCGGAATGGGATATTTCTTGTCCCAACCCGGTGGGAGACCCGGAAGCCACGTCGGCCTCTCCCATTCCTTGAGAATGATACCATCAAAATGCTTTTGATAAGGAAATTCCAAGCGCGGCTTGGTCACTTCAAAAGAACTCCCCCTTCAGCGGAGGAGCTGCCTCGGGAGGAGAAATAGCCAGGACCTCAAACATAGGAGCCAGGACCCTAGAGGTATCCAAAGAATCCCCCTGGCCCTGCTCGGTATCAGCACCCACAAACTGCTGATCGACGGAGTCATCAGACTCCTCTTACAGCTCCCCTTCCTCACGCGGGGAACAATCAGGCCAATCCAGGGAGTCAGAATCCTCACTATCAAAGGCCTGTGCAGCCGTATACAAATGTTTTCTCTTTGCCGTGGCCTTTTTTGCAACGGCACTGGAAAACAATTTTTCAAGATTGGCCAATCTGGCACACACCTCAGATTGCGACTCCCCACCAATGACCACATCACACGTACGTGTCAAGCAAGGGGGAGACGGAGAGGAGACTGGCGGAGCAGAACCGGATGCCTGAGATCCGGTCTGCCGCGTAATAGACCGCTGCGCACAGGGTACACATAGAAATACATCATCCCCCAAAAGGGATACCCCACACCCCAAACACAGCCTGGATTGCTGTGTTTCGTCGTTTACACGACTTCTGCCGGAATGCGGCATTCCGGCAGAAGTCGTGTAAACGACGAAACGCGTTGGATCGCTTGGAGTTATCGTTTTGGAACTGGATCTTTTAATATGGTTTTAACTGTGGAGTGGTCCTGGCGGTGAGAACTACTGGCCATTTTATGGATTGAATGCTTAAAGTTTGTGTATTTATGTGAGTGCAATTTATTAAACAGCGTCTTTTACCAATATTGGGACATATTGCACTAGTGTGTTTATGTTTTCATTACATGAATTCTTTATGACCGCATCTTTGGAGCGAGGTCTACTACCATTACCAGAGAGGATTGAATAATTGATGATATAAGGTTTATTATAAGGCGCATTATTCCTGGGATCTGAACAAGGCTTACTACCATTATCAGAGAGGACCGAATAATTGAAGATATAAGGTCTATTATAAAGTGCATTATTCCTGGGATCTGGTAAGAGCGGTAGCTTTGCATTGGTGATTCATCTTCAAGGTGGTGGAGCATCTATCACATGATGATATATTGTGTGGACATTTTTACTAATTAGCTCTGTGCAATAATTATTTCTGTAATAATATGGTAGTGCTCGGGACTGCAAGTGAGACAATGCATTGACGGCTAGTAGCAAACATTAGCATAACTTGAGGCTTTGGATGTATTGTTATGTGTCAGTAGGCATATTTTAAATCCAAAGCTAAAAAGGCTGCCGGTGGAATATTTCAATTTTGAATTTGGGGTAAACAGCCAAGGGATTCAATCTCTTTAGATTTAGAATGAGTCTGAAGTCCCCTGTAGACTTTTGCACTAAAAAGTAAATAAAGTAAATAAAACCCCTTCTAAGTTCTGGAAGAGGTACTGGACAAATGACTTTGTAAAAATATCTTGGATATTAAAGAATCACATTGTTTGGAAAAGGATTAACAATTTTGGGGACTTGTGAGGAAATTCTATCATCAATCCATCAGAGACAATCGCTACTACTAGTTGGGGGGATACCTTCTCTTTTCAAACTTGAGTAAAGTCTCCTAGTGAGTCCCCCTCCCACCCCTAATTTGGAGTTGTTGGGGTTTTGGGGGTGGAAGAAACAGAAGGTGGAGCTGATAGGAGAAAGTTACTTCTCCCTTCTAGAGGTCTCATGACCTCTACTTGCACAATACTTAAACCGGACCTTAATCATGATTTAATGAAAAGCCCAAACCCTAAAACTATTCCCCAGCATCTACAATTAATGTATTTTAAGCTTTTAGTCACTTGATTATCATTCTTTCCCCCACCGGGCTGCAACTCTGTTCAGGACTCTAGGGCTGCAACTTTGTTCAGGAGTCTAGGATCTTGCCTCAGAAGCATCACACATACTGAGGAGAGGAAAGCGGGATAAGGACAGGGGGGCGGGTTTAGCTATGCTTTGCACAGACAGAGCAGAGCTGGGGTCAGGTAAAGGACAGCAATCCCACAATGCAAAGTGACACAGTCAGAAGACACTTCCTGTTTGCAGGCTGCCTGATGCTCCATTAGCGACCACCTTGGATGTTTAAAGTCTCATAAAATGCAATAGGTGAAGGTAGGATGATATAATGTGAGCAATCTGTATTTAAAGGGTGTGGGAAACATATAAGATAGACTCTTATTCAGAGTGAAGGTCAGCTTTAATTCGATGTGCACTGATCCCTGTTGCTTTCCGAAAGGACTGCCTAGGCATCTTGAGTTTTGGCTTTTCTTGTCCGCTGATCTCGATATATTTTCTAATTCCTACCAAAAGAGGAGATCTTCTCCAAAAGGAACTGCCCATTCTTTGGTGATAGATTCCTTTCACAGTCTCATTAATCAGAAAAAAATTACCCTTTGGAGCCTGAGATCTTCATATAACTTGTCATGAAGCGACACAGGCTCCATCGGTTCCTCCAATAAACTCTAATAAGTCTCAGATATCTTGCAACAAGTCTTGGGCATCTCCTCCAGAAAAACTGGATGAAGGGAGTAGTTCTGAATTAGAAGGAACCTCTCCTTCCTTTTCCAAAGCACTACCAGGTCTAAAATCCTCTGCTTCTGCTGTAGAGACTGCAGTAGCCTGTGTATAGTTGGACCAGGAAGAGGCAGGGCTGGATGAACTGGTATCTGACTAATGAGCACAGACAGCAGCGCAGAAGTCTGTACAAACTGCCCAACAGGGAGTATCGGAGCCCGAGGAAACTGCATCACTAGCTGCAACGGTGGTGGAGTCGTGTACTGTGAAGAAAAGACATCAGCGGAGCTTGAGAGGTGAACAGAGGTTCTGAATTCTTGAAAAGAACCAGCCACGTTTTCTCTTAATGTAGACAAAATATCCGATATAACGGAGAATGATTCGTGACGGATGATTTTTCCAGTACATTTCTGTCAGAGAGCTTTGTTCCATATAAGTGGTAAAACCACCTACAAGTAAATTACAAGCACAAACCCCAATTACTAAAAGCTCCACTGACAGAAAGGTAAAAAATTAGAAAAAAAAGGAACTTGCCAATGGCAAGGTGGATCTATTTTTTTTTACAGCAGCATGAGGAAGCGATGCAGGATCCAGCAACTGAGCTGCAATCTGCTGCTGCTGGCTGACTTGCTTCAAAGACCATCCAGCCAAAAGTGCAGGTAAAACTACCCCACCCGCTGGCCGTTCCTTTCCTTGCCTACCTGACGTCCAACAGGAAGTTGTCCCTGATGTTATGCCCCCAGGCGTACTCTAAATGAAGAAAAAAAAAAAAAAAGAGAAGCTCACTGCCGCCATTCTGGGTATCTTCATTTGTACTCGCATACTGCACTTCCGGCTATTGGAACGCACCGTCGAAAGTCGGTGGCACAGGCCAGAAAGACAGCCTCTGTCATCTTGCCATTGCAGCCTTGGAATCTAGCCACCGAGCCGGGGAAAAGCACCTGGAGCGTTGTCAGGGAGCGTTCAAGGCGGCCGCAGTTCACCACTGCAACCCACCGGAGAAAAGGCAAGGAACACAATAGCCTGCGCACTAGCCGATTGCAGGTACTGTTGCCATCTGTGGAAAACTCTGTGGAAAGTACAAGAAGTACTTTTATGGGATGGTCTGGTGTTTCCTGTGTCTGGAGGGCGGGGTCAACTTTTGCAAGTGCTGTCCTGTGACTGGGGAAAAATGCCATTATTAATCACCATATCTCTAACATACAACATATAAAAAAAGCAGGCGTAGGTCCAAAGTAGTCCCTTCCACATGCATTCTGAATAAAATCTCTCCGGAAATACATGAAAAATGGGCAGAAACTGAGACTTGCCACGCAATACTTGCGCTACATGTTTACAGGTGGCCAATAGGGTTCCCCAGGCAGACAGGCATACCACTATACAATCACCATATACTTATTGGCCACGTGAATGACGTGGAGGCCAAATTGTGGCCATTTCCATGGGGATTGCAGGGATGTCCAGGTGGGGTGAGGAATGCAGCAGGACATCTGAAGGAATTTTTGGTGTAAGATAAAATAAAAAAATCATATCAGAAATTTTCAGTTTTAGATTAGTGTCTTACCCTAGCAAGATCTAAATCAGCTTGTTTGCGGTGTCGCCAGAACTTAACAGAGGAACGAGAATGCAACCTGGTCACTGGTTCTCCATGTATCAGCAGTTTCATAAAAACACTGAGAACAATCACTCCATTTACCAGCCAGAGAAGTATAGTGGGGATAAGCCAGTCAAGCCAACTGCCCGACAGACCTGAAAGATATTAATATACATTGCTATATCAAGTCTTGTGTTGAACCAACATCTGTGTATGAAAAGAGGAATGTATATATAAAACAGAGCAACTCTAATAATTTAACAGTAACCAAAATATGCGCATTTATTAATAAAAAAAAATAAAAATACAATCCATAAGAAAAAAGGTAATGTCCTAGTATCAAGCAGTTTACGTTTAATGACTGTAAACCCAGAAAAAGGGTTCTTGCATACTGTCCCCCACCAGCAGCTCATGGCGTGTCCGGTACTCAGAAACATGAGAATGAGTACCACAGCAAGCAGGAAGGAATGTTTGTGCACCCACCCAACTCTCGCTGTTTGACATAGTCACAGAGCCTGTGCCAAACTATTCACAACCTTAGGAGCGTTACACCATGCTCTGCCAATTAATTCTACTACCAAGTGGTATTTTAACATGATGGACAGGGACGATTATGACCAACATACATTTTTAAATTGTATACAACAGCTAAGTTAAAAGAATCATTCTGAGGATACCGCAGTAAGTAGATTTTGCCAAAATAAATAATCTGCAATGCGCAAAAAGGAAAAATGCATTACCTGATACTTCAATACCAAGCATAGTTCTACCAGTCCCATGCTGCATGGCTTTATCAGAGTGCTCTCCACTTTCTGGGTGCAGCAACGAAGTCAAGGGATTAAATGTCAGACAAAGGAATGTCATAGCACAGAGAAGCATCCTTGAACGGTCCATCATGCCCAACCCTGTGGAAGAGTCTGGTTCATCTTTAACCTGTAAACCAAAAGGAAGTGTCAGCTGTGTTAAGTAAACACTTACATCAAAGGCCATTTTAAAATCTATGCTGGATAGAAAGTGGGGGGGGGGCTCTACATAATGTATCATAATGATGCGGGGTATGACAAAATAGCACAAGTTGCAAATCAAATGACTGTAGTTAGAAGACTCCAAAAACTTACTGGCATGGAATGCTCACACAATTCAACCAACAATCATGTTTCTCAACAATATTATTTATATTAATCTTCTGGTTTGTATAATCCTGTAAAAGGGGGCAAAAATCCTATCCTGGAATTCTACAGAGGGACAGCCCAATTATAGACGAAACATGCTGAGAGTCAGGCACCCAGGGCTTTGCCTGGAAAAGAGCTGTTTTAGTGCAAGATTGACAGACATTTTATTGATTGCCCAGATTTTCCTATGACTAATGCAGAAGTTGGCAAATATGGTAATTACACAAAGGCGTGGAGTTGGTAAGTCCCCTGTTAGAAAAGGGCATAGTTTCAGGACGTGGCTGCCAGTTCTCTACGTAAAGCTGGACTAGACCCTGGTATGACAAAAGCAATCAGGGGATAAAGCTAATAATAGCACATACGGTCATAAGATGGCCCATGCGGAGCTGCTGAGGGGAACAGGTGTGACCAGCCAAAAATGGCTCCAACTTTCATTACTCCAGTCACACCGCAGAGTAGCTCCTGCAAGCTACTCTCCCACAGGGTGACAAAATACGAAAAGGGTGACAGCAGAAGAAAATGACAGAATGGGTGTCTGAGGAGTGAGCTCACACCTTAATCTTTAATGTATCCATCTCAGGATCTGAGCGACAGGCCAATCTTGCAGCTGCGCTGCTCCACAGGTTATGTGTCTGACCTTTCATTCAAGGGTTATAGCTTCAGCTTCTGTGCAAAACTCCCCCCACTCCCTTCCACCAGCATCGGAGGTGAATTGTAGCAATCAAGCTTATCTTTTATATAGAATCTTCCTCTTTCAGCAAATGTCATTATATATAAATGCTTTAAATGAGTATGTTTTACATGTTAACATTATAAAAACCTTTTCATCATCAAGGAGGGGGCTTCCTGGCTCTGAATCTACAGAATACGGAGAGAATACTGCAGGGGATCCAGAATCAGATGGTGGGGGAGACATCATTAAAAGGTTTTGATTGAATTCATCCATCTTCATTTCCATACTGGTGTCAACCAAACTGCTTAAATCTATCCCTTTCAAATACTCTGTAAAGTAAAAAATAAAAAAAAGTCAATTTTAGCTGGTTTAAAATCATTTCAGAAAATGGCAGGTACTATAAACAATTTACACATGGTCCAATCAACTGATGTGAAATAGGTAGAAGAAAAAAAAAAACACACAAACACATGAAATATCAACTTACTGTTTTTCTGATTTGCCAGCTTGAGTGCCATATTCTCCTGACGAAGTTTCTGGTTTGCTTGTTGTAAGTACTTTATGTAATCAATGGCTTTCTTAAGAACTCCAGATTTATGCATCTGGAAGACAACAAAGGACATTATTGTAGTCACTGTAAATAATGTCTTGGCAATCGTTTTGATAAACAAAACTAAATTAGTTAAAAGGGAAATTCCTTTTCTGATGGAATTTTTAATGTGTGTTTTTGTGTGGTAAAATTAGGTCCTGAAGATGTTAAGCTGCTGCAGCTTTTTCCCCTTATGTTAGCAAATGTTTTATGGAAGCAGTTTGCACTACCTCCAGTCAGATGCAATTGGCAACTACACACAAGGATCTACAAGATAGAAGTGAGTCCTGTACACACAGAACACTGTTGTTGGTCATGTGTACGGTTGAGCAAGCTCCCTCACCTCAGCAGCGGCCATAGCACCAGTGTTCCGTGTTATCTCTTATTTTAGATCTTTCAAAAAATGCCACAGAAAGTGCACTTTCCCTGAGATCATACACTGGGCTGGAATTAGGGTTGGGTTTTGTTTACCACTGTGAATCAATCAAAAAGAGAAATTGTGGTGAAAACATAAAAATGGTGCTTTTACTAATACACCATACAATCCCTTTCCTTTAGGCCTACAGGGGGTTTTAAGCAGAAGCCAACCAGGAGACAGACTTTAGAGTATTTTTTACTGTTGTGATGATTAGCTCTGGTAGACAGCAGGATGTTTGCAGTATAGAGGCTCAGAGGCGAAAAGTCCGTGTTTATTCACACCAAAATCCATAAAAGCATATGCCCTTTCGGGTTACATCACCTTTTCAGGAAAATGCAGCATAAGTCAATTAGACAGGCAAACAGCGTATTTAGTCCTTGGGCAAAGTTGCTGCTTTGCAACCGAATCCACCTTGGGTCCACATGAAACCGCCTGCATAGGAGTTTTCAGCCAGGCTCACAGAGTCTCACTCCACAAGTGAGCTCCAGTCACAGACAGTGCACAGCTGACTCCCCAGGCTATTTATGCGGCCTGCAAAACCCGGACCTGGGTAGTGGGATAGAGTCCCACCCTGCTCTACTCCATCCCAGTAAAACCGTCCCGGGTTAGCCTTTCAGCTATACTAACTTCAGCACCAGACTGCCATTAGCAGCTGATGCTGGGAAACAAAACACACGGTTTTACTGCACCAAGGCCAGGTACCTTGGTGCCACATACCTACCGTCAATGACGGCACCTTGCACCTTACCACACTGTGTACATAGAATATTTTGAAAACGCCTCAATCAAGAAGATTTCCTTTTACATAACTTGTAACATAAGACTCACGTTTCTTTATACAGCTTTAATGCCTATTGGTTTGAGTAACATGAAACAAAAAGGTTCCTCTTACCTTAGCATCTGTGCCCATAACCAAGTCTTTTAGCTCAATGATTTTATCATTAATTGAGGAGCGATATCTCTTCTCAATGATATTATGTGTTGTTCTTCTTTCCCCTTCTTTTGGTACTTCAGGCTGTTTGAGAGTTCCAGGCACTTGCTTAATTGGCATTTTGTCTTGTCCCATTACTACTGGCATTGTAGTTAAAATGGTCCCACTTCCTCCAACTAGTGTCTAGAATTAAGCAAAATTAAAAATTCAATCTAATTTAATTTAAAACAGATTGTATAGCATGTTAAACATTAAAGGGACATTCCAGGCAAAGGGTTAAATTAGCCAGCTTTCTGGTCTTACATACATACTGTCAGGACATGTATATTTATTCAACCAACATTCAGCCTGTTTTATATATCTTAAAGTGGACCAAAACCCAGCAAGATCCATTCCCTCCCAGCGGAGTATCCAAAATCGGGATGCCCCGCTGTGTGAAACCCCCCCAGGACGCCCGCAAACTTTACCTGAATCCCGGTCCAAAGGCCCGTGTGCGGGCCGCATCTCGCACTTCTCTCTAGCAGGGTGTGTGCCCGCGTCGGCCACTTGTGAATGGCAGGCGCGGGCGCGCTCCCTTTTAGAAGGAAGCGCGAGATGCGGCCGCCAGCATGCTCAGAGCTCCTGAGCTAAGACGTCGCTTTGATGCACATAGCTCAGCGGCTCTGAGTGCGTTGATTGGACGAGCGGCCGCGCATGTGCCGTAGGAGCAGGGTGAGGTTAGTTGATCTGGGCGTTCTGGGGGGTTTTACATAGCGGGGCACCCCCGATGGGGTTACCCCGGGAAAGTAGACCACAACCCAGGATAGTCAAAATCCTGGGTTTTGGTCCACTTTAATCACGGCTAGTGAAGTGTCCCCTCTGCAAGGCCTCTTCAGCAACAGGTGCATGCAAGACCTCAGCTTCAATGTCTCTGTGCACTCAGAAGTATGTGCAAAAAATTTTTTTTTTTTTTAATTTGTGGTTTTTTTGTAACAAAAAAAATTAAAAGTTTGTCAATAAAATCTTATTGTGTGTAAAATCCCAATCTCTCCTGGTTACAGTGGTACCACATATGTATTGGTAGACACCCTTTCCTGCCCAGGAGACTCTCCCAAACTGAAACACAACTATGCTATGCGCACCTTGCCGTTTATCAAGAAAAACAACTCTTTACATTTGAAATACCCCCCACAAACTATATATTCTCGGGAAGTACACGTCAAGCTTTCTAGTCGTATCAGGCTTGTTGACGTGGGCGTAGTTTTGTGGAAGGAGTCTCTCAATGAATTCTTTGGTTGCACAGAGTTTCCCTCTGTGCAACCAAATAAAAAAGAAGAATCAAAGCCACATTTTCCTAAAAAAAAAAAAAAAAACTACATGCAAACAAGAAAAAACAAGAACAGAACAAAATCCCTCCGAACAGAACGATACCCAACATGCATAGGTACTGTCAAGGGAAGATTTGCCAAACACCCCAAAGTAAAGCATGTGCGTAACGGTAATTTTACTTGAACATTTCAGCTCTGCAGACAAAGTGCGCACCTTGTGATTTTTCAACCAAAGCAACCCTTTATATTTGGAATACCCCCCCCAAACCATATACTCCCTGAAAGTACACATGGACCCCTTACCAGTTCACAAGGGGTTAACAGTAAAAATCAAAAACACACACAGAAAAAAAGTACATTTCATTTTTTTTTTCTCTACTCACCTCCGATTCTCAGCTGTCCCCCGGCTATTAACTCCTATGACAGCTGCCGTGTTATCAGTGGAGGAGGGCTGGGGGGGGGGGCAGAGATCAGAGCCATCTCGCCCCCTCCAGCCTTCCTCCCCCGATCACCCAGAGCTACTGAGCTTCTCGGGGCAAGTGAGAAATGCTTGTGAGAATTTTTTATTTTTTTTTACAGTTAGTAGCGGCCATTGCCGAGTGTGCGCGGCGGGGGGGGGGGGGGGGACGGGGCGTTTTAGGCGCTCTCCTGAAGCGAGAAGAGCCCTCCAAGGAGGATTGGATGGCACCAAATTAAAGAGGAGACCTGGCCGGATCTCGATAGAGTGGCCAGGTGAGTTTTTTTTTGGCCACTAGCAGGGGTAAATGCCAGGCCCGTGGATTTTTCATGGCTGGCACTTAAAGTGAACCTTCACCCTGAATAAGAGCATATCTTATATGTTTCCCATACCTTGTACATACAGATTGCTCACATTAAAGATCATCCTACCTGCATATACTGCATGTTATAAGTATATGAATGTAGGATGATTAAAACATCCAAGATGGCGGTTCATGGAGCATAAGGCAACCTGAAAACAAGAAGTGTCTTCTGACTGTGCTACTCTGCATTCTGAGATTGCTGCCCTTTCCCTGACCCAAACTCCGCTCTGTATGTGCAAAGCACAGCTATAACCCCGCCCCTGCACTTTATCCCACTCTCCTCTCCCCAGTATTTGTGATGCTTCTGAGTCAAGATGGCTGCGCCCGTATCCTAGAGTCCGGAACAGAGTTGCAGCCCGGTGGGGGAAAAAAAATAAGTGACTTAAAAAAAATAAGTAAACTTAAAATATATTAATTTTAAATGCTGGGGAATAGTTTTTTTTAAGGGTTTGGGCTTTTCGTTAAATCATGCTGAAGGTCCGGTTTAAGGGACGAAGAGGCAACCACGTAACATTTACGTGCTTGGTACTTAAATGGTTAGAGTCCACTTTCAATGAAATTTTGGAAATATTTTTGTGTCAAAAGGATGTGCTCAAGGTACTGAGCCTATCTAAAATTTTGCTATGTTACAAAATGTGTTCTTTGGAAGCAGTTTTCACTATGTGTAATCTGTGCACATAGTCTGTACATCTGTACACCAAGAAAACAGAAGTGAGCTCTGTACACACAGAACCCTGCTGCTATGGCCGCTACTGAGGTGAGGGAGCTCACTCACCCTTACACATGCCCAGCAGCAGTGTTCTGCGTGTACACATCTCATCTTCACATGTCTAATGGTACAGACCTGGTGTACATTTGAAATGGCTGCAGATATTTAGATTGCTTCCATAAAACATAAGAAAAAAAATAAAATTCTGTGAGTACTCCCCTGTAGAATTGGTTTTGCCTATGTCCAGTCCGGCCGTCCCAATCCATAACATGTGGGTAGTCCACCACTAGGTGGCGCAGTTACTGCAAGATCCAGAGCTGTAACTCCTCCCGGCCCCCTATAAAAAGAGCCGTCTCCATAGAATTCCCAGAATGTCAAAAAGCAGTAAGTGAGACAAGGCCGGGAGGCCAAGAAACCGTGTTAACTCACATCGCTTCAGCATGTACTCTCTCCACAACAGTCTAATACAAAAAGGATAATCTCCATAACAGGCAAACAAGAGGTAGTGAACCAAGGGCAGGGTGGGACGGCCCGGACTGGACATAGGCAAAACCAATTCTACAGGCGAGTACTCACAGAATTGTATTTTTCCCAATGTCAAGTCCGGGCCTTCCCAATCCATAACATGTTGGACATCCAAAAGCAGTGTCCAATATAGGGCGGTATCCCCAGTGCGGAACAGCATATAGTTCATTTCACTACCGCCTGAAGCACCTTTCAGCCAAAAGCAGTGTCAGCTGAGGCCCTAACATCAACCTTGTAAAACATCAACCTTGTAAAACTTAGTAAAGGTATGAACAGAAGACCAGGTAGCGGCCTTACAAACTTGTTCAGAGGCCTGGTGCTGCAAAGCCCAGGAAGCACCAATAGCTCTAGTAGAGTGAGCTGTAACACGAAAAGGGGGATCCTTCCCCTTGGCAGAGTAGGCTTGCACCACTGCCTGTCTAATCCACTTACTGAGAGTGGACTTGGCCGGAGGCAAACCCTTTCTAGAACCTTCAGTGAGAACAAAGAGAGAATCCGACTTCCTGAAGGATTCAGTCGCAACCAGGTAGTACTTAATGGCTCTGACCACATCCAAGGCATGGAGGGTCCTTTCCTTAGAATTAGACAGTTCTGGACACAGGGAAGGCAAAACAACTTCCTCATTAAGATGAAGGGAGAAACGACCTTAGGCAAAAAAACAGGCTTAAAATGAAAAACCAGCTTATCCTTATGCCGCTCAAAGTGTGGGGAGGCTTCATACAAAGAGCGGCCAGTTCTGACACCCGGAGCACCGAGGTGATGGCTACCAAAAAGACCACCATTAGGGTCAAGATAGACAATGCAGCGTCGTACAAGGGCTCAAAGGGGGGACCCTGGAGCGCAGAAAGCACCAAATTCAAATCCCACACCGGTAATACAGGCTTACGCGGTGGACGTACATGGGTAACTCCTTGAAAAAAAAGTCCTGATCAGCCTATGATTGGCAAAGGATCTTTGGAAAAAAGATGGCCAAAGCCAGGACCTGACGCATGAGTCTAAGCCGTGTTGTAAAAAGTCCAAAATCCTAGAAATAGAAAAAGTGCGACAAGGGAAACTCTTGGATTCACACCAAGAAATGTAGGCATGCCAAACTCTGTAGTAAATCATGGAAGAAGACACTTTCCATGCCTGAATCATGGTCTGAACAACCGTGCCCAGATTCAATTGAAGAGGTCTCACGTAGAACTGGGCAAAGGGCACTGCCTCGAAGCAGAACACCATGAGGAACACCAGTTTCATCCCCAGATGGATCGATGGCCGCTGACAAGCCAGTAGGGCCTGCACCTGCGTCTGGAGGCCCTCCACCGTCTGCTGGGGCAGGAATACCTTGACCAGAGAGGTGTCCAACGTCATGCCCAGGAAGGACCTCACCATCGAGGGAGTGATAGAAGACTTGGGGTAATTGATTACCCATCCGAAATCCTCGAGAGTGGATAACACCGTCCGGGTGTCGCTCTCGGCCTGCTGAAGGGACTGAGCCGCAATCAGCAAATTGTTCAGATAAGGAAGAACACGAATGCACCGGTGCCTCAGGATGGCCATGATGCATGCCAGCAACTTGGTGAACACACAGGGAGCTGAGGCTATCCCGAACGACAGTGCCACAAACTGGTAATGCTGATCCTTCAGTGCGAACCTCAGGAACTTCTGATGTCCCTGAAAAATTGGGATGTGCAGATAAGCATCCCTGATGTCCACTGTCGTCATGAAGTCGCCAGGCCGAAGCGAGCTCACTGCGGACCGCGAGCTCCATGAGGAAACGTCTGACTCTGAAAAACTAGTTGAGACCCTTCAAATCCAGGATAGGCTGCAGCGTTCCGTCCTTCTTGGGCACCGTGAACAGATTGAAGTAGAACCCTCGCCCCCGTTCCTGGTGAGGCACGGGACAAATCACGCCCGATAGCAGAAGGAGTTGAACAGCCATTCTTAGGCCCTACGCCTTCAAGGCGTTTATGGGAAATCCACGACCGAAGAAATCTTGGGGTCGGCCGAACCGCCAGCTCTATTTTGTACCCGGAGGACACCACCTCCTGAATCCACCAATCTGAGACGCGCTGTCTCCAAATGTGAGCAAAAAGCAGCAGCCGTCCCCCCACCCAGATGTGTGAGGGCGCCTCCTCATGCCCGAGAGGGCTTGGCAGGGGGTTTGGATTTAGCTCCCCAGGAGGGATTGGGTCGACCGCGAGACCTACCTCATCCCCAGGAATCTCCGCAGCCACCTGAAAATGAAGAGCCTCTTCCTCCTCGAAAAGGAGCGATAGGCAGAAGAACCCCGAAAGGGTCGTGCAGGCTTCCGTCGCTGAGGAAGTCTTCCGTCCTTGGCCAGAAGATCCCGGTGTTCCCCGAATAGCCTGAGCCCCAGGAAGGGAATACTAGTGAGCGACTTCTTGGCCGCAGCGTCAGCCAACCACTGCCGCAGCCAGAGCGAGCGACGAAGCCCTGGCGCCCAGTCAGGCACTATCGTCCATGGCCGAGACTACAAAGGCAATAAAATCCACACAGGCTTTGAGGTTCTTATACTCCTCCTCCTGCTTGCGAGATTTGGCCAAATCAACAAGGTGCCTCACCTTCTTTCTGATGGCCAAAGATACAATGGCCGCAGCACAGACAGGGCGAAGCCCAGCCCCCACAAAGGTAAACGCATGACAAGCCAGGTGATCCATGTGCCTGTCAGCAGGGTCGCGCAAGGAAGCAGTATCGGGTGATGGCATAACCGTAGTGTTGGATAACCCCGACACAGGGGCATCCACATCGGGGGGACGGGACCAGAGGCGGATCAGCTCCTCAGGGAAGGGGTACAGCCTGTCCAGGCCCTTAGGCACCGATGGCAATTTATTAGGCCTTTCCCACTCTTTAAACACCATATTGGAAAAGTGGGCCTGTCCCGGGAAGACAATCCTCTGTCTCTCAGGCCGGAATAAATCCCCCTGCTTCCTCTTAGCCGCTTTAAGAGGGACATTATGCAAAGTCTCAAACACAGAAGACAGCAATTTCTCTGTGTGGTCAGGGAGCCACATATCCTCGTCAGAGGAGGAACCAGGCTCGCTGTCATAACCAACTAACCGATCCCCTGAGGAAGCGGAGTCCTTAAACAACTCTCCCTCCTCCATGGAGTCCCGACCTCCAAAAAGGTCACCATCGTTAGCAAAATCCGAGTAATCTGGCTCGATGTGCCGCTTCTAACTCGTAGCCTTCCCCGTAGCCGTGCGAGATAACCGTCTCTCCAGGCTGGCCACTCCGTGTGCTAAATCGGCCTGGGACCCCCTGCTACCTTCCCCCTCACTGAGGGCTGTCTGCAGTAGTGGGGGGATTGGTGAGGCCACAGGCACAGGAGGGCTAGGGGCAGAGACGCCCGCCCTATCATGTTCCAAAAGTACGCTCCTGGCACAAGTGACACAAACCGTGCTGAGTCCGCCCAGGGGGCAGGTACCGCACATGGGGCAGAACTTCACCCGCCCAGATGGGGCCCCTCGCTCACTATCTCCAGAAGCCTCCATTATGGTGATAAAGAATACAAGTTACAAGGCCCAAACCTAGTAAAGACCCCCAATATAGTCCCTCTTATCGTGATCCCTCTTATGGGAGAGGGTGCGGAGAGAGATGCGGGAGCTGGTGGGGGTTTAGGAGGAACCACAACCCACAGCTGACAAGGGGATCCCACCTAAAAGACACAATGGGAAAGGCCATGAGATCCCTCCAATGCAGAGCATGCTGCAGAGGGAAATGGCGCCGGAATCAGTACCTCGCAAGCGGGCCCCCGAGGGAAGACGCCGACGGAGAGCGAGGAGAGCGAGGGAGATAATCATCCAGTGAAGTAAAAGCACACACTCACAAAAATAATAAAGTTGTGGGACAGACAGTGATATGGACCAGGGCTTAGGTGGCTCCCCCCCCCCCCCCCCAATTAATACTCACCATCGCCTATGGCTGGCTACCCTTTAGGGAGGGTCTGCGGCCCAGAGCCTAGCTCTGTGAATGTCCGACACTGGCGTTCTCCCTACCTTCACCTGTCCTGTCAGCCGAGGCTGGGAGGCAAACGTGGGACAGAGGCAATAGGGGTGCAGCGGCCGACAGGCTTAAAAATGCCTCGCTCAGCTGCCGTATCCAGAGAGAGTATCCAAGACGATCCTCGCAGCAGTACTGCAAGACGAATTCTGGAAATTCTATGGAGACAGCTCTTTTTATAGGGGACCGGGAGGAGTTACATCTCTGGATCTTGCAGTAACTGCGGCACCTAGTGGCGGACTACCCACATGTTATGGATTGGGATGCCCGGACTGGACATAGGGAAAATAAAACCAAATCATCTCAGCACCTTGAGGACATCATTTTGGCACACAAAAAAACACTATAAAAATGTAATTGTGGCACTTCTGCATGTAGAGCCCTTTACTGGTAGAGGGTAGATAGGTAGTGATTAAGACGGGGAGTTGAAGCAGGGGATACGCAAGAAGAATTTAGACCGCTCACTGGGCTTGTCACTTTTATTAGCACATAGCTCATTGATTGTTCCGCCACAAACCCCTCATCAGGGCATCAGAGGGCTGCAGTTACATACAACCCAAGTTTCAACAGTCCTTCAGTAGACAGGCATTGGAGGATCAAGCAAATCAACACCTACATCGGGGCTTTAAAGGGACTGACAGCCTGAGGCTGGTTTCACACCAGCACGATTGTGGGGCGCTCGCACTTTCAGGCAAGCGTTAATCGCTGTGTTCAGCATCTGGAGGGCGTTAGTGTTCTTTACTCAATGGAGTGGAATCACAAGTGCTGTAGCCACAAAACACTGCTGGTAGGACTTTTTCAAATGACTATGGGCAGCTTTTCACAGGCGCCTGTAGGGCGTTCGCCCAAGAGCACGAACGCCCCGTATCCGCACTGGTGTGAAACCAGCCTGAATGCTCACAAAGTCCACTGACTAAAAATTCCACAGAAAGGTACTGTGGGGAGACAAAGACCTCTGAAAGTACACTTGAAATCAAGCTCACACCTAACATAAGGGTGGGCCATTTTGGTGCACACATGTCTCCAGTACCGGGCATTGACAAATTTAATTTAGTGGCTGATGAGATTTTTTAAGGCAACCTTGACTAAAGGACTGTAAATCCAATGGCAATAATAAGGCAGCAACTCGCTCAGATGTGCCTGTTCTCAGATTTTGAGATGCTTTAAAATAGATCATTTTACACAGTTCCCATTGGAGATGAGCTAGAAGGAACTTTAGGAGACCTGGTCCTGGTATTATAAAACATAGCAAATTGGGCATTTGGATCATAGGACCACATACAGTATGAACAGGCCCAGCAGAGACGCCTGTCCATAAACATGCGCAAGATAAGACTATAAGACTGTGATAGAGAATTGTGGAGAAGTTTGCCATTGCATAAGCATTCCACCGGATGCATTAGGAGGGACACCAGACCTGCAGATATTTAGAAGGTGTATTTTATTAGCCCCCACCTATGCGGGAGTAATAGCACTATTGTTCCACTGCAGTGGACTTATACCCAGATCAACCCTTCAAATGATTCAGAAGCTGACATTGGTCTTTGGGGTCACAAAGGAAATTCAGAGTCATCAAGAAACACCCTTCACTGGAAGAACTGTTCAACAATGGGCCAAGTATTTCAGGCTGTACTGGATGTCCTATGTCTAATACCATACACAGCTGGTTTGATTGAAAGACACAATGGGCTGTTAAAGGAGGAGATACGCAACCGACAGCCACACATACATTGAGGAGGTAGGATTGGGTCCTAACACAGGTTGTAGCACTGATCCAAAGGAAGGGCACGTAAGGTTACTGACACATGGGAGGAGGGTGTTGCTCTCCTTCGTTGTAAACCGCAACAAAGGGAGGGTCACTTTTTTTGTTTTTTGTTTTTTTTTTTACACAATATATAGACATCACTTAGAAATTATTGCAATATTAGTTTAATGGGCCAACATGCTTACATCTAGCATAGTTAACGTATATCTCCCTTTAATAAAAAAACACAAATTGAAAAAAAAAGTAATATTTTAGCTCATCTTTTTAACCTAAACCTTATATATAATTTGCACTGAGGTACAGTAATGAAAAGGGCTAGAGCATAGTTATCTGGTATTTGTACCTATACCATTAGGATAATGTTTCAAGGCCATTCCATCAATGATTAATTAGTTTCCACAGAAAGAACTTGTTAACCCAAACTGCCCACCCCTCTTCCTTATGACCTCCTACTCAGGAATGGCAACATCAGGATATCTGCACAGCTATTTAATAGGATGCCTACAAAACACAGGATTTGTCAGATTCTTAGAGGCACTGCAGCAACCCAGCTAATAAAGGCTGACACTACTCAGGGCCAGGTGCTGAATTAGCCCAAGCTCTCAAGCAACAGAGGGATACATTCTGGTTGCCAGGTACAGGACACCCTGTGTATAGGGATGCAGAGCTGCGAGCAGATGATCCAGGGGTAATTCACATCTCCAATCTATGCCCCCGACTGATAAAGTGCCTATAACAAAATGGTTAGTAGATAGCAAGCACTTACACAGAGACCTAGTCGTAGCTTCTTTGTAGGTCTCTCCAGCCAATTGAGCTGGCAGTAGTGGAGCTATATCTCAGAGACTTGGCAGACTTGGTAGACAAGTCTAAGAATCACTCTGGCCCATTATCGGAAATGCTGCATGCATCACTTTCTCTGCAACACGATCACAACAAAGCAGTTAGATGTCTATGTGCAGCCAGGTAAAGCGCACCTTTTCTCAACCGCAGGCGTTTTCTCCAGGTCCAGTGCTTGAAAACCTAATGGTCTCGGAAAACTGCTTGTAAATAGTGGATGGCCACCAAAAGAAAACTTAAAAAGGTAAGTCCACTTTCGATTGAATTTGTGAAAGTGTATATTTTTGTGAGGGCCTAAAGGTGTTTAGCTGAACTAGCATTTTTTTATTTTTTAATGTTAGCAAATGTGTGTAAGGTTGAGTGAGCTCCCTTACCTCACCAGTGACCATAGCAGCTGCTTCCATAAAACACACATTTGCTAACACAGGAAAAAGATCAGCTCAGCATCTTTTGGCACAATAAAATGTACACTTCCAAAAATTCCATTGAAAATGAGCTTAACCTTTAAAGAGAAGCAACACCAACTCGAGTCTATATGACTGATATGTGAATACAATTCCAGATTCATAATAAATTCCATCCATTTCAATCTATAAGTGCATGTACAAAATTATCCTTAGCTCACAATGCGTTTCAGATGCTTATACCATCCTTAATCATGTGTACACAGCACTATAATGCAATCACTTCTATGCTCTAACAAGCAGGTCCCCATCCCCCCGTCCCATCAGCTGCAACGAAAATCTGGTTGCAAAGTTCCCACAATGCAATTCATTGGATTCAATGGGAATTCACTCGAGCATCGTATAGTTTAGGGAGACATTGAATTTTGATTTAATGTCAGCATGTGGAAACCGAAATTGGCTACAAATACGACTATACAATACCTTAAATGTGATTGCTTTTACCAACATTTGCCCACAAATCTTTGTTTTGAAAATTGTGCCAATGTACCATTAGGCAGCAAATAACAGAAAACACACACTAAAAAGGTGTAAATCTGTGTGCAGGTTGCTACCGCAAAGTAAGCGGGTTGCCATTAACTGCTGCACCACTGCAGCAATTTGGTCAGGGAATCTTTTACTCACTATCCAGGGAAAACACGAACCAGGAGATGCAGGGCGGAGGGATGGGGGAGGAGACTTGCTGCTGCTGACCCAGCGGCGCTCTGATGTCACTTCCGGACACGGCCTCTACACGTGGGGTGACCTGGATGTATAGCCAGCACACAGTTCTCACAGCCACCGCACAGGCTGTAAAGGATTCCGGACGGAGGAAATCGGCGGCTGGCGGCATCAGCAGTGCTGTGGTGACTCACTGGCAGCCCAGTAGCCAGCAGCCCACAGCAGCAGTTTCCAGCCCTCTGGAGGTCAGAGATCTTGGGCAAAAGGAATCCAGGTGCAGGCAAAGTGTCACCTTGCCTTAACACCTTGTGCAAAATGCCACAGGAAAAGCTGGTAAGCTAAAGATCCTAAGATATAGTCAGACATGCCTACAGATAAGAATGGGAGAGGAGACTTCAGTTATGTACAAGGAGATATTAGCCATGAGAAACGAAATGGCCTCAATGTTCAAGGTCTATAAAACTTTTGGGTTCCACACTCTTCCCTCAGCCAGTGCAGTTAACACTGGATCCTAGACCAATAGAATGCCTTACTGATTTTCCTGCTAATGCTATTCCTTCAGAAGAGACCCATGGTCCTGGGCCAGTTCAGTTTGAAACAGGGTCAGAGATAGCAGGGGAGAGTGAGGGTGAACTCTCCAGAGGACTCTCTATGAGGGTCTACATTTGGATAAGAGGCGCAAGGGCCCCCCGGTTGCTCTGGAGTCTTACCAGAGTACATGGCAGGTTTATTAGACGACATTTACGACACATGGGAAATCAAGAATGAGGGTAAGCCCTTATCAATCCAGGATACCATATATAAGAAATTTTTGGAGAAAAAAAAAACCAAAACATTTCCAGTCCATTCAGCACTTAAGGATATTATTAAGTCTGAATGTAGTACCCAGAGGTTTTAACCTCTGTGCAGATTGTGTTTCCTCCCAGGGGGAAGGATAACTCTCTCAGTGGGTAGTTCTGAAGTACTCGTAGAAACTAAGACAATTCTGTGAGTACCCACCTGTAGAATTGCTTCTACTATGCATGGCACGGCCTGCTTCAAAAAGTCCTTACATATGGGATATTCCACCACAAGGTGGCGCAGTGTACTGCAGAAGAGTTGTGGCTCCTCCCGGTACCCTATAAAAACAGGATCACCCATATACCACTCCAGCAATGACAAGCAGTGATACAAGAAGCCGGGAGATAATAAAAGATAAAAAAACCCAACTAACTTGGACTATGGGACATCCAACAGCAGTGTCTGTAAGGTAGGGTGGGATCCCCAAAAAGTAGCAGCAGGCGGTTCAAAACACCACCGCCTGAAGTACTTTGCGACCAAAGGCAGCATTATCAGCAGAGGCCTTAACATCAACCTTGTAAAACTTGGATAAGGTATGAACAGAAGACCAAGTAGCGGCCTTACAAACTTGTTCAACAGAAGCTTGGTGCTGAAAAGCCCAAGAAGCACCAATAGCACGAGTGGAATGAGCAGTAACCTTAAAAAAGGAGGTTCCTTCCCCTTAGCAGAATAGGCCTGCTCCACCGCATGACAGATCCACTTGCTGATAGTGGATTTAGCCGGAGGCAAACCCTTCATAGGTCAAGCAGGAAGAACAAAAAGAGCATCAGATTTCCTGAAAGACTCAGTAGCAACCAAATAAAACTTCAGAACCCTGATAACATCTAGAGAATGAAGGGCCCGCTCCTTGGAATTAGTAGGGTTAGGACACAAAGAAGGCAAAACAATGTCCTGATTGAGATGAAAAGCAGACACAACCTTAGGCAAGAAATCCGGCTTAAGCCGAAACACCACCTTATCCTGATGCCGCTCAAAATAAGGCAGTTTGATGGAAAGCGCCACCAGCTCAGAAACTCGCCTGACCGAAGTAATAGCCACCAAAAAGACCACCTTAAGAGTCAGAATGGACAACGCAGCCCCACGGATAAGCTCAAAGGGAGGACAACACCAAATTCAAGTCCCAAACCGGTACGCACATGAGAAACTCCCTGGAAAAAGTCTTAACCGACCGGTGATTGGCAAAGGATCTTTGGAAAAAAATTGCCAGAGCCGACACCTGTCCCCTGAGGGTACTTAGTTGAAGGCCCGAATCCAAACCATGAATCCTGGGGACAGAAAACACCCAACAAGGAAGAGACTTGGACTGTAGTAGATAAGGGACTTCTTCCTAGCCCGAATCATAGTATCAACAACAGAGGCCGGCAACCCCTTATCCATCAAGATGGAGGTTTCAGCAGCCATGTCGTTAAAGCCAGCGTTTGTAAATTGGGATGGCGCAGCTGTCCCTGAGTGAGAAGATCTGGATCCTTGGGCAAGACGTACTGCTCTACTGCCAACTGCACGATGTCTGCGAACCACACCCTCCTTGGCCAACAGGGGGCCACCAGAATGGTTGGCACCCCTTCCTGGGCTATCTTGCGCAGCAACCTGCCCAGCAGAGGAAAAGGAGGGAACACATAGAGGAGCTATGCTAGCGCATCTGTGGCGAAGGCCAGAGGATCCTGCGACAGGGAGACAAATCTGGGAAGCTTGTGATTGTGACGGGACGCAAACAGGTCCACATCCGGCTGACCCCAGCGGTGACAAAGGAAGTGAAATACTTCGTTGCTGAGGGACCGTTCCCCCAGCCGAGACGTCCCCCTGCTCAGGGAGTCTGCCTCCTGGTTCTCCACCCCCGGAATGTAGACCGCCGAGATGCAAAGGACATTCTCTTCCGTCCAAGACAGTATCAGGGACACTTCCTTGAGGGCTCGCTTGCTCCGAGTCCCTCCCTGATGATTGATGTAGGCAACCGCCGTCTGGTTGTCCGAGCAGATCTGAACAGCCCGACCCCGAAGTTGTGAGGTCAGCTAAAAAAAAGAACCAACCTGATCACCCTCAGTTCCAGGACAATGATGGGAGCATGGGCCTCCTGGGGGCCCCACCGACCCTGGAACTTCAGAGACTTCCAAAAGCCCCCCCAACCGGTCAGACTAGCATCTGTGGTGACAGGCATGGAGACAGAAAGGTCCTGCCCACTAGAAGGTTCCTTGAGTCCAGCACGAGAGGCACTGTCTGGCCAGTGGGGAAAGAGCAAATTCCTGATCCAGGGACACAGGGTCCCGATCCCAAACTGACAAGAGGTGCAACTGAAGAGGTCTCATGTGAAACTGAGCAAAGGGGACCGCCTCGAAGCAGGACACCATCAGGCCCACTAACTGCATCCCTTGCCGGATGGAGGGATGAGGACACAAGAGCAGAGCCCGTGCCTGCGTCTGAAGGCCCTACACTTTCTGCTGAGGCAGGAACACCTTGACCTAAGAGGAATCCAGAGTCATGCCCAGAAATGACCTCACCAAAGATGGAGACAGTGAAGACTTGGGAAAGTTGATCACTTAGCCGAAGGACTCGAGAGTGGAGGTCCCCACCTGAGTGTCCTGCTCGGCCTGATGAAGAGACTGAGCCACAATCAGAATGTCGTCCAGGTAAGGGAGGATGCAAATGCCCTGATTCCGCAGCAGAGCCATCACGCCCGCCAGCACCTTGGTGAACACCCGAGGCGCCGAGGTGATACCGAGAGGTAAAGCCACAAACTGGTAATGCTGATCCTCCAGAGCGAACCTCAGGAATCTCTGATGACCTGGAAAGATAGGCACATGAAGATAGGAATCCTTGATGTCCACGGTAGTCATGAAGCCGCCCGGCGAAGGGTACAGACAGCAGAGCGTAGCGTTTCCATGTGAAAGAGCTTGACCATGACAAACTTGTTGAGACACTTCAAGTCCAGGATGGGCCTCAGAGACCTGTCCTTTTTGGGGACCGTGAAAAGATTGGAGTAGAACCCCTGACCCCATTCCTGGGAAGGCACCAGGCAAATGACTCCTGACTCCAACAGACGTTGAACCACCTGAGCTGACAGAGGATTTTGAGACTGCAAACTCTTGTAACCGGAGGACACCACCTCCTGAATCCACCGGTCTGGGACGCGGAGCCTCCAGACGTGAGCAAAGAGCTGAAGCCATCCCCCCACCCGGATGGGTGAGGGCGCCTCCTCATGGGAGGGGGTTTGGGCTTGGAACCCCATGAGAGACCAGGACGACCACGGGATCTGCCACGGCCCCAAAAATCTCTGCGGCTACCCGAGAAGAGGCAGCCACGCCCTCCTCTGGGAGCACAAAAGGAGGGGAGGGAAGCAGAGGGCCCCCGAAAGGGCCGAGACTGCCTCCTACGCTGAGGTAGCCTACCATCCTTGGCTAGAACATCCAGACACTCACCAAAGAGCCGCTGCCCCGCAAAGGGGAGCCCAGTGAGAGCCTTTTTAGCAGAAGCGTCAGCTGCCCACTGACACAACCAAACACAGAAGAGCGCATAGCCACCAGAAGTGCAGAGCCCCACCACCCAGCCGTAAGGCATCATCCATGGCAGTAAGGATAAAGGCAACAAAATCAGAGCAAAGTAAGAGGGCCCTATAATCCTCCCCCCTCCTACCAGCCGTAGCGCCATCAGCGAGACGCTTGAGCTTTTTCTTAAGGGCAATAGCTGTAATGGCAGCGGCGCAGACTGGACGCAGCCCAGCCCCCACACAAGTAAAAGCATGGCAGGCCAGCTGATCCATGCGCCGGTCCTCGCTGTCCCGCAGTGTAGTAGTGTCAGGGGAAGGCTTGACCGAGGTATTGGACAGCCCTAGAACGGGAGCGTCCCCCTCAGGGGGACATGACCATCGCTTGACCAGGTCAGCAGGAAAGGGATACCTCTTATCCAACCCTTTGGGCACCGCGGGCAATCTGTTAGGACGTTCCCACTCCTTGAGCACCATATTAGTGAAATGTCCCTGCTCAGGGAACTCCAGACGCTGTTTATCAGGACGAAAAAGCTCACCCTGCTTCCTCTTAGCCACCTGTGCAAAATTTCAAAAATGTGAGACAACAGACTATCAGTGTCCTCAGGGAACCATGATTCCTCCCCGGACGCAGACTCAGGGTCACTGTCATAACCCTCCTGCTGGTCCTCAGAGGAGTCAGAGTCCTGGAAAAGCTCCCCTTCCTCTAGGGAGTAACAGCCACCAAAAGCATCAATTTCCTCATACTCCTCACTTAAGAGGGAGGGCGTGGAAGTCAGGTGCCACTTCTTGCCAGAGGCCTTCCTTGGAACAGGCCTGGCAATCTGCCTTTCAATGTTAGCCACATGAAGTGCCAGATCAGATTGTGACCCCCTGCCAGTATCCCCCTCACTGGAGTCTAGATGCAAGAGCGAAGGAGTAGGTGATGCCGAAGGGGGCACAGAACTGGGAAGAGTAATTGCTCAGCCCAGCCTGGGCTGCAACGATACCTTGGGCGCACAGCACGCACACCGCTGCACTGTTACTCAAAGGGGATACCCTGCACATGGCACACAGCCAGGATTGCCCCGAAGAACCCCCAAGCACGCTATCCCCAGTAGCATCCATATGGTGATTAACACAGGCGCAATAGACCAGCACAGGGTAAGGGCTAACACAAAAGCCACCCGGGATGCCCTCCCACGGGATGCCTCCAGAAGCCGGTAAGGGGGAGATGAGGGGGGGGGGGGTAAGGAGTAGAGCCGGGAGAAACCACAACCCACAGTTGTCCCGCCTGAAAGACATAAGTAAAAAAGCACATAAGCATCCCGCAGTCCATGCCCCACGGAAACAAAAGCCCCACAGGGGGGACTCACGGACCAAGTAGACCAAAGGATCACCAAGCCGCCAGACCGCAGGAGGAAGCGACACAGGGAGAGAATCACCTCCGCAGCCCAGGGAGGAAGAGAAGCCCCAGACGCGCAGCAAACTCAAAATGGAGCCGGCAGAGGAACCTAGAGAGGCGGGCTGCGGGGGGACGGCGCGATACGTGTCATCCCTCTGCCCCGCCCCCCCGAAAAGCGCAAAAACGGCGCTCACGTGACCGCGCCGGCGCCATCACAATACAAGAAAAAAAACGCCATAAAGCTATAGCGCCGCCCGCCGCGGAGCGGAGTACAAAGCGGCCACAGCAGCGAAAAAACACCATTAAACACCGCTCGGCGCTACCACCCGGGGGTGGGGACCCCAGAAAGAAGAGAAAAAAGGGCACACAGTCCCCGAAACACTCACCCCTTCAGAAGCCAGGACAGGGACTCTGCATCCGTCAGTAGGCTCACCATAAAGTCTATGGCCGACTACCCTTTGTGGGACAGGGTCTGCGGCTTGGAGCAGCGCTCCCTGAGCACCTGACCCTAGTGCTCCTCTACCTTCACCCGATCCGTCAGCCAAGGCTGGGAGGCACAGAGAGTCCAGAAATGGGTGGAAATAGACTTGCAGGGCCGCAGGCTTGGTTGCCCCGCTCACCTGCGCAAAATAAAGAGCCATCTTCTATCTTCGCAGTGTCACTGCAGAGGAAACACTGGGAGTGGTATATGGGTGATCCTGTTTTTATAGGGTACCGGGAGGAGCCACAACTCTTCTGCAGTACACTGCGCCACCTTGTGGCGGAATATCCCATATGAAGCAGGCCGTGCCATGCAATAGGAAAATGTTGCCAGTAAGTCTAATGGTGCTTTTTTATTTTTTTTTTTAACTTAGCTTGCTTATATGACTAAGCACAACTTGATATTGGGGGGATCCTTAGGGTCAAGTGGAGTAAATAGAACTGCTATGTGTAATGTCAATATTATTACATCCAACGGGGTATCTTTACATTAATGAAAATAACTACAATAAATGACTTACAGGAACTTGCAATGCAGTCGTTTGTAGAGGAGCAGCAAGTGTGGTGATAGATGGATTTTGAACAGCAGTCATTACTGGGCTACCGTCAGCCTTCAGAGCAGTTAGCACCAGGGATTCGGTTTTAATGATCTGAGGTTGGACCAAGACCTAGATATGAATAATAAATAATTCTTTACAGACTTGTAATATACTTTAAGCCAATAACATTCCACAGACACTGTCTGAGGGCCAATTTGTGTGGAAGCCTATTAATATGGTACCTCAGAAACAATTATAACGGACCAAAACCCACATTTTTAACTAGCATCCCCTGAATTGCTCACCCTATTATGAAGAGTACCTTTTGCAAATTTTAACTGCCCCTGCTTCCTGCTGCCTGTTTTAGCAGTAAAGCTTTGCTTCCTCCATTCATTGACAATGTTGTGTGTGGCAAAGATGCCATTGTCACATCTATGCAATGACTGATAGTCTACAATATTACTGAGTGAGAAAAAAATAATACAATTCTGTGAAATCTCACTCACCTGTAGAATTGATATTATTTGTATACAGTACATCCTGCTCCAGATATAATACTTACACTTGGGTTATCCTCCGCCAGATGGCGCTGCACTGCAGAGACATGGAAAAACAGGCTCCTCCCGGCCCTTCAAATACCCAGGGACCTCCCACAAATCCCCAGCATTGAAAAACAGTGAAAAAGAAGCCGGGAGAATTTAAAACCACCCAGAACAACTGGTAATGATAACAAGGTAACAATCACCATACAGGGGATCCAGAAAAATGCAAAAACCAGGGAGGGGTGGAGCAGGACATGCTGTATACAAATAATATTAAATTCTACAGGTGAGTATTTCACAGAATTGTATTATTCTTAGTATACAGTACGTCCTGCTCCAGATATAATACTTACACTTGGGACATCCAATAGCAGTGTCCATAAAGTAGGGTGGGATCCTCAACAAAAAACAACAACAGCAGACAGTTTAAAGCACTGTCACCTGCAGAACCATACGGCCAAGACAGCTTGAGCCGAGGCCGAACATCAGCATTGTAAAAACCTTGCAAAGGGTATGAGCAGAAGGCCAATGGTAGTGGTCTAACCAACCAGTTCAACAGCAAAACCAGTGCTGAAAGGCCCCAGAGGCATCAAGCACGCGTAGAAAAGGAATCAAGGCAACAAGGGAGATTCTTCCCCTTGCCTGAATAGGCCTGAGCAACAGCCTGACAATCCGATCGCTAATAAATTTGGCAGAAGCCAAAGGCCGAAACAAGGTACCAGGATTAACATCCATTAAGGTAACAACCAGGACCAAACAGCCCAACTCCCGAGAGCAGAGGAGATCGGGCACATTCAGGATGTAATGACCACAAGCCCGAAGGAACCTCAGTTCCCCTAAAGGACACAGTGACTCCTAAGGAAAAAACTGCCAACACCTGTATAAGGAATGCAGAACCCCTTCCTCAGCGTCGCTAGGAAGGGGGATAGCCGCGGAAAACAATACCTTGAATAATTGAACATAAGACACCTTCAGATGTAAAGAATCCGGCTTCAGGCGAAACTTCACCTTATCCTGATGTATCTCAAGGAATGAGGGCTAGGTAGACCAAACCGCCCGCTAACACACGCCTGACCAAGGTAACAGTCACCAGAAGGACAACCTTGAGGGTAAGGACATCCAGACAGCGTCCTGAATAGGACCAAGGGACAATCCTGCAAGCAGACGGAATGAATTCAATTTCAATCCCAACAGGGACCATAGGAGTACATGGAGGACGCACATGAGCACCCCCTGAAGGAAGTCTTAACCAAGGAAGACTGAACCAGAGACTGCTAAGGCAAGGTGGACAGGGCAGAGCCTGACCCATCAGAGAACTGAGCTGGGGAACCAACTCCAATTCATGCTGAAAACCACACTGGAAACCTGGGAACCGAGAACATCCAACAAGAGAACTAGACTCACCCCAATAAATGTGGGTATGCCATACCCTACAACAATAGAAGGAGACGAGGAAGAGGCTTACTCCTAAGCCTTCCCATAGTCACAAACACCGAGACAGCTAAAACTTGTCTCCCTCAAGATGTATGTTTCAGCAGTCATATCGACTAGGCCAGGGAAAATGAATTATAGTGAAGTAAAGGTGGCCCCGAGTGATCAACTGGCACTCCTGGCAAGGTGCAGAACTACTGACCACAGTACCAAGTCTGCAACCACACTATACTAGGTCAACTGGGGGCCACCAGAATCACTGGTCCCCTTATCAGAGTAATCTTCCGCATAACCCTGCCTAGCAGAGGGAATGGAGAAGGACATACAGAACCAAACGTCCTGTCAAGACGGTACTAAAGGCATCCGGACCACTGACATAGGATCCTGGGACAGGGAAACAAGGCCGATAGCCTATGAAGATGACGGAACCCAACAGATCCACGACTGGTTGGACTCCATAACGACACGGGGATTAGCACATCCTGACGCAGAGGGGCTTCGCCGGAGCTAATATCACTAACATGCAGGGAGCATTGTCTCCGCCCAGAAGGGAACATAGACACTCCCTGGAAGGTCCGCCAGCTCCAGCCTGGCAAATCCAGAAGGGGAGCGGTCAAGCGAGAAGAGCCAACTGAAAAACACTCACTGTTTAGACTTCAATAGGCGTAAGGACCCTCTAAGGGCCCCACCAACACCAGAATAGCAGGGGGGGGTCGGAAGAAACCATCCCCTTCAACCTGAAAGGTTGGCATCCATGGTGGCCGTTTCCAGAAAGGGGCAAGGGGGAACTGCCCCCAGACAGGTCCCTTGAGTTCATCCACTTTCAAGAGAAAACGTCATACAGGTGGGAAGGCCCACAGGCCCTGCTCCAGGGGTGCTGGATCCCTGTCCTATGTTACCAATAGAGGTCGCACACGGTCTCAAGGGGAACTGAGCATAAGGGACCTCTTTAGCTACTCGGGCTCCTACCAAGCAAGTTAACAACGGCCCACCAGTTGCATCCCTGCCTGGTGTTAAGAAACCGGGACAGTAGCGAGGGACTGGGCCCACGAGACCAGAATGTCCACCCAATTGCTGAGAGGGGGAGAACTGGTTTGAACCGGATCCAGAATCATTCCTATTAATGGAGTTACCACTTTAGGGAACAGCGAGGACTCGAGGTGATTGAACATCCATCCAAATGACTCCCAATGGGCCCACCAGCCAGGTATCCAACTATCCTGACGCAGAGACAGGGAAGTGAGGACGGGTGTCCGGGTAGACATCGCCCGGACGTCCCTTGGTCTTATCAGAGACATCACCATCGACAGCACCTGAGCACTCTGGGAGTTGAAGAGAGGCCAGATAACAGGGCCACAATTAACAGTGTTGGACTTCCAACACGAACCTGGAGAGCCTCAGAGATCTGAGGGCACAGGAATGTAAACATAAGCATTGAAGAGTTCCCCAGACGGCAAGACGCCCACTGGGTGCAAGGTGCTGATGGTCCAACTCAAGAGTTTCCATGCAGGAATCTGCCTGTAATTAGAGAGATAGACAGTGCCTTAAAGACCTTAATCAACAGGTCGTCGGTGTCACACTGGCCCCAGTATTCCGGGCCAGAATCATCGTTACTCCTCGGCCTCTCATCAGAAGAGCCTGAGTCAGAGAACAACTCCCCTTCATCAGAAGGGGTATAGTCACAAGGAGTAGCAAACCCCTCAGTTCTCATAGAGCATACAGAAATATGGGGCGACAGGTGCCGCATTCTACCAGGGCCCATTCGCTCTGACAACCTAGCAATAATCTGTTCAGCTGTAGGCAGTCTGGAAGGGCCGGCAGGCTGCAATTCCCCACTTGTAGGCGACTCAGCAGGAGAGAGATTTAAGCCTGGGGAGATAGGTGAATTGAAGCTAGATGTAGCCACTGGTCGACCAGATTGCAGGGCTTGCTCGGCACAGGGTACGCAGACTCGTGTCCTGTCAGCATCAGCATGGGGTTGTCCACACGCTATACACCGCCGGTCTTGTCCCAGAGGGCCCCCGGTCACATAATTTTGAGATGCCTCCATATGGTGATTATTCAAGGCAGAATATGCCAGTAGGGATTTACACTATAAGTAACCCTGGATGCCCCAAAGACCCGCTATGGAAGTGGGAGAATATTACAAGGCCCGCTATAATTTTACACCGGGCCGGGAGAAGCCAATGGTGTTCACCAGTCTGAAAGACATAATGGGAATAAAGGGTGTCAGAACCATGCGCAGTAAACAAGGATCATGAAAATCGCCCGCGAGGGCACTTACAGACCAAGGGAGGAGGAGGACAGCTACCACGCGTGCGTGCGACCAGCATCAAAATGGCGCCAAGCGAACCTCGAAGGGTGGGCCAGAGCGGGCAGTGACGGAGCGCGCCAAACCGGGTCCCCGCCCCCCCCCCCCCCAGAAGAGCGCGAAGCTCTGAGGTAGTTACAAACTGTCATGAGGAGCGAAGTGAATGGTACACTTACAAAAGATGATTTGCCAATGAAGACGCCGCAGCGTCTGAGGCGACGTTGCCGCCCGGTGCAGCACATCCAGTAAAGGAAAAAGTGCACGCGGCGGCGACAATTACACAGTAAAGAACAAACAGCGCGGTTCTGACCCCAGGAATACTAGTCCGGGGCAAGACTAAGGCCATAACGTGTAAAACATACACTAAGACCACTACACCCCCCCCCCCCCCGAGCTACGGGGGGAACGAGGGAGGATGGCGACCCTTTGAACAGGGTCCACCGCTACACGGGGTATGGGGCAATAATGCGGGAGGTGCATCCCCTAGAGGCTCACCATCAGCCCTAAACCGTCAACCCTTTGGTGGGGGACTGCGGTGGAGCATGCCTCCGTTAAGCACGCATGGTGCTACCTACCTTCACCCGACCAGCGCAGCCCAGGCTGGGAAGCACATCACAGGGAGGACGGGTGGGAATAGTCCAACAGGGCCGCAGGCTGTAATAGCCCCGCTCACCTGCGAGAGAGTGATACTTCATGTCTTCGCAGTCAGCACTGCATAGAAATCTGGGGATTTGTGGGAGGTCCCTGGGTATTCCGGGAGGAGCCTGTTTTTCCATGTCTCTGCAGTGCAGCGCCATTTGGCGGAGGATAACCCAAGTGTAAGTATTATATCTGGAGCAGGACGTACTGTATACTAAGAATAAATAAATAACATAAGCGTTCTAGGAAAACTCGAAAAGCACCTGAACAAGGGAGTATTGGCAGGGGCTTTGGCCAAATGTATTTCACAAGCTCAGTGGGTTTTGGTCTGCCTTAATCAATTTTAGCCCATAATACAAAGTGTACAATTTAGGTATGGTCTATTATGCAATTAAGAATATGGCTATAAAACCAAAAGGTTGCAACACAATGCATACCGTTAAAGAGGATGCGGGGCTCTCGTCCAATCAGAGTACTTTGCCGTGTTTACATCTTCTGCAAAAGGCTTTCTGCCCTCAATGGGGAGCGCACGCTACCGCGTCCCTGGCAGCATGCGAGCTTCCACCCCAGACTATTTGAAGGGCTAAGGCAGGAGTGCACACACGCTGTCGGGGATGTAGCAGTGTGAGCTCCCCATTGAGGGCACTAAGGGGAAACGGCTTTTATTGGACAAGAGCTCACACATGCCTAGTTGTACAGGGAAAACAGAAACAGTTGTATGTCTGCCTATCCCAAACAATTTATTGTGCAAGAATTTAGAAATAGCGTATAGTGAATATTTTGTACGAACTGTATTAGACCTCTCCCAGACAGCAATTATACTGATGGTCCCAAGCCTATTTTATGACCACATTCTAAAGTATCACCTGGGGTATACAAAATACAAAACAGCGTTTAAAACATGCACATACTGTAGTCTCTATAAATGTTGTCTTTATGGAGCAAATTGGGCGTGCTGATCGGGTGGGAAGACAAATGAGTCTGCAGTGGTACCTATACCACTGGCTGGCAAGCACCAATCTATACCAAAGGTCATTACAAAAATACATTTTTAAAAAGTCTCCTAAAATACAATATGCTGCATGAAATTAGAATTACTGGATAAATTCAAAGCCAGACAGTGCCAGCTGATCGGGTGGGAAGACAAATGAGTCTGCAGTGGTACCTATACCACTGGCTGGCAAGCACCAATCTATACCAAAGGTCATTACAAAAATACATTTTAAAAAAGTCTCCTAAAATACAATATGCTGCATGAAATTAGAATTACTGGATAAATTCAAAGCCAGACAGTTTATCGCATTGCATTCTGATGATCTGTGGCAACTAGCAAAATAAACTTACAGGAACTTGCTGGACCTGCGATGTCATTGCCTGCATAGCTGCAGGAGCCAGTGTCTGGATAGTGCTTTGTGAAGCTGGGCCCAATGTCTGGATAGTCCCATTAGCAGTTTGAGTTAGGACCCTCTGGGTTTGAAGTGCCTGGACTTGCTGCTGGATGGAAAGGGGTTGAACCTGCTGAGTAGTCATCAGGCTTTGAACCTGGGGCTGTAATACTGTGGACAAAACAAAGGTTAGCATACTATGCTACCTCTTCTAGCATATTAGTAAAGATACAGTAAGACTGTTGTAAGCCAAGCACTACACATTTTTACATTAATTGTTTGCCAGAATGTAGGTCACAACAGTAAACAAAGAGGTTTACCCTGAAAGCTTGTAGTTGCTGCATTCTGGTAGATGAGCGGTTGTTGTAGGAATCTAGTCTGAGGAGCAGTGCTAAATGTTGGGGTAAGCATCACTGTTTGTTGCTGTAGTTGGGGCTGTGAAGGGGACTGGATTACAGGGCGTGGTTGAAGGAGTGGCGTGGTCCTTTGTGGGGTAACTGGAACTGAGGCTTTGGCAGAGACTACTGGGGTCTGTGGTGATGAAGTGCTAAAGTTCTGTGGTGGAGACTGGTTGAAACTCTTTGGCAGAGCATTGTCTATCCCAGTGCTTCCTTGATAGCTGGAGCAGAGTGGATCTTCAAATAAGTCAGGGAATTCTCCAACCTGATTACTAACAAACTGTAGCATTTCTGAAAAGGAAAATTTTAACATATGGTTAAAACACACAAAAAAAACATACAGATAATATATTGCCAAAAAGATGTTAAGTTCAAACACTGCTGTATGCCAGTGCCTGCATATGTCTACACTGCCCTCCCAGAAGCAGCAACCATATGTACCATATAGAAAAACAACATGGCCGAGCATTCAGTCTGGCAACAAAGCAGGATGGAAGGGTAACCTACTGAACCTTTTCAGCATCAATGTCTGTGGCTGGGGGGAATGGTGTTAGAAAACATCTAAATAGGGCCTTAGGAATCATTTTCACACATGCAATAGCAAAGGAGGTGGCAGTGTGGGCTGCAGTTTTCAGTCCCACAGAAAAGAGTCATCAATGGATATGGGGAATAAGACAAATGAAGGTGCTGCGAGGCAGTCAGAGGGTGCCAGCTGAAAGCCTGTCCTGCTGGAAACTACTCAGCATAACTCATAGCAGTGCATGAGCAGTTGAATCAGGAAAAAGGCAAGTTTACTTGGTGACCTGGGGGAGAGGGGGTTATACAGCAGGGCATCCTGAATCTGGACTTGTGCTCAACCAGTGACCCGGGGGCCACATGTGGCCCTCAGAGCCATATGATGTGGCCCCCTGACCTGCTGTGGGGGAAAGTGGGAGGAATAAATAGAACTGACATTAAAAAGTACGTAAATATAGTAAGGATAGAGAATTCCTCAGAGAGTAATAAAGGAGGGGTGCATTGGCAAATAGAGGTGACAGTGGTGGCTTGGAGGTGTCATGTTGCAACAGTGACTGTCCGAGACCAGGGTGGGAAAGAGGACAATTGTTAAATTAAACCATGCCCCCTCATTGAGGGATGGATAGGAGATAAGTTGTAACAGTTGCAACAGTATAAAAACTTTGAATAGGCAAATGAATCATGTATTAACGCAGAGCTGCACGTTACACCTCAAGGTAGAGGTACAAATGAGAACAAAGAGGGACAAGGGAACAGCCTCCAAAGAGGGGCAGTCCCTCCACTTGGGAGGTATGGAAATCTTTGGCACAATAATTTCATAAATAGTTTTTCTATAATAATTGTATGGGGGGGAAGGCTATAAATAAGGGATCCATATATTCAGAAAGGTAAGCCAATCATCAAGTGCATTGCTAGCATCTGGGGATGGTTATGTATAAATGTAGGGGTGTGGTGGAAGGACATATGAGTGGAGACAGTGGGTATCCCGGTTGCTGTACAAAATCTTCATTATGATATTCCAAATAAAAAAAAATTCTAAACCTATTTATTGTGGTCCACGGCGGTTCCCAATCATCTGAGTGGCCTGCGCTCATCACAAGGTTGATCGCCCCTGCTCTATTGAGTCATACAGTAAATAACCACCATAGATTGCAATTCATTGGTTGGAAATAGGATATACATTCACAAGAGAATAGAGGCAATTATGGTGAGTGGGTTAATGTTTAAACTGAGTTCTAATGTCAATACTGAGTAGTGAGAGTACTAGAAAGATTAAGAGCCAGGACAGTAATTCACAGAAAGCGGTAGAGGACTCATTTATCCTTTAGCTGGAATTTCTCACTTGTAAAATCCAGGGAATTACTCTGCAAATTTGTTCAAACAGTTCTCAAAACAAAATAACATGAGACATCAGATTACATGCCCCTTCGCTGTTCAGTTCTGATGACCCACTCATCTTGGTGACCATATATTTTTTTCATACACCCTGTCCACCTTGTGAAAGGGCAAGCAGAGCCAGGGAATTTCTATGGGGCATGTATTGTGGGATACCAGATTGAGGACAACTGTAGGGGGCCACACAAACAGGTTTTGGTCCTCTTTAAGCAGCTTAGGTCACCAGCCTCAGGATTATGCCAAGCAGAATCCCTTGTCCTATGGATACAATCTCCCAGTAGTAGATAGCAGTGAAGAAGAGCATCCATAGTGTATCCCAAAGTTATTTTCAAAGCATAACAACCAGAGAAGGCACACATGGGCCTGGCAAGACTAACACCAATGCTGGCCTGAATCATCACACACAAGCAGTGAAAATAAATGGGCAGAGATAAACATGTTTATCTGCTAATCAGAAAAGGGCTATACTGGATAGCAACTCCAATCCCCTAAACAAACATGAGTGCATGAAAGAAACTTGGCAAAAACAGAAAAACCTGATGACTGAAAGACCAGAAGAGTTTGGAAAGGCCGGGCTTTGAAACCATTACAAATGATAGACTTGGTAAAACCCGTGTGAGCCAAAGATCAGAATATGTTAGTTTCCCTGCATCTAGAAATGGAAAACAATTCTCCTAATAATATTTTCTTAGGGTTAACCTACAATCCAAAAAACAGATAATGCCCCCCCCTGCCTCAATCCCCCCCGGCATGTCGGTAATCATCTTTTCCAGGTCCAACAGAACATATGGGAGCTCTATTACAATTGTTTACAATAGGGAGCGAGAGCGGCCACATCCCCTGCATCCTTGGGGCATCCCATCTGAGCTCATACATAAAACACACACATAAAATCAAAAGCTATTCAACAAAATTCATATTCATAATTATAACTCACAAAGTGCTATTCAAAATTAATCTCATAAATAATGTGCTATAGTGTGCTATCATAAAGTGCCCTTTATAGTGCCAACAAAAAATTAATGAAGAGGAAACAGGCAGTGTGTGACATTGACAACGTATAAAAATATTACCCAAGTGAAGTTGAAGCTCAGAAGGTGTCACTGCTGCTCTCTCCTGGAATACGTTTGCCCACGCGTTCCATGGTCCAAACGGACCACTTATTCAAGGTGCCAGCCTTTATTGGTCAGTTTAGCACATAACACTTTATAGGTGTATTTATTGGGTAATTTATTAAGATTAGATAATCTCTCTCTGAAATATTTGTGTTGTACTTTATAGGTGTATTTATTGGGTAATTTATTAAGATTAGATAATCTTTTTCTCTGAAATATTTGTGGTGTACTTTGAGGCGCATGTTAGCACTTTATTTGTCAAATTAGTTTATACAATAGTGGTAGAACAGGAGTATTATAGATTTGTACTGCTCTGCATTTTGCTCTTGATGAATACTTCTTTACATTTGTCAGTTTTCCATTGCGCAGTTTCATTAGTTTTGTGGTATATAGAGTAATAAAATATATTCTCTTTAACCCTTTTGTACGCGATATGAATATAGATAGTGCACCATCTTTTTTCTGTGAGGTTCAGCACAAAGTTAGGCCGGCCTCTTAAACGGGTTGGGAGAAAAAAAAAACAGTGATTGAGGAACAAGCTGAATCACTTCCAATGACCTAAGACAATTACCACACCTTACCAAGGTATGCCGCAAGCAGAAAATTAGAGGGCACTGCTTGGAGAAGTCAGACCAACTCCTTTCTTCACCCACATTGTGATTCTTCCGGTGCCCCAAGAAATAGAATGTGCACCTGGTTCACTGCAGCCAACTTCTGGGACTAAAAGCAGTGCCCCAAACCAAGTACTAACCACATCTGGCACTGGTTATTTTTACACAGTGGCCCTAGGCTGACAGGACCATTTGCTGTTGTATGGCATTAATAAGCCATTAGCCTTCTGGCTGCAGTCTGCACTTGTCTTGATCATACTGGCGTATCAGACAAGGAAATAAGCAATGTAATTAGGTATAATCCAAAAGCATTGATTAAGCCTGGCCATACTGTGCTAAGTGACCAAGCCCAAGGACAGACAGACATTCAAAGGAGTAATCAAACAAGGGGAGACTGGGGTATACTGCAAGTAGGTAGCATTTATTTATTTATTTGTTTTCTAATGTTAGCAAATGTGAGTTTAATAGAAGCAGTTTTCATCTGTTGCTATAGGCAGACCTGTTGTACATTGCCAATAGCAACAGATAGTTACACATGTCCAGCAGCAGTGTACTGTGCAAGAGTTAGTGAACTCCCTCACCTTAGCAGTGGCAATAACAGCAGTGTTCTGTGTGTACAAAGCTCACTTCTTTTTTCTTGGTGTACAGACTTTGTGTACATTGCCAACAACAACCGATTGGCAGTAGTGACAACTGCTTCCATAAAAGACACATCTGCGAACATAGGCAAACATTTAATGACGGGCCGTGCGGAGCAGCGTGCAGCCTCTGGAGGCTGATGTAGCCTTGAGACAGCCACCCTGCTTGGAGACACCACTGGGGTCACTAAAGGCATACAGTGGGAGGTCACCTACCCTAGCAGAGGTAGAGCCACTGAGGTCCCCACACTCCCATATGTATACACACACACAGTGATGGCTATGTGTTGGAAATATTTCATCATTCCCAGTCAATACAAGTAGAAATTTTTTTTTTTCTTACTCGTGTTTTTGAGAGAAAATGCTTTTTCTTATGATTTTTTTCTCCTCAATGAAAATCATCACTATATTTAGATGTGAAAATGTAGAAAAAAAAAAAGCATGAACAGAAATAGTAGAAAAGAATTGTGGTGAAAGACACCATGGCTGGGCTTCTACCTTCGGTGCGAAGGTAGAAGCCCAGCCATGGTGACATTGCTAGGTGACATTGGACATTAGACCAACACTCCCAGACTCACATTGCCACAATCCCAATCGCACATGCGCCCCCTTCCAAAGCGCATGTGCGCACTCCCGATTCTGTGTGGTGCATATGTGGTGTTTGGGGGCATATTGGGTCCCCCTAGGCATCCCTGATTTTCATGTGGGGGCTGTTACTTCTCCCCCAGCTATGGGTATTCAGGCACTGGAAACAGCACCAGGTTCTTTTTACTCCCCATGTCAGGGAGACTGGGGCCAGTGGGAGCAGCTTCCTCTCCCTCCTCTGTGTGTGGCAGCAGCGAAGGGGAAATCATTGGGCGCTGCAGGGGAGTTTCCTCTCCCTTTATTGCCTTTGGCAGTGGTGGATGGTGAGAGACATCTAGCGGGGTGGTTATTTTCTCCCTCTGTCGCATGTGTCAGCGGCAGTGGAAAGAGAGTGAGGGAAGGATAGGGCGCACGCAGCTCTGTAATCAGCGGGGACAGCTAGAAGGAAACAGCTGGGTTGCTCTCCTGCGGCTGGCATCAGCCAGGGACAGCGGAGGAAGAACAGGCAGACAGGCACTGAAGAAAGAGGGAGAAGGGGGAAATGAGATATTCTGCCCCACTGGGCCAAGCTGACTGGGGGACGGGATGAAAAAGAACGTCAATGGCTAACTTTGTAAACCTGAATATCTCGGTCATCTCTGCCATATTTTAAAATGGCCCAAAACCCAGGATAGTCAAAAGTTTGACTATCCTGGGTTTTGGTCCTTTCCCCAGAGGTGCCCCATTGTGTGAGACCCCCCAGGACGCCGAACGGACTCACCTGTTCCCGGTCCCAAGGCACGTCTAAGTGGTTCCGACAGCCGCATTCTCCGCCTCCCTCTAATAGGGAGCGTGCCCACGCCCACGGGGCACCTCCGATCGGAATGCCCTCGGGGAAAGGACCAAAAACACAGGATAGTCAAAATCCTGGGTTTTTTATCCACTTTAAAAATGAAAAACAGTTTAGGACAGTAGCGCCAATTGTAGCCCGACACAATGGTGTAACAACTATCTTTGCTTGGAGTATCACATTAAAGGGGAACTTAGGAGGCCCTGTAATCATCCCACTCCTTGGGGCATCCTGAATTGGGATGCCCTGCTGTATAAAACCCGCCAGGTCGCCCGGTCATCTTACCTGCTCACGGAGCACTCGGCATCGCAGTCTCATCCCACTCACCTCTAGCTGTGCGCGTACCCGCACCAAGCCTTTCTGAATGTCCAGCGCAGGCACGCCCACAGCTAGAAAAGGAGCGGGGATGCAGCCAGTAGCGCACTCAACTCCTTCCAGCTTAGCCACTAGCAGAGACAAGGGAGCCAAGCAAAATAAAGTGTTCTGATTGGCTGAGTGGCACTGAAGCTAATCCCCCTGGTTGTCAACAGAAGAACAAACTGATGAAATTTGCGGTGAGAGTGTTGGTGGCTGCCGTCATAGGACAGGTTGGGGGGATCCAGAATGCTGGAACCCCCTCAGGACACCGTAATCTTTACCATATCCTCGCTCCCTCGCCGGGAATCCTGCACCGCTATTGGCTGTCTGGTGCACACATGGCCAGTAATGTTCCAGCTGCTGATTGCAGTCAATCTCTGTGCTGTTGGAGGAGTCTGCACACTTCCTAATGGATTCTTGGTGGCCGATTGTGGCGCTGTAATCCTGACGAAGATTGTGGCTAAGGTAAGAATATCTGCCTTTTTGAGGGATTATGTGCAGGGGGCTCTTGCATTCTAGATGACACCCCACAGCCTACCTTATTGCGGTGGTGCCAACACCACTGATGTTGATCCCTTTTAAAGCAATTAAATATCTAACTTAATATTGGGTTGTTCTATTATCTCGATCTAGGAATCTACACATCTGTAATTCTCTGGTGAATGTTACATGCCACCAGGGCTAGCTTCTGGCCGATATAACCCCATTAACAGACCATGCTTATCTTGAATGAGAAGCTGGTGGCAGTCCTGCTGAGCTGACGGGGCTCTGCTCACTGGTTTGCATGAAAAGGCACCATAAACTGTCAGGGTTGTAAGAGAGCTCAGTACCTGCTGACTGCCTTGTGGACCATCCTCTCTCTGTCCCTGTGCCTGACTGGGTCTGTGCCTACTGGGGGGGGTGTCTGTGTACAACTGTGCCAAGCTGAGAGGTGCCAACATTTACTGTCATAACTGTATAAGCAAAATGTATACTCACTATACCCAGATGCAACTACTTCAGCTAGCTATATTATTTGCGCATAGTTGTGTATTGTTAAAAAAGCTCAAGACTTTTTGAAACAGAAAACCCTGTCAATTGACAATATATTATACATGCAAGCAGAGACATAACTGATGGTGTCTGGGCACAGGTTCAGACATATAAACAGGTTTCTGTCATGCCTCATATAGCAATTAAACATCAGATGCAAAACGCTGTTTCATTTCCAGGCGCGGACTGGCCCATAGAGTTACCAGGAAATCCCACAGTGGGCCCCTTTGAGTACACCCTAAATATAAGCCAGCAAAACTTGTATCCTACCGTGGACTGGGGCCCCAGAGTCACTTCTACTGGTGGGCCCCCCGTAGTTAATTTCTGTACGCAATGCCATCTGTACATGAATCTGATAAATATGACAGGGCAATGATGGGGCCTCCAACCAATGTAGTTGCTACGTCTACAACCCTGAAGTTACACCTCTATCTGTGCACTTTACAGTAACTGCACTACAGCTACTTTGCAATTCATGCAACAAAACACATATATAAGCACACATTTCTATACACTGCTACCTCAATATAATGCTGTTTGGTAGCAATAAAGGGTATGGAGTTATAGCTGAAACCCTGTTATATTGCACACAGTCATCAGAGAGAGAGAGAGGATAAATGCATTGTAATGCTAAATATTATGGTCCAAGGCTGAACTGTGTTATATCAGAATCTACCTTATTTAGGGATAGCAGTGTATATAAAATATTGGTCAAAAGTTCACTCCTTGAGGGTTTTTTCGACAAATTGTCAACTGACAATTTGTAACTTTATAAACTGAAAATCATAAAAATGATCATTACTAAAGGCAATTTCATTACTACTGTTATAATTAGCAGAAATATAACTTTCATTATTTTATTTGTATATCTTACAATTTCGATAGCTTCCATGCAGACTGATTATAACAGCTAATGTAACCACAAAATCAATAACATTTCATGTTTTACTTGCACCAGGAATGAAAATCTATACTATTTCACTCAATTTGTCACTCAGTCGTTAAGGAGAATTTGAGCTTGCGAAATCGGCTATCAAGATATTGAATAAATATATACTGGTAGTTTTCACAGGTCAGGTTAACAACAACCAAATAATACAATACTGTAGCAAACAGGTAAAAGAAGGAGCCCAAACCTTTAGAATGGGACCTTATGGACTTATGGTAATTCCTACTATACTGTACTTGGCGGGACAGTTTCTAGACAAAGTAGCGCCCAGTGAAAATTTCTGCCCCTTCCTCACCCACTCTGCTGACCCATACCGCTAGTTGTCATGCTGTGCCTCTACTTTAGCCGCAGTCAGTGCCCCCTACACATTACTGAGCCCAATACGTAGGGGATACTGGTGGCACCACTAATCGTGGCCCTAACCTATATGCAGAAAACAGGATGGCTGGGCCACAGTGCCACCAATGGCCTTGGTAACTAGCACGCTCACCCTTCTTGCCCTCAACTAGAAACCACCACCAAAGGCAGCAGAGATGAATACAGAGATAAAAAAAAAAGGGATCAAATGTCCTGAGACCGTAGGAAACCCGAGTGAATAACCCAAAACAAGGGAGATTAAAAATCAGTGTGGCGGAGAACTAGTGGGGGCCCTCTGAAATGCCCCACAAAACAGTTATGTTTGCCAGCATTGCTTGGCCACTATTTTTTTTCCCTTAGTCGTCACAGTATTCATCAAATTCTTTAATTGTGAATTACCTTGTTGAACACATCGATTGTGGTATTAGAATTGTGTATGGTTTTGTATTATTGATTCACAGTTATAGCTCGCCTTGTGCATATTAGTACTGTAATTTTTTTTTTTTTTTTATTGTCTAAGGTGGTTGTGTTTTTTCTGGTTCGGAAGAGGGGTACCCTTTAGATTAAAAGCGTTTGTGTGTCATGTATAATTGCTTTAAATATCTAATTTTACTGAGCATCTAACTAGGCTGTGCAGACCTCTGTATGTGGTATTATGTCCCACCTTTTTCCTTTTTTTTTTTTTTTTTTTTATTAGTGTTTGAGTTACCTCCATTAGTATGCACAATACTACTTACTACTGTAGCCACGCCCAACTGACAAATTTGAGATCAACAATTGGCTAATCTCAAATTTGCTGTGTGACGCGACAAGCCTGCTGGCCACATTCTCGGCTTCCCACTACTGCCCCCAACATATATCTAAATGGCTGGGCACTAGATCGCACCTCAGCTAAAGGGATGGATGGGAAAGGGACAGTGGGCTGCGAAGGCGCCATGGGAGCCCCAAAAAAGGCGAGTTTTTCTGGTGATCTGTCCAAGGATGCATGGGTGTCGTAATCTGTGCTCTTTAGAGCTGCAAACCAAAATCTGACCCGTTGCTGGGCCTTGGGGACAAGTTTTAAGAAATACACAATTCAACATTTAAACCGGACCAACACCCGTTTTTACTTTAACGGGTGTTGGTCCCACTTTTTGGTGATCGCAAGAAGCTTAGGGAGGGCATCTAGAATGCTGGAGCCACCTCGCAGCTAACAGCACACAAAGCTTGTTATACTCACATTCATTACGAGCCAGCGATTGTCTGCCAATCGTGGGACTGTTAGTATTACAAGCTTTGTCTGCCGTTAGCTGCGAGGGGGGCTCCAGCTGAGCTTCTTGCTATCACCAGACAGCGGGACCTACACCCGTTAAAGTAAAGACAGGTGTTGGTCGGTTTAAGTGTATTCCAGGCAAAAAAACAACACCTGACCGCATACAGGCCCAGTCCGATTTAAGGTCTGATTTCAGCTCTGATGGGTCTGGTGCAGGCAGGGGGCTCAACTCATGACCTCAGGGTGCATCTCTGTTTCACCATAAGAACGAGAGGCGGGTCGGATAAAACCGGGCTTTAAAGTGGAACAAAACCAGGAGTTTGGTCCATGACCCTGGGGAACCCCCGATTCATAATGCCCCCTGTGTGAAGCCCCCAAGTTTGCCCAGTAAAACTCACCTTTTCCCAGTGCTATGGCACATGCGCGGGCTCTCATCCTATCAGCACGCTCGTCAATTACAGCTAAGACTCGGCTAAGGGCCGAATCTAGCCGAAAGCTTCCGAGCGCGCCACTGGCCACATTCCCGCTAGCCTCTAAACATAATTCGTGCCCATTGAATCAGGGAGAAGGCAGGTTTTACAGGGGACACACAGTCAGGCATCCCAAATCTGGATGCCCCAGGGGAGGGAGTCAGGTGAACCCCCCCCCCCCCCAAACCCATGCTCCCTGTCCCAGGTATCTATTTTCCACTGCTGAGGCCGCACCCACCAAGCACTTTTGAGATTGACGATTGGCTGTCTTCAAGATGAAGTGACCCAGCCTGCATCTCAGTATACTAGAAAGCACTCCGGCCCCCAGCCTGAATGGTGGGGTGTGCCACAACTACAGGGAAGCAGGGGATGCAGCTGCCAGCAAAGACAGCACCATGGGAGAAAGGTAGGTTTAAAGGCAACCCAGGGGTACCACACAGCGGGGCATCCTGGCTTTCACATTTTTTAAATGCAAAACACACACATTGGAATATACAGAATCAACTTACAGACTGGAAGTCAGGCTTCGTAATAATTTACATGGAGGGGCATGCCAAATCCAGTTGGCTTGGGGGTGAAGGGGCAGACATTTAGTTATTTTTTACTTCCGGTTTGCATTAAATGACGCAAATAACTAGGCTCAGAGTGTTGCTAAAGATAAGACAACATGCTGGCATTTATAACCTGTGTTTTATTTTGGTGTGTCACTTAAAGTTACATTAACCAATTTTTAAAAACAGGTAAGTGCGTGCATCAACAAAACTGTAATAATGAATTGATGGCATCCATTCTTTTAGGATAATGTGTAAACAATTATAACCAATATATATATATTTATCCTGCTTGGTTAAAACCATTCATTTAACACATCATCTTTTCGTTACAGTTAGGGAAAATGGATTGACACCCAGAAGTTACAAGGAAACCCCCACATATGTGATCAAAAGACTACTGCCAAGAACAGCACTTCATTGTATCTGTGACTGACAACAAAAGTATATATGGGCCACATACATTAAATAAGGCTACAAGGAATCCTCATCAAAAATCTGAACGCTTGCAGATAAGATCTTATCACAATCTATTTCTCCGGAAACAGAACCGGACTCCTTATATATCTGTACAGCGCCTCATCAGAAAACCCATCCTGAGACAGCCATGACCTCCCATATATATCTGATACGGGCCATACACTGCTTATCATCACAAAACCTTGTATAGCAGATATGAAAACAAATGTTTGCCATTTGGGCCGGGGGATTGACAGTGATGGGTTTGACCATCAAGCTCATTCTGGAGCCACAGTGTAATACTTAAGTACATTTTAAACAAAGTTAAAACAAACACCTTACAACCCTGTGTAATAACAATCTTTGTCTAATCTCCTAAAACGCTTTGGGATTCCAGCTTTCCAATGCCACCACCAGTCAGGGCATGTGCAGAGGCCAGGCCATAGCCAAGCGTGCCCATCCCACTCATATGCGCCTCTCACCGTCAATGTCTCCCAGGGTCAGCTCATCCCCCAGCTCCGTCAGGGTCTCCATGTTTTCCATGTTCATATCCATGTAGCCGCCGGAAAGCAGTAGAATCCCGGCCCCCCACACAGGGGACTTGCCACCCGGCTCCGCTTCCTGTCACTGCTGTTTCTTTTACAGAGCTGTCACTAACGAAACCGACGCCATGTTCGCCCGGAACCGCCCTCCGCTTCTCTGTGACGTCAGCGAGGTGCGTACCAAGCCTCATTGTGGGCTGTGAGCAGAAGGCGAAGCAATAGATAGCGAATGAGGTTTGGCTGTTCCTGCTGCTGCTGCTGCTTCCCCCCTCCCTCTATTCCGAGAATCCCCCAGCGAGGGCTCTCGCCCAACCTCCTTGTAACAGCGCGTGCTGGTTGTTTTGTTGACAATGGGGCCAGTCTCTGCTGGCCAATGGCGGCGCTTGGCAGGCTATGGTGTGATACTACGTCAGCGATCAGGGGATGGAAATTTGCATAGCAGCCTGCTTCTTCTAGGAGGGGGCGTGACACGCCTGGATTAACCCTTTCTCTTCACCTGCTAATATTCGTGAAGAAACATTTGCATACTGCCGCCCTACTATTTACTCAGTTATTACCTCATAGGAAGACGTGATTTCTTGTACGTTGTATACGTTTGAGTACATAGAAAGACCAGCTCTTTATTGTGTGGTTCAGGCTAAAAAAGTTTAGGCGCAGAACGATAGTGAGCAGAAGCATCCTCATCCCAAAAATGCTGGGGATTCATACAGCATTATTCACTTGGGAGCAGTGGGAGCCATGGCAAAGGTGAGTTTTCACACAATGGACCGTACTGACTTGGGATGCCCCAGGGCCATCCCTGGAGTCTATTAAACTTCAGGGCCAACAGCCCAGAGGTTTGTTCTGCTTTAAAAATCAAATGTTTTATCATAAATACAAAATGACACCACAGACTCTCTGGTAAAGCGGATCAAAACCCAGGGCTGCCAGCCTGGAATCAAGAGTCCAGGGATTCCGCTGCCTAATTCGGGATGCCTGGTATCAACTTACCAAAGTCTAATGGCACATGTGTGGGCTCTCTTCAGTCAGAGCCCTTTGCTGCGCCTTCGCATACCTTCCAGTTGTCCCTGATTTGCAGGTACTGTCCCTCTTTGGGGTCCATGTCCCTCATTGTTTCTATTTGTGCCTCTTTGAGATGTAACATGCAGATCTGCAGCAATAAATGCTTAAATTGTGTTGGAAGTGTGGTTTGGTTCTGAATATATATATATATATATAGTTTGCTGCACTTGGTGTCCTGTTGTATATCGTTTTTGTTGTTTGCTGTTTGGTGTAGGTATATATATATATATATATATATAGTTGTATTTGAGGTGCTGTGTTTTTACCCTGTCACACTAAATCACCATTTATTTAGAGCAGTTCAGCCTCTGTGTCTATCACTTACTGGTCATACCTTACAGATCCATGACACCTTTATTGTGGTTCTACATCTTTTAGGATTATTTTGTTGTAATCTTTTTGAAAATGATCTCTCTTTGTGCAAATCTAGACAGGTCATAGGAGAAAATGTGTGAGACATGTTAAGCGATAGGCCACCCAACTAAAAGAAACAAAAGAGTGCTCACCTTTTTGTCTCCTGCAAATGATCAGTCCAACTCATGCAGGTCTATACTGGTAATCCAAAGCACCTAGAGGAAAACCCCAGCACCACAGGGCCCGATAAAACTTCACATTTAATGTAACATCTTAAACACACAATAATAGCAGCAGTTCCCTAAAAATCATAGAAAAAAGACGATAATCTCCAGCCACAGGAAATCACCACACCCACCAAATGTGGCGGAGTGGTTCGCGGAGATGGACCACATAGAAAGAATGGAAGAGCTGATCTCCGCAGACAAAGGACAGACCGAGGCATTTTTGGCGAATTGGATCAGATATAGGGAGTCGACGGAGGCAAAGGCCTACCTGGCATCAGAGGCAGGGAGTAGGTCCTAAGTCACCGGTACTGAGGTACACTGCCTTTGATGTGGCTTGCGGCCCTCCTCTCGCGACTCCCCCCTCCAGCATCACAAGTGCCGGGGTTCAGCTGTCGCCCTCACCTTTTGCTCCCCCTTTTATTTTAGACTATCCAGGGTTTTGTTCCCTGCCCCGAGTACATCCTGGTTTTGGATGCCCCGATTTGTGAAATCTCCCAGAAAAACTCCCCTTCCCCTGGTCCTATTGCGCATGTGCTGGCTTCTCATCCAGTCTGAGCCGTTTGCCATGCAAACGTAATGTTTGTGGCAGCTGGAGCACACCCACCCCCGCCAGATCTAAATCACGGGGGGCTGGAGATAAAGGAAGAAGGTGAGTATTGTGGCATCCCCAATCTGGTATGCCCCATTGGGTTTTGTTCCGCTTTTATTGATATCTGTGTATGGAAGTATAATTATAAGAGTACCCAGCACCCACCCGTGTTGGAACTCCGGTCACTGGCACTTTCGTGTTAAGTTTGCACCCTTCTGTCATCAGTCACAGGGGCACAGCAACACCCTCTCTAGTCACTGCAACGCCTGCCCCGCTTTAGTGAATGAAGCGGGCTTGGCCACGTCCCTGTCACTGATGGCAGAAGGGCGCAATCCTGACACAAGTGCCAGTGCCACTCCTCTACTGCTTTTTCTGTTAACAAATGGTTGTTTCTCCGCTGCGGACTCCATTCACAAATGGCCGGTGCGGGCACGCACCCTGCTAGAGAGAAGCGCGAGATGCGGCCACGGCCCGCCATGCGCCGTTGGATCAGGATCCAGGTAAAGTTTCTGGGCGTCCTGGGGGGTTTCACACAGCGGGGCATCCTGATGTTGGATGCCCCGCGGGGAGGGATTGGATCAGTGCGGGAATCTTATAGATTCCCGGGCCGATCACGCTGAGTGTTGGTCCACTTTAAGTTCACTGATCATACTACAGTGATTGGACTGATCAGGAACAATGACGAGAGGGCCTACAAAGAGAAAGTACAGAAAAATTGAGAGGCGGTGCATAGTGAACATCTTGGTACTGAATTCTTATAAGACTTGAGGTGGTGGTTGACTTCAGACAGGCCAAAACTGTAACTCCTGTATGTATGGGGAGAAAGAAAGTAGGGTCTAGAAAATGAAGATTCCAGGCGTTGGGTTTTGTTCCGCTAAAATAACAGAACTAAGGGGCACATCTGAAACTAGTAGGAGGGAAGATCGGGGCAATGTTAGAAAATATTTACAGAAAGAGTAGTAGATGCTTGGAACAAACTTCCATGCCTGGGATACACACACATCTATCCTAAGATATACAGTATACAAATAAGGGCAGACTAGATGGACCAAATGGTCTTCTGCCATCAACCTTCTATGTAAACATATGTTGCATCAGTATAACGTTTCTCGTTGGGGCCCCCCTTCCAATGGACCAGGACTTATAAAAAAAAAAGAGGACTAAATCTTGACATGAGAAATTTCACTCTGTGCCTACAATGCAGTGCATTGGTGGCATTACATCTTGCTCTGCAACATTCTGTAGTTTCCTGTCTCCTAGAGTGGCGTGGGCACCTGAAAGGGAGGCAGTGATGTTGGAGGGATCCTCCTCTGGTCTGGCACTGCTGCAGCTCTTCAGTCCTCTGCTCCAGCAAGGACCCAGTGGAAGTACCTGAAGAAGGTGGCTGCAACAGTGCCGGACCGTAGGACGGAACCAAGGACAATGGCAGGGGACCAGCAGAGATGGGTCAGGAGGTGGCGTTGAATGTGGCCCTTTCATTTCACGGCAACATACTGCAGGTAAAGTGCAATACATGTGCTTTATCTGTGATGCCCATAGGGCTACATTTCAGTCAAACCACAGCATACTGAAGGGAAAGGACCCCTTCACTTTAATGGGCTAAGTTTTTCTTCCACTTGTGACACTTTGGAGTAATTCTACTCAACGTGATGCAAATGGCTAGGTGCGAACAGCCTTTAGAATGTTGCATTGCAGAACCACTAGGTTTAAAGTCCCTGTCCAGGCAAACACTAACTTTCACCCCTTGGGAACAGTGTAAAATTAGCATCTCAAAATCTCTGATTATATGTACTCTAAAGCGAAGCAGTTTTCTTTGCTTGATTTTCTGGTCCTGGATGAGCTGGAAGGGACATTTTATGGCGCATATTTGGGTCCTGAGCATGCTCTGCTGTGGTCAGAAATGAGGGCAAATTTTGAAAGCCCTGCTAGATCCTACCTAGCATTACAGGAAATGGAGGAGAGACACATGAGACAGACATAATGTATGTTGCTTTCTGCCTTATTATTGCCATGGGTTTACAGTCCCTTTAAAAAGAGGTTCTCGGAAGCTATACATTTACTAAATCTATGACTATGACAATTACTAAATAATCTATGACAATGACTATGATTAAGGACTGGAGATAGGAGTCCGAAACGCGTAAGTCGCCTATACTGTATATATGACTTTCCAGGACTTTGATTACTACTGATGTTATTGGCTTTTGATACTCCTTGGAGATGATTTTAAACACATAATTAAAAGTGACGTTTTATGAGAAGAGGAGTGCGGACCATTTGCTTTGCTTTACATTTAATTACTAAATAATCACTAGGCCGCTCCACAACTGAAGCATCATAGGTTTCTAAAATATATAGGCACATAAACTGTGTTCTTAGGTAAATTCTTAGGTAATGATCATATTGTGTATATACTGTACCCCCATTGACTTCCCTTATTCTAACCCTCCTTTGTAACCGGTCGGAAAGAATGCAGTCAACCTGGTGATTGAGTACACTCTGGTCCATACTAACCTGCCAGGAAACTATGTCAGGATTTTATTTGTAGATTTTTCAATTGTCATTGTGTCCATTCTGAGCTCATCCTGTACTGTCTCGTATGGAGGTGCCACCACAAGAGACAAAGAACATCTAAGAAGGATAACCAGATCTGCTTAGAGAATTATTGGTGTACCTCTTCCTGGTGATTGAGTACACTCTGGTCCATACTAACCTGCCAGGAAACTATGTCAGGATTTTATTTGTAGATTTTTCAATAGCATTTAACACTATGGATCCTCATATTGAGGATTCTGTTGATGGTTGTCCCACTTTCCATCACCAAGTGAATAAGTAGTTTCTTGATAGGCAGGTCCCAACAAGTAAAACTTGGCCCAATTTTTATCTGCCAAAATAACCAGCACCGGTGTACCTTGGGGATGTGTACTTCTCCCCATGCACACAAATGACTGTTGTTCTACAAGCTCTTCCGTAAAGATACTCAAATTTGCTGATGATACCACATTTGTTGGACTGATCAGCCATGACGATGGATCTGAATACAGGTCTCAGGTAAATAACCTAGCCTCTTGGTGCTCAAACAACATCAAACACCAAAAAGACAGTTGAGATACTGATAGAATTCTGGCACTCCCACTGGGAACCACTTCCCATCAGCATCAAAGGGGAGGTGCTAAAGATTGTACTGGACACCAAATTCCTGGGTACCAACATCACTCAGGATCTGAAATAGAACAAACACATTAGCTTTGTTCTTAGGAAAGCTTAACAGAAACTTTTCTTCTTACGCCAACTGGAGTAATATGAAATGGCAGACAACATCTGGGTTTATTCTACAATGCAGTCATTGTGTCTATTCTGAGTTCATCCTGTACTGTCTGGTATGGAGGTGCCACCACAAGAGACAAAGAACATCGAAGAAGGATAACCAGATCTGCTTAGAGAATTATTGGTGTACCTCTTCCTTCATTGGAAGCACAGTACAAGTGCAGATTTGCTTCTTATGCAAAAAATATCACGCATGACCCCTCCCACCCAGCTCACAATTTTTTTCAGACTCTTACCCTCTGCCCACAGTTATAGAATCCCCCCATAAAAACTGCCAGACACCCCAATAGCTTCTTCCCTTTGGCCACCAAAATATTGAACTTGAGCTTGTCACTGTAGATTGAAGGTCTATCTTGAACATGTCATAATTATATGATTGTAATGATGGCTGTAGGCTTCTAATAATGCCTGTCTAGTGTCTTCATGCCAAAAATAATTCCTTGTGTGTACCTTGCAAATAAACAAATCTGAATCTGAATGCTTCCACTGTAACAGGTGATTTAATTAGAAGACTTGGCAAAATTGCACAGCAGTAATGACCTCCTCAGAAAAGAACACTGCCAGAAACCGTTTAGCTGCTGGAAACACAAGTTTGTGATCCCCTTATCTGCAGATTTTAATTAGAGCAGATGGGGTTAAACTGGGGGAGAAGCATGCTGTTGGCATCTTAGCCTGCAGGACTTTTGGGTAGCCTGAACAGGGACTTTAAATGCTTTGCAAATATCCCCATAGACAGCTCCATAGATCTGCTCAAGCAACAGGAACAACCACCCTATAAGACTCTTGGGTGGTGGTCTACCTCTTTATGTGTGTGAAGCCCTGGGGGTCACTAGATCGACTCACCTCTTCCCCATGCCCTCGCTACATCCCAGTTATACCTCTAGCTTGGTGTCTACCCATGCCATGACTTTCTGAATGGCTGGCATGGGACCAGACCACACATAGCTAGATGTGAACGGAAATGTAGCCAGTGGCGCTCTGAGCTCCACCCAGATTATGTTTTTTCTCTGAGCGGCAAAGGAAACCTGAAAAAAAAACAACAGGTGGCGCATATTTGTTTATGAGTGATCAAAGGATAAACACAATGGGGCATCCCAAATCAGGATGGATTTTGTCCAGACAGGGCCTTGAACCCACCTGTGCTTTGGTGTAGACATCAAGGTTTGTGGTTTTAGGATGCCCCAACGTTTCAGTGCCCTTAGTTTCTTTTCTATTAATCTTACTGGTAGATATCTGGCACCTTACATATCCTTCTGAAAGAACGTACACCTATCCTACAGTATAAATAAATTCCCCCTAAATTTAAAGCAGCAGTCACTTCAGAATAGCCAGCCCCCCCCCCCCCCCCCCCATGCCAGTTATGAGATTGATTTTGCACACATTTGCTGCCAGTTTCCCCGAAGCTGCCACTGATTCCAGGGGAATGGGCAGCCAGCATGATTTAGGTAAACCTTGGTATTTTTTTTATGTGCCAAATTATTCTTTGTGTTGGCCAGGGGGTGGCTGACTGGACTAGTGCTTTTATATTTGGGAAATGTCTTACTTACCCTAACCTAAAACTTTTTTAAAGTCCTGTCAAGGCAGAAAAAAGAGCAAACACACATATTCACCTTTCACCCCAGAACTTGCTACTCGGGTTACAAAAATATGTAGTGGCCCACAAAAGCAGTTCCCACTAATGAAAGAATTTGAAAAATATGAACGCCTCTCAGATTTAAAAAACATTTTGATAAGTATTTGTCACTTTGCCACAATCCACTATTTCACAATTAAAACTGGCCTTCCCCTTTAGATGGGCTAGGCCTGCCATCACAAACCTCTGAAAATATTTCAGCAAACATAGATGACTGCTATAATCTCAATTTCATTTTGATTTTAAATAGTATTAAACAGGACTTAAGGTGGACCTCTAGTCAAAAAAGAAAGTTTAGTCAATTGTTTTCCCTCTTATGATCAGTGGCATAAGCAGTTTGAGAGGGCTTAAAGGATTTTGACTTTCCTAGGTTTTGTTCCATTCCCTGTGTGAAACATTGGTCCAATGGCGCATGCACAAGTGCTCAGCCAATGGGAGCTGTTTGCTATGCTTACATGTTTTGGCACTCTCTGGCTATAATGCTTTCATTGACTATAATGCATCTCTGCCCGTGCACACAACGCTGGGGATCATTGACAATAATGAGAGCCAGTTGCTGAAAGACGGCAGTTCAGCTGGTGGCTCTCATTGGACAAGAGCCAGCATGTGCGCCGTTTGACTGGGGAAAGGTGTGTGTGTACAGGTGCCCTGGGGGGTTTGACACAGTCAGTGGCTACTATTGGGTTTTGTTACGCTTTAACCTCATGCAGGTGTTGTGGAATGGCATAAAGATGAATCACTTTTGAATTACATGGTGGTGGCCATCTTACCACGAACCTGATAGTCCTACTTATACATGAGAATTAGGGGGGTGCTGTACCAAAATCACACCAAATTGCGAGAAAATACCATTTTGTGAGTACTCACCTGAAAAATGGATATTGTTGGTGTGCCACACACCCCGCTTCACTTCTTAAATATTCATTACTCATGGGTTAATCACCTGCAGGTGACGTAGTGCAGAGAGGAAGTCTTGTAACGAGCCCCACCTTCCGGCCTATATATACCTGGTACCTCCCTTCAATCACCAGTATAATCAACAAAGCAGTAATACAAGGTACCAGTATTCCACCAGTAACCTCAAAATCAAATTTGATATAAAAAAGGCTTCACCATATAAAGGCTTCGGTAATACCGAAAAGGGCGGGTGTGAAGCGGGGTGTGTGGCACACCAACAATATCCATTTTTCAGGTGAGTACTCACAAAATGGTATTATTCTTGGTGTGCCACACACCCCGCTTCACTTCTTAAATATTCATTACTCATGGGACATCCAAAAGCAGTGTCCACAAGGGCTGGGCAACTCAAGGCCAGGTGAAGCAAAACTTAAACGACTGCAGTCTGCAGAACTTTGCGGCCGAAAACAGCATTCGCTGAGGCCCGCACATCAACTTTGTAAAACTTAGAAAAAGTGTGAACAGAAGACCAAGTGGCGGCCTTACAAACCTGTTCAACAGAAGCTTGGTGCTGAAAAGCCCAAGACGCCCCAACAGCGCGAGTGGAATGAGCAGTAATACGAAAAGGGGGAACTCTTCCCTTAGCAGAATAGGCCGCAGTAACGGCCTGACGTATCCACTTGCTAATGGCAGATTTGGCTGGTGCCAAACCCTTCCTAGGCCCATGGGGCACAACAAAAAAGGAACCCGTCCTACGGAAAGGAGACGTGACAACCAAGTAGCACTTAACACAGCGTACTACATCCAAACAATGCAAACCCCTCTCTTTGTCATTCTTAGGATTAGGACATAAGGAGGGAAGAACAATATCTTGGTTCAAATGAAAAGCAGAAACAACCTTAGGAAGAAAGTCTGGCTTGAATCGAAAGACCACCTTATCCCGATGCTTCTCGAAGTAGGGCGCCTGAATAGACAAGGCCGCCAATTCCGAGACACGCCGGATCGAAGTGATCGCTACCAAGAAGACAATCTTCTGAGTCAGGGTAGATAAAGCAATCCCTTGCAAAGGCTCAAAAGGAGGAGCCTGAAGAGCAGAAAGAACCAAATTCAAATCCCAAACCGGGAGTAATGGTTTCCTGGGAGGCCGCACATGCGTAACCCCCTGGAAAAAGGTTTTAACTAAAGACTTAAGCGCAACACGCTTCTGAAAAAAGATAGATAAGGCAGAAACCTGCCCTTTCAACGTACTTAGCTGAAGACCAGAGTCCAGCCCAGATTGTAAAAACTCCAGAACCCTGGGGACCGAAAATACCCTACAAGGAAAAGATCTCATCTCGCACCAAGCGATATAGGCTTTCCAGGTCCTATAGTAGGTGACAGAAGAAGACCTCTTTCGGGCACTGATCAAAGTCCTAACGACAGAATCAGAAAGACCCTCTTCCTTTAGGATGGAGGTCTCAGCAGCCAGGCCGTCAAAGCTAGCGCTGGTAAATTGGGGTAATACAATTGACCCTGAGTGAGCAAATCGGGCCGAAGGGGCAGAACGACCTGGTCCACTGCCAGCCGAACGATGTCTGCGAACCACACTCGCCTCGGCCACCTTGGGGCCACGAGGACGGCGGACACCCCTTCCAGAGCCAACTTCCGAAGCACTCTGCCTAGCATGGGTGTCGGAGGAAACAGGTACAGAAACCCCAGATCCCCCCAGCTCAGGGACATGGCGTCCACTGCCAGAGCCAGAGGATCCTGGGAGAGCGACACGAAGTTCGGGAGCCTGTGATTGTGACGAGAGGCAAACAGGTCCACCTCTGGAGTCCCCCATTGGCGACACAGTGAGCGAAATACCCGAGGATGGAGGGCCCATTCTCCCCGACGGGGAGAGCCCCTGCTCAAGCGGTCCGCTTTCAGGTTCTCCACTCCTGGGATGTATACCGCCGAGAGACGAGGAACATGGGCTTCTGCCCAGGTCAGGATCAGGGACACCTCCCTGAGAGCACTCAGGCTGCGAGTCCCTCCCTGATGATTGATGTAAGCAACCGCTGTTCGATTGTCTGAACGCACCTGGACCGGGAGGCCCAGAACGTGCTGAGTCAGGAGAGTAAGCACCCGACGGATGGCTCTCAGTTCCAGAATATTGATGGGTAAGAGGGCCTCCCGAGGTCCCCACTGCCCCTGGAACTGCAGCTCCTTCCAGAATCCGCCCCATCCCGACAGACTGGCGTCCGTGGTGACAATTTCCCAAAGGGGGGCCAGAAAAGACCTGCCCTTCACGAGATTGGTCGAGACCAACCACCACTGGAGGGACTGCCGGACCCGGGAGGACAACTGGAAGGGCTGATCCAGCGACCGAGGCTGCCGGTCCCAAGACGCCAACAGATAAAGCTGAAGCGTCCTCGTGTGGAATTGAGCAAAAGGAACTGCCTCGAAGGAGGCAACCATCAACCCTACCAGCCTCATCCCCAGACGGATGGACGGTCGAGGATTGGAGAGTAGGACCCGAGCCAACTCCTGAATTAAAAGAATTTTGGACTGAGGGAGAAACACTCTGTGTTGATAAGAGTCTAACCGCATCCCCAGAAAGGACACCACCCTGGCCGGAGCGAGGGAGGACTTGGAGAGGTTGATCACCCAACCAAAACTTTCCAGCGTGGAGAGCACCACCCTGGTGTCCTTCTCCGATTGATCGGGTGACGGAGCCATGATAAGAAGGTCGTCCAAATAAGGTACGACACGAATGCCCCGAGCTCTGAAAATGGCCATGACCCCTGCCAACACCTTGGTGAACACTCTTGGCGCTGAGGTAAGGCCAAACGGAAGTGCCACGAACTGATAATGCCGATCCTCCATCATGAATCGAAGAAAGCGTTGATGAGGGAGGCAGATGGGAACATGCAGATAAGCATCCTTGATGTCTATAGACGTCATGAAGTCCCCTTGCCGAAGAGAGCCGACGGCAGTGCGCAAGGTTTCCATGTGAAACTTCCGAAAACGGATGAACCTGTTGAGCAACTTCAGGTCCAGGACGGGACGAACCGACCCATCCCTCTTGGGGACAGCGAACAGATTGGAGTAGAAACCGAGGCCCATCTCTAAACGCGGTACCGGCCGGATGACCGCCATCTCTAACAGATTTTCCACCGACGCCAGGAGCTCCTGTGCGGCCGAAGGATCGATGGGCACCCGAGACCGAAAGAACCGTGAAGGAGGGCGAGACTCGAACTCCAGTTTGTAACCGGACGACACTATCTCCTGAATCCACCTGTCCGGAACCTCCCGGTTCCAAACCTGGGAGAAGTGTCGCAATCGTCCCCCCACCCGCACGGGTGAGGGCGGCCCCTCATTGCTGAGTGGGCTTACCCGCAGGTTTGGGCTTGGAGCCCCAGGACTGGGCGGGACGGCCACGGCCCCTTCCCCGCGTCCAACCTGTACGACTGGTAGAGGGAAGGGAAGTCCCCCTACCCGCTCTGTATCCTCGAAAGGACGGCCTACCAGAAACAGCCCCTCTAAAGGGGCGTCGAGGCCTCCTGCGTTGTGGCATCTTGCCATCCTTTGCGACTGAATCAATTTTCTCCCCGAAGAGCCGCAGCCCCAAAAAGGGGAGAGCTGTGAGCACCCTTTTAGAAGCTGAGTCCGCCGACCACTGACGCAGCCATACTGACCTACGAATAGCGACCAGCATCGCCGCTGTCCTGCTACTCATAGCCAGCGCATCGTCCTGAGCGGATAGAACGTAAGACACAAAAGACTCGCACTGCTTAAGCGCAGCGAACTCATCACAGGCGGGATTGAGATCCTCGCATAGCCCCTGGATAACAGATCTTACCGCTAAAAGAAGAAGGGCCGAAGCGCACAAGGGGCGCATTGTTGACCCAGCATAAACGAAGCCATAGCGGGCAAACTGGTCAATCCTACGATCCTCCCCATCTTTAGGGACAGAGGTCTCAGCAGACTGTACCATAGCGGAGCTAGCTAACCCTAGCACAGGGGTATCGACTTCAGGAGGGACGGACCAAAGCTTCAGCAATTCTGGCGGAAAAGGATAACGCTTTTCCCAACTGGGAGGGATTCCAGATAACCGTGTGGGATGTTCCCATTCTTTTAGGACCACCCTCTCAAAGTGGTGCTGTCTGGGAAAAACCAAACGCGGCTGAGGCTCTTCAAACAACTGGCCCTTTGGCCGGGTGACAGCCTCAGGCGGATCTAAATTCAAAATTTCAAACATTTGTGCCAGCATGGAGGGGGTGTCAAGGGCAACCCCCGCCGACCAATCGCCAATCGCATCAGCCTTAAGCTGACCTGCCGGCTCATCTGACTCCAAGAGGAATTCACCCTCATCCGGGGAGCCATCGGACCATTCCACAGGCTCACATAATTCGTCCTGAGGAGCCGAAGAAACCGGAGTCAGGCGCTTCCGTTTTGCAGAGGCCTTTAGCCCCGCTTTAACGGGCAATACTTCCCGAAGATTGGCTGATTTTACCACCACCTCGGATTGCGAATCCCCACCCTTGACAATGTCATGCGGGGTCCGGAACAGGGAGGGAGAGGCAGGAGATGATAGAGGTTGCGACGGGTCAGCCGCCGGATCAACAGACTGACGCGCAACAATCTGCCTTGCACAAGAAATGCAAATAAAAATATCATCAGCAGGGAGCGCAGCCCCGCATTTTACACACCCCCTGGACGGCTCTGACGAGTCGTTTCCGGTAGTAACAGAAGCCTCCATATTGGTGATTTATGGTATCGCAAATACTGGGACTTTTAAGGCATAAGCCAACCCGGGATGCCCCTTTATAAGTATGTCCCGGAAGGGAGGGATTTATTTTTTATATATATATTATTTCTTTTTTTTTTTTTTTTTTTAAGAGAAAAAGGTCCCCTTTAACAGTCTCAAAAATAAATATACATACATATATATATATGTATATATATATCCAAAATGTGCAATATTATATCAAGAAAGACTAGCCAGGCAATATAGAGCCGGAGGCCGCAGTAAAAGAGGGATCCCAGGATCTGAAAGGAAAGAAAAAACAAACCATCAGATCCCTTGTGAGAGAAATAAAGCAGCATGTTCACAATAGTTCAAACAAAGAGAGTGCCTCCTTAAAAGTCAGCCCCACCAAAGCGAGACCGCTTACCTGTCACCGACGCCAGGAGCCAGACCGGAGGGACATGTTGCCAGCCGCAGCACACAAACTCATGTGTTGCTGCAGCGCGCGCCCCCCCCACGAGACCTCTTTTCACCGCAAAAGAGGAAGTGAGGCTGAGGCCGCCGAGCGCCGCTTCCGCCGGCGCCGCTTTCGCCGGCGCCACGCCCCCCCGCGTCACAGGGAGCCGCCCTGCTCCAATCCATGGGGGAATGCCCCCAGCTGCGCTGGCTGACACCGAGCCGGCGGAGGAGGGGAAAAAAGAGACACAGGCGCAGCCACACAGGCTGCCGCACGGAGCAGCGGGAAAGGAAGGGAGGCGGGAGGGAACCAACTGAGCGCGGTCCGCTGCCCCGCCCCCATAAAGCAGACCAAAAACACTGGCCGTGCCTAAGCATCTGCCCGGAGCCCCGGCCAAAACACAGTTACTATGTAAGAGTGAACACACAGAAATGACACACAGTGAAAACATCATACAAGATACACAACCCTCCATACCCCCCCCCCCCCCCCCAAGTGAAGGGAGAAAGGACCGGAGCGGGGGAGAAAGGGCTACGGGGACCCTCGGGACAGGGGCATCCCATTTCCGGATCACCATGCCGGACTGCCGCATTGCCCCCACAAGAGGGGGATGAGCGGAGGAGATAAGCTCCTAGGCACCAATTGTGCCATCTACCAATTACCCGGTGAGCAGCCTAAGCTGGGAGGCTTCCTATCCACCATAGAGGTATACAACTCAAACCGGGCAGAAATAGACCAAAAGGGGGGTGGCGGGGTAAGCCCCGACCTACCTGTAAGCAGGAAACTTCCAACCTCTGCTAGTCACGCAGAGAGAAAAATACTGGTGATTGAAGGGAGGTACCAGGTATATATAGGCCGGAAGGTGGGGCTCGTTACAAGACTTCCTCTCTGCACTACGTCACCTGCAGGTGATTAACCCATGAGTAATGAATATTTAAGAAGTGAAGCGGGGTGTGTGGCACACCAAGAATATATATGCCTTAGAAACAAGGAGGAGCTTGACTTCAGACACGCAAACACTGAATAATGCAGCAAAATAAATCCATGTGGGGGAAGCTGTAACAATGTACAGTATCTCTATGGCAGCAGCCAGCTCTTTTTTCCAGGCTGACCCCTTTGTTTTATTTGAAATAGCGTAGGTGATCTCCGATTGGCCCAGACAAACTAACCCAGGTGATTTTCTGCTGGCCAACTTAATTTGCATGGGAATGCACACATGAAACTAAACTCAGGCCAAAAGCTACCAAGCCCAGTCTTCAAAACAAAGGAAGGTCTTCCACCATGCTGCATATTAATTAAGGCACCCACTATGCTGGATAAACAAAAAAGGGCCATCTTATATACAGTACAATTTTTTGGATAACATTTTTACTATTTCTTTGGGTACAAATAGCGTTACAGCCTTATGCATACATACAAGCCAAATAAGAACATAAATATGTTAAAAAAACACACACAACTTTATTTTCATTTGTTCCTAACATTTCACGTTTAATTTAATAAATATCTATTCTCCATTTTTATTATAACAATTCCAAAAAATACATATTTGTAATTTAAAATTGATATCCATGCAAACTATGTGCCACATATCAGAGAAAATAAATACAATTTTTGTTCGTACCTTGTAAAATGGTTTTCCCTTAGCTGTCCATTCAGGAACACTGCGGCAGTGTTAACTACCCTGTTTCCCCGAAAATAAGACACTGTCTTATATTAATTTTTCCCCGGAAATATGGCACAGCGTGAGTCTCCTCCACCTCCCTGGAGCTCCCCCCTTACGTGCCCCGTCATTACGCCCCCTAGTGGTTACAATACAATTTTCGGGGGATGACTTATATAACGATATCCTCCGAAAGCAGACACTAGGCCTTATTATCGGAGGATGTTTTATTTTCGGGGAAACAGGGTAGTAGCAGGAATGGAGTAGAGCAGGAAGCAAGCTTCTCAGATAAAAAGAAGCTTCTCTTTATAAAAAGAAGTGAAGTTGTGAATCAATGCCCAAGTGGCAGCCTTGTACATGTGTTCCAATGAAGGCTGATGCTGGAAGCCTAGGACGCACCCAAAGCTCTAGTAGAGTGAGCTGTTATTTGAAAAGGGGGTTCCTTACCTCTAGCAGAATAGGCTTGATGGGAGAAAATAGGCCATTGGAACTGATTTATTATAAACGGTACATGACGGTAAATGACTGTTTCTTTATGTGGAGTGGGAGCTGTGAAACATTGAAAACATTCTTGGAAAAACTAAATGATAACGAGTGGAATATCTCATTAAAACCACAAGTAAACAAGCAGAAAATACAATTACTGGATATATTGGTATAGAAAGAAGATGACAAACTAAAGACCAAAACATATTTTAAAGAAACAGACAGAATGGATACATACTCACTCAAAGTTGCCATCACCCGGTATGGATTGGGTCAGATAAAATGTAGTGACAATAATGTTTTTATGAACAAGCTGAACATATGAAAACAATGTTCATACAAAAAGAATACAAGGAACAAAACACTGACAATACAGAACCGTTTTTGAAGAAAACCTGCAAGAACAAATGACATAGAGAGATGAACATATAGTACAGAAAAAGAAGACAAAACCAGTGGGAGTACCATTTATTACAAAATTCAGTAAAGACTATAGAACAGAAAAACAAAAACATTAGAAAATATTAACAATGGATGCAATAATAAAAGAAATATTAGATGAGAAGCCAAAATTCATATATACAAGACCAATGAACATGGCACAGCACTTAGTAACTAGTTATTTAAAACCACTGGACTAACTGTATAGAGGGTAGGACTACTAGACCAAAATAGTTTTTCCAGCTTAAAAAGAATAGTTTGACCAATCCGGTGAACAATCAAGAATATATATTAAAAGAGGGAACTGCATGTAATGCTGAAGGTGTGGTATATTGCCTACAGTGCCCTTGCAAATTACTGTATATAGGACTGACTAAAAGACAATTTAAAATAACATTAGGCAAACATATTAGAAACATAAAAAAGGACTGATAACCCACAACCTATTCTCTAACTTATCTCAACAATTTGGCACTGGTATCCAGCACTGAGAACCTAACCATTGGATTATTGAAAAAAATAAAGCCAAACTGGAGGGACACTAACATCGTTAGGGAAATATCCAAACATATTGGATATATGAGCTGGAGTTGTATGTGTATCCATTCCCTGTTGTGTTTCCAAATGAAGTCTGGGAAGAAAGCCAAGAAACTTCTGAGGTCTAAAAATCTTTTTATTCATGACTATATATACACATTTCATACAGTCCTATATGCTTTTATACATTATTATTTTATCATTGTTTTGAACATTGTTTTTAAGGTTTAATATTTTAATGCGTTATATTATCCTATAAAAAAGCTTTCTGAAGTCAGGGAAATTGGTTTTTGAAAAAGGCCTGCCACTTTCACTAGTAGATCTTAGCTGAAGAGGCTTTTCTGGTCTAAATTAGACAGGAGAGGTCTTTATCTCATAGTATCTGGCATTCAATCGCCACACCGTCAAAGCTAGCAACCGTGAATTGGGATAAAACTGCGCTCCTTGTGACAGCAAAACTGGTCTGTCTGGAAGTCAAAGAGGCCGATCTGTCAGCCTGACCACAGCTGCGAACCAGGTTTGTCTTGGCCGATGAGGAGCAACTAGAATGGTTGTGACACCATCTAGGCTTACTTTTTGATGACTGAGAAAGCAGTGGGAAGACATATGCTAGCTAAAAACTGTTACCAATAAGTCACCAGAGCATCCAATGCAAGTGCTAGAGGGTCCCGGGAGAACTTGCAAATCAAGCAAACACTTCCGGATGAAGAGCCTGCTCTTCCTGATTGATTATTTCTCTGCAGAGAAAATCTGCTAAGGTGTTGTCTACACCTGGAATGTGTACAGTCGAAATGCTAGGAACCTGCTGTTCCGCCCATGCAATAATCATGGCAGCTTCCCAAAATGCAAAAATACAATTCTGTGAGTACTCACCTGTAGAATTGATTTTGCCGGTGTTCGGTCCGGGCTGTCCCAGTTATCCATATACGTGTGGGTAGTCCGCCACAAGGTGGCGCCAGTCACTGCAAGATACAAAGCTGTAACTCCTTCCAGCCTCCCATAAAAGGAACCAGTCTCCATAGCAACCCCAGAAAGTTAAAAAGCAGTAAATGAGACAGGCCGGGAGGCCAAGAAAAAACATGTTAACTAACATGCTACAGCATGAACTCTCTCCAAAAAAGATAAGGACAAAGGTCCGATACAAACGACAAAAGGACCGAACACCGGCAAAATCAATTCTACAGGTGAATATTCACAGAATTGTATGTTTCCCTGTGTTCGGTCCGGGCTGTCCCAGTTATCCATATACGTGTGGGGACATCCAAAAGCAGTGTCCAAAATAGGGCGGGATCCCCAGAGCGGAAAAGCATGTAGTTCATTTCACTACCGCCTAAAGCACCTTTCGGCCAAAAGCAGCATCAGCTGATGCCAAAACATCAACCTTGTAAATATTAGTAAAGGTATGAACCGAAGACCAGGTAGAGGCCTTACAAACTTGTTCAACAGAGGCCTGGTGCTGAAAAGCCCAGGAAGTACCAATAGCTCTAGCAGAGTAAGCGGTAACACGAAAAGGGGGATCCTTCCCCTTGGCAGAGTAGGCTTGCACCACCGCCTGTCTAATCCACCTACTAAGATTGGACTTGGCCGGAGACAAACCCTTCCTAACACCTTCAGAGAGGACAAAAAGAGAATCCGACTTTCTGAAGGATTCAGTCGCAACCAGGTAGTACTTAAAGTGGACCAACACCCAGGATTTTCACTATCCTGGGTGTTGGTCCACTTCCGCGGGGCAATCTTATAGATCAGCTCCCTCCCCGCGGGGCATCCGAAATCGGGATGCCCCGCTGTGTGAAACCCCCCAGAAAGCCCCTAAAATCTTACCTTATCGGCGACGGACAAGCGCCGGATAAGCCGCCACCTCTCGTGCGTCCCTCTTACAGGGCACGCCCGCGCCGGCCATTCACAAACGGCTGGCGCGGGTGCGCGCCCTGCTAGAGGGATGCGCGGGAGGCGGCGGCTTATCCATTGCCGATAAAGTAAGTTTTTAGGGGCTTTCTGGGGGGTTTCACACAGCGGGGCATCCCGATTTTGGATGCCCCGCGGGGAGGGAGCTGATCTATAAGATTCCCGGACCGATCAGGGGTGGGTGTTGGTCCACTTTAATGGCTCTGATCACATCCAAGGAACGAAGGGCCCTTTCCTTAGAGTTAGACGGATCCGGACACAGAGAAGGTAAAATAACCTCCTCATTAAGATGAAAGGGAGACACGACCTTAGGTAAAAAATCAGGTTTAAAGCGAAAAATCACCTTATCCTTATGCGGCTCAAAGTAAGGGGGCTTCATACAAAGTGCAGCTGGTTCTGACACCCGGTGTACCTAGGTGATGGCTACCAAAAAGACCACCTTTAGAGTCAGGATAGACAAGGCAGCATCGCACAAAAGCTCAAAGGGGGGACCCTGGAAAGCAGAAATCACCACATTCAAATCCCACACCGGTAATACAGGCTTACGCGGTGGAAGTACATGGGGTGCCTTGAGAGTGCCCAGCTGTAGAACCAAGGCTAAGCCGTGTTGTAAAAATTCCAAAATCCTAAAAAATACAACCTGTATACACCTGTAGAATTGATATTATTAGTCTACAGTACGTCCTGCTCCAGATAAGATTCATTACACAAGGGATTACCTCCGCCAGATGGCGCTGGACTGCAGAGACAGCGAAACTGGCTCCTCCCGGCCCCTCAAATACCCGGGACCTCCCACAAATTCCCAGCATTGAAAAGCAGTTAACGAGAAGCAGGGAGAATTAAAACAGAACCAAACTGGTAACTATAACAATGTTAACAATCACCATACAGGGAATCCAGGATAATGCAAAACCAAGGGTGGGGTGGACCAGGACGTACTGTATGCTCATAATATCAATTCTACAGGTGAGTAATCACAGAATTGTATTATTCTTAGTATACAGTACGTCCTTCTCCAGATAAGATTCATTACACATGGGACATCCAATAGCAGTGTCCATAAAGTAGGGTGGGATCCCCAAAGGTAACAACAGACAGGTCAGACCACTGCCGCCTGCAGAACATTGCGGCCAAAAGCAGCATCAGCTGAGGCCCTAACATCAACCTTGTATGAACAGAAGACCTTGGAAACTTGTTCAACAGAAGCCTGGTGCTGAAAAGCCCAAAAGGCACCAATAGCACGAGTAGAATGAGCAGTAAGACAGAAGGGAGGATTCTTCCCCTTAGCAGAGTAGGCCTGAATCACAGCCTGACGGATCCATTTGCTGATAATAGACTTGGCAGGTGCCAAACCCTTCCTAGGACCAGAAGGGACCACAAAAAGAGCATCAGTTTTTCTGAAAGGTGCAGTAGCCACCAGATAGTACTTCAGACACCTAACCACATCCAAAGAATGCAAAACACTCTCCTTAGCATTACTAGGATTAGGGCACAAGGAAGGTGATAGCCACCAAAAAGACAACCTTGAGAGTAAGAATGGCCAGGGCAGCCTCCTGCACAGGTTCAAAGGGAGCACCCTGCAAGGCAGACAAGATCAAGTTCAAATCTCAAACAGGCAACATGGGCTTACGTGGGGGACGCACATGAGTAACCCCCTGGAAAAAAGTCCTGATCAGAGAATGCTGGGCAAAGGACTTCTGGAAGAAAACAGCCAGGGCAGAAACATGAACCTTCAGAGTACTGAGTTGGAGCCCCATCTCCAACCCATGCTGCAGGAACTCTAGGATCCTGGGAATAGAAAACACATGACAGGGAAGAGACTTAGACTCACACCAATCAATGTAGGCACGCCAAACCCTAGAATAAATGGAATAAGAAGACTTCTTCCTAGCCTTTATCATGGTATCAACAACAGAGGCAGACAGCCCCTTCTCCATCAAGATGGAGGTTTCAGCAGCCAGGCCGTCAATGCCAGAGTTTGTAAATTGGGATGGCGTAAGTGACCCTGAGAGAGCAGGTCTGGTACCCTGGGCAGAGCGTACTGATCTACTGCCAGCTGCACCATGTCTGCGAACCACACTCTTCTTGGCAACCTGGGGGCCACCAGTATTGCTGGCACCCCCTCCTGAGCCATCTTGCGCAGAACCCTGCCCAACAGGGGGAATGGAGGAAAGACATACAGGAGCTGAAAGTCCTGCCATGACATTGCTAGAGCATCCATGGCCAAGGCCTATCAGTATCATCTGGGGCCCAGGGGTCAGAACCAGAATCATCATGACCCCTGGGCCTCTCATCAGATGACTCCGAGTCAGAGAATAACTCCCCTTCTTCCAAAGGGGTATAGCCAGACAGTTACAAAAACTCATCAGCTTCCATAGGGAAAAGAGTGACATCAGGTGTCAAGTGCCGCTTTTTAGCAGAGGCCTTACGTGCCAAGGTATTAGCAAGCAACTTATCAACACTAGCCAGTCAAGAAGACACATTAAGCTGAGATTCCCCACTAGTATGCAACTCAATGGGAGTCAAATTTAAGCTTGGGGGAGTAGGCGAAGCCATACGATGCGCAGGCCCAGCTGCTGGTAAACCAGGCTGCAGCGCAAGCACCTGCTGGGCACAAGGTACACAGACCCACACATTGTCAGCACTAGTAGGGGACACCCCACAAGCTACACACAGCCGGGCTTGTCCCGAAGGAACCCCGAGCACATTATCCTGAGACGCCTCCATATGGTGATTATAGCGGCACAATAGGCCGATAGGGATTCACGCTATAAAGCAACCCGGGATGCCCCAATAGCCCGCTAGGGAAGTGGGAGTAATTTACACACTGGGCCTCACAAGTTTAATAACTAAAAGAGGGAGTAGGGCCGGGAGAAACCAATAGAGGTTGGCCAGTCTGAAAGACATAAGCGAAGAGAACCCCGTGACATGTAACAAGACATAGGGTAAATAAAGCCGCCCGCGAGGGCACTCGCGGACCGCGGTAGGTAGATGCCAGTCACGCAGCAGCCAGATCCAGAGAAAATGGCGCCGGGTATACCTCGAGGGGCGGGCTACGGAGACAGTGACGCGGAATGCGCCAGCCGCGTGCCCCGCCCCCCCAAAGAGCGCGAAGCCGCACACGAGCAGCCAATAACGGCGCACCAGCGCCTGAGGTAACGCCGCCGCCAAGCGCGGAGCACAGTGTAAGCGCGCGTGGAAGCGCGCGTGGCAGCAGCGGCAAATGTAAAAAAGCAACCAGTGCAACCAAGTCAGAGCGGCGACTGACACCAACCAGAAAAGCATAATACCATAGGGCCCACCGATGAGCAAGGGGCAATATAGCGGGAGGGGCATCCCATAGAGGCTCACCATATGCCTATACCGCCTACCCTTTGGTGGGGGATTGCGGTGGATCAGCGCTCCTAAGCACCTGACAGCGGTGCTGCCTAGCATCACCCGACCAGCGCAGCCAAGGCTGGGAGGCACATTAATAATGGAACGGGTGGGAATAGTCCTACAGGGCCGCAGGCTAATAGCCCCGCTCACCTGCGAGAAGAGAGAGCCATCTTGTCCTTCGCAGTCCAGACTGCAGAGAAGATCTGGGGATTTGTGGGAGGTCCCGGGTATTTGAAGACCCGGGAGGAGCCAATTTCGCTGTCTCTGCAGTCCAGCGCCATCTGGCAAAGGTAATCCCATGTGTAATGAATCTTATCTGGAGCAGGACGTACTGTATACTAAGAATAAAGAATGTACAACAAGGGAAACTCTTGGATTCACACCAAGCAATGTAGGCATGCCAAACTCTGTAGTAAATCATGGAAGAAAACTTCTTGCGCGCCTGAATCATGGTCTGAACAACCTTAGCAGACAACCCCTTCTCCGTAGGATTGAGGTTTCAATAGCCAGGCCGTCAAAGCCAGCGTCCGTGAATTGGGGTGCCGCAGAGACCCCTGTGCGAGAAGCTCTGGGAGCTTGTGATTGTGTCTGGACGCAAATAGGTCCACATCTGGTAGACCCCAGCGGAGACACAGAGCGTGAAAGCTCTTGTTGCTGAGAGACCATTCCCCCAGACGAGAGGCCCCCCTGCTCAGGAAGTCTGCCTCCTGGTTCTCTACCCCGGGGATGTAAACCTCCGAGATGCAGGGAACATTCTCCTCTGCCCAAGTCAGGATCTGGGTCACCTCCTGGAGGGCTGGCTTGCTCCGTGTCCCGCCCTGGTGATTGACGTAGGCAACCACCGTCTGATTGTCCGAGCGGATCTGGATCGCACGACCCCCGAGATGGGGAGTCAAGTGAAGAAGCACCAACCGGATCGCTCTCAGCTCCAGGAGATTGATGAGCAAGTGGGCCTCCTGCGGCCCTGGAACTTCAGCGTTTGCCAAAAACCTCCCCCAGCCGGTCAGACTGGCGTCCGTGGTGACAATCTCCCAACGGGGAGTCAGAAAGGACTTGCCCACCGACAGATTTCTGGGGTCCAACCACCACAAGAGGGACTGTCTGGCCAGGGGGGGGGGGGGGGACAGTGAAAATTCCTGTTCCACGGACTCCAGCGTCCGATCCCAACCGGTCAACAGATTCAATTGAAGAGGTCTCATGAGGAACTGAGCGAAGGTCGCTCTCGGCCTGCTAAAGGGACTGAGCCGCAATCAGCAAATCGTCCAGATAAGGAAGAATAAGAATGCCCTGGTTCCTCAGGATAGCCATGATGCACGCCAGCACCTTGGTGAACACATGGGGGGCTGAGGATATTCCGAACGGCAGTGCCACAAAGTGGTAATGCTGATCCTTCAATGCAAACCTCAGGAACTTCTGATGTCCCTGAAAAATTTGGATGTGCAGATAAGCATCCTTGATGTCCACCGTGGTCATGAAGTCGCCCGGCCGAAGCGAGCTCACCGCGGACCGTAAGGTCTCCATGCGGAAATGTCTGACTCTGAAAAACTTGTTGAGACCCTTCAGATCCAGGATAGGTCTCAGCGTTCCGTCCTTCTTGGGCACCGTGAAGAAGCCTCGACCCCGTTCCTGGCGAGGCACAGGACAAATCACACCTGATAGCAGAAGGCGCAGAACGGCCATTCTTAGGCCCTGCGCCGTCAATGTGTTCTGGGAAATCCGCGACCGAAGAAATATTGAGGGCGGCTAACTGCCAGCTCTATTTTGTACCAGGAGAAAACCACCTCCTGAATCCACAGATCCGAGACGTGCTGTCTCCAGATGTGAGCAAAAAGCAGAAGCCGTCCCCCCACCCAGGTGGGTGAGACGTCCCCTCATGCCTGAGAGGGCTTGGCAGGGGGTATGGATTTATCTCCTCAGGAGGGATTGGGTCGGCCGCGAGACCTTCCTCGTCCCCAGAAATATCTGCGGACACCAGAAAATGAAGAGCCCTTCCTCCTTGAAAGGAGCTATAGGCAGATGAACCCCGAAAGGGCCGCACAGGCTTCCGTCGCTGAGGGAGTCTTCCATCCTTGGCCAGAAGGTGCAGCCTCTCCCCGAATAACCTGAGCCCCAGGAAGGGGATACTAGTGAGTGACAAAGAGCAACAAGCAGGGCCGAAGCCCTGGTGCCCAGCCGGACAATATTGTACATGGCCGAGACTACAAAAGCAATAAAATCCACACAGGCTTTGAGGTCTTTATACTCCTCCGCCCGCTTGCGAGACTTGGCAAAATCAACAAGGCGTCTCACCTTCTTCCTGATGGTCAAAGAGACGATGGCCGCGACACAGACAGGGCGAAGCCCAGCACCCACAAGGGTGAACGCATGAAAAGCCAGCTGATCCATGCGCCTGTCAGCAGGTCGCGCAAGGAAGCAGTATCGGGTGACAGCATAACCGTAGTGTTGGATAACCCTGACACAGGGGCATCCACAGCAGGGGGACGGGACCAGAGGCAAATCAGCTCCTCAGGGAAGGGATACCGCCTGTCCAGGCCCTTAGGCACCAATGGCAATTTGTTAGGTCTTTCCATTCCTTAAACACCATATTGGAAAAGTGGGCTGTTCCGGGAAGACAAGCCTCTGTCTCTCAGGCTGAAATAAATCACCCTGCTTCCTCTTAGCTGCTTTAGGAGGGACAATATGCAAAGTCTTAAACATAGAAGACAGCAACTTTTCCGTGTCGTCAGGGAGCCACATATCCTCGTCAGAGGAGGAACCAGGCTCACTGTCATAGCCGACCAACCAATCCCCTGAGGAAGCGGAGTCCTTCAACTCTCCCTCCTCCATGGAGTCCCGACCTCCAAAAGTATCATCATCGTCCGCAAAATCCGAGTAACCCGGCTCCATGTGCCGCTTCTTACTCGTGGCCTTCCCAGTAGCCGTGCAAGATAACTGTCTCTTCAGGCTGGCCACCCGGTGTGTCAATCGGCTTTGGACCCCTTGCTAGTTTCCCCCACGCGGAGGGACGAATGCAGCAGCTGGGGTGTTGGCAAGGCCGCAGGTAAAAGAGGGCCAGGGGGGGGCGTGGCTTGACATGGCGCTGTAGAGACGCACGTGAGGGGAGCTCCGCACATACCTGTAGAATTCTGGCACTCGGGTGCTCCAGGAGAGCTGCTTTTTTTTGATGCCCAGGAAGGGGAGAGGCAGGGGAGCCACCAGGAAGCTCCGGGATCGCTCCATTCCCTCCTTCTTCAGCGCCCGGGAAGAGGGTCTGGCGCACGAGGAGAGAGGCAAGATGGCGGCGGGACATGCACAGTCGAATGGGGCCGCGGCCCCTCCCGCTCGTGATGCCCCACGCGACCCCGTACATAGGAGGAAGATGGAGGACGGTCGTCCCGGTGGAAGTGAGGCCCTGGGGGCCCCGACAGCTGAGGTGAGCGGCGGGCGCGGGTCGACGGGGAGAGAGGAGCCCCCCCTCTGCTGCCGCCGACGTCGGAGGCCGGCGATGACAGCTGCGCTCCGGCTGGTGCGGGAGCTGCTGCCCCTATACCACCAACGGAGGGAGAAGGCAAAGGAGCGCGAGCGGCGGTCGGGAGCTGCTGCCGGCGTGTGACAGCCCAGATACATTGCGGGGCGGACGGCAGTGCGGGAACTACCGGCGGAATACCCGGCGGCGCAGGTAAAAACACCTCCCTGGACCACGCAAATAACATGCCCAGTCGGGGCATGGTGAGGGATGGCCCACAGCTACTTGGGGCCCGTCCTGTGGAAGGGGGGGATCAGCAGCAGAGGTCTGATTGCAGCCTACCCCCGAGGGAGCACAGCCAGAGGCGAGTGGACGTGTCCAGGTCTCTGGAGGCGGACAGTATTTCCCCAGACTCACCACCCCATAGCTGGGATATGATCTATGCGTCCCCGGATAGTGGGAATGTGACGCGACTCTCGCCGGAGCCCATGACCTTCTCCCCAGAACCAAGGAGTACGCCGGGTGTCCCGACATCTCCGAGAAGTCCCCCCCCCGCTTTGGGGGTCCCATCATGATGGGCATGGCCTTGGCCCCTTGGCCGAAGGGGACTTGACTGGTTCCCCCCACCATGCAGCCAGTCGTGTTGAACACGGTGCACACAGCTTCGGGCCCAGTCCCGGTGCGGGTGAGGTGATCCCGCATGACCCGGCGCGACCGACCTATAGCCGCGGTCCCTGTCCTTCCATTCCACTGGATCTTTTGTTGCACGTGGTTGCGGAAGCGGTTAAAGTCAACATCAAAGAGGCCCTATGTGGTCTCCCTACCAAAGGTGACTTTGATTGATATGTCTCCAGGATGGAGGGGGCTTTTAAGAAAGAGCTGGCGACTTTACAGGGGCAGTGACGGAGGTCGCACTGAGAGTTGGCGGCGTGGAGAACTCGTGCGGGGCACTAGCGGCACGTGTGGCATCTCTGGTCCTGTCCGTGGAGGTGGTAGAAGAAACAGACGAGGTCGCTGATCCTGCCGTGCTGACGCCCAGACCCTCCCTGTGCCGAATAATCCCACCATCCTGTGATTTAAAGCTTGGGGGTGGGCGGCCGGAGCGGGCAAGGTGAGTGGTGCGGTGTTAGCAGTTTCCTGATTCTCTATAACTGATCTCTGTTGGTTTTTGTATTTGGAATTATTCCTGTACGATAACATATGTATATGTATGGCTGCTGACCGGTCCTGGTTGAGTGGGGTCCTCTGTCCGCGTGGTGGGTTGCCCCTCCCTTGATGGGGGGCCCTCCGCGTGGACAGGGGCTGCTGTTGTGGATGTAGGGTGACTGTGTCCACTGCGGTGCCCTGCTGGTCCCGATGTCCCTTCTCACGGTTTTCAGCCACTGAATCATCTGTACCCTCCCCGGTAATACTGACGCCTTTGAGTGCGACAGCTTGGAAACTTGCAATAAAGTGCGGTCCCTCCCCTGTGGATTGTGACCCCTGTCCTCCTCTCTCCCTAAAATACAGGTGCACCCCTCTACTGACGACTCCAGTCCTCGTGGAGGGGAAAACAGAAGCGGTCTGCTATCCGCCCCCATATCTGGGGAAATAGAGCGGAATTCCACCATCCTCCGCTAAAAAGCACCATCTCCGGAACACGTGTTTCGTGGACTACCGGTTGACTATTACCTAGTCTAGTTTTGTTACTTAATTGTTTGCTCCCCCGTCCCCGTGTCCCCCTAGGCCCTCATCGCTGCCCCTACTCCTAATCCCTTTCCCGATCACTCAAAACCCCGGAAGTTTTAGCAGCGACATCCTATTGTCACTTTTTCTCGGGCCCGGTCTATGGGCACTCAAACAGCATGGGCTCGCTGAAGGTTGTGTCCCTTAATGTGAAGGGCCTTAACACGCCAGAAAAAAGAACAATATTGTGGCAAGAGTTGAAGAGATATAAGGCGAAAATAGTCTTTATCCAGGAGACACACTTTAAAAGAGGGGCCTCCCCCAGGTTGAATAGCAGATTTTTCCCACACGTCTTCACCAGCTGCGCCTCGGAGGGCAAGAGAAAGGGGACGGCTATCTTACTAGCTAGAGACACCCCATTTACACTGCTGGATACCTGGGCTGACGACTCAGAGAGAGTGGTCATGGTCAAGGGTACAATTAATCAGAAGCGATACATCCTGATCTCGATTTACGCGCCCAACCAGGGTCAGGTTCGGTTCCTCAAGCAGACGCTGGATAAAGTGGAAAAATTTGCAGAGGGCGAACTGATCCTCAGTGGCGATTTTAACTTGCCAATTGACCCTCTCATCGACACTTCAGCGGGGAGATCGACGATTACCCAACCGGCATTGCGTTCCCTGAGGAAGAGACTGCATAGTCTGCAGCTGGTTGACATGTGGCGAATTAGAAACCCCACTGCCAGGGACTACTCATTCCATTCAAAGATCCACGGGACTTACTCCAGGATTGACTATCTTTGGGTCTCACATAGCATGCTGGAGCGAGTTTCAGGTGACAGCATTTACCCCACCTCATTCTCGGACCATGCCCCAGTTTACCTGGATCTAGATCTGGTAAACAGGCCCCTCTCCCCCTTTACTTGGAGGCTGAACGAATCCCTGCAGCAGAACTCGGTGGTGCTGCAGGCTGTCAGGGATGGTATTACCTCATACTTTAATGAGAACGACAACGGGGAGGTCTCGCCCCTGACCCTTTGGGAGGCCCACAAAAGCGTTATTTGGGGCATTTTAATTAGCTATGCCTCGCGATTAAAGAGGGAGAACACAGCTTTATTGGCGAGACTGACAGAGAGGGTCAATACCCTGGAGCTTTCCCACAAACAGACTGAGGCGGCGAGTGTACTCGGCGAGCTTACGCAAGCTAGAGTGGCTCTTAACGCCTTACTAAGACAAAAAGCTAAGCTTGTAATCAGGAAATGTAAAAGGCGATACTATGAATTTGGCAACAAAAACAGTGCTCTCCTCGCGAGAGCCCTCAAACAGCAGCAGGCCCAGAACTTTATATCGGAAATTGTTGATGACTCTCAACAGCGACAGCACACCTCTGAGTCGATAGCGGGCACATTTAGGAACTATTATGCGGGTCTTTACGGGTTACGTGGAGACACATCGGGGTTGAGGCAGATAGAGAGAATTAGGCAATACCTTGAGGACTCTAAGATGCCTAAGATCTCAGAGGAGGCCGCGGCCCTGATTGAAGCTCCAATTGGCGCGGGAGAGCTGGCCGAGGCCCTTAAACATACACCAACGGGCAAGGCACCGGGGCCAGACGGATTTACGTCTCGGTACTACAAAACTTTTGAGGCCTTGCTGGGCCCGCGATTGGTAAGGGCCTGGAACACAATATTGGATGAGGAGAGCCCGGGAGCTTTTTCTAGCAGGGAATTAGAAGCCCATATCACGGTCATACATAAGTCAGGTAAAGACCCGTTATCCTGTAAAAGTTATAGACCCATCTCCCTGCTCAACGTAGATATGAAGCTTTATGCTAAAATCCTGGCAAATAGGCTGGCACCTCTGGTCCCTCACCTTGTGCACCTGGATCAGACTGGGTTTGTACTCCGTAGAGAGGCCAGAGACAACGTTATCCGTGCCATTAATGTTATTCATGCGGCCAAAACCTCGGGGACCCCTCTGATGCTCCTCTCCACCGATGCCGAGAAGGCTTTTGACAGGGTAAGCTGGCCCTTCCTGAGAGAGTCTCTTCGGTACATCGGGTTAGGGGACAACATGAGATTGCTGATAGAGGCACTTTATACCACTCCCTCGGCTCGAATAAGAATTAACGGCCACCTCTCGGACCCGGTGTGGATCAGGAATGGGACCCGCCAGGGCTGCCCCCTATCGCCCCTCCTCTTTGCTCTGTCACTTGAGCCGTTCCTGTGTACAATTAGAAATAAAGATGACATTCGGGGACTTGACTCCGGTGAGAGTACCCACAAGGTCGCCGCCTACGCGGACGACCTGCTCTTTTTTATCACTAATCCATCCGTAGCCATCCCCGTCCTGATGAGGGAATTCGAGACCTACGGGAGGCTCTCATACCTAAAAATTAATTTTGATAAATCTGAGGCCATGAATGTCTCCCTTCAAGGGGATCTAGTTCGGACCCTACGACAGTCCTTCCCCTTTAGGTGGGCCAAGGCCTCATTGACATATCTGGGAACCCAGTTGCCATGCTCCCTGTACAACATAGTGTCCCTGAATTTCCTTCCCTTGGCCAGAAGAATCAGAGCAGATTTGGAGAGGTGGGACCTCCCTATATTCTCCTGGATGGGAAGGGTGAACATAATTAAGATGACGATATTGCCCAGGCTGCTATACTTGTTCCAGGCCCTGCCGGTTCGGATCCCTGCGGGTTTCTTTGCTGACCTTAACAGGTCCCTCTTGAGCTTCGTATGGAACAAGAAGCGCGCGAGAATTGGGAAACGCACGCTTTGCAGACCCAAGATCCAGGGGGGCATGTCTCTGCCAGACATTAAGCTCTATTGGGCGGCCTCACATCTACAGAGAGTTTGCGAGTGGGCGACATGCCGGGACACGAAGAGATGGGTTCAACTGGAACGCGCCGAGACCCCTACCCCAACGGACGTCTCGTTGTGGGGCAGGGTGGTCCTACCTCCAGACCTAAAAAGGCACCCGACTATCGCAGCAACATTATGGGTTTTCCAGAAGTACAGATCTTACTCAGAGATCTCTCCGTGGCCATCCCCCATGGTACCTATAATCACTAACCCACTACTGGCCCCTGGATCATCCAGAGCAGACCTCAGGGAGTGGGGTGGACTGACCCAGTTGAGGGCAGGGGACTTTATTACAGAGAGTGGTTGGACTCCGTTGTCAGACTTGAGAGCCAGATGGGAGAATGCGAACCTGGACCCTTGGACCCTGGTTAGGTTGCAATATTTTGTAGCGGGACAGGGATTTAAGAAAGACAAGTGCAGGTCCCATTCTGAACTCGAGAGGATTTGTCTGGGTGAGGTGCCAAACGACCATCTGACCTCCAAATTGTACTCGTTATTGGCAGGAGAGGGGGAGAACCCTCCGGCGTTCTGGAGGGAATGGGAGGTCGACTTAGGGATTGAGTTAGATAAGGAGCAGAGAGAGAAGATTGCATCTCTTGCCCACAGATCCTCGATAGCCACAAGAGTACAGGAATCTAACTATAAGGTTCTGACCAGATGGTACTATACCCCCGACAGGCTTAATAGAATGTGTGCCTCGGTGGATCCATATTGCTGGAGATGTGGGGTCGAGCGGGGTACCCTGATACACATCCTGTGGTCCTGTCCCAAGATCCGTGCATACTGGGAGGGTGTGTTGGCCGTGGTCTCTCAGCTTACGGGGGGCCAGGCCCTCACTGATACAGCTCAGATTCTGCTGCATTCGACGAATCTCTCCGTAAGCAAGTATAAGAAATCATTGCGGGTTCATTTGTTGAATGCAGCTAAGCTAGCGATTCCAAGATTTTGGAAGCAAAAAAGACCCCCCACGGTGAGGGACTGGGCCTCGGAGGTTTCAAGCATCGCGGAGATGGAGGATCTCACACTTTCTATGCATGATAGGGATGAACAGTATAGGAGAACGTGGATGCCCTGGTTAATCTACCAGGAGTCCGAGGAGTTTAAGCAGTTATTCAAGGAGCCAGAGAATCACTGAGTTAATATTGTACTGTTACACTGGCGTGTAGTACTTGGGGTCCGTCCCTGCTTCCCCTTTCTACTCTTGGTCCCCCTTGTGGTGGGTCTTTATCATAATTCCAAGAGGCCCAGTGGGCGACACGCGGTGAGCGACGTTGGCATCGTGGGCCCGGTCGAGGTCGCTCTGTGCCCAAAGGGAGCGGCCGCACTTGACGGCCTCTAAGCAGTGTTGAGATGCGTACCTGTAGACCTACGTGCCATATAGGTGATTCAGCTGCTATCCTGTCCTTCCCCACACTTGACCCGCACCCACCTGCCCCTTCCCCTTTACCCTATTGTGTAATGTATTGTAATGTATGGTGTATTGTAATTCCTTTATGTCTGTTTATATGCAAAAACCTTTAAATAAAGAATTTAAAAAAAAAAGGAGGGCCAGGGGCAGGGACGCCCGCCCTAACATGTTCCAAAAGTACACTCCCAGCGCAAGTGACACAAACCGTGCCGACCGCCCAGAGGGCTGGTACCGCACATGGAGCAGAGCTTCACCCGCCCAGATGGGGCCCCTAGCTCACTCTCCCCAGAAGCCTCCATTATGGTGATTATGGTGATAAAAATACAGGTTACAACGGCCCAAACCTAAGTGACCCCCAATTTTGTCCCTCTTTTTAGTAATCCCTCTTTAAGGGGAGAGGGTGCGGAGAGAGAGGGGGGGTGTAGGAGACTGGGAGGAACCACAACCCTCAGCTGGCAATGGAGGGGCGCACCTAGAAGACACAAGCGGAAGGATTCATGAGCATCCCACAGCACATGCACATAAAAAAATTACACAGATGAAAGAGGGACTCACGGACAGGCAGTGAGTGGTGAAACTGATGCCCGGCAGCCCGTGGGGACCCTCGGCAGGGTCCGCAATTGACAAAAAGAGCAGCACAGAAAATGGCGCCCAAGCATAGCAAAGACGCAACTCGAGGGCCCCCGCTGCAGGCACGAACAGGGACGCCATGCAGCGCCTAAAATGGCGCCGAGAGTGCAGGAAGGGGGGGCCCACGGAGGAGCCCCCCCCGGACGCAGAGCCCCGCACCACATGCCGAGGCCTCGCCTCAAACGCCACTCCCGCCCTCCCCCTCACAGCCTTAATATGGAGGAGAAGAGGAAGAGGTGAGGGAACGAGGGAAGGTGAGTATCCACACAGCTGCCAGCAACAACAATGTCTGAGGTAAAAATGAAGTAAAAGTGAGGTAAAAAGCACAACATATGTCAATAAAGCATGTGGGCACAGATAAGGGCATAACCCCAGGCAATTCTCCACACAGCTGCCAGCAACAACAAAGTCTGAGGTAAAAATGAAGTAAAAGTGAGGTAAAAAGCACAACATATGAAAATAAAGCTAGTGGGCACAGATAAGGGCATAAACCCAGGGCAATTAGGTGGTCCCCCCCCCCCAAATAGGCTCACCATCGCCTATGGCAGGCTACCCTTTATGGAGGGTCTGCGGCCCAGAGCCTAGCTCTGTGAATGCCCGACCCCGGCGTTCACCCTACCTTCATCCGTTCCCATCACCTGAGGCTGGGAGGCAAAACTGGGTCACAGGAACAGAGGCAATAGGGCGGCAGCAGCAGACAGGCTTAAAAATGCCCCGCTTACTGCCATGATTCCAGAGAGAGTTCTTCAGACGATCTTCGCAGCAGCACTGCAAGACAAATCTGGGGTTGCTATGGAGACTGATCCTTTTTATGGGAGGCCGGGAGGAGTTACAGTTTTGTATCTTGCAGTGACTGGCGCCACCTTGTGGCAGACTACCCACACGTATATGGATAACTGGGACAGCCCGGACCGAACACAGGGAAAATGTAAATATGCAATGGCCGTCACATTGTCTGACTGGACTCTGATGAGGTGGCCCTACAGACTGCTGGTCCAATGGGACAGGCACAGACATTGATGGGAAGTCAGTGCACGTCTTGTGACCATCGACCCTGAGCTATCAGTTGGTTCCTCACTCCTCCCTAACCACTCAGACAGGCATCTGTGGTATTCACGGTCCCTGAACCATCAGAAAGGTGCAACCCTGGCTTCAGGTTGGAGCCACCATTCCAGGCTAAACAGAGCAGAGAAGTGGCAAATATAGGGCAAACGTGACATGTATAGTCTCCTGTTGACCGCTTCAAAGAGGTTCTGTCAGAAGTAGAAGCAGTGAAAGCTTTGCAAGACAGGCAATGGGATCGTCCACCACAGACGGCCAGTTGCAACGCTAGATTCGCGGCCGTTATGTGCTCTAGGGGGTTATGTGCGGGGGGGGGGGGGTGCTCCAGCATTCTGGATGCCCCCCCCTCGACTGTCTTAAATTTCTTAAGACCATGGATGTTACATGTATGCCTGAGTCTACTTGCATAAAGTAAGAATGGTCTACTGAGGCACGACCCTCTTTTCTTATCTCCTTTTTCTATTCTATATTCCTTTCAATTTTGATCTTCCCATATATTTGTGCCCTTGCTTTTTTCTTCTTTCCAATGTCCTTTCTCTTTTCTTCTCGTAGATTTGGTATTTGTTTATTTCAATTTTCAATTTTGAAGCTCAATATTTAGGTTTAGGAGAGCATTTCTGTTAATATTGTTTATGTTTTAAACAGGGTTTAGACATTTCTTCTGTCTTTGACTACAATACCTTGTATTATGTGACATAATGAACTGGACGCAATTGGCATGGATCAAACATATCAGGCAAAGTCTTCATGAAATACATAATAGATTCCAATACTCAATGCTTTAGTATTTCACTCCCCTATGAGACAACCACCGAAAAATGAATGCGTTTACCAGAAATATTTGCTATTTAGTCTGACCTTTCCGCCTGTCCTTAATGTTTTAATTTGTTTTAAATGTTTGTCGGTTGTATGTGTATGGACTAGTTATATTTGTGATTCACACAATTTTTCTACTAAATAAAATGTAATATTTGATACTACTTGCGGGTGTGCGGCCGCATATATTGCCCCATAGGGACCTTTCTGGTGGTCTCATTGGTTGAGGGGGTAATCCTGATTGTCAGGGCTCCCATTGCAGCCCCTTTCTTTTCTGCCCTTAGCGAAATTCGACTTTGGGACACATGACCGACAGCAACCAATCAAGAGGCCAGATTTTGCAAGGAGTGCATGGGGCAGACCTAAGGACGAGAAGTGTTTGAATCTTTTATGTAAAAAAAATATAATTTTTGTCATGAACACCCCTGGTACAATAGTTTGATAAATTTTATGCACAGAGGCCCTATGTGCATGTATACATCAAAAAGGAGATCACAGATGCACACTATATACATGAAAATATGTAAAATGTGAACTGCATTTAGGCTTTAATAAAAGTAATGACACTTGAACTGCGGCAGCAAGAACCAGAGAAGCAGAGCAGAGGAGGGAGTGGGGGGTGTTACCGTTCTTGGTCCACTGAAGGGTGATTGAAGAATCAGGTCAACAGGGTGGAGACTGAAAGTTGAATGAGGTGATGAAGTGATTTACTCACTAAATAAAATGGACATAGCAGGAAGGAGAGTGCTGGAAGGACTTAATGTAAGGTAAGCTATTGATTATTTTTTAACTTTTGACTGGTCAAATCACTTAAAATTGATGCTCTGTCTACAAGGGAACTATGAAATAGCTGTGCTGTGCAGTAGTGTGCAGCCATTTCCAGGTAATCTTAGAGTTAGGGGTGTGGCAAAGATTTTGGTGCTCTATGTGCGCCTATCCTCCTGCCTCTATTTCCCAACTTCAAAAATTGAGAGGTATGCTCAGATTGCACAACTACTTGCCCTCCATTCCACTTCAGATGTGCCAAGCTGGGTGCAGATTGAATCAGATGTATGCGCGCCAATTTCAGTCAATAACCTTTTGTGGATTATGCCTAAATTTAGATGGTTATTACGAAACCCCATTGTTAGACATTCGCTCCAAGTGTGGGATGTTTCCCCCAGAGGCAGAGGACCCTGGTAGATTTAATACCTGGAAGGAGGCGGGCATACGGCGAGTTTCAGATTGTCTGCAATCTTCAGAAGTCAGTACATTCCAGATGATGAGCTTTTTTTCGTTTTCTGCAACTTTTTTTGAGACGCGCTGCTGTACGTATCCCAGAGGCAGAGGAGCAATCTCAGAGATATATCATAACTTGGCCTCAAGGGGTACGGATACATGCCCATCCTATACCAAAAATTGGCACCATGAACTGGGTAGGGAGATGGATCAAGAAAAATGTCGGAGGATGTGGAACGCTTCCTTTGGTTGCTCGGCGTCTGTGACTTTAATCAAGGTTAACGTAAAACTAATGGCAAGATGGTATATGGTCCCAGAGAGAATGAAACACATTTCCACCGAGTCCCAGGGGAACTGCTTCCGGGGGTGCCTCTCTCCAGGGTCGTACCGGCATGTGTGGTGGTATTGCCCAGTAGTTAGGTAATTTTGGTCAATAATCTTTAGAGTTCTCAGGTATGTGGTAGATCTGTGGTCAGAGACCCTTGGGTAGCTCTCCTCATCGCCCCAATCCCCCACAGTTCTAGACTGAAAAAGCCGTTAATGTATTATATCCTTTCAGGGGCTTGGAGGTCCCCCACCTTGAGCTTCAACGCCTTTAAAAACAAGGTTAACTGCATTATGGGCATGGAAAAAATGTCCGCCATTCATAATGGGATTTTGAAGCTGTTCAGGGAGGTGTGGAATCCTTGAGTTCGGAATTTTCTGCCTACAGATTTTGATGTAAACCTAATAAGCATCTGATCCTTCCTCGACCCCTTCCTTTACTCACCCCCCCCCCCCCCCCCATAGGGGTTATTTTTCTTTTAATTGAACTTTTTTAGTAACTCTTGAATCGATTTTCTTGTATGCAGTGAATAAGCTTCTGGTTGTGACTTAAGTTGTCTGTAACCTTTAAATTCTGTGTATGAACAGTATTATGCTAATAGAATAATGTTCAGAGTATACACAATAAAAAGATTGATAAAGAGGCACAAACAAAAAAAAAAAGTAAAAAATTGAAAGGTATGGTTCTTGTGAGGTGCCACGCCTTCTATCAGGACACACCTTCGACCAGCCCCCCCCCCCCCCCCAAGAAAACATCCTGCCACTGGGTGCAGGTAGGAAATACAAGGCTGTGCAGGGAAGTATGTGAGGGGGGATGGCAATCTTGAACCAGACCAACAGCCTGGTAGTTGGAAAGGTATGAGCCATTTTGAAGCTTCTTTTCCCAGCATGAATATGAACACTGTTTGTTGTATTGGTCTGGTTTAAGTCACTTTTGACTGTTGGTCAGCTTTTTAGTACAATAGCGTCCAACACCCATTTCCTAACAAAAAAGTGATGTTGGTCTGATTTAAGTGGCTTTCTCTGCCCCCCCCCTCCCCAGCCAGCACATTCCCTGAGCAAAACTGAAATGTTATTAAATTGGACCAAAACCCAGGATTCTGACTATTGCCGAAACCAACGGCGCATGCGTGGCCAGTTGTACAATCAGCCTGCTTGGACATCATGTCATCTAAGCCTTTGTCTAAGGCCAGTGGCTCCAAGCATGCTGATGGCCGCATCCCCCACTATCCTCTAACAGGGAGCGTGCCCGCGTCGGCCATTCATAAATGCTGCTAGAGGGATAGCGGGGATGTGGCTCACGCATGTGCCGTTGGACTGGGAAAGAAGGTAAGTGTATGGGCGACCTGGGGGTATCACACAGCAGGGCATCCCGATTTTGCATGCCCCGGGGAGGCGGGAATCGATCACCGTGGGTTTTGGTACACTTTAATATAAACTTATCAGCTAAAAGTGTTATGGTGTTCACAATATGTACATAACAAAGGCATCAAGGGGGTGGGGTGAGCCAGGGTTGGCATTATTATTGGACTCTTTTTAAGGGTTACAGATAGCAAATGCTGTTGAACCATTATGGTATGACTGCTATTAATTGTTTTGATGTCAACACTGTGGCTTTTAAACTATGTATTGGTTTTGCAGTGCCCTCTGCTGTTTAAAAAGCCTTCTCTCTAGTTTTGCAGATTTATCCAGTCATATAGTATATTTGTGTATTATGGATTGTGCAGCATGTTTCCATGTTTCTATATACTCCTTAAATATATGTACCAGTCATAGATTTGATCAGACCAAATGGAGAAAACCAGCCGGCCCATTATTGTATCCTTTTCTAGTTTTCAATTTTCCTGATAAGTAATCACATAAGCAAATATTTTTGTGCGTTAGTATATGGTATCAGTTGCTCCACTAGCTTGCAATCAATGCATTCTTTGCATGGCCCTATCATTGTACATAGGTATGCATTATCTTAATTCATACTCACTCTTATATTTACACAAACCATGCACCACAAAAACATCTGGTAATAGCAATTATCTCAAAGAAAAAACTAAATCCACAGCACACAAAATACCTATATTAGCTCCAAATAAAATCAAGATACTTTATTTTTTGTAAAGGTTAAAGCCATATGGAATAATAATATAATATTTAACATAATAATCATGGCACACAAGGAGGCCTAGTTATTGATTTTGCTTACCCCGTGCTGTTAAGAGGAGTCTTCTTTATATGGTTTTTGTGGTTTTATTTCGGCCTTCTTTAGTCGTGGTACTCTGTATGACTATATTTCAGTTAAAGAGATAATGGCTCCTTGTTTTCAAAAGGACATTTGTTAATAAAGGTTTGTGTCAAATAATCCATCCAATATCCCCAATATGACTCTGTTCTCGAAATGGAGCAAACACATTATCCAGTTAATGAAAAAAAAAAAAAAAACAACCACTAAACAGGTAGTGATGGCACACAAGAGCTAGAAGTGCTCTAGGGAGAACAGAGGCTTGAGGGAATTGTGGCCGATATGAAGGTATTAAAAAGCAGCACTGTTGTTAAAAGGCTTTCATGTTGACACATTCCTATATCTAGGCTTGTGAGTATGAACTTATTGTAATAATTTGGATTGACATCATGTATTGTTGCACTGTCCTTTAACTATGAACTGTCTTGGAGAACATTGTTTCCCCTGGCACACCATGTATAGAACACTCAAACTAGGTGCTGGAATCTTATTCTACCTTATGGAATGTACAACTCTGGCCCCCCGGAACTCTCTGCAGACAGCGCTTTGACAGTGCACTCTGCGGTGACACCCTGTGAGGAAACAGACCTCACTGGGCACCACTGTTGTCAATCTGAGCACCACAACGCACTTACCATAGTCTGTTTGTTCAGTTTGTTCAGCTTCCAAAACAAGGCTGCAGTCCCTGTGATTTACTGCAGGTAATTTGCCTAATGCTCGGAGGGCCGTATCTTTTTTTGGGGCGGCCCACACAACAACTTTTGCTATGGCCCTGTGAACCCATAATGCTGGGAGGGCGATACACTGTTTGCTTTTAAAAACATTCAGCAGCCTATTAAAAAATAAAGGGGTACTTACTTTTTGTCCCCCGTCATTGGATCAGGGCTGGTCCCACCACTCCCTCCACCAAGGAGTCACAGGGTGTGGCCACATTCTCTGCATTCACTATATTGGAGGGGTGTGTGTCAGACCACAGCAAACTACCTTCTTTGCAATGATTGGAGAGGGCATGTTAGCGCACCTGATGGTGGATGGTGTGTTGGGATCCTTACCCACCACCATCAAACCCAGTCCCATGTATTGCCCCTGGACGGTGTGGGCTTGGATCCAGTGATCAGACGAGTTGCTTGTTCACCGTACAAGCAAGAATCAATTGGAGGTCAAAATGTAAGTACCTATTTTTTTTAATAGGCTGCTGAATCACTTTAACCCCTTGTTTGCTCTCCCCCACATCAACCACATGTAATGCATTGCACTATGGGTCATGTGGCAAAGGTCTTTTTGCAGATTTGGGGTTCATCTTTTTGGTGGGGTCAGCCCAAACAATTTTAATGAGGCTACAAGACCACTGGAAGTAGTTTTTGTTTCTCAATATGCAGGCTGAACTGAATAGACTAAAAAGTATTTTAGCCTTACATACTCTTATTTTTTTGAGCGGATAATGGGATATGTCCATATTCTGCAGATTAAATCTTTGAATGCTGATGGGGACATCCATGCATACTCTGCATATTAAAGAGACGGTAAACCCAATGGCAAAAATAGGGCAGCAGACAGGATACCAGAGCTTCAAAGTTTGCCCTCCTTTCATTTCATTCTTCCAGGACCACGCAAAAAGTGGTCTAACTGCTGCTCTGACACTTGGTGCTCTCAGCGTGAGTGGGCACAGTGGTCACACAGCAGAGCAGAGCAGAGCAGTGCAGCTTTATCATGTGCCAGAAATCCCTTTGAAAAAAATGGCTCTGCTTGGAATACATAGAGAACGATTATGCCTGAACTGGTGGGAGAGTGTTATGGGTGCTGGAGAGAGGTGGCTCCTAGGGAAGCAGCCATTCTTGCTCCTGTTTGCTGAGCATTAATATGCACAGCAGACTGCTCTGACTGGACAATAGTCGACATATGCACGGTAGGACCACAGAAAGGTGAGTTTTTCTGGGCGATTGGGGGTTCACACAGAGGGGCATGTGAAATCAGGATGCTCCAGGGGCAAGGAACAAAAATCTAGGATAGTAAAAAATCATGGATTTTGTTCTGCTTCGACCTCTAGTCAAAAAGGATTTGAGGGTCCAGCTTCTTGGCCACTCTATTAATAAGAAGCACAATATAAATCACAAGGTCTGCGTTTCCAGACCACTGGCATATCCCACATGACTGTCAGTTGTTAATGGGGTTCACCAGGCGACAGTGAACTGTCACTGATGCCTTCATGCATCTCCCTGCATCTCTATTTAGGATGGTTTCCAACTGTTTTTTGTTCTAAAAGGGGTATTTGGTTTCTACAATCTATTCATGTGGAACATAGCTATCCCGTAGTGCGGAATATGGCTATCATGTTAATAAATGCTGGGGATCCCTGATCTAAGGTATAGACAGGGTACATACACCTATAAACAAACATACACAAAACCATGAAAGAAAATGCATGCCTTGGTTCCGTTGAACCAAAATAAATATTAGTTTAAAAAAAAGTATTCACACAAACCTATTGCTTAAAAATTCCAATGGCATGCAATGTATACTTGGTGTTTATTTACATTTTTCTCCAAGGCTTGGCATTCAGCACACTAGTTTGCACACATGCTGCACTGTAATCTCTCTGAAGCAAAATTAACATTTTCACTGTAAAGGATATTAAGTGATTAGGCAGATTGCAGAAAACCACAATGATCAGTATTACACAATTACAATGGGATGAATTTGCTCTCATGTTTTTTTTTCGGTTCTATAAGCTGTCATCAAGAACCAAATTGGGGTGTCAGAGAACTTCATATATATGACAGTTGGGCTGTTACACAGCTTCAACTAGAGATGGGAGCCTTCAAAAAGACCCATCCTCCTATACTATATCAAACAGAGGGAAATCACACATTAGCAAACAGTACCACCGATGATAGAAAGAAAAGCAATATCATGGCACCTTGCTTGGATACAGGTTACCAGGGGTCCAACCTAGAAGATAAATAAAAACAACAAAAGGTTTCTCTTTGTAGGAGACACCAGAAGAAAGCAGCACTCCCATAAGCTTAGCCTCATCCCCAAGCTTAGGTTACCATCTACCTCCCCTCCCTTTCCTCTCTTCACCCTTTCCACAGATACCTGTGCATGTCTAAAAAACACCCAGGGAGAACAAAAATATGTTCCATGTAACAGAGGATAGGTAGGTAAAAATGGAACAAAAGAAAGGTTTGGGAACCAGAAAGCTGACCCAAACATCTTGTCTACCACCATCAAATAGTGAAAGGCTGAAGGTCAGAGACAGCCAAAATGTCTTCTCAGAAGGATGTCCCTCCATATTGTAAACTAGTTAAATTCTTCCCTTAATCTATGCACTAACCACTGGTCGATCAACCATTCCCTCCCTCCAAGGGTCTACAGGAAAGATCAGAAAGGGAGAGCACCCCCTAAAGATCTGTGTTCCCATATCTATGTGAGAGTCCACAGGCAGAAACCGTAAACAGCCGGAAGGAATATAGAGGTGAAAAGTGGAGGGGGATTGGTGCTGGGAAACTTGTTTTGTAGAAGCAATCATTCCAGAAAAGAACTGCCCTGAAGACATCTAGTAGATAATGGGACCTATCCCCTGAGGTCAGGGGGTTGTGGCAAAGCAATGTCTGCAGTGCAGTACAGTGAAGCGTAGGTAGTCTAAGAAAAAGACCTTCTTTACCAACCTCAAAAAGGATGTGAAGACAAGACTAGTAGGCTAGTAACACTAATCCAAAGTAAGGAACAACAGAACAGGATCTGGTAATGGTCCTGTTATGGATTTCATCACCCAAATAAAGCGTAGGTAGTCTAAGAAAAAGACCTTCTTTACCAACCTCAAAAAGGATGTGAAGACAAGACTAGTAGGCTAGTAACACTAATCCAAAGTAAGGAACAACAGAACAGGATCTGGTAATGGTCCTGTTATGGATTTCATCACCCAAATAAAGCCAAAGGCTGTGCCTTATTTTGTTTACAGGTTTTGAGAAGGTTGAAAACGTTTGAGATGCAACTTTCACAGAAGCACAATTGAGACCACTCTCACCACCTGCATCACATTCAGTCAAAATCATAAATCTCTCCAGGTTTGTGAAGACTGCTCAAAACAATTCAGGAGTAACCATTTCTGTTAGACATCTATCTTATAATGGAGGTAATGCAGAGAAAATACAATTCTGTGAAACTCACCTGTAGAATTGTTTTTGGATACATCCAGTCCAGGTCGTCCCAATATACTTACAGATGGGTGTTCGCCCCTAGGGGGCGCTCGACTGCAAGATCAAAGATGTAGCTCCTCCCGGCCCCCTATAAAGGCAGGTGTCCCTCTATCATTCCCCAGTGGTTAAAAAGCAGTATTCAACAAGAGGACAGGCCAGGAGGCCTAAGAGACCATGTTACTTCACATAGCTTCAGCTTGTACTCTCTAATCAAAAAATTAGAAGAATAAAAATGGTTGATCACCATAACAGGCAAACAGGACATAATGAACCCAAGGGCGGGGTGGGACGACCTGGACTGGATGTATCCAAAAACAATTCTACAGATGAGTTTCACAGTATCGTATTTTTCCCTACATCCAGTCCAGGTCGTCCCAATATCCTTACAGATGGGACATCCAAAAGCAGTGTCCAATTGGGCGGGATCCCCAGTGCGGAACAGCATGTAGTTCATTTCACTACCGCCTGAAGCACCTTTCGGCCAAAAACAGCATCAGCTAAGGCCCTAACATCAACCTTGTAAAACTTTGTAAAAGTGTGAACAGAAGACCAAGTTGCGGCCTTACAAACTTGTTCCACCGATGCCTGGTGCTGAAAAGCCCAAGAGGCACCAATAGCTCTGGTAGAATGAGCTGTGATCTGAAAAGGGGGTTCCTTCCCCCTGGCAGAATATCCTTGTACCACTGCCTGTCTGATCCCCTTACTGAGAGTGGACTTGGCTGGTGGCAATCCTTTCCTAGAACCCTCTGTTAGGACAAAGAGCAAATCCGATTTCCTGAAGGATTCAGTAGCAGCCAGGTAATACTTTATGGCTCTGACCACGTCCAAAGCATGGAGGGTCCGTTCTTTGGAATTAGCCGGTGCTGGACACAAGGACAGTAAGACAACTTCCTCATTAAGGTGAAAGAGAGAAACGACCTTAGGCAAAAAATCAGGTTTAAAAGCGAAAAACCACCTTATCCCTATGCAGCTCAAAACAGGGAGGTTTCATACAAAGCGCGGCCAGCTCTGATACACGATGCACCAAGGTGATTGCTACCAAAAAGACCACCTTGAGAGTCAAAATAGACAATGCAGCATCACACAATGGCTCGAAGGGAGGACCCTGAAGAGCAGAAAGTACTAAATTCAAGTCCCACACCGGTAATACTGACTTACACGGTGGCAGGACATGGGTGACTCCCTAGAAAAAAGTCTTGATCAACCTATGGTTGGCAATGGATCTCTGGAAAAAGATGGCTAAAGCCGAGACCTGGCCCTTGAGGGTGCTCAGCTGGAGACCCAAGTCTAAGCCATGTTGTAAAAACTCCAGAATCCTAGAAATGGAAAATATGCGGCAAGGGAGACTCTTGGTCTCACACCAAGCAATATAGGCATGCAAAAACTCTGTAGTATATCATGGAAGAAGATTTCTTCCGTGTCTGAATCATTGTCTGCACAACCATGGCCGATAAACCCTTTTCCGTCAGGATTTAGGTTTCAATAGTCAGGCCGCCAAAGCCAGCATCCGTAAATTGGGGTGCCGCAGCGACCCCTGTGTGAGAAGCCCTGGGTCGTTGGGCATGATGTAGTGATCCATTGACATCTGAACAATGTCCGCAAACCAACTCCTTCTCGGCCAGCGAGGAGCCACCAGGATGGTTGGTACCCCTTCCTGGGCTATTTTGCGCAGTACTCTGCCCAGGAGTGGAAATGGAGGGAATGCATACAGAAAGTTGAACTCCGTCCAAGGAATCGTCCAAGGAGCGTCTGTGGCAATGGCCAGAGGATCTCTTGAGAGGGAGACAAACCTTGGAAGCTTGTGATTGTGTCTAGATCCACGTCTGGTTGACCCCAGCGGAGGCACAGCGCCTGAAAGGTCTTGCTGCTGAGAGACCATTCCCCCAGGCGCGAGGCGCTCCTGCTCAGGGAGTCTGCATTTTGGTTTTCCACCTTGGGAATGTAGACTGCCGAGATGTAGAGAACATTCTCCTTTGCCCAAATCAGAATCTGGGTTACCTCCTTGAGGGCTCTCTTGCTTCGAGTCCCACCCTGGTGATTGATGTAGGCGACAGCCGTTTGATTGTCAGAGTGAGACCCCTTAAATGGGGAGTCAAGCGTAGAAGCACCAACCGGATCGCTCTCCGCTCCAAGAGATTTATAGGTAAGCAGTTCTCCTGCGGACCCCACTGACCCTGGATCTTCTGGGTCTGCCAAATGCCTCCCCAGCCTGTCAGACTGGCATCCATGGTAACTATCTCCCTGGGGGGGCATCGAAAAGCCTTGTTCCTGGGACTCCTGAGTCCGATTCCAGACGGTCAGCAGGTTCAACTGAAGTGGTCTCATGTGAAATTGGGCGAAGGGCACCGCCTCGAAGCAGGACACCATTAGGCCCACCAATCTCAACCCCAGATGTACCGACGGCTGCTGACAAGACAGCAAGGCCTGCACCTGCGTCTGGAGACCCAAAACCTTCTGCTGTGGCAGGAAAACCTTGACCTGAGTGGTGTCTATCATCATTCCCAGGAAGGATCTCACTGTTGCGGGAGTGACAAAGGACTTGGGGTAATTGATTACCCAGCCGAAGGACTCCAGGGTTGACAACACTGTCTGAGTATCGCTCTCGGCCTGCTGAAGCGACTGGGCCGCAATCAGCAAGTCATCCAGATAGGGTAACACACGAATGCCCTGGCTCCTCAGGAAAGCCATGATGCCCGCCAGCACCTTGGTGAACACACGGAGGGGTTGAGGATATCCGAATGAAAGTGCTACAAACTGGTAATGCTGATCCTCCAGAGCAAACCTCAGGAATTTCTGATGCCCCTGGAAAATCGGGAAGTGCAGATAAGCATCCCTGATGTCCACCGTGGTCATGAAGTCGCCCGGCCAAAGCGATCTCACCGCTGACCGTAATATTTCCATGCGGAAGTTTCTGACTCTTACAAACCTGTCGAGACCCCTCAGGTCCAGGATTGGTCTTAGCGTTCCGTCCTTCTTGGGAATCGTGAACAGGTTGGAGTAAAATCCCTGACACTGTTCCTGCCGAGGTACAGGGCAAATCACACCTATCCGCAGAAGGTGTTGCACAGCCGTTCTCAAGGCTTGGGCCTTTAGCGGGTTTCGAGAAATCCTTGAACGGAGGAATTTTGTGGGCGGCCTGGCTGCCAGCTCTATCTTGTAACCGGAGGACACTACCTCCTGAATCCACCGATCCGAGACGTGCTGCCTCCAGATCTGAACAAACCGCAGAAGCCGTCTCCCCACTCGGATGCGGGACCTACCTCTGCCCCAGGTATCTCTGCGGCCACCTGGAAACGAAGAGCCTCTTCCTCCTCTAAAGGAACGATAGGAAGAGGGATTCCGAAAGGACCGAGCAGTCTTCCTTCTCTGAGGGAGTCTACCATCCTTGACCAAAAGGTCCAGGCGCTCCCCGAACAGCCTGTTCCCCACAAAAGGGATACTGGTGAGAGACTTCTAGGCAGCCACATCAGCCGACCATTGTCGCAGCCAGAGTGGGCGGCGAAGAGCAACAAGCAAAGCCGAAATCCTGGCACCGAGCCAGACCACATTGTCCATGGCAGTAATAACAAAGCCAATGAAATCCAAGCAGGCCTTGAGTTCTTTGTACTCCTCTGCCCACTTGCGACCCTTAGCTCTATCCACAAGGTGTCTCACCTTCCTTCTGTTGGCTAGTGAGACAATCGCAGAGGCGCACACAGGGCGAAAAAGGGCACCAGTAAAGGTGAACGCATGGCAGACCAGCTGATCCATGCGCTTGTCTGCAGGGTCACGTAAGGAAGCAGTATCAGGTGACGGCATAACAGTAGTGTTAGACAACCCCGACACGGTAGGATCTACCTCGGGAGGGTGAGAACATAGCCGAAGCAGATCACCAGGGAAGGGATACCGCCTGTCCAGGCCCTTAGGAACCAACGGTAACTTGTTAGGCCTTTCCCATTCCTTAAGGATCATGTTAAAAAAGTGGGCCTGCTCCGGGAAGACCGTCTTTGCCTCTCAGGCCTAAACAATCTCCCTGCTTCCTCTTAGCCGCTCTGGGAGGGACAATGTGTATTGTATCAAATACTGAGGAAAGCAATTTCTCTGTATCATCCGGGAGCCACGCATCCTCGTCCGAGGAAGAGCCAGACATACTGTCATCGCCAGCAGAATAATCCACCGTAGAGCGTGAATCACCTGGCAACTCACCTTCCTCCACAGAGCCCAGACCATCAAAAAGATCATCATCATCCGAGTAAACGGGCTCCAGATGCCGCTTCTTACTCGAGGCCTTCTTAGGGGCCGACAACGAGATCCGTCTCTCGAGATAGGCCAGCCTATGCGCAAAGTCAGCATGAGACCCCTTGCTGGCTCCCTCTTCGCTGGGGGCTGAATGCAGCAGCGAAGGGTCCGGAGAGGCCGATGGTAGCGCAGGGCTAGGGTCAGGGAAGACCGCCCGCTCATGGTCCAAAATAATGCCTCTGGCGCATATGGTACAAACAGCGCTGAATCCGCCCAGAGGATTCCTACTGCACAAGGGGCAGAGCCTGTCCTGCCCAAATGGGCCCCCAGCTCACTATCCCCTGATGCCTCCATTATGGTGATTTAAAAAAGTCAAGTCAATAAGGCTACAAGACTCTAATGGTCCAAGCCTATAAAACAATCCCTCTTATTAAAAAGGGGCACCGGGAGGAACCACAACCCTCAACCTCAAACCCACGACCTATACAGAAGGTATAATGCAATAAACAATAAATGCAGCCAAAAAAGACAGAGGCAGCAGGAACGCAGCCACAGACTCTGCAGCGCCCAGCCAGGCCCCCAGCAGCAGCGCGCGCAGGCCCAACCTTCGAGAAGGATCCTTGGGGGGGTGCGGCACCGGCGTGACGTTATCGTGCGCCGGCGCCAGGCTCCGCTCCCTCCGCGGCACGTCTGAGAAGATGCCCGCCCCTTAAGTACTGCTTGAGACTGCTAAGATGCCGGCGGCGGCGCCCGAGGCCCTCCGCACCTACAGTGCCAGACGCATTTCTCTCCCCCCCCCCCGTCACAGACAGCGGCGCAAGAGCGGCGATGCGGCAGGCCCGCGGGGCGCGGCAGGCCCGCGGGGCGCGGCAGGCCCGCGGGGCGCGGCGGCCCCGCATCCCAGACGGCCGACGAGGGAGGTGAGCTCAGAGCGTTCCTCGCTGAGCCAGCGAGGAGCCAAGTTGTTAGAAAACACGAGTCCACACAGTAAAGACACAGCCAAAAATCTAAAATAAAGCTTGTGGGCAGGGAGGGATACATACAACATATATACATAAAGTGGTTCCCCCTCAGGCTTACCAAAAACCTGTGGCCGGCTACCTTTTAGTATAAGGTCTGCGGCCCAGAGCCTAAGCTCTGCCGAACGCCAACAGACCCCGGCGGGGTGGGCAGGAGTGGGTCAGAAGGGATCCATGGAAATAGGGTCCGCAGCGGCCGACGGGCTAGGTGGCCCCGCCTGCTGCCATTATCTGAGAGTGCCAATGATCTTCTGCAGCCAAGACTGCAAAATGAACAAATGGGGAATGATAGAGGGACACCTGCCTTTATAGGGGGCCGGGAGGAGCTACATTTTTGATCTTGCAGTAGAGCGCCCCCTAGGGGCGAACACCCATCTGTAAGGATATTGGGACGACCTGGACTGGATGTAGGGAAAATAATTTCATTGTTCACTGTATCTGAAGTATACTGTGCATATGAAAAAAACTCTTGCATATTGAATAATGGTACATTTGAAGGCCAAATCTTTGACCACAAGGTTCGAATGATGAAGTAATCTGCTTCCTAGCTTATCTTAGACACCTGAAGTCTGCCCTATGTGCCTTTCCTCCATTTCCTGTGAGCATGCTGTAGCAGTTCTCCAAAGTTTTCACTGGCATGTCTGTAAGATGTGATGGGGGAAGACAAAGTGCAGTCGGGTTTGACTGGAAAGTCAAAGTATCTTAGGCTGCCCCGGGGCCCCTTGTGCTGGCGCTGAAGTAATTTTTATACTTATTAAATTGTGCGCCAGGAGCTTTATTGCCATCTCAATAAATATCAGTGTCTGATCTCGCAAATAATTGAGTGGGCAGACATTCCCACATACACTCCAAAATCCCGTAAAAAGCCTTCCCAAAAGAATACTTGCAAAGGAGGAACAAACAGACAATATTACTACCTATAGATTTACAACAGAATAATCAGAAAATCTCCTGTAGGCACAGTGTGTGGATGTCAAAATACTTTCACTGAATATTTTTATATACACAATCCTTTCCTCCATGTTTATATTGCTAAATGGTTGAATATCTAAGTGTTAATTAGATGTTGCGGACTGAAGGGAACATCAAATATGTGAGTAATGGAGGAGCAACAACACCCCCTGTTGGTTTTAAAAGACACTCACAGGATAAGCAGTAATTTCTCCTGAAATAAATTTGTCATATCAACTTGTTCCAAATACCTTGTTTAAACGTGTATTTAACATAAACATTTTTCTGGAGTCCTGAGGGGGGCAGTGACTTAGATATGACTGGGTATATGTTGCATCAATCCAGTGAAAAAAACTCCATGTAAGAAAGCTTAGATAGTGGCAGCATAATCTAGAGAGTCTTCCCATCAGAAGAACATCCAGGGCTGGATTATTGCTAGCGAAAATGCGCATGTGCCCCCCCCCCCCCCCCCATGAGCCCCGGTGCCATCATAGTTGGACTGGTTCGAGTACTGACATACTGACAGCCTGAATAGCAGAAGTGCAGTTTCCGGTGTTATGTACTGGGTTGTAAAAGTACAAACACTTAGAGAGGAAGAACGGTGACAGGTAGGCAGGGAGTCTCATGCCCCCAAAATCCCTCTGATTAAACAACAGCTTTCCTTATTGGTTTAAAGTTGTCTGGTCTAGTGTGGTTTGTTGAGGCGCAACATTGTTGTATTTGTCTTGTCTCTGGTTTTGGGGTGAGACATTGTGGGCGTTAACCCCATATTAGAGAATTGCCTGGTACTGTGGACACCCTAAATTTGGCCCTGAGAACATCTCATACTCCAACACCTGTAACACAGAGGGGGAAGTCCTCCCACAGGACTTCAAGAAAAATTATTCATTGGAAGGACTGAAATTAACATTTTCCATATGTGAGGATGGCCCAGTAATTTGGTTATGACTGAGTCGTGCCAAGCAGTGATGGTTTTAACTTGCCAGTCAAGAAGGCTGAACCAAAAGGAACCAAGAAAAACAACAACAGGCCCAAACGGTAACCAGGAACTATAGGCCCACCTGTAGGATTCTTGTGGCCAAAGGCTGTGTTCGTTGAAAACAGTTTGTCAGTCTTTTTGAATATGGCAATCGTGTAAATAGAGGACCAGGTAGCAGTCTTGCAGGTCCTGTCTGCTATAGCTTGATGGGAAAGTGCCAAAAGGACCCAGCCCTTCTAATGAAGTGAACTGTGACCTGGAAAGGGTCTGACCTACACTTTGACTTGGCCTTTACTACTAAGTCCTGATTGCCCAACCGGGGGTTGTCTAATGGGTGTCATCCAGGGTAAAAAAGAGGTAATTGGTGCCAGTGAATACTAACTTTGAGGAAAAAAAAAGAAACTATTCAAAGCACCAACTGACAAATATTTATAGTTCACATCTACAGAACATGTGTTGAGCACACAATTCTTTTTTACAATGTATTTTGATTTTAGCAGGTATTAAATCAAAAAAATAGTTTGCTTACATTACAACAACAAAGAAATAGAAAGAATCATACTGAATAGAAACATAAAAAGAATGGTCCTTGGCAAATTAAAGAGGCCCCACTCGCTGGCCCAGTGGCACATACATCCCATTCCTCAGCTCTAATCACTGCCTCATTACTTTCATTCTCTTCGCTGCCACTTTACCTCCTACAGGGTTGGTATTTCTTTTTACAGCCAGCCTGGAGGCTGGAGGAACTTCGATTGCTGATTATAAAGCTGGTGGCTTTTTGGTGGCTTACAAAGAGACCTCTGTCTTCCCATAGCTATGTGGGAGTCCACAGGCAGAAGCAGGTAAACAGCCAGAAGGATTATGGAGGTGAAAAGTGGAAGTGGATTGGTGCTGGGAAACTTGTTTTGTAGAAGCAATATTTTTTAATAGCATGTAGGCCCATTTAAGGACGAGGTCAACAGAAATACTGTCTCAAATGTAATTTAAAAGAAATACAAACTTTAATGAAGAAAGAAAACATTCTTAAGATTTTTACACTGTTGCACTAAGGAAATCTGTTAGTGGCACTCTATACACCCTTCTACCAGTACTCTCTCAATAGAGTGATCTAGCAGGCTACCTGGTTACGTCTTTAATAGAAATTCTACCAAAAAAGTGGCCTGAGTTAAGAGGTGGCAGTATGTATGACATAGTGATAGCTAAGATTTTAGTACCCTCAACTTGCGTTTCATAAGACACAGTTGACCAATCAGATACCGATGACGGAACATAACCAGTTGTATCTGATTAGTTAGCCGTCGTGTGTGGAAAAAGACAGAAATAAATAATACTCTATTAGCTCCAAAGCAACCATTAGCTGCCATAGGGTGGGCTCATGTGCTCATGTGGTAGACTGTCAGATGACAATATAGCTTATTTAGAGCTATGAAAGGGTTTAGGTCCATTCTTAGCTTGCAATTGCAAGATTTCTTTCTTCAACACAACATAACTTTTTCATCCATACATTAATTGTGAATCAGTAATCACCATCATAAAGGTCTTAGTGACCTTTAAAGAGCCATAAAACAAGGTCCACCAGGTATACTTGTGCTAATCTGGCAAGCTCCTTCCAATGATTTTGTCAAAGATAGAGTGGATTAATAAAAAAATTAAAAAAAAAACACTATTCACAATGAGTTTTTCTATAAGGTAAAACCTAGTTCAACATTGATCTTCACACATTTTCAAAATTCTTTATAGTTTGATATTACTTGTTTTTTGTGAGATTTTTTCATATAGGTGACCAGAATTCTCAGCAATTTCCAAGGCGCTGTGTGGCACATGTGCTACCCCCTGTAATGTTCTCCTCTGAACAGCAATTTTCCACGATCTTTGAGCGTGCTCAGTCCTATAATTCTGAACGAGACCTAGTTATCCGAGGACCCTTCCTTATTTCCTTTCTCTTCTCCTCTTTTCTCCTCCTCTTCTCTTCTTCTCGTAAAGCTTTCTTGAAGGCATCTGCATTTGATAAAAACTAGAAAGGAACATATTAATAGTTGGCCATTGTATTGTATAATTGTTTAAATATATCAATAAAAATACATTATCAGTTGCAAAGATTTTATGCAAAGAAAAAATACAATTCTGTGATTACTCACCTGTAGAATTGTTATTATGAGTATACAGTACGTCCTGCTCCAGATAGATTCTTTACGTCAGGGTATTACTCCGCCAGATGGCGCTGGACTGCAGAGACCGCGAAATTGGCTCCTCCTGGCCCCTCAAATAACCGGGACATCCCACAAATCCCCAGTATTGAAAAGCAGTTAACAAGAACCCGGGAGAAAGATAACATAACCAACTAGTAACAATCAAACAATGATAACAATCACCATACAGGGGATCCAAGGATAATAAAACCAAGGGTGGGGTGGAGCAGGACATACTGTATACTCATAATAACAATTCTACAGGTGAGTAATCTCAGAATTGTATTATTCTTAGTATACAGTACGTCCTGCTCCAGATAGATTCTTTACGTCTGGAACATCCAATAGCAGTGTCCATAAAGTAGGGTGGGATCCCCAAAGGTAACAGCAGACAGGTCAGACCACTGCCGCCTGCAGAACCTTGCGGCCAAAAGCAGCATCAGCTGAGGCCCTAACATCAACCTTGTAAAAAGTATGAACAGAAGACCAAGTAGCGGCCTTGCAAACTTGTTCAACAGAAGCCTGGTGCTGAAAAGCCCAAGAGGCACCAATAGCACGAGTAGAATGAGCAGTAGGGCGGAAGGGAGGATTCTTCCCCTTAGCAGTGTAGGCCTGAATCACAGCATGACGGATCCATTTGCTGATAGTAGATTTAGCAGGAGCCAAACCCTTACTAGGACCAGAAGGGACCACAAAAAGAGCATCAGTTTTCCTGAAAGGTGCAGTAGCCACCAGATAGTACTTCAGATTCCTAACCACATCCAAGGAATGCAAAACCCTCTCCTTAGCGTTACTAGGATTAGGGCACAAGGAAGAAAGAACAATGTCCTGATTCAGATGAAAGGCAGACACAACCTTAGGCAGAAAATCTGGCTTGAAGCGAAACACCACCTTGTCCTGGTGTCTCTCAAAGTAGGGGGGCTGGATGGAAAGCGCCGCCAACTCAGAAACACGCCTAACAGAGGTGATAGCCACCAAAAAGACAACCTTGAGAGTAAGAATGGCCAAAGCAGCGTCCTGCACAGGTTCAAAGGGAGCACCCTGCAAGGCAGACAGGACCAAGTTCAAATCCCAGACAGGCAACATAGGCTTACGTGGAGGACGCACATTGTGACAGAGGCTCTGTCTTTTGGGTGTCATCACTATTCCATTGCCCACCGGGTCATTCACTGGCCTTTTCTTAATTAGGTTCTAGACAATGTCATTGTATTTTGATACTGTTACAGGCAATGTCATTGTAGTTTGGATTGTATTATAAACTGCCATTGTGTTAATTGATTACGTCACAGACAATGGCATTGTTCGGATTGAGAGTATTACAGACGTCTCTATTGTATTGCTGATTGCGTCACCGGCAGAGTTGAGGGATTGTGTGCCCTGCTGCTATTGGTCGGTGTGTGTGTCATGCAATAGGAGACTTGTGTATATAAGGCCTAGAGTGGCACTAATAAAGACACTTCACCTTCACCCTCAATACTGAGTTCTGTCTCTTATTGGGGGAAACGCTATATTACAATTCACTAGCCCTTGTAAGGGCTGTTCCTGTTTCCTCACGGACGACTCTGGAATTCCAGCAGCACTTACGATTGGGAAAAGGACGTCTCGGGCGGTGAAGCCCTCTGGCGATAAGGGTTATCGCTACAATTGGTGGCAAGCGGTCGGATGGTCCTTTCTACCCAGAGAGAGTGCTACCCTGGTGGAGAGTCAGTATGACAAGATGAAAAGGCTGACCCTGAAGGATCTACTCGAGAGCCGGGGAAGGTCAGCTAGCAACCGCCCACGTCACGAACTGATAGCCGAGCTGATCGAAATGGATCATGCAGCAGTGAGGACCGAAACCAATATAGAGATCGATGAAGACGCTGCTCTTGTTCAAGCGGTTCGGAACAGATTGTCGGTCTATGGCCCAAATCCATCACAGGAACTGATCGACCGAGTCTTCGCCGCAGCGGAGGCCAGTAAGCGAAGGGAAGATTGGCGACTTTCAACCCAGCAGCCTCTCAGCCTCAGTTACACTGGGGGGAGAAAGATTCCATTTGCAGCATTTAAGTCCTTCCAGGAAAGTGACAACGAGATTGACGGATTTTTGGCCGATTTTGAACGGCAGTGCGCTTTACACCGGGTACCCACGGAGGAATGGGTCACCATATTATCAGGGAAAATCTGGGAAAGCTTCCGATGCTTTCCGGGCCATCCCTGATGCGGACTTACCACACTACCATCTGGTAAAGGAGGCTTTGTTAGCCCGGAACGCTGTCACCCCGGAAGCCTACAGTTGTTTTTACTAGAACATTTTCTCAATGCCTTGCAACCAGAGCTAAGAGTGTGTGTGTACAAGACCAGCACCCTGTGAGTACATGTGTGTGTACAAGACCAGCACCCTGTGAGTACAACTGTGTGTGTGTGTGTACAAGACCAGCACCCTGTGAGTACATGTGTGTGTACAAGACCAGCACCCTGTGAGTACATGTGTGTGTGTGTGTACAAGACCAGCACCCTGTGAGTACATGTGTGTGTACAAGACCAGCACGCTGTGAGTACAACTGTATGTGTGTACAAGACCAGCACCTTGTGAGTACATGTGTGTGTGTACAAGACCAGCACCCTGTGAGTACAACTGTGTGTGTGTGTGTGTGTGTGTGTGTGTGTCATCTTCACCCTCAATACTGAGTTCTGTCTCTTATTGGGGGGAAAAGACAAGACCAGCACCCTGTGAGTACAACTGTGTGTGTGTGTGTGTGTGTGTGTGTGTGTATACAGGCCCGGTAGACAAAACGGTAATGCAGATGGATTATCCCGGCAAACAGAACTCTGCCCATGACAAGAGTCCGGACAGCCCCACGTTAATCCGAACAGGGTCAATCCGGGTCTGCCGGGTGTTCCACAAAAAGGGGGCATTGTGACAGAGGCTCTGTCTTTTGGGTGTCATCACTATTCCATTGCCCACCGGGTCATTCACTGGCCTTTTCTTAATTAGGTTCCAGACAATGTAATTGTATTTTGATACTGTTACAGGCAATGTCATTGTAGTTTGGATTGTATTATAAACTGCCATTGTGTTAATTGATTACGTCACAGACAATGGCATTGTTCGGATTGAGAGTATTACAGACGTCTCTATTGTATTGCTGATTGCGTCACCGGCAGAGTTGAGGGATTGTGTGCCCTGCTGCTATTGGTCGGTGTGTGTGTCATGCAATAGGAGACTTGTGTATATAAGGCCTAGAGTGGCACTAATAAAGACACTTCACCTTCACCCTCAATAATGAGTTCTGTCTCTTATTGGGGGAAACGCTATATTACAATTCACTAGCCCTTGTAAGGGCTGTTCTTGTTTCCTCACGGACGACTCTGGAATTCCAGCAGCACCTCTTACGATTGGGAAAAGGACGTCTCGGGCGGTGAAGCCCTCTGGCGATAAGGGTTATCGCTACACACATGAGTAACCCCCTGGAAAAAGGTCCTGATCAGAGAATGCTGGGCAAAAGATCTCTGGAAAAAACAGCCAGGGCAGAGACATGACCCTTCAGAGTACTGAGTTGAAGCCCCAGATCCAAACCATGTTGGAGGAACTCCAGAATCCTGGGAATAGAGAACACACGACAGGGAAGAGACCTAGACTCACACCAGTCAATGTAGGCACGCCAGACCCTATAGTAAATGGAAGAAGAAGACTTCTTCCTAGCCCTAACCAGGGTATTAATGACAGAAGCCCCTTTCCATCAAGATGGCGGTTTCAGCAGCCAGGCCGTCAAAGCCAGTGTTTGTAAATTGGGATGGCGCAATTGTCCCTGAGTGAGCAGGTCTGGAACCCTGGGCAGAGCATACTGATCTACTGCCAGCTGCACTATGTCTGCGAACCACACTCTTCTTGGCCACCTGGGAGCCACCAGGATTGCTGGCACCCCTTCCTGAGCTATCTTGCGCAGAACCCTGCCCAACTGGGGGAATGGGGGAAAGACATACAGAAGCTGAAAATCCTGCCATGACATTGTCAGAGCATCTGTGGCCAAGGCCAGAGGATCCTGGGACAGGGAGACAAAGGCTGGGAGCTTGTGATTGTGATGGGACGCAAACAGATCCACATCTGGCTGACCCCAACGGTGACACAAAGAGTGAAACACCCTGTCGCAGAGGGACCATTCTCCCAGGCGAGAGGTCCCCCTGCTCAGAGAGTCTGCCTGCAGATTTTCCACCCCCGGAATGTACACAGCTGAGATGCAGGGAACATTGTCCTCCGCCCAGGACTGGATCAGAGACACTTCCTTGAGGGCCCCCTTGCCCTCCCTGATGATTGTCCGAGCGTATCTGAACAGGCCGGCTCCGAAGGTGTTGGGTCAAGCGAGCCAGAACCAACCTGATCGCCCTCAATTCCAGAATGTTGACAGGTGTGTGGGCCTCCTGAGGGCCCCACCGCCCTTGGAACTGTAGGGACTTCCAGAAGCCCCCCCAACCTGTCAGGCTGGCATCCGTGGTGACCGTCTCCGAGCAGGGGGCCAGAAAAGATCTGCCCGCCAACAGGTTCCTGGAGTCCAGCCACCAAGAGAGGGACCTCCTGGCTAGGGGGGACAGAACAAGGACCTGGTCCAGGGACACCGGATCCTTGTCCCATACTGACAAGAGGTGGAGTTGCAGAGGCCTCATGTGAAACTGGGCATAAGGGACCGCCTCGAAGCACGGCACCATCAGGCCCACCAGCTGCATTCCCTGCCTGATGGAGGGATGAGGGCAAGAGAGCAGGAACTGAACCTGCACTAGCAGACTGTCCACCTTCTGCTGAGGAAGAACAATCCTTGCCTGAACTGTATCCAGATTAATTCCCAGGAATGGCGTCATCAAAGAGGGAGACAGGGTAGACTTGGGATGGTTGATCACCCAGCCAAATTACTCCAGTGTGGACACTACGCGCTGAGTATCCAGATCTGCCTGTTTGAGGGACTGAGAAGTGATGACAATGTCGTCCAAACAGGGCAGAACGCGAATGCCCCGAGACCTGAGCAGAGCCATCACTCCTGCTAGCACCTTGGTGAACACTCTGGGAGCTGAAGTGAGACCGAAGGGCAATGCCACAAATTAGTAGTGCTGATCCTCCAGAGCGAATCTGAGGAATCTTTGATGACCTGGAAAAACAAGAATATGAAGTTAAGCATCCTTGAGATCCACAGAGGTCATGAAGTCCCCTGGACGCAGGGAACTGATAGCCGAGCGCAGAGTTTCCATGCGAAAGCGCCTGCATCTGACAAATTTGTTGAGGATCTTTAAGTCCAGGATGGGCCTGACTGACCCATCTCTTTTGGGCACGGTGAAAAGGTTGGCATAGAAGCCCTTGCCCCTTTCTCGTAAGGGGACCTGACAGATGACCTCCAGCTCCAGAAGGCTTTGCACCGCCAGAATCAGAGCCTGAGCTGACACAGGGTCCTGAGACATCCGGGATCTGATGAATCTTGGGGGCGACCAGGCAGCAAACTCTGTCTTGTAACCAGAGGACACTACCTCCTGAATCCACCGGTCTGAGACATGAAGCCTCCAGACGTGAGCAAAGTGCTGAAGCCGCCCCCCCCACCCGGATGGGTGAGGGCGCCCCTTCATGCCTGAGGGGGCTTGGGGGAAGGCTTAGGCTTGGAGCCCCAGGATGAGCCAGGGCGTCCAAGTCCTCTGCCCCTACCCCAGAAATCTCCTCGGGCCCCAGTAAAGGAGACCCCCCTCCCCTGTCTGGATCCACGGTAGGGGGAAGAAAAGGAGCCCGGGCCCCGAAAGGGCCAAGACTGCCTCCTGCGCTGGGGTAACCTGCCTCCCTCAGCAAACAGGTCCAGGCGGTCCCCAAATAGGCGTAGTCCTTTGAAGGGAAAACCAGTGAGAGCCTTCTTGGCAGCATTGTCAGCTGCCCACTGGCGCAGCCAAACCAAGCGACGTATAGCCACCGCCAAGGCAGAGGCTCTGCCACACATCCTAATGGTATCATCCAAGGCAGAGAGGACATAAGCAACAAATACCTCACAGCGCGAGAGTGCATTATACTCTTCACTAGACACATCATCAGGAGCTCCATCTAAACTTTTAAGCAGGGTCCTAATAACCACAGCTGTAATGGCAGAGGCACAAACCGGGCGCAGCGCCGTCCCCACACAGGCAAAGGCATGGGACGCCAGCTGATCAATACGCCGGTCCTCACTATCCCTCAGTCAGGGGAATGCATGACAGAGGTGTTAGACAAACCCAGGATTGGGGCATCCACTTCTGGAGGGAATGACCAACGCTTTACCACATCAGAAGGAAAGGGATATCTCTTATCCCAACTCTTAGGGACTTCGGGAAGCCTGCTAGGACGCTCCCATTCCTTGAGCAAGATTTTATTAAAATGAGATTGTTCAGGGAACTCTAAACATGGCTTAGCAATATGAAACAATTCCCCCTGCTGCTTAGGAGCCGCGACCAGGGGAGAGATAGAAAGCACTTCGAAGATCTGCGCCAAAAGCCTATCAGTATCATCTGGGGCCCAGGGATCAGAGCCAGAATCATCATAACCCTTGGGCCGCTCATCAGATGACTCTGAGTCAGAGAACAACTCCCCTTCCTCCAGGGGAGTATAACCAGACAGATCAAATAACTCTTCAGCATCCATAGGGAAAAGAGTGACATCAAATGCCGCCTCTTAGCAGAGGCCTTACGCGCCATGGTATTAGCAAGCAACTTTTCAACACTAGCCAGTCTAGTAGACACATCAGGCTGAGACTCTCCACTGGGGAGCAGCTCACTGGGAGTCAAATTTAAGCTTGGGGGAGTAGGCGAAGCCATACGTGGCGCAGGTCCAGCTGCTGGTAAACCAGGCTGCAACGCAAGCACCTGCTGGGCACAAGGTACACAAACCCGCACATTGTCAGCACTAGTAGGGGACACCCCACACGCTACACACAGCCGGGCTTGTTCCGAAGGAACCCCGAGCACATTATACTGGGAAGCCTTCATATGGTGATTATAGCGGGCCAATAGGGCGATAGGGATTCACGCTATAAAGCAACCCGGGATGCCCCAACAGCCCGCTAGGGAAGTGGGAGGTATTAGCACACTAGGCCTCAATAAGTTTAATAAACTAAATAGAGGGGGTAGGGCCGGGAGAAACCAATTGAGTTTGACTTGCCTGTAAGACATAAGCGAAAAAACCCCGAAAGCGACATGCCTACATGACATTAGAGGCAAAACAAACAGCCCACGAGGGCACTCACGGACCGCGGTAGGTAGGTGCCAGCCACGCAGCAGGAAGAAGCTAGAAAAAATGGTGCTGAGTATACCTCGAGGGGCGGGCCGCGGAGACAGTAATGCGGAACGTGCCATCCGCGGGTCCGCCCCCCCGAAGAGCGCGAAGCCCCACACGTGACAAGCAACAAATGATGGCGCAGCAGCGCCTGAGGTAATGTTGCCGCCAACCACAGAACGCCGTAGAAGCGCGCGTGGCGGCGGCATATTCAAACCAGCAACCAGTGCAACCAAAGTCTGTGCGGTGACAGAAACTAAAGGCAACCAAGCACACCATACAAGTGAATGTACAAAGAAAGAAGTTTGCCGCCTCCTTGGTGCCAGGATTCAGCATGTGGTGGAAAGGGTGGACAAATTACTGGGAGGGGCTGGGGATGACCCAGCTGTCGTGGTCTACGTGAGGGACAATGACAGAATTAATGGGAGATGGAGGATCCTAAGAATACATTTAAGGAATTAGGCACCAAGTTGAAGAGAGGGACCACCAAGGTTGTATTCTCTGGAATACTGCCAGTGCCATGCGCTACACATAAAAGACAGCGGGAGCTTAGAGAGTTAAATGCATGGCTCGAGTACTGGTGCAGGGCAGATTTTGGATTTGGGTTCCTAGAGCACTGGGCTGACTTTTCATTGGAGTACAAACTGTATTCTACAGATTATTTGCACCTGAATGGAAGGGGCTGCTGTGCTGGGTAAGAGGATACTAGAAGGGGTGGTGGGCGGAGAATTAGAAGGGGGGAGGACGGCTATGATGGATAAGGAGATCCATGTGTTGCAAACCAGCAGTGGATGCATTACTGCAGAAGCTAATACAGTGTGTCAAACATGATGGGAACTTAAAGTGTATGTTCACAAATCCCAGAAGTCTGGCTTGTAAAGTGGGGGAGCTTGAAGCACTGGTACTGGAAGAAATTCTTGATGTTATTGGTGTGGCTGAGACATGGCTGGATTCCACACATGACTGAACTGTCAATCTACAAGGTTTTGCTCTCTTTAGAAAAGACAGAGCAAAAAGGAAAGGGGGCGGCGTGTGTCTCTATGTAAAACAAGAATTCAAAGCATATATTAATGAGGGGATACTAGCCGAAGACTGTGAGCATGTAGAATCCTTGTGGGTAGAAGTGTGGGGCGATGTAAACAATGTTAAAATACTATTTGTTGTAATCTATGGGCCCCCAAATATAACTGAGGAAATAGAGGGTCAACTGCACATGCAAATAGAGCGTGCGTCACAGGCTGGTACAGTGGTGGTGATGGGGGACTTCAACTACCCAGGAATCAACTGGATACACGGTTCTTCTTCTTCTACAAGGGGGAGAGCATTCCTCAGCTTGCCACAAGATAATTATATGAATCAGTTCGTGGAGGCACCTACTAGGGGTGATGATCTTTTAGAGACAAATATAAGCGGCTAAAATGAATCCCCTCATGGCTGACACCTGCGGTTAAAAGGGCAATAAAGAACATGAGGGCATTTAAAGCCTGAGCTCTCAGCTGTAACTCTTGAAAAGTATAAGTTAGTAAATAAAATGTGTAAGAAAGGAAAAAGGTTGGCGAAAGCACAAAATAAAAGAGATATGGCCAAACTAAACAAACGTTTTTTTAAATATATAAACTCAAATAAAACTAAATCAGAACAGATAGGTGCCCTAACTGATGATAATGGGGAAATGGTCACTGGGGATGAAGAGAAGGCAGAGCTGCTGAATGTATTCTTTAGCTCTGTGTACACAAGAGAGAAGCAAAGAGTCAACACATGAGTTACCACTGCAGGACCAGATGGAGTTCACCCAAGAGTTCTTAAAGAACTCAGCTCAGTTATCTCACCACTGTTCTTGATCTTTAAAGACTCACTAACAACTGGTATACTGCCAAGGGACTGACGCAAGGCAAATGTGGTGCCCATTTTCTCCGGACAATTACAGACTGGTAAGTTTAACATCCATTGTGGGAAAATTGCTTGAGGGGCTATTAAGGGACTATATATGTGAATATGTAACTATACATAATATTATAAGTGACAACCAGCATAGTTTTACTAAGGACAGAAGCTGCCAGACTAACCTGATTGGCTTCTGTGCGGAGGTGAGTAGAAGCCTGGACAGAGGGGCGGCTGTAGATATAGTTTTTATGGATTTTGCCAGAGCATTTGACACTGTCCCCTATAGACGCTTATTGAGGTAATTGAGATCTTCAGGATTAGAAAATACGGTTGTAACTGTATTGAAACTGGCTGAAGGATCATGTGCAGAGAGTTGTGGTTAATGATACCTACTCTGAATGGTTACCGGTTGTAAGTAGTGTACCCCAGGGTTCAGTACAAGGCCCACTTTTATTCAACTTGTTCATCAACGACATAGAAGATGGGATTAGAAGCACTGTCTCTATTTTTGCAGATGACACAAAGATATGTAGCACAGTGCAGTCTATTGAATATGTTCACAAGCTTCAGGCTGACTTGGACACATTGAGTGTCTGGGCATCCACTTGGCAAATGAAGTTCAATGTGGAAATATGTAAAGTCATGCACTTGGGGTCTAACAACCTATATCCTCGGGGAAGTGAAACTGGGAGAGTCACTTGTTGAGAAGGATCTGGGGGTACTGGTCGATCACAAGCTAAATAACAGCATGCAATGCCAAACAGCCGCTTCCAAGGCCACCAAGATACTATCATGCATTAAAAGATGCATGGAATCACGGGATAGGGATGTAATTTCGCCTCTTTACAAGGCACTGGTGCGCCCTCACCTGGAATATGCCGTCCAGTTCTGGGCACCCATTCATAGAAAGGACGCTCTGACTATGGAAAGGGTGCAGAGGAGAGCCACCAAACTAATAAAGGGAATGAAAGATCTTAGTTATGAGGAAAGATTACGGGAATTAAATCTATTTAGTCTTAAGAAAAGACGACTGAGGGGGGACATGATTAACTTGTATAAATATGTAAATGGCCAATACAAAAAATATGGGGAAACACTATTTCAGGTAAAATCCTCTCTAAAGACAAGGGGGAACTCCCTTCGACTGGAAAAAAAGAAATTCAGTCTCCGGAGGCGACAATTATTCTTTACCATAAGAATTATAAATCTGTGGAATAGCCTCCCCCAGAAGCTTGTTACAGCTTCAAAAAAGGATTAGATGCTTATTTAGAAAAAAATAACATTAACAGTTACCATTAGCGGTTATTGATTGTCACAGATTGTCACTGATAATTGATTGTCAATTATCACTGATTCAGCAGGCAGAAGTAATGTGAGAAATTTAATAGGTGAATCCAAAATTGACTCAAATGGAGGAGCCTTCGTGGCCGTCATGGCTCTAGCCAGATTCCATTGAGGTTCTAGTTTATCACAAAATGATCTAATCTAATACTTTCTCTAGCACCGGACCAAAGGGAACTCCCCGCTAAAGCGCATGGCACACAGGCGTAACTGACCAAGTACGTTGCCACAAAGTCCTGGGAACCGAACTGGTCAGAGCCATGGTTTGGGCCAAAAATCTTACTGATTCAGCTGATTCAAAGAGAATAGGTAAAGCCTTCAAAATGTTGTCAATAATAGTCTGCTTTAACAAACAAGACTTAAGCTGCTGGAGCCAATAATTTAAATTCCTAGCGACACAGGTAGAGGCCAGAATCGGTTTAAAAAAAGGCCCGCCAGGCCTTCTTTAAAAGGGAATCTATCATTTTCTAGCTTCTTTAACTGACTTGTGAATAGAAAATGACATTGGGAAAAGGTCAGAGTAAAAACCATCATACTTAGACTAGGAGTACCACTCTTATCCTCAAAATTCATGGAGAAATGTACCATATGCAAAAGATAAGGTAAATCATTTTGGGGGAACTGGAGTGGATGATTCTGATCCTGACCCCTGGCCCTCTTCCACAGAAACGGATGGGCCCCCATCCCCCTTGGAAAAAAAGCATCCGAGTGCTCCTGCCCTCTAAAATAGAAGAGGGTATCAATGGGATGCCCCACTAATTCACTACGCCTAGCCGAATCCCATGAAAAATATGATCCTTCAGAACTTGAACCATATCTGTCATACTGGGCTGACGTTCTTTACTCGCGACTCTTTCAGTAGAGGATTGACAAAGAGGCTTCTTATAGGAATCAGCCAACTTGATTTGACACATTGGACATCACCTACTCTTATTATCAGCCTTGGAGCCAAGTTTAGCCTTGGATACTTTCAAAGCAAATGTTCTGGCGGGCTTGGTCTAAAACAACAAAAGAATAAAGAGGGGGAGAGGCCATGAGGATCAAATGATACTGTAGCTTTAAACCATGAGCCTGAAAAGAAAAAAGGGACTTACTGGAGCAGAGCAGGACCTCTTCTTTCCAGACTGAGCGGAGGACAGAATATTAGTGGGAGTTGGATCTGGATTGCATCAACCTGATACATAATCTCCCATAAATGTTGACAAAGGGGTAGAGACTAATAAAATCTCCTCTGCCTGGTCCGACATGCCTAAAATGTGTCCATTTCTTAACTCTCTATAGCAAAAAGAGGGAGGCCAGAAAAGGATACAGGTAGGGCACATGCATTCCCCTTTAACTGGGAGCACGTGCACTGAAGAGGGAACACAGCTGCGCCTAGGAATGGCGTCTTGGCACCGCTGGAAGAAGATGATCCCCATGCGAACCCTCACCCCTTACTTTTCCTTAAAAAACTGAAAGGGGGGTTTGGACCCAGCAATCCCTGATCACTCCACAATACATTCTTAGAAAAAGTGTAACAGAAGCTTATCTCCCCTGCCCGAGTATCCAGGTCAGGAAACGGTGAATCTGGCCTATCCCCTGGGGGCATCCCAGGTTCCTGGCAGGCGGCCTTCAGAGCAGGGAAATGGGTCTGCCCTGCCCAACACCCACAGCGCCGGTACTTACCTAATCCCGTTGGTTCAGGAACTGGTGGTCTGGCTCCTGCCCAAGACAGGAACACAAACAACTGGAGGCTGGGAGGAGGAGTCAAAGCTTTATTCATTTCTGGTGGTCATGGGGCAGAGCCATAAGATCTCAAAAGCATGCTGCTCTAAGGATGTTTTGAGAAAACCTGAGAAAAGTCAAGAAATTGTCATATCCATACTAGGTTACAGTAACAACAGACGCAAGCAGCTGAGGTTGGAGAGCACACACTTCCTCTTCCAGTTCCAGTGGGAAGCAGAGGAAAGAAAGATCTCCTTCAACACCAGAGAATTGACGGCAGTAGTAAAGACCTTGATGGCAAATTTTAAAAGGAAAACGTCAGTTATGTCAGACAATGCAACAGTAGCATATCTCAACAAGCCAGGAGGCACAAGATTCAGGTCTCTAACTCAAATAACGGCGAATCTCCTCATGTGGGCAGAATTACATAAAAAGTTTATCTCAGCCACACACTGGAAGGGATGGCATATTTTCTAAGGGATGGCAGTACAAGAGTGACGAAGGCAGAATGGGAATTGAACAAACAGGTATGCAACCAGATCTGTCTAATTGGAGGATATCCAGACATCGCAGTTGCCCAGAATACAAAACTCCCCAAATATTTCTCAAAAACCCAAGGGGCAAGGAAGTAGCCATAAATGCACAAAATGCAATCGATCACAAAGCTGGACATTCCCAAGATATGCTTTAACACCTTTAACGTTTATACCACGGGTAATAACAAATTTGAGAGCTAACGAGAGCTAATTGAGAGCTAACGACTTTCCCGTTAATGGCACCACGATGGCCAAAGAGTGCATGGTTTTCAGCACTAAGGGAGATGTCAATTCAAAATCTATGGTCATTAACTCTAAGAACAGATCTATTGTCTGATTTTTTGTAGGGATTACAAGAGAGGTTTCAGTATAAAAAATTTTCCTCGTGGTGGCTAAAGCATAGCAAGGATTAGAAAATGCAAGTATCAGTTTTATCTGTACTCTTTGATAAAAGTTTCATATTAAAATAAATAGATTTTTTTCTGGCTCTTGCAAGGATGCAGGGTGCAGTTAAAATTCAGCTGGTTCCTTAATGGGATATTTCAACTGTCTTTAAAGTATTAATTTCTAAACCATTTGAGACTGACAAAAATGAAAACATTACTGCTGGTGGCAATAACATCAGCAAGAATAATTAGTAATTTACAGGCACTATCTTGGAGGCCTCACCTATTACAGGGTTGTTCTAAATGTAGACCCGTGTTATCTCCCAAAGATATCATCAAAATTTTATAGAACACAGGATATCATCCTTCATTCGGCACAAATGCAACATCTCAAAAGGATTGCAGTTTGCATCTCTAGATGTACAGTACTAAGATGCTTAAAGACATTTATAGACAGAACAGAATACTGGAGAAGAACAGATACTTTATTTGTGATTTTCAAGGGTAATCACTAAAAATTAGCAGCATCAGAAGCAACATTAGCCAGATGATTAAGGATTATATTGTGCATGCAATTCAACAGGTCACACCGCTATGTATCAGCACATTCTAGAAGAGGAATGGCTTCTTCTTGGGCAGAACAAATATGTAAAGCCGCAACCTGGTTAAACGCAAGAATGTTTGCTAAACATTACAGGTTGGCAGGGTGGGGGAGGAGAAGCGCTGACAAATCTGCAGTGGAGGTACAGAGGCATTATATCTTGTAGCACCTCCTTAAGTCAGGCTTCTAAGGACAGCCTGTTAATTAACTAAAAGGACATGGCTTTTCACTGCTGGATTACCTTTCTAAAGAGGTAACAAGAGCCAGCACTTTTGCTCTTGCAATCATGCAAATGGAGTTCAGTGATGCAGGACAGCTATACTTGTAACCAGCTGCATGGATAGCTCCAAAACAACATTAGGATAATCTGTAAAGCCTCATTTTAGTATAAGTGGTGGATATAGATGGCTAACAGTGTCCCTACAGCTGAAAATACCATTTTGTGAGTACTCACCTGAAAAATGGATATTGTTGGTGTGCCACACACCCCGCTTCACTTCTTAAATATTCATCCATTAATGGGTTAATCCACCGCCAGGTGACGTAGTGCAGAGAGGAAGTCTTGTAACGAGCCCCCTTCCGGCCTATATATACCTGGTACCTCCCTTCAATCACCAGTATATTAAAAAGCAGAAAGACAAGGTACCAGTATTCCACCGGTAACCTCAAAATCAATTTAGATATAAATAAAAAAGGGCTTCACCATATAAAGGCTTCAGCAATGCCGAAAAGGGTGGGGGTGAAGCGGGGTGTGTGGCACACCAACAATATCCATTTTTCAGGTGAGTACTCACAAAATGGTATTATTCTTGGTGTGCCACACACCCCGCTTCACTTCTTAAATATTCATCCATTAATGGGACATCCAAAAGCAGTGTCCACAAGGGAAGGGCATCTCAAGGCCAGGTGAAGCATAACTTAAATGACTGCAGTCTGCAGAACTTTGCGGCCAAAAACAGCATCCGCTGAGGCCCGCACATCAACTTTGTAAAACTTAGAAAAAGTGTGAACAGAAGACCAAGTGGCGGCCTTACAAACCTGTTCAACAGAAGCTTGGTGCTGAAATGCCCAAGACGCCCCAACAGCGCGAGTGGAATGAGCAGTGATACGAAAAGGGGGAACTCTTCCCTTAGCAGAATAGGCCGCAGTAACGGCCTGACGTATCCACTTGCTAATGGCAGATTTGGCTGGTGCCAAACCCTTCTTAGGCCCATGGGGCACAACAAAAAAGGAATCCGTCCTACGAAAAGGAGACGTGATAATCAAGTAGTACTTAACACAGCGTACTACATCCAAACAATGCAAAACCCTCTCTTTGTCATACTTAGGATTAGGACACAAGGAGGGAAGAACAATATCTTGGTTCAAATGAAAAGCAGAAACAACCTTAGGAAGAAAGACTGGCTTGAACCGAAAGACCACTTTATCCTGATGCCTCTCAAAGTAAGGCGCCTGGATAGTTAAGGCCGCCAACTCTGAGACACGCCGGACAGAAGTGATAGCTACCAAGAAGACAATCTTCTGAGTCAGGGTAGACAAAGCAATATCTTGCAAAGGCTCAAAAGGAGGAGCCTGAAGAGCAGAAAGAACCAAATTCAAATCCCAAACAGGGAGTAATGGTTTCCTGGGAGGCCGCACATGCGTAACCCCCTGGAAAAAAAGTTTTAACTAAAGGTTTAAGCGCAACACGCTTCTGAAAAAAGATAGATAAGGCAGAGACCTGCCCTTTCAAAGTACTCAGCTGAAGACCAGAGTCCAGCCCTGATTGTAAAAACTCCAGAATCCTGGAGACCGAAAAGACCCTACAAGGAAAAGATCTTATCTCACACCAAGCGATATAGGCTTTCCAAGTCCTATAGTAGGTGATGGAAGAATACCTCTTCCGGGCACTGATCAGAGTCTTAATGACAGAATCAGAAAGACCCTCCTCCTTCGGGATGGAGGTTTCAGCAGCCAGGCCATCAAACCCAGCGCTGGTAAATTGGGGTAACACAATTGACCCTGAGTGAGCAGATCGGGCCGAAGAGGCAGAACGAACTGGTCCACTGCCAGCCGAACGATGTCTGCGAACCTCACTCGTCTTGGCCACCTTGGGGCCACGAGAACGGCGTACACCCTTTCCAGAGCCAACTTCTGAAGAACCCTGCCCAGCATGGGCATCGGAGGAAACAGGTATAGAAATCCCAGAGCTCCCCAGTTCAGGGACATGGCGTCCACTGCCAGAGCGACACGAAGTTCGGGAGCCTGTGATAGTGATGAGGGGCCAACAGGTCCACCTCCGGGGTCCCCCATTGGAGACACAGTGAGCGAACCACCCGAGGATGGAGAGCCTAATCTTCCAGATGGGGAGAGCCCTTGCTCAACCGGTCCGCTACCTGTTTCATCAGCTCTGGAATGTAAACCGCCGAGAGACAGGGAACATGGAACACTGCCCAGGTCCGGATCAGGGACACTTCTCTGAGAGTACTCAGACTGCGCGTCCTTCCCTGAAGACGGACGTAAGCAACCGCTGATCGTTTGTCTGAACACATCTGGACCAGAAGGCCCAGAACATGCTGAGTCAGGAGAGCAAGCACCTGACGGATGGTTCTCAGCTCCTTCCAGAATCTGCCCCATCCCGACAGACTGGCGTCCGTGGTGACAATTTTCCAAAGGGGGGTCAGGAAAGGCCTGCCCCACACAAGATTGGTCGAGACCAACCACCACAGAGGGACTGCCGTACATGGGAGGACAACTGGAAGGACCGATCCAGCGACTTCGGTTGCTGGTCCAAACACGCTAACCGAAATAGCTGAAGCGTTCTCGTGTGAATTTGGGCAAGGAAAAGACACACTCCGTTTTGATGAGAGTTCAGGCCGGGATGAACCGACCCATGAACGGACGTGAAGGAGGGTGAGACTCGAATTCCAGGTCGTAACTGGGCGACACTACCTCCTGGATCCATCTGCCTGGAACCACTTGGTTCCAAACCTGGTAGAAGTGTCGCAATAGTCCCCCCACCCGCACGGGTGAGGGCAGCCCCTCATTGCTGAGTGAGCTTATCAGCAGGCTTGGGCTTGGTGCCCCAGGACTGAGTGGGCCGGCCACGGCCCCTCCCCCGAGTCCAACCTGCGCCACTGGTAGCGGGAAAGGAAGCACCCCTGCCCGCTCTGAATCCTCGAAAGGAAGGCCTACCGGAACCTGCCCCCCCAAAGGGGACACGAGGCCTCTTGCGTTGTGGCATCTTACCACCCTTTGCGACTGAATCAATTTTCTCCCCGAACAGACGCAACCCCAAAAAGGGGAGAGCTGTGAGCACCTTTTTGGAAGCCGTGTCCGCTGACCACTGACGCAGCCATACTGACCTGCGAATAGCCACCAGCATAGCTGCTGCCTTGCTACTCATAGTCAGCGCATCGTCCTGAGCGGCCAGGACATAAGCCACAAAAGATTCACACTGCTTAAGCGCAGTGAACTGTTTGCAAGCGGGAGTAAGATCCTCATATAGCCCCTGAATTAAGGACTTAATTGCCAATAGAAGAAGGGCTGAAGCACATACCGGGAGCAACGCTGACCCGGAATAGATAAAACCATGTCGAGCGTATTGGTCAATCCGACGATCTTCCCCATCTTTAGGGACAGTGGTCTCAGCAGACTGTACCATAGCCGTGCTGGAGAGCCCTAGTACAGGGGTATCGACGTCAGGAGGGACAGACCAAAGCTTCACCAATTCTGGTGGAAAAGGATAACGCCTTTCCCAACTGGAAGGAATTCCAGATAACCGCGTGGGATGTTCCCATTCCTTAAGAACCACCCTCTCAAAGTGGTGTTGTCTGGGAAAAACCAAACGCGGCTGAGGCTCCTTAAACAACTGACCCTTAGGCGGGGCGGCCGCCTCAGGCGTATCTAAACTCAAAATTTTAAACATTTGAGCCAGAATAGAAGGGGTGTCAAAAACAACCCCCTCTGACCAATCGCCAATCTCATCAGCCACAAGCTGACCTGTCGGCTCATCTGACTCCGACGGGAATTCATCCTCGTCCGGGGATCCATCGGACCATTCCACAGGTTCACAAAACTCGTCCTGTGGAGCCGAAGGTACCGGAGTCAGGTGCCTTCGTTTTGCAGCGGCCTTTAACGCTGCTTTAACGGGCATTACTTTCCGGGGGCTGGGCTGTGCCGCCGCCTCGGAATGCGAATCCCCACTTTTGACAGTGTCATGCGGGGTCCGGAACAGGGAGGGAGAGGTAGGAGATGATGAAGGATGCGATGGACCCGCAGCCGAAGCAACGGACTGGCGCGCAATAGTCTGTTTTGCACAAGGGATGCAAATAAAGACATCATCAGCTGGGAGTGGAACCCCACAACCTACGCACCCCCCGAACGGCTCAGCGAACCGTTTCCGGAAATTACGGAAGCCTCCATATGGTGATTTATGGTATTCGCAATACTTGGGACTTTTAAGGCATAAGCCAACCCGGGATGCCCCTTTATTAGTAATGTCCCGGAAGGGAGGATTTTTTATTTATATATATATATATATATATATATTTTTTAAGTTAAGGTCCCCTTTAATAAACTATATATATATATTTATATATAGTCTATATATATATATATATATACATTTAATAGGTATCCCAATAATTAGCCAGGCACATAGAGCCGGAGGGCCACCATAAGCAGGGATCCCAGGATCTGCAAGGAAAAGAAAAACCATCAGATCCTCACATGTGTATAAGAAAACATATAAGCATGGCACCAAAGCGCCCTTAAATAAGAGCAAAATCATGCCCCCTAAATAAAAAGTGACTCCCCACTATATCACTATAAAGAAATATACATTCCCCACTTAACGGCCTCAACGGGTGGGGCCGCTTACCTGGTCAGTGAAGGCAGCAGCCGGAGCAAGACTGCAGCCAGCAGCCAGCACAGAGACTAAGTGCGGCCGCGCGCCCATGCGACTTCCTGCTTTGAAAGGAAGCAAACGCTGGGCCCGCCGCAAGACGCCGCATGACGTCGGCGCCGCGCCCCCGATGCCGCGTCAACGGGACCCGCCCCCCCCTACGCCAATCAGCTGGAAATCACTCTCAGATGGGCCACTACACGTGCGCCCAGGCGGCGGAGGGGGGAGGATAAAGACCGCATGGCGCAGCCTAAAGAGTACACAAAAAATGCCAGGCGGGGAAGAGGAGAGGGGGGAGGGGGTAACAAAGCAATAGTCTGCCGCGGAAAGTGGCCAGCCCCTACCCAGCGCAGTCTGCCCTTCAAGCAGACCAAAACCAAAAGTATACACATGCTGAACAACAGTGAATGCATAATCATGAACACACTCACATGTTGAAATGAAGTGATACAAGTGAAACACACATACGTAAAGCACACCCTCACACCCCCCCCCCCATAGTGAAGGGAGAAGGGACCGTAACGGGAGAGAAAGGGGCTACGGGGACCCTCGGGACAGGGGCATCCCATTTCCGGATCACCATGCCGGATAGCCGCATTGCCCCACGCATGAGGTCGAGCGGTAGGAGATAAGCTCCTAGGCACTTAAAGTGCCATCTACCATTTGCCCGGTGAGCAGCCTAGGCTGGGAGGCTTCCATTCCACCATAAAGGTATACAAACTCAAACCGGGCAGAAATAGACCAAAAGGGGGGTGGCGGGGTAAGAATACCCCGGCCTACCTGTAAGCAGGAGACTTCCAACTTCTGACTTGTCAGCAAGCAGAGAGAAAAATACTGGTGATTGAAGGGAGGTACCAGGTATATATAGGCCGGAAGGGGGCTCGTTACAAGACTTCCTCTCTGCACTACGTCACCTGGCGGTGGATTAACCCATTAATGGATGAATATTTAAGAAGTGAAGCGGGGTGTGTGGCACACCAAGAATATGCATATTTGAAAAGGAATTCCCAGTGATGTCTAGGAGGTTCCTAAATTTCATGGTAAATGCGGACAAAATAACGTTAGCCTTATACTTAAACCGGACCTTCAGCGTGATTTAATGAAACGCCCAAACTCTTAAAAAACGGTTCCCCAGCATCTAAAATTAATATATTTTACGTTTTTAGTCACTAACTTATTATTCTTTCCCCCACTGGGCTGCAACTCTGTTCAGGAATTTAGGATATGGGCGCCGCCACCTTGACTCAGAAGCATCACACTTACTGAAGAGAGTGGAATAAGGTACAGGGGGGCGGATTATAGCTGTGCTTTGCTCAGGCAGAGCAGAGCTGGGGTCAGGTAAAGGTCAGCAGTCCCAAAATGCAGAGCAGCACAGTCAGGAGGCACTTCCTGTTTGCAGGCTGTCTGATAAGATGGCGGCTTCCATAAGCCGCCATCTTGGATGTTTAAAGGCTCATAACATGCAGTAGATGCAGGTAGGATGATTTTTAATGTGGACAATCTGTATGTACAGGGTGTGGGAAACATATAAGATAGACTCTTATTCAGAGTGAAGGTCTGCTTTAATGTTAGAAAACCCCAGTCAGTCTTTCTGGTAACAGTATTTCCAACAGTCCCTTAAAAAACGATTCCCCAGGGGGCGTGACCTGCTGATGGAAGAGTAGGAAGCTGGAACACAAGGCTCCCTGCTTTATCCCCCTTTTTATAGTAAATGAGGCGAGAGCAGCAACCTTAATAAACATGACTAAGAAGAGGACGACCCCATCAGAGGAACCCCATCTCATCCTATTTTGGACCTAACAGCCCAGAAAATCCTGAATCGCCGCGGATAGTAATGGCAGCACCGGATGAGGGACCGCAGCACCTGACTCACCTCCGCGAGAACGCCGTAGTGAAGAGAGAGCCAGGACGGCACTCCCCCGGCCGCCGGAGAATGTGAGAGAGTCACCGCTGAGCAAAGCGAGGAGCATTGAGGTCACAGCCAAGATGGTGTTGGCTCCCCCGGAGCGAGGAGAGGCGCTCAGAGCGAGGCTCTATGAGCCTGAGACACCTGACGCTGATGACACAAGTCAGCGAGGACAAGCACAGAGAAGGGAGATCGGCGCTGCAGCGATGGAGGAGCCTTCACACCGAACACCTATGAAAGCAGTGCTGATGAGGCAGCTCAGAGGTGAGGGGGAAATCCCAGCGGAGGGGGGGAAGAGAGCTCCTGGTCACAGCCCTGATACACAGAGGGGCTGATGGAGGAAGAGTGGGAGAGATGACATCAGGGGCACAGCAGACCAGGGATGGAGGCTCCCCAGGGACAGACCCCTTAAATGATCAGCTCCCTGAGCCCCACATTAGAGATGACCAATCTGCAAATAGTGGGGAGCGCATCTCACTCCCTAGACCCCAAACATGCGGGACCCCAGATGACACACCTGCTGAATGGGGACGAGGATCAAGATCTCCACCCAGGCTTAGCAATATAGCAATCCCTTATCATGCTGAGGAGAAGGGAGACCCTGAGCTAGAAGTGATGCCGACCATACGCGCTGAACCGGAGTCCCTGGGGACACCTTTACCCCATGCGCTAATATCAGCCATTGCAGATTCAGTGAAATACAACATCACTAATGCCCTCAAAGCGTTGTCTTCCAGGGCTGACTTTGAATCTTACATATCTAGGATGGAGGGGACCTTCCGCAGAGAAATAACGTCCATGCAGAACTCTATGGCTGATCTGTCTAACAGAGTAGAAACCAACACGGTCGCACAGATGAATATCCTGGCCAGGGTAGAAGCATTGGAGCGTGAGCGAGAAGTCACACGCAGGATGCTCTCAAATTTCCAAGTACAGCAAGACGATTTAGAAAACAGAAACCGCCACAATAACATATGGCTGAGGGGCATCCCGGAGTCAGTGAGCCCAGCGGAACTAAAGTCAACAACATGCGGTCTGTTTAACAAATTGCTGGACCACCCGCTAACGGAGCACATCGAGCTTGACCATATCCATCGCACCCTCGGCCCCATTAATAGCAACCCCAGCAGACCGAGAGATGTCATCTGCAGAGTGCACTTTTTTCAAGTAAAGGAATCGTTAATGAGAGCAGCCTGGAACAAGGGTCCCATTGACCTGAATGGGACACAGATCACTCTACTACCAGACTTATCTCGTAGAACACTCCAAATGCGAAGGATGCTGAGGCCACTACTGGATCTAATAAAGCGTCAGGGAGCAACGTACCGATGGGGACACCCCTTTCAACTGTTGATACGGAAAGACCGGAGAACATATGCCCTGAAAACCGCGGCCCAATTGACAGGATTGTTCGAGTTCCTCGAAACAGCGCCTATAGATGTTCTGGATTGGTTAGCCCTTGAACCTGACCTGGAAGCGGGCTCCCGCAGCGCCCCAGAAGGCGTGAGAGAGACCGATGACGGCCAGCCCGCCGACCCAACCCCGAGCGCAGAGGAGACCCTGATCCTATGAAGGCCATTAGAAGGCGATAGGTCTAGGTGATACGTGACTATACGAAATAATCAGAATTACGGTCAGATGTGATGTTATTCTTGTTTACTCTTTCTTTTAAATTATGGTTGATATTACGTTTATATGAACCTATGATCTCACGTGTTTTACAGTTATAGGACCTAGAGGTCCGTTATTAGTTTGGGGTTTGACGGCGTGGAACGGATATGATATCCTGGCCTACCTCTCGGCCGGCATGCCCCCCGAGAGGGTGGGCGGCTGGCGCTGATATGGGATGCCCCTGCTCGGGAGACAGGTTTCCTCCTCTAAGGAGGACTCCCTGGCCGTGCCGTAGCTCACCCGCTAGGTGTTTTTCTATTGAGGGTAGAGATCCTCTTTAATCGGAAATGACCCCTGATCAGACAAAGTAGTCCACTGGGTAGGAGACTTGAAGGTGGGTGGGACCGCCACGGGTGGGGTCTACCGCTGGATGGGATCCGGCTCCTTGAAGCAGGGACCGGCTTATGTCTGGGGCGATGGGCTCTAGTTGGGGGGTACTCCCGTGGGACTAGGAGGGATTTCCCCCTGGACTCAGGGGACCGCTCGTGCATCTTCTGACCGGGAGGCGGACGTTGCTCGGACGCGATGGGGCCCCTTGAGATAGATTGGGTCCAAGATAGAGCGGTGGGGCCCAGAGTCCAGACTAGTTGTATCCCGTGATTAGGGGACAGGCTGGTCCGGTGCTGGGACGCCTCGCCGGGAGGGTGTGCCTCGCTCCTCGGAGCGGAAGCGGTTTTGACCTTATGTGCCCCCGGGCGGGACTGGGCGGTGCTTCCCTGGGGGACCTCCTTTGCTGCACAATGGTAGTGGGTCTTACTGGCGATGCCCCCTCCCCTGCCCCCCCCCCTTAGACGCCCTGATGTCATTATGCGACAGAACGCAATATTGGCACGGACACACCTCCATGTTTGAGGTGCTACTATATGTGACATCTGGGTCTCTCTTCTCCCGGTATGTGACCTGAGCCTGGACTTCTGCGGGCACCGGGGGGTGGGGAGGGGGGACCTCGTCAGATGTGAAGCATGAGGGAGGCATTGGGGCTTGCTTGGATAGAGAATCCATATTCACTTGACAGGGATCTTAGCATGCTAAATAAGACCAAGGTAGATTTGGCAGGCTGGGACTCCCTGACGCTTACCTGGCTGGGACGGATGAGTGCTCTAAAGATGACGTGCCTCCCAAGAATTCTATACCTATTCCAAACTCTTCCGTGCCACATACCGACAAGCTACTTTAAGAACCTGAATACAATATTCTTAAAATTCATATGGGGGAATAAGTCGTCGAGGATCCGCTTCGGACTTCTGCAGCAACCAAAAACAAGAGGAGGCCTGGCGGTGCCGAACCTGAAGAGATATTAGCAAGCAGCGCACCTACAAAGGGTTGTGGACTGGGGGAGAAATGGTAAGGAGAAGAAGTGGGTCGATGTGGAGGCCAGCAACACAGAAACCCTGCTGAAGGAGATTCCATGGGCAGCACAGACCTCTAGCCGATGGGGAGGGCCTAATCTGCTTACTAAAGCGACTCTCAGGGTGTGGGATGGAGTTAGGGAGAGGCGGGAGATCTCGCCATGGCCGTCACCGCTGATCCCAGTAATTGGGAAACCGCAGCTACCCTTGAGTTGGAAGATGCATGCTGGAGGGGGCTGGAGAGAGCTGGGAACAGTTAGGGGGAGAGACATGGTGAAGGGACGTGACTGGTGCAGCATAGAGGAACTTAAATCCCGCTGGGACAACCCGCACCTAGACCCCTGGCAACTATTACTTTTCCAGCACTCCCTACAAAGAATGGGCTCAAAAAACTCACTGGGACAGAATCTTACACAATTCGAGACCTTGTTCACGCAAAAAGACCCACCACAGAGGGTGATATCGCAAATATACCAGCTTTTAGATGAGGAACAAGAGACAGCACCTACGTTTTGTGGAGAGTGGGAGAGAGATCTAGGCAGTGTTTACGACAGACGAATGGGAGAAAATGTTCACACTCACCCACAAATCATCGATTTACAGGAAACGAATTACAAATACCTGTCTAGATGGTATTACACACCAAAACGACTGGCTTCCATCTTCCCGGGCTCCTCCCCTGTGTGCTGGAGATGTAAAGCCGAGGAGGGCTCACTAATCCACATATAATGGTCTTGCCCTAAAATTACGACCTTCTGGAAGAAAGTAACAGCGATCATGACTAAAGTTATGGGCTCACAATTCCCGGTCTGTCCGGCTCTCATGCTACTGCACCACACCAATAGCAGCGTAACAGCCTACAAAAACTTGGTTATGGGGACACTTAATAAACGCAGCCAAAGAATTGATTCCCAGGTTCCGGAAGACTGAATACGTCCCAACGGAAAATGACTGGATCCGAGAAGTAGATAGATTAGTGGAAATGGAAATGGAGGAGCTGACAGCTACAGTTCAAGATAGAGAGGAAAAAACTCAGATAATCTGGACCCCATGGTACATGTTCCGGGCTTCGGCGGCCCTCCTTGCCTCCTCCTCCTCGGCTCCCTGAGACCCGTTGAGCAATCTGAAAGAGGTGGGGACTTGTCATATAATCCCTGACACCAACCTGAGTGTGTCTACCCTGGGGCGTGAGGACGGGGGACTCTCACCCCCCCTCTCTCTTTTTTTTCTTTTCTTTTCCTTCCCACCCCCTACCTACCTTTCTTTCCCTTCCCTCATCCCCTTCTTCTCTTGTATAGCTACCTTCCTTAGCTGGCCTAGCTCTGAGTACGAAGCATCCCTGACTGATCTCCACATCATCAAGGTACTGGGATTGAGCCTAAATAAACCTAAGATGTAAGACGATAAACCAGCAGATACCCAGATAAACAGACTGATATACAGAAAAATTGGAGACGTAATTGCGTCCCTAAAGCAAAAAGTGGATAGAAGCCAGAACTTCTAGGGGAGTGGGAGGCAACGGAGGGACACTTTCAGTGTCCTGTTGTGGAACCCTAGCTCTTCGGGAGTCACCTCAGAGTTAAGAGGTTTCTGGAAATGAACTGTGATCATAAGGGGAACGGGAGAGTGAGTGCCCATGTTGCAGGCCAGCACTACTGTTATCTATATGTTACCTTGTATTTACACTGAAATGCTTATATCTCTGATACTCTGTCTGTACTGTTTTTGAAAACGAAATAAAGAATTAAAAAAAAAAAACACAATTCCCCAGCATCTAAAAATACAATTCTGTGATTACTCACCTGTAAAATTGGTATTGTGAGTATACAGCATGTCCTGCTCCAGAAGATTCCTTACCCATGGCTTATACATCTACAAGATGGTGCTGGACTGCAGAGACAGAAAAAAGTGTCTCCTCCCGGCCCCATATATACCAGGGACCTCCCACAAATTCCCCAGTATTGAAAAACAGTTAAAATGAAGCCGGGAGAACTATAACAATCAAAATTCAATGAACAATCACCATAAAGAGGTAACTAAGAATAATGATACCAAGGGTGGGGTGGAGCAGGACGTGCTGTATACTCACAATACCAATTCTACAGGTGAGTAATCACAGAATTGTATTATTCTAAGTATACAGCACGTCCAGCTCCAGAAGATTACTTACCCATGGGACATCCAATAGCAGTGTCCGTAAGGTAGGGTGGGATCCCCAAAAAGTAACAGCGGGCAGTTTAAACCACTGCCGCCTGCAGAACTTTGCGGCCAACAGCAGCGTCAGCTGAGGCCCTAACATCAACTTTGTAAAACCTGGAAAAAGTATGAACAGAAGACCAAGTAGCGGCCTTGAAAACTTGTTCAACAGAAGCCTGGTGCTGAAAGGCCCTCGAGGCACCAATAGCACGAGTGGAATGAGCAGTAAGGCGGAAGGGAGGATTCTTCCCCTTAGCAGAATAGGCCTGAACCACAGCCTGACAAATCCACTTGCTGATAGTAGATTTAGCTGGAGCCAGACCCTTCTTAGGTCCAGAAGGGAGAACAAAAAGAGCATCAGTCCTCCTGAAGGAATCAGTAGCCACCAAGTAGAACTTCAAGTTCCTGACCACATCCAGAGAATGTAGGAGCCTCTCCTTAGAGTTACTAGGATTAGGACACAGAGAAGGCAACACAATGTCCTGATTGAGATGAAAGGCAGACACAACCTTAGGCAGAAAGTCTGGCTTACATCGAAACATCACCTTGTCCTGCTGTCTCTCAAAGTAAGGGGGCTTGATGGAAAGCGCCGCCAACTCAGAGATGCCTCTAACAGAGGTAATAGCCACCAAAAAGACTACCTTAAGCGTAAGAATAGACAAAGGGGCCTTCTGCAAGGGTTCAAAAGGGGACCCCTGCAAGGCAGACAAGACCAAGTTCAAGTCCCCGACAGGTAGCATAGGCTTACGTGCGGGACGCACATGAGAAACCCCCTGGAAGAAGGTCTTAACCAGGGGATGCAGAGCAAAGGATCTTTGGAAGAAAATGGCCAAGGCAGAAACATGACCTTTCAGAGTACTGAGCTGAAGACCCAGATCCAAACCATGTTGCAGAAATTCCAGAATCCTAGGAATAGAAAACACATGACAGAGGAGCGACTTAGACTCGCACCAGTCAATGTAAGTACGCCAAACACTATAGTAGATGGAAGAAGAGAACCTTTTCCTAGCCCTGATCATGGTATTAACAACCGAGGCAGGCAGCCCTTTCTCCATCAAGATGGGAGGTTTCAGCAGCCAGGCCGTCAAAGTCAGCGTTTGTAAATTGGGGTGGCGTAGCCACCCCTGAGTGAGAAGATCTGGAACCCTGGGCAGGGCGTACTGATCTACTGCCAGCTGCACGATGTCTGCGAACCACACTCTTCTTGGCCAACAGGGGGCCACCAGTATGGCTGGCACCCCTTCCTGAGCCATCTTGCGCAGCACCCTGCCCAGCAGAGGAAATGGAGGAAACACATACAGGAGCTGAAAGCTCTTCCAAGACATTGCCAAGGCATCCATGGCTAAGGCCAGAGGGTCCTGGGACAGAGAGACAAATACTGGAAGCTTGTGATTGTGACGGGACGCAAACAGATGCACATCTGGCAGACCCCAAGGGTGACACAGGGAGCGAAACACCCTGTTGCTGAGGGACCATTCTCCCAGGTGAGAGGTCCCCTTGCTCAGAGAGTCTGCCTCCAGATTCTCCACCCCCGAAATGACTGCCGAGAAGGGAATATTGTCCTCCACCCAGGACAGAATCAGAGACACTTCCCTGAGGGCCCTTCTGCTCCGGGTCCCTCCCTGATGATTGATGTAGGCAACCGCTGTCTGGTTGTCCGAGCGGACCTGAACAACCCGACCCTGAACGTGTGGGGTTAGGTAGGCGAGAACCAACCTGATCGCCCTCAACTCCAGACTGTTGATAGGGGTGTGGGCCTTCTGAGGGCCCCACTGACCCTGGAATTGCAGGGACTTCCAGAAGCCCCCCCAACCGGTCAGACTGGCATTTGTGGTGACAGTCTCCCAGCAAGGGGCCAGAAAGGATCTGCCCCCCAGCAGGTTCCTTGAGTCCAGCCACCACGATAGAGACTGCCTGGCCAGAGGGGACAGAACAAACACCTGATCCAGGGACACAGGGTCCCGATCCCAAAATGACAAGAGATGAAGCTGAAGAGGCCTCATGTGAAACTGAGCATATGGGACCGCCTCGAAGCAGGCCACCATCAGGCCCACCAGCTGCATTCCCTGCCTTATGGACGGATGAGGACAAGACAGAAGGAGCTGAGCCTGCGCTTGAAGAATCTCCACCTTCTGCTGAGGAAGAAAGATCTTGACCTGAGATGTATCCAGAGTCATGCCCAGAAAGGACTTCACCATGGAGGGAGACAGGGAAGATTTGGGGTGGTTGATCACCCAGCTGAATGACTCCAGTGTGGACACCACCAACTGGGTATCCCGTTCTGCCTACTGGAGGACTGAGAAGTGATGAGAATGTCATCCAAGGAGGGAAGAATGCGAATGCCCTGAGATCTCAGCAGAGACATCACTCCTGCCAGCACCTTGGTGAATACCCTGGGAGCTGAGGTGAGACCAAAGGGTAAGGCCACAAATTGGTAGTGCTGATCCTCCAGGGCGAACCTGAGGAATCTCTGATGACCTGGAAAGATTGATACGTGAAGGTAAGCATCCTTGATGTCTACAGAAGTCAAGAAGTCCCCTGGACGCAGAGAATTCACAGCTGAGCGCAGAGTCTCCATGCGAAAGTGTCTGAATCTGACAAATTTGTTGAGGCGTTTTAAATCCAGAATGCGTCTGAAGGACCGTCTTTTTTGGGAACAGTGAAAAGATTGGAATAATAGCCCTTGCCCCTTTCCCTTAAGGGCGCTTGGCAGATGACTTTCAACTCCAGAATGTTCTGGACATCAGAGGACAGACCCTGTGCTGACAAGGGGTTTTGAGCTACCTGGGATCTGATGAATCTTGGGGGCGGACACTACCTCCTGAATCCACCGGTCTGAGACATGATGCCTCCAGACATGAGCAAAGAGCCGAAGCACCCCATCATGCCTGAGGGGGCTTGGGAGAGGACTTAGGCTTGGGAACCCAGGAGGGACCAGGGCGGCCACGTCCTCTGCCCCTGCCCCAAAAATCTCTGCGGGCCCCAGCAAAGGAAGCTCCCCGTCCAACTTTGGAACCACGGAAGGAAGGAAGACCTGAATCCTGAAAAGGCCGGGGCTGCCTTTTATGCTGAGGTAACTTGCCTCCCTTAGCAAACAAGTCCAGACGTTCACCAAAGAGGTGCAGTACCTGAAGGGAAAACCAGTGAGAGCCTTCTTGGCAGCGTTGTCAGCTGCCCACCAATAAGGCAGATGCCCTGCCACACATCCTAATGGTATCATCCAGGGCAGAAAGGACATATGCAACAAATTCCTCACAACGCAGAAGAGCTCTATACTTTTCACTACCTGCATCATCAGGGGCCCCATCTAAGACACTCCTGAGCAGGCTCTTGATAGCAACCACTGTAATAGCAGAGGCACAGACCGGACGCAGCGCGGTCCGCACACAGGCAAAAGCATGGCAAGACAGCTGATCTATACGTCTGTCCTCCCCATCAGGGGAATGCATGACAGATGTGTTAGACAACCCCAGAACTGGTGCATCCACCTCTGGCGGACATGACCAACGTTAAAACCACCTCAGCGGGAAAGGGATACCTCTTATCCCAACTCTTTGGTACCCCGGAAAGCCTGCTAGGCCATTGCCACTCTTTGAGCACCAGATTATTAAAATGATTTTGTTCAGGAAACTCCAAGCATGGTTTAACAGTATGAAACAGCTCCCCCTGCTGCCGCAGGGCCACGGCAGGAGGAGAGATACAGAGCACTTCAAAAATGTGAGCCCGAAGTCTGTCAGTATCATCTGAAGCCCATGGGTCAGACCCAGACTCAGCGTAGCCCCTAGGCTGTTCCTCAGATGATTCTGAATCAGAAAACAATTCCCCCTCTTCCAGGGGGGTATATCCAGTAACATCAAAAAACTCCTCAGCCTCCATAGGAAAAAGAGTAACACTGGGTGCCAGATGCCGCCGCTTAGCAGGAGCCTTATGCGGACCAGACCCAGCAATATGCCTCTCAATGCTGGCCACCCGGGCAGCCAAATCAGGTTGAGAGTCCCCACTGGTATGCACCTCACTAGGAGTCAGATGTAAGCGTGGGGGGGTAGGTGAAGCCAGAGGGGGCGCACCACTAGGCCCAGCCACAGGTAACCCAGACTGCAGCGCAAGTACCTGCTGGGGTATCCCCTGCTGACAGGGGATACCCCACACACAATACACAGCCGGGCTTGTCCCGAAGGAATCCCGAGCACATTATCCTGAGAAGCCTCCATATGGTGATTATCACGGCACAACAGGCCAATAGGGATTGATGCTATAAGCAACCCGGGATGCCCCAAAAGCCCGCTAGGGAAGTGGGAGGTAATGATAGGCAATAGGCCTCTAATAAGCAGTTAAACTAAATAGAGGGAGTAGGACCGGGAGAAACCACAAAAAAGTTTGACCCGCCTGCAAGACATAACAAGAGGTCCCGTAAGCAACAAGCAATAGATGAAATACAAAAATAAGCCAGCCCGTAGGGGCACTTACGGACCGCGGTAGATGAACGCCAGCAACGCAGCACACGGGAAGCAAAATGGCGCCAGCATATAACTCGAGGGGCGGGCCACGGAGACAGTGAAAAGAGCCCACATGAGAATACCAGCCAATGATGACGCAGCAGCGCCTGAGGCGATGTCGCTGCCAACCACGAAGCGCAGTACAAGCGCGACGGCGGCGGCAAAAGCAACCAAATCCCAAGGGACACGTAAGACAATGGCATATAATCACAACAGTGAAGAATACACCCCCCCCCCCCCCCGAGAACTACCAGGGAGAGCGAGGGAAGGCAGCGGCTAGCCTAACAGGTGGTAACTTTGGTGGGGGATTGCGGTTGGAGCAGCGCTCCTAAGCACCTGACAGCGGTGCTGCCTACCATCACCCGAACAGTGCAGCCAAGGCTGGGAGGCAGGAAAAGGAACGGGTGGGAATAGTCCTACAGGGCCGCACGTTTGCGCCCAAGTACCATTTTAATCTTTTTGATACCATTTTAGATGTAAATAGATTAGTACGCAATTTGACCTTAAGAAAGCATTTTTGGGTGGAGCATGACACAATATTGAATGAATCCTTTGATGCGGATGATGGGTTCCTAATGCGACTAGACCAAAATAATGAGTTAACTGTGTTTTCTTTTCAGGATATTACTTGTAAAATTTTACTAGAGAGTATCTAACCAGAGCCCACATAAGATTTCACTCCCTGAAGGCCCGAAATTTCCTAATAGCAGATTCTATCCGGTGAACTCCAGGACCTTGGTCCTGGATGTATTCCAGGAAGCTGTTGAGGCAGATCTCACCAGATTGGCGTCCCAACACAGATCAAATATAAAAGCTAATTTGTCAGGAATAGAAGGAAAAGCTTTGGGCCAACTTATGAACAACAATGCAATTGTTATCAGCTCTGCAGACGGGGGGGTTGTGTGGTGGTGTTGGATAGTGTAGACTAAAAACTAAGACAGTTAGATGATGTGGACACTTATATGAGACTTGATGGGGACCCCACACCCTTGTTTAAAGCAGATTTAAAGAATCTTTTGCTGGAGGGTAAGGCCCTGGGGGTTTTGAAGGATAGGGATTTGGAGGCGCTGGATGTGGCTTCCCCCACTGCCCCGGTCTTTCATCACCTTCCCAAGATCCACAAACAGCAACGCCCACCTTTGGGCAGGCCCATTATGGCCGGGATCGGGGGGTTGAATGAGAGGCTGGGGCAGTGGGTGGACTCACATCTTCTCCCACTTGTCTGGAGACTCCCGGGTTTCCTCCAAGATTCTAGAGATTTAGACAACTAAATGATTTTCAATGGGAGCCTAATTACACCTGTGATGTGGCTTCCCTCTATTTGGTAATACCCCATGATCTAGCCCTCCAAGCAATCTTTTTTCATCTAAGTAATTATTCTGCTTACCCAGGAGAACTTGTTGAGTTTTTGATTCTCTCTTTAGAATATCTTTTAAAGCATAATTTCTTCCTGTTCTCCGGACAATATTATTTACAGCGTTGTGGGGCCTCCACGGGGGCTCTCTTCTCGCCCTCTCTCGCCAACCTTTATATGGGCTGGTGGGAGAGGGCGAGGATTTATAGTCAGGACAACCCCTTTTTGCATAATATTAAATATTATGGTAGGTATATTTACGATCTGATAATTGTTTGGCAAGGTTATCAAGATTCTATAGATATGTTTGTCTCCTACCTTAAACCGGACCTTCACCCTGATTTAATGAAAAGCCCAAACTCTTAAAAAACAATTCCTCAGCATCTAAAATTAATATATTTTACATGTTTAGTCACTAATTTATTATTCTTTCCCCCACTGGGCTGCAACTCTGTTCGGGAATTTAGGATACGGGCGCCGCCATCTTGACTCAGAAGCATCACACTTACTGAGGAGAGGAGAGTGGGATAAGGTACAGGGGGGCGGGTTATAGCTGTGCTTTGCTCAGACAGAGCAGAGCTGGGGTCAGGGAAAGGTCAGCAGTCCCAGAATACAGAGCAGCACAGTCACTTCCTGTTTGCAGGCACTTCCTGTTTGCAGGCTGCCTGCAAAAATGGCAGCTTCCATAAGCCGCCATCTTGGATGTTTAAAGGCTTATAAAATGCAGTAGATGCAGGTAGGATGATTTTTAATGTGAGCAATCTGTATGTACAGGGTGTGGGAAACATATAAGATAGACTCTTATTTAGAGTGAAGGTCCGCTTTAATAACAACGAGTTAAATTTAAAATTCACATTTGAGAGCCATCCAGAGACAACTGCTTTTCTGGATCTCTCTCTGCAGGTCTCTAAGGATGGAAAGAGGATAGAAACTAGGACATATAGGAAACAGACCTCGGGTAACATGACTTTGAGGGCTGAAAGTTGTAATCCGGCTCATACTATCAGGGCTCTCCCTGTTGGGGAAATGATTAGAGCCCGAAGTAATTGTTCGGATGACGTGGCCTTTGAGCGGGAACTGTATATGATCCAAAATAGGCTAACAGAGAGAGGATACCCATTAGATTTGCTTGAACGAGCCAAACAAATAGCGAGGTCTAAAGACAGGAATTCAATGATATGGCCAGTAGGACCTATAGATACCTCAGGGAGTGCTAGGACTAGGTCATTCTCCAAATGTAAGAATAAAAGTGCTGTTACAATGGTTACAACGTATAGTGAAGAGTTCTCAAAAGTGAGGGATATTATCTTGAGACATCTTCCTTTACTAAATTGTGACCCACAATTAAAGAATATTCTCAAACCGGGAGTGAAAATTGTGAGCCGTAAACCACCAACTCTAGGTCAAAAATTATCACCTAGTTTATTCAAGAAACGGTCACAAGTGTCATCGACTTGGCTCGAATGTAGAGGCTTCTTTAAGTGTGGGGGGAATAGGTGCAATATATGTAGATATGTTCATCAGGGTAATAAATTTACATCAACTGTGACAGGAGAAAAATTTCAGATTAAGAGTTTTATGAACTGCAATATTATGAATTTGATATATTTAATTACATGCACCGCCTGTAATTTACAGTATGTGGGATGTACTACTAGGTTATTCAAGAGGAGGGTCTCGGAACATATAGCCGCCTCCCATGGGGATTGTCCTAATACATCCTCTAATGTTGGAGGTCATTTTCATAATATACATGCTGGGGATTTATCAAATTTCAGTTTTATTGCAATTGAAAAAGTATCATTGGGTCGTAGGGGGGGGGGGGGGGGTGATTTACAAGCTAGAATTTTCCAGAGGGAGGTCTTTTGGATTTTCAGGTTACAGACCTGCATCCCATCTGGCCTTAATGCTAGATGGGATGTGGATCTTTTCCTGCGGGATTGATTTTTTGTCTGTCCTGTCTTTCCTTTTCCTACTGTATTATCCCCCCTCCAAATATTATTTCCCTATTTTCATTATTAAAACCGAGAATTAAAAATACCGTTTTGTGAGTGCTCACCTTTAAAACGGGTATTATCAGTGTGCCATACACTCCACTTCGATCTTCATGACATATGGGTAATCTCCAGCAGAGGGCGAACTTCTGCAGATATGAATATGCAAAAAAGAAAGCCTCTCCTGGCCCATATATACCTGGGACCTTCCACCAATTTCCCAGTGTAAAAAAGCAGTAAGAGGACAAGGAAGAACCAATTATAACCTTAACAATCAAAACCAATGGTTCACCATATAAAAGCCCCAGAATACCTGAAAAAAAGGGGTGGGGCGAAGTGGAGTGTATGGCACACTGATAATACCCGTTTTAAAGGTGAGTACTCACAAAACGGTATTATTCTAAGTGTGCCATACACTCCACTTTGATCTTCATGACATATGGGACATCCAATAGCAGTGTCCGTCATGGGTGGGAACCAGAAACAGTAAAGAATGTACCAACTCAAACCACTGCAGCTTGCAGAACCTTGTGGCCAAAAACAGCATCCGCTGAAGCCCGCACATCAACCTTGTAAAACTTGGAAAAAGTATGAACGGAAGACCAAGTAGCAGCCTTACAAACTTATTCAACAGAAGCCTGGTGCTGAAAAGCCCAGGATGCACCAACAGCACGAGTAGAGTGCGCAGTGACCCTAAAAGGGGGAGTCCTCCCCTTAGAAGAATAGGCCCCAACAATGGCCTGACGAATCCATTTGCAAATCGTAGACTTAGCAGGCACCAAACCTTTCCTGGGCCCGCAGGGCACCACGAAAAAAGCGTCCCGTCTTGCGGAAGGAAGAAGTAGTCACCAAATAGTACTTCACACAGCGAACAACATCCAAATTGTGCAGAACCCTCTCCTTGTCATTGTTAGGCTTAGGACACAAGGAAGGGAGAACAATATCCTGATTGAGGTGGAAAGCAGACACCACCTTAGGAAGGAAATCTGGCACCTTATCCTGGTGTCTGAATCAACAGAGCCACCAACTCAGAGACACGCCGAACAGAGGTAATAGCCACCAAGAAAGCAACCTTCTGAGTGAGAACCGAAAGAGCAATATCCTGTAACGGCTCAAAAGGAGGACCCTGGAGAGCCGAAAGAACCAAGTTCAAATCCCAAGCAGGAACCACAGCCTTCCGAGGGGGCCGCACATGCGCGACCCCTTGGAAAAAAGTCTTAACCAGCGGGTGTAAGGCAAAAGACCTCTGGAAGAAAACCGACAGAGCAGAAACCTGTCCTTTCAAAGTACCAAGCTGGAACCCAAGATCCAGATTATGCTGAAGAAAACTCCAAAATCCTAGGAATCGAAAACACCCTGCAAGGCAAGGCCCTAGCCTCACACCAATCAATATAGGACCTCCAAGTCCTATAGTAAATGCCAGAAGAGGACCGCTTCCTGGCCCTAATCAAGGTCTGAACAACAGCCGCAGACAACCCTTCCTCCTTCAGAATGAAGGTTTCAGCAGCCAAGCTGTCAAAGCCAGCGTTTGTAAATTGGGGTAAAGTAGTTGACCCTGAGATAACAGATCCGGCAACAAGGGAAGCCGGTACTGATCTACGGCCAGCCTTACAATGTCTGCGTACCAAACCCTTCTTGGCCACCTTGGAGCCACCAAAATTGCTGGTGCCCCTTCTAGAACCAGTTTGCGAACTACCCTGCCCAGCATGGAGACGGGCGGAAACAGGTACAGAAAACCCAGATCCTTCCAAGCAAGGGACAAGGCATCCACTGCCAGAGATAGGGGATCCTGAGAGACACAAAGGCCGGAAGTTTGTGATTGTGCCTCGAGGCAAAGAGATCCACCTCCGGAGTCCCCCACTTGCGGCAAAGATCCAGAAAAACCTCGGGGTTGAGAGACCACTCTCTTTGGCGAGAGGATCCCCTGCTCAGGGAATCCGCCTCCGTGTTCTCCACTCCCGGAATGTAGACAGCCGAAATGCAAGGAACATTGCTCTCCGCCCAGTGCAGGATCAGAGAGACTTCCCCGAGGGCACTCCTGCTGCGAGTCCCTCCTTGGTGATTGATGTAAGCTACCGCCGTTCGGTTGTCTGAACGAACCTGAACCGGTAGACCCTGTAAATGTGAGGTCAGCCGAGCCAGAACCAGTCGGATGGCTCTGAGCTCCAAGACATTGATGGGGGTGTGAGCCTCCTGAGGACCCCACACCCTGCTGAACTGATGACTTTTCCAATAACCTCCCCAGCCCGACAGGCTGGCATCCGTGGTGACCGTCTCCCAACAAGGCACCAGAAAGGATCTGCCCTTCAACAGGTTGCTCGATTCCAGCCACCACCGAAGGGACTGCCGAACCCTGGGAGACATCCTGAAAGGTTGATCCAATGACAGTGGACACCTGTCCCAATGCGTCAATAGCTGAAGTTGAAGAGATCTCATGTGAAACTGTGCAAATGGTACGAAGGAGGACACCATCAATCCTGCCAGTTTCATCCCCTGTCGGATAGATGGACAAGGATTGGCCAGAAGAAAACGGATCAGACCCCGAATCCCCTGCACCTTGGTCTGGGGCAGAAACACTCTGGCCTGAATGGTATCCAGATTCATGCCCAGAAATGAAATCACTAGTGACGGAGAGAGAGAAGACTTGGGGCAGTTGATCACCCACCCGAACCTTTCCAGGGTCGACACCACCTGGTGGGTGTCCAGCTTCGCCTGATGAAGGGAAGAAGCTGATATCAACAGGTCGTCCAGATAAGGCACAATGCAAGTGCCCTGAGCAGGGCCATCATTCCCGCCAAGACCATGGTGAAGACACGCGGCGCCGAGGTCAGCCCGAAGGGAAGAGCTACAAACTGAAAATGTTGATCCCCCACCGCAAACCTGAGGAATCTCTGATGCGCTGGAAAAATGGGAACATGCAGATACGCATCCTTGATGTCTATGGATGTCATGAAATCCCCCTGGTGAAGGGAAAAGATAGCGGAGCGCAGAGTCTCCATGCGGAACTTTTTGGCTCTGATAAACCTGTTCAGAACCTTGAGATCTAGAATGGGTCTCACCGAACCCTCCTTTTTAGGTAACGTGAAAAGGTTGGAGTAGTAACCCCTGCCTCTCTCCGACTGAGGCACCGGGCAAATAACTCCCATGGCCAGAAGGTTTCTTACTGCTAACAGGAGCCCCTGTGCAGCCAGAGGGTCCGAGGGCACCCGAGACCTTAAGAACCTTGGAGGCGGCCAGTACTCGAACTCCAGTTTGTACCCGGACGAGACCACTTCCAAGATCCAATGGTCTGTGACCTCCCGGGCCCAGACCTGGAAGAAGAGCCGCAGCCGTCCCCCCACCCGTTCGGGTGAGGGCGCCCCTTCATTGCTGAGCAGGCTTACCGGCAGCTTAGGCTTGGAACCCCAGGCAGCCGCCGGGCGCGCCCGACCTCTGCCCCTATTCCAGGACGAGCCCCTGACACCAGAGACGGGCAGACCCCCAATCGCTCTGGCTCCACGAAAGGAAGGGGTGAAGGAACCAGCCCCCCGAAAGGGACGGCACTGTTTCTTCCGCTGAGGTAACCTACCTCCCTTAGCAACAGCATCCAATTTATCTCCAAACAGCCGCGTACCCATAAAGGGAAGAGCCGTAAGCGACTTCTTGGCCCCAAAGTCTGCCGTCCACTGACGCAGCCAGACCAATCTGCGCATAGCCACCAATAAAGCGAAGTCCTGCTACACATGACAATAGAATCTTCCATAGCAGACAAAACAAAATCCATGAACAATTCACACCAAGAGTAGCGAACTCAGCGCTATCCGGATCAAACTGACCATCATTCGGCCAGTCCCTGATAAGGGACCTGGTAGCAAGCGACACTAGAGCAGATGAACAAGCCGGCCGCAGGGCCGATCCCACACTGGCAAACGCATGACAAGCCATCTGATCAAGGCGCTTATCCTCGCCATCCTTAAGGGAGGTAGCTTCAGGGGTGTTAATCACAGAAGAATTGGTCAAGCCCAAAACAGGCGCATCAACCTCAGGAGGAGAGGACCATCGCTTGACCGCCTCCACCGGGAAAGGATACTTCTTGTCCCATCCCTGGGGAGCACCAGGAAGCCGAAAGGGCCTCTCCCATTCTTTCTGGATCAGTGCGTCAAAATGATCCTGCGTGGGGAATTCTAGACGGGGCTTGCGGACCCAAAAAAATTCCCCCTTCTTTAGGGGAGGCGCCTCCGGGGGATCAATATCCAACACCTTCAACATATGTGACAAAACAGCAGCCGTATCTACGGCATGCCCAGGCGCCTGCCCAACAAAAGCATCACCAGACTGTACAAAATCAGACTCTGTCTCCTCAAACACTTCCCCCTCCTCTAAAGGGGAATAATCAGACAAATCCATAGAGTCGTCGTCCGCGTCCCACACGGGCTGGGCGACGACAAATGTCTCTTTTTAGCTTGGGCCTTCTTGCCCACCATGCTAACAATAAACCTTTCAATGCTGGCCAACCTGGCACCAACATCCGACTGCGACTCCCCGCTGGCACCAATGTCACTCGGGGTACGGATCAAGCGGGGAAGGGAAGGCGATGAAGCGGGAGGAGCCGACCCAGAAGGCTGGGACCCAGACTTCCGCGTTATGGCCTTATGAGCGCACGGAGTACAGATCGGTACATCCTCTCCCGTAAGGGATGCCCCACACCCCACACATAGGCGGGCTTGCCCAAAGGGGAGCCCCAACCCAGTATCCTGCGGAGCCTCCATATGGTGATTTTTTAGTGGTCAGTCGCAAGACCGCAGGGAATTATGCCTAAGCAACCCGGGATGCCCCTTAAATGTCCCGGTGGGAGGATTTAGAGGAGAGCAGTTTTAAACTAGGGACCCTAGGACCAGGAGGAACCCCTTAATATGCACAATATGAAGCAATCTGCAACACACAATAGGCAAATCAGTTACTATTAATGGCATCTTAATTAATAAAAGTACAACCATACCACACATTATATATATATATATATACACACACACAGGAATAAACATCAAAAAATAGCCAACACCATGGCCCACCCCACCAGAGAGTGACCCCCAAAACAATGAAAAAACGTCCATCCGGCCCCTACCTGTCCCCTAGGCACAGTCACAGCCACGCAGGAAGCACCAAGATGGCCCCTGGCCTTGAAGAAAAAAGGACCCAGGAAGAAGAAGGGGGGCGTGCCAGCGCCGCAGGCGCGCTTTCCAGCCACGCCCGCTTCCCTGCAGCGCGGATCTGGCCAGAGGGAGGCCTTACAAAAAACGCGCTGATGAGGGGGCGGGGCTACCGCAGCCGCGTCGAGCGCCCGGCCCCGCCCCCTTTTCACACACACAGCCTGAGTGAATCTCACTCAGGCTGACAGGAAGCCATCTGCGACCAATTCATCAGGGATTACAGCCAGGTGTACCACACACACACAAGCGTACACACACACACTGTGTGAAGCACCCACAACAGACACACACACACACATATCCAAAACAATTAATAAATACAAAGGAGAGGCCCCGAAGGAGTAAGGGACCCGGAGGGGAAGGGAAACCCGGCCAATAATAAGGCCTCATGCTAGCAGGGACAGGGGCATCCCGTACCAGGATCACCACAACCTGGTTTTACCGCCTGCACCAATTGAGGTCTCGCGGTGGAGCAAAGCTCCCAATGCACCCACAGGGTGCTCCTACCCTTGCCAGGACCCACAGCCTAAGCTGGGAGGCTCAATAGGGGAAAATATGGAATGAATCCTGGCAGCAATAGTGACAAAAAAGGTTCCGGGCGCGAGCCCGGCTTACCTGCAAGTAAGAGAAGTCTTCATATTCTGTCTTGTCGCCTTCCCTGTAGAGAAGGAACTGGGAAATTGGTGGGAGGTCCCAGGTATATATGGGCCAAGAGGGGCTTTCTTTTTTGCATATTCATCTCTGCAGAAGTTCGCCCTCTACTGGAGATTACCCATATGTCATGAAGATCGAAGTGGAGTGTATGGCACACTTAGAATATTAAAATTATTATTTTCCCTTTTGAATATTATCCCCTTTTGCAATATATCACCATCCGTAATATCATCCCTTTCTGTAATATGAACGTCCATCCCTTTTACAATATGAAGGGTTTTTTAGAACGCATTATATCTGTATTTTATATTAGCCCCTTTGGGGTTTGATTGTATGGGGTGAGCGTTTTAGATTCAGATGTATTTATATGTGTATATACATGATTGTATGCCCTATATATATTTCTGCATACTTCTGTGCATTACTGCATGTTAGTTAATTTATTTGATACATTTTTATATGCTCTTCTAAAATTAAATGATTTTGATGTTATCCCTTCTTGCACCGCCATTCGCAGCCCCGGGTCATTTATACATATAAATAATTTTTTTAGCCACCGTTATCCGTACAACAGCACTTTGAGTGTACTACGCTGTTGTCTTCTGGTTGCTTCCGCCCTTTCGTCTCTGACATGGAAGGTCCTTCCTGCCAGTACTCTGATGTGCTGACTCTCGGGCCAATGGGAGGCGAACACATCATCCCCGCATTTGTGATTGGCCGAGAGTTTGTTCCACTCAGGGCTGGACGAGACGGCGGACACACCGGACAGCGGTTTATCTAGGTGCGTGCTGCGAATGGTGGATATGTAAGTTTTTTATTCCATATAATTTGTTTAATTGATTGCTTAATTGTATGTCACATTTGTATATATACTAGGGGGATGTCCCCCACTAATTGTCATGATTAAGGGCATGCTGCCCGAAACGCGTCGACATAACACCGCAGTTTTAATGCTTGTGTTATCGCTGTTTGATTTTGGCGTTTTAACTGACACTTCAAATAAAGCTGGATTTTTTATGGGATTCCGGATGTCGCCTGGCTTCACTTTATGTTTGCCGCAGGCTAATAAGCCCCGCTCACCTGCGAGTAGAGAGAACCATCTTCTAGTCATCGCAGTCCAGACTGCAGAGAAGAACTGTGGAATTTGTGGGAGGTCCCTGGTATATATGGGGCCAGGAGGAGCCACTTTTTGCTGTCTCTGCTGTCCAGCGCCATCGTATAACCCATGGGTAAGGAATCTTCTGGAGCAGGACGTACTGTATACTTAATATTAATATATTTTATGTTTTTAGTCACTTATTATTATTCTTTCCCCCACTGGGCTGCATCTCTGTTCAGGACTCTAGGATACGGGTGCCGCCATCTTGCATCAGTAGTATCACATACTGAGGAGAGTGGGATAAAGCACAGGGGGTGGGGTTATAGCTGTGAGCAAACAGAGCAGAGCTGGGATCAGGGAAAGCACAGCAATCCCAGAATGCAGAAGTGACACAGTCAGAAGACACTTCCTGTTTGCAGGCTGCCTGATGCTCCATGAGCTGCCATCTTGGATGTTTAAAGGCTCATAACATGCAATGCAGTAGATGCAGGTAGGATGATTATTAATGTGAGCAATCTGTATGTACAGGGTGGGGGAAACATATAAGATAGGCTCTTATTTAGGGAGAAGGTCCGGTTTAAGGAGAGTCAAGGTGAGGGATCAGTATCTTTTTCCTACCTTACAGTAGATCTTTTGTGTCACTAACTTTCTCCTTTACAACAGGGTGAAAATAACTAAATGTTATAACCCCTTTTTTTGTAGTAAGCCCCATTTAGGGTCCATACTCCTTATTTTAGGGACTGGACCTGTGGATGGAGAATTGGGCCCTGGTAAATGACATCTGGAATTTCCAGCAGAAGCCATGGAGGCTCTACCGACATACAGGACAGGAGGAAAAACCATGGTCTCCTGGGCCAATGTGACGCAATCAAGAGAACCCTGGCTTGATCTCGTTTTATCTTCCTTAGGACAAAAAGGTAACAGCCTCATCAGGGGGAATACATAACAAAGCAATTCTCCCCACTGATTGCTTAACGCATCCAGACCCTAAGCCACCAGATCCCTCCTGAGGGAGAAATATTTCCGTGATGTTGTCTGAGACAATTTGGATGTCTCTGCCCAGTACTTCCGACTCCCTCAGGGCTTCTTTTATGGTTAGGAGTTCCCTGAAGTTGGAGGACTTCTGGGCCATGGCTCTTGTGAACCTCCCCTGAAAATAAAGTGATCTCCCCAGTCAAAAGGAACTTGCATCTGTCGTTACCACTATGGGTTCTATCTGGTGCCAAGGCTTCCCGTCTGCCACATTCTCTGACACACCTTTCCTTACCTGCTCTGATAGGGCGACTAACCGATTCAGGGAGGCTTAATCCTTGTCCCATACGTCCAGAAAGAAGCCGTGCAAGTGACGAGAATGAAGCTGGGCCCAGGGAACTGCTGGTGTGGAGGAGTTCATTAGACCGAGTATGGCCAGAATCTGCCTCAAAGAGATTGACTGGTGAGAGAGAACTGGCTTCCAACTCTTCCATTTTGGCCCTGGGAAGAAGGATACGCTGGGTCAAGGTACGTGCAACTGCTTTCGGGATGAGGCTGGACTTTTCCAGATTCAACATCCAACATAACCCTTGAAGACAAAGTAAGGTCTTCTGCAAGGCTTCTAGAAGAGAGGACCTGTCCCTCGCAAAAAGAAGCAGGTCGTCCAAATAGGCTATGATGTTCACCTGATGAAGTCTCAGGTGAGACATTGCTTCTGATAGAATCTTTGTAAAGTCCTGGAGTGCTGAAGAAAGGCCGAGTCCCAAATTGCAAATGCTTCACCTTGTGAGCTTCTTTGTAAAGTCCTGGACTGCTGAAGAATGGCAGAGTCCCAAATTGCAAATGCTTCACCTTGTGAGCTTCAGAAACCTTCTATGAGCAGGATGGATAGAAATATGGAGGTAGGCATCCTGTAAGTCGAAATGACTTAGAAAATAAATGGATCCCATCCAGAATTTTTTGTATTTTATATTTGTTTAGGTTTTTCAATTTTAAAATCATGCAGAATTTTCACAAAGGTTTTTGAACCAAGAAAACATGAGATTACACCCTTCCCTCCTTTTGAGACCCGGAACCAGTTCTAACACTGCCTTGTAATGGAGTTTGTTAATTATGGACGGAAAGGTTTCTCAATGACTCAGTCACCAGAAAATAGTCCAAGGGGCAACAAGAAAATTCCAGACGGCACCCCTCCTGAATAGTTCTTAAAATAAAGGGGTTTTGGAAAATCTCCTCCCAGGCAGGAAAAAAAAAAATGGAGAAGTCTTCTCCCTACTGGGATGTCAGGACTGAGGTTTGGGTACTTGAGAGGAGCTAAATGAAGAACCCCCACTTCCCCTGCCCTTGGAGGTCTGCCAAGGTTTTCTGATTTCAGGACTTTTGGTCTCTCACTCTGAGGGGGCCCTGGTGCCCTTCTTTTAATCGGAAATGTATTTCCTTTTTCCAAGGAACGGGAAAGAACTGAATCTAATTCTGTGCCAAAAAAAAGATTTGAAGGGAAGCTCACAAAAATACAATTCTGTGAGTATTCACCTGTAGAATTGATTTTGTAGTATACAGCACGTCCTGTTTCACTAAATTCTTTACGCTTGGGATATCCTGCCACAAGGTGGCGCAGTGGACTGCAGAAAGACTTGTGGCATCTCCCGGCCCTATAAAAGGACAGGAACCTCCCACAAATTCCCAGTGTTACAAAGCAGTTAAACATGAAGCCGGGAGAATAAAAATGAAGGAACCCCAACCAAACATTTGAACATTTGAACAAATCACCATACAGAGGTAACCAAGAAAAATGATAACAAGGGAGGGGTGAAACAGGACGTGCTGTATACTACAGAATCAATTCTACAGGTGAGTACTCACAGAATTGTATTTCCAAGTATACAGTATGTCCTGTTTTACTAAATTCTTTACGCTTGGGACGTCCAAAAGCAGTGTCCCTAAAGTAGGGTGGGATCCCCAAGAACAGTGGGCAGTTTAAACCACTGCCGCCTGCAGAACTTTGCGGCCAAAAGCAGCATCAGCTGAGGCCCTAACATCAACCTTGTAAAACTTAGAAAAAGTATGAACAGAAGACCAAGTTGCGGCCTTACAAACTTGTTCAAAAGAAGCCTGGCGCTGAAAGGCCCAGGAGGCACCAATAGCACGAGTGGAATGAGCAGTAAGGCGGAAGGGAGGTTCCTTCCCCTTAGCAGAATAGGCTTGCACCACCGCCTGACAGATCCACTTGCTGATAGTGGACTTCCTAGGTCCAGAAGGAAGAACAAAAAGAGCATCAGTCTTCCTGAATGATTCAGTAGCGACCAAGTAAAACTTCAGAACCCTGACCACATCTAAAGAATGCTCTTCTCATCTAAAGAGTCCTCTCCTTGGAATTAGCAGGATTAGGACACAAGGAAGGCAAAACAATGTCCTGATTGAGATGAAAAGCAGACACAACATTAGGCAAGAAATCTGGCTTAAACCGAAACACGACCTTGTCTTGGTGTCGCTCAAAATAAGGAGATTTGATGGAAAGCGCCGCCAACTCAGAAACACGCCTTACAGAAGTGATAGCCACCAAAAAGGCTACCGTAAGAGTCAAAATGGGCAAAGCGGCCTCACAGAGAGGCTCAAAGGGACCCCCCAGCGCCAATGACAGCGCAGTGAAACACAAGGAGAATGTCGCCGCCAGCCGCGGAGCGCCGTACAAAGCAGCACGGCGGCGAGCGCGGACAATACAAGTAAAAAGCAGATACAAATCTGGAGAGCTCCCCAGGGAGAGAGCGAGGCGGGGAAGAGCAACGGTAGGTGCACCCAAGGCATGTCTTATCTAGGGAGGAGGGGGGGCAGTGGAGGGGGGGGCAGGGGAAGGCCCACAATAAGGCAGGAAGGGGCATCCCACAAGGCTCACCATAAGCCTGAACCGCCTACCCTTGTAGGTACAGGGATGCGGTTGGAGCAGCGCTCCTCCAGCACCTGACCCTGGCTCTGTCCTACCTTCACCCTAACCAGGCAGCCGAGACTGGGAGGCAGTGGGTCCAGAACGGGTGGAAATAGTTCTGCAGGGCCGCAGGCTGGTAAGCCCCGCTCGCCTGCGTAATATAGAGAGCCATCTTCTATCTTCGCAGTCCAGACTGCAGAAGGAAACTGGGAATTTGTGAGATTTGTCTTCAAAGGACATGTCAGACCTTTTAGAGACCTGGGCTAGGGGAGCATCCACTCTGGGAGCCTTAAACCCATGCTAATATGTCCACTTCCTCAAAGGGGAACCTGTGTTTTAAAGATTTTGTGAAGAAGAACCTGGCTTCTGGGTTCTTCTACTCCCTTGAAACCATCTCCTTGATAGAGTCATGGACAAATAACCTAGGTGTTTTAGGATCCTTAAAGCACTGATATAAGGAATCTTTTAGAGACAAAGGTTGGGCTGGGGTTTCAATCTTTAGCGTGGTATAGATAGGCTGAATGAAATTAGGTGTGTCTTTTGCCGCAAACCAGAATCTAGAACTGCCAGCTGTCTCCATCTTAGTGGACGGTTCAGTGTGGCAGAATTTTCTAATTTCCTAGGGCCCTAGCTTCCTCTCTGCCCTGCATCATTAACCCCCCCAGGGTAAGGAACACATACTAAGTCCTGAGAATCACCACTACCCCTGTTGCTGAATTACGGGAGGTGCCTTTTAACCCTTTAAGTGTCACCCTTTGTTGCCAGACTATTTTGCGCAACCCATGTTCTAATGTGATTTTGAAAGGGATTTCCCAGGAAAATGATTTATTGTTTTTTTCAGCATAGTCTGGGCTTTAACATGAAATGTCTTGTTTGTAATTTTTAGGTGTATTCTCAATATTTGTGGGTGAAATATGTGCAAAAAAATAAAAAAAATTTGATTTTTACAATTTGTAGTGTTTTTTTGTAATAAAAAATGTAAGTTTGTCAGTAAAATCTTATTGCGTGTGAAATCCCAATTTCTCCCGGTTACAGCAGTACCACATATGTATAGATAGACACCCTTTCCTGTCCAGGAGACTCCCCCAAACTGAAACAGCACTTTAGGGGATTTTCAGATAAAATACAACTATGCTACGCGCACCTTGCAGTTTTTCCAGAAAAACAACCCTTTACATTTGAAATACCCCCAACAAACTATATATTCCCTGGAAGTACACACCTTTCAAGGAGTACCAGGCTTGTTGATGTGGCCACAGGTTTCTGGAAGTAATCCCCCAATGTATTCTTTGGTTGCAAAGAGTTTCCCTAAAAAAAACAATAAAAAAGCAGAATCAAAGCCACATTTTCCTAAAAAAAACTATAAACAAACAAGAAAAAAACAAGTTTAATCTGAAAAAGCAACATCCCCCGAACAGAACGATACCCAACATGCATAGCTACTGTCAAGGGAAGAGTTGCCAAACACCCCAAAGTAGAGCATGTGCGTAACGGTAATTTTACATGAAAATTTCAGCTCTGCAGACAAAGTGCGCACCTTGTGATTTTTCAACCAAAACAACCCATTACATTTGGAATATCCCCCATAAACCATATATTCCCTAAAAGTACACGTTAAGCTTTCTAAGAGTACCCAGCTTGTTGTAGTGGGCTAAGTCTGAAAGCACAAGGTCCCCCGAACAGAACAATACCCAACATGCATAGCCCTTTTCATTGCCAGCCTACTTGAGATTTTGTCACCCCCTGTTGACAGGTCATTTTTCCCCATTTTGCGCCATGTTTTGCGCCATTTTTGCGCCATTTTTGCTGGAATTTTCAGGAAAATTATATATATTTTTTTTGCAGCAGAGTTTAGGCTTTAACATGAAATGTCTTGTTTGTAAATTGTATTCTGTTTTTACAATATTATTAAGTAAAAAAAAAAAATTGCCTTCTTAATTTTAAATAAAAAATTTAGTTTATTAAAGAAAACCATATTGCATGTGAAAGCCCCATTTCTACTGATTAGAACGGTACCACATATTTATCGGTAGCCCCCCGTTCCTGCCCAGCAGACCCCCCAAACTGAAACAAGTACTTTATAACATTTACAAATAAAAAATGGACCCCTTACCAGTTTACAAGGGGTTAAATGTAAAAAATAAAGACACTGACACTTTTTTTTTTTTACTCTACTCACCTCCGATCCTGCGTCCCTCGCCGCTGTCACTGTCAGATGCCGATAGTGATCCGAGCAGGGCGGGTGAGAGGCGAGAAGGCTCCGCTCGGAGCCTCCTCGCCTTTCACCCGCCCTGCTCCGATCACCACCGGCATCTGACAGACACCGGGTGCGGGTATAGGAGGAGCGGGATGACGTCTTCCCCCCCCCTCCCACAAAAGGCAGGGCCAGCCATTAGAGGAGGTGAGGACCCGGAAGAGGGTCCACACCTGAAGCCTGTGGAGCCCAGGGGGGGCACAGACGCGGCGGAGGGATAGGGCGAGGAGGTGAGTTAATGACATTTTTTTTTCTTTTACAGACAACTGTCAGCGGCAGACACGGGGGGGCGGTTTTCGGGCCCCCTCCTGAAGACGGAAGACGCCGGGGGAGGGATCGGATGCCCCCCAGAGGAAAAGGGGACCCCCAGCTTTAAATCAATACCAGAGGTAAGTGTTTATTTTTTTCTATTTTTTAACTAGCAGGAGGAAATGCCAAGCACGTAGTTTCTACGTGCTTGCCACTTAACGGTAGGAGAAGCAACCACGTTGAAACGACGTGCTTTGCATTTAAAGGTTTAATACTGCCGCTGCTCCCTCTTGCCGCCAATCTTTTTGTGAGGCCCTGCTTAGCACACGGCATAGAAACCCCAGGTGCTCCTTTCTCCAGAGTTTTGGTGCCATTTTGGACACCCAAGAATTACGTCATGCACACCTGGCACCAGAAGTGACTCTCGCCTCCAGCGCTGTCAAAGACCGGAAGAGAAGGAGTGCCTCCAGCCTACTGCCCTCTTACTGAAGGACGCCTAGGGAAATACTTCCTAAGGTGGATATACATCCAAACTTGAAGCCTGGGCCCAAGTCGGCTTGGGAAAATTGTGATATGGACTTGCAAAAATGTAGGCACATGCTTTTCTGTTGGTGGTCCGAACATTTGCACCAATTGTCAAGAATAGGATTGCTACTACAGTGGCTAAAAATGCCCTGTGAGAAGAGCAGTTGTGAGTCATTACAGCTGATGTCTTACAACTTCTGGCTAGAAATAAAGGATGATTGGCAATTTAGACTGTGGGAATTGATTTTTCAGAAGCAGCTCTTTTTTTGTGGGGCAAGATGGTAGTTACTACTAACTACCATGCAGTTTAAGAGTGCAGATTCTGCATGTTATTCCACAACATCTGCATAGGGTTAGGTTCTCTCGAATAGAGGTGCAATTAACTGAGCTTTGATTTTATTGGTAGACTGTACAAGGAGGCCCATGGCCCCTATATTACAAGCTCTCCTTATTATTGAAGAAGTCTATTCCGGGAAAGGAAGATTTACCATCCAAGGAGGGTTAAACCGAAGAGAAGAGGAATAAGCCTGAGGTAGCAACCCTTGATGGGGGTATTTAAGTGAAAGATATCTATGTCAGAGCCAGTGCTATATAACATAAGCAGATTGAATCCATCTAACAGCATACATACATACATACATACAGGATATAGGATAGGAAAAAGTTCTAAACACTGTGTGGGGTTTGGGCATTCCTAATAGGAAAGCTTAGCAGACACTTATGTTGATAACCTGGCAGACCTATTAGCTGCAGCCCCAGAGACTGCAGCAATCACCAGTGCTTCATGAATCCCATGATGTTGGATGTGGGTTTATTGGTGCCCAGGGTATTTATCTTAAAATGTCAGAAAGCTAAAATGAAATATTTACAGTATTAGGTTACGTCTTACCTCCATATTGTCAGTCTTGAACGGATTTCGATAATCTGGAGATTTTTCACTAATGCCTAGCTCTTGAGACATCTAAAGAAATTGTAAAAGATATTCTGAACACAGTATAACACAATAACACAGTAGCAATACACTTTCCCATAATGTACTTGAAGGGTCAAAGAATGAATAAAGTATTTCTATAGCAAATCAAAAGACATGTTCTCTTAATAATTACCAAACTTTTCATAAGAGTATGCTGTAGGGATATAAACAGCTATATTCATTGTTTATGCTTCATGTTGTGCAATAATGTGATAGTTGACCTTTAAAAAAATGCATACCAAACCAAGTAGCTGGGAATGTGGACCGTCACTGAAGATACCACTCAGATTGCAGAAACCAATACCCCATCGAATAAGGTTGTTCCAGTTGGAGTTGCGATCAAAATAATGGTGAACAATCTTTGGGAAGCGTAGCACTACATCTCCAAAGAATGCAGAATTTTCTACTGTATGTGAATAAGCTGGAGGAAATACATGGAAACACATTTAAAATGATATTCAAGAAAAAAATACTTGGTTGTATAAAGACCCTGTGAAGTATGCACACCTCCATAAAAATTTAATATAATAGGCTATTGAGCAGGCTTCCAAATTCCTATAAACATTTTTTCCATGGAACGTATACTAAGAGGATTTAAATTGCAATTTGCAGATTACGTTTTTAGCCACATTTAAACCGGACCTTCAGTGTGATTTAATGAAAAGCCCAAACTCTTAAAAAACGATTCCCCAGCATCTAAAATTAATATATTTTACGTTTTTAGTCACTAACTTATTATTCTTTCCCCCACCGGGCTGCAACTCTGTTCAGGACTTTAGGATACGGGCGCCGCCATCTTGACTCAGAAGCATCACACTTATTGAGGAGAGGAGAGTGGGATAAGGTACAGGGGGCTGGGTTATAGCTGTGCTTTGCTCAGACAGAGCAGAGCTGGGGTCAGGTAAAGGTCAGCAATCCCAGAATGCAGAGCAGCACAGTCAGGAGGCACTTCCTGTTTGCAGGCTGCCTGATAAGATGGCGGCTTCCATAAGCCACCATCTTGGATGTTTAAAGGCTCATAACATGCAGTAGATGCAGGTAGGATGATTTTTAATGTGGACAATCTGTATGTACAGGGTGTGGGAAACATATAAGATAGACTCTTATTCAGAGTGAAGGTCCGCTTTAAAAGTTTATTTTAGTATGAAACTAAAAGAGGATTTAAGTGCTCATGTAAAATAAAATCTCAATTGTATCACTGCCCGAGGCAAAATTTTGTGAAGCATCCAGTAACTCTCCTGATGGGTAGTTGTAACCCAGGTGTCTTAGGCTGCTGTGAATGCCCAGTAAAACGCTTTTTTGGAATTCATACATAACACAACCATTCAGTCAGATATACCATGCCTATAGGAGGCTGGACACAATGAGCTGTTCTACCTTCAGGCTAATTAACTCCTATCCACAGAACCTACAGTACAAGCCAACCTTGTAACAAGCTGTACACACAATCTGTTCTTTTCAACTTGACATAACCTAAAAAAATAGATTATAGTCTAGTCAATAAGCAGGATATGGGTCTTCTAAAGAACTCTAAATTGGATTTATTACTCACTGTTAAAATCTTTGCTTGTGTTCCTTGGGGGAGGGGGGTATGACACGCTAATGTGAACTCTTCATTTTAAGCTATGCGCCAGGCAGAGGAAAAGGGTAAGTATACAAGTAAAAGAATTTAACAGTGAGCACAAAAATACTAGATGTACCACAGTGCCATTTTCTCCCCCACCTCCTGGGTTGCAGGTTCACTGTTCGAACCCCAGAAAACCCCAATTAGCTTACCGGTAACAGACTTTCCGGTAGTCCTCCAGGACGACCAGCCAGCTGTGTAGCTCCTCCACCTAAACCGGAAACACAAACTGGACATGATTAAATATCTTGCCCCTTCCTCCTGGACCTCAGTGTTTTTAAAGAGGTATCCTAGAAGAAACATGCATCATATCATAAATTAACTAAACGCTAAATATTATCCTGGGCGGGAAGTAGGACGCCATCCTGGAAGACTAACGGAAAGTCAATTATTGGTAAGCTAATTGGGCTTTTCCCAAAATGTCCTCCAGGACGGACCAGACGCTGCTTAACAAGGAATCTTATGGATGGGAAATAATCTGAAAAATCTTCCCGCCGAACGGCTGTCTCGTGTCCGAAGAAAGATCGACTTTGTAGTGCTTCAATAATGTGCGTGGGGAATCCCAAGTTGCTGCTCTGCAAATCTTCTCCAGAGAAACTCCTGACCAATTAGCCCAAGCATGTGCTCGAAGGGACTTTGGAGGCTGACTCCCCAAAGATACATAAGCTAACTTGATGGCTTCCCTAATCCACTTTATAAGCTTGCAGACCCTTATTCTTTCCTGCAAAAGGAATTAACAAATGATCAGATCACCTCCAGGTCGAGGTACAATCCAAATAAGTTAACAGAATGTTCCTAGCATCCAGCAGATGCATCTCTTTCTGATCCTTAATGTCCTCTGGTCTGAGGCCAGGCAAGCAGAAAATTCTGTGACAATTCAACGCGAAATAATCTTTTAATCAGATTCTCCTGCCTATGCCTATGGTCTAAGAAAACAGAGATGTCACCTGTACCTTTAGGGTACTGATGGCTAGCCCCAAATGGCCCCATTTCTGCCCTTCATTGTAAAAATTCCCAAACTGCAGCCAGCTCTGAACAGTCCAGATTGTGGCCTTCACAAAATAAAAGGGTTTTAATAACTCGACTAGAAAGCCTCATTCAGGATCCATGCTGTCAAGCAGAGGCTCTGAACCTGGGGGTGGAACATTGGTCCCTAATGCAGTAGATCTGTTAGTGGGAGAGTTACTGGCGGACCTAAAGACATTTGTTTTAATAGGGAGAACCATCGTCTCCTGGGCCACCAGAGGGCAATCAGGATCACCCTGCCTGTTCCAACATTTTTTGAATTCTGCTTCGTGGCAAGGAGATCCACCTTGGGGGAGCCCCATAGGTCCACCAACTGCCTGAACACCTTCTGGTTTAGTTCCCACTCTGTCTGCCTGAGTTGCACTTGACTGAGCAGATCTGCCAGAACATTTAGTTCTCCCTTGATATGGGCCACCTTCAAGGAGACCACCACATTTTTCATCCTGGCACATATTGTCTCGCTCGACCGACCTTGTGCCCCCTTGATGGTTGCTATAAACTACAACAGTGGCATTGTCCGAGACAATCAGTACATCTCGATTGCTTATAGTGCTCTCAAAATGCTCTAGGGCCAATTGAACAGCCTTTAATTCTCAAAAGTTTGATGATCTTTGGTTCATATTGCCGGGCTAGGATCACTGAACCTGGCACTGAAGCGAGTGGGCTCCCCAGCTCTGTGCACTTGCGTCCGGAGTGATATGGATTGTGTCTATCTGGTGCCAAGGTCTCCCGCTGGACAGATTCTCCTGCACCGACCACCAATGAAGTGACTGACAAACCTGATCTGGAAGTGTGAGTAGAGAATCCAAGCTCCCTGGATCTTTGTTCCAAGTGCGCAGAAAAAAAGACTGATAAGCTCTTGAATGTAGTTGGGCCCAGATGACCACTGGGATGGCTGAGAACATAAGTGCCAGCAGAACAAGAATTTTTCTCAGGGAGATTTTGGGATGTTCCCACACGTAAGAGGATAGGGAGACAATCCTCTCCACTTTGGCCAGTGGAAGAAAGGTTCTCTCCTGCAAACTGTCAATCTGATACCCCAGGTAAATGCACCGTTTGATGAGTCAGACTCGACTTGTTTATTATCCACCCAGATCTGAAACTAGGGGCAATGCTATCTTTACAATGTTCTCCAAAATTTCTTTGGACGGAGCAAAAAGGTGCAGGTTGTCTAGGTATGCCACTATTCCAATCTGCTTTAGCTTCAAAAATGCCATGCCTTCTGCTAATATCGAGGCGCTGATGACAGGCCAAAGGGCATTGCTCTGAGTTGCCAGTGATACTTTCCTCCTTCTATCATTATTGAAAATCTCAGAGAATTTCTGTTAGCTGGATAAATAGGAATATGCAGATAAGCATCCTGCAGATCTATAGAGGCCATCCAGACTCCCTGAAACAGAATATCTTTGATTGTAAAGATTGACTCCATACTACCTTTGTACTTGTTTAACTGTTTCAGGACAATCTGAAATTTTCTTGATGGTTGAAAAACACATGGGGAAAAAATCCTGTTCTTCCCAGGTGCCATGGAACTTCCTCTATGATCGCCATTTCCCTTAGTTGTGTAATCACTAAGGGCATGGCTTGTGCTTTTGCTGGATCTCTGGAACAGTGGGTTACTAAAAAATGATCCTCTGGCCTTGAAACAAATTCGAGACAGAGACCGTCCTGAATTGTTTCTAGAATAAAAGGGTTATGAGAGATCTTCTGCCAGGCCGGAAGTAAGGACAGAAGTCTCACCCCTACTGGACATGAGTCAGGACTGCTGCTTAGGCTTCTGAGGAGGCTTAAACAATAAACCTCCCTTGCCCTTTAGAATCTGAAAAGCACAAGATCTTCGGGAATCAGAGCCCTGGAAATCCCGCTGGGAAAATCTCTGCTCTTTGGCTTCAGTATGTGGAGGCTGAAGATGTTTCCTCTTAGCGGGAACCTTCTTCCCTGCTTCCGCCTAACGACTTAACTATTTTTCAGCTTTGAGCCAAAAAAAAGTTTACCCTCAAAAGGGATACCTCAGAAGTATGACTTAGATGACTGGTCACCCTGCCAGGTTTTAAGCCAGAGCGCTCTACGGGCACAATTAACTAAGGCCATACAGTTTGCATTGGTCCTAATTGATTCTGAGGCAGCGTCAGAAATAAAATGTACTGCCTTAGAAACAAATAGTAGGGCATCCAAAAGCTCCTCCTTTGGGGCCTCATCCAAAATGCCATTCTGGACCTTGTTAATCCAGAGCTCCACCACTCTCCTGACACAGTCCGTAGCCCAAAGGGGTTTGAATAAAAAGGGTTCAGCATCCCATGTCCTTTTCAGTAAAATGTCTGCCCTCTTGTCTAGGGTATCTCTGAGGGAACCCATGTCCTCAAATGAGAGATGTGATTTCCAAGAAACCTGAGCCAAAGGAGCATCCACCTTGGGGCACTTAACCCGAACCTCAATCTCAGATTCCTCAAAGGGGAATCTTCACTTGACCGACTTAGGAGAGAAAAAACGTGACTTCAGATTTTTCCATTCCCGAGCAATAATATCCTTTAGCGACTGGTGAATCGGAAAACAAGGATCCCTCTTCTCTAATAAACCCTGGTAAAGGGAATCCTGCACTGAGAGGGACTTATCCTGTGACTCAATTTTTAGGGAATCCCGAATTCCCCTAAAAGATATGGAGTGCCTGCCGAATGGACTGACTCATCCGAAGAGGCACAGATCTCCTTCTCTTCCTCCAAGGATACCCGTCTACTCTGGCTACCCTCCCTCGGGCCCTGGGCGAGAGGTCCCAGCTGAGTAGAAAGCCCTGCACCTGAACTTATAACTGATACCTGGAACATACGGTTCTTATAACACTCAAAGGAATCAGCCATTCCGGAATCAAAGGATTAAAAACATTTCTCATCATGGACTGAAAGTTTCCCCCTGCCACTTCCTCCGAACAGTCTTTACACAAAAGTCTGGAGAAGCCCCCCCCCCCCTCCCCCAGCAAAGTGGCCTGACAATTAATACAAGATTTAGATAGGGCCAATCTGGCAGTCCAGTATAGACTTTTTTAATGCCTGGACAGGGACTTTAATTGTCTCCCATGGCCACTACGTTTAACACTTTAACTGCCAACCTATCTAGAATTTTTGTCACCCTCTGTTGCCAGACCATTTTTCACTATTTTGCGCTACACATGTTTAACTGTGATTTTTGAAGAGATTTCTCAGGAAACATATATTGTTTTTTCAGCATCAGTGTCTATGCTTTAACATGAAATGTCTTGTAATTTGTTGTGTTTTCTATATATTTTTTTTTGGGGGGGGGGGAAATATGTGCAAAATATTTTTTTTTTACAAAAGAGAAGTCTGATTTCTGAGAATCCTGAACCAAAGGAGCGTCCACCTTGGGACACTTAGACCAAACCTCTATCTCGGATTTCTCAAAGGGAAATCTTCTCTTGATCGACTTTAGGAAACTCTGGACTCTTCCATTCCCAAGCAATAACGTCCTTTAGCGACTGTTGAGTCGCGCAAACAGGGATCCCTTCTTTACAATACACCCAAGAAAAGGAAATCCTGAACTGAGAAGGGCTTATCTTCTGATTTAATCTTAAGGAAAGCTAGAATTCCCTAATAAGATCTGGAGTGTCCTCGAGAGAAAAGTAAAATTGGCCCGCGTGGGAAGAAGTCCCCGAGGTTGAAGCTTCTGATCCCTTCCCAGTGCCTGAAGAATGGACTGACTCATCCGAAGAGGCACAGATTTCCTCCTCTTCCTCAAAGGAAACTGGTCTACCCTGGCTACCCTGCAACTGTGATTTTAGCTGAGTTGATGGCCCGGCATATGATCTGATCTCTGAGGAATCAGCTATTCTGGAATCAAAGGATTCAAAGAATCTTTTCATCATACACTGAAAGTTACCCCCCGGCCACCTCCCCCAAGCAATCCTTACACAGAAGCTTGTAAAAGCCCTCCGGCAAGGTGGCCTCACAGTTAGAACATGATTTTGATAGGACCAATTTGGTCCCACATTCCCTGCTAACCGGTAGAGGAATTTATGGGATCTTAGTGCAGATGTTTACCAAGGTCCTTCCCAGTAGACTGCAGCCTGGACTAGCTCCAGCACAGGGAATTCCTCCTGGGGGTTGAAGGAGTAGGGGAACCCCCAGATGTAGCAGTAGTGGGCTGTCCGGACTCTATCTGAACCTGCTAGATAAGGGGGAGGGAGTCTGGACCAGCCATCTTCCCTGGTGACAAAAACAAAAAATAGGGATGTACGATCCAGCTTGTTTCCAGCGAGAAAACACAAAACACTGGAGGTCCAGGAGGAAGGGGTGGGGTATTTAATCATGTCCAGTTTGTGTTTCCGGTTTAGGTGGGAGGAGCTACTTGGCTGGACCATCCTGGAGGATGTTTTGGGGAAAAAAAACATTCTCAATCACCCTGACCTTTCATTATCTGCATGCCCCACAATTTTACAAAGCATATCAATACAACAGCACTTGCATGCTTTTGATGCTTTTTGTATAAATGCGATGCTGTAAAGATAAATGATTGTATTATGCCTGAAAATAAAAAAAACACTTTGACCGTTTTGAAAATGTGCATTATTAATCCACTTAGTTAAAGCAGACAAACACCCTCAAAAGTGTGCCACACCAGAGTACCTCAAGCGACGCTGCAGGCCCAACATAGCTATGCCCATATTTGAGATCACGGATTAGCTCATCTTAAATGTTCCGGTTGACGTGACAAGCATGCTGGCTGCATCCTAAGCTTCCCTCTAATCTAAGGAATGCCCCCCCCCCCAGCCTGTCTGAATGGCCCCAGCTAATGGAAAGCGGGCTGCACAAATGTTTTGAGTAAGATTTGTAGGCGATTTGTGGGGTTTCACACAGCAGGCCTGCCAAGCCAAACATTCATGGGGGTTGCTCCTCTTTAAATGGGTGTTAATTTCTAGTGGTCCTTCAGCATTATTTGATGAAAAGCCTAAACCCTTAAAAAAATATTCCTCGGCATCTAAAATTCATATATTAAACATTTTTAGTCACTTCTTATTCTTTCCCTCACTGGCCTTCAACTCTATTTAGCACTCTAGGATACAGGCGCCGCCATCTTGGCTCAGTAGAATCACATACTGAGGTGAGGAGAGGGGTCAAAAGTGCAGGGGAGCGGGGTTATAGCTGTGCTTTGCACAAACAGAGCAGAGCTGGGGTCAGGAAAAGGTCAGCAATCCCAGAATGCAGAGCGGCACAGTCAGAAGACACTTCCTGTTTGCAGGCAGCCTGCACCTCCATGGGCCGCCATCTTGGATGTTTAAAGTCTCATAAAATGCAATAGATGCAAGTAAGATGAATTTTAATGTGGCCAATCTGTATGTACAGCGTGGGGGAAAAATATAAGATAGACATGTATTTAGGGTGAAGGTCCGGTTTAACTTCTCTGAAAATCACAGTAAAACTGACCAAGTTTACACCAGCACAAAATCATACCATCTTTAATCTTTTCATCTTCAGGGAATGGACCATCAGGTTGAATGCCAGCTGTGATGAGAACAGCCCGGGAGTCTTCAAGAACCTGGTACAAAAAAATAAAACATCTATGAGCATGCAGGTACGCAATAATAAGGCCCAGCAAGAATTAAATATAATGAGATGTGTGAACTAAATAGGCAACAAATGGGATTTCATTTTTATTCAACGTAAAATTCTTTAGGACAGTGGAGAAAGTCTTGACAGCTGGGTCTAAAGGCAACTCTGACTAAAAGAAAGACACCTTCAGAAAATAGACCTACCCACTACAAACATAACAGATGGAGCAGGAATCGTCCTATTGTAGCCAGCAATATCATAATGGAAGTGAAGAACCAGGGAGACCACTCCAGCCCAGGTTGGCCTTTTTTCTCAATTTCTCAATCCCCCCTCCCCGCCACCCTTCCCTAGCGCTGAAGCAAGGCAGGGGATTACCTAAATAAAGAATACTTACCTGCCACCATCGGCAGTCAGGGAATATTAAAGACATGGGAGAGCAGCGCCCCAAATCGCCCGACCTTTGCCGCTGTTTTCCGGGGAAGGCAAGTGCTTTTTATCTATGCAACCCTCCGCCCTGCTTCAGCAGTAGGGCTTTAGAAAACGTCATTCTGGTCTGGAGTGACCCTTTAAGCACATATTTCACCTAAGGAGACTGGCTGGCAAAGATCAAAGGGAGGATGCAAAAATATGGTTTGGTGGCCAGACTATTGCGGTTTCTGAATTAACAAAAAATAAATAACAGACAGAAAGTGCAGGTGGGGTTTGGTTGAGGATTCTTGATTCATGATGGCTGCAATGTCCAAACATAGGGAAAAAGCAAGGGAGAACAAAGAAAATAAAAAAAATAGAGATTAGGCCATACTGCAGATACATTTTAGGTCTTCAATATGCAACTATACAGCCCTTAAAGGACAAGTATCTTTTGCCAATTGCTCTGGCAACGGGCTGTGTTTTTTTATTAACAAAACTTCTCTGCTTCTCAGCAGATAAAGTCCCTGCTTCTCCTGGTGCAGGTGAAACTTGTTACATTTAGATACAGCTGGCTGTTTCTGATACATATCTGAACATAAGCTTCCCCTGCACTAGGAATAGTAACTTTTCAGCTGAGAGGTAGAGAAATGTCATTGATAAAAATACACACAGCCCATTGCCGGGGCCATTGGCAATTAATACTTTAAGGCAGAACAAATCCTGGGATTTTGACTATTCCAGGCCGCTCCTACGGCTTGGGTGCACTGCCAATCAGAGCAGTTTTCCGTGTTTATTTGATTCAGCAAACAGCTCTCATGGACTTCCCCACAGGCGTGCACGCACCTGCTCTTGCCTACCTGAATGGCTGGGTGGTAGTGTGCACACAGCCTGAGGATACAGGTAATGTGGTCAATGCAGCTGCTGTAGCTCCCCATTGTCAACAATCAGAGCTGTTTGCCGCATTACATATGAACGGAAGATGGCTGTGATAGGCTGCGCACCCGCACACGGAAGAGGTGAGTTTACCGGCACCTCTGGGGGTTTTACATAGTGGGGCATCCCAATTCAGGATGGTCTAGGGGAAGGCCATTGGCTGGCCCTGGAATATTTTCAATTCCAGGGAAAGCCATGCAGGGTTTTGTTCCTCTTTAAAAATATACTAAGATGATTCTCCAATTTTCAAATTAACTAAATCAATAGTCTAAATCCAGGGAGCCAGCAAGGAAGATTAAAACATCCAATAATTATTTAAAGGACATTCAAATAAAGTGTTAAGTATCCACCAGATAAAAAAAATGATATGACAGCCATCAAAAGTGCGACACAACTCTTGCATTGACACGTTTCAAAAAGAGGAGGTTTTAGCCATTTTATTGTTTTTAAGTGACACTGAACTCTAAACTGTTTTAAGAAGCCATAACTGGTATACTTTGGTATGTTTGGGGGGTAGGGATCTGATCTAGTTGGTCAGAACCCTTGAGTACCTAGTTTGGGAAGTTTCTTGCCTCTGTTCTCCTTACTATGAAACAAGATTAGGGGGGAGGTACACTGAGCCTTGTACCTATATTAGGAGAACTTTTTATGTTGGAGGCCGAGTATTCCACACATATGGTTACAAAATGTATAAAACAATGCACACATTTTATTTCACATATTTTTTACACACTCTTTTTTTCTCCATATTTTACATTAGTATTTTTTCATACATTTTACACTTGTAAGACAGAGGAGAGTGATTCATAATCCGATTTCTACTCTCTGACAGTTCATACAACCTTCTTCATCTGTGGCATATTTACAATATAGTCATTGTTGTGTAGCAAGCACTTGTTTTTTTTTCCCCTCTCAGTTGTAGCAAGTGTGGATATAAGCCTCGATTCAAAGACACATTCGTCCAGACTTCCGTAGCTGTCTGTGAAAGTTTTGGTGGGGGTTTGTCATTTTTTTGCTTTTTTCGTTCATTTTCCATTCATACGAACGTTCGGGAAAATGTGTATATGCGCTTCCGGTGAACGGAAGCAAATCGGAACATTTCCGTTAGTTCGGATCATTTTCCAAACAAAATTGGAAATTTTCTGTTCGTTCAGATAACTTCCGTTGTTGGGATGGGTTTCTGTCTGATTCAGAGAGCTGATTTCCGACGGAACCACCACCCTATAAATCCGTTTCATTTCCGATCCACTTACGGGACCTTTGAGGGCTCGGATTGCTATTGTTGAACATGTTTTGCGGCTATGTGGAGGAGTCTGCGCACCTTTAGCACCAAGGCATTGCATGTATCAGCATGGCCGAGGCCATAAATTGTATAGCAATGCATACCTGAATCAATACATTTCATGTATGCCTTATAGAAGCATTTTAATGCTGACCTAAATTAGTCCTTAGCATGTAAACATTTATTTTCCCACACATCCATATAATTGCTATATTTTTTTAGACTTATATTTGGATTGTTGAACTTGAATTAATTTGTTGTAGGAGTTATTGTTTTAGTTGGTTACCTTGGGTTTGTGTAATTATTTTATATTTGGTTGCAGGAACCGCAAGATGTGCCACTCACACAACATAAAAGCAGTGATTGGTCCAGCTATGCGATTCCTCAGTGTTCTTGCAGGGCATCCAGAGTCGTCCCAGGATGCTTATATATTGCAGAGCTCCGGCTTATTTCGTCAGTTTGAGTCAGGAGAATTATCTGGTGGATGGCTCCTTGGGTAAGTTTGCTCACATTCCATCAATCCATTTTCACTGTATGGCAATAAATATAGTTGATGACTCATGTCTTAACCTATTGCTGTTTTTAGCCCTTGATGACATGTTAAACAATATTGTAGCTTAGAATGTGTATTTTATGTTAGTATTTTTAAATTCTTTCCTTGCTCCTGATGCCCGTTTTTTGCCTGCAGAATGCGGGCCAGGAGTTCTCTAATCGGGCACTATGCAAAACCCGGCCCGTGGTGGCGAAAAACTAAAAATGTTGTGAAGGGCCGGGCCAAAAGGCTGAACTCAATTCTGCATAATATTAATTGTATTTCTGTATAAAAAGTAGTAAATAGCATTGTTTTCACAAGCTGGTACGAGTATATGTTATAGCTAAACAATGAAAAAGTGAGGTTGCCTTACAAAAAAATGTAATTTATTAAATAAAATTTACCAAAGCAATGGTAAACAAAATGAAACTTTTTCACTATTTGTGACTCATATTAGTGAAAATTTCCAGTCACATTCACTCAAACACATTTTGAGTTTTATTAGCATTCTCAAAACATCACAATATTGTCTTCTAAAACATTAAGCAAGATACATCATATTGAACTGCCACTAAACATCACTGAACTGCCACTAAACATCACTGAACTGCCACTAAACATCACTGAACTGCCACTAAACATCACTGAACTGTCACTAAACATAATTGAACTGTCACTAAACACTGAACTGTGATTCTGAGAAAAAGGCTTCCAAAGAAAGTGTCCCAGTTCACTGCTAGTTGGTGTCTTTACACGCCAACATTTGTAGTCTATTCAGACTTCAGTGAGAGAAATCTAATCTCTGCTGGGCTTTAACAAGTGCATCGAAGTCAGGTTGAATGTCTGAGGTGGAAATGCGAAGCACAGCTGACAGATGATCATCAGTGAGTGAGGATCTATACCTGGATTTGTTGAACATCACTGAAAATGTTTGTTCACATATGTAGAGCCAAAGAGAACCAACATCTTCTGAGCATGTCTCCTCATGTTTGGAAAGTTCTCCTCCTTGAGAGAAGAGTAGAAATCTAGCAGAGATCCTGACTTAAAGTGCTCTGCCAGTACTGCATCAGACTGCAGGTCGATGAGTTCCAGCTGAACATCACTAGGTGCATTATCCACATTGCAGGTAAAGGGACAAGAAATCAGGTTCATTTCATGAAAACTCACCAAGCAATGCTTCCAACATGGATGAGTACCTGCGGAGGTGATCAGCTGGTGGTGTGACTTCTTTCAGGGTTTGTATGTGAGTGAGAGTGTTGTTCTCCAGTTGGCTTGAAGGAAACTGTAGCTTCGTCATGAAAGCCTTCACCGGGCTGTGCATTTCATGAACAAAAAGGCCCTTGCCTTGCAGCTTGGTGTTCAGTTCATTCATCATTGCAGTCACATCAACAGAAAATGGAAAATCTGCCATCCAGTCCTCATCTGAGAGCTCTGGGAAGTCTGCCTTTTTCTCACAAAACTCTCTAATCTCTGCTTTCAGGACTCTTTTCAGCACTTTGCCCAGGCTGAGTCATTTGATATCTGTGTGGTAGAAGATGTCACGATGCTCGGTCTCATGCTCCTCCAAAAGTGTGACAAACTGTCTGTGGTTCAATGCTCCTGCCCTGATGAAGTTTACTATTTTAGTAACAACTTCAATGACATGGCCAGTTTTTAGCACTGATTTGAATAACACATTGGTGTATAATACAATGCAAAAATACCAGTTTCTGATCCCCATCGATTTCAGTCACTTTATCTTGCATACGTTTCAAAAGTCCAACATTTTTTCCAGTAAGATTTGGACAACCGTCCGTTGTGACGCCTGTCAGTCTGTCCCATTTCAGCCCCAGCGCATCCATGCACTCGTTTACCTCTGTGAACAGATCGCTCCCTGTCGTCGTTGTTTTCATCGACCGCATTGCTGCCAGCTCCTCCGTAATCTTGAAGTCCGGTGTTATCCCTCGGACAAATACGAGTAACTGGGCTGTGTCACGGACATCACAGCTCTTGTCCAAAGCCAAGGAGAAAAAGTCGAAACGTGCCACTTCACGTTTCAGCCGAAGCTCCAGATTCCCTGCAATGTCCTCGATCCTTCTGGTTAAGGTTCGCCTGGACAGGGGGACTTGCTCAAATGCCGCTTTTTTTTCAGGGCATATTAGTGCTGCAGAGTCCACCAAGCACTCTTTGACAAACTCCCCCTCTGAGAATGGCTTACTGTATTTAGCGATTTTGTGGGATATCACAAAGCTGCTCTGGGTTGCTGCATCCCTGGCTGCGTGAAGTTTGATCAAACAGCCTTGCTGCTTTTGCAGCTTAGCTAGCAAAGCTTCCGAAGTCTGCACCAATTCAGTGTCAGTCAAGTTTTTATATTTCTCAGCGTGTTTCATCTCATAATGCCTACTCAAATTGTAGTCCTTAAACACTGCGATCTGCTCCCGCAAACTAAACACCCGGTTTTATCTCCGACTTCGGTAAATAAATACTTAGCAGTCCAATTCTTTTGGAAAACCCTGAATTCAGCATCTACCTTTCTTTTTTTAGCGGACATTTTGAGGGCTAAAGTCCTCTTGTGACAAGGATCTTGTGCACTTAGCTGACAACTGGAGGGGAGGGTGATACCAGTTGGTAGGATGCACAGAAAGGGGGGATATCGCCCCACAGATGTCAGCAGCTCACTCTTCCACCACACTGGGCAGAGCAAATGCAGCCCCACTTCCCTTACTCTCCTTCCCCTTAAGCTTAGTAGCAGCCCTTCTTCACTGTCAGAGGCCCACTCGTCCCTCTTCGCAGCAGGTCGGCGCCTCCCGCACTGTACACAGGCGATCAGCCGCTCGGCTTGTTGGGTCTGGCGCGTTCTCCCTTCTTCACCGAGTGTGGCTGTACACAGGCGATCACAGGCTTACACTCCACTAGGAAATAAGAGCGTAAAAAAGGTGAGAGCTAGCAATCTTTGGCCGTATGTACAAAAAAGGCACAATATCCAAAAGAGGGTGCACCACTGTGATACAACTATGTGCTCTCTATAACATCATCTAAACATACACTGAATAGGAAGATGAGGAACCTCGCCGCGGTTGCAAATTATAAGGGCCCTATAGCAGCCACACAGGCGTAATCTAAACAAACACATCTTTACTTCTCTTTCAAATTAAAATAATATTTTAGAACTATTTGCACCTTTTGGTCATATCTCCCAACTATAAAAAACAAAACTGAGCACAAATATGATAAATAAGGTGGAGGAGCAACAATGATAGGGCCCCTTTGTCCTCCTGTCATATGCCCTGTAGTTACACCCGCAGTGCTACATGAGCATTGTCAATCACTTTAAACCAGACTCGGGCATCTGCGGCCGCTCCTCCAATCGGCACGTCTTAGACACCCATAGCTCAGCGTCTCCGAGCATGCTGTTTGGAGGAGCGGCCGAGCATGCTCGGGTATGTACAAAAAAGGCCTCATTATAACCCACTCCAAATAACATGTATCCTTATACAGGCCCCATAGCAGCTACACAGGCGTAATCTAAACAAACACATCTTTACTTCTCTTTATCCCCATTTACATCTTTTGGTGGTTAAAAATCCTGGGTTTTGGTCCATTTTAACCACCAAAAGATGTAAATGGGGATAAAGAGAAGTAAAGATGTGTTTGTTTAGATTACGCCTGTGTAGCTGCTATGGGGCCCGTATAAGGATACATGTTATTTGGACACCCTGTCAGAAGACGTGGGCGCATGGCGGAGCGCGCGGGGCAGCAGTGTGGCATCCGATTGTTCATTTTGGCGATAGATATAATTCTTTGTCATGTTTGGTCTCTCTTACTATTTTTGATAATTGGATTTTGGTGAGTCCTCCCTTTCCCCCAGTGGTTTGATTAGTTTTCCCCCATCCACATAATACACATATTTAATTGTTTAATCGTTTTATATTGGTCCTATATAGTTATTTATGTATCATTGTACGTTTGGGATTCTTATTGTTGGTATAATTGCACACAGCACTTTGATTTTTGGAAGTAAATATTAATATGAATTGTGGTTTATATATATGTATTCTAGCACTAGGATTTAGGATATAATTGTTAGTAATTATCTATTCACATATGTAGGTATCCATTGGTTAATATTTTTTTAGCACTTAGCACTTTATGCATTTAGGATCTATACTAGCACCAAACACTAGGGGGAATCTTTGGGCCCATGAAATATTTCCCATAAGGGGTAGAAATCTTCCTGGGGAGTCGCTCCAGGTGGATTGAGACCTACTTAGAATCTTTCATTCCGCCAATTTTTGAATTCATTTATTTACTGTGGGGCTATTCCTAAAAGATATTTATATATACATATGTATATGATCTATTGTATACCCTGATTGAAATTGACATTATGCTCAGATGTCACATTTTTCTTGTTTTTAATTTGTCTTGTGTTTGCATGTTTATTTGTGGTTTTATGCTGGTGATACAGCACAATAAAATACATTTAATACGTTTTATATTAGCTTGGTGGAGTGCCCATTTTCTAGTCAAATCCCATGTGTGTGTTTTTTTGGCTTGACCTATAAGATTTCTTGGGATTTGTGGTGCACCCCCTTGTGCATGGTTATTTGTGAAATTAGTGGTGCCCTTACAGTTCTTTTCATTTTTTCGCTCCTCCACCTTATTTATCATATTTGTGCTCAGTTTTGTTTTTTGATAGTTGGGAGATATGACCAAAGGGTGCAAATAGTTCTAAAATATTATTTTAATTTGTTAGAATACCCTATCTTGGGTAAAAAAAAATAATAAAAACTATCCTCCACTTCTCGCAAAAGTTTTCTCCGACCAAGGTTGAGGTCTGGTCCCCCAAAAATGTAGCGCGCTGCTTCCCATTGCAGACGGAATGCATTGAGATCCGATATGCCCCCTCTGTTGCTGTAAATGAAGCCACATGGCTCTGGCATTTTGATGGAGGTGGGATTAGAATAGAAACCCATCCAACAGTTTGTTTGCAAATGGCAGACAAGCTCCTGGAGAATCCCTGAATGCATGCACAGTGTGGGACACGATCTTGTGAATTGTTCGAGAGGAAGCAAAGTCACTTTACCACTATCCCCGCAGCATGGGGGCATCCTGATTCAGGATGCCCTGCTTGATCTCCCCCTGCCACAAGCACAGGACTGGGCACCCCTGTAGTTACCCTTCCTATTGCCATTGGTTTGACAGCCATTCAGTGATTCCAGGCAACCAATCATTTTTGCTAGCAGGAGAAGCAGATGTGCCCCTGCCAAGCCTGCATTCCCAACCAGTAGACCGCATTAGTCACAACACATGTCAGACTGACAGCTTTCTCCAATGGAATGCCTGGTAAGTACAGGAATGCCCCATCCAGGGCTTCTGGAAAGAAAAGAGATGCTGCAAGGGTAGAGTTTAAAGTGGACCTAAACCCAGGATTTTTACTATCCTGGGTTATGGTCCACTTCCCCGGGGCACCCCGATCGGGGGTGCCCTGCTGTGTGAAACCATCCAGAACGCCCAGATCAACTAACCTCACCCCACTCCTACGGCGCATGTGTGGCCGCTCGTCCAATCAGCGCGCTCAGAGCCGCGGAGGTATGCATGTCAAAGCGACGTCTTATTTCAGCGGCTCCGAGCACGCTGGCAGCCGCATCTCGCGCTTCCCTCTAACAGGCAGCGCGTCCGTACCGGCCATTCACAAATGCCCGGCGCGGGCACGCGCCCTGCTAGAGAGAAGCACGAGATGCGCCCGCAGCCTGGGGGGTTTCACACAGGGGGTTTGCGGGCATCCTGGGGGGGTTTTGGATGCCCCGCAGGGAGGGAATGGATCGGCTGATCCTACTGGGTTTTGGTCCACTTTAAGTTTTTAGCAACTGGAATCCGGGTAAGTTTCTGACGGCGGGGGGGGGGGGGGGGGGGGGGGCGGGATGGGGTTGAGGTAAAGTAAAGCTCTATCTTAAAATTTTATAAAATCTTTATCAGTAAAATCTTTATAAAATCATAATATGATTTTATAAAATCTTCATAAAATCTTTATAAAATTGTTAGATGTCAAAGTCTTGTAGTTACCCTGGAAGAAAAAAGATCGAGTGAATGGCGCACACTGGTTCGTGGGGTCTGGCAAGGAAGGGAGGAAGGGAGAACGAGGGACATGCCTCCTGCCTCCCGAACTATACACAGGTGAACATTTAAGTTAGGCAGCAGCCGTTCGGCTCGTCGGGTCTGGCGCAGGCTCGTCGGGCCTCTGAGGAAGGGAGAATGCGCCAGACCCAACGAGCCGGTGAGCGGCCAATTGGCTGCTGTGTCTCTTACCAGCCAGCTGAGCCCCGGGCCGGTAAGAGCTTTTCAAAGGGCCGTATATGACCCGCGGGCCGTACAATGCCCGGGCCTGCTCTGGTGTAACTGCTGTTTGGATTTACCCGCATACCTATATGAGCACTGCTTGCTGAACTGCGCTTCATACATATATACATACTGCTCTTTTTGTGTGTTCAACATTGGTTTTTTTGGGGTGAACCAGATGTGCCTGTGTGTGTTTCCCGGGATTGAAGCAGACATGCATGTGATGTTTTTTAAAGATACACACATTTTTCAGACACCCTGGCTACATGCCGGATGAACATCTTTTTTCTTCTGTCTTGTTTTCCAGTTTCCCAGTGGCTTTTGTGTACTTTCCTCTGGTTTTTGTTGTTTTCACAAGGCACAGTCTGGGTAGCCACAGGTATTAAGGGTTCCTCTGAGGTGACCAATTTCTTTATCCTTAGCATTTGTGCTAGTTGTAATTATTTCTGCTCTGTGGTGCATAGTTCACAATAAACCATCCACTACCAGAATTTCAGACAGGGACCACTTGTGGAGAGCCAGATAATTACCTGAAATCAGCAGGCACAATTACTTCAAAGAACACAATAAGTAATGCACTCAACCCTTATGGCATGTATGCACGCTTACCACAAAAGACTCAATTGCTGAAAAAAGCATGCTGAAGTGAACATTTAGACGGGTATGAAAAACTGAATCTATGCCAGGAACGAAAGGAACTCAAATACATTTGTGTGTGTTCAATATTTTGTTTCCTGTGTCAGTTCTCATTATTACACATAAACTTAATTGATGGAAATTTATGGTTTGATTTATTGGACTGGATTGGATTATGTGTGGATTTGATGGGTTGCACCCTGAGAAATATATTTTAGCACCCTGAGAAATATATTTCTTTAGCAAATTGGTGAGGTGTTCAATACATGTTTCACCCACTGTATATATTAGAGAGTTTTTCCCCTTTATTTACAACCAAAATGCAGGAGTTGTCTGAAAAGATTTTCCTGCCTGAAAGCATTCTGTTAGTTTCAAATGCTTTACCAAACTAATTTAATTCCTTTTGTCAGTGAAACCTTAAAGTGGACCAACACCCAGGGGGGATCGGCCCGGAAATCTATAAGATTCCCGGACCGATCAGACCCCTCCCCGCGGGGCATCCGAAATCGGGATGTCCCGCGGGGAGGAACCCCCCAGGAGGCCCACAATCCTCACCTTACCGGCGATCCAACGGCGCATGCGCGAGACGCGGCCGCGTCTCTCGCTTCCCTCTAGCAGGGCGCGCTCCCGCGCCGGCCGTTTTGTGAATGGCCGGCGCAGGAGCGCTCCCTGTTAGAGGGAGGCGAGAGACGCAGCCAATGACAGCGCTCTGGTATGCGCGTCCAAGCGGCTTTGGACGCGCATACCAGAGCTGCTCTGAGCGCTGTCATTGGCCGGACGAGGTCACGTGGGAGCGGGGAGAGGTGAGTTTTTGCGGCGATCGGGGGGGGTTTCAGACAGCGGGGCACCCCCACCTAAGTGGACCAACACCCAGGATAGTCAAAATCCTGGGTGTTGGTCCACTTTAAATTAAATGACCCCCGATATGTGAGCTATAGACGAGCTGGCTAGTTGGAGGAAGGATGTCATTGTAAAGGTATCTAACCTTACAACTGTTTTACAATTCAACATATCTGTTTAGGGTTCAGGTGTGTTTGTCCCATCATATGCACTCCTTAATTACATGGGGCAGACATCTTGCCACACAGCTGACAGTCCAACTTACACATAAGAACGAGGGGGGCCCACACCAAATTGAGAGAGATATATGCTTCAAAAACATGGGGAAGCTTGCTTGCTTTTTTGCGCACACACACAGTGAATATGCAGCCAAGGAAATCTGTGTGAGAGGGAAGCTGTTACAATGCATTTTTTATGGTGTGTGCTGCGGAGCATTCAGTGAATGGATACAATGTATTTCTAAGATTTCCACTGTTAGCAGAGCAATGGTGAGTCATTACAGCTGGTGGCTTACTACTTCTAGCTAGAAATAAGAGATGATTGCATAGATATTTAAAGTCCCTGTTCAGGCATCTGCTCACTTCCTCAAACCTTATTCTTCTTGGAAACCCTAAAAAAGAGCTATTTCAAAGCATCATAAAATCTCTGATTATATGGAAATTCCTTATCTATTCTAAGCAGAGCCACTTTCTTCACTTCAATTTTTGTGTCATAGCTGAAATACGAAGGGTGTGGCGTAATGCAGCTTTATGAGTCTTGAGCATGCTATTTTGTGGTCAGATACAGTTGTGGGACCACTGTGGCTAGATGTGCTCATTTGTGCTGAGAACATCGAGGGACATAGTGGATGTTGAACCACTTTTTTGCATGTAGCTGGAGAAAAAAAAATGTAAAAAAGGAGCCCCTTCAGTGCCAACCTAAAGATTTTGTCACCCTCTGTTTAAAAAAACACATTGTAAGCATTTAAAAATAAAGTGCAGCTACTATGCGCACCTATTATACAGGTGGAGTGAGATAATGTCATCTCACTCCCCATACAAAAAGCCCAACAGGCCTTCTCTGCCTCACTGAAGATCATGCACCGGTGATCGGTGAGGCCTGACCGGGGACAGAGGAGAACCCAGGCGCTGGATACAGGATGAAGGTGAGAGGTATTTTTTGGTGCTAGCAGGGAAAATGCCAAGAATATAGATTCTACGGAGCTGGAACTTAACAGTAGGAGAAGTGAGCACATAGAATCTATGTGCTTGGCATTTAAGGGGTTAAGGCAGTTTTGATTGTAGGATTTGATTTCAGAAGCAGGTCCCTCATATGTATAGCAAGATGGCTGCTGCCATGCAGTTTAGTAGTGCAGAATCTGCAAGCTATTCCCCAACTTCTGCATATGGTTAAGCTCTCTCAAATTATTTAACTTATTTCACAGATTGGCAGAGGGGGCTTTAGGGGAGAGATTTACCAAGCTTTGGTCGTTTAATTCGAGGTCGGCTTAAATTTTTTTTTTTAAACAATATTTTTATTGAAGTATAAAGATGGTACATCAAAAAGCGAGTTGCAATACTTCATATAGCAAAAGCTAGGAAAAACATCCAAATGAATGTATGCTGATACACAACAAAGCGCTGATGACCTCTTACATATAGCAATCAATATAAATGCAATAGGTTAGAAGGTAAGAAGCATGGCAAAAGAATAGAGTAGGAAGGAGAAAGGAGAGAGGAGGGTAGAAGGGGAAAAGAGAGGGGGATGGGTGTCCAAACTCCGTCCTTTAACAGACGAGGATGGTGGGAGGTTAAGTGGTAAAGAGGCGACGGTCAAAATTTTTGGGCTGGAAATGAGTGATCCAACCCTCCCAGGTAGCAAGGAATGGAGTAAGGTCGCCTTGCATTGAGGCAGCCATTTTTTCGAAGAGCATTATCTCGTTGATGCGAGGTATCAAGGTGCCACTAGGAATGTACCTACTCTTCCATGACTGTGCAATGGTCAGTTTAGCGGCTGTCAGGATATGCCTTATGAGCTCGAATTGTGTTCTGGTACTGCCCGGGGGTCTTAAATTAAGAAGGGCAAATTGGGGTAAGGGGGACAGGCGCAAGCCAGTAGCCTTCTTTATAATGTAAAAGACCTTGGCCCAGAACTGTTTAACTAGCCTACATTCCCACCAGATATGGATATATGTTCCTAGACTTCGACAGTTTCTGAAACATTCCGGCGAGTAAGAAGGGCAGAACTTTGGTATTGACTTCTTGGGCACCTGTGTGGAGAAATCTAGCGAATGAGTTCTTCCACGCTGATCTCCAATCCTCGCCCGATAGGTCTACTCCAAGGTCACTCGCCCACTTAGTGGTGCAGGCTGGGAGAGGTGTCCCTTCAGGCTCGTTCAATAATTTGTATACCGCAGATACCGTCCCCTTACCGAGGGCTTAAATTTATTAATAGGAGTCTCTGGGTTTTTATTCCTTTAGATTAATAGAAAAAGGTTTTCCTTAAACCATTCCAACTTCCTCTCTGTCTGAATGTCCAGGACCAATTAGCTAATCAAAATAGTCTCATATATATACGGTCCATGTAAGCCAACTTAACCCTTTGAGTGCCAGCCTACCGAGATTTTTTGTCACACTCTGTTGCCGGACTACTTTTCACGTTTTTGCGCTACACATGTTCAACCTGGATTTTTGAAGGGATTTCCAGGGATTTTCCAGGAAAATTATATATTGTTTTTTTCAGCAGAGTCTGGGCTTCAACATGAAATGTCTTGTTTGGCCTTTTTTTAGTGTATTCTCAATACCTTTGGGTGAAATATGTGCAAAAATATTTTATATATTATTATCCCAGGGAGGGGGACCTCATTTTTTGGGGGAATTTTAAGGGTTAAAAACCCTTAAAATCCCCCCCCCAAAAAATGACGTAGGGTCCCCCTTACCCAGCATTACCGACCCGGACCAGCTATGGGGGCTTGTAGAACAGGGCGCAGGGGCCAGCGTTGGTGGCCCCTGGCCCTGCAGGCTACTAGTCCACATAGCCACGTGGCCCGGGCCCTTCTGCCCCCCCCGGCCGTTGGGGAGGCAGGTAATGGGGGGCTGGGGGTTATGGCAAGTCACCCACTTGCCGCAGGTGACCTGCCATACCCAGAGCCTTGTGAACTGGTATAAGGGGTCTCATGGACCCCTTACCAGTTCACAAAGGATTAAGTAAAAAAAAAAAAGACACCAGACAAAAAATTCTTTATTATTCTTTTTTCACTTATACTTACCTCCCATCCAGTGTCCCGCGCAGCTGCAGATGACAGTTGTCGGTAGTGATCAGAGCAGGGAGGGAGGGAGGCAGGGAGATCAGAGCCTCCCTGCCTGCCACCCTCCCTGCTCCAATCGCTACCGACAACTGACAGAACGGAGCCCGGGTGCCGGTAACCCGAGGAGCGGGATGACGCCATCAAGTGGGCGGGGCTAGGGGCGGGGTTAGGGACAGGCCAGCACCGGCCGAAGAGGATGGTGAGGGCCTGTTTCTGGGCCCTCACCCAAAGTGTGGAAAGCTCGGGGGGGGGGGATCGGAGCCCCCCCTGGTGAAGAGAAGACCCGGGGAGAGCCATCGCGCTGCGAGGTGAGTAAATGACATTTACTTTTTTTTTTTCAGATGTTGACGCCGGCGGGGGTTTATTACGGGCCCCCTCCTGAAGATCAGAGGGTGTACAGAATTGCTGGCACTTTCAAATGAGGGGTCAGGTAAGTCTGTATCTTTTTTACTTTTTTTTTATGGGGCTCTAAAGTCAGCTACGTGACTCTCACGTAGCTGGCACTTACGGTTGGAGGGGCAGCTACGTGAGAGTCACGTAGCTGGCACTAGAAGGGTTAAACCGGACCTTCACCATGATTTATTGAAAAGACTAAACTCTTTAAAAACGACCAGCATCTAAAATGAATATACTTTTAGTTTTTAGTCGCTAACTTATTATTCTTTCCCCCACTGGGCTGCAACTCTGTTAAGGACTTTAGGAAACTGGCGCCGCCATCTTGACTCAGAAGCATCACACTTACTGAGGAGAGGAGAGTGGGATAAAGTACAGGGTGGACAGGTTATAGCTGTGCTATATGGCGGCCGCCATCGGAACAGCAGAGGGGAGAGAGCCTGGGGGGGATCGGAGGCCCCCCAGGTGAAGAGGAGGGTCGGCGGGAGCCAGCGCACACGCAGGTAAGTAAATGTCATTTTTTATTTTTATTTTTTTTACAGGAAAAGCCGGAGGCAGCTGAAATGGGGGGGGGGGGCACCCTATTCCGGGCCCTCCCCTGCAGCCGGAGGACGTCCAATGAACTATCGGAGACCACCATCTTGAAGAGGAGACCCGGCTGAATCAAACGAGGGGTCAGGTAAGTGACTTTTTTTTTAACTTTTTTTTACTATTAGTGGGGAACGTCAGGCAGGTAAATTTACGTGGCTGGCAGTTAACTGCAGGAGAGGCAGCCACGTAAATTTTACGTGGCTGGCGTTTAAAGGGTTAAAGGCTCATAACATGCAGTAGATGCAGGTAGGATGATTTTTAATGTGAGCAATCTATATGTACAGGGTGTGTGAAACATATAAGAAAGACTCTTATTCAGAGTGAAGGACCGCTTTAAGATAATGTATAATATTTGTAACCGTTAAGAATCAATAATGAAAATGATTGATGGAATAATGGAGTAAAGGGATGACATGGCTAAACAAATAGAAAAATCCTGACAGAAGGAAGAATTAAAGAGCTCTCTTTTTGAACTTTGTCACCTGTCCTGGCCGATGCTCAAATCTTCATTTTAAGCCATTAGCTCTGGAACAGTCTGCTGTGCCTGCATATTTATATTGAAATAAACTATATTTATCTACTATCACAATATTAGAAAGCGAGGAGGGATACTGGCACGCACACAGAATGGACAGGTATATTTTAAAATGGCAAAGAGAAACAGGAGGGCTGCTATTGCTATTTAACTTCAGTATTGATAATTGATCTGGTGTTTTTTCCCTCCCTCTAACTCCCAGACTAAAATTGATATACAGATTATAAGTCTGATACTTCTTTACCCTCTAGCAGCATGCTTTGTCTGGGTCAGTGTATAGGTATTACAGGTGGAGGAATTCAAAATTGCTAACAATTTAAAGGAAGGGAGCAGTGGTAGTCTTCATGATGATCTTCTGATAGTTACGCATGTCCTGTATGCCAAATTATTAAAAAGGCTACCTGACCATGGTCAGCTCTGGTGCTGACAGGATGCTCACTGGGTGTCTTTGGTGCGTGACCCTGCTTCCAGGAGGGAACCTGCTCCTTCAGTAATTGGTGGTATCGGCCCACGCGAAAGCAGGACATCACCGATATGCTAAGATGGTCACTTTTCAGCACTACAGCTAGGCAGGAAGTCCATTGTCAGCATTAGAGCTGACAGTACAAGAATGGGAAAGCTGCAGCTGACTGGACTATGATGAATCAATGCTGTGGGAGGACAGGTATATATTTAGTCAATGCAAGGGGAAAAACATATCTCTTCCTGGCCCAACAATGATTGTGTGGGCACTTGTCCAGTCAAAGACGTTTGCAGTGCAAATGTAATGCTTGGCAAATGGCTCTGTTTACATCCAGAGTTTGGCAATCAGGGGCGCAAGTGGGTGCATCCCCAATGTCGTGCACACTCCTGCCCCCAGCCTACTCAAATGGCTGGGGGCAGCAGAGTGCTCAAAGGCCGAAGATGCGGCCGCCGGATGTTTCCATTGCTGAGGGGGCCAGGAAGTAGGTGAGTGATGTGTTGCCCCGGGTGGAATTTCACACCGTGGGGCACCCTGATTTGGGATGCCCTAAGGGAAGGCCAGCAGCCAGGGCCGACCACAGTCGGTTTTGTTCCTCAAAAAAATGCCATTGAACATGGACTTTTCCTATATTAGAAAGCCAATATTATGAATACAGAATAATTCATAGGCTTGCACTTTCTGCTCAGCATCATCTCCAGCATGAATGTAATATTACCCCTTAATCCCTTTCATATATATTTACCATGTTTCCTCAAAAATACGATAGGTCTTATTGTCACGATCGCATTCTATCAGCCCAGCCAAGACACTAGAGAGAGTGTGATGGTGCAAGGGTTAAAGCCACCGGATCCCTGAGTATGCACTACTAATCCCAGCAAGTTACCAAATTAACCCTTTGATAAACGTGTTTCACCAGAGCTTCCTTCAGAAAGGTGAGCTCATATATTTAGAGATCAAAGGCCATAGCTGATTAATTAAACATTTAATCTGATAAAAAGGTATCACAGTGCTAGATGTAATATACAGATACAAATGACACACAGGTACAAAAATAAATAAAAAGAGTACAACAAGAACAGTTCAGAAAATAAAAAGAAAGTCCTTACAGTATAATGGCATTTGCTCCAGCATTTGCTTAAGGTCTTATGTCCAGCATTTGCCACAGCTTTCTGATTTAGGTTTCTGACTTGGAATGTAGGTTTTATTAGCTAAATTTAGGAGGGAAAAGCTTCTTCCCCCCTCCCCTCTGATCCCACCTGGGGAGGGCATTTCTCTCCCAGGTCTCTTATCTCAGTTTTGGTTTTTATGGTGGGTCCAGTGACAGCACATCCTGCTGCTACAAAGGCTTTTGACTTCAAAGAAGGAAGTACCACAAACAGAGCTCCCCCATAAAACTGGAATACACAAAACAACAGGCACAGTCTGAGTGACCCCTCACCCAGGTCTATGCATTATACAATCATAATACATGTGCTTATTCTACAATCAGGCCTTGGGCCTGACACTTTTTTTCTCCAAAAATAGGTGCTAGGGCTAATTTTCAGGGGATGTCCCTATAGCCGGCAGCTGGCAAGGTGGTGGTGGCAGTCCAGCAGCTCTGGTACAGTACATGCACAGAGCCGACTAGCAGCGAAGGCATGTGGGGGATTCGGCCATGTGCCCGGCATGGCGGCAGGTTGGGGCCGAGCCATCAAGATCAGACATTTTTCTCCCAACAGACAAGTTTATCTGTGTGACCTGATGTGTCCTCACCCTGCTTTACAGGCGTAATGTGTCCTCACCCTCCTTAACAGCCACTCCCATCCATCTGCTGAAGCCCAACAGCTGGATTATGAATTGTAACTAGGGCTTATTTTCGGGGTAGGGCTTAAATTTCACAAATTAGCAAAAAATGCTGAAATATCTCACTAAGGCTTATTTTTGGGGAAACAGGTGCTGACCCTTATTCCTTAGCTTCATTTTTATAATGGCAGTACGTGGGTTACATGTCTACATGGGTGTACATACAAAGGAAAGAGAAAAGGCCGCACCAGCTAATACTTATGTACACAATTATCAAGTGGTGTGCCCGGTTGGCAAACAATCACAATAGTACCCAAAGCATGGGATCCCACAAGACCCCAAAAAGAATGCCTAACCAAACAACTGGCACCACCACACTATATTATATCAAAATATATTCAATTTATTCTTTATCCAATACAAACAAGAGTTTAAAAGCAATTAAAAAACACATCTCATGAAGGGGAGGACTACAAGGACCAGTGTTTGCCTAGTGAATCAAAATACATACAATTATTAAACCCATATTATTTTCAAAACATCTATATACAATAAAAAGACTTATCCTAATTACATGATAGTGACTACAAATTGTACTATATACTACTATATTTTACCACAATATACATCAGTAAAGTGCAATCCAGTGTTATTCCTATTATTCCACCCCCCCTGAAGACACCGAGGGGGAAAGAAATTGAAAATCAGTGCAAACTCATAAACATGTGCTATGCATACTTCACCAGGGAAACACCCGCCGAGTACCTCACCCCGTCCCAGCCGACGCGTTTCGTAACGGACCTCCCGTTACTTCATCTGGGCCACAGGTGTACATGGTTACATGGGTTTACAGCTTGATACAATTTCCTAGTTATTGAGCATCCCTTATTGTAGTTTTTTTTAATGCTGTGTTATAAATGAACTTTTTTTTTGAAAAAGTCTTACCTTGAAAAGGCCTTTCAGCATGATGTCAATAATCTTGTACTGTTGGTTGACATCATTTAGTTCAATCAGGTTATTGAGGGCATTGATTTGATCTTTTCTCTTCACCTCAAAAAGCCGCTTATCTGCAGTTGGTCAAGGAGTGAATTCAGGGAACAAAAACTGGGCAGGTACATATTACTACTTGATTGTGTCCAACAGGGAGGAGACTCAGTGTATGTATTACCACCAGGAAGGCCAATACCACATGAATTTGCTACACATAAAAACAGCAATGCTCAACCAAAAGAACAAACGCCACAAAATTGGACGGGTGCCCCTGAAAATGAAGAGAGAAATTGACCTTTACTTGAGTAAGCTACAAATTGAATTTTCTCTCGTCATGGACAAAATGTTTGCATACCAAGAATCAAATAGACGGCAGCAAAATTCTACTTCGAGCCAGGGCTGTGGAGTCGGTAAGCCAATGTTCTGTCTAACATGGGCCTTAGATTGATAGAATATAAAAATACCATTTTGTGAGTACTCACCTGTAAAATGGATATTGTCAGTGTGTCACACACCCTGCTTCCCCTTTAATTCTTACGATCGGGTTACTCCACCGGCAGGTGGCGACGTTGCAGAGAGTAGTCTTGAAAACGAGCCCCTCCTGGCCTACATATACCTGGGACCTCCCACTTAACACCCAGTGAATTCAAAACAGCAGTAAGACAAGGTACCAGGAAAACCAACGGTAACCTCAAAATAAAACAAAGGAAAGCTTCACCATATAGAGGATCCAGGATACCAAAAAGGGCGGGTGAAGCGGGGTGTGTGACACACTGACAATATCCATTTTACAGGTGAGTACTCACAAAATGATATTATTCTCAGTGTGTCACACACCCCGCTTCCCCTTTAATTCTTACGATCGGGACATCCAAAAGCAGTGTCCACAAGGGGTGGGTATCCGAAGGCAAAATGAAGCATAACTTAAACGACTGCGGTCTGCAGAACTTTGCGGCCAAACACAGCATCCGCTGAGGCCCGCACATCAACCTTGTAAAACTTAGAAAAAGTATGAACGGAAGACCAAGTAGCAGCCTTACAAACTTGTTCAACAGAAGCCTGGTGCTGAAAAGCCCAAGACGCTCCAACAGCACGAGTAGAATGAGCAGTGATACGAAAAGGGGGAACCTTCCCCTTGGCCGAATAGGCCCCAACAACGGCCTGACAAATCCATTTGCTAATAGAAGACTTGGCCGGAGCCAAACCCTTCCTAGGCCCACAGGGCACAACAAAAAAGGCATCAGTCTTACGAAAAGGAGAAGTAGTAAGCAAATAGTACTTAACACAGCGTACCACATCCAAACAATGCAACACCCTCTCCTTGTCATTCTTAGGATTAGGACACAAGGAGGGAAGAACAATATCCTCATTCAAATGAAAAGCAGAAACAACCTTAGGAAGAAAGTCCGGTTTGAAACGAAAGACCACCTTGCCCTGATGCCTCTCAAAGTAGGGCGCCTGAATCGACAAGGCCGCCAACTCCGAGACACGCCGAACCGAAGTGATAGCCACCAAGAAGGCAATCTTCTGAGTCAAGGTAGACAGAGCAATATCCTGCAAGGGCTCAAAGGGAGGAGCCTGAAGAGCAGAAAGAACCAAGTTCAAGTCCCAAACAGGGAGCAATGGCTTCCTGGGAGGCCGCACATGCGTAACCCCCTGGAAAAAAGTTTTAACTAAAGGATGAAGCGCAAAAGGCTTCTGAAAAAAGATAGACAAGGCAGAAACCTAAACAAAATTGTATATAGTAATATATAAAAATACCGCGCTCAGTAACAAATTAATTACAATGAAAACAAGGATTAAGTGATATTATATCAAGCTCCACGTGTACAACCTAAATCTCACACTTAAGTACAAACAAAAAATATAATATAACCACAGAGCTATAGATAAATTATTTAGAGTCCTCTTTAAAGTCCTCCAACTCAAAAATTCTCCATTCACCACGAGTGTCAGCAATCCAATCGTGCAGAACCACCACCGATTTGGTACTCTTACCAGAAGTGATTAGATCACCAGCAAAAATGCAGCCGTTATGCAGGCACCTCCTCCACTCAACACCGTCCACTGGGGTATGTGTCCTCAATGTAGGTTAGTACGACCAATCAAATTTCCAGAGTATACTCATACAGAAGGAAATAAAGAGGCCATAGTGCAGTATTGCAAGACTACAGATTCTTTTTAATATTGCCAATAAAATACTCACAAACGGACGATTAAAATGTGCATGTCACAATATGTATCAGGCCAATCCACGCTGCTGGATTCCAATCCTATAGACTGCCGGCTCCCAACGCGTTTCGTCGCTCCACGCGACTTTAACTAGGTGACCTGCCCTTTCAGAGTACTCAGCTGGAGACCAGAGTCCAGCTCAGGGACATGGCGTCCACCGCCAGAGCCAGAGGATCCTGGGAGAGCGACACGAAGGTCGGAAGCCTGCAATTGTGACGAGAGGCAAACAGGTCCACCTCCGGTGTCCCCCACCGGAGACACAGCGAGCTAAAAACTTGAGGATGGAGAGCCTATTCTCCCAGACAGGAAGAGCCCCTGCTCAACAGATCCGCTTCCCTGTTTTCCACCCCCAGAATGTAAACTGCCGAGAGACAAGGAACATGGGCCTCCGCCCAGGTCAGGATCAGGGACAACTCTCTGAGGGCACCCAGACTGCGAGTCCCTCCCTGATGATTGATGTAAGCAACCGCTGTCCGATTGTCCGAACGAACCTGAAGGCCCAGAACATGCCGAGTCAAATGAACAAGAACCAGACGGATGGCTCTCAGTTCAAGAACATTGATGGGCAAGTGGGCATCTCGAGGTCCCCACTGCCCCCGAAACTGAAGATCCTTCCAGAATCCCCCCCATCCCGAAAGACTGGCGTCCGTGGTGACAATTTCCCAGAGAGGGGTCAAGAAAGACCTGCCCCTCAAGAGATTGGTCGAGACCAACCACCATTGAAGGGACTGCCGGACCTGGGAGGACAACTGGAAGGGGCGATCCAACAACCGTGGTCGCCGGTCCCAAGACGCCAACAGATGAAGCTGAAGCGTCCTTGTGTGAAATTGAGCAAAAGGAACTGCCTCGAAAAAGGCAACCATCAACCCTACCAGTCTCATCCCCAGATGGATGGACGGTCGAGGATTGGAAAGAAGGAACCGAGCCAATTCCTGAATCAGACAAACCTTGGATTGAGGCAGAAACACCCTGTGTTGACAAGAATCCAACCGCATTCCCAGAAAGGACACCACCCTGGCCGGGGCGAGGGAGGACTTGGGAAAGTTGATCACCCAACCGAAGCTTTCCAGCGTGGAGACCACCGTCCTGGTGTCCGTCTCCAATTGACTGAGAGAAGGAGCCATGATGAGAAGGTCGTCCAGATAAGGTACGACGCGAATTCCTTGAGATCTGAGAATGGCCATCACCCCTGCCAGCACCTTGGTGAACACTCTTGGAGCCGAGGTAAGGCCAAACGGAAGAGCCACGAATTGAAAATGGCGATCCTTCATTACAAACCGAAGGAAACGTTGATGAGCCTGGCAGATGGGAACATGAAGGTAAGCATCTTTGATGTCTATGGACGTCATGAAGTCCCCCTGCCGAAGAGAACCGATGGCCAATCGCAGAGTTTCCATGCGAAACTTCCGAGTACGGATGAACCTGTTGAGGAACTTCAGATCCAGAACGAGGCGAACCGACCCGTCTTTCTTGGGGACTGTGAAAAGATTGGAGTAAAACCCGAGGCCCACCTCCAAGTGCGGCACCGGCCGGATGACCGCCATTTCCAGAAGATTCTTCACCGACGCCAGGAGCCCCTGCGCGGCCAAAGGATCAGTGGGCACCCGAGACCGGAAAAACCGTGAAGGAGGGCAAGACTCGAACTCCAGCTTGTAACCGGATGACACCACCTCCCGGATCCATCTGTCCGGAACCTCCTGGTCCCAAACCAGGGAGAAGTGTCGTAATCGTCCCCCCACCCGCACGGGTGAGGGCACCCCCTCATTGCTGAGCGGGCTTACCAGCAGGCTTGGGCTTGGCGCCCCAGGACTGACCGGGATGGCCACGGCCCCTCCCTCGGGTCCAACCTGCACCCCTAGTAGCGGGAAAGGAGGCCCCTCTGCCCGCTCTGACTCCCCGAAAGGAGGGGCTAAAGGAAGCCGCTCCCCGAAAGGAACGACGCGGCCTCTTGCGTTGAGGCAACTTACCACCCTTGGTAACAGAATCCAATTTGTCGCCAAACAGGCGCAAACCCACAAAAGGAAGAGCTGTAAGCGACCTCTTAGAGCTAAAGTCCGCCGTCCACTGACGTAGCCACACCGACCGACGAATAGCAACCAACAGGGCCGTGGTCCTGCTACACATCGCAAGTGCATCGTCCTGAGCGGTCATGACAAAGGAAATAAACGACTCACACTGCTTGAGAGAAAAGAACTCATCACAAGTGGGATCAAGATCTGCGTACAAATCTCTAACAATGGACCTGACAGCCATCAACAGAAGTGCCGAAGCACAAACCGTCCGCAGGGCCGATCCAGCACTGATAAAATCATGGCGAGCCAATTGATCAATCCGACGATCCTCGCCATCCTTAATGGTAGTAGTGTCAGGGGAGTGCAACACAGCCGTGTTAGACAGCCCCAACATGGGGGCATCGACCTCAGGGGGAACAGACCAAAGTTTCACCAAATCCTCCGGAAAGGGATAACGCTTATCCCAACTAGGAGGAATCCCAACAAGGCTCGTGGGTTGTTCCCATTCCTTAAGGACAACCCTCACAAAGTGTTGTTGCCTGGGAAACACCAAACGCGGCTGGGGCACATCAAACAACTCACCCTTTGGCGGGGGGGGGGGGGGACCGCCTCAGGCGGATCCAAAGCCAAAATCTCAAACATTTGAGCCAAAATGGAAGGAGTGTCAAGGAACACCCCCGCAGCCTGATCGCCAGCGGTAGCAACCAATTGCTGGGCTGCAGGCTCGTCCGGGGGACAATCGGACCAATCCAATACTTCAAACACCTCATCCTCCGGAACAGGCGATGCCGGAGAAAGGTGCTTCCGGTTGGCCGTAGCCTTCCGAACTACCGCAGCGGAAACTATTTTCTCGAGGCTGGCCAATCGTGCACACACCTCGGATTGCGAATCCCCACCTTTGACAACGTCACACGGGGTCCGGAATAGGGGGGGGGGGGGGTAGGAGATGACGGAGGTTGCGAGAAGCCAGCAGCCGGAGTGCCGGACTGGCGCGCAATATTCTACCGTGCACATGTAATACATAAGATGACATCATCGCCTGGGAGCGGAGCCCCAAAACCCCCACACAGCCTAGATAGCCCTGAAGAGCCGTTTCCGGTAATGTCGGAAGCCTCCATATGGTGAATTTATGGTATTCGCAATAACCCAGGGATTTACACATAAAAGCAACCCGGGATGGCCCTTTTATAATTAAAGTCCCGGGAGTGGGAGGATTTTTACACAATAAGACTAGCCAGGTATATCAGGCCGGGAGACCCACCGCAGCACGGGAATCCCCAGACCTGTAAGAAAGGGACACAATCGGCCTCCAGAAAGTACAAAAAAAGGTATGCAGCAAGTGTAACAAACACACACACACACACAGCGTACTAAGCATTAAACACCCAAAAATATGGGTATATATCAAAATGCATCCCTCTAACAGTGCAACCAATCTAGAGGGATTACTTCCAGATAGGCCATATCCCCATATAAGCAACAAAAGAGACTTGCCAGACCGCCCTACGCTGACCTGTTTGTAGAGAGCCCTCTGTAGGGTCCAGCAGACCCCAGTCGCAGACGGCCCGAGCACGCACCTCTTCCAGACGCTCCACACCGGAGAGATGAGACGAAGGGCAGGCCCGAAAAGCGCACGAAGCGCTCCGGCCCCGCCCCCCGACTACGTAAGCACGGCCCGCCCCCTAGACAACGAGCATTGCGGCCGTACTATGAACGAGGCAGGTGCCAGACGCAGGCACCCCGCCCAGCCGCACAGCACCAAAGCACAACACTGCCCTAGCACAACAAAACGCAGCCCGCCCATAGACAACGAGCATAGCGGACAACATGGCTACTCACATATAAGAGCGAGTCCTCCCCTGCTCAGTGGACTGCCACAAACAGCGTACTAAGCAGTTTCACAGTAAAAAACATACCACACATCCTGGCCAGCATAATATTAAAAAATACCCCCAAACGCCACCCCCCCCCACGCTAAGGGAGAAGGGACCAGGCGAGGGAAAGGCAGGCTAAAGGGGGGACCGGGACGGGGCATCCCAAACCCGGATCACCAGCCGGATAACCGTGTTGCCCCTCGCGTGCCATCTACCATTGCCCAGCCAGCAGCCTAGGCTTGGAAGCTTCCAATATCAACTCAGTGAACAAAAAACAAATAGCTGGGCAGAAATAGACCATGGGGGGATGCTGGGGTTTGACCCCGGCTACCTGCAAGCAGGAGACTTCTTTCTTCTGTCTTGTCGCATCTTGCAGAGAGAAAACACTGGGTGTTAAGTGGGAGGTCCCAGGTATATGTAGGCCAGGAGGGGCTCGTTTTCAAGACTTCTCTCTGCAACGTCGCCACCTGCCGGTGGAGTAACCCGATCGTAAGGATTAAAGGGGAAGCGGGGTGTGTGACACACTGAGAATATATATCTATAAATAACATTTTACGCTTCTTATGAAAGCTTCATTAATTATACAATATTATTTATAGATTGTCTTTCTTATGCTGGAGTTCACACATTTCTACCGACTCCACAGCCCTGCTTCGAGCACAGCATCAGCTGACGTGATTAGATCCGCCTTATAAAACTTGCGTGAGTGAGCTTAAAGTGAATTAAAAGGTGAAGGCAATTGTTACACCATTTCGTCGGGCTACATTTGGCACTGTTATAAAGTGTTTTCCGCTTTTACATTGAAGAAGAAAGAGCCAAGGTATCGAGGTTTACAGGTTCACCATATGATTTATTGTCTAAAGAAAGTGGGCGTGGCCCTTGGAGTTGTGATGTTGCATAATAATCAGCATAAGGGGTGGGATCTGTAAGAGCTCAAGATCCTGCTTCAGACACCCTGGCTGTGCTCCCTCCCTCTCACCCTTTTGCTTGGCGACATTAGATGCCTAGACCCACACTCTTAAACACATGAGAGCACCCCCCAAACAAACCCTGACAGCACCAAACACATGCACGCACCCCCACACTCCCAAACACATGCATGAACCCTCTGGGGGGGGGAGGCAGGCAGGTGGCCAAGAATGTGGTTAGGCAGGTGGGTGACCTGGTAGGTAGGTTGGTAGGCAGGGAGAGGGATTGCCAAAAAGGTAGATGGGCAGCCAAATGGGTGACCAGGTAGGTAGGTGGGCAAGCGAGTGGGTGACCTAGTGGGCAGCCAGAAAAGAGGGAGGGAAGGATGACTTCGGCAGTAGCGGCAGAGCAGTGGCTTGTGTCCCCCCCAGCTCGGAGGGGCTCCGCTGTGGTAGTGTGCTCCGAAGGCTGCAGCCCCTATCCTTTGCCCAGGCTCAGGGTCCAATTGGGATGCCCCCAGGCAACGGTACAAAACCAGGGAAAGTCAAATTACAGCTCTAGACAACTATACTGTTAACCCACAGTGTTGCTAATCCAATCTGGAAGACACAAGCATACATGCAACTTGAGCAGAACTTAACGCAATGCCTTGACACTTCAAATAATTATGTGATGCAAGATGAAAGAAAACACTAGCATATGATTAAAGCCAACTAGGCAGACAATAACTCACCCTAACTGAACAAAATGCATTAAGATTAAAAATGAAACAAAATTCAGTCAGAAAAAACATAAGATTTAAAAATAATTTAAAAATAATCAGGTAATCATGACCCTACCAGTCTGTAGCCAGCAACAGTTGCCACTATGCCTGGTCGTCTACAACAGTCTATGTAGGGAGAAGTAGCTCTGTGCCAGTACTGCAGCCTGGCTGATAATGCAGGTTCTAATGAAAATATATGCCTTGACCATCTTGAAAAATGTATATTTGCATTATACAGTACAGGAAAAAATAGGGGGTTTTAATAAGATCCTAAAAATTGTATTTTATCCATCTGGCAATAGTCGATTTTCAGAACTAAAAGTCCAGAAGTGAAAGATCTTCTGTTCCCACTGTAGCTGGCAATGTTGGGAGTACTATGTCTTTGGACCTGTTTACTGATGTAGCAATTTTTGGCAAAAATAAAAGGTTAGATCTCAGAATGGTCTTATCTGGGAGAATGCACAGTAAGGTTCCTTCATTGATAGAGCAGCTCACTTACCCGCCTGGGTGAAGTAATTGTCAGCCCCGTCACCCAGACGGCATTTGCAGCAGCTGCCACTCTACTAAATTAGGAACTAAGGGCAATTAACAGAAATATTACTATAGAGTAATTAGGTACTTCCATAATTCTAAGGCTGATGGGTTGACAGCCCACTACTATAAGAAATGTATTGACATATTAGCCCCTATTTACTGAATCTGTTTCATTGTTTTCAGCAACGTGATACTATTTTCTTAGAGTTTTTGGCAGCCCATATCTCTATGGTGCCCAAACCAAAAAAAGATGCTACCTTGCCCCATAATTTCAGACATATATCTGTCCTAAATCAGGACTATCAAGATCAAAAAAAATTCTAGTTGATAAAGTAGCAACATTTATTCATAAGCTAGTACACCCAAATCAAAGTGAGTTTATACTCCGACAACAAAGCTAGGATAATGTCAGACTTGCACTAAACATCATACAAGATGCCAATTTCAATAGCAGGGAGGTCATTCTACTCAGTTATGATATAGAAAAGGCATTCAACTCTATTGGGTGGGACTATATAGCTAGACAACTGGAACAGCGTGGCTTTGCTGGTAAATTCTTGACCGCACTTGCAGGGATTTATTCCTCTACGACAGCTACCATCAAATATTTAGGCCAAAACTCTACACTGGTACATATTCAGAAAGGAATGCGTCAGGGGCGCCCTCTCTCCTCCCTCATATTCGCACTTTTGATGGAACCTCTGTAAAAGGAAGTTAGAGCGAACCCTAACATAGCAGGCTATATGAGAGACAGATTGGAGTTCAGATTAAAACTTTGTGCTGATGATCTACTACTGTACATAACAAGACCATTTATCTCTATACTTCTGTTTACTTGCTTCTGTTTGGGGTAACAAAAACTCAGAGTCAGCAAAGCAATAATGTATAGAGGCTGTAGGGAAGTAGACCTCAACCTCACTAACATAACAAACTATTACAGAACTGCCCACCTGACCCAATTAGCAAATTAGCATAATGGGAAATGCAGGGTAGAAGAGTCCCATGTGTGCACTTTAAGGAAAACAGTCCACCGCCTCAGAATCCATTTCAGATTTCTTCTATGGGGAAAACACCTTGCCCCTCACATACCTAGTCTTGAAAACAAAATGGTGAAAATAGCCATGAAACAATGGTTACGTTGAAGAGGATTATATCAGCGGTCATCAGGCACGGCGACTCTATTACCTGTTTTAGGTAACCTTCTGAATTTTCTTGGTGGGAAGCTCAAGGGTTGATCAAAGTGGACAGGCTCTCTCTTTGCTGAGCTTTACCAGGAGTTTTCCAATGACAGAACACTACAGGTACCTACAATCAAAACACTATCTTGACTCCCTACCCAAATCAGATATACATGTTGATCTTAACCCCTATGAACATTGCTGTAAAGAGAATCCTAGACAAAAAGCTTTCCTTTCCAGGATATTTGCCCTTATACACAACCCACCAGACCTACCACCAACCCTATTTGTGCAAGAAGGGACCCACAGATTCTGACTCAACATGGCCTAAGATCTTTCAAGGCATCAGAAAAATCTCAAAGGCAGTAAACATTAAAGAAACGGCCTATAAAAAAAAGGTATATATGCACTGGTACTATACCCCTGAGAAGCTAAACAGAATATTTGCAGATACCACTCCCCAGAAAAACTATGACTTCTTTTCTTTTTCTCTCTCCCATCCCCCCCCCTTTTTTCTCTCCTTTATCTGTTTGAATGTAGTTTTGTCTGTCGTTGCTCTATGTGCTCTATCTTAGTGTGAATAGAGATGCGTGAGATAAATCTAGATATCCGCATAGCTGAGAAATAAGATAGTACTGAAAGAGAGAAACAATATTACTACAAAGGCTAGTGACATATACATCATTTTGAATGGGTTATAAAACGGTTGTTTTATTGCAAACTCAGTTAATACAATTAACAGTACAGTATGTTTTAAATCCTAGTTCACAACTGAGTAGTCAATCTCGAAATCATATTATATTATGTTATTTGAGGCAATAAAAATGTTGGGAATTTAAAAAAAGTGCCTACTGCAGAGCAACCAAGTATACTAACAACAGTAATCAAATAGTAATCAGTAACCAATAAATCAGTAAACCCAAAAGCTGGGTTTAAAGAACACCAAAACCCACAGCCCTGGAATCTATAAGATTCCAGGCCCCCCCCCCCCAGCCACATACCCGCTAGCAGGGCGAGTGCCCATGCCAGGCATATGTGAATGGCCGGCATGGGCATGCTCCCTGTTAGAGGGCAGCAGGGGATGCAGCCACCGGCGCACTGATTGGACGAGAGGCTGCATATGCACTGTAGGACTGGGGAAAGGCTTGGCTGACTTTGGGGGTTTCACACTGCGAGACATCCCGAATCAGGGTGCCTCAGGGGCAAGGACCAAAGCCCAGGATAAGGACCAAAGCCCAGCAAAATCCTGGATTAGACTTTAGTTCTGACTGCTGAGGTTTACAACATTGCTAGGAGTGCTTTTTAAATATAAGCCTCTACACACAAATCGGAAACCAAAAAAGGATACAGATTTCAAATGCAGTATCTTTCTTCTGCTTGTTGGTATCTGAGCAACACCCCAAGGACAGCAATATGAACAGGAAAAAACTCAATACTTGGTTAGGATCCATTGCAGAGACCTGTGACAAGGCAAAATGCACACAATAAATCATTAAATCACTGCACAGGGAAACCAGCAAAAAGTAAGGATCTGCCTATAAGGATTCTTAAAATGGAACCATGGAGCCTTGTTCACACCCCATATGTCTACTCCAGTCATTGCAATGGAGGGGGCATCCCAAGGCAGTTTTGGAATACCACCTAGATGACTGGAGTAGGTATGTTGGGGGGGCATAAAGCCATACTGATGTACACCACCATGCCTGCCCAGAAATGGAGGATGGAATCCCCTGAGCTGCTTCATTGGTAAGCATGAAGATGTACAAAGGAGCTGTAGGAGACAAAAGTTGAGTATTTACTCTTTTACGAGGTTACCATTTTACTACAGTAGATATGTGAAACCCTCCCAGATCGCCCATGTAAAACTCACCTTTCCCCGGTTTGATGGCACATGTGCAGACCATCGTCCGATCAGAGCTGTTTGACGTGCATATTAGTGCTTGACAAATGGCTCTGCGCTTGACAATCAGCAGTGAAAAGGGTGCACCTCCAGGCATAGGCATGCTCCAGCCCCCAGCCTATCTGAATGGCTGGCCGTGGGAGCACGCCTGAGCCCAGAGATGCTGGGGATGTGGCCACTCTCACTCGAATTGTTTACCTCGCCAAGCGAGCTGGCACCCCAGGGCAGGGGGTTCAAACTGCCAGGCATCCTGATTTGGGATGCCCCAAGGGGAAGGCCAGCAGCCAAGTTGGGTTTTGTTCTACTTTAAGCGATCAGATTCACACAAGAAGTAGGAGTAGAATAATACATTGCTATTTTCACTTACTTCCCAGGCTACTACATCAGATCACGACCCAGGGGGCAGGCATTTCCTACATAACGAAAGCGGACCCAATGCCTCTTGATTTGAACAGCGGCATGTTCATATGCTTTGAGCTGGCTCATGATGTAATCTGGCAATTGCTGGTCTGGCCACTGAATCCTACAGCAATAATGATCATCACTTTCATTTGTGGATTGAAACAAAGGGCCTAATTTATCAAGCAATTCTGACAGACTATGCCAGACAGGTGCAAATTACAGCACTGCAAAAGAATATTGCCCTTTTTTTTTTCTTTACACTGGCGCATATTGCTGCCCTGCAAAAAACACATTTGATAAAACATTACCAGTGCATGCTGAGAAAATTCTAAATTATGTTTTGTACTACTAACTTCTACCAATGTGGCATAGTCTGGCAGAAGTGATCAGGCCTGAAGTCTAGAAACAGCCAAACTCTATAAAAGACTGTTTATGTTGCAGGTTATACACCATAGCAAGACCTGTGCGTGCTGCAGCTTAGGAACATTGCAGCAAGCCGAGTGTGATAATAATAGGTAAAATGGCAACCTGGTCGCCATCTTATCCGCCATCTTGTCTAATCATCCGCCATCTTGTGTTCTAAGATGGATGCCACTGGCAGACATTTTGAGATCATGGTGTTATAGCATAGCAAATATAATTCAGGAATATATCCAGACATGTCCAGGATGTGAAAAACAAAATGATATAGCAAATTTAAATGAAAATGAAAAACATATTTGTCAAGAATAAAGTCAAAAACATGTTTTTCAAAATTGAGTTTAAGATGGAGCTCCTCAGCGACCAGGACCCATGATTAACCATATGCATGCTGGGTAGGTAAACCAAATATCCCATGGAAAAGTTGTTAAAATAGTTGTTGATTATGTTTAGTTGTGTCTGAAGAATATAGGATACAGCTTGAATAAATGAGAGGTACTATTAAGCAGTGTTGATCACCTCTCGCAAAAACAGTATGGACCTCAGGGTCCACTTCTGCGGATCCTGGCAAAGCACTGGTCCCTGGGTTAGAAGATCTGGTTTCACTGGGAGTTCCCAAGGATCTGGGACTGAGAGCATCTTAAGAGTTGAAAAACGTAAGCCAGATTGAAAAGCCACTGGTGATCCAGGGCATCTATTCCTAGATCTTAATCTGAGGGATCGAGGGAGAAGAACTTCCTCAGCTTGTTGTTTCAACCGGAGGCAAAAAGATTCACCTTCGGAGTTCCTCTCAGGACACAAATCTGATTGAACCTGGTTCAGTGACCATTATGCTGCAGAAAGTGGAGAGCGACTCAGAAAATCTGCCACCTTAGGCAACCCTTCACGTTAATGGCTGACAAGGATAAATAGTTCAGATAATGGATCAGAATTTCCTTTGCTGCTTGTTGTAGGACAGATGACCTTGTCCCTCCCTGATGATTCAGATACGCCATTGTAGTTGCATTGTCTGTTCCGATTTGTACAATGCCTCCTTCACAGCTATCAATTCTTGAGATTCGATGAGGATAGATTCAGTCTTCTGGATCATTTCCCTTGAGCGATCATGGTTTCGCAATGGGCCCCCCAACCCCATGAAGAGGCGTGCGCCGGTATTACCATGCCTTTGGGGTCCGACCAAAATAGATCTGTCTATGGACTTCTGATTTTTGTATCAAAAGTTTAGAATATGCAGCTGTAGAGTCCTTGAGTGTAGCTGCTCCATCTTATAGCAGGGAAGGATGAGATCATTAACCCCAGGACCCTTATAGCTTGACGAACAGAAATTAACTAATTGAGTACAGGGACTGAACAGCTTCCTGAAGGACTGTTATCTTCGATTGAGGCAAAAAAAAATTCTGAACGATTGTATTCATCTCGAACCTCAGATAAGTCATGACCTGTGATGGAACTAGACTGGACTTCTGGTAGTTCAAGATCCAACCCAATCACAGCAAAAAAGAGAAGACGTCATCTAGTTATGCTATGATTCCGACTGCTCTCTGCTTTAATGCAGTCAAAAGTTATTTGGCAAAAGTTATCGGAGCCAAAGCCAGCCCAAAGGGGAAGCATACACATTGGAAATGGGAGAATTTGGTCCCCCAACTTTACTGAAAATCTCAAAAAAGCTTGAGCCGACAAGCTTATCGGTACCTGGTCTATTGAGACCATGAAGGAGCCAGGCGGGAGCAGATTGCTGACAGAGAAGATGGACTCAATGCAGAAGCATCTGTAACGTACTGACAGATGTAGCATCTTCAAATTGAGAATGAAGCGGAATCCCCCTCCTTCTTTAACCCTTTAACCGCCAGCCTACCTGGAGTTTTTGTCACCCTTTGTTGCCATACCATTTTGCACTATTATGCGCTCCCCATGTTCAACTGTGATTTTTGAAGGGATTTCCATGGATTTCCCAGGAAAATTATATATTGTTTTTTTCAGCAGAGTCTGGGCTTTAATATGAAGTTTGTCATTTTCAAGTGTTTTTTTTAATATTTTGGGGTGAAATATGTGCAAATAAATTAAAAAAATCTATTTTTTACAATTTGTAGTTTTTGTTTGTAATAAAAAATGTAAGTTTGTCAATAAAATCTTATTGCGTGTGAAATCCCAATTTCTCCCAGTTACAACGGTACCACATATGTATTGGTAGACACCCTTTCCTGCCCAGGAGACTCCCTCAAACTGAAACAGCACTTTAAGAGATTTTTAGATCAAGTACAGCTATGCTAAGCGCTATATGCACCTTGCAGTTTTTTAATAAAAACAACCCTTTACAAAAAAGTATGCTTAAGCTGCACCACCAGCGCCAAGGTGCCCCTGTGAGGTGCAGTCCTAACTCTAGTACTAATTCTAGTCTCTAAGAGCCCTAACTCTAGTACTAATTCTAGTCTCTAAGAGCCGCAAGCATACTTCTGCAGATGTGTGTGACCGAGCCCCCTGTTTTTAACCAAGTTTAGAGACAGATTATAGGTTGGTCAGCAAGCTAACTGGTTTGAGTGCTGTGGCCCCTTTAAGACTTTTGTATTCTAATTGCCCTGCTAATGTGCACCTCCCTGGTTAGTTATAAAATGGTCTGAGCGGCTGCCACCCCTCTTTTGTTTCTTTTAAAAGACTTATTTCTGTCAGCAGATCTATCTAACACTTTCTCTAGTTCTGGGCCAAAATCTCACTGATTCCGCAGTGGCAGACAGAAAAGAGGCCACTGAAAAAAAAAAAAGAATCGGTAAAGCCTTCATAATCTCATTAATATCCCTCTGCTCAGAAACTTGATTTAGGCGGTGGAAGCCAAAAAATAAGAATCTATGCAACGCAAGTAGAGGATAGAATCAGTTTTAGAGCACAAGATTCAGCCTGCCATGCTATGCTATGCTATGCTAAGAGGGTATCCATCTTCTTGTCTAAAGGATCTTTAAGAATACCAAAATTCTCAACGGCTAAATCTACCTCCTTGGAGACCTTAGTAAAGGGGGCATCCAGTTTGGGGCATTTATCCTAAATATGCGAGTCTTCTTCAATGAACCAATAACGTCTCTTAAGAGCCCCTGGTCTATAAATCTTTGTAACTGGGTCCTTCCACTCATTAAGGTTAGCCTCCTTAGCGGAGCTATGAATGGGGAAGGTCATAATGGTATCAGAAAAAAAGTCAGCATAGAACCCATCATGTTTAGACTTAGGGGGTGCAACACGTATCCTCAATGCCCATACTCTGGAGGGTGAAACTGAATCAGAACCTGAACAAGGGCCCTCCATGGAGGAGGAAGAGGGGCCCTCATCCTTTTCAAAAAGGGGGGTATCAGGGACCTCCAACTTCTGTCCTCTAGGGGGGTCTAGGGGATGCCCAACAAACTCCTTTTGTCCAGCCGACTCCCGATTCTCAAAGGAATAGGAAATATGATCCTTTAGAACTCTCATCATATCCGTCAGGCTGGGCTGACGTTCCTTACTCACGACTTTATCAGTACAGGGCTTGCAAAGTGGCTTCCTCTAGCAATCTAGTGGCTTGATTTCACATATCCGGCATCTCCTACTTTTATCCTTAGACTTGGAGCCAGTTTTAGTCTTGGATTGGTCTAAACATACAATTCTGTGAGTACTCACCTGTAGAATTGATTTTGTAGTATACAGCACATCCTGTTTCACTAAATTCTTTACGTCTGGGATATCCGCCACAAGGTGGCGCAGTGGACTGCAGAAAGACTTGTGGCATCTCCCGGCCCTATAAAAAGCCAGGAACCTCCCACAAATTTCCAGTGTTACAAAGCAGTTAGACAAGAACCCGGGAGAACAATAATGAAAGAAATCCAAAAATAAACATGTGAACAAATCACCATACAGAGGTGACCAAGAATAATAATAACAAGGGAGGGGTGAAACAGGACGTGCTGTATACTACAAAATCAATTCTACAGGTGAGTACTCACAGAATTGTATTTTTCCAAGTATACAGCACGTCCTGTTTCACTAAATTCTTTACGCTTGGGACGTCCAAAAGCAGTGTCCCTAAAGTAGGGTGGGATCCCCAAGAACAACAGCGGGCAGTTTAAACCACTTCCGCCTGAAGAACTTTGCGGCCAAAAGCAGCAACAGCTGAGGCCCTAACATCAACCTTGTAAAACTTGGAAAAAGTATGAACAGAAGACCAAGTAGCGGCCTTACAAACTTGTTCAACAGAAGCCTGGTGCTGAAAAGCCCAAGAGGCACCAATAGCACGAGTGGAATGAGCAGTAAGGCGGAAGGGAGGTTCCTTCCCCTTAGCAGAATAGGCTTGCACCACCACCTGACGGATCCACTTGCTGATAGTGGATTTAGCCGGAGGCAAACCCTTCCTAGACCCAGAAGTGAGAACAAACAGAGCATCAGACTTCCTAAAAGTCTCAGTAGAAACCAAAGAGAACTTCAGAGCCCTGACCACATCCAGAGAATACAGAGTCTGCTCCTTGGAATTAGCAGGATTAGGACACAATGAAGGCAAGACAATGTCCTGATTGAGATGAAAGGTAGACACAACCTTAGGCAAGAAATCTGGCTTAAGCCCAACACCACCTTATCCTGATGCCGCTCAAAATAAGAAGGTTTGAAGGAAAGCGCCTCTAGCTCAGAAACTCACCTTACAGAAGTGATAGCCACCAAAAAGGCTACCTTAAGAATCAAAATGGGCAAGGCGGCTTTACGGATAGGCTCAAAGGGAGTCCCTTGCATAGCAGACAACACCAGATTCAGATCCCAGACTGGTAGCAAAGGCTTACGGGGTGGACGCACATGGGAAACACCCTGGAAATAAGTTTTAACCAGCCGGTGATTGGCAAAAAATCTTTGGAAAAAAATTGCCAGAGCTGAAACATGGCCTTTGAGGGTACTAAGTTGAAGGCCCAAATCCAAACGTCCCCCTGCTCAGGTAGTCCATCTCCTGGTTCTCCACCCCCGAAATGTAGACCACTGAGATGACGGGAACATGCTGTTCCGCCCAAGACAGGTTCAGGGACACTTCCTTGAAGGCTCACTTGCTCCGAGTTCCTCCCTGATGAATGATGTAGGCAACCACCGTCTGGTTGACTGAGCGGATCTGAACAGCCCGACCCGGAGGGTGAGTGGTCAGGCGAGAAAGAACCAATCGGATCGCCCTCAGTTCCAGGACTTTGATGGAAGCATGGGCCTCTTGTGGGCTCCACCGACCCTGGAACCTGAGGGACTTCCAGAACCCTCCCCAACCGGTCAGACCGGCATCTGTGGTGACCTTCTCCCAGCACGGGGGCAGGAAGGTCCTGCCCACTAGAAGGTTCCTTGAGTCCAGCCACGACGAGAGGGACCGTCTGGCTAGAGGGGACAGAGCAAACTCTTGATCCAAGGACACAGGGTCCCGATCCCAAACTGACAAGAGGAGTAACTAAAGATGTCTCATGTGAAACTGAACAAAGGGGACTGCCTCGAAGCAGGGCACCATCAGGCCCACCAACTGCATCCCCTGACGGATGGAGGGATGAGGACATGATAGCAGAGCCCGAGCCTGCATCTGAAGATCCTCCACCTTCTGCTGAGGAAGGAACACCCCGACCTGAGAGGTATCCAGAGTCATGCCAAGAAAGGACCTCACCAAGGACGGGGACAGAGAAGACTTGTGAAAGTTGAACATCCAGCCAAAGGACTGTAGAGTGGAGGTCACCACCTGAGTGTCCTGCTGGGCCTGAGGAAAGGACTGGGCCACAATAAGGATGTCGTCCAGGTAAGGAATGATGCGGATGCCCTGAATCCGTAGCAGAGCCATCACTCCCGCCAGTATCTTGGCGAACACCCGAGGTGCCGAGGTGATACCAAAGGGCAGAGCCGCAGACTGGTAATGCTGATCCTCCAGCGCGAACCTTAGTAATCTCTGATGACCTGGAAAGATAGGCACATGAAGATAAGCATCCTTGATGTCCACAGTGGTCATAAAGTTGTCCGGGCAAAGGGTAATGACAGTAGAGCGTAGCGTCAACAAACTGTCAGATTCAAGCATTTTCGTATGGAAAGTCCCTTCAGATCTTGTAACCAGAGGACAATACCTCCTGTATCCACCGGTCTGAGACGTGAAGCCTCCAGACGTGAGCAAAGCGCCGAAACTGGGTGAGGGCGCCCCTTCAAGTCTGAGGGGGCTTGTGAGAGGGTTTGGGCTTGGTATCTAGGAGAGACCGGGGTGACCACGGGATCTGCGACGGGCCCAAGAATCTCTGCGGCCACTAGAGAAGAGGGAGCCACGACCTCCTCTGGGAGCCGAAAGGAAGGGAGGAGGATGGAGGACCCCCGAAATGGCCTCTAAATCAGAACAAAGTAAGAGAGTACTATAGTCCCCCCCCCCCCCCCCCCCCGCTACCAGCTGCAGCACCATCAAGGAGCATCCCGCAGCACATGAAAATCCCAGGGTCAATAATAAAACCCCCCCAAGGGGGATTCACGGGCCAAAGACACCGCTGGGTCACTCAGGCACAGGCCGCTAGGTAAAGCGATACACCAGGGAAAGCAGCGCTGCAGCCGGCAATGAAGAAAACCAGACACGCAGGTTGTACAAAATGGCGCCGGCTGAGGTACCTCGAGGGGCAGGCCGCAGGGGAACAGCGCGATCCACAGCATCACCAGGCCCCGCCCCCCCCTCGAAGAGCGCGAAAACGGCGCTCACGTAACCTGGCCGGGGCCATGACAAAGCAAAATGACCTCAGGTTATAGCGCCCACAGCCGCGGAGCATAGTACAAAACACCAAAAAACACACCAAAATCACCAAGTTACCTAAGAAAACACCGCACGTGACCTGGCCGGCGCCATGACAAAGCAAAATTACCTCAGGTTATAGCACCCACAGCCGCGGAGCGTAGTACAAAACACCAAAAAACACACCAAAATCGCCAAGTTACCTCAGAAAAACACCCCTTACCACCACTGCCACCAGCCCCCCCGAACGGAGTCAGAAAGGGGGGAGAAGAGAGGGAGACGAGGGAAGGCAGCGGCGAGTATCCCTGGCCAGGGAGGGGAGGGAGGGAGCCCCAGTAGTAAAAGAAGAGGACATAGTCCCCAAATAACTCACCCCCCTCAGAAGGCAGTGCATGAACTCATCATCCCTAGTAGGCTCACCATAAAGCCTATGGCCGGCTCCCCTTTGTAGTACAGGGTCTGAGGCTTGGAGCAGCGCTCCTGGAGCACTTGACCCTAGTGCTATTCTACTTTCACCCGATCTGTCAGCTGAGGCTGGGAGGCAGTGGGAGTCCAGAATCAGGTGGGAATAGACTTGCAGGGCCGCAGGCTTGGTTGCCTAGCTCACCTGCACAAGAGAGAGAGCCATCTTCTATCTTCGCAGTCCGACTGCAGAAGGAAAACTAGGAATTTGTGGGGGGTTCCTGGCTTTTTATAGGGCCGGGAGATGCCACAAGTCTTTCTGCAGTCCATTGCGCCACCTTGTGGCGGATATGCCAGACATAAAGAATTTAGTGAAACAGGACGTGCTGTATACTTGCAAGCCTGCAAGAGCGTGCCCATAAATAAAAAAGGGACTTACCGGAGCAGAGCTGAGCGGACGATTGATCCGCAGCACAGTCTCCCATAGAAGATGATAGAGGGGCAGGGACCTGCGAGGATTCCCCTGCATGATCCGCCATTCTAAAGTCTGATGTGAGGTAAAGGCGCCCCTCCCAAGGGCTCAATAAATAAGCAAGCAGGGAGGTCATTTTTTTAACCTTCTGATGTAAACAAGAGGAAGGCCAGAAAAAAAAAAAAAACAAGTCTTAGAGCAGCTTAATGCTTTCCATTTAAGCCGGGAGCATGTGCATCACATTATGCTAGGCGCCGCCAGAGGCCCAAACTTCATCAGGTTATGCCAGGTGAAATCGCCCCCTGCAGCTCAGATCCCTCTCACTCAGGCCGAGTTCAAAAAGTGGGAGAGGCTGGCGTATTCTGTGGCCCGGCCCAAATGCAAGAGAAGAGCCAGCAAGTTCCCCACGGACACGCAGTCAGGGGAAGCGGACTGCATTGTGGAGAGCCGCACACACCCAAGGATTATAGCGGCGGAAACCTGGGCTCCAGTGGTCTCTCTCAGCACTGTCTAGGAACTGGAGGAGACACGGCAATCCCCCTGACAATTCCACATTGCGTCGGACACCTTAAGAGGCAGGGACAGGGGAATGTGGCCTGTCCCCTGGATGCCTCCGGAGCCAGGGAATGGGTCCGTCCAATCAGACCCACAGTGACCTGCTCATGCTTACCTAAACCAATGGTTCAGGGGCTGGTTCTGGCTATTGCCCCAGGTAGGAACACATATAGATCTGGGGTCTGGAGGAGGCTTTTGTGTATTCTGGTGGTCATGTGTTCCTACCTTGGGGCGGCGCAATAATATCTCAGTGGTATGCTGCCCTAAGGATGCTTTGAGAAATCAACGTTAAACATGGCGCAAAATGAAGAAAAATGCCCTGGCAACAGAGAGTAACACAATCTCAGGTAGGCTGTCAGCTAAAAGGGTTAAAAGTACCTATGCATGTTGGGTTTTGTTCTGTTCAGGGGACCTTGCAGTTTCAGATTTAGCTTGTTTCTTCTAGTTTGCATATTGTTATTTTAGAAAAATGTGGTTTCTATTCTGCTTTTTTATTACTTTTGAAACCAGTGAATTCATCAAGGGTTTGTGTCCAGAAAAATGTGCCCACAACAACAAGCCTGGTACGCCTAGAAAGCTTGAGGTGTGTACTTTGAGAGAATACATAGTTTGTGGGGATATTTCAAATGTAAAGGGTTATTTTTGTTGTAAAACTGCAAGGTGTGCATGGTAGTTTATATTTTCTTTGAAAATCTCTTAAATCGCTGTTACAGTTTAGGGTATTTCATGGGCAGGAAAGGGTGTCTACAGATACATATGTGGTACCATTGTCAACAGGAAAAAAATGCAGGTTTCCTGGGAAATCCCTGGACATTTCACACAAAATAGCAGCTAAACATGTATAGCACACAATTTTGAAAATTGGCTGGCAACAGAGGGTGACATAAAGTGGAACAAAACCCAGGAATTTGACTTTCCCCAGTTTTGTTCCGTGCTCCGTGCTCCAGAGCCACCCAATTTGTAATGCTCTTCTGTGTGAAACCCCCCAGTTCACCCACCAAAACTCACCTTTACCTGCTCCAACAGTGCATGTGCGGGCTCTTGTCCACTCAGAGCCCTTCGGCTAAGGGCTCTGACTGAATTCAATGGAGAGTGTGCGCTGCTGCATCCCCCATATCCCCGTTGGCATGCGCACTCCCATCCCTGCCTATCTGAGTTTTCCCCATTGAAAACAATCAGAGCCCTTTGCCAAATTACATAGTCACTGGCTCCGACTGGATGTTAGCCCGCACATGCGCCACTGGAGCGGGGAAAGATGAATTTTCATGGGCGCAAGGTGCCACTTAACCTAAGGATCACCTTTTTTGAGTGAAGATGTTATCTGATCATCATGGCCACTGATTTTTTATACCTATCACATGTTGTAAAATCAAACCTGCTATTACTGATGGCCCAAAAAAAGGCATTTAAACCGGACCTTCAGCGTGATTTAATAAAAAGCCCAAACTCTTCAAAAACGGTTCCCCAGCATCTAAAATTAATATATTTTAAGTTTTTAGTCACTAACTTATTAATCTTTCCCCCACTGGGCTGCAACTCTGTTCAGGAATTTAGGATACGGGCGCCGCCATCTTGACTCAGAAGCTTCACACTTACTGAGGAGAGGAGAGTGGGATAAGGTACAGGGGGGCGGGTTATAGCTGTGCTTTGCTCAGACAGAGCAGAGCTGGGATCAGGTAAAGGTCAGCAGTCCCAGAATGCAGAGCAGCACAGTCAGGAGGCACTTCCTGTTTGCAGGCTGCCTGATAAGATGGCGGCTTCCATAAGCCGCCATCTTGGATGTTTAAAGGCTCATAACATGCAGTAGATGCAGGTAGGATGATTTTTAATGTGAGCAATCTGTATGTACAGCGTGTGAGAAACATATAAGATAGACTCTTATTCAGAGTGAAGGTCTGCTTTAACTAATTGCCTATGGCAACCAGATGAGCCCATGTGTAAAATGCAACCGATGTCACGCTGTGGCAATTGTGCACAGAATATCTCCCCCACCCTCTCTAGAAGCTGTGACAACGTTCAGTCACTTACCTTCCTCAACACAAAGCAAGGCACAGCAGCAACAATCAGAAGCAGTGGGGTTCCAGGGAACACTCAGGCTGCACTGCCTAGATCAATAGACACGAATGTCAGTGCTGGGTGGGGGGAGCATCATATAAGCTGTAACAGAACAGACATGAATGTTACACCTATAGCGATCAGCCTGAATACAATGAATCAGATCTGTCAACCAAGCCGGCTTGTTATATAGCACAGTGATGGCATCTGTCACAATAGCAATAACATTGCATGCCACGAGTACATTATGTGCCTGCTAACCTTTACTGCCCATGTGACCCACCTGCGATACAGACGATCCTCCGCTTCCCCTGGGCTGTCACGATACTTCTTTTCAGGTAGATTTTGTGTGCAGCCACCGTCACCAATCAGAAGCATCTTTCCCGCAACGTCACTTCCCGTAATGCTTTTCACACCCCCGTCTTCTGTGTTTTCCTCTTCTGCGTGTAGCAAGATTCGAAGGAGCTTAGATAAAGAGGCTGCTACTACGGTAGTTAGTTGCTATGTAAAGGATGGCGATGGCTTCATTGTTTAGATCGTACGTGCAATAAGGTTATTATTGCACCCTCTCCTGGTCATGTGACGTATAGCAACTTGCTCTGCTTGCAAAGACCTCAACCTGACTGGTGACTTGTATTTTTTGGAATGCAGAATCTTTGGGGCATAGGTGTCGTATGCTCGCGCACACACTTTTCCTTCACATTTAACCCATACATACAGTATACATATACCTGGAGTTTATTTCGGCAGTCACAGTGTTAATGATTTCACTAGGATGCAAATAACTAAAAGGGTTCAAGGTTAGCTCAGGAGGGTTCAGGAAAGCTGTCAGCGCTAAGCAGGGGTCCAGAGAAAACCAAACCGGACCTAGTGTCTATAAGATGCTAGGTCCAGTTAAACTACCACCCCTGGGGCATCCCACAGATGCCCCACAATTGGAAAACCTGCCGATCGCCTGCTTTCTTTACCTTTCTAGCATACCTACCCAGGTGTGGCTAGATTTCTTCAGAAGAAGCTGATCGGAGAGTCACGTCTGCAAGTTATGTATAATGGCCAATCTGGGTTTCTTTTTCACAAATTGGGATGCCCCATGCGGAGGGAACAAAACCCAGGATAGTGAAAATCTGGGGTTTTGGTCTACTTAATAGGTCAGGTCAAGCTAATGTCATATGAATATCTGGTGCAACCGCAGAGAGGTTGCTGCATTCCAAAAATAAAAACAGCTTTTATTAGGTATATGTCAAACTACTAAAACTGGAACAACAAACATTGTAAACAAAAACAAAAAAGGTGTTTTTCCCTGCACCGAGGGGGGGGTATCCAGATTCCAGGGCCGGCCACAGTGATTTTGTCCTGCTTTAAATAGACATTCAGTGTTCCTTGTTACTTAAAAAATAGTTGTTGATCGCGGCCACCTGCAGTGCGGGGGGCTTCCCAACTGCTAATGGTCCCCTCGTATACCCCCCTGTAAGCCTGGATTTCTCATATCGGCATACCTCCCAACTCTCCCTCATTTGGAGTCCATGTCCCTCGTCATTCTTCTCTATACAGTTGTCCCTCTTTCCCACGCTGATAAGTTGGGCGCCAGCTGTCACATTGTCTGGATACCTCTTCAGGGTTTTGCCTGCTATTTGACCATGGCCCATGGCAGGGTCCCGTCTCAGCAGGGGAGCAAGTCAACCATGTTTGCAGGGGGATATGGGGAAATTGGAAATCAGTATTTTTAACTACTTTCAATCATACCAAAACCGTATATCAAAAACAAGTCTCGAAAGACTTTCCATTAAAATAAAGTATTTTCCTTCTTTATCCAGATATTTATATAATATATAGATATTTATATAGCATAATATATATCTTGAAGCAAAACAAAACCTGGGCTTTCACTATCATGGGTCTTGATATTTCCCCTGGAGCTATCTAACACACCAGATCACCCCCCAACTTATGTTTTCCCAGTCTTATGGCACATGTGCAGGCTGTCGTCCAATCAGCGCCATATGCAATGCATATTAATGATCAGCATATGCTGAGCAGAGCTAAGCAATGGGGAGTGGCCGCATCCCCATTTTCCTTTGGATAAGTGTGCGTTCCAACCTCCAGACATCTGAATGGCTGGGTGCAGAAGCGTGCCTCAGCCCAAACATGATGGGGGCAATGTTTACATCGCTGTGGAGCCAGGGCAAAATTTAGTGTTGTGGCTACCAATTTGGGATGCCCCAGGGGAAAGAGAGTATTTTCTGGGCACCTCCTTCTCAATTCTTCCCTCTGCTGCAAGCATCTGTTCAGATATGCTGACCTGCACATGTGTCTTGGCATCAAATCTTGAGGTGAGTATAGGGGTGACCAGTTGGGTATGCCAAATTGGGATGCTGCTGGGGCAAACTGTAACCAAGGGTTTTGGTCCGTTTTAAACAAACTTCACCAGTGATGCAAAACCTATTGCTAGTATTGAAGAGAAAAACAGGGTGGTAAAACCATCCAAAAGGTACTGCATGTGAAGCTGAATGACGCTTTGGCCACTGGCCGCTTCTGGCTCCTTCATGTACCCAATGCGGTAGTGATTTCCTATGGACAGCTCAGCAATTTAAAAGCGATTGCCACTCGAGTTGAATCGATATCACTGTTGCCTTAAAATTGCTGCAGACAAGGCATTTGGAGGTGGACTGCAGCATACTACTTGGGAGGATGTACCCGGGAGTAAAATTCTGGGATTTGGTCCGCTTCAAGTAACGGAACACAGAATGTGTTTTTCATTTGTTAGGGTCGTTTTTACCCTTAGGCTCTGTTCACACCTCTCCGTTGCGTTAGGAGCAAACGTTTTGTAAATATGCCAGAGGGGCATTGTACCAAACAAACACTGCACTGTTGATGCATTAAAAATGCATTTGCATTGCGTTTTTTGAAAGAAAGAAAAACATTGCATAATAAGTAAATGGTAAAGTCTATGGCAACACAAGCACAGCACAGGTACACTGCTTATACGTGCATTGCTCTTGCGTTGCCATAAACTTAAATGACCTGTGCTGTTACATCGTTGCACTGAAAAGGGTATCTGCAATGTTTTTTAATGCGTTGTGCAACATAGTGCAGATATGTGAATGATCCCATCTAGAATAATGTACAATGTTTCCTCATTGTAACTGCTTTGCAAAGCTGTGCAACAATGCAGAGAAAGCACAGTGGTGTGATCAGAGCCTTAAGGAAAGATAAATTGTTTTTAACAGCAGTGATGAATAAATTAAAAGATAAAACGTTATATACAATGTTAATGAAAGTCTAAACAAATAAATACATAGTGTTTGTGAACATACACTTTAAGTTCCCATCTAGTTTGACACATTGAGCATTAGTCATAGCTTCTGCAGTAATGCATCCACCTAATTTTCCATTGCTGGTTTGCAACATATGGATCTCCTTATCCATCATAGCAGTCCTCCCCCCTTCTAATTCTTCACCCACCATCACATGCTGTCCCCTAAGTAGAGAGAGGGGGGGAGGTACTATGCTTGGTACCTAGCTATTGGAGAACTTAGATTAGGGGCTATTGTTGTACAGAAAAATCACAATAGGATTAAAAACCTCAGTTACTTACCGGTAACGTCCTTTTTAGGAATCCTTCAGCTTGACCACATGGAGAGTTTAAAAGCCCCACCCCTTCCTCCCCACTTCAGTTCTAGAACAGTAACCGAACTTCAACCCTTGACATCTGGGTGGGTAATAAGCGGTCAGGCTGAAGGATTCCTAAAAAGGACGTTACCGGTAAGTAACGGAGGTTTTTCCAAGTCATCCTTCAGCTTGACCACATGGAGAGGCTTAGGTAAGTAATTATACCTTAGGAGTGGGATGCTGCAAGGAGTACCCTTCTACCGAAGGACTGATGTTTGCAGATAGTAGATCAAGTCTATAGTGTTTAAGGAAGGTGTGGGGCGAAAACCATATGGCAGCTTTACATCTATAGGAGCCCCAGTTCTTTCTGCCCAAGATGTGCCCATTGCCCTTGTGAAGTGAGCTGACACTTCAGGGGGAGTCACTCCCTTACTAACATATGACTTTGCCCTAGTCAGTTTTAACCATCTAGCAATAGTAGCCCTTGAGGCTGCTGAACCTTTATATTTTTTTTTTTTATTTTTTTTTTCCTTAACGCTACTAGCATTTGCTCTGTCAAGTGCCAGCACTTTGACCTTTTCAATAATAATCAGAGCTCTTCTGCCATCAAGCAACAAAAGATCTTCCTCCTTACCAACTGCACCTGGCAGTGTTGGAAGAACTATATCTTGCTACCTGTTATCAGAAGTTGCTATTGTAGGCAAAAAATAAACAGACTGGGTCTAGAATTATTTTATCTGGAAGTATAGCCCCAATAAAATTCCTATACTTAATTATGCTTGAATTCATTAACCGTTTTTGTTACTAGGGTTAGAGTTAAGATCAACCTAGGGCTAGAGGTAGCCTAGGGTTAGAGGTAGCCTAGGGTTAGAGGTAGCCTAGGGTTAGAGATATTCATTCTGTCCAAGTTTTTGATCCCGAACAAACTGATAATGCAGGAGTCTTCAGGGTACTTACATCCTGTCCCTTTTCGAATCCTTTTAGCAACAAATCTAGCACTGCAACTACATCTTTTACCTTCAGATTGTGAAGCTCCCAAAAGAAGAAAACTTCTTTCCATAACTTTTCCTTGTATATAACTTACGATTTTGCTGACTATTTCTATCCCTCTCGGAGAACCCCCTCTTTCATCCGCATGGGGCCCTTTCAGGGCAATACTTGCTGGATTCGGATGCAGTACTGACTACTGATGTATGATGTCTACAACTTCCGACAGATTCAGAGGACCTCTTATCCCCATCCTGGTTAATTCTACAAACCACACTCTTCTTGGCCAGTAAGGTGCGAAGAGTATCCTATTTGCTTTCTTCTGGGCCGCCTTCCATATCACCTGCGGCAGGATTCTGAAGGGTGAAAAAGCATAGGCAGGATGAAAGTTCCATTTTTTTGAGGAAGCACCTCTATTGCTACTGCTCCCTCCTCCCTCACTAGAGAGAAGATTTTTTTACATTCTCTTTTGTTTGTAAACAGGTCTATTTGAGGTTGTCCCCAAGTACTCGTGCTCAAACCGAATATGTCTTACTTCATACACCACTCTGTTTGATGCACTTTACCTCAACTTAGAGCGTTTGCTGTTACGGAATCTACCTGTTTCTGTAAAGGAATTAACAGACCTATCACTAGTGTGATCCATATCTTTGACCTTGTTCCCCCTTGAAAGTTTAGGTAGGCTACTGCTGTAATATGGTCTGACCTAATCTGCACCTCTTCCCCCCCTCTTTCCTTCTGGAAGATGTTTAGTGCTGGTTTTACTGGTATAAACTCCATGACATTTGAGGACTTCCTTGCTATATCTTTTGGCCATTTCCCTTGGTAAGTCTCCTGGTATGGCCCCCAGCCCCAACTGCTTTTAGCACTGCTGGGTTGGACTGTCTCCATTCTCTGCCCCTTGTTTTTGGCCTCTGTCTGCCAGAGAATATCCTTTAGGATTGCTGAGCTTGACTGCACCAACTGATCATTGACCTCTGCTCTTTGTTCCACTTTAGTAGCAGTAATTCTGCAGAACCCTTGAGTGTACTGCTGGGGTTAATCTTGGCTCTTTTGCCAGTAAACCACCTCCTTCACTATCCTTAGTGACTTTGCTTCAGGCAGAAATATTTTCCTCTGGGTGCTATTAGGGAACCCAGAAATTTGCACTGCTGTGAGAGAATTAGACTGGACCTCTCCAGGTTAACACCCATTCCAGATCCCTTGGGACTGTTATAGTCTTTACCAAATGTACTAACAGGGTCTCTTTGGAACTTATTTAGAATCAGAAGATCTTCCAGATATGGAATGACATTGATTCCTAGTTGTCTGAGGAGTGCCATAGACACTGCTAATATTTTCAAAGAGAATCTGGGAGAGACTGACAGGTTAGATGGAAGTACTCTGTATTGTATATGACCATCTCTTGGTCTATCTCAATTATTTGCGGTGATCTTCCCGGATTGTAATGTGTGGATACGCATTCTAAGGATCCAGATTGGCCATCAAGGCATCTTGGATCAGAGTGCGCCGTACAGAGTAGATTTTATTCTGAACCTCTTGCCGAACAATTCTGTTTTTCCCCGATGGTTTATTACCAGAAAAAACATGAGAGTAGTAACCTTAAAGGGGTATTAAGGTTTGGGAGAAAAAAAATATTTTTTCCCAGGGTTATCCCATTCAGTTTTAAATAAATCCTTTAACACTGAATTAATTGGGAAAGATTCTTCATACTGTTTAATTAAGAATTCTCTGTAATTTAACATTAAGTCTAGATCATCAGTGAGATAATGGGAATTCTCATGTTCCCTCTCTTCCTGACCCTGACCTGAAAGAATATAATGTACATAACAGGAAATCTCTTTCCTGATTCTGTGAATATTGTTGTAATGTTATCTAAGTGTTCCCCAACAATCTTCTACCCTGAAAAGAATGGAGCACAAATATATTTATTTTTTGAACTACTGTTCCCAGATCAGTCTTTAGCCCAATTGCCCGACGGACACTGGCCCCTAGCTGAGGCTCTGATGATTTTTTTGACAAGCATGTGTAAAAACATGGCTCTGTATAATGTTGGGAGAACCTCACTTTTCTAGATGAGGAATTCATTTTGAGCCTTGATTTTGTCTATCCACTTAGACATACTTCTCCGAACCACATCCGAAGTCCTTGTTGATTTATTTGGATAGTGGTTGTGGGAGTTTTTTTGAGTATTCAAATTATTAAATAACTCCCTTGAACTGGCTCTCTGTGATGGCATTAGCTATATATGCAATAGCAAGAGACCATTGATAATGGGTTGTTTCTGTTCAGTTCTTGTTTCAGAATCTGACTTCTCTAAAACATAATTTGAACAAATGCATGTTTTAGACAGACCCCTTATTAAAAGGTTATATCCATATATTTATATATCCATATATGCATGATCTTATACATACATATATAACTCCAAGGACTAACATAATATATACACATATAAATATATATATACCCACACAAAAACACACATTGTGTGTGTGTATATATATATATATATATATATATATATATTACACATATCCATACTATATATATATATATATATATATATATATCCAATACCAAATCTGTACATGTGTATGTATATACTGCAGTCCCTTTGTATTATACATATATATATACCATACATAGACAACCTTAGTACACATATCTCTATATGTATAATAATCATGAAACAGTGAACCTTGCGGTCCTACCGCTTGCTGGCTTCCATCGGCCGTGTCCGACCCGAACCTGCAGCATCTGTTTCAGCGTTGGTGGGGTGTGTGGGGAATCCGGCCTGGCTGCTGCTGCCGCTGTCCCTCCTTTTCCAGCTGATCCGATGCTATCCTCGCCCGATCAGTGAATCATGCTGGTTTCCACTTCCTGTTTCCTGCTTCCTGCCGAAAACAGGAAGTGATGGCCGATGATGTCAGAGACACACCTCCAAGTTTAAAATAATGGAGGGAAAAAGTTCGCAACTAGCGAACTATGTATAACTAGAGCAACCGTTCCTCAGGGATTACTCTCAGATCACCATGCCACTCCAGCGTACCTACTCCATAATGGAGCAGGATTTTAAAAGTGAAAATAGCACTGTCTGTGCCTTTTCCAGTAACTATGAGGGATATAGCCCCAGGTGCATCCAGTCTCCAACAGAGTGTCCTGTGGGTTATATCTGGTGCAGCTGGCTAACTCCAAACTATGGAGGGTATAAAACAATAAACTGTCCATTTACTAAGAAACATCAGCACACACACTGTCCCAAGGTTTCCCAGGGAGGAAACACAAAGAACTGAAGTGGGGAGGAAGGGGTGGGGCTTTTAAACTCTCCATGTGGTCAAGCTGAAGAGGAAAATATATACAAATTTATTTCACATATACTTATTTTTCAACATATTTTACAATGATTATTTTTCATATATTTTACACTTATAGCACTAGAGTGTGATGTGGAATAACCTTTGACACTCTTTTGATGTCTGGTGCTTGGTCCAGTTGGGACTTGTCTCATTACAGGTGTGTTTTTTTACAAGCACTTGGATTAATCTCACTCAGTTGTAGCAAGTATGAGTTAGTGTGCAGACGTTTCGCTTAAAATCAGCTTCCTCAGTGCACTTGATAGTCTTGTTTACATTATTTAGTATTGAGACAGCGCTTGTATTCAGGTTGCCCTCTTGGTATATGTGTGGACCGTGCGGTTAACCTGGTTTTAAGCAGGTTGTGCTGCTGTGCTTTGAAAGTCCAGGCTTGAAAGTGCTTAGTAGGTGTCCCCTAAGTAACCTGTCTTCTCCTTTATTTTCTTTCTTGCCCTCATCTCTAGTTTAAATACTATTCCACCCCTTCTAGTATCCTCTTACCCAGCACAGCAGCACCCCTTCCATTTTGGTGCAAATTATCTGTAGAATCCAGTTTGTACCCTAATAAAAAGTCAGCCCAGTGCTCTAGGAACCCAGATTCTTCTGTCCTGCTCCAGGACTTGAGCCATGCGTTTAACTCTCTAAGCTCCCGCTGTCGTTCATGTGTAGCACATGGCACAGGCAGTATTCCAGAGAATACAACTTTTGAGGTCCTTCTCTTCAACTTGGTGCCTAATTCCTTAAATGTATTCTTAATGATCCTCCATCTCCCATTAACCCTTTAAGTGGCAAGCCCATAAGTTTTACGTGGTTGCCTCTCCGTCCCTTAAGTGGCAGCCACGTAAAATTCACGGGCCTGGCCCCCTGGAGGGCTCGAATGGCTCCAGGAGAGTGCACAGAATAGCGCCCCCCCCCCCCACTTTGGCAGCGGCCGCTGCTATCTGTAAAAAAAAAAAGAAGACATTTACTCACCTTCGGCCGCGATCCTGGCCTGGCCGAGTCTCCTCTTCACCGGGGGGGGGGGGGGAGGGGGCGCTCCGATCGAGAAATTGCCCTCTCCCTCACTTTCTGGGTCGCAGCTGCTAGCCCTGCCCCGTCTTCTATGACATCACCCGGCAGCTGGAATCTGTCGAACAGTCTTGCCAGGTGTTCGCAGGAGAGAGGTTGGAGGGGGGAGAGGGCTCCCTCACCCACTCCAGCCCTCCTCTTCCGAGAACCCGGGATTCCTGGGCCGATCCAATTCCTCCCCACGGGGCATCCAAAATTGGGATGCCCCGCTGTGTGAAACTCCCAGGATGCCTGCTCTCCTTACCTGAATCCCGGTCCAACGGCGCATCTCGCACTTCTCTCGAGCAGGACGCATGCCCGCGCCAGCTATCTGTGAATGGCCAGCGCGGGGGTTGCTCCCTGTTAGAAGGAAGCACGAGATGCGGCCGCCAGTGTGCTCGGAGCCGCTGCGGTAAGAAGTCGCTTTGACGCACATACCTCAGCAGTTCCGAACGCGCTGATTGGATGAGCGGCCCGCGCAGGCGCGGTAAGAGCGGGGTGAGGTGAGTTATAGCCAGCGATCTGGGGGGTTTTACATAACCCCCAATCGGGGTGCCCCGAGGAAGTGGATCAAAACCCAGGATAGTCAAAATCCTGGGTGTTGGTCCACTTTAAAGGGTTCATTCTGTCATTGGTCCCCATGTAGACCCTGACAGATGGGTCATCCCCAGCCCCTCCCAGTAATTTGTCCACCCTTTCCACCACATGCCGAACCCTGGGAGACAGCAAACTATTCGGTTGAGGCGGTCTTGGTGACAAATTATTCTGTCAGTCCGCCTGATAATAGAATCCCCTATTACCAGTAACTGTCTAGTTCTACCTGCAGTCCCAACCACCTGCTCAGTAGCTGGGCTGTCCTCCCAGCTGTTAGGGAGAGCAGTATCCACTAGGGCTGCCATTTCTGAGACTGATGCTCTTGCATCATTACCCAACTTGGCAATTTTGCTAGGGTACACAGACACAGGTATGGCCTTCCTTTTCTGTGCACCCTTTCTACTCCCTCTATCTACATTTTTCAAGCTACTTATCTGCTCCTCCTGACCCATTACTCCACCCTCTGTATCTACCCCACTTATTGCCTGCTTAGGGAGCAGAATGCCCTTTTCCATATTGTCTATCCTCCTCAGTGTTGCATTTTGCACCTCTAGATCTCTAACCCGAACTTCCAAGGTTGCAACATACTCACATTTATCACAGCAGTATTCACACTGGAATTGCTGCTCCTAAAGTATATACATATGACAAATTGTGCACTGAAGTAGACCTCCAATATTGCTAGCCTTTACCCCAATTACAAAAACAGCAGTAAAATCTCAATTTTAGTGCTTACAGTTGCAGCTGTTTGGCTTTCAACTTATTTTAGCTCTATAGTACTTGGGCAATAACATTAAATTCCCCCAATACAAAGTCCCTTAATGAAAAGTCCCCTCACTTATAAAACAATTCCCCTCCTCAGGGGGAGGGTAATGTGAGGAACTTACCTGCCCCAGCCGTCCCGCAACGAGTGTCTCCTGGCGTCACGTTCCCTGGCTGTCTGGAGCAGGGTGTACTCACTGCTCCCGGAAGCTGGAGAGAACGGCGAGCGGCCTGCCTTTTGCCTGTCTGAGCGTGATCTTCTGACCCTTTTGGATACCGTGTACCTCTGATCACCTTCGGCTAGTGTCTGCATATGTTCTGCCTCATCCCTGTGAATAGATGCTCTGTTGGACTGATTTCCCATGAACAGCCTTGGCCATAGTATTCCCATGTGTTCCTTCTGTGCTCACCGTGAGCTGGCATCCTTTGCACCTTTTAAGACCAGGGGGCAACCGTGTCCGGCGAGGCGTATCGTGCGTCTTGGCAAATAGGGTCTATAGACAGAAGCAGTGACTCACAGGGCATTACACTATGACCTTTGGCCAAGGTTTGGCACTTGGTGTCGGCTTTAAATTTTTTAAAAAACAGTAATAAAAAATATAAAATTAATTATATTGAGAGATATATTGAGTAATAGACCAAGGCAACTGGACATACTCTTTTTTTTTTTTCTGCTCCACATGTTTTGTTATTCATCCCCACATTGACTATTGGCAAAAGTGGCTGGATGACATATTGAAGTAAAAAAAAACAACTATCGCAATTGCGTCGGTTTATTCCTGCAAACCTACTGGAATTAACTTTTTATTTATTTATTTTATTTTTTAGTTTTTCAAATAAAATAACGAATCATAGCCCCTGCCTCCATATTCCTAGGCTGGTGCACCAGTCAGGTCCTGGCAACTCACTAGCCCCCTTAGCCTTTTGCCCAGGTTTGGTGCTCTGCCTGGGGTTTCAGCAGTCTTTTATTAAAATAAAAAATTTTAAAATTAAAACATAATACAAATTTAATTCTGCACTGAAGGAATGCACTGAGAATATTTTACACCCGCCCAGGGCAGCTGTAAATAATTAGTTCAAACGACTAGTAAAAACGAGTCAAAACATTGCTGAATCACACTCATTTTTTACAATTATAAATTTCAGTTGTTGTTTTCACTTATTTTATGAAAGAAGACAAGTGAAAAAAATTTGTGTGAAAAAGTTTGAAAAAGCTAAAAAAAAGTAGTATTTTATTTCTCAAAAAACAGACTAATTTCTCATTAAAGACTTTTTGGAATCAAGGCCATATATTCTGACACCCATTCCATGCTACCATAAGCTGTAAAGTTTTCAGCAAGATTTCTTGTTTTGTCAAGGCAAAATCCACAGCTGCAGCTCACCTGCTGTCAAGTGAACAATTTTCGCTAGTAAATACCACAAATTTTGACTGTCGAACTGCGGCGAAGATGCAGCAAAATGCTGGTAGATAGTTATCGTATTCATCGCCATATAAGATGCACCTGCTCACAAGACGCACCTAGGATTTAGGGGAGGAAAATAAGTGTGTGTGGCACCCCCCTCCCATTCCCAATAGGCAGTGTGTCATTCCCCCTTCCCATAGGCAGAGTGGCATTCCCCCCATCCCATTCTCATAGGCAGTGTGGCATTCCCCCCTCTCATTCTCCATATAGGCAGTGTGGCATTCCGCCATCCCATTCCCATAGGCAGTGTGGCATTCCCCCCTCTCATTCTCCATATAGGCAGTGTGTCATTCCCCCCACCCATTCCCCATATAGGCAGTGTGGCATTCCCTCTTCCCATAGGCAGAGTGGCATTCCCCCATCCCATTCCCATAGGCAGAGTGGCATTCCCCCATCCCATTCCCATAGGCAGAGTGGCATTCCTCCCATCCCATTCCCATAGGCAGTGTGGCATTCCCCCCTCTCATTCTCCATATAGGCAGTGTGGCATTCCCCCATCCCATTCTTCATATAGGCAGTGTGGCATTCCCTCTTCCCATAGGCAGAGTGGCATTCCCCCATCCCATTCCCATAGGCAGAGTGGCATTCCCCCCATCCCATTCCCATAGGCAGAGTGGCATTCCCCCCATCCCATTCCCATAGGCAGTGTGGCATTCCCCCCTCCTATTCTCCATATAGGCAGTGTAGCACCCCCCTCCCATTCCTCATATAGGCAGTGTGGTACTCCCCCTTCTATTACCCATAGTGTGGCATCCCGCCTCCCATTACCCATATAGGCAGTGTGGCATCCTCTCTCATTCCCCATAAAGGCAGTGTGGCACCCCCTCCCATTCCCCATATACGCAGTGTTGCACCCACCTCTCATTCCCCATATAGGCAATGTGGCACCCCCTCTCATTCCCCATAAAGGCAGTGTGGCACCCCCCTCCCATTCCCCATATACGCAGTGTTGCACCCACCTCTCATTCCCCATATAGGCAATGTGGCACCCCCTCCCATTTCCCATATAGGCAGTGTGGCACCCCTCTCCCATTCCCCATATAGGCAGTGTGGCACCCCCCTCCCATTCCCCATATAGGCAATGTGGCACCCCCCTCCCATTCCCCATATAGGCAATGTGGCACCCCCTCCCATCCCCCATATAGGCAATGTGGCATCCCCCCTCCTTTTGACATAGAAGCAGTGTGGCAACCCCCCCCCAACCCCCCCCCCCCGAGAAATACTAAAAGAAGGAATGACAAAGTCAAAAAGAAAGAATAGAAGGCATGAAAGATGAAAAAGAACAGAAGCAATAAAGGAAAGATAAAAGAGAGGGAAAGAATAGAAGAAATTACAAAGTTAGAAAGAAAGAATATACAAAAGTTGAGGAGCCACAGCACTCAACCCTGTTAGCTTGCAGACCAACCTAAATCTGTCTCTAAATCTGGTTAAAAACAGAGGACTCGGTCACACACATCTGCAGAAGTATGCTTAAGCTGCACCACCAAGTGCCAAGGTGCCTCTGTGGGGTGCAGTCCTAACTCTAATCTCTGAGAGCCCCATTTGGGACATACAATGCAATAGACAAACTGGGAGTAGGCTCACCTGAGATTGCCCTAAAACCTCAAGTGCAGCCCATGGGGTGGAAGGGTCGAAGACCTCGCAGTACAGCCTAGACCCCACACCCCATATGCTTGCACAAATTCAAAAGAAACAAAGGAGGGGTGGCAGCTGCTCAGACCATTTTATAAGTAAAGGGGTGGGAGCAGCTCCATCACTATTATTTATACAAAATTATTATTATTATTATTCAGGGCCTGGGAACCAATTTACTGCCCAGTTTAACCCTCTCATCATCTAATAATTAAGCACCAAACATGTCTAGCTATGTGAAAAGACAGAGATTTGGTTGCATATATCTGCAGATACATGTGGAAGCCACACCGCCCTGACAAGGCACTCTGTTTAGTGTGGTCCCTACTCTTATTGTTGAGTCCCCGTAGTTGGGACATGCAATGCAGTCAAATATTTCAGAGCTACTCACCTGGGAAGCGGCCAGCCTCCCTTTAGAACACTCCATAGGGAGAGATCCATATTGACTGAATACCTCCCTGTGTGTGCTCATGGCAATTCAAACTGAGTAAAGGGGGTGGGAGCAGCTCCATCACTATTATTTATACAAAGTTATTATTATTATTCAGGGCCTAGGAACCAAATTACAGCCCAGTTTAACCCTCTCATCATCTAAGTATTAAGCATCAAACATGTGGAAAGACATATGGAGCCCAAGGGAAAATAATAGGTAGCAGTTCTTAGTCATTAGCTGTGCTTGATGCATTAAGCCACGCCTCCCACACCCGCTCAAATTTGTTTGGGCATCCCCTGGCCATGTAGGTCATCTTATATAAGACTAGCTTACCTTTTATCAGGCTTTTCCACCCCGACAGAGTTGGCTCACTTGGATTTTTCCAATTTAGTAGCATGCATTTTCTAGCGTAAAACATTAACAATCGTAGAAGAGTTCTCTGCGGGCCATCATCCAGCATGGGTTCAACTATACTCAACAGACAGAGGGCAGCTGACTTTCTAATTGGTAATCCCACGGAGGTGGATATAAAGCTAGATATTGCATACCAGTACCTCGAGATCACTCTGCATTCCCAGACCATAGCTTCGATTCAGAGACACATTCGTCCAGACTTCCGTAGCTGTCTGTGAAAGTTTTGGTGGGTGTTAGTCTTTTTTTCTTCCATTTTCTACTCGCATGAACGTTCGGGAAAATGTGTATATGCTCTTTCGATGAACGGAAGCAAATCGGAACATTTCCAAACAAAATCGGAAATTTTCAGTTCGTTCAGATAACTTCCGTTGTTGGGATGGTTTCTGTCTGATTCAGAAAGCTGATTTCCAACGGATCTCCACCCTATAAATCCGTTTAATTTTCGATCCACTTACGAGACCTTTGAGGGCTCGGATTGCTATTGTTGAACATGTTTTGTGGCTATGTGGAGGAGTCTGCGCGCCTTTAGCACCAAGGCATTGCATGTATCAGCATGGCCAAGGCCATAAATTGTATAGCAATGCATACCTGAATCAATACATTTCATGTATGCCTTATAGATGCATTTTAATGCTGACCTAAATTAGTCCTTAGCATGTAAACATTTATTTTCCCACACATCCATATAATTGCTATATTTTTTTAGACTTATGTCCTTTGTGAATTATATTAGGATTGTTGAACTTGAATCTTAATTTGTTGTAGGAGTTGTTTTAGTTGGTTACCTTTGCTTTGTGTAATTATTTTATATTTGGTTCCAGGAACTACAAGATGTGCCACTCGCCCTTGCTCCTGATGCCCGTTCTTTGCCTGCAGAATGCGGGCCAGGGGTTCTCTAATCGGGCACTATGCAAAACCCGGGCCGTGGTGGCAAGGGCCCTCTGGCTTTTGAAGTCCAGATTTATACCAAAATTTTAATTTACGTTTTTTAACAGGGACCACACGTGCCAGAGTGGCACAACTGAGTGTCAGGGTCCTTCAGTTGGTGGGCGAGATGCAGGAGCTGCGCAACCCGTTGGGGACCACAGATGAAGAATAATGTTCAGTGGCCTGCCATTGCTATGTATTTTTTTTTTATAGTAGTAAAAATTTTACGTTTTCAAATTTTTTTTAATTTTATATTTTATGATGGTATAAAAAATAAATGTTACATTGTCATTTCATTTACAAAATACATTAACACAAAACTAATGGGCCCAGAAATATTTAAAGATGAATATTCACATGACCGAGAAGTGATTTGGGTAAGTTTTAGGGGGCTAAAATGGAAGAAGAACCTAACCGAGAAGTGGTTTGGGTGAGCTTTAAGGGTCCAAAAGGGAAGATGGAGGATAGTGCTAAGTGATTTAGCTAAACATTGTAGTAGAAGTGAGGGTGGCAAATATGTAGGCAAGCACTTTAATGAGTTAAGTTTGTAGTGCGCAGGCTCAAGATGGTAAGGATTTCCGTCAGGACGAATATTTTTTGAAAAAGGAAAACAGAATCGAACGGGAAACGTAAAGGATTCGTTGGAGGATACGATGGGAAAAGGGCGAAAACGAAAGCCTACGTTGTAACATGTGAAAATGAAACGGAAAAGTCTGGATGGAAAATGACATCCTCGTAATTCGTAATCTGCCGTACGAACGGACGGAAACTTTACAGAAGGTTTTCAATGCATGCATTGAATTGCTCGAACACTCATACGAGAACGGAAACATTACACAAAAAAACAGATCGGCACGAAAACTGAAGTTTTTTTGTGTCTCTCATCCTTTTAAGTCTAGCTGGGGTCAGGTAGACTTGGTGGAGCCACTTAGCCTGGATTAGCCTGTCTTTTGAATCTATTACTGATGAGTACAGGTTGTCTATGGCCTCCTCCCAGTCTCGCCGATCTAGATACAGGATTAATGCTTTCCATTTGTCCAGCGCACTATCCAGTGGGGAGGGGAGGTTCGAGAGGACAAATTCAAAGTGAACAAAAGGGGAGTGGCAGCTGCTCAGACCATTTGTGCAAGCACATGGGGTGTGGGGTCTAGGCTGTACTGCAAGGTCTTGACCCTTCCACCCCATGGCTTGCACATGAGGTTTAGGGCAACCTCAGGTAAGCTGCTCCCATTTTATCTCTTGCATTGTATGTCCCAAATGGGGCTCTCATAGATTAGAGTTAGGACTGCACCCATAGAGGCACCTTGGCATGGTGGTGCAGCTTGCCATACTTCTGCAGAGGTGTGTGACCGAGCCTCTGTTTTTACCAGATTTAGAGACAGATTATAGGTTGGTCTGCAAGCTAACAGGGTGAGTGCTGTGGCTCCTTTAAGTCTTTAGTAACCTAATTGCCCTGCTGACTTGCACCTCCCAGGTTAGTTATAAAATGGTCTGAGCAGCTGCCACTCCTCTTTTGTTCACTTTGAATTTGTGCAAGCACATGGGGTGTGGGGTCTAGGCTGTACTGCAAGGTCTTGACCCTTCCACCCCATGGCTTGCACATGAGGTTTAGGGCAACCTCAGGTAAGCTGCTCCCATTTTATCTCTTGCATTGTATGTCCCAAATGGGGCTCTAATAGATTAGAGTTAGGACTGCACCCATAGAGGCACCTTGGCTTAGTGGTGCAGCTTAGCATACTTCTGCAGATGTGTGTGACTGAGCCTCTGTTTTTACCAGATTTAGAGACAGATTATAGGTTGGTCTGCAAGCTAACAGGGTGAGTGCTGCTGCTCCTTTAAGTCTTTAGTGTCCTTAAATTAATGCTCTTCGTCCGACCTGGCATAAAACCCGATTGATCAGCCCCTATGAGTGAAAGGATTACAGTGTTTAATCGGCGTGCCAGGACCTTAGCAAGGATCTTGGCATCCTGATTTAGGATTGAGCCTATACGAGCTACAAGCATCACTAGGTTTTCCATCTTTATATATCAGGGTGATAGTTGCCTGCACAAAGGATTCTGGCAAGGTCTCCGATTGCAAAGCCTCAGAGAAGACCTCTAGCAACTTTGGCACTATAGCTTAACTATTTTTCTTGTACCACTCCGAAGGTAGACCATCTGGCCCGGGGCCTTCCGATTCGACATTAGGGCAATAGCTTTACCAATTTCTTCACATGTTATCGGCATTGCACTATCTGCCTCTGACAAGAATGGGAGGTTTATGGTTTCGAGATAAGCAGTCAGGTCTGTTGGGCCATATTGTATCTTAGAGGAGTATAATTGGCTATAGTAATCTTGAAATTGCCTCGAAATCCCCTCTGAGTCTGTTATAAATTGAGTCTGACTCATGATACCAGCTATTTGCGTCTGCGGACTCTCTGCCTTTGAGAGGTAAGCCAGGGTTCTCCCATTTTTATCCCCTTTCTCAAAAACAGTCTGCTGCTTTAATAATAGCATCTTTCTTGTAGACGCAGTTAATGCAAGATTATACTCCCTTTGGAGTGATTTAAGTAAATTATGATCTGCCGGAGTCGTCGACACCACAAATTTCCTTTCTGCTTCAGCCATTTTCTCTTCTAGTTCCCTGACAGCCCTCCCCCGCTTCACCATAACCCCTTTAATGGCACTTATAGCGCTACCCCTAACGACTGCCTTGAATGCATCCCATCTTGTATTGACTGATGTTTCTTCCCCATTGCATTGCCAGTATGTCTCTTGGTCCCTTAACAGTGCACCACATACCACCTCATCCTCCAACCACAGGGGGTTAAGAGCCCATCGCCGCAGGCCAGTTTGGTTCCCGGATATGCGTATGGTCACCATTAGCGGTGAATGGTCCGATATGCCTCTCGGCAGGTACTCGCATGCCCCCACCCTAGTCAAAAAGCACCTTGATGCAAAGGCCAGGTCAATATGAGATTTGTGGGATATAGAGCATTCTCTTGTCATTCTATCGCTGGGATGTTTCCATCTCCATAGCTCAGTCAACCCTAGGGCCTCCGCCCATGCTGCCAGCGGGGTGGTTGCCCCCCCTGGGGTCAGCTGATCCAAAGATCTATCTAGGATCATATTAATGTCGCCTATGAGCATCAGCGGATCGGGTGGGAAGGTGGCTACTCTATCCATAATCTCCCGGAGGACTGGCACATCAAAGGGGGGTGGAATGTCCAAACCCACTATCAAGACAGTGACATCGTATATTTTAGCATGTACAATAATAAACCGACCCTTAGGGTCCGATTGCACTGACATGAGAGTAAAAGGAAGTTGTTTAGCCACTAGGATTGACACCCCCCTGGCATAATTGGAGTAGTGAGAATGGAATAACTGCACAATCCATGGCTTTTTTTATGGACAACGATTTGCGGCCCAGTAGATGGGTCTCTTGCAGAATTACAATATTAGGATTGTGCCGCTTCAGAAACTGAAGCACAGAAGTCCTCTTTACACGGTCATTACTCAACTCGCACATTGCATGAAATTACTTTACACTCCATCTGGGTCTAATAAAATGATATGATTGTATATGCCAGAAGGATGTTTAATATCCCAGCACCCCATCACCTCCCTTAACCCTTTAAGTGCCAAGCCCGTAGGTACTACGGGGTTGCTTCTCTGACCGTTAAGTGCCAAGTCTGTAGTACCTACGGGCTGGCTTTCCCCGCTGCCAGTTAAAAAAGTAAAATAACACTCACTTGATCCCTCGTTCGAACCTGCCGGGTCTTCTCTTCACCCTGGGGGTATCCGATTACCCTCAGGGGCTCTTCTGCCTTCAGGAGGGGGCAAAAAATAGCCTGCCCCACGCTTCTGCAGCCGCTGCTGCTAACAATAAAAAAAAAGTAAAAGAAAAATGACAGTTACCTCTGTGCCCGATCCCTTGGGCCGGGTCTCCTCTTCACCGGGGGGCCTCCGATCGCCCCCCCCCGGGCTTCTCCGCAGTGAGGAGGGGGCAAAACACGCCCCCTCCGACGTTCGTGTCGCTAGCCCCTCCCCCATGTGGGTGGGCTTATGGCGTCACGCAAGTGGGTGGGGCTTATGACGTCGCGTCATCCCGCTGCCAGCTCCGGACTGTCAGATGCTGGGTCGGATCACCGGAGGCGGTTGGAGGATAGGGGATGTGGTCCCCTGCCTCCCCAGCCCCCTCTGGTGATCAGACCTGACAGCTGTCAGCAGAGAATCGTCGCGGGACACAGGATCGGAGGTGAGTGTTAATAAAAAAAAAAGTTATTTATTTATTTTTTATGTGTCAGTGTCTTTTTTTTTACATTTAACCCCTTGTGAACTGGTAAGGGGTCCATAAGACCCCTATACCAGTTCACAAGGCTGTGGGGATGGCAAGTCACCTGCGACTAGCGGGTGACTTGCCATTAACCCCCGGCACCCCCATTACCTGCCTCCCCAAAGCCCAGGGGGGGGCAGAAGAGCCCGTGGCCACGGGCTATGTGGGCTTGTAGCCTGCAGGGCCAGGGGCCACAAAAGCTGGCCCCTGTGCCCTGTTTTTACAAGCCCTGCATAGCTGGTCCCGGGCTGGTTACTTTGGGTAAGGGGGACCCCATGTCAATTTTTTGGGGGATTTTTAGGGGTTTTTTAACCCTTAAAAATCCCCCCAAAAAATGGGACCCCCCCCGGTCATTTTTTTTCTCGATTTAACCCTTTGTAGTGTGGATGGTAGTTGTATTTTATTTGTAAATGTTATAAAGTACTTGTTTCAGTTAGGGGGGTCTCCTGGGCAGGAACGGGGGCTACCGATAAATATGTGGTACCGTTCTAATCGGTAGAAATGGGGCTTTCACATGCAATATGGTTTTCCTTAATAAAATACATTTTTTATTTAAAATAAAGGAGTCAATTTTCAAAAAATGTATTTTTTTTACTTAATAATATTGTAAAAAACAAAATAAAATTTACAAACAAGACATTTCATGTTAAAGCCTAAACTCTGCTGCAAAAATATATATATATATAATTTTCCTGAAAATTCCAGCAAAAATGGTGCAAAACATGGCACAAAATGGGGAAAAATGACCTGTCAACAGAGGGTGACAAAATCTCAAGTAGGCTGGCAATTAAAAGCGTTAAAAGTAGCTATGCATGTTGGGTATTGTTCTGTTCGGGGGACCTTGTGCTTTCAGACATATTTATATTTTAGGAAAAGGTGTTTTTTATTCAGCTTTTTTATACATTTTTTAGGGAAACCCTGCGCAACCAAAGAATTCTTTGAGGGATTCATTCCAGAAAGATGAGCCCATTACAACAAGCTGGGTACGCTTAGAAAGCTTAACATGTGTACTTTCAGGGAATGGTTTATGGGGGATATTCCAAATGTAAAGGGTTGTTTTGGTTGAAAAATGGCAAGGTGCACACTTTCCCCTCGATTCAAAGAGCAAAAGTTAATTGATTTCGTATCGAGAATCGTAAGTTTGGGTGGGTGTTTGTCATTTTTTCTTGTTTTTTTGCCCATTTCGTATTCGCACGATCGTTCGCGCATAGACGTATATGAACATACGCATTTCGTACGAGAATCGTATAATTTGCGTTAGTTCGTGTGTTTTTCCCGTCCAAATCGTATTATTTGCGTCCGATCCTATTTTTTACGTCCTTCACATGGGCTTGCGACCAATTCAGAGAGGTGATTGCTAATTGTTTTGAAGCCCATTAAAGAGCTGCTTTACGAAATGTTTGCCGGCAGCTATTTGGCCTCGGGAGTAGGATGGAGCGGAGCGAGTTTGTGGCACATCAAGGGCTTATGCTTTTTGGCATTGAGTTGATCGAGATGTCTGAGAGCAGATTGCCCCTGCGTCGTCGCATGAACATCGATAGCATGAATGATGTTGAGCTGTTCGAGCTGACCAGGCTTAATCGCGCTTCCCTCCATAAATTATATAGTGAGCTGCGGCCATGGTTAGCCCGCACCACAAGGAAGGGGCATGCAATTTCAGGTATGACCAAGATGCTTGGCTGCCTGCAATTTTTGGCGAACGGCTCGTTCCAGAGGCTGGGTGCCCTCTCCGTGGGGATGTCACAGCCTACGCTGAGCCGCGCACTATCTAAATTTTTGGAAGGCATGGCTGCCATAACTCCAAAATATATTTATTTTCCGGATGATATGGCAGCCAGAAACGCCATTAAGCTTGGGTTTTATAATGTGGCCGACATGCCCAACGTTATTGGTTCTATTGACTGCACACATGTGGCACTCGTACCTAGGGCTGCCGACGAGTATATATATAGGTATTGAGATTGGTTATTATGTTGGCCAACGTGTAATGTAACCTGTTTTCCTTTGCGGCAGCATATTTGTTTATCCCTCATTTGTGTAGCTGCTTTATCTAGGCTTTTCATTAGTCTTTCCCAATAGAGTGCAGACATGTTTTATTTTTTTTTATTTTTTTTTTGTCAAATATCAATTACCCTTTTTGTATGTTTTTGCCTTAAGGAATCGAAAAATGGGACACTCCCTTAATGTCCAGGCCGTGGTTGGTCCGGACATGCGTTTTATGAGTGTCCTTGCCGGCTACCCAGGATCGTCCCACGACTCATATATACTCAGGCGATCTGGGTTGTTTCGGAGATTTGAGGCAGGTGAATTTTCGGGGGCATGGCTGCTTGGTAAGTGTGTCCTATTTGTGTGCTATTAAATGTGGGATTAATCTTGTATTTGTTGATATGTTTGTATTTGAATTCTTTACATAAGCCAGAAACTGCCTTTTTCTTGGGTCATATATTATGAACTTCCAAAAAAAATGCTTGCCTCGCTTTGTCCTTCAGAATGTTTTCCCTTTAGTTAGGATGTCTGTAAGTTCCATGTCCCTAAATATATTGGTTGGGAGTTTATACCCAAGGATCTGTGAGCTTTGGCTCCTTTTGTAGTATTGGTCTTTAAATGTCAAAGTGGACTTAAACTGCATACATTGTAGTTTTCATCTAAATGTGGATAGCCCCTCAGCAGCATCCTAATTGTAACATGTCTGAAAACTAAAAATATATTTAAATTCCAACTACCCTTGGCCGTGCAGATGTTTGTTAATTAATTGGTATATTGAAGTGCCATTTTTAATTATGTACTACATTAGTGGCAATATTTATTTTGCTAATGTGCCCTGGGTGTTTTTTTTGGCCCTTTACCTTACATCATTATGATATATGTAAAATTCTTTGTGTTTGTTGTGTTGCCTTTTTAATTTTGATTACATTTAATTGTCTGTTTATGGTGATTCCGGGTACCCACTTCTACCCTGGCTCATGACGCCTGTGCTGCGGCCCTAGGATGCCTCTCAGGAAGCGTACAACCGTGCGCACCGCAAGACCAGGGCTGTTGTGGAGAGGGCCTTTGGGCTGTTGAAGACACGTTTTCGTTGCTTGGACCATACTGGGGGCGCCCTGCAATATGATCCCAAGAAAGTGATCGACATAATCATGGCATGTGCTGTTTTGCACAATTTTGCGATCCTGGAACGTGTCCCACGTTATGTGGATAGCCTGCCCTCTTCAGCCGTAGAGGATGATGTAGAGAATTTTGTTGGGCCACCCAGTGAGTCTGCCCAATCAGTTAGAGCCAACTTGATCTTGCAGCATTTTAGTTAATTTTATTTCGTGTCTCAACATTCTGTGTGTCTGTGTTATCCTTTTTGTTAAATATGTTGTTTTGCTGTAATGTGGCATTACCTCAAAGTAAAACATTTTTACCTTAATTGTTGCCTAATGTATTTCATGTAGTGTCCTTAGCTTTAGATTTGCATTGTTACACCTCTTCAAACCAAAATTATCTGGTTTAGCCCAAGCTGTTTAAAATGTGTTCCCACTAAAAACGCCACAAGTATTGTAAGTGAGAATATTTTTTTACTTAGAAAAGTAAAAATTATTGTGCTTAACAGAAAACATTCCACATACATCTGTGGTTACAAATGGATGACATAACAAAAAAAACATCGAGCACATCTACACCTGGAAGTGAGTGGCACAACCAAACAAGGACACCCAGTCCAAAGGCCAGCCTAGTCCAGTCATTAATATTGCCTGTGCCCAGGGATATTTGGGCATGGCCATAATGTCACACAAACATGTCTGCAAACAGGAGGAGCACCAACCAAATACATATTTAAAGCCATAAGTGGCCAGATACACTCCACATAGACCTATGGCATTGGCTAGTGGCCTTAAGCATTACTCTAAGGAGCTATATGGGAGCAAATACAAAACACAACCTGCATGAGCAACACAAAATGGATTGTTTGAAACCTCAAAGGACAAGTAAATACAGTGGGGGTTAAGAGAAAAGATGTCCCACACACCCATGGCTTAATAGGGTGGCTGCCCATAATACCCAGGTGGAGGTCCAGGTGGAGGTCCATGTGAATGGGACCTAGCCTGGGCCATGGCAGCATTGTGAATTTGAAACTGCTCCACAATGTTTCTCTGCATATTGGTCATCTCAGCCATGGCTGACTGGATGCCATTACTTGCAGTGACCACGTTGCTGTTGAGGGTACGCAACTCCGCGAGGATGCCCTGTAAACTGGTATTGATGGTGACCATGTCGGCATGCCTTTCCTCACGCTCTGTAACGAGCTGTGCCTCATAAGAGTCCCTTTCTTGGGTCCATAATTGAAGCAGGGCACTCTGCCTCCCCTGGGAAATTGTGGGGCGGCGTAATGGAGTCCGCCGCACAATTACCCTGGCTCTTGGGCGTGCCCTGCCGCGTGGTGTCGTCCCCTCAACAGCAACAGGCCTGCTTTGCAAATCCTCAGCAGCAGAGTGAACACTGGGGACTGTTGTGTCAGTCTCCCCATGTGCATGCACAATGGATGGAGATTCACTCTGCTGCTGAGGATTGGCCAGAGAAACATTATGGAGCAGTTCCAAATTGGGACCCAGGGGGAGGTCATCCGACGTGCCCTGCATGGAGACATCATCATCTTCCTCCATTTCCTGGATCTCTTCCATGAGTGTGCGGGTCTGTAGGGACATATAAAAAAAAAAGTGTAAGTTGGCGTCCAAATTTGGGATTCCCACAGTTTAACACATTCTTAAGCACTTGGTAGTATTTATGGTACTAAATTAACTTACCGGAAATCTCGGATCTGGGCTCCTATGCTGTACGGACCTGGTAGGCATAACCAAACTGGGGGGTGAGTTTACCCTTGCTGAGGGATCATGCTGGGCTGAAGAAGAGAAAAACAAACCACGTAAACACACACATAACCATTTTTGGGATAGGTAATCAAAGAAACCTCTATTTGTAATATTAAGCAACTCTAGAGCAATGGGGACATTTGTTAAAAGACACGCAAGTTTAGATAGGTGCAATGGCTCGCGAAAACTGCTAACTGACCTCAGTTCTAAGTCAGGAAGTGTACCCAGTCAGCATACAACTTGCAACGCACATTTTTGGATTTAGCCTACCATTCGCTAGGTCCGGGGTACTCAAACAATTGTTGTAAAGGTCCATTTAACGGTATGTGGTGAGAGGTGAATGTCTGGCCATGGGGCTGACGCAGGGGGTGTCTAGTTAGAAATAAACACACTGGTGGAGGGGCTTGAGATTTCAAAGTGCAAACTAATAAAGGCTGCTTGCCCTTGCTGGGCTGGATGGGGCAGAGCTGAGGGGACAGGGATTGGATGGCTAAAGGGGGGAGTTAACGAATTGATGGTGATGGGATGGATGGAGCAAATCTGTTACAAATGTATGGGGCTTATGTGGGGGGGGGCATGGGGGGACTGTGGCAGATGGGGCAGAGCAGGGGCAGCGGGACACGATTGTGCCAAGAGAAAGATGTACCAAGTTACTGTGTACCTTGCAATGCCACTTCCTGTGCAGTACTTCATATTGCAATGCTATGTTTCAGGGAGCCATGACATTGGGCAGGAGAACAACCACTACATCGCCGATCAAGGGGGCAGCTCTGAGCACGTCAACACAGAAGTAACTGAGTGCAGGGCTGTCTGGGCAGGGGTCCTGGAATCTGGTGCCAAGGTCCGCATTGGTACCCCGGCCCGCCAGTTGAGTCTCGCTGCTCTAGGTCAGATATGTTTGGGGGTGGGTAATTAAATTGTTAACTCAAACACAACTCACACAACAAATAGGCAACCCATCCATAATGATGTGTGTTTTGTGATTGATTCAAAATATATCACTTTTCAGGAGAAACTTCATGACTTTACCAATACAATTGGAAATTTGATCTTTGCCATAATGGATGTGGTCCTAAATGTGTGATTCACAGGGACCAAAAGAGGACACAAACAGGCACAGTAGTGCGAGGCCAAGCAAGGCAAACCATAGGGGCATCCCGTTATCTTGTTACTAGTGAACTTTAGATTATTTAGCAAACAGGCAAACATGCAGATTTAAGAGTACTCACCGTGGGTACGGGTCGGTGAGTCTGTGTCCCTTAGACCAGCATGTCCACCGACCGCGACCGGATGGAGAAATCCCAGCACAATCTCCTCAGCAGGGGTAAACTCCAATTTAGAAGGAAAGCCACCTCCAGTTGTCAGGCTGAAAACAGAAAATCGTTTGGTACTCAGAAAAGGTGCATACAGTACATCCTAAACATTATATTTGGAGAAAACATTTATTTACCTGTAATTATGCCTTTTAATTTCTTTTTGCCGTACAGCATACTTCAGATCAGAGATTTTCTTCTGAATTTGGGACACATCTTTCCTCTCTTCCCCCGCTGCATTTACTTGTCGTAGGATGGTTTCAAACAATTCCATCTTGCGCTGCTTTGTGGTGTGTTTTGATTTGCTCCCATAGAGCTCGTCATAGTATAATGTAAGGCCACTAGCCAATGCCATATTTTGGTCATGGGAGAATCTCCCACTCAACTGGCCGCGGCGCAATGTGCGGCCAGATGGTTGGCTTGGCTGCTCCTCCATGTGTGCAGACACATGTGGTGACATTATGGCCTGGGGCTGGGTAGGGGAATGGCCGGATTGTTGGCTTCCCAATGACTGGACTGGCCAAGGGACTGGGTGTTCTTGCGTGGCTGGCCACCGAACTTCCAGGTGTAGATGTGGTCATGGTTGAAATTCTGGGCCCTCTTGGGGGGCTATGTTCCCGGCTGGTGCCAGGTCGGGGGCTCTGTTCCCGGCTGGTGCCAGGTCGGGGGCTTCTGGCCCTGGATGGGGTTCTTCGGGCCCTGTAGGGGCTTCTGGCCCTGGATGGGGTTCTGCGGGCCCTGTAGGGGCTTCTGGCCCTGGATGGGGTTCGGCGGGCCCTGGCTGGGCTTCTGGCCCTGGATGGGGTTCTGCGGGCCCTGTAGGGGCTTCTGGCCCTGGATGGGGTTCTTCGGGCCCTGTAGGGGCTTCTGGCCCTGGATGGTGTTCTTCGGGCCCTGGCTGGGCTTCTGGCCCTGGATGGGGTTCGGCGGGCCCTGGCTGGGCTTCTGGCCCTGGATGGGGTTCGGCGGGCCCTGGCTGGGCTTCTGGCCCTGGATGGTGTTCTTCGGGCCCTGTAGGGGCTTCTGGCCCTGGATGGTGTTCTTCGGGCCCTGGCTGGGCTTCTGGCCCTGGATGGGGTTCGGCGGGCCCTGGCTGGGCTTCTGGCCCTGGATGGGGTTCGGCGGGCCCTGGCTGGGCTTCTGGCCCTGGATGGGGTTCGGCGGGCCCTGGCTGGGCTTCTGGCCCTGGATGGGGTTCGGCGGGCCCTGGCTGGGCTTCTGGCCCTGGATGGGGTTCGGCGGGCCCTGGCTGGGCTTCTGGCCCTGGATGGGGTTCGGCGGGCCCTGGATGGGGTTCGGGCCCTGGCTGGGCTTCTGGCCCTGGATGGGGTTCGGGCCCTGGCTGGGCTTCTGGCCCTGGATGGGGTTCGGGCCCTGGCTGGGCTTCTGGCCCTGGATGGGGTTCGGGCCCTGCTGCGGGGCCTGGGTTGCCGAACTGCCCTACTTGAACCCATGGCCGGTGTGGGCTCCCTTGTGCGGCCTCTTCTGGGGGCAGAGGTGGTGGGTGCTGCAGTTGGCTGCTTTTTGGCTGCAGGGGCACGTGGCTTGGGGCCCCTTTTTTGGGTTCCTGAGGGTCCAGTGTCCCTTGGTGGGGCAGAGGTAGTAGTCTTGCCTCTCAGCTTTCTCCTACCTTGCTGGGACCTTGTTGTTGGGCCCTCCGCGGTCTGGCTTTGCTGGGGTCGCTTGGTCATAGGCTTTTTAGGTGCCATCTTCCACAAATGCTCAAAGAGAATGAGCTTTGGGTGCAGGGACCTTTAAATAATGAGCCCAGCGTGTGACGCCTATGCGCACGACTACGCGCTCGTACGAACGTACGTTCGAGCGGAACCAGGAAACCGCTGGGGTTTCACTTATCTGCTGCCTTGAAGAAGCATAAAGATGGCGCCCACTATCTTCACCCGTCAACAGGAAGAGATCCTCATGCTGGTAAGTGGCTGCCTGTGCATTTTAATCTAATAGTCAATGATGGCCTAAATGTAAATGATGCGTTTGGAACTAGTTTGGGGTCTCTTAATGTTTAATAACTGGCTCCTCACACTTCATCCTCAAGGGCCGAGCCTGGCCACGTTTTCACCTGTCTATGCTGATGTCCTAATTCGGGCAATTGCTCCGGCTTAGCAACAGTTAATTAACCTGTGGAGTAGCGGGGCTAGCTGCCAAACCTGGCCTGTCTCGGACCTTGATGCGGATGTTTGAGGAACACTGTTTTCCTAAGCCATAAAAACACAACGGGAAGCCACACACGTGGTCCAAAAGCCTAAGCATAAGCCTACATCTTGGATGTTTAAACCATCCTAACATGCCATAGATGCAGGTGGCCTGATTCTTGATGTTGGCTATTATCTGTATGTACATGGTGTGTGATACATATAACATAAGACCAGACTCTCATTCACAGTCAACGTCCTCTTTAAGGCACTCCCCAAAAATGGCTGCCACTCAAATGTGTGTGTTAATGACATGAAATTCTCAACTTGTGATGCAACACATATGGGTCTGTGTGTAAAAGTAAAAGCTCGGTGTCCATTATGTTTTTCAGATCATGCTTCAGCGCCGGTATGACTTCGCGCCCAATGTGTGCGAGAAAAGGGACATCGCCCGGGAGATCATCGCGGAGATACACCGTGTCACCAGCACCACCTTCACTCACACCCAGATAATGCAGCATTGGTCGGACCTGAAACGTCTGCACATGCCCCGGGTGCGGAGGTTTTTTGGAATCCATTTCCCAAGTAAGTACCAAGCAATTGCATGGTATATGTTCCAAATGTATAAGTTATGCCTTTATTTATAATGACTTTTCTTTGGTAGTGTTGGAAATGGATTTCAGAATTCGCCGCACCCGGAGGCGTACAGGCCGACCAGTGCTGCATGAGTCTGCATCTGTGAGTGAAGGTGGTGGATCTCCCGGGCGACGGACCTACCCCTCCTCTGTGGCCTCCTCAGACCAGCCCCTGGACCTTACCACAGAGGAGGGGCCCAACCGCGTGGGCGTGGAGTCATACCTGGCCAGGCATGGGGAAGGCTCTGGTATGTCACTCTTCATGTATAGGCACAAAGATATACATGGCAGGCCAAAAACTAAGTTATCCTTTATTATGTATTTGTAGAAGCTTCTGGTGCGGGTGAAATAGTGGAGGAGGAGGCAGCAGAGATGCTGGAAGTCGATCCTGGCGAAGGTGAGTGATGTCAGCCAGACTGGGAGCCAGATATGTTGGGAATAGTGACTCTATACAAGTACTAACCAAATGTCACATGTTTCTCCAGGGACTTCTTCACAGCATAGCCAGGACCAAGGGCAGCCTGTTGGCCCCAACCAGCCATCTGTCGGCCACCAACTCCGTCTGTTTGGTTAGCTAATAACACACACATAACTAAAGGCGTAGCCAATGTGTAGTTCACACTTTCATGTGGGCACTTCGTTAGCTTAAAGCGGACCCTAACTTGTATTAAGAACCTAAGAATTAGCCAACACACTGTACCTACAGATTAGAAACATGGAAAAACACCCTTCAGCCATCTAATGCATGTTATTAGACTGAACCAAACCAATATTGCGGAATATGGAATGCGCAATATTTACAGGCAGCATGGGATACAGATTGAAAAAAGGAAGGTGCTGCCATGCATTGTGGGAGTGATGACCTTTCCCTCAACCCAGCTATGCTCTGGATTCCCAACGCACCACTGTAACCTACTCCCCTGTACTTTATCCAACTCTCCACTCCTCATTAAGTGTTATGCTTCAGAGTCCAGATGGCGGCGCTGTAATAAAAAAAAAACCCAAATTTACTTTGATCTGGGGCCGAATCATTTGGGAATAGTTATTGGTTTTCATTCAATAATGTTGAAGGTCCGGTTTAAGGAGTTTAAAGACTTACCTGTGGGAAATGCATTAACTGTATCCCTTGGAAGAATGACATATGTCATGCATTTACATGTATTTGATTAACCCCAAATCTATTTCCAGCATACAAACCGGTCTGGGACTCCTATTTATGTTTATTTCTCTATTGGTTACAGGGATGATCCCCAAAACATTGGCGGCCAAAAAAAAAAGAATGAAGGAGTTGGTGGCCGAGCTGCTGGCCATACAGGCGACGTTGGGGCCAACAGATGAAGAAGAGGAGGAGGATTAGTGCCCTTGGTCCTGGCTACTTTGGTTAAAAGTTTTAAAAAGTTTCGATTTGTTTTTAAATGTAAAAAGTTTTGGTCTTAAAAAAAAACATACAATTTTATATATGTTTTTAAGGAAACCCAAAAAAAATTTTAAGATGTTTGTTATAAAAAAAAAAAAAAAAAAAAAAAAAAGGGTTTTAACCCTTTAAGTGCCAAGCACGTAACACCTACGTGCTGGCTTGGCTGGGCCTTAAGTGCCAAGCCCGTAGGTGTTACGTGCTTGACTTTGATCGCTTCTAGTTTAAAAAATAAAAATAAAAAATACTCACCTGACCCCTTGTTGGATCCGGCCGGGTCTCCCCTTTAATTTGGTGCCATCCGATCCCCCGTGGGGGGTCGGATGGCACCAGGAGAGCCCCCGGAATAGGCCGCCCCCCCCCGCTTCTGCAGCAGCAGCTGCTAACTGTAAAAAAAAAAAATAAATAAAAATGACATTCACTTACCTCCATGTGCGCTGGCTCCCGCTGTCCCTCCTCTTCACCTGGGGGGCCTCCGATCCCCCCCCAGGACTTACCGATCTTCAGGAGAGAGCCTGAGAGGCTCTCTCCCCTTTGATCCTCGATGGCGGCCGCCATCTTGCCGCTAAGCCCCGCCCCCTTGGGGGCGGGGCTTATGACGTCATCCCGGCCCCCGATATCTGGCTTCACCCTTCTCAACTTCTCAGATGCCGGTGATCGGCACAGGGTAAGGAGGTGGCAGGAGATCCTCTGATCTCCTGCCTCCTCCTTCTCCTGTACCGATCACCGGCATCTGTCAGCTGAGCGGCGAGGGACAAGAGCTTGCAATCGAAGGTAAGTACAGTAAAAAAAAATTATTTTTTTTTAATAAAATACTTTTTTTTATTGTGTGGTGTTTTTTTTTTTACAGTTAACCCTTTGTGAGCTGGTAAGGGGTCCATGAGACCCCTTATACCAGTTCACATGGCTGGGGGGGTGGCATTGCCATTAACCCCCGCACCCCCATTACCTGCCTCCCCAAAGGCCAGGGGGGGGCAGAAGAGCCCGGGCCCACATAGGCTATGTGGGCTCGTAGGCTGCAGGGTGGGGGGGCCACCAAAGCTGGCCCCCCCACTCTGTGCCTACAAGCCCCCATAGCTGGTCCCGGGCTGGTTACTTTGGGTAAGGGGGACCCCACGTCATTTTTTTTTTTGGATTTTTAAGGGTTTTTAACCCTTAAAAATCCCAAAAAAAATGGGGTCCCCCTCCCCGGGAAGGGGGACCCTATGTCATTTTTTTTTTTAATTAACCATTTGTCATCCAGCAGCTATAAAAGGCTTCTGGGCAGGAAAGGGTGTCTACCTATACATATGTGGTATCGCTGTAAGCGGGAGAAATTGGGGTTTCTCACGCAATAAGATTTTATTGACAAACTTACATTTTTTATTACAAAAAAACTCTACAAATTGTAAAAAAATATATTTTTTTTATTTTTTTTCACACATTTCACCCAAAAATGTTGAGAATACACCTAAAAAACACAAACAAGACATTTCATGTTAAAGCCCAGACTCTGTTGAAAAAAACAATATATAATTTTCCTGGGAAATCCCTGGAAATCCCTTCGAAAATGACAGTTGAACATGTGTAGCGCAAAACAGTCAAACTCAGTCTGGCAACAGGGAGTGGCAAATGCTGCAGGTAGGCTGGCAGCGAAAGGGTTAAACCAAACACCCCACTAAAAAAATTATGTGGAGTGCAAAAATCTCCAAAATCCAAAAAAATAATTTAAATAAATTATATTTTAAGACTTCATAAATGTGTCTTTTCTAATATGCGCAAACACAATTACACAAACAAGAAAAAACACAGTTAGAAACATATAGACATATGTACATTATGTGGTTTGGGTAAGTTTTAGGGTCGTCAACATGAAGAAGGATGCAAGCGCCAAGGGGTTTAGGTAAGTTTTAGGGACCGAGAAATGAAGTTGGATGCAGCCGCTAAGAGGTTTAGGTAAGTTTTAGGGACCGAGAAATGAAGTTGGATGCAAGCGCTAAGGGGTTTAGGTAAGTTTTAGGGACCGAGAAATGAAGTTGGATGCAGGCGCTAAGGGGTTTAGGTAAGTTTTAGGGACCGAGAAATGAAGTTTGATGCAGGCGCTAAGGGGTTTAGGTAAGTTTGAGGGACCGAGAAATGAAGTTGGATGCAGGCGCTAAGGGGTTTAGGTAAGTTTTAGGGACCGAGAAATGAAGAAGGATGCAAGCGCTAAGGGGTTTAGGTAAGTTTGAGGGACCGAGAAATGAAGTTGGATGCAGGCGCTAAGAGGTTTAGGTAAGTTTGAGGGACCGAGAAATGAAGTTTGATGCAGGCGCTAAGGGGTTTAGGTAAGTTTTAGGGACCGAGAAATGAAGTTGGATGCAGGCGCTAAGAGGTTTAGGTAAGTTTTAGGGACCGAGAAATGAAGTTGGATGCAAGCACTAAGGGGTTTAGGTAAGTTTTAGGGACCGAGAAATGAAGTTGGATGCAGCCGCTAAGAGGTTTAGGTAAGTTTTAGGGACCGAGAAATGAAGTTGGATGCAAGCGCTAAGAGGTTTAGGTAAGTTTGAGGGACCGAGAAATGAAGTTTGATGCAGGCGCTAAGGGGTTTAGGTAAGTTTGAGGGACCGAGAAATGAAGTTGGATGCAGGCGCTAAGAGGTTTAGGTAAGTTTGAGGGACCGAGAAATGAAGTTTGATGCAGGCGCTAAGGGGTTTAGGTAAGTTTGAGGGACCGAGAAATGAAGTTGGATGCAGGCGCTAAGAGGTTTAGGTAAGTTTGAGGGACCGAGAAATGAAGTTTGATGCAGGCGCTAAGGGGTTTAGGTAAGTTTTAGGGACCGAGAAATGAAGTTGGATGCAGGCGCTAAGAGGTTTAGGTAAGTTTTAGGGACCGAGAAATGAAGTTGGATGCAAGCGCTAAGGGGTTTAGGTAAGTTTTAGGGACCGAGAAATGAAGTTGGATGCAGCCGCTAAGAGGTTTAGGTAAGTTTTAGGGACCGAGAAATGAAGTTTGATGCAAGCGCTAAGGGGTTTAGGTAAGTTTTAGGGACCGAGAAATGAAGAAGGATGCAAGCGCTAAGGGGTTTAGGTAAGTTTGAGGGACCGAGAAATGAAGTTGGATGCAGGCGCTAAGAGGTTTAGGTAAGTTTGAGGGACCGAGAAATGAAGTTGGATGCAGGCGCTAAGGGGTTTAGGTAAGTTTTAGGGACCGAGAAATGAAGTTGGATGCAGGCGCTAAGGGGTTTAGGTAAGTTTTAGGGACCGAGAAATGAAGTTGGATGCAGCCGCTAAGGGGTTTAGGTAAGTTTGAGGGACCGAGAAATGAAGTTGGATGCAGGCGCTAAGGGGTTTAGGTAAGTTTCTGGTTGAGGGTGCACATGCGCAAGATCTTATAAACATACGAACGCACGAATCTAAGAGGCCAAAAACCAATGAAAACCAGAGGCAAACGCAAGTAATTGGAAGAGGTGGACGATGGAAGCAGCCGAAAAAACAGGCTGCCGCCGCAACAGGTGAGCACATGAACGTGATTTTTACGATTGCCAACTGACTGAGGCAAGTTCGGGAGATATCATACGAACGGACGTATATTTTAGGATAGAAACGTATTTGCTTATTGAATCACTCGCAAGTTCATACGAACGCACGAGCGGACGTGAAAAATAGGATGATCGTGACCCAAATCCAAGCTGTTACATGTTTCTTTGAATCAACCCATTTGTCTGCAGAACTGAATTACCGTTACGCACATGCTTTACTTTGGGGTGTTTGGCAACTCTTCCCTTGACAGTAGCTATGCATGTTGGGCATCGTTCTGTTCCCAGAATGTTGCTTTTTCAGATTAAACTTGTTTTTTCTTGTTTGTATATAGTTTTTTTTAGGAAAATGTGGCTTGGGTTCTGCTTTTTTATCCTTTTTTTAGGGAAACTCTTTGCAACCAAAGAATACATTGAGGGATTACTTCCAGAAAACTATGGCCACATCAACAAGCCTGGTACACCTAGAAAGCTTGAGGTGTGTACTTCCATAGAATATATAGTTTATTGGGGGTATTTCAAATGTAAAGGGTAGTTTTTCTGGAAAAACTGCAAGGTGCGCATAGCATAGTTGTATTTTACCTGAAAATCCCCTAAAGCACTGTTTCAGTTTGGAGGAGTCTCCTGGGCAGGAAAGGGTGTCTACCTATACATATGTGGTATCGCTGTAACCGGGAGAAATTGGGATCTCACGTGCAATAAGATTTTATTGACAAACTTACATTTTTTATTAGAAAAAAAACACTACAAATTGTAAAAAATAGATTTTTTTTATTTTTTTGCACATATTTCACCCAAAAATATTGAGAATACACCTAAAAAATGACAAGCAAGACATTTCACGTTAAAGCCCAGACTATGCTGAAAAAAACAATATATAATTTTCCTGGGAAATCCCTTCAAAAATCACATTTGAACATGGGGAACACATAATAGAGCGAAATAGTCTGGCAACAAAGGGTGACAAAAACTCCAGGTAGGCTGGCACTTAAACGGTTAAAGTCCCATGACAGCAGGCCAAACCATTCATACCACCATTCACTCCAACACACCATACAAGACTTACCAACAGATAAAGATAGAACATTAACATGAGCATATAATAACAAACCTTAACCCACTTTACCCTACCAAAAATCAAAAACTTCAAGCCAACACCCAACCCACCCGGCTCTACCAAACTCAACTGCGGCGAGCTTACTCCCTTGAATTATTAGTAACAATGAACACTGGTTAACAATAGTGGTCTGGGGTCATATATGCTACGGCAGGCACATCTAGGGATGATGAAGGGTGCATAATCCCCAAGAAACAGGACCATGGGGTGAGAAGGGGGGATGGAGGGAAGTCGGAGGTTGTAGAGGCAAGGGAAGTAGGGATGGGACAGAACCGAAGGTGGGGGGACTCTGAGCACAGGGCCCCCAGGAACAGGGATCAGAGAAGGTATTCCCCCGCCCCCAGCACCACCCCCATCAAGGGAAAAGGCTAGGACCACTGCATGTCCGGAGCATTACCGACCAAGTTTGCCCAACAAGTAAAGGTATTTGGCCAAGTTCCAGAGGCATTCATCCCCGGCAAAAATCTCCTAGAAGCTTCGGTCTCACTGGGTATCAACCACTGGGTGTCCCACATTGTGCTGCAGCACCCAGATAGGCAACAAAAAAACAACAACAGCATCTCAAGCTTTAGGTAGTGAGTCCACCCAGTCACTTGCCTCCTCCGCCGTGAGAAAAAACTTGGTGGAAGATCCGTCTTGTATTCGTAATTTAGCAGGAAAAAGCATGGCATATTTGAGGTTTTTCCTTCAGAGACCTGCCCTCACCTCATTAAAAGAGCGACGCTGCTTCTGCACTTCAGATGTAAAGTCGGGAAAGAAGGATAATCTTGAGCCATTATACAGGATATCCCACTGCTTCCAAGCCGCCTTAAGTATGGTGTCACGATCTCTAAAGTTCATCAATTTCAGGATGAAGGGGCGAGGGGGGGGGGGCTCCGGGCGGGGGGAGGGAAACGTGATCCGGTGTGCCCGCTCTACCACAAAAAAGGGCGAGAGACCCTCTGGGGCCAGAGTCTTTTGGATAATATTTTCAATAAAGTTCTCCGGGGCATCCCCCTCCGCCTTTTCTGGTATTCCCAATATTCTGATGTTGTTGCGCCGATTGCGATTCTCTGCGAACTCAGCCCGCTCCGTGAGGGTTTTCACTTGCCGCTTCAGGGATTCAACCGCCGCAGTCGCCGATGACAAGCCATCCTCCGCCTCCCCAATTCTTCTCTCAGACTCAGCTGCCCTATCGCTTACTTTGTCAAGGTCGTGCTTGAAGTAATTAAGTTTCTCCAGCAAGACGGACACAATGCTGTTGAATAATTTCTGCAGACTGTGGTTGGACTGTGGTTAGCCCAATACAGATGGGCGGCAGCACAATGCAGTTGAATGATTTTAGCACAATGAGCAGTGTGAGTGAATGAGCTTAACACACACAGGGCTCACAGGCAAGAAGATTGCCCCTGCTATAACGTCCAGCACAGTTGCAGATGTAGCTAATTTGTGTCCTTTGGATGACTCAGCTCTTATTTCTGAGCTTGTGAAGAGAAATCTATCCCCACATGGATTCTAGTCAGCGTGTGGAGGACTGATGAAGGAGATGACAGGGGATTCCAGTGCTGCAGGACCCTCACAGGCAGAAGATTTATAACTCCAGCAAGACGGACACACAGCGGGGGGGGGGGGGGAAGACCAGAGATAGGGCTGAAGAGAGCTCAGCACCTGCTGGAGAGCCGGTCACTGTGTCTCTGCACTCAGAGAAGTCACCAAGGGGTAGAGTAGGAGGAGGCCGACAGAGGGGAAGAAAGCCAGCAGTGCCGGACAAGAAGGAGCCTCAAGCCAGGGCCGGTCACCGGGGGACCCAATCCAGAAGGAGGGCACTGGTCTCCTCACCAACCTCACCTCACCTCCTCACTCAAGATGGCGCAGATTCCTTCACTGTGTCCACTCCACTGTCCTCCAGCCGATCAAGCCAAGCTACACCTCAGCCCGGACTCACAGTGGATTCAGGTAGGTCTAAGGGGGGTCCTGAGCGTTGGAGCAGGGAGAACAAACCAGGATCTGGGGATTTTAACAGGATATTTGCAGGAGCCCATGTGCCGCACGTCTGCTCTGTCCGGCTACATAGCCCCCTTTACTCAGTTTGAATTGCCATGAGCACACACAGGGAGGGATTCAGTCAATATGGATCTCTCCCTGTGGAGTGTTCTAAAGGGAGGCTGGCAGCTTCCCAGGTGAGTAGCTCTGACTGCATTGCATGTCCCAACTTTGGGGACTCAAAAATAAGAGTAGGGACCACACTAAACACAGAGTGCCTTGTCGGGGCGGTGTGGCTTCCACATGTATCTGCAGATATATGCAACCAAATCTCTTTCTTTCCACATAGCTAGACATGTTTGGTGCTCAATACTTAGATGATGAGAGGGTTAAACTGGGCTGTAAATTGGTTCCCAGGCCCTGAATAATAATGATAATAATTTTGTATAAATTGTGATGGAGTGATGGAGCTACTCCCACCCCCTCATTTTATAACTAACCTGAGAGGTGCACGTTAGCAGGGCAATTAGGATACAAAAGTCTTAAAGGAGCCACAGCACTTAACCCTGTTAGCTTGCAGACCAACCTAAAATCTGTCTCTAAATCTGTCCAAAAACAGAGGACTCGGTCACACACATCTGCAGAAGTATGCCCAAGCTGCACCACCAAGCGCCAAGGTGCCTCTGTGGGGTGCAGTCCTAACTCTAATCTCTGAGAGCCCCATTTGGGACATACAATGCAATAGACAAACTGGGAGCAGGCTTACCTGAGGTTGCCCTAAGACCTCGAGTGAATAAAGAATATATGGCATGAAAGATAATAGAATGAACAAAATGACAACTAATAGTAGAAATGAAAGCTAAAAGTAAAAATAGAAAGAATAACAGTAAGAAATCAATAGACAGAATGACAGAAAGCAAGAATAGCAGGCATGACAGATAAAAGAAACAATAGAATGAATGATAGAAAGTCATAAAAGAAGACAGGAAGAAGGAAAAAAAAGGAATGTCAGGAAAAAAAGAATAGAGAGAATGTCAGAAAGAATGAAGGAAAGAAAATAATGAATGAATGAAAGAAAGCAAGTCATAATAGAAGTAATGTTTCTTTCTATATCTGAATGATGACCAGTCCTCAGTAATGGGCACTATCCCATTAGCCCTGCATATGATTGGAGGAGTTGTATTACATGACCACCATGTGAGGTGGGCCCTCCCAAGCTGCAGTGCCCTGGTACCTGGCCAGGTAAGCCAAGTGCTGATGCCAGCCGAGGTTGCAGGGCGAAGTGCCTACCAATGGGTTTTAAGGCTGCCTTTCCTTATGTCATACTTATGTTCTTTTTTAGGTATCTGTTCATTTTCCTATATAATAGTGATTGCACAGCTATGTCAATACATAGACCAAATTCATGGTTTCACAGTTAATAAAGAGTTTGACTTCCTGTCGCAGTCGGTTAGATATTTACAAAGTTCTATCTACTTTAATAAATTTGAATATGCAGAAACCCCAACATTGATAGGTTCCCTTCACTCTGCAACTTATTTCACTGAGATGTTCTCTGTAATGGCTATGACCTAGCATGTCTTGAAGGTTGTGTACACTGTCTCAAAGTAATTTGGGGTTGTTGGGATGCAAAACTTTTTTAGATATTTATCCCCTAAAACACATATGCTGAAAGCATGAACTGTTGGTATCCCTTGAGGACAGGGTTGAGCACCAATGCCCTAGAAGAATGTGCCAGTATTCACCCAAAATCAGTTTTATCTGTTTGTCTGAATCGGTATATGGTATGTGAGGATATCTGAGGGGCCCCTGTTTTGCGTTTTCAATTTCATTGATTTTTAATTTCTCTTTTTAGCTGTAGCTCAGTTTAGATAATCTTGGTTTTATCTCACCTGCAGCTATTTTGAAGTCCTCTAAGGAGGAGCAATTGTATATTGTGAGTATATATTCTGTATTAGGTACAGTATACTGTCCAAGAGAGGTACAGGATGGGCACTTGTGAACTCCAAGATGCTATTTCTGAACAATCCGGTGCCGATTTCACTTGCTTCAAGTCTATAACGGACACCTTGTTGATGATGTATCCAGCGTAAATATGACGTTGTCTGAATTCCTTTTAATGGGCTTTCTGAGCCTGTCCAGATTAATAAAATATTATGTATGTATCTTTGTCATGTGATCACGTGGCACAGATGCTCTGTTATGTCCTCTACCCAAAACCTCCTCTCCCACCATCCCAGATACAGGTTAGAAAACAATGAGGCACAAGTTGTCCCCATTGCTGTCCCCTGTCTGGTGGTAGAGTTGTCTCTTGAAAAGGAAAAGGTTGTGAGTGAGGACAAAATGAAGCAGGTGTAGTAGAAAAAAATAGTGGTTATTACATTGTCTGTTGGAGACCCCATGCCGAGACGATTCGTCTACCCGGAGGGGACATGAAAGATTTATGCACCTTAGGAAGTGCATAAAAGGTAGGTATGGTTGGGCATGGGGCCCACAAAAAAATGCCAGTTTTATTGTAGATGACAAAAGCATCACAGGTCTCTCTGATGAGTTCATGGTACTCTTGAGTGTCCTTCGTAAATAGGAACAAGAAGACTAGCAATGGGCTGTGTTTGTGTCTTTCTTGGTAATTTTTCAAATGTCTTCAAACACCAGATTTTCAAACATTGCTATATTCATATTTAAAAAGACTGTGTCAAGTGACAGTGACAAAACCCTTTCCCCCACACCCCTCCAATGCCGATTAAAAAAAAAAGAAAAAAAAAGGTTACAATGCCGGGTCAGGCCCACATGGCATTTTTGAGTTTGCCAATTGACTGATCTCAAATATTCCGGCTGACATCACTGGCTGCATCCCTAGTTTCCCTGTAGACCTACCCCAGCCTGAAGCTGAATGGTAACTGTTTTCAAGCAACAAAGTGCAAATCCTTGACTACGTTGAATAGTTCAGTTTTCTGGGTTGGCCTGTCTTAAAGAGAATTAGTCGATGACACAGTTTCTATGCAGGATCAGAGGTAGAAATCTAATTTTTAATATGTTGAAAGCCATCATGACACCACAATTAAAACTTTATTGCTGCAAAAATGTATTTATTCTTTTCTTATAACCAACATGCAGCAATATGCTATAAAGAAACTTGGCATGCTATAACTGCTAGTCAGCCCTGCACTGTACTGCATGGTGTAAACTTGTGTTCATTCTGTAGCATGTAAAATTGCGACTGCAATCTCCCCTACAAATCTGATAAAACTAGTAGAAAGGAAATCTAAATTACATAAATGCAAATACATCTTTATCTGTTAGTATTTTCAAATGAGTAATATATATACATACAATCTCTAATTCCTGCAACTAGCTAGTTAAAGAGTAATTCAAGTCTCCATGACCCGGCTTCCCATTAAGATGCCCTTTAACATCTTTTTATCCTCACAGAGGTTTCCATTGTAGCTAGTTTGGTCCACTAATTGCGTGTGCAGAATACTAGGCAAAAGGGCACTGAGCAGGTGTGCACTGTTTTTTAGGTTTCTTATTCAGAAATGGGGGGGGGGGCGGATTTGGGATGCTCCTTTGAGTGTATCCCCATGGATTGCCAGGAAAACTTACCTTTCCAGCATCCCCACCCCCTCCAGCTGGGGGATGTACCTGCACCAACCATTCACAAATGCCTGTTGTGGGGCAACCCCAGATACAAAAATATGGCTGGGATGTAGACGCAACTTGCGTATTTGCTGTTGGAATGTGGCTAGATGAGTTTTACTTTCAGCCTGACTAAAAGTTTCTAGGGCTGGGCGATTCCCTCTCAAAATCCATAATCCTAATTTGGGATCCCCACTGTGTGAATTCCCTCAGGATCCTTAGAACGTACTCCCAGCTATCCCACGGTGCATGTGCGACTGACTCGCTATTCTGATTGGCTGGAATGGCAAGCATGCAAGGTGAGTATATCTGGCATTCCTTGGGATTTCATAAACCAGACCATCTCAAAACGGGATGCTCCTGTGAAGTGGACCAAAACCCAGGTGAGTGAAAACGTTTGGTCCACTTTGGTCTTGCACCATGGGAAAGTGGACAGAAGAGATCTGGCAATCCTAGAGGTGTCACGTGTCATATTGGGATGCCCGTTAAAGTGGACAAAAACCCAGGATGTTTGCCTTCCATGCTCTCTTGGTTTATTTATGTGATTTGAGTAGGCATTCTACCATTTATCAATGTATGCCATGAATATTAATACTCAGCATACAGCTATCATTAGGCCATGAGGCTGCCGCCTCAGGTGGCAGCGCAGGGAGGGGAGCCATCACTGGCCAATTTGTTTTTTGAAAATGCATTAGTGGGTCAATGGCGCAGGAGTTTTTTTACTAATACAGTAATTGGTGGAACAGTGGGATGCGCATGACCACCCCTTCCCCCTTGTATTGCTGTCCTCCAGACTGTCATCGAACACAATCACGCTCCCCAAATCTCCTCCCGGCTATCATCCTGCTCCAGGGCAGGTGAACAATTTAGGATACCCCAGTGTGTCTGCCCCCACCAAATGCAAACTCTCACTAACCTTTCGGGATACTTCTTGGGCTGTGGCTGCATCCTTGCAGCTATGCGTAGTCCAGCGCCAAGCTGTTCAGACAGGCTGGGCATGGGAGTCCACAGGAGATACCAGGGATGTGGCTGTGGCCGTTCCTTATGCAGACACTCAGTCTAAAACAACAGCTTTATGCTGTGCATTAGTATGCATTATAAGATCAGACAAGAGCTTGCGCATGTGCTGTGGGAACGGCATAAAGGTGAGTTGTGTTGGAAATCTGGGTGGTTTCCCACAGCGGAGCATCCTAAAAAAGGATCCCTCGGGACAAGGATCTATCTCCAGGATAGTGAAAATCCTGGTGTATCGTACACTTTAAAGCAGTCCAAACGTTGGGTTTTGGTACTGCTTTTACATGGGAATCCTGATTGGTATACCTTTATAGGGGTGTGTGTGAAGCCCCATGGAATGCCGGCTCTCTTCTCTCTAATGGCACATACACAGGCTTCCAGCAATTCAAAAAAAGTTGTGTCATCTGGAAATGTATTCTGAATTTATGGAAATCTTGGAACCTCCCACTGCTGTGCAGGCCTGTGATGGCCATTCACCATGCACTGTGCATGCACTCTGGGGGTCAATGGAAAGTTATGCTTTCTGACGATCACCTGAGGTCCTACAGAGTGGGGCATCTCAAGTTGGGATCCTTGGCGGAGAGGGAATTGGCTGGCCCTGGAGTTTTAAAATACTCCAGAAACGGGTGAAATTGTTTTGGTCCGTTTTAAAGGTGTGTGGGGCTAATAGTGTATGTGTGTAGTGGGGTGTAATGGTGGGTTACGTGATGTGTGGGTTCAACAGTTTAGGGGGTTAGTGGTGTGTTAATTACTCTTGGATTGCTGATGACACTCCTTCCCCTCATTGCAAACCCATTTTTTCTCACCTGATCTTCGCTCCCTTGACAAAATGGACCCATGATGACCACCAGTGTCCAATTACAGGGCCCCATTTTACCAGACGAGCGAGGATCAGGTACAAAAAACAGGGCTTGCAGGGCTGGTATGTGGGCATTGGCTTTGTCATCAAATGTGATCTATTTTGTAAATAAACCCGAAAACTGAGGGGTCCTGCCCCCTCCTCAAATGATCCCCAACACAACTGGCACCACTATATTTATATGTATAAAATTAAGAATAATTTTTATTATTGTGAATTATTAAGAATTATTATTGTGGAGCAAAGCCAAAAATACACAAACACATCACATATTAAAAAACATAAATCACAAACAGACACCGTTGCCGGCGCTCCCGCGTTGCCTGCCACACTGTGGGAGGCCAGAAGAACACAGAGGAGGGGCTCTGTCCCCTTTCCTGCCTCTGCTATCTCTGTCTTTTCCGGCTTCAGCACATGTGAGCACCCAGGTCCGTGCAGTAGGTGGGTGTGGACTGCACCGACTTGGTGCAGGCCACACCCACCCGCTGCTCTGACCTGGGTGTTTGCCCGTGCCCAGGAAGAGGCAGCAGATGGAGAAGGGGGGGGGGGGGGCTGTCTCTGGCCCTGCCACTGCTGTCGCTGCCAGAAAAGACAGCGTTAGCAGCGGCGGGGACCGGGACAGGGCCCACCGCTGCTTCTTACGGCCAGCTCCGTGAATCGGGTGGGTGTGGCCTGCGACGACACGGTGCAGGCCATGCCCACCCGATTCACCAAGCCAGCAGCTTGTCAGCGGAGGGGTGAGTTTTACTTTTTTTTTTCTTTACTCTTGCCGGGATGACAAACTGCCTATGATAATGGGGAGAGGGGGGATGCCACACTGCATATGGGAATGGGGGAGGGGGATGCCACACTGCATATGGGAATGGGGGGCACACCACACTGCCTATATGGGGAATGAGATGGGGGCATGCCACACTGTCTATGGAATAGGGGCATCCCACACGGCCTATGGGAATGGGATGGGGGCATCCCACACTGCCAATGGAATGGAGGCATCCCACACGGCCTATGGGAGTGGAGAATGCCATGCTGCCCATGAGGAATGGAATAGGGGGAATGCCACACTGTCTGTAATGGTGTGTTTTTGGTTTAAAATTTTTCTCTTCTTATTTTCCTCCTCCAAATCCTATGCGTCTTATGGGCATGTGCATCTTATAGGGCGAAACATATGGTATATTGGTAATATAAGGGCCATTGTAAACCGACCTGTCACAACCTATTCCCAGTAATATAAACTGTGTAGAAAATATTTTTGTGCAAATAACAATGACCTAGAGCATATCTGTGCAAGTATATATAAAGTGCTAAGTGCTACAGTGCTAAAAATGAGGACAAGCTGGGTAAGGATGTAAATAAATACAGTGCAGCAGGGGCGGACTGACAGGCAGGTCCAATCGGACGTCGTCCTAAGGCCCGGGTCTGGAAAAGGGCCCGCAGTCCGCCGCCAGCAGGGGCTGGCCATAGGGCGTACCGGGACAAATCCCGGCAGGCCGCCTCCCCCCTGCCCCATAGTTTGTAATGTTGGGCCGCTGCGGCCACAGCTGGCTGGCAACAAGGAGCTGCCATGGTCGCCCGGCGCACTGTGCTGCAGCACATGACATCCGGGTGGCAACACTGAGCTGTATGATAGGGCAGTCGGAGGGTCTACTGACAACTGTCACAGCCAATGAATGATTGGCTGTGCAGCGCAGCAGACGGGCTCCCTCCAGAGTGGGCGGAGCTTCTCTCTGGTCCCCAGCGAGGCTGGAAATGTGAGAAGTCCCAGATCAAGGCCGACATCAGAGGTGAGAGGAGGGAAAATCTTTAAGATTTATGTCATGGGCCCTGTCCATGCAGCTGCCCAGCATTGAGGCACCTGGGCCCGCTGCACTGTGAAAGGAGGGAGGGCCAGGCAAGGTGCGAGCAGCTCAAAGCTCCTGATACCGGCATTATGGTGGTGATGCCCCGCTCGCTGGAACTCCTGCCTGCCTGACACGTGACCTCTGGCTCTGTGTCAGATTCCTTTGCTCAGTGAGGTGAGACAGATGCCGGCTGCAGCTGTTACCACTGATAGAAGTAATGCTGCTGCAGTCAGCTTAAATTATTGTATAAATTCACCTCCTTATGCTGTAATATGTTATGTCTCCCCTCTGTACCTCATTCATAAGCTGCCCCTGCTGTCACCCACTCATCCCTCCATCCACACTCATCCCTCCATCCACACTTATCCCCAGCCTGCCCCTGTCACCCACTCATCCCTCCATCCACACTCATCCCCAGCCTGCCCCTGTCACCCACTCATCCCTCCATCCACACTCATCCCCAGCCTGCCCCTGTCACCCACTCATCCCTCCATCCACACTCATCCCTCCATCCACACTCATCCCCAGCCTGCCCCTGTCACCCACTCATCCCTCCATCCACACTCATCCCCAGCCTGCCCCTGTCACCCACTCATCTCTCCATCCACACTCATCCCTCCATCCACACTCATCCCCAGCCTGCCCCTGTCACCCACTCATCCCTCCATCCACACTCATCCCTCCATCCACACTTATCCCCAGCCTGCCCCTGCTACCCACTCATCCCTCCATCCACACTCATCCCTCCATCCACACTTATCCCCAGCCTGCCCCTGTCACCCACTCATCCCTCCATCCACACTCATCCCCAGCCTGCCCCTGTCACCCACTCATCCCTCCATCCACACTCATCCCTCCATCCACACTCATCCCCAGTCTGCCCCTGGCCCCCACTTATCGCTCCATCCACACTCATCCCTCCATCCACACTCATCCCCAGCCTGCCCCTGTCACCCACTCATCCCTCCATCCACACTCATCCCCAGCCTGCCCCTGTCACCCACTCATCCCTCCATCCACACTCATCCCCAGTCTGCCCCTGGCCCCCACTTATCGCTCCATCCACACTCATCCCTCCATCCACACTCATCCCCAGCCTGCCCCTGTCACCCACTCATCCCTCCATCCACACTCATCCCCAGCCGGCCCCTGTCACCCACTCATCCCTCCATCCACACTCATCCCCAGCCTGCCCCTGTCACCCACTCATCCCTCCATCCACACTCATCCCCAGCCGGCCCCTGTCACACACTCATCCCTCCATCCACACTCATCCCCAGTCTGCCCCTGGCCCCCACTTATCGCTCCATCCACACTCATCCCTCCATCCACACTCATCCCCAGCCTGCCCCTGTCACCCACTCATCCCTCCATCCACACTCATCCCCAGCCGGCCCCTGTCACCCACTCATCCCTCCATCCACACTCATCCCCAGCCGGCCCCTGTCACACACTCATCCCTCCATCCACACTTTTCCCCAGCCTGCCCCTGTCACCCACTCATCCCTCCATCCACATTCATCCCCAGCCTGCCCCTGTCACCCACTCATCCCTCCATCCACACTCATCCGCAGCCTGCCCCTGTCACCCACTCATCCCTCCATCCACACTTTTCCCCAGCCTGCCCCTGTCACCCACTCATCCCTCCATCCACACTCATCCCCAGCCTGCCCCTGTCACCCACTCATCCCTCCATCCACACTCATCCCCAGCCTGCCCCTGGCCCCCACTCATCGCTCCATCCACACTCATCCCTCCATCCACACTCATCCCCAGCCTGCCCCTGTCACCCACTCATCCCTCCATCCACACTCATCCGCAGCCTGCCCCTGGCCCCCACTCATCGCTCCATCCACACTCATCCCTCCATCCACACTCATCCCCAGCCTGCCCCTGTCACCCACTCATCCCTCCATCCACACTCATCCCCAGCCTGCCCCTGTCACCCACTCATCTCTCCATCCACACTCATCCCCAGCCTGCCCCTGTCACCCACTCATCTCTCCATCCACACTCATCCCCAGCCTGCCCCTGTCACCCACTCATCCCTCCATCCACACTCATCCCCAGCCTGCCCCTGTCACCCACTCATCCCTCCATCCACACTCATCCCCAGCCGGCCCCTGTCACACACTCATCCCTCCATCCACACTCATCCCCAGTCTGCCCCTGGCCCCCACTTATCGCTCCATCCACACTCATCCCTCCATCCACACTCATCCCCAGCCTGCCCCTGTCACCCACTCATCCCTCCATCCACACTCATCCCCAGCCGGCCCCTGTCACACACTCATCCCTCCATCCACACTCATCCCCAGTCTGCCCCTGGCCCCCACTTATCGCTCCATCCACACTCATCCCTCCATCCACACTCATCCCCAGCCGGCCCCTGTCACCCACTCATCCCTCCATCCACACTCATCCCCAGCCGGCCCCTGTCACACACTCATCCCTCCATCCACACTTTTCCCCAGCCTGCCCCTGTCACCCACTCATCCCTCCATCCACACTCGTCCGCAGCCTGCCCTTGTCACCCACTCATCCCTCCATCCACACTTTTCCCCAGCCTGCCCCTGTCACCCACTCATCCCTCCATCCACATTCATCCCCAGCCTGCCCCTGTCACCCACTCATCCCTCCATCCACACTCATCCGCAGCCTGCCCCTGTCACCCACTCATCCCTCCATCCACACTTTTCCCCAGCCTGCCCCTGTCACCCACTCATCCCTCCATCCACACTCATCCCCAGCCTGCCCCTGTCACCCACTCATCCCTCCATCCACACTCATCCCCAGCCTGCCCCTGGCCCCCACTCATCGCTCCATCCACACTCATCCCTCCATCCACACTCATCCCCAGCCTGCCCCTGTCACCCACTCATCCCTCCATCCACACTCATCCGCAGCCTGCCCCTGGCCCCCACTCATCGCTCCATCCACACTCATCCCTCCATCCACACTCATCCCCAGCCTGCCCCTGTCACCCACTCATCCCTCCATCCACACTCATCCCCAGCCTGCCCCTGTCACCCACTCATCCCTCCATCCACACTCATCCCCAGCCTGCCCCTGTCACCCACTCATCTCTCCATCCACACTCATCCCCAGCCTGCCCCTGTCACCCACTCATCTCTCCATCCACACTCATCCCTCCATCCACACTCATCCCCAGCCTGCCCCTGTCACCCACTCATCCCTCCATCCACACTCATCCCCAGCCGGCCCCTGTCACCCACTCATCCCTCCATCCACACTCATCCCCAGCCGGCCCCTGTCACACACTCATCCCTCCATCCACACTCATCCCCAGTCTGCCCCTGGCCCCCACTTATCGCTCCATCCACACTCATCCCTCCATCCACACTCATCCCCAGCCTGCCCCTGTCACCCACTCATCCCTCCATCCACACTCATCCCCAGCCGGCCCCTGTCACCCACTCATCCCTCCATCCACACTCATCCCCAGCCGGCCCCTGTCACACACTCATCCCTCCATCCACACTTTTCCCCAGCCTGCCCCTGTCACCCACTCATCCCTCCATCCACATTCATCCCCAGCCTGCCCCTGTCACCCACTCATCCCTCCATCCACACTCATCCGCAGCCTGCCCCTGTCACCCACTCATCCCTCCATCCACACTTTTCCCCAGCCTGCCCCTGTCACCCACTCATCCCTCCATCCACACTCATCCCCAGCCTGCCCCTGTCACCCACTCATCCCTCCATCCACACTCATCCCCAGCCTGCCCCTGGCCCCCACTCATCGCTCCATCCACACTCATCCCCAGCCTGCCCCTGGCCCCCACTCATCGCTCCATCCACACTCATCCCTCCATCCACACTCATCCCCAGCCTGCCCCTGTCACCCACTCATCCCTCCATCCACACTCATCCGCAGCCTGCCCCTGGCCCCCACTCATCGCTCCATCCACACTCATCCCTCCATCCACACTCATCCCCAGCCTGCCCCTGTCACCCACTCATCCCTCCATCCACACTCATCCCTCCATCCACACTCATCCCCAGCCTGCCCCTGTCACCCACTCATCCCTCCATCCACACTCATCCCCAGCCTGCCCCTGTCACCCACTCATCTCTCCATCCACACTCATCCCCAGCCTGCCCCTGTCACCCACTCATCTCTCCATCCACACTCATCCCCAGCCTGCCCCTGTCACCCACTCATCCCTCTACCCACAACTGTTTCCAGTCTATTCCTGTCACTAAACCCCTCTTCACTGGACCCCCTCTTCCTTTCTATGGCAACTATTCTTAAACATACTGACTGTGTTATTCCATAACAGCCTTCATGTCTGCCAGCCAGCCTTAGCAATCTGCCAGCCAGCCACAGTATCCTGCCAGTCATTTGTTTTTGTGTATTTATAATGTATATTGCACTGGTTCTTTTTCGTTCTTTTGTGTGTTATTAAACAGTTTTCAGAAAATGGAATTTGTACTCTGATATGTAGGGGTGGGGCATATGGAGTGGTTTGGGCGGGACAGAGGTAGGACCAGGGGTGGGGTCTCGCTAGGGGCCCTTGCTTTTTTTGGTCCGGGGGCCCTGAGTGGTATCAGTCCGCAACAGCAGTGCAGTAATAGCCCAAATGAAATTCTCACATGAAATGAAATTCTCACATGTCCATAATCACGGTGGCTCAAATAGTAAGCAGACCCCCCCGTCTCAACGCTTAATTTTATACATATAAATATAGTGGTGTCAGTTGTGTTGGGGATAATGGGACCCCTCATTTTTTCGGGTTTACATAGTGGTTTCATATCCCCCAGTGTGCACACTTTTTCTATTTTGCAGCTGGTAGATTCCCGGGCTGATCGGCGTGAGTTTTAGTCTGTCTCTAGACATTCCTATTGTCACCCTACATCTGCTAGAGTGCAGTGGTTTAACCAATAAGATGCCACTTTTTGCTTCTGGTGCACTCTCAATAATGCTGGCAAAACAGATCTTAACCCGAACCTTCAGCATCATTTAATGAAAAGTACAAACCCCATCATCTAAAATGTATGTATTTTAGGTTTTAAGCTGGACTCCAGGATACAGTGACCACCATCATGGCTCAGAAGCATCACATACTCAGGAGAGTGGGGGCAAATGCAATGGGATGAGTTATAGCTGTGCTTTGCACAGGCAGAGCAGAGCTGGGGTCAGGAAAAGGACAGCAATCCCAGAATAAATAGTAGCAAATTAAGAAGACACTTTCTGTCTGCAGGCAGCTTGAGACTCAATGGGCCGCCATCTTGGATGTTTAAAAGCTTAGGAAAGGCAGTAGGTGCAGGTAGGCTAATTTTTAATGTGGACAATCTGTATTTACGGGGTAGGGGAACATACAAGATATGCTCTTATTCAGAAAGTCCAGTTTAAACTCCATGTGCTTCTTACCTTCCTTTCCATGGTTTTAGAGGACCGGTTTTGGTAACAGATGTTAAAAGAAATACATTTCATTAGCCACACTGATTACCTTCTAGTCATGTTTTATATTCTAAGGGGGTTATTTAAAGTGGACCAACACCCAGGGGTGATCGGCCCGGGAATCTATAAGATTCCCGGGCCGATCACCTCCCTCACAGCGGGACATCCGAGATCGGGATGTCCCGCGGGGTGAAACCCCCCCCAAAACCCCCAAAAAACCTTACCTGCCGCTGCCGCCGCCTCCCGCGTGCCCCTCCAGACGTGTGCCCGCGGCGGCCGTTTGCGAATGGCCGGCGCGGGCGCGCACCCTGTAAGGGTGACGTGTGGGAGGCGGCGGTGGACGCGCTGTCTTGTCCGTCGCTGTCACCCGCTTGTCCGTCGGCGGGGATTGGACGGTGCGGTCACGTGGGAGCGGGGAGAGGTGAGTTTTTGTGGCTTTCTGGGGGGTGTCACACAGCGGGGCACCCCCCAATCAGGGTACCCCCCCCGAAGTGGACCAAAACCCAGGATAGTCAAAATCCTGGGTGTTGGTCCACTTTAAGAAAGGATAGTGCCAAGTAGTGCTTCATTGCGGCAGGCAGCGTCTGGTGAACGCTGGGCGCTGTATGGGAAACCACATTTAAGAAAGCAAATCTGGTGAGCGCCTCCAACAGCATCATGTATTACTACAGATGGCTCAGCGTATAGCACCAGTACTCTAGGTTCATGAGCGCCAGGTATTACCTTTCGCTCAGTGTCGCTCTCCCATACATTTCAATGGGTTTTTATTTGTTTGTGTTTAAATAGCATGTTTGTCAATTAAATGTTTTCATTTTTTTGCTCAAATCATTGTTTGACCTCCCCTGGCCTGGAAGCAAACACTTTCATAATTTTTTTTTTATATTTTTATGCAGAATTGTATGTGCAGGTCTGGCACTAAATTGTCATTGTCCCAGTGTTAAAATAATATAATTCCATGTGTTTTTGTTTTGTTACAGGTGTATATGTGTTCAAAAACAGACTTTGATCACATAGCGTTTGGCACTCTCTATGCTACAGCATCCAGCTTTAGAATGCTGACGCTGTGTGTATGTAGCTTTTTTGTTTAATGTGGTGTGGAGCACCGAGTGCCGGATGCACTGAGCTGGCGCTACCTCTCACTCTCTGCAGCACTATACTGTTGTTAGAGCGCCCAACACACATCATATTCATCAATGCCGGCCAGGTTACTACAGCACCTGAGATGCTCTGTTACAGCGCCCGATACCTGCTTACAGCATCTACTAGCTGTTGCTCTATGCGCCGCTGTACATCTGGCAATACCTGGAGCTAGTAGTGAATCAGCCTCCAAGTTTAATTGATTTTCTAAGAGGGGGAGATTGAACATTTTAATTGTACTTTATTACAGGGCCATTTAAGAAAAGCATTAGGATTTTTTTCTATGCATTTACTTTATATATTTGTGCTATATGTTTTTAATTTGAAAACCTTGCACCAATAACTAGTACTAGCTAAATGTGATGAAGCCCTGGTGCAAACATTAAATTGGGCCCTTTCAAGGCTAAATATTTTGAGCCTTTTAACTCAATTGGATACAGCTAGAGACAGAAACAGCTGAGACAAATGGTGCTCCATTCTCTAAATTATGCTAAGTAAGTGCAAGACTAATTATAGGGCCCCCTGACTTTTTGTGCCTTGATGCGATTGCCCCCTGCATTCCCTATAGTTAGGCACCTGACTGGTACTATAAAACAATTAATCACGAACCATCCAAAATGAAATCTACAATTTTGTGTGTGCTTAGTATAGACTTTTTTCTATACTAAAGTTTTCCACTGTACATGTCCTAGATGAAGGGTTTGGATTGTCCTGGTATTACATTCCACGTGAACCCAACCTAATTACCTCTAGTTTACAACTGCAGATGTGGACCAAGTGGAGGAGTGGTCCAGAGGGTCTGGCCCCACCCCCTCCTAAGCTTGTCACAAAAGATTGTCCAACTCAGACACTGGATGCAAGGCAAGGTATAAACGGTTTCACTGGGTCTTCCCTCCTTATAAGAGCTGATTTTCATTAGTATGCAATAAGTCAATAGCTTTTGTCCTTTGCTTTGCAAACCTGCTTTAGAAGAGCTTGTGGGGTTCTCATAGAGCTAGCATGTAGGGTTTGGAAGAAAATACAGAGATAAGAAAGGCTGCAAACAGAAGAAGAAAGGCCTCATTAGTAGTGAAGAGAAGAGAACCAAGATTAGAGGAAAGAACCAAACACAGAGATGGCCTCAAAAAAGCTGTAGACAGGGAGGGATTTTGAAAGTTAAACAATGCATCTAGGAATCAAGGAATAAGCTGTAGAAAGTTAAAAAAAACAGTGCTAAAACAAGATGCAGAAAGAAAGAGCAGGATAGGATTTTAAAAAGCTTTAAAAAAGTGGACCATCACCCTCCCATGATCGGCCCGGGAATCTATAAGATTCCCGGGCCGATCACCTCCCTCCCCCCCCCAAACGCCCCAAATCCCCTTACCTTGTCTTCGGCGGCGGCCGGCCGCGGCCAACTCCCTTGCGCCCCTCTAGACGTGCGCGCGCCCGCGCCGGCCGTCTTGGCGCGGGAGGCGGCGGCGGAGGAGCCGCTTGTCCGTTGCTGTCAGATCGCTTCTCCGCGGCCACGTGGGAGCGGGGAGAGGTGAGTTTTCCGGGTGATCGGGGGGGTTTCACACAGCGGGGCACCCCGATCGGGGGTGCCCCACCGAAGTGGACCAAGACCCAGGATAGTCAAAATCCTGGGTGTTGGTCCACTTTAAGACCCGCGGGGGGGGGGGGGGCTTTTTAAAAGTGAAATAAAAATGAACTGAAAAAAAAAGGATACAGTATACCACTTGAGATGCCCTCTTTCAAAATATTTTTAGTTTGTTGCATGATATCCTGGATAATGAATCTTTTTGATGGCTCAGCTGCAAGATTTTTGTTCAGTAACTGTAAAAAGTAGAAAATGACAACTTATAAACTGGAAAATTAGATTGCTTATTGTTCTTTCCTGGTGCCCCTCCATCACAGCATACTATGGCTGCCATGGAGGGGTGCCAGGTAAGGCACCTCCATAGCGTCATACTATAGGATTTAGCAAGCTTGACAAGTAGGAGGTGTTTGTATTTTTATTGAAAACACAGAGTACATTTAAAGTACCAGCAGTACAGAAAAAAATTCTAGTCAGCAACCTCCCTCACCAGTACATCATTTGAAGACAAGATCATTAACTCACTGCATAGTTAGTTTCACGGAGGTGCATTGTCAAACTTTATTTATCCTAGACATATATCTCATATCAGTGATGGCAAACCTTTTAGGGACCGAGTGCCCAAACTGCAAGCCAAAACTTTATTTAAGTGCCAACCTGATGGCTCTGGCGCTGAGTACTGGAAGGAGGATGGGTGCCATAGGTTCGCCACCACGGTCTCATATGTTGCTATTGCTGATTTCCCCAGACCCTGTTTCACAAGCCTCTAACCATCTACTCCACATTCTTTCAGACTTATTATGAGTGCATTCCCTAAACTCATAGGTGCATTTATATAATGGAAGGCCATTATTGATTATATTTATCAATATTTTGATTGCTGGGGGGTCTGGATCCTTCCATTTCAACACAATACATTTTATGGCATAGAAAATAGTAAATGAACATGGATTTTGTTGTTTTTTCCATTTTATTGTATTCCGTTTTGGCCCAGCATGTCACCCTGCATGGATAGGTAAAAAGTAGTTGGCAAATTCCTTCATGTGCACAAGCATACATCGGTCGTATACGCACACATTGTACGCAGCAGCTTTAAGTCCAGACATTGTGAGCCTTGTTTATGAAGCATCAGTGTCACACAGACTTTTTTAGCCTCAACGGCTCTTAGCGTTCCATTTAAGGAACAAAAAAATGGCAGCTTCGATGTGGCCACCAGCTACCATCTTATTTAACCCTTTAAGTGCCAAGCTCGTAGGTACTACGGGGTTGCTTCTCCGACCGATAAGTGCCAAGCCCGTAGTACCTATGGGCTGGCTTTCCCCCCTGCTAGTTAAAAAAGTAAAGTAAGAGGGGGCGTGGTTACGCTATGGCCGCGTGAGGAAGCATTTGCAGGAGCTCTGCGCCTAAAAGGTTCCAATCACAACCTAATCCCTTGGTTGGGACCCGTTCTGATCCATGTCCAGAGGGGGGAAGAGCGGGGCAGCACCTGGGAGCACCAGGGCTGGGAAAATCCCCTCATATTTCCACCCAGGAGAAGCTGGAAGACGAAAGCAAGCGGACCGCAATATGGCGCGCAATGATAGAGGCGAGGTGCAGAGATCCGCGCCAGGCGGGAGCGTGGAAGCTGCGGGCGCTCGGAGCGATCGGGACCCGACTAGGGAGAAGGAGGTAGGAGAAGAGACACTGGCGATCTTACCGGGAGCGGAGGTCGGAGGGTCCCGGGACGGCAAGGCGGAGCCGGAGAGAGGACAGCCCGACGTCGCCTTCCATTCAAGTGGAGGAGGAGCCGCCTGAGACGTCCGCGGCGGTAAAGAGACAGGCTGAGGAGCGACGCAAGCTGATGCCCGAGCCGAGGCCGGACCTGTCACACCCGGCTGAAGAGGCAGAGAGACGGTGTGCGTCACCTCCAGGCGGCGGAGGGGGGAGCGGGCAGCCGAGAACTGACGCTGCTGTCAGTACGCGGAAGCAGCCGGGCGGTGCAGGTGGCGAAGTACCGCAGCCCGCAAGTGTACAGCGAGCTGCCGCGGGGGAGGCAGCATCACAGGGTAGCAACAGCACATACCCGGCTCTGTCCTCGAATGATGATGAGGATGTTCTCCTGACACACTGCCATCAGGCGCAATGTAAAAACACCTATTCCCCAAAGCAGCCCCACCACCAGGTGCCCACCCTCTCCTAGTGCTAGCTCATGTTGCAGCAGCTCCACTGGCTGGCCCCAGTCTGGCCCCCAGGAGGGGGCAACTGGATGCCAGATGAGCTTCCCCCCCAGCCCACAGAGTGGCTATGAGCCTTGGCCGCCGGTCAAGGATGGAAACTGGCCGAATGGCCCCAAGGATATCCCTCCCCAAGTGGCAAAGCAGCGGTGCCCCAGTGCAGCCTCAGCCTTACCGCCAGTGGGAAACGGGTCACCCTCGGACAGCTCGGTGCAACAAACGCCTTTGTTAATAAAATGTACACACCCTGGTGGCGTCGCGAGCCCCACAGCACCGGGGGGAACAGGGAGCGAAATAGCCTCTTCTGCAACTTCCACAACCGCATTAGACCCGAATGTAACATGGGCAGCTCCATCTGGCTCCCTGCTGAGCTGTGGCGCCGGGGTGGTTGAGGCTGGTGCGGGTCGGGTACAGATGTAAAAGGCACAACATGAAGCCCCCCACTTGTGTCCGGGACTGAGCACACCACCCGTCCTGGAGTCCCCTGCTGCGGGACCGGCCGGATACGAATATTGGCCTGGCCCATCGCCGCCCCCTACCAAGGCAAGCCCCGAGTGCATCCTCTCGGCGTAATATAACCTGGATATTCTTCTGAAGTTCTTACCCTCAAGAAAGGACTTCGAAAACTACACCAATAGGATGGAAACCTTGTTCAGGAGCGAGCTGGAGGAAGTCACCAGGTCCGTGTCGGAGGTCACCGATAGGGTGCAGGTCCTGGAACAGGACCGAACATCCACAATTCAGCGTATAGAGGCTCTCAAAAGGGCGAATGCGGCACTGCAGCGAGCACAGGATGACTCGTCTCAACACACCACCAGAATGCTATTGCACCTCGATGATATGGAAAACAGGGGAAGGAGGAATAATATCCGTATTCGGGGGCTTCTGGAGTCACCTGAGAACAACAGATTGGATGAAATTGCTAGGCACCTCTTCAATGAGCTTCTAGACTGGCAAAGCGACGAACACATTGAGATTGACAGGATACATAGGGCGCCGGGCCAGCGTTCTTTGGGGCCGGCTAGGCCTCGGGATATAGTATGCCGCATTCATTATTATAGAATCAAGGAAAAGAGATCATGCAAAAAGCATGGGAAAGAGGGCCTTTGAAGTATCATGGCGCCACAATTTTACTCTTGCCCGATCTGGCTAGAAGGACCCTTCAGGTGAGCCGGTCACTTAAACCCTTAATCGAAAAGATCAAACAGGTGGGTGCTACTTACAGGTGGAGCCACCCATTCCACCTAGTGGTGACGAAACAGGGGCGCACTTTTATGTTGCGCTCTCCCTCCCAGCTTCCGGATCTCTTTGGCTTTCTAGACCTCCCGGCTTTCCCTATTGAGGACTGGCTGTCCCTGAACCTTGGCGTGGGAGAGGACAGGCCGGTGAACCCGGTGCGGGGTGGCGGTCGCCCACGCAGCCCAGAAAATCGACGGGGGAGGCGCCGAATTCGTATCCAGCAGGACTAGCTAACCTGTTCTGATCCGCCATCGCTTGTGTAAGCAGACTGGTCCGTATAAAAAATGTTGTCCTCGTTTTGGACTTGGTTCTCCTGCCTACGCCCCCCAGCCCTGCTCCGTGAATTATTTAGAACCTCTTTTAGTCTCTAGTACTCTTGAAGCATATGCTCCGGGCGGTGTCGACGGGCGCCCGCCAGTCTGGGTGGGTCCTGGGGGGCGATGGAATCTGAGTTTAAAGTTATACACTGTTATCCACTGTTTTTATCGACTATTCCAGGTTAAGATCACTGTTAGTTGCTGGTGCAGGGGTCGTGGGTTGGTGGGACGGTGGGGCCTGCCGGTGCGGGCGGTTGCCGGGTGGCAGGTCAGGCCTCACTCCCCCGGGGGGGATGATCTCATCGGCCCCGGTGGGCAACTTGCCTGGGCGGGCTGGGCTGTCTGGTGTGGCTCGTGGCCGGTCGGTCTTGGGCGGGGCCGGGGGGGGGCGGCAGATACGCGTGCTCTGGGCGGCCCTCCCGGGATGGGCCTCGATTGGGACGCCTGACCCCCCCTGTCTGTTTGTGGTAATTGTTATGTGACAGCTGTTGAGGTTCTGACCCATTCAAAATGGCAGAGGTGATTATCTGTTCCTTCAATGTGAAGGGCTTCAACATACCAGAAAAACGGTCCTTTATGATCTCCACAAACAAAAGGTTAAAATTGTCATGCTTCAGGAGACACACTTCAGGGCAGACCACGTCCTCAAAATTGGTAGTAGATACTACCCGGCCTGGCACCATTGCCCCAACCCTGATTCTAAGACCAAAGGGGTATCGGTGGCATTCCACAAATCACTCCTGCATGAAATAGTAGAAACTAAGACGGACCCCTCAGGCCGGTTCGTCTTTGTCAAAGTTAAGCTGTTCAGTAAATTGTATACAATAGCCAACATATACGCTCCAAACTCCGACCAGGTTAATTTCTGTGTCAGGACGCTGAAGCTGTTAGAAGACTTTGCGGAGGGGATAATTATTGTGGGTGGCGATTTCAACACCCCAATTAATCCAGCCATTGACACATCATCCGGGAGGGGGTGGATGTCCCTTAGCAAGACCAACAAGCTGAAAAGGTCCTTGACGAGCCTCCAACTGATCGACACTTGGAGGGCTTGGAGGGCTCTCAATGGCACCAAGAGAGATTATACGTTCTATTCTCATGCGACCAACTCGTATAGCAGAATAGACTACCTGCTGCTTAGTCACCACGCCCTGGACTGGAACCCCAGGGCCTGGATTGGCTCTATACTATGGTCTGACCATGCCCCGGTTTATATTTCACTTTGCCTCCCTGGCCCGTCCCCCCCGGGATGGACATGGCGACTGAACGACGACCTATTGGGTGACACAGTCTGTTCCGCCTCAATCGACAAGTCGATTGAACACTTTCTCAAGGACCATAGAGATGATCCCACCCCACTAGCCTATCAATGGGAGGCCCTAAAGTGTGTCCTTAGGGGGGGAGTTTATTAGACATGGGGCCAGGCTTAAGCGGGAATGGGCCTCACTCATAACCAAGACACAAGACCTGATCCACACACTTGAAAGGGAACATAAGAATAAGCCTACGAATACCAACTTGCTGGAATTGCAGAATGCCAGGGAAAAGCTCCAAAAGCTATATAACCAGTCATACTTGCGCTATAGAGCTAGGGGTAGCACCCTCCTCTATGAGTCGGCAAATAAATGTGGCCGTATGCTAGCTAGAATGCTACACCCACGGCCAACGGCAACTTACATTCCGGTCCTCCAAAAACAGGACGGTGTGCTTGCCCAGACTCCTTCTGACATAGCGGACACATTTAGGAGTTTCTACGCCTCACTATAATATCCATAGTCCCCCCGACTCTACAGCAAGCACCCAGGCATCCCCGGAGTAAATAGATGCTTACATAGGAAGCACCCCTCTCCCCACCATCTTTACGGAAGAGGTGGAACTTCTAGAAAGACCCTTCATGGAGCAAGAGGTGGCTAGGGCAATCAAGGAGTCACCAGTGGGTAAATGTCCAGGCCCAGACGGGTTTTTCGCCCAAATTCTACAAACTCTTCGGACCTCGCTTGATTCCATTATTAACAAAAACCTTCAATGCCATAGGCGAGCAATGCCTTTTCCCCAAGCAGGCACTCGAGGCAACGATAGCGGTCATCCCCAAGCCAGGAAATATGTGGGAGTAATAGACCGATATCTTTAATTAATATTGATCTTAAGCTCTATGGCAAGATTATCGCCATGAGGTTGCACCTGCTTCTCCCGGCTCTGATTCACTTGGACCAGGTAGGGTTTGTCCCGGGGAGGGAGGCCAGGGACAACACCAATAAGCTTCTCGACTTAATATCTCACATTACTACCGCCGGGGAACCTGCATGCCTTCTCTCGTGTGATGCGGAGAAGGCATTTGACAGAGTCAACTGGGATTTTATGAAAGCTTCTCTCCGGCAGGTTGGTGTTGGACCTGGCCTCCTCTCCAAAATCCTTGCACTGTATACTTCCCCATCAGCCAGAGTCAGAGCTAATGGACTTCTCTCTGCCCCTTTCCCCATAAGTAACGTTACACACCAGGGGTGCCCGCTATCCCCCCTTCTATATGTTCTCACAATAGAACATTTGGCTAGAGCCATACGGGACAACCCGGACATTAGGGGGGATCCAAATAGCGGATTGCCAATACAAAACTTCTTTATTCGCAGATGATTTATTATTACAGCTAACATCTGTGCACACTTCCTTCCCATCGGTCCTGAAAGAGTTCCAACGGTTTGGCCGAGTGAGCAATTTCAAAGTCAACTATTCAAAGCCTGAGGCTCTTAATATTTCCCTTTCAGCGGATGATTGACTGGTCCCATAGGGGGAAAGATAAACTATGGGTTCAGCTTGAGAAATCAATATCCCCACTTAACCCCAGCTCCCTGGCATGGGCCGGCCCTCTCCCTCATGCCTTTCCTGGTGAAACATTTCTTGGAGACCTGGGATCCTCTGCAAAGTAAGCATAAGCTAATACGCAGGCCAGGCCCTCTCACCACATTGTTCAACAACCCAGCATTTGAGCCCGGAATACGGGCCAAGAGCTTCCTTATTTGGAAAGCCTCTGAATTCATCACGATTGGGCACATACTAAAATCAGGGGTAATTCCTTCACTAGCAAACTTGAGAGAGGAAGCGGAGGGAAGACACGTTTCGTGGCTCCTTCACAGGCAGTTGAGTACATTCATAAACTCCAGCAATATGTTGGAAATCTCCCGGAACCCACCTACGGAACTGGAATCCCTGATCACTCAGGACACCCCCCCACCCGGGTCATATCATCTATCTACTCGCTTATGAATAGATTGCTCAACTCATCTCCGCCTAAATATATAGAAAAATGGGAAAAGGAGCTGAGTATCCAAATTTCCAATAACGATCTCGCCAAAATACTTCTGGGCACCCACGGCATGCACTGCCCAGGAGAGGAATTATAAGGTTCTAGCCAGGTGGTACAAATGCCCGGAGGACATCCACCGATTCGCAGCATCACAATCAGATAGGTGTTGGAGATGCCAGAGGGAGGTGGGCAACATGACCCATGTCTGGTGGAGTTGCCCGGTTATTAAAACCCTTTGGGACCGGGTCTTCACTATATATGAGGAAATCATCGGGACCAAGGTACACAATACACCGCAGGTGGTACTGCTCTCACTTGTCCCTGGCCCAATCTCTGATATTAAAAAAGGAATCTTGAGACATTTTATAACAGCAATGAGATCCATTATCCCAAGGCATTGGAAGTCACAGGTCCCCCCCACGCTGATGGAGTGGGTGCAAGAACTAGAAGTGATCCGTAGCATGGAGGAGTTGACTGCTGCCAAAAGAGATGCCACGGGTCGGTTCCTGACCACCTGGACGGGCTGGATAATATACCGTGACACACATTTGTTGGCCCTGCTCTAGCCTGGTGGGTGGTGGGGGATTCTCCCGGGGAGTCATGGTTAAGTATGATATATGGCCGATCAGCAGGTTATTCAGAGGCTCAAGTAGGTGCAACAGTCCGCTACCCCGCCCCCTATAAGTATCCTTCCCCCCACTTCTTTTCTCTACTTCCTGTTCTTCATAACCAGGTATAAGGCCTAGTACCCACAAGTACATGGGCCGCCTCCATGTGTCAGGACAAAAATTTCGTCCAACCTTAATCAGATCTGTCCGGCTCGCTACTGTGGCCTACACATACTTAAGCGCATCTGGGGAATGGATATGATTACATAAGTCCTAGCAACTATGATATGGAGAACTAATAAGGGGACGATGGTCCTCCTTAAGACAGTCAATAAACTCCGCCTCCCTTAAAGTAAAGTATCGCGTCTCTATGTGTATAGGCATAATTAGAATGCTTAAAGGTACGGAAGAATGCTATTGACACCAATTATCTGCATGAATACATATGTATGGTTATTGAAGTACTGCTGTCCTCCTCGATTATCCCTCTGTATATGTTTGTTTTGTCCTTTTGCTTACAATTGTATGCATATTTCCTTTGTTACTTTCATTGTGAACCAATATAGCTTGATTACACAAAAAAGTAAAGTAAATTAACACTCACCTGACCCCTCGTTCGAACCTGCCGGGTCCTCTCTATACCCTGGGGGTATCCGATTACCCCAGAGGCTCTTCTGGCTTCAGGAAGGAGCAAAAAATAGCTCGGCCCCCCGCTTCAGCAGCTGCTGCTGCAAAGAATAAAAAAAAAGGAAAAAAATATTGACCTTTACTCACCTCTGTGCCCGATCCCTCGGGCCGGGTCTCCTCTTCACCGGACTTTTCCGCAGTGAGGAGGGGGCAAAACATGCCCCCTCCGATGTTCAGGCCGCGGGGCTTATGACATCATGCGTGACGTCATCTCGCTGCGGGCTCTGGACTGTCAGATGTAAGGTCTGATCGCCGGAGGTGGTTGGAGGGTAGGGGATGTGGTCCCCTGCCTCCCCATCCCCCTCCGGTGATCAGCCCTCACAGCTGTCAGCTGGAGAGAATCATCGTGGGACACAGGATCGGAGGTGAGTGTTAAATAAAAAAATAAATAATAATAAATATAATAAATAAATAAAAAATGCTATTCTTAGTATACAGTACATCCTGCTCCAAATCTAATACTTACAGTTGGGATATACTCCGCCAGATGGCGCTGGACTGCAGAGACATCGAAAATAGGCTCCTCCCGGCCCCTCAAATACACAGGGACCTCCCACAAATCCCCAGAATTTCTCTGCAGTCTGGCTGCGAAGGACGAGAAATTGGCTCTCTACTCGCAGGTTGAGCGGGGTTATTAACCTGCGGCCCTGTAGGACTATTCCCACCCGTTCCACTAGTAATATGCCTCCCAGCCTTGGCTGTGCTGGTCGGGTGAAGGTAGGCAGCACCGCCGTTGGTGCTTAGGAGCGCTGCTCCACCGCAATCCCCCACCAAAGGGTAGGCGGTTCAGGCTTATGGTGAGCCTCTATGGGATGCCCCTCCCGCACTATTGCCCCTGCCTATCGGTGGGCCCTATTTAAGTGACCGCCGTCCTCCCTCATCCTCCTTGTAGTCTTCGGGGGAAAAGAGGGGGGGGGGGGGTGTATGTGTATAGATATGTATGTTATGCAGTCTGTGCTTACACTTTTCACATGTCTTTATTCCTGTGTCAGCCGCCGCACTGACTTGTCTTTATTGCTTTTAAATTTACCGCCGCCGCGCGCTGACTTGGTTCCACGCTTGGCAGCGGCATTACCTCAGGCGCTGTGCGCCATCATTGGCTGTTGGCCTTCTGGCTTCGCGCTCTTCGGGGGGGGGGGCGGGGCCCGTCTTTGGCGCGTTCCGCGTCATCGCTATTACCGGCCCGCCCCTTGAGGTATACCGACGCCATCTTTTCTGACTTAGTTGGCCTATACGCGACAGACTCCTACCTACCGCGGTCCGTAAGTGCCCTCGCGGGCGGCTTTATCTGCTTCACTTTTGTTACGATGTACTTAAGGTCTTGTCTGCTTATGTCTTTCCTTGCTTCTCCCGGCCCTGTTTTTAGTATATTACTTGTAGGCCTTGTAAAAATTATACTCCCACGTCTCTAGCGGGTTATTGGGGCATCCAGGGTTGCTATATAGCGTTATTCCCTATCGGCGTATAGCGCCGCTATAATCACCATATGGAGGCATCCCAGGATAATGTTACTGGGGTCCCTTTGGGACAAGACCGACTGTGTGTAGCGTGTGGGCAGCCTCATGCTGACGCTGACAAGGCGCGGGTCTGTGTACCCTGTGCTGAACAGGTGCTTGCATTGCAATCTGGCTGCACCTCGTTTCACTTCACCTACTCCCCCAAGCTTAAATCTCACTCCTGCTGAGTTGCATACTAGTGGGGATTCTCAGCCTGATGTGTCTTCTAGACTGGCTACTGTTGAACAGATTATTGCGAAGTCTTTAGCGCGTAAGGCCCCTGCTAAGAAGCGGCACTTGATGCCTAATGTTACTGTTTTCCCTATGGGAACTGAGGAGTTTATGAATCTTTGTGGCTATACCCCGTCTGATGAAGGGGAGCTCTTTTCTGACTCAGGCTCATCTGATGAGAGACCAAGGGGTCATGACGATTCTGGCTCTGACCCCTGGGCCCCGGATGACACTGACAGATTATTGACCCAGATTTTTGAGGTTCTGTCCATATCTCTCCCTGTTGAGGCTCCCAGGCAGAGAGGGGAGCTTTTCCATACAGCAAGATCACGTTTGGAATTTCCAGAGCAGGCAAATTTCCATAACCTTGTGCTCAAGGAATAGGAGCGCCCCAGTAAACTTCCCAGGGTTCCAAAGAGTTCCAAAGGAAGTATCCCTTTCCTGCGGAGGCTGTTAAATGTTGGTCATCCCCCCCCCCCGAGGTGGATGCCCCGATCCTAGGGCTATCTAACACCTCTGTCATGCATTCCCCTGATTCTACTACCCTGCGGGATGCCGAAGACCGGCGTATTGATCAGCTGGCATCCCATGCCTTTGCATGTGCGAGGACGGCGCTGCGCCCGGTCTGTGCCTCTGCCATTACTGCTGTGGCCACTAGAACCCTTATCAGAAATATGCTTGATAGTGCCCCTGATGATTTGCCTTGTGAGGTGTTTAATGCACTCTCCAGTTGTGATGTTTTTGTAAATTTTGTCCTATCAGCATTGGATGACACCATCAGAATGTGTGCCAGAACTTTTGCCCTCGTGGTGGCTATACGCAACTCGGTTTGGCTGCGCCAGTGGGCTGCTGACAAAGCTGCCAAGAAGGCCCTCACTGGTTTTCCCTTTAAAGGACTGCATCTGTTTGGAGACCGCCTGGACCTTTTTGCTAAGGGAGGCAGGTTACCCCAGCGCAGGCGGCAACCTCGGCCCTTTCGGGATCAGGGTTCCTTCTCCTCCCCTTACCGTGGTACAAGACAGGGAAGGGGAGTGTCTTTTTCCTGGGGCCCGGGGAGATTTCTGGGGTAGAGGCAGAGAACATGGACGTCCTGGCTCCTCCTGGGGTCCCAAAGCTAAATCCTCTCTCAAGCCCCCTCAGGCATGGTGGGGCACCCTCACCCATCCGGGTGGGGGGACGGCTGCAGCACTTCGCTCAGGTCTTGAGGCTTCATGTCTCAGACCGGTGGATTCAGGAGGTAGTGTCCTCCGGTTACAAGTTGGAGTTTGCTGCCGATCCCCTTCCAAGATTCATCAGATCCCGGATTCCTCAGGACCCTGTGTCAGCTCAGGAGCTAGTGCAATGGCAGTGCAAGGCCTCCTGGAGCTGGGGGTCATCTGCCAGGTCCCTTTAAGAGAAAAGGGCAAGGGCTTTTATTCCAACCTATTCACAGTACCCAAAAAAGATGGTTCAGTCAGGCCCGTCCTGGACTTGAAGACCCTCAACAAGTTTGTCAGTGGCAGGTGCTTTCGCATGGAGACTCTGCGCTCTGCCATCAGTTCCCTGCGCCAAGGGGATTTCATGACTTCTGTGGACATCAAAGATGCTTACCTTCATATTCCTGTGTTCCCAGGTCATCAAAGGTTCCTCAGGTTCACTCTGATGGATCAACACTACCAATTTGTGGCATTGCCCTTCGGCCTCACTTCAGCTCCCAGGGTGTTCACCAAGGTGCTGGCTGGCGTGATGTCTCTGCTCAGATATCAGGGCGTCCGCGTGCTTCCCTATCTGGACGACATCCTCATCACTTCCCAGTCTCTACATCAGGCAGAGTTGGATACTCAGCTGGTGGTGTCCACTCTGGAGTCATTTGGATGGGTGATCAACCACCCCAAGTCCTCGCTGTCCCCTTCCTTGGTAACTCCATTCCTAGGAATGAATCTGGATACAGTTCAGGCAAGGATCTTCCTTCCTCAACAGAAGGTGGACAGTCTGATTGCACAGGCTCAGTCCCTCCTAGCTTGTCCCCATCCCTCCATCAGGCAGGGGATGCAGCTGGTGGGCCTGATGGTGGCGTGCTTCGAAGCGGTCCCTTATGCTCAGTTCCACTTGAGGCCTCTGCAACTTCACCTATTGTCTGTATGGGACAAGGACCCAGCGTCGCTGGACAGGGTCTGTGTGCTCTCCCCCCTGGTCAGGAGGTCCCTCTTGTGGTGGATGGACTCAAGGAACCTGTTGGGGGGCAGATCCTTTCTTGCCCCTTCCTGGGAGACGGTCACCTCGGATGCCAGTCTGTCAGGTTGGGGGGGGGCTTCTGGAAGTCCCTGCAGTTCCAGGGGAACCCTGTCTTGGAGCTGCGAGCGATCAGGTTAGTTCTAGCTCGCTTGACTACTCATCTTCAGGGCCTGCCTGTTCAGGTGCGCTCGGACAACCAGACGGCAGTTGCCTACATCAATCATCAGGGAGGGGACCCGGAGCAAGGGGGCCCTCCAGGAAGCGTCTCTGATCCTGACTTGGGCGGAGGACAATGTCCCCTGCATTTCAGCTGTGTACATCCTGGGGGTGGAAAATCACCTGGCGGACTCTCTGAGCAGGGGGACCTCTCGCCAGGGAGAATGGTCCCTATGCAGCAGGGTGTTTTAATCTCTGTGTCACCGTTGGGGCCAACCAGATGTGGATCTGTTTGGGTCCCGCCACAATCACAAGCTTCCAGCTTTTGTCTCTCTGTCCAGGGATCCTCTGGCCCTGACCTCGGATGCGCTAGCAATGTCATGGAAGGACTTTCAGTTCCTGTATGTCTTCCCCCCAATTCCCCTGCTGGGCAGGGTTCTGCGCAAGATTGCTCTGGAAGGGGTGCCAGCAATTCTGGTGGCCCCCAGGTGGCCAAGAAGAGTGTGGTTCGCAGACGTGGTACAGCTGGCAGTAGATCAATATGCTCTGCCCTTGGTGCCAGATCTGATCACTCAGGGCTTACTGCGCCATCCCAATTTACAAACTCTGGCTTTACGGCTTGTCTGCTGAAACCTCCATCTTGATGGAGAAGGGGCTGTCTTCCTCAGTTGTGGATACTTTGATTAAAGCTAGGAAGAAGTCTTCCTCTTCCATCTATTACAGGGTTTGGCGTGCCTACATTGACTGGTGTGAGTCTAGGTCTCTTCCCTGTCGTGTGTTCTCTATTCCCAGGATTCTGGAGTTCCTGCAGCATGGGTTGGAGATGGGGCTCCAACTCAGTACTCTGAAGGGTCAGGTTTCTGCCCTGGCTATTTTTTTCCAGAAGTCCTTTGCTCAGCACCCTCTGATCAGGACTTTTTTCCAGGGGGTCACTCATGTGCGTCCCCCACATAAACCTATGGTGCGTGTTTGGGATTTGAACTTGATTCTGTCAGCCTTGCAGGGTGCTCCCTTTGAACCTGTGCAGGATGCTGCCTTGGCCATTCTTACGCTCATGGTTGTGTTTCTGGTGGCTATCACTTCTGTCAGGCGTGTGTCTGAGTTGGCGGCGCTGTCCATTCAGCCCCCCTACTATGAGAGACCACAGGACAAAGTGGTGTTTCGTTTCAAACCTGATTTTCTGCCTAAGGTAGTGTCTGCCTTTCATTTGAATCAGGATATTGTTCTTCCTTCTTTGTGCCCTAATGCTAGCAATGCTAAGGAGAGAGTTTTGCACTCTTTGGATGTGGTTATGTGTCTGAAGTACTATCTGGTGGCTACTGCACCTTTCAGGAAAAGTGATGCTCTTTTTGTGGTCCCTTCTGGTCCTAGGAAGGGTTTGGCTCCTGCCAAGTCTACTATCAGCAAGTGGATTCATCAGGCTGTGATTCAGGCCTACTCTGCTAAGTGGAAGAATCCTCCCTTCTGCCTTACTGCTCATTCTACTTGTGCTATTGGTGCCTCTTGGGCTTTTCAGCACCAGGCTTCTGTTGAACAAGTTTGCAAGGCCGCTACTTGGTCTTCTGTTCATACCTTTTCAAAGTTTTACAAGGTTGATGTTAGGGCCTCAGCTGATGCTGCTTTTGGCCGAAAGGTTCTGCAGGCGGCAGTGGTTTAAACTGCCTGCTGCTGATTTTTCTTGGGGATCCCACCCTATTTTATGGACACTGCTATTGGATGTCCCAACTGTAAGTATTAGATTTGGAGCAGGACGTACTGTATACTAATAATACAATTCTGTGATTACTCACCTGTAGAATTGGTATTATGAGTATACAGTACGTCCTGCTCCAACCCACCCTTGGTTTACATTTTCTTGGATCCCCTGTATGGTGATTGTTATCATTATTATTATTGTTATAGTTGATAGTTTGGATTGTTTAACTCTCCCGGCTTCTCCTTAGCTGCTTTTCAATGCTGGGGATTTGTGGGAAGTCCCTGGGTATTTGAGGGGCCGGGAGGAGCCTATTTTCGATGTCTCTGCAGTCCAGCGCCATCTGGCGGAGAATATCCCAACTGTAAGTATTAGATTTGGAGCAGGACGTACTGTATACTCATAATACCAATTCTACAGGTGAGTAATCAATTGTATTTTTCTCTGTGTCAGTGTCTTTTTTTTACACTTAACCCTTGTGAAATGGTAAGGGGTCCATGAGACCCCTATACTAGTTCACAAGGCTGGGGGCTGGCAAGTCACCTGGCAGGGCACCCCCAATTACCTGCCTCCCCAAAGCCCAGGGGGGGCAGAAGAGCCCATGGCCATAGGCTATGGCGGCTTGTAGCCTGCAGGGCCAGGGGCCACCAAAGCAAGCCCCTGCGCCCTGTTCCTACAAGCCCTGCATAGCTGGTCCCGGGCTGGTTATTTCGGGTAGGAGGGACCCCATGTCATTTTTTTGGGATATTTAAGGGTTTTATTAACCCTTAAAATGGCCCCAAAAAATGAGGTCCCCCCCCCCCCCGGAAAGGAGGACCCCACGCCATTTTATAGCGTGGAAAGTAGTTGTATTTTATTTGTAAATGTTATAAAGTGCTCTTTTTAGTTTGGGGGTCTCCTGGGCAAGAATGGGGGGGGCTACCAATACATATGTGGTACCGTTGTAATCGGGAGAAATGGGGCTTTCACATGCAATATGCTTTTCTTTAATAAAATAAATGTTTTATTTAAAATAAAGGAGAAAATTTTCTAAAAAATATATATATTTTTTTTTGTTTTTTTTTTACTTAATATTTTAACCCTTTAAATGCCAGCCACGTAAAATTTACGTGGTTGCTTCTCCTCCACTTAAGTGCCAGCCACGTAAAATTCACGTGCCTGGCATTTACCCCTGCTAGCGGGCAAAAAAAAAAAATACTCACCTGACCCCTCGTTGGATCCGGCCGGGTCTCCTCTTTAATTTGGTGCCATGGGGGCTCGGATGGCTCCAGGAGAGCCCCCGGAATAGCGCCCCCCCCCCGCTTCGGCAGCAACTGCTAACTGTAAAAAAAACAAAAAATTAAAAATGACATTTACTTACCTGCAGTCGCGCTGCCTCCGTCCGGGTCTCCTCTTCACTGGGGGGGCCTCCGGCCCCAACATCACTCACCGGGTGTCATCCTGGCTCCCTGCTGCTCTTCATTCAGATGCGATCATGCTGGCCACAGGAGCAGAGGGGAAGGTGATCAGATCATCACCTGCCCCTCTGCTACTGCAGCCAGCATGATCGCATCTGTCATCACATCGAGGGACAAAGGAGCTGACGATCGGAGGTAAGTAAAGTAAAAAAAAGTTTTTATTTCTTAATAAAAGAAAGTTTTTTCTTATGTGTCAGTGTGTTTTTTTTTACTGTTAACCCCTTGTGAACTGGTAAGGGGTCCATGAGACCCCTTATACCAGTTCACAAGGCTGGGGGCTGGCAAGCCGCAGGTGACTTGCCATTAACCCCCAGCACCCCCTATTACCTGCCTCCCCAAGACGAGCCCGGGCCCACATAGGCTATGAGGGCTCGTAGGCTGCAGGGTGGGGGTGGGGCACAAAAGCTGGCCCCCCCACTCTGTGCCTACAAGCCCCCATAGCTGGTCCCGGGCTGGTAATGCTGGGTAAGGGGGACCCCATTTGATTTTTTGGGGGATTTAAGTAGGTAAATGGGAGGTAAGTATTAAAAAAAATTATAAAATTTTTTTCTCTGTGTGTGGTGTGCTTTTTTTTACACTTAACCCCTTGTGAACTGGTAAGGGGTCCAAGAGATCCCTATACCAGTTCACAAGGCTGGGGGGATGGCAAGTCACCTGCGACTAGCGGGTGACTTGCCATTAACCCCCGGCACCCCCATTACCTGCCTCCCCAAAGCCCGGGGGGGCAGAAGAGCCCGGTGCCCTGCTCCTACAAGCCCTGCATAGCTGGTCCTGGGCTGGTTACTTTGGGTAAGTGGGACCCCATGTCATTTTTTGGGGGATTTTCAAGGGTTTTTAACCCTTAAAAATCCCCCCAAAAATGGGGCCCCCACCTTGGGAGGGGGGACCCTATGTCATTTTTTTCTCAATGTAACCCTTTGTAGTGTGGATGGTAGTTGTATTTTATTTGTAAATGTTATAAAGTACTTGTTTCAGTTTGGGGGGGTCTCCTGGGCAGGAACGGGGGGCTACCGATAAATAATGGTACCGTTCTAATCGGTAGAAATATGGCTTTCACATGCAATATGATTTTCTTTAACAAAATAAAATTTTTATTTAAAATAAAGGAGACAATTTTCTAAAAACTTTTTATTTAGTTATTTTTTTTTAACTTAATAATAATATTGTAAAAAAACAGAATAAAATTTACAAACAAGACATTTCAAGTTATTGCCTAAACTCTGCTGCAAAAATATATATATATATACGTTTTCCTGAAAATTCCAGCAAAAATGACGCAAAACATGGCGCAAAATGGGGAAAAATGACCTGTCAACAGAGGGTGACAAAATCTCAAGTAGGCTGTCAATTAAAAAGGTTAAAAGTAGCTATGCATGTTGGGTATTGTTCTGCTCGGGGGACCTTGCGCTTTCAGACTTAGCTTGTTTTTTCTTGTTTGCATATTTATATTTTAGGAAAAGGTGTTTTTTATTCAGCTTTTTTATACATTTTTTAGGGAAACCCTGTGCAAACAAAGAATTCTTTGAGGGCTTAATTCCAGAAAGATGAGCCCACTGCAACAAGCTGGGTACTCTTAGAAAGCTTAACATGTGTACTTTCAGGGAATATATGGTTTATGGAGGGTATTTCAAATGTAAAGGGATGTTTTGGTTGAAAAATTGCAAGGTGCGCACTTTGTCTGCAGAGCTAAAGTTTTCAAGTAAAATTACCGTTACGCACATGCTTTACTTTGGGGTGTTTGGCAACTCTTCCCTTGACAGTAGCAATGCATGTTGGGTATCGTTCTGTTCGGGGGATGTTGCTTTTTCAGATTAAACTTGTTTTTTCTTGTTTGTATATAGTTTTTTTAGGAAAATGTGGCTTTGATTCTGCTTTTTTATCCTTTTTTTAGGGAAACTCTTTGCAACCAAAGAATACATTGAGGGATTACTTCCAGAAAACGATGGCCACATCAACAAGCCTGGTACACCTAGAAAGCTTGCAGAGAATATATAGTTTGTTGGGGGTATTTCAAATGGGTTGTTTTTCTGGAAAAAACTGCAAGGTGTGCATAGCGCATATCACAGTTGTATTTTTTCTGAAAATCCCCTAAAGCGCTGTTTCAGTTTGGGGGAGTCTCCTGGGCAGGAAAGGGTGTCTACCTATATATATGTAGTACTGCTGTAACCGGGAGAAATTGGGATTTCACACGCAATAAGATTTTATTGACAAACTTACATTTTTTATTACAAAAAAAATTACAAATTGTAAAAAATAGATTTTTTTTTCTTTGCACATATTTCACCCAAAAATATTGAGAATACACCTAAAAAATGACAAACAATACATTTCATGTTAAAGCCCAGACTATGCTGAAAAAAACAATATATAATTTTCCTGGGAAATCCCTGGAAATCACATTTGAACATGGGGAGCGCAAAATAGTGCAAAATGGTCTGGCAACAAAGTGTGACAAAAACTCCAGGTAGGCTGGCACTTAAAGGGTTAAAGAACAGTAGAAAAATTACACACAAAACATTTCATGTTAAAGCCTAAACTCTGCCGCAAAATATTTATATACTCGAGTATAAGCCGAGTTTTTCAGCCCACTTTTTGGGCTGAAAAAAGCCGCCTCGGCTTATACTCGAGTCAGTGGCCCAACAGACAATCAGCAGTGCAGGTGGAGATTTGGACACAGGGGGGCGTGGCCTGGCGCTCGAATGACGTAGAGGTGGTGGCAGTGCGGGAAGAGGCTCGGCGGCCGGGCAGAGAGAACGCGCAGGCAGGGAGCGGGAAGCTGCGCTTTCATCATCCCACCTCATCGGAAGCATCTACGTGCTGGGAGGAGTACCTGCGGGGAGAAGAGCGCACACTGGCTGGCGGGTTTGCCGATGACGAGGAAGGAGGCGGCGGCGCCTGCAGCGACCCACGGGGAGCCGATGGCAGACGTGGCTTGCACAGCCAAGATGGCGGCCGACATCGGGGGTGAGTGAACACCCCCCCCCCTCCCAGTATGCATGAGGCGGCGGTGAGCGGTCCCTCTGCCTCCAGCGGAGCGGCGGCCGATCCCAGCCCACAGCGCAGCAGAGCAGGGTACGGCGAAGGAGCTGCTCCCCTGCCCGTAATGAATGAAGAAGCAGGGCTGCAGAGACCGGTAAAGATGTCGGCCGTGGAGGGGGAGAAGATCATCCCCGCCTCCCTGCACAAGACACAGGAGCTGAGGTACGGTGGGTGGGGGGGCCCTAAAGTCTGCACAGGGAATGAGGCAGGAAGCCTGCAGACTGACTATGAAGTTGGGGGCAGCGGGGGTAGAACCCACATCCATTTCCCACCCTAGGCTTATACTCGAGTCAATAACTTTTCCAGTTTTTTTGTGGTAAAATTAGGTGCCTCGGCTTATATTCGGGTCGGCCTATACTCGAGTATATACGGTACATTTTTCCTGGAAATTCCTGCAAAAATGGCACAAAATGGTGAAAAATTACCTGTCAAAAGAGGGTGACAAAATCTCAAGTAGGCGGGCAGTTAAAAGTAGCTATGCATGTTGGATATTGTTCTGCTCGGGGGACCTTGCACTTTCAGATTTAGTATGTTTTTATTTGTTTGCATATTGATATTTTAGGAAACGTGTTTTTTATTCTGCTTTTTTATAAATTTTTTAGGGAAACCCTGTGCAACCTTAGAATTCTTCGAGGGATTACTTCCAGAAAGATGAGTCCACTACAACAAGCTGGGTACGCTTAGAAAGCTTAACGTGTACTTTCAGGCAATATACAGGTGCGCACTGTCTGCAGAGCTGAAATTTTCAAGGAAAATTACCGTTACGCACATGCTTTACTTTGGGGTGTTGGGGTGCAACTCTTCACTTGACAGGACCTATGCATGTTGGGTATTGTTCTGTTCGGGGGATGTTGCTTTTTCAGATTTAACTTGTTTTTTCTTGTTTGTATATAGTTTTTTAGGAAAATGTGGCTTTGATTCTGCTTTTTTATCCTTTTTTAAGGAAACTCTTTGCAACCAAAGAATACATCGAGGGATTACTTCCAGAAAACTGTGGCCACATCAACAAGCCTGGTATGCCTAGAAAGCTTGTTGTATTTTATCTGAAAATCCCCTAAAATGCTGTTTTAGTTTGCGGGAGTCTCCTGGGCAGGAAAGGGTGTCTAACAATACATATGTGGTTCCGCTGTAACCGGGAAAAATTGGGATTTCACACACAATAAGATTTATTTATTTTTTAATATTCTTTATTTACATTTGACATGGAGAAGGAAAGACAATAGAGGGTATTTGACAACACATACAATACAGACATGTCAGTACATCAGATTGCATATTACTATTTCTGACATATTGGGTATGCATAGAGGACCCTCTGTGCGCCTCACACTCTAGCCGAGGGTTGGTCGCCATGTCACATGTTTCATTGCTCTTGATCATCGGCTATCTGTAGTTTCTACATTATCTAGGCGCTGAAAAAACGGGGGCTCTTGCTGGCATTTGTATTCCGCTATCTAGTAACTCCGTCTATGCACCCATTCTTTCTTATGGATTTTTGGTGCAATCCGATCACTGGCATGTGTGGGGTGTCTAACGGGGGGAGGGGTAAGGGGTATTAAGAGAGGGTGGGGACACACGAAGGGTAAGTGGGGGGGAGGGGGGCCCTTTCCTGAGGGCTCTCTGTACCAAATCTCTGTGTCCTCATCTTTTCTCTATGGGCTCGAGCTCGCCTTGCTTTGGGTAGACATTGTGTCTCCCATGTGCCTACCTGTTCACCAGTTCCCGGAACTTGTTCGACTCCTGGAACATCATATGCGCACCTTGCAGTTTTTCCAGAAAAACAACCATTTACATTTAAAATACCCCCCACAAACTATATATTCTCTGGAAGTACACACCTCAAGCTTTCTAGGCGTACCAAGCTTGTTTATGTGGGCTTAGTTTTCTGGAAGGAATCCCTCAATGTATTCTTTGGTTGCACAAAGTTTCCCTAAAAAAGAATAAAAAGGAAGAATCAAGCCACATTTTCCTAAAAAAAACCTATATGCAAACAAGAAAAAACAAGTAAAATCTCAAAAAGCAACATGCCCCGAACAGAACGATACCCAACATGCATAGGTACTGTCAAAGGAAGAGTTGGCAAACACCCCAAAGTAAAGCATGCGTATAACAGTAATTTTACTTGAAAATTTCAGCTCTGCAGACAAAATGCGCACCTTGCAATTTTTCAACCAAACCAACCCTTTACATTTGGAATATACCCTATAAACCATATATTCCCTGAAAGTACAGATGTTAAGCTTTCTAAGAGTACCCAGCTTGTTGTAGTAGGCTCACCTTTCTGGAAGTAATCCCTCAAAGAATTCTTAGGTTGCACAGGGTTTCCCTAAAAAAAATGAATAAAAAAAATGAATAAATAACATGTTTTACTAAAATATAAATATGCAAACAAGAAAAAACAAGCTAAGTCTGAAAGAGCAAGGTCCCCCGAGCAGAACAATACCCAACATGCATAGGTACTATTAACCCTTTTAATTGCCAACCTACTTGAAGTTTTGTCACCCTCTGTTGACAGGTCATTTTTCCCCATTCTGCGCCATGTTTAACTGTGATTTTTGCCGCAATTTTCAGGAAAATTATAGATATATATTTTGCAGCAGAGTTTAGGCTTGAACATGAAATGTCTTGTTTGTAATTTTTCTACAGTTTTTTAAATATTTTTGTGTAAAAATAAATAAATAATTATTTTTTAGACAATTGTCTCCTTTATTTTAAATAAAACATTTACTTTATTAGAGAAAAACATATTGCATGTGAAAGCCCCATTTCTTCCGATTACAACGGTACCACATATGTATCGGTAGCCCCCCCATTCTTGCCCAGGAGACCGCCCCAAACTGAAAATAGCACTTTATAGCATTTACAAATAAAATACTACTACTATCCACACTATAAACATAAGGGGTTAATTTAAAAAAAATGACATAGGGTCCCCCCTCCCCAGCATTACCAGCCCGGGACCAGCTATGGGGGCTTGTAGGAACAGAGTGGAGGGGCCAGCATTTGTGGCCCCCCACCCTGCAGCCTACAAGCCCACATAGCTTATGTGGGCCCGGGCTCTTCTGCCCCCCCCCTGGGCTTTGGGGAGGCAGGTAATTGGGGGTGCAGGGGTTAACGGCAAGTCACCTGCTAGCAGCAGGTGACTTGCCAGCCCCCAGCCTTGTGAACTGGTATACGGGGTCTCATGGACCCCTTACCAGTTCACAAGGGGTTAAGTGTAAAAAAAAGACACTGACATAAGAAAAAATATTTTATTATTATTTTTTTTTTTACTTTTTAATACTTACCTCCCATCCATCCCTGTGCCCCACGCTGATCAATCTGGCTTCTGCTCTCCTGCTGCAGCTGGAAGCCTTTTATAGCTGCTAGGCGACAGAACATAAGGGGTTAATTTAAAAAAAAGATGACATAGGGCCCCCCCTCCCAGGGGGGGGGGGGGGGCATTTTTTGGGGAATTTTAAGGGTTAAAAACCCTTAAAAATCAAAAAAAAAAAAAAATGAAAAGGGGTCCCCCTTACCCATCATTACCAGCCCGGGACCAGCTATGGGGGCTTGTAGGCACAGAGTGGGGGGCCAGCTTTTGTGGCCCCCCCACCCTGCAGCCTACGAGCCCACATAGCCTGTGTGGGCCCGGGCTCTTCTGCCCCCCCCCGGGGGGAGGCAGGTAATTGGGGGTGCCGGGGGTTAATGGCAAGTCACCCGCTGCGGCAAGCGGGTGACTTGCCATCCCCCAGGCTTGTGAACTGGTATAAGGGGGTCTTATGGACCCCTTACCAATTCACAAGGGGTTAAATGTTAAATAAAAAGACACAGACACATAAGAAAAAAAAATTATCTTTATTTTTGTTTTTTTTTACTTTACTCACCTCCGATCCTGTGTCCCCCGGCGATCTGCGATGACAGTCTGCTCGGGTGTTTGGAAGAGAGAGCCTGGGGAGGGGGGGGGGGCGATCACAGCCCTCTCCTTCTCCCCATCTGCTCTCCTCCAGGCACCCAAGCAGACTGATTCGCTGTGTCGGGTGCCGGCATCAAGAGGGCTGCTGGTGACATCACAACGATGTCACCCGCCCCCAGGGGGCGGGGCAGCAGACCCGTTCCAGGAAGTGGGGGGAGGGCAATTTCTGCCCTCTCCTCGCCACGGAAGAGGCTGGGGGGGGCGATCGGATGCCCCCCCCAGTGAAGAGGACACCCGTCGGGAGACAGCGCGGCCTCAGGTAAGTAAATGTCATTTTTATTTATTTATTTTTTTACAGTTAGCAGCTGCTGCTGCCGAAGCGGGGGGGGGGCTATTCCGGGGGCTCTCCTGGAGCCATCCAACCCCCCCTGCTTATGGAGTACTGTAATATGGGCCTCTAGATCCCTTTCGGAGAATGTGCCCTGTGTTTCTGTGTTTACAATCGTGTTCCAGGCCTTGACCATACGTGCTCCCAGATCTGCCAGAAAGGGTGGGATGGAGAAGGGGTCGGTTAGGGGTGGAGGGATAGGGTGGGGTTCTAGTGTGAAACCGACAATAAGTTAACTGGTGCTGGTTAACTATATGCACCAGATGTTGCGCCTTTTGTAGCGAAGGGGCGGGTAAGTTTCCCCAACCTCTTCAGGCTAAAAATAGCCTCTCTCTCCCGTCTGGGAGGTTCAAAGGGCTTCCCAGAGGGGTGCACCAAATACTGGGGGAAGTGGAGGACTGGACAAACGTACGGTGCAAGGGAGATGCACCAAAGCTGCTAGTAACTGGAGGACCACAATACGACTCAATTGCTCCACAGTTGGTCTAAAACATATAACAATAACTTCAACATTAACTGACAACCAATAACCAGGCCATCTCCCGACGGCCAGCAGTAGGCTAGCCGGACGGTCGCACCCCCGCCCCCCGGGCCCACACCACTGTCGAGCGACCATGCCAGTGTGAGACGCTCGAGCCACGTCATCATGCGGGAACGGGGGAGAGGGGGCCCGGGCAGCCGAACCAGCCATGCAACACCCATATGGGAAACATCAACAAACTCTTCTATGTTCAATCTACAAACCGCTGGTCGCTCCCGGCCCAGGTCACCCCGGGCAACCCCCGACCCCCCACCCCCCCCGCCACCGGCCCAGCCCCATTTTGTGCCAAGGCCGCGCGGGCAGGGGAGGGGCCCAGGCCCGACCCCAGCACGCGGGCCACCCCAGTCCAACCATCAACTGACTGTAGAATGTTCAGACCTTACATACAGCGACCTCTTTCTCCTCTCTGGCCACCTCGGGGGCGCCCCCTGTCATTGTGGGAGTCGTCCTGCGTACACATCTAGCTCTGGCGACGTCCAGTCAGGGATGTCGACCGCGTCTGCTTCCAGAAAGTGAAATAAGTCTGGAAGTTGGCTCGGCGACTTCAGGACAAAGTTGCTCTCGTTTCTCTGCACTATCAGCTGGAATGGCTGTCCCCATCTATATGCCGCTCCACGTCGCTGTACCGTCTCCAGGAGAGGCTTCAGGAGTCTGCGCATGTGCAGGGTTCGCCTGGATAGATGAGGATGATCACCTGTGATCCCCGGAACGCGATGGGACCTTTTTCCCAGGCCCGTCGGATTAGGTCTTCTTTTATTTTAAAGAAGTGGACTCTGCAAATGATGTCTCTAGGTCTATCACCCTCCTGGGGACGGGCTCCTAGGGCTCTGTGGACCCGGTCCAGCCCAATATGGTTTGTGTCAGGCAGATCGAGAAGTGAGTTGAAGATGGACATCACGGTTTGCGCTAGTTCCTGACCGCCCACTGATTCCGGGACACCTCGGAGGCGGAGATTGTTCCTACGACTCCTGTTCTCTGCATCGTCGTGGGCCAGGTACAGGTCAGAGAACTGTCTCCTATTGGATTCCTGATGCTGCTCCAGTGCTGACACTCGCTCTTCCAGGGCCCTCTGCGAAGTTTCCACTCCGTCTACTCTCTGGGTGACCTCCGCTACTGACCCCTGCAGGGACGCAAGTTCTCTTTTTATTGTCCCCTCCATTCTAGAGACATAGCCATCAAAGTCATTTCGCGTAGGCAAGCCCCGCAGGGCTTCCTTAATATTGACCTTCACCGCTTCTGCTATAAACTGAGATAAATGGTCTAGGGAGATCGCTGGGCCTGGACTTCTTCCCCACTCGGGATCCTGGCCGCCATGCCCCGCCTGCCATCCACTGTGCCACGAGGTCAGGCATCTATCCTCAAGCATCTCCGCGCCCGACAGCTGTTTACCCTGGGGGGGGGGGGGCACACTTCCTTGTCCTCTTCCAGTCTTGCATTCTGTTGGGCGATGTTATTCCCCGCCCGCCACTCTTGTTCCTTTTCGTGTTCCCCCAGGGCTGTATAAATCAATACTGGGCTATGGGGAAGCTCCACTATCCAACTCGGGCCCGGGCTCATCGGGGGTGAAGGGGAGCCCGAGAATACGCTGCCGCCCGGGGAGTCTGTCAATCTCTCCAGCGGGGAGTCATCTCTATTTTTTTGGGGGGGGGGGGGGTCAGGCGGGCAGGCGGAGCCCCTTCTGCCCTCTAGGGAGTCCAGGCTATAGGGGGCCATTTCAGGTGCGGCCCGCTGCTGTGATCTTGCTGCTGGGGATGTCGGGCTTAATTTTGCAGCTCTCCTGCCCTTCCCCCCACCAGGCACAACCTCTCCGCCTGTCTGGTTATGTGGGGGGGCTCTTCTGTGGGTGCCCTTGGTTCTTTCCCGGGGCCCAGGGGTGGTTTACTGACCTGGGTGTCGCCGGGTGTTCCTCCCCACCAGTCCGACTCCCTGTGCACCTGTGCTGTGATGGTGCGTTTGTGCTCCTCTGCCAGCTGCTTCCTGGCCGCCTGTCTCAGCTCTTCCTGCTCTTCAGCCCGGGCTCTCACCTCTACCCCAGGCCTCCGCAGCGCTGCGCTCATTAGTGGCCGCTCTTTGGCCCTCCCCCCGCTCCTCGGCCGCGACCGCCGCCATCTTGGATTTTGCGGCTTGGCTTTTCTTCTCCCCTCTCGCAGGGAAATATGTGGGTATGGCACGCTCTCTGCCCCTCCGAGCTGCTCCGTGATGCCTCCCCTGCCTTCTCTAATCGCACTGTGGGTCCCGATCTTCTGGTTATAGCGCGCAGAACTCCCTCACTGTGAAACATAGAAGGTTGACGGCAGAAGGAGACCATACGGTCCATCTAGTCTGCCCTTATGTGTATACTGTATGTACTCTTTATCTTAGGATAGATTACCTCTGCTGGAAGTTTGTTCCAAGCATCTATTACTCTTTCTGTAAAATAATATTTTCTAACGTTGCTCCTGATCTTCCCCCCGACTAGCTTCAGGTTGTGCCCCCTTGTTCTATGCCTCACGCTTCCATGGCAAGCCATGCCCCCCACAATAAGATTTTTTTAACGAACTTACATTTTGTATAACAAAAAAAACTCTACAAATTGTAAAAAATAGACTTTTTAAAGTTTTTTTTGCACATATTTAACCTATAAATATTGAGAATACACCTAAACAATGACAGACAAGACATTTCGCGTTAAAGCCCAGACTCTGCTGAAAAAAACAATATATATTTTTTTCTGGAATCTCTGGAAATCCCTTAAAAAATCACATTTGAACATGCGTAGCGCAAAATAGTGCAAAATGGTCTGGCAACAAAGGGTGACAAAAACTCCAGGTAGGCTGGCACTTAAAGGGTTAACACTAGTGCCCCAAAGTGTCACAGCGCCGTGCACTCTGGTTGAAGCAGCGCCAGATTAAACCTGGCACAATGGACAGAACTGGATTGAAGTGTTTTATGCTTATACCTCATATTGCACGCATTTAATTGTGCAGAACTTGCATTGTGATTTGTGAATAATGGAAACACATGACCTAGATGTCGCCAAATGACTTTTTAATTATAAAAATAATTTTTCATGACTTCTATTTTTTACAAATGTGTGATTTGGAGAACAACTACTAAAATGCAGCCTAAACCCACTGCAGAGTCTGCCCCCTTTGTCCCCAGCAGTGATTCCTTAAAATTTTCCCCCTTTGTCCACAACAGTGATTTCCTGAAAAATACAGCGCTAATCTTTTCAATTAGGAAAAAAAAATCCTAATTACGCCGTGCAGTGCCGAGAAAACGGTGGTACAAAGTGGTGCTCACTGGCACTGGGATAGTCAGCAGTTGGGGCCAGCAGACGCTGACCCAGGCCCGGCAATACCTAGTACAACAATCAAAGCAAATTAGTCAGAGCTGCTCGAGATTGCAAGATTTGTGTCTGCAAGATCACGGTAGCAAAAAGCTGACAAGAGCTGCCATGTTTACTCGAGTAAGCTTGTTAAAACTTGTTAAAAGTAATTTCTCGGAGGGGGCAGAGCTTGCCATGATCTGGTGAGAATGCATGCTTTGTCTGCTCCTGGCCATTGGACACTGAAGGCAAGCCAGTCCTGCAGAGTGAAGCAGCTGGTGGAGAGGGAGAGCAGCGCGTGGCGGGCGAGCAAGCACACGGGTTGGGAAAAAGGTTGGCGTCGCCATTTTGGCCCTATCACTCACTCTCAGAGCAGAAGAAAAGTCGTGGAGAGAAGCCCCTGAAGTTGGCTACTGCCTGAGGAGGATCAGACTCCCTGCCTTACCTCCTAGATGCTGGTCAGGAGGGCAGCGCTCCAAGACTTGCTTTACTGGCCGGGGTGACATTGCGTGGAGCCGGCAGTCAGAAGACGCAGAGGGAGCAGCGGAATGTGCGCACGAGGAAGCAGCGGTCAGCGGGGCCCCTCCTGTGCCTGCAGCTCTTGAGGCAGTAATCACTGCCTGTTGCAAGGTGAGCGAGTCTGAAGGGTAGGGGGAACGGAGACGGCTCACAGCACGCCGGGTAGGGGGTGGAGAGGGCGCAGCAAGCATCAGCAGGTGCGGGAGCTGGGGTGCAAGAGAGGACTCCACTGAGCATATCCCAAGTGCAAAGTAGATAGAACAACACAGTGAGCGTGGGGAGTAAGCCTGTCCTGCATCTCTGCACACTCTAAGACACTACAAGGGAGCTCTTCTGGGATCTGCGTGCAAGTCTCTATCGAGCACAGTGGAACCCCTCCCCCCCCCGAGTACTGGCCCCCAATCCTTGGTTTTGGCACACGATGCGTTGGGATCCCACACTTGCAATATGGGAGGTGGAAATAAGGCTAAAGATGGCAAGGGTCATGCTAGGAGTTCGGCAGCAACCTTGCAAGGGGATTTGAGCCGTTTTATCACTAGACCTCCAGATCCCAATCCAGATGTGGCAAAAGGGTCACTGCCAAGAAGGGGGGGTGGAGTGGTGATCCTGATTTGGGGCCTCAAATAGTTCATCCTCTGACAGCACTCGAAATATGGTCTCATCTAAGATCAATGCCCACTAAGGATGACATAGCTGCAGTCTCGCGCTCCATCGGTGAGAAAGTTGGGTTGCTGAGAGGAGACCTGAAACAGATGGACACTGGAATGGCCACTATGGAACAAAAGCAAGTAGAGGATCAGAAGGTAATTTAACATCTTAAAGAGAGATTGCAATTGCAAGAAGCGGCGATGGCCGCTTTAACCCTTCATCTGAATGATTTAGAGAACCGCAATCTGCAAAATAATTTACACATCAGAGGGCTCCCAGAGGCGAAACGAGTGGAAGGCCTTATACCAACGCTACAAGGCATTTTTGCTTCTCTGCTAGGGGAAGCTGTGGTGGGCGAAGCCAAAATCGAGGTTGATCGCGCACAAAGAGCAATCGCACCCCTCCTCGACAGAATGACTCACCGAGGGATGTAATATGCAGGGTCCATTTTTATCAGGAGAAAGAAGCTATTATGTCGGCAGCCAGGAAGAAGGGCACCCTCGATTTTTGACGGAGCAGAGTTGCATTTTTACACGGATCTCTCAAGATCTACATTGGCGGGGAGAAGAATCTTGCGTCCTCTGTTGGAAGAGCTGAAGCGAAATAACATTCTGTACCGGTGGAGATACCCTTTCTTATTGGTGGCCTCCAAGGGTGGCAAATCGTTTACGCTGGGGAGACATGAGGACAGGCACAGGCCCCTGATCTTATTCCCTTGCAGTCCAGGAAAAGGGGTCCGCCACCGGCATCGGATACATAGCCGGGGTCCGCTAACGGTGGATCTTGGACAGTTGCATGAGAAAACTCATCTCCTCTGGACTATGGCTGGAGGCCCAGTGTGAAGGACTGTGGCAGCTCATATGTTTCATAAGTTTATAGCTGACTGGTGGGATGTTTAGATGTGTGCAATTTTACAATGATTGCTAAACCAGGCTTATACATTTTCCTTGTTTTCTTATGCGGTAATGTCTTCGGAGGGGGGGGTGCTGGGGGTAGACCGGCAGTCTGGGGGGGGCGGCCTTCCTGCCCAGACTGGGCGGCGGCTGCCTTTCTGGAGGTGGGTGGAGTATCTCTTCACGGTCTGGCTCCTATTGTGTGCCTCCACCTCTGACACATTGGGTAAAAGTTTAAATGTATTACCGAAAGCAATTCATGGTTAATTTTTTGCTGGGTTGGTCGTTCTGGCTGGTCATTTCTTTCTTCTGGTTTGTGGTTAGTGGCGGCAGTAAGCAGACGACCGCCTTACTTCTAGTCCGCGTACCACGGGTAACACTGGGCGGCTTTCCTCTCGGTCCCCACTACGAGACGAGACGGGTGCCTGGATATCTCCGTCCATTGTGTGGAGGGTCTGGAGCCCTGGCTTTGTGGCCCCGGTGTTGGATTTCGGTCTTGGACATTGTTTCCATCTGGTTTTATCTTTGAATTTTGAAACCACCTCTGGGTCTGGTGTCATGGTTGGGAAGGGCGGTTAACGTAAGTAGTTAAAATTTTCTTGTACCCCTTTTCTGTTTCCCTATACCCATTCTGCCCCTTCCTTCCCCTTCTCTCCCACTAAACTTGATATTCCTTATTCTCCAGGGGGTGGTGGGTTCCCGGGACCCCCCTTCTTCTCGCAAGGCAACGATGGGAACTCAGCCCTTTCTGGACTCTGGATGCACTTTTAGATTCCTCCATGGGGAAGTCAGCAATGGCATATGCTGCTCTGAGGAGAAGTAAGAAGTTGCTCCAAAAAGCACAGCTGTGTGATCCATGGCGGCTCCATCACCTCACCACGAGGGACTACTCTTTCTACTCCCCAGTGCACATGTGCTATTCCACAATTGATTATATCCTGGTCTCTAACGGCTTGCTACCCCACGCAAGTGACACGTAAATTGAGCCTATCACTATATCGGACCATGCTCCTGTTACTGTCATGTTGTTGGGGTGAGACGGGACAGAGAGTGGACGTGGAGGTTAAACGAGTCCCTGCTCCAAAACTAAATGGTTGTGCAGGACATACAAAAAAACATTCAGAAACATTTCAAACTTAATAAAGCTGAAGACACCTCAGCCTTCAATAACTGGCAGGCCCACAAAGCGGACCTCAGTGGGATTATCATTAGACATGCCACTGAGATCAAAAAAGACTGTGAGCTTAGAAGTATTATAACACCTGGAAGTAGTATTGGCTTTGGAGAATGCGCATAAGGCATTCCTAGCCAAGGAGACTTTTTAAGAACTCACAAAAGCTAGGACTGCACTGAATTCCCTCCTGGCAAAAGAGACACTTCCACACTGCAGACATAGCCGACACCTTTCGCTCCTACTATCAGAAACTCTACAACATACACCGGGATATCCCAGAGTTGAGGGGGAGCAGCTGGATAAGATCAGGCAGTATACAAAGGAGTCAGGTATGCCCACAATGGAGGGAAAGAAGAGGGAGGCGTTGGAGGCGGCGATATTCCCTGATGAACTGGCTAACACTATAAAGAAAAACTTGGTGGGGATGTCACCAGGGCCTGATGGATTTTCCATAGGGTACTATAAAAAGTTCTCCTTGCTTTTCACCCTTATATTCTCCCCGGGCCTTTAACTCCCTAATAGCAGAGACAAACCCCTCCTCCATACCAGGTGAGGTACTGGCAGCTTTTGTTACAATTATCCACAACTCAGGAAAGGGCCCGCTCGCCTGTGGGAGTTATAGGCCATTTCCTAGTTGAATGTAGATTTCTATTTGCCAAGATTCCTGCAGATAGGCTGTTAGGTTCTCTCTCAGGGTTGGTGGACAGTGATCAGTCAGGCTTTATCCCAGCCCGTGAAGCAATCTGATTCATAAAACGAAGCAGATGGGAAGGTCAGCGGTCCTCCTGTTGCCAAGAAAGCCTTTGACCAGGAGAACTGGTTGTTTATCAAAGTAGTGCTAGAGCATAAAGGCTTAGGCCCCATCGCATTAAAATGTGTAATGTCCCTGTATGCTATTAAAGTGAATGGCTCACTCTCTGGGCAGGTCCTTATTAGAAACGGCATTAGACAGGGTTGCCCACTTTCCCCTCTGGTATTTGCCTTGACAATGGAACCTTTCCTGTGCAGAGTGAGGACACAAACTGATATCCAGGGAATCGAGGTGGGATCCACTTCTTCCTCTTCTTTATATCAAACCCAGCATAAGGTATCCCGGTGCTTATCAAAGAATCTGAATGATATGGCAAGCTCTCTTTCCTCAAGATATATTATGAAAAATCAGAGGCCAAAGGGGTCAATCCCCCAAAGGCTTTGGAGGACACGTTAAAAGCTTCTTTACCCTTTCCCCAACTTACCTAGGCACTAATCTTGCAGGCACGGTGGGTAATGTTTACTCTCTTAATTTTATCCCCTTGCTTAATAGAGTCAAGATGGACTTGGTGAACTGGGATCTCCCTACTACTACCTCTCATCGCTCGGAAGAATCATTATTATCAAGATGATCTTGAAACTGCTTTATTTATTTCAAACATTGCCAATACAAATACCCAGTGCTTACTTTAAACCGGACCTTCACCATGATTTATTGAAAAGCCCAAACCCTTAAAAAACTATTCCTCAGCATCAAAAATGAATATATTTTAAGTTTTTAGTCATGTATTGTTCTTTCCCCCACTGGGCTGCAACTCTGTTCAGGACTTTAGGATACGGGCGCCGCCATCTTGACTCAGAAGCATCACACTTACTGAGAGGAGAGTGGTATAAAGTACAGGGGGGCGGGTTATAGCTGTGCTTTGCTCAGACAGAGCACAGCTGGGGTCAGGAAAAGGTCAGCAATCCCAGAATGCAGAGCAGCACAGTCAGAAGGCACTTCCTGTTTGCAGGCTGCCTGATGTTCCATGAACCGCCATCTTGGATCTGTATGTACAGGGTGTGGGAAACATATAAGAGAGACTCTTATTCAGAGTGAAGGACCGCTTTAAGTCTTTGAACTCCCTTTTCACCAAATTTATCTGGCAAGGGCGTAAACCTAGACTGAAACTGCAAGTTATCCTCCGGCCAAAACAACTGGGGGGGTCTGGTGTGACCAGACATGCTGCAATACTGGAGAGCGGCGCATCTGCAGCATTTAGTGGACTGGCATCATCAGCACAAGGAAAAGACGTGGGTTGGTTTGGGGCACACATTCCTTGGCACCCCATTGAGGGAGTTGGTCTGTGCTGTGAGATCAGCCAGAGAGCCAAGGCGCTGTGCCCGATCATCCGTTGATCTCTCCGACACTGGGAATATTTGATAAGCTTAGGGACGGGCTGGGTCTTTCCCCCTGGCTGACTCCTCTCATTCCCCTTGTACACAACCCTTACTTACTCACGGATATACACCCTCCTCTATGGAAGACCTTTATGGAGAAGGGTGTACCCAGAGGAAGGGGTATTTTCCTGTCCTCGGGCTGGGCGTGGCTGGAGGCTTACGGAGTAAATAGGAAACACAGCTTGTGGACCCGTGGCTGCTGCTGACCTTTAAACACTTTATACCGAGGATAGGGCCTAAAAATGCAATGCTCTAGGGAACTTACCCCTTTTGAACGGCTGTTTTCCTCATCGGCCCCCCCAAAACGTTGTCACAAATCTATGCGTTATTGTTGACACAGGGGGAGCAGGGGTTGCTATGGTACTGCAGGAAGTGGGAGAGGGGCTATAACTGCCGAACAATGGGAATATATTTTTTTTATTTTAACGTATAAGGCCTCCATGTCCTTGAAATTGCAGGAGCTGAATTACAAGCTCCTATTGCGTTGGTATTACACCCCTGCTAGATTGCATTTTATCACATCGCACTCCCCAGCCTGTTGGAGGTGCCAGGATAGGCTGTGTTGTATGGCTCCGGACAGCCCCGTGGGTGCTTCGGATGCTTGATAATTGTTGTAGGGGGCATTGCGCACTGGGTAATCCTGGTGAGCGCCCTAGGCCATCAAAAAGGTCACCCCCCCGGACGGGAGGATTATCCGTCTCTGGACCAGGGGAGAGGATGAGAGGATGGCGGCGTCCGAGTCACCCCGTGGGAGTTATGGGCTGTGAGGATGCATATATATATACTTCAATATCTTATGATGTATCCTTGTCACAAATTGGCTCTACTTCATGTGTATTTCTGTGATTGTTAATTTCCACCTTGCTAGGCATACTGTTTTGTAATGCTACAACTCTTTGACAAATAAAGAATATTACAAAAAAATTCAGTGAAAAAAAATATGAGATGGCATGATTTTTAACAATTCAAATGACATGTGGCATTAACCCTTTAAATGCCAGCCACGTAAAATTTACGTGGTTGCTTCTCCTCCACTTAAGTGCCAGCCACGTAAAATTCACGTGCCTGGCATTTACCCCTGCTAGCGGGCAAAAAAAAAAAATATTTCAAATGTAAAGGCTTGTTTTGGTTGAAAAATCGCAAGGTGCGGACTTTGTCTGCAGAGCTGAAATTTTCAAGTAAAATTACCGTTACGCACATGCTTTACTTTGGGGTGTTTGGCAACTCTTCCCTTGACAGTAGCAAAGCATGTTGGGTATCGTTCTGTTCGGGGGATGTTGCTTTTTCAGATTAAACTTGTTTTTTCTTGTTTGTAAATAGCTTTTTTTAAGGAAAATGTGGCTTTGATTCTGCTTTTTTATCCTTTTTTTAGGGAAACTCTTTGCAACCAAAGAATACATTGAGAGATTACTTCCAGAAAACTATGGCCACATCAACAAGCCTGGTACACCTAGAAAGCTTGGAGGTGTATACTTCCAGAGAAGATATAGTTTGTTGGGGGTATTTCAAATGTAAAGGGTTGTTTTTCTGGAAAAAACTGCAAGGTGCGCATAGCGCATATCACAGTTGTATTTTTTCTGAAAATCCCCTAAAGCGCTGTTTCAGTTTGGGGGAGTCTCCTGGGCAGGAAAGGGTGTCTACCTATATATATGTAGTACTGCTGTAACCGGGAGAAATTAGGATTTCACACGCAATAAGATTTTATTGACAAACTTACATTTTTTATTACAAAAAAAAATTTGCACATATTTCACCCAAAAATATTGAGAATACACCTAAAAAATGACAAACAAGACATTTCATGTTAAAGCCCAGACTCTGCTGAAAAAAACATATAATTTTCCTGGGAAATCCCTGGAAATCCCTTCAAAAATCACATTTGAACATGTGTAGCGCAAAATAGTGCAAAATGGTCTGGCAACAAAGGGTGACAAAAACTCCAGGTAGGCTAGCACTTAAAGGGTTAATAGTTTTGGTAGTTTTTGTTAAACACACTCTAACGAAAAAAAATGTTGCCAGACGAAACCCCTTCTATGCCCTTCCTTACTGTGACATCATTAGTGACGTGGTGGAGATTCCAGGGAGGCCCCACATCCTAGTATAAAAGGCGGCTTCTCTGTTTCTCAACATTTGCGGTGAGCTGGTAAGGGGTCCAGGGGTAGGGAGCCAGCATGGCACCTGCCAGACTTGGCCGACATGCTGTGACACGCCATATTACCCACATGCCCATTTGGGGCATCATGAGTGCGGAAGAGCCCTGTGCCAATACCAGAGAGCAAAAGGGCTTGTAACTGGCAGTCTGGTGTGGTCTGGTGTGGCCTCTGAGCCCTGGGTTACATGCTGTTATGCCTGATGCCCCTAGAGCGACATTCCTTTTATCAATAAAAACAAGTACAACTCACTGACAGTGATTTATTTTGATTATGCAAGTTGTACAATAACGGATGGAAGCAAGAATTCTCAACATAAGTTCTTGCTTCTTCGGCAGCTACAAATTAATCTCAGAAGAGGCTTTGATGAGTTGCTGAAAAAAGTCGCTGGTGAGTTGCATTAAGAGCCCTGGCAAGATTTTTTGGCACTGGCTCTGAATCAACCATGTTGTCTCTAATAGAAGCATAGCAGATTGAAATGTGTTGCTGTAATTTTTTTTAGCAATCATTTTTCAATTTCTGTGACTTGTAGGTCAACTACCTCACTACCAATTTGTGTCTGCAATGAATGTTTCAGATTTAGATAGTGGAAGAACCATTCCCCTGGGATATTGTACTCTGCACACATCTAGGATGATTTGAGCCCCACCCAGGAAAAGTTGGTGAATTCTCATTGTCACTAAATTCTGCTAGATTTGCAATTCTGCCATATAGGATTGTTATATGACTTTGGTAGTTTTTTTTTTATTAAAGTGGACCTTCACATTAACTCTGAATAAAAGTCTATTTTATATGTTTCCCACACCCTGTACATACAGATTACTCACATTAAAATCATCCTACCTGCATCTACTGCATGTTATGAGCCTTTAAACATCCAAGATGGCAGCTCATGGAACATCAGGCAGCCTGCTAACAGGAAGTGCCTTCTGACTGTGCTGCTCTGCATTCTGGGACTGCTCACCTTTTCCTGACCCCAGCTCTGCTCTGTCTGTGCAAAGCACAGCTATACCCCTCCCCCTGTACTTTATCCCGCTCTCCTTTCCTCAGTAAGTGTGATGCTTCTGAGTCAAGATGGCGGCGTCCGTATCCTAAAGTCCTTAACAGAGTTTCAGCCCAGTGGGAGAAATAATAATAAGTAAGTGACTAAAAACGTAAAATATATTAATTTTAGATGCTGGGGAATCTTTCTTTAAGGGTGAAGGTCCGGTTTAAGGATTTTGTGAAATTTTGCTAAAGGAGCTTTGGATCAGACTTGTTTGCTCCTCTGATACCATTTTCCCCTATACACCACACAGCAGAATGTCTCATAGGAGGAAGCTATAGCCTCCTCCAAGGCAGTGCATGAGTCATTGTTTTATGGCACCAACCACATATGTATAAATGTTAGTTGCGCTGCCAAATAGTAGGCATAAAGATCTAGTAATGCTAGGCCTCTAGCCTCTAACTAGCAGAAACAGAGCGCCCAGTGTCAATGTGTGTGTTTTATCGTCCGGACCCTGGAGCAGACTGGTGATCATTTAAACCGAACCTTCAGCATAATATAATAAAAAGCCCATACCCTTAAAAATATTCACCTGCATCTAAAATAAACATATTTTAAGTTTTTAATCAAATTATTCTTTCCCCCGCTGGGCTGCAACTCTGTTCATGACTCCAGGATATGGCCACCGACATCTTGCCTCAGAAGCTATTCCAGCATGAGGGGGGGGGGGGGTGGGTTATAGCTGTGCTCTGCACAGACAAAGCAGTACTGGGGTCAGAAGAAGGACAGCAATCCCAGTGCAAAGTGACAAAGTTTAAAGACACTTCCTTTCTGCAGGCAGCCTGAGACTCCATGGGCCACCCTCTTGGATGTTTAAAGGCTCAGAAAACGCACTTTGTGCAGGTAGGGTGATTTTTAATGTAGACAATCTCTATGTACAGGGAGGAGGGAACATACAAGATAGGCTCTTATTCAGGGTGAAAGTCCGGTTTAAATACCCCTGGGGGGGCCTGCGACTTGAAGTCTTGGACCTAGATATTTGACAGGCATCCACAGGAATGTCAATTGCCCATGCAGGGCATGATTCACCAAAGCCTGTGAGGTAAAAAATTGAATACAACAAAAGCAACAGAGAAAAGGCAGCTCCCCTGACAAGGTATATACACTGATTAACAGAATAACTTATATGAATCTACAACCAGACTATTGGCACTGTTAGGCTACTCTCCTGGGATTACATACAATTTCATACAGTTATAACTAAAATAGACTGGATCACAATTATTTAGAAGCTACTCTCTTTATTACAGAACAATCAAACCTAATTTGAAAAAAACAAAGCGTCTGTGGCTGGAGTTCCTAGTTCATATTATATCCACAGTGGTTTGGACTGAGGATCATTAATTTATTGGGCTACCTGGGAAAGTCTGAAACTCATCTTCCTCTTCTTCTCCCTTCTATCTTATCCTTCTCTCCATCTCTTTTCTTTATTTTTCTATTCTTCTTTCCCTCTCCTTCCCTTTCATTCTCCTCACTGTCTTTCCTCTCTTCTGTTTGTAGTTATTTGTTTGTTTTTTTTGTAATAAAAAATGTAAGTTTGTCAATGAAATCTTATTGCGTGTGAAATCCCAATTTCTCCCGGTTACAGCGGTACCACATATGTATAGGTAGACACCCTTTCCTGCGCAGGAGACTCCCCCAAACTGAAACAGCGCTTTAGGGGATTTTCAGATAAAATACAACTGTGCTACGCAATATGCGCACCTTGCAGTTTTTCCAGAAAAACAACCCTTTACATTTGAAATACCCCCAACAAACTATATATTCTCTGGAAGTACACACCTCAGGCTTTCTAGGCGTACCAGGCTTGTTGATGTGGCCATAGTTTTCTGGAAGTAATCCCTCAATGGATTCTTTGGTTGCAAAGAGTTTCCCTAAAAAAAGGATAAAAAAGCAGAATCAAAGCCACATTTTCCTAAAAAAACTATATACAAACAAGAAAAAACAAGTTTAATCTGAAAACGCAACATCCCCCGAACAGAGCAATACCCAACATGCATAGCTACTGTCAAGGGAAGAGTTTCCAAACCCCCCAAAGTAAAGCATGTGCGTAACGGTAATTTTACTTGAAAATTTCAGCTCTGCAGACAAAGTGCGCACCTTGCGATTTTTCAACCAAAACAACCCTTGACATTTGGAATATCCCCCATAAACCATATATTCTCTGAAAGTACACACGTTAAGCTTTCTAAGGGTACCCAGCTTGTTGTAGTGGGCTCATCTTTCTGGAAGTAATCCCTCAAAGAATTCTTTGTTTGCGCAGGGTTTCCCTAAAAAATTTATAAAAAAGCTGAATAAAAAACACCTTTTCCTAAAATATAAATATGCAAACCAGAAAAAACAAGCTAAGTCTGAAAGCGCAAGGTCCCCCGAACAGAACAATACCCAACATGCATAGGTACTATTAACCATTTAATTGCCAGCCTACTTGAGATTTTGTCACCCTTTGTTGACAGGCCATTTTTCCCCATTTTGCGTCATGTTTTGCGCCATGTTTTGCGCCATTTTTGCTGGAACTTTCAGGAAAATTATATATATATTTTTTTGCAGCAGAGTTTAGGCTTTAACATGAAATGTCTTGTTTGTAATTTTTTTTTTTTTTACAATATTATTAAGTAAAAATAATAAATAAATAAATAAAAAAATTTTTTAGAAAATTGACTCCTTTATTTTAAATAAAAAATGTATTTTATTAAGGAAAATCATATTGCATGTGAAAGCCCCATTTCTACCGATTAGAACGGTACCACATATTTATTGGTAGCCCCCTGTTCCTGCCCAGGAGACCCCCCCTAACTGAAACAAGTATTTTATAACATTCACAAAAAAAATACAACTACCATCGACACTACAAAGGGTTAAATCCCAGGGGAGGGAGACCCCATTTTTTTTTTTTTTTATGGGTTAAAAACCCTTAAAAATCAAAAAAAAAAATTGACGTGGGGTCCCCCTTACCCAAAGTAACCAGCCCGGGACCAGCTATGGGGGCTTGTAGGCACAGAGTGGGGGGGCCAGCTTTTGTGGCCCCCCCACCCTGCAGCCTACGAGCCCACATAGCCCATGTGGGCCCGGGCTCTTCTGCCCCCCCCTGGCCTTTGGGGAGGCAGGTAATGGGGGTGCCGGGGGTTAATGGCAAGCCACCCGCTAGCGCAGGTGGCTTGCCATCCCCCCAGCCTTGTGAACTGGTATAGGGGTCATGGACCCCTTACCAGTTCACAAGGGGTTAAAAGTAAATAATCACACAGACACAAGCAGAGAAAAAAATCTTTACTTTTCTTTTTTTACACTGTACTCACCTCCGATCCGACGTCCCTCGCCGCTGTCTGTCCCGCGCCGCTGTCACTGACAGGTGCCAGATGCCTCCTCGGCTGACATCCGCCCTGCTCCGATCACCACCGGCATCTGACAGATGCCGGAGCTCGGAGGGGGTATAGGAGGAGCGGGATGACGTCATCCCGCTCCTCCCACAATGGGCGGAGCTAAGCGGCGGCGGCCATCGCCGCCATTACAAGAGGTGAGGACCCGGAAGAGGGTCCTCACCTGAAGACTGCACAGCCCAGGGGGGGGATCGGACCCCCCCCGGTGAAGAGGAGACCCGGACAGAAGGCTCGGGCGCGGAGGTGAGTAAATGACAGTTTGTTTTGTTTTTTTTTTACAGCGCCGATGTCAGCGCTGGAAACGGGGGGGGGGCGGCTGGTTTCGGGCCCCCCCCCTGAAGACGGAGGACGACGGGGGGCGATCGGATGCCCCCCGCAGGAAGAGGGGACCCCAAGCTTCACGGGGATACCGGAGGTAAGTGTTTTTTTTTTTCTATTTTTTAACTGTTTGGGGGAAATGCCAGGCACGTCGTTTCTACGTGCTTGGCACTTAACGGTAGGAGAAGCAACCACATAGAAACTACGTGCTTGGCATTTAAAGGGTTAATACATTCGAGACCAAGCACGGAACTGGGGCATTCCGCTCTGTACATCCAAGATGGCAGTGCCCGGCACTGGAATTGCTGGGTGAGCAACGCAGGATCCAGCAAGGAGTTGTAGTCACGCCTCTGATATTCTGAACTAAATAACAGATGTACAGTTACCTGGCATCATTGTGATCCTTACAGGATAAGGACAAAGCAGGAATCAAGATACTGGGTTGGAGTGTAAAATGTATAGACTGAGTTGGTGGATGGTAATGAGGTGGACATTAACCCATAGTATGATGCCATGGAAGTGCCAGGAAAAGTTGTTTACTAGAAGTCAACCTAGATGCATTCAGATGTGAAACTCCACAATGGTGAATAAGCTACAAAAGGTGAAATATGAAGATTTTACCTGCTGCATGAAAATCTGTAAGTCATTTAGAGTATGATATGGAAGATCCGACAATTTCAGATTGGCCGTCTCATCAATGATTTGCTTTATTTCATCTGTTGTGAAATTGCTTGTGCTCTCATATTTCACTAACTTTTACACAAAAATAGAAAATGTGTTAACTTTTGGTAGGCATTAGGCATAGCTGCAGTATAATTCTTCCTACACTACTAAAACGATAATACCAAACCATTATATTTACAAGCAATTATTTTTAATATTTAAATACCCCATAATGATAGGAATCTGGCATTATTATTGGTTATTAACGCTTAATACTCCGATTGGCTCACCGATACTAGTGAAGTACCACATCAAGAGAGGCATAGGTGCCCACTATCAGAATATCATTTTGCCCCTCTGTAAGTCACAGGTCAGTTTTGGGCACAAGGGCATAGGAGACAACTAAATTAATACATTGAATGCAGGAAATAGAGTACCGTGGGAGATTGTCAACATTAGGTTAATTTAGTTTGAAATACAAAAGCCTAAGGGTGACCTAATAACTATGTAAAAATATATCCAATGTCTATAAAAATATTCATAAGTATAACACTGGGGCATCTGCTATAGTTAGAGGAAAGACGCTTCATGCCCCGGCATAGGAGGGGATTTGTTTATGTAAGAACAGTGAGACTATGGAACTCTCTGCCAGAGAGAAATACTAAATGAGTTTAAAGTGGCATGGATTCCTTCCTTGCATGTAATAAGATTATCAGCTAAGGTTACTAGATCACAAATAAGCAGGCTGAACTACTGACTAAAGAATTTTTTCAGCCTTACATTGCAAATTATGTAACATCATCAGTTGTTTAAACTACTTCTGTGCTTGTACCTGGCTTATCCTTTGTAATTGGAAAGATATCTGTTTATGGCCCAGCTTGGCCTCTGACTTTGCTTGCATGGCTTTACCACCTCCAAACTTTAACTACACTTTAGCATGTTAGTACTTACCCACTGCCATGCTACAGTTCCCTACCTGTCAACTGTCTTTATGGTCCTGGCAAAACCACCTGGGGCTTCCCTGCAGTACAGTCTCTTGGGGGGGGGGGGGGGGAGAGTACATTAACTAGAGTGTAAGGTGGACAACAAACAAGCCCTGCCACAAAGAGCTACAACAGACAAAACACCTAGGGGCAAGAAACCCCCCCAAAAAACCTTTCTGAAACTGACCTAAGTCCCATTTATAGGGGGGGAGAGAAAAAGTTTTGCAAAATAATCTTTAACATCCTGCAATAACCAAAAGGTAACGGAGAGGTAAACCTCTCAGATGTAGAATAATCCCCTGCTTTTTTCGGTATGGTAAACCTGCTATGGGGTGGATAAGGATGGTTAGGGCCTTGGTATCAACCATGGGTCAGATGGTAATGCCTTGGTCACAGGCGAGAGACAAATTTCCAATATTACACAATCAAATAGAGGATGTGGAAAGGATAGTGCCCCACATACAGGGAATAATCACCAACAGATTGGGACAACCCTCTTGACAAGACTTTAAGAGATGGTTCACAAATATACCATTGAACCTCAAGGTTATACATGATTCTTAAAGGCATTTATTTTCCAGTGGAGTGTCGTGCCATCCTTGAGCTATAGAGATGACGCTCCAATTTTTTCATGACTCGTACATTTCTCTTCGTCAAGCCTTTTTGATGGTTAGAACTACTGATAACAATTGCCTTGATGTGGCTTGGAGAATACACCACTAAGGCCTTTAGAGGCAGGGCTGTGGAGTCGGTAAGCCAAAGCTTACACACGCACAACAAAGTATAATAAAGGGTGCTACTCCCAGGCTCCCAACGGCCATATATAGGATACCTCAAAAACACAACAGGGGAGGCCATCTGAGGAAGTGGGATTTTTGCCCACGGAACACGTGGCTCTGGATGTTGGCAGGCGGTGGGGAGACCCTATTGGTTTGATATTTTGATATTATGGATATTGATTTGATTTGCATTCATCAGTTGGCATGTTAATTCATATAGTGATTCGATCGGATGATAGTGCTTTGATACTGCTGTTTCTGTCTTAGGGACAGCCTTTGTGCTGTTGCGGTTTCAGATTTTGAGACCGGCTATATGAGAGCTGGATTATAGTATTGGTACTATTGCACTTTAAATAGATATCCATTATATTAGTCTTGCACATATGTGCACTCTTTCTTGCACCTTGCACTTTTTGCAACTTTTTGTACAAATAGTTATTAAATTCATTTAGTATATAGATTTCATGCTTGCTGTATTATGATTATGATGAGGCATCAATTTTATCCCTACCGCTTACACATCCTGTATGTTTGTATGTCCTGTGTGGTATTGTCTTATGTTTTTTTAATGTGTTTTTAATATGTCCATTGTATAGGATGTGGTTGTAAACATTTAATAAAGTTTGATATTAATTTTTGATTCTGAATTGTGTTTTTGAGGTAAGCCGCCAAAGCTGGACTCTGACTCCTCAATTTTATCAGGCCCCGACTCCGACTCCTTCATAAATGGCTAGTAATAATAAGACATTTCCTGCAGTAAATGGTAACATCATGCTTTTTCTCACCGCTATATTAGCAATAGGGATACTTATATAGAACATAAACCATATTTAATGGAATACAATTTCTGAACAAATAACAAATAAAGCAGGGTTGAAGAGCTGTCTCCACAAACTCCATATAAAAACTCCATATATTTTTTTTAGTTGTATGTCTTTCCATCACACCAATCCATTACTACCTTATCTCACACTATTACTATAGGGTTGATACAGAGACACATTCGCATGCACTTCCGCATGTGTCTGTGTATTTTTTTTGAATATTTGCCTTGTTTTTTTGTTTTTACGTTACTTTTTCCATTCGTATGTTCGTTCACGTTAACGCGTATATGCGATTTCGATGGATGGATCCAAATCTGCGTTACTTCTGATAATTTACGGATCGAAATCATATAATTGGCGTTAGTTCTGATAAGTTACGTTATTGGGATGGGCTTGCGTCCGATTCTGAAATCTGATTGCCGATGGACCACCGCCCTATAAAAAAGTTTCTTTTCCGCTCCACTTAAGGGATAATTTTTGACTCGGAATACTAGTGTTGATCATGTTTTGCGGCTATGTGGAGGAGTATGAGCGCCTTCAGCTAAATGGCATTACATGTATCAGCATGGCCGAGTCCAGATTGCACCGGAGACGCATGAATATCGAGCTGTTCGAGCTGACCCGACTCAATTGCATTTCCCTCCATAAATTGGATAGCGAGCTGCGCCCATGGTTAGCCCGCACCACAAGGAAGGGGCAAGCAATCTCAGGTATGACCAAGATGCTTGCCTGCTTGCAATTTTTGGTGAACGGCTCAATCCAGAGGCTGGGTGCCCTCTACGTGGGGATGTCCCAGCCTACGCTGAGCCACAAGCTATCCAAGTTTCTGGATGGCATGGCTACCCTTTGTCCCAAATATATTTCTATTCCGGACGACATGGTAGCCTGGAACGCAGTTAAGTTGGGATTTTATAATATCGCAGGCATGCCCAACATCATGGGTGCGATCAATTGCACACGTTGCATTGGTCCCTCCTGCAGCCGATGAGTACATCTATAGGTAAGTTAATTATGTCATTTTGTTATATTGTTTAGCCAAACTTAATTTTAACTATCTATTAATCCCTCCTTCTCAAGTGTTCCTTTGAACCAATTTACAATGCATACCTTCATCAATACTTTTCATGTAGGCTTTCTAATGCATTTTAATGCTGACCTTAATTCAGTCATTAGCATGTTAAATTTTCTTTTCTAACACATCCATATAATATTTGTTTTTCAACTACTTATGTCCTTTGTTATTTATTTTTGGATTGTAGACCGTGTTTTTTTTTTTTTTTTTTTAGGAGTTTTGTTTTTGTTTCAGGAACCGCAAGATGGGCCACTCACTGAATATCCAAGCAGTGGTTGGCTCGGACATGTGATTCCTCAGTGTTCTTGCAGGGCATTCAGGGTCGTCCCATGATGCTTATATATTGAGGAGCTCCGCCTTATTTCGTCGGTTTGAGTCTGGAGAATTATCTGGTGGATGGCTCCTGGGTAAGTTGGCTCAAATTCCATCATCCCCTTTTCACTGTATGGCTATGAATATAGTTGATAACCCATGTCTTAACCTATGGCTGTTTTTAGCCCTTGATGACATGTTAAACAATATGGTGTAATTAATGTTAGTATTTTGTTATTCTTTCAGGGGATTCTGGATATCCGCTCATGCCCTGACTCCTGACGCCCGTTCTTCGCCCGCAGAATGCGGCCCAGGAGTCATATAATCGGGCCACCAGAAAAACCGGGCCGTAGTAGAGAGGGCCTTTCAGACTGCTGAAGTCCAGATTCCGTTGTTTGGACCATACAGGGGGGGCACTGCAGTATGACCCCAACAAGGTCATCCAAATCATCCTAGCATGCTGCGTGCTGCATAATTTTCCCCTGATGCAGCGTGTCCCCCGTTATGTGGTACTGCCCCCTCTCCACCCAGGCAGGAGGCAGATGACATATTTGATGGCACCCCAAGTGCCTCTGGCCAATCTGTCCGTGCCCATGTTATTGAATATTGTTGGCTATGTGAAGGCTTTTTTTTTGGTGTAACAATGTTGTAATGCCTTAATTACAAATCATTTTACACCTGATTTGAGCGTAATGCAGTTTATTTTCTCATGTTTGTGATTACAACCTTCATTAATTTCAAAACAACACAAACATGAATGCATCAACTTAGGCAAGAACAGGTCAAATTCCATACATTTTCTGGAAATATGACAATTTTTAGTTGAAGGGCACTCGCAAACTCCATATACATACATTTTAAAACATAAGTATAAATTGGGGCAGACTCCTGGCCCCTAGCAATTGGCCACATCCAGGAATTCTAAGGTAACTGACTCCAGGCCGAAGTTTACCCGCCCACTATTAATATTGATGTTGCCCATAATAAGGTTGTGGTGGGCTTTGGAGGTGGCTCAACACCTGGGCATGTGTGGCATTCATAATCTGCCACTGCTGCATTTGTCTGTTGCTAGTTCTAAATTCATCTAGCATGGCAGTGAAGTTTGTATTTAAGGTGGCCATTTGTTCTGCCATCTGTCTGTTGCTCATCCTAAATTCAGTCAGCATGGTGACGAATGTAGTATTGAAGTTTTCTAATTGTGCAGTAATCTGCTCTGTTGTTCTTTGAGTCACCTGCCTAAAGTAACGGCTGTCATGGCGCCATGCTGACTCCAGAATCGGCACACGCCTTCCCTGGGAAACTGGTCGATGTCGTTGACTGTGTCTTCCAATTCCCCGGGTTTGAGCACCTGCAGATTCTGGAGGTCTAGGGCGAGCAACAGTACCAGATGTGCTCGGCAAAACCTCTGCAGCAGAGCTACCACTGGGGACTGTAGGCTCAGTCTCAGCCTGCTGCCCATGATGGGCTGGCAGCATGCGTCCAGCTTCACTCTGCTGCAGAGGATTTGGTGCAGTAGGATGCTGGGGCAGTGGCAGATTAGGTTCCAGGGGGGTAATTTGCGAAGGTCCAATCCGGCTGGCATCCTCCTCCTCCATATCCTGGATTACATCCATTAGTGTGGGAGTCTGTTGGGACATGTGAAAAAGTGTATTCTAAGTATGTCACACACCCCGCTTCAAGACATTCATTACACTTGGGTATACTGACCTGTAGATGGCGATCTTGCAGAGATGATATCAAAAAAATGTAAGACCCTCCCGGCCCATAAGTACCTGGGACCTCCCACTCATCACCCAGTCTTTCATCTCTGCAGAGGCGAGCAAGTCAGAAGATGATGTCTCCTCCTTGGAGGTAGCCGGGATGACTCCCGGCCTTTTTATTCTTCTATTCCTGCCCGGATCCCCTTATTTGAAGTGCTTGCCTCCCAGCCTAGGCTGCTGGTCCGGGCAAAGGTAGTTGGCACCCATGGTGCTTAGGAGCCGTGAGACCCCATATCAAGGGGTAGGCGGCTATCCGGGTTGGTGATCCCGGTTTGGGATGCCCCGTCGCTTGGCCCTACCCTGGCATGGATTCCCCCTCTCCCGGATACCCTTAGAGGGGGGAGCCGGGTCCCTTATGGATTCATACGTATTCTTTACCCGCCATCCTGACTCAATCACATTATTGTGTATGTGTGTGTTTTACTGTATGTGTGTGTTTCAACGTTTGGGCTGGCGCCGGCGGTCCCGCGGCGCCGGCCTCCGGCGTGCGGCAATGGCAGGGGAGCTGTGTGAGGCTGTTCTGCCCGTGAGGGCTTCTTCTCCTTAGGATGGGGGGGCGGGGCTGGGCGCTTGCGGGTGGGGGACGGTTGCAACTCTTCTCCCAGGTCTGGGTCCAACAGGTCTCGGACAGGTGGATTCAGGAAGTGGTGTCTTCCGGTTACAAGCTGGAGTTCGAGTTCCGGCCCCCTCCCAGATTCTTCAGGTCTCGGGTGCCGTCAGACCCTCTGGCCACTCTGGGGCTTTGGGTGGCAGTAGCAAGTCTCATGGACATGGCTGTCATCTGTCTGGTGCCCCTCTCAGACCGGGGCTTGGGCTTCTATTCCAATTTGTTCACGGTGCCCAAGAAGGACGGTTCCGTCCATCCCATTCTGGATCTGAAGTTGTTCAACAGGTTCGTCCGTCCCCGGAAGTTCCGTATGGAAACTCTGCGTTCAGCCATCCATTCACTTCGTCCGGGGGGACTTCATGACGTCCATAGACATCAAGGATGACCTGCATATTCCAATATTTCTACCACATCAGAGATTCGGTTGCAGTAGGATGCTGGGGCAGTGGCAGATTAGGTTCCAGGGGGGTAATTTGCGAAGGTCCAATCCGGCTGGCATCCTCCTCCTCCATATCCTGGATTACATCCATTAGTGTGGGAGTCTGTTGGGACATGTGAAAAAGTGTATTCTAAGTATGTCACACACCCCGCTTCAAGACATTCATTACACTTGGGTATACTGACCTGTAGATGGCGATCTTGCAGAGATGATATCAAAAAAATGTAAGACGGGGCATGGCTTGGTGATGGCCGAGTAAGGAAGCTTCTCCCTCTGCTCCGTCCAGCTCACTCAGGAAAATGCCCTTCCAGAACATCCCAAGTGCCCAGATCCTATCACAAACCTCATGTCGAAGAGGAGGAGATCCAAGGTGGCAGCCGGTGGGTCCAGGACGGGCCGCATCGATACCTTTTTCCAGTCAGGAGCCAGTGAAGCCGGAGGTGGAGGGGACGGCAAGATGGCGGCCGCCCTCACACGAGGAAGACTAGAGGCGGGAGAGCGGCAGAACGAGCTGCCGCCACCTCACCCGGCGTGCGGGACACCTAATGAGGACCAGCGGGGAGAGCCCCCGGTGACACTCCGCCTGACGCAGGCGGGAGGCGGCGCGGATTTGATGACCGGGGCCGGGGCCCGGAGTTGTGAGGAGCCCGGCGACGAGGAGACAGAGAGACGGGCTGCCTCCCCGACGTGCACGCAGCCCAGCAGCGGCGGAGCAGGTGAGGCGCGGCCGCAGCTTTCCCCCGACCCCGCTGACATGGGAGACGGCCGGCGGGTGGACGACGAGACGGGGGGGGCGAGTGCCACAGACAGAGAGGCAGCGCTGGGTCACCACTACCCCCGCAGGATCAGCCTTGCGATGTGGGGGAGGGGAGACCCGCATCCGGATCCCCGGGCCCCCTCAGAAGATAGGCAGCAGACATGGCCCGGGAGGGGGAAAAGGACAGCCTAGAGAGGCAAACCGGCTCTCTACAACAGCCAGCTCCACAGAGGCCACACGAGGCTAGACAGCAGCAGGGGGGCGGACTGGGAAAAAGGGACACCAGTGTACTACCTGGTGGGGTCAATCCCACAAAATTAGGGGGTGCTGGCCCCCATAACCAACATAATGCTTCTGGGTCCCAGGCACAACGCTGCACCGCCACCATAGAGTTGCGGAACACCGGCAGGGAAGGCAGGAGACCGACCCACAGCGATCTCTGCAATGCGCCTGAAAAGGGGAACTCTGGGCTGCACGGCGAGACTCTCCCTCGAGCTACCACAAATAGGGAGCCGTCCCGAAGTGAGCTGAGCAGCGGATCCAGCTCCCCGCTGGCTCTGTCGGCCTCCCCGCACTGGCCGCAGGAATCCCCCCCACATAGCCCCGACTTATACGATCACAGTAACGCAGGGGTGCTGGACCTCGATCAGCACAGTATCAGAGCTCTTATTTCGTCACTACCCACCCGAAAAGACTTTGAAACCTTCATAAACAGAATGGAGTCCACCCTCCGCAGGGAGGTGGATGAAGTATCGAAGCAAGTGCTCGAAGTGGGGACCAGGGTCACGGCCGTAGAGCAAGTGCAGGACTCGGTCCAGCAGCGTCTGTTCTCCATAGAAAGAGCGCACACCGCTTTAGAAAGAGCCCAGGAGGAATCAGCGCACCACATAGCTAACATACTTCTCCACCAAGACGACATGGAGAACAGAGGGAGACGAAATAATATCCGCATAAGGGGGCTCCCTGAATCTCCGGAAAATGGCAATCTTTCAGAGACAGTGACCCGTATCTTCAATATGGTCATGGACCGTCCGTTGGGGGAGGCCATCGAACTGGACAGAGTGCATAGGGCTCCGGGCCCCAGGGACCCAGACCAGCGGAGACCCCGAGACATCATCTGCCGAGTGCACTTTTACAAAGTAAAGGAAGAAATAATGAGACTCGCTTGGGCCAAGAAAGGCATCTCTTATGGGGGGTCACAGATCATCCTGTTACCGGATTTGGCACGATGTACGTTACAAATGAGACGGATTCTGAAACCACTCCTAGAATGTGCAAAGCAAGCTGGCGCCACTTACAGGTGGGGACATTCCTTCCACCTCATCATCCAGCTGCGGGGCCGGAGCTTCACACTCCGTTACCACTCTCAGCTATCGAAGGCATTTGAGTTCCTGGGATCCCCCGGAGTGGATCTGGAGGACTGGCTCTCCCCCTCGTTGGGCCCCGCCCGAGCACAGGAGATCGGAGGGCACGACCCATTACCTCGAAGAAACAGAGGGGGTAGACCCAGAGCGTGCAATGGCGCCAATGACTGGCAATGATCCGGACCCTGTCCGACAGGGCTGCTATGGACCTGATGTACCTGGAAATTAAATTGATATTTGTTGACCCTCGGTGGTCCTGGGGCCGGCTTGATCGTGGGTCCGGAGGGCGCCGCTGAGATACGGGCTGCGCAGAGATTACCGAGGTATGAGTCCTTCGGCTATGGACGGCTCGGCGGAATGCCCCCTCTGCTCCCTGTCGGCTGGTCTCCGGAACACAGATGGCCTTAGTCGGCGATTGGTTCACTTTGTGGGACGGCTGCCATAGTTGAAGGCGAGACAGGGTCGCTCCAAGGCCCTGAACGTCCCCGAAGCTGAACGTTTTTTGTTGATGTTGCTTTCGCCCCGTTCTCCCTCATCTGATCAAAATTGCTTGATTGCTCGGCTGACGGGGTGGGGGCATGGCGGGGGCGGTGCTTGGCCCGCGCTGGGCTCCCCCCTCCGGACTGGGCCTCTGGGTCAGGTCCTCGGAATTTCCCCGCCTGACCCGGTCAGGAGCTGGGACCCCGCGTGGGTGTTGGCCTAACAGCCTCTACAATGCTGATACTGTTTCACATGTTTCCATGCATCATGGTATTCATAATGTTTCCCACGGTTCATACGGTTAACTCTGTTTTTACTGTTTTAAGTATAACTGTCTGGTCGCCTTGTTGACAGAGAGTAAGAACAACGGGCGCAGTGCCCTGTCTGCGACGGGCTCTCCCCCAGGACTGGACCTATGGGGTGCGGCCCTCGGGGCGACCCCGCCCCGGCAGATGGAGGACGGCGACCTTAATAGTTTTATCCTAAAAGTACATCAAGGTTTATGTTGTTTTACATGTTCTGGATGTCTAGCATTTTAGCCACTCTGGCACTTAACTGACAAAGTTTAGGAATTATAAGTGTAATGTTCTGATTGTAACCTGGGTTACAGATTAGGCCCAGGCCTCAGGATAACCTCTCAGTTCCTGGATGGAGCGCCTTACATTGGCGGTCACTTTTTCCACTTCCCCCACTACATAGCCTCCTGAGCTCTCCCAATAGGTGTTTGGGATAAGCTCGCCCGGAGGGAGCGCGCGAAGCACCTTTATTCTTAGTACGTTCTCGATTCTTCTCTTCTTAGCTCCTAGCCCTCTACAGTTTCCCTCCCCATCCTTCCTATCCTTCCCTCCTCTTCCTCTCTGCCCTCCCCACTCTTCCCCTTATCCCCCCATACTCTGACGCTGCTGAACAGACCATGTCAAGTATCACCATTTGCTCCTACAACACAAAGGGTCTAAATGTTCCCGAAAAACGATCCAAAATCCTCTCCGAGCTCCATAAAAACAGGGTTAAAATAGCCTTGCTACAGGAAACCCACTTCAAAGAAGGTCACATACCAATAATTCGGGACTGCCACTTCTCTTCCTGGATCCATGCGCCAAACCCAGAAGCAAAGTCGAAGGGGGTGTCCATGGCGATACATAAATCCCTTCCCCATAGGACTCTAGACACAAGAATTGATCCTAAAGGCCGATTCATATTCCTGAAATTAACACTGTTCACAAAGATCTACACGGTAGTAAATGTTTACAGCCCCAATCAGGACCCAGCCCCTTATTGCTGCACACTACTAAAACAGCTAGTTAGCTTTGCAGAGGGTATCTTGGTGTGTGGGGGTGATTTCAACTTGCCTCTCAACCCGCTGATTGACACTTCCTCCGGCAGGTCTGGGGTTTCAGCTGCGGGGCTTAAAAAATTGAAGAAACAATTACAGGAACTGCAATAAGTGGATACCTGGCGGGCGCTACACAAGAGAGACAAGGATTTCACCTTTTACTCTAATGCCAACAACTCTTACAGCCGCATTGACTACATTTTATTGAGTCATCATGCCATGGACTGGAACCCAGAGGCGAGTATAGGGAGTATCCTGTGGTCAGACCACGCCCCAATTTTCCTGTCTGTGGATGTGCCCGGGCTGTACCCGAGCAGATGGGATTGGCGTCTAAATGACAATTTGCTCAAAGATGAGACCTGCTTAGCAGCAATACGAGAGAGTATAGGCCACTTCTTAATAGACCACCGCAGCGACGACACTCCCCTCCCTGTACAGTGGGAAGCGCTTAAATGCGTGATGCGGGGGATCTTTATGCAACACGGTGCAAGGCTCAAACGAAAATGGTCCACCCTAATAGAAAACACAATTAGTCAAATTAGAACATTGGAGCTTGAGCATAAACAACTGCCCACCAACGAGACCTTGATCAAGCTAGAAAAAGCTAGGGACGACCTTAAGAGCCTGTACAATCAAATATTCCTGCGGCATAGAGATCGGCTTAGGGGGACATTTTATGAGCACGCCAACAAACCGGGCAACATGTTGGCAAGATCACTACACCCTAGGAACTCTGCCACGTACATCCCCTGTATAAAAACACGAGGGGATAATGAGACCTCCAACCCAACTGAAATAGCGAAGTCCTTTAGGGACTACTACAGCATTCTTTATAATCTACCGAGGCCTGCGCCGACCGCTGCATGCCTGTCCACCTCGGAGGCGGTTCGGGCTTACATAGACAGGACACCCCTCCCTAAAATCTCACAGGTGGTCGTGGAGTCCCTTGAGGCTCCTTTTGGAATACAGGAGGTGGAGGAGGCAATACGATGCTCCCCGGTGGGAAAGAGCCCAGGACCCGATGGCTATACCCCAAGGTTCTATAAGGTGCTAGGACCCCTGCTGATCCCCTTTTTGACCAAAGTTTTCAACTCAGTGGGGCAAGACTCCCCCTTCCCAAGACAGTCATTGGCAGCTACGATCGCGGTTATCCCTAAGCCCGGTAAAGACCCCCTCATATGTAGCAGCTATCGCCCGATCACCCTAATTAACGTAGACATAAAATTGTTTGCTAAAATAATATTGCAGATAAAGGGGAATTTAGAGCGAGACATTATGTCAATTGTCAAACAACGAACGTAATCTACCTGTTAATGTGCAGGTGCGGGTGTTACTATATAGGAAAAACAAACCGCCAATTAAAAAGGCGGATTTACGAACATCAATACAACATCAGAAGTGGAAATCAAAAATTGCCAGTAGTCCGCCATTTTGCCCTACACCACAACAACGACCCTAGTTCCCTAAAAGTCTTTGGTCTAGACAGGATACATGCATCTCAACGTGGCGGGAATATAGAAAAAATAACATTACAGTTAGAGACGAAATGGATATACAAATTGGGGGCAACAAAATATCCTGGCTTAAATGATACTCTGAGCTTTGCCTCATTCCTGTAATAGCAGGGGATATGGGATGAGGCAATAAGACAAAAAGAATAGCGGAAATGTACATAAGGTGGGAGAGAGGAATTATAATAAAATAATGAGAACCGTATATTAATAATCAATCAATATGCAAAACATGGTACAAATAGAATAAAAAAAATGATTGAAAAACATAATGTATATGAATGTATGTAAACTGAGAACGGTCTGGTATGATATCAAGGATTTGTTATGGGATAAAATTGGTCTACAGGCGGATAAATCCCACTGCACACCCAAAGGCTCTGATCACCATGACTTACAGTATACACTGCCAACTAGGTGGAAAGAACCCACAATATCTATTATACTTACCTTAAAGCAGTTTCAGTTTGTATTCAGTGCATAGACACATATCAAGTGTTTCATTAACTCATACAAATAATAAAAAATTAACAATAAAGGACAACAAGTAATTAAGTGCAATATCACTTTAAGGAAATAGTGCAATAGTGCAATTTTAATAAACCAATATTAATAATATTTTATTCAACAATATTAGAAGAAAAAGATGTGACCAATAGAATGCAAAGAGAATAGAGATCAATGTGTAATACCACTTTAAATGAATAAAGTAATCAATATAGGGACATAGGATGCTTATGCACTATATAGGCCTAAACAGGGCCATTATACTAATATTAATTTTACATATGCCCCGAGTACAAGCATTAGCGTAATAGAATGGAACAACAGCGATGTTTTTCTCAAAATGTTTTTCAATGACAAAAATATAAAAAAACACAAAAGAACAAGAGAGAGGCATACAATTTTGCAATATGGCTTGGCCACTTTTCCTATAGGAATAGGATGTGTCATCATAAAACAAAATAGCGTGTAACACCAAGGTCTCCAAGAAAATGGAACCTCACAGGGCACTGAACAAACTGGCCGGTGACGCATCGCGTCATTTCCGGCGGAAACGCCGGAGGGGCGCGATCTGCGCACCAGCTGCTGGAACGCACATTATCACTTCCGGTTTCATAACCGGAGGTGTCTTGGAATGCGTCCTGAGCTGGGCGCATATAAGAACGTCACCGGGGGAGCGTGGACAGGTATGCCTAGCGGGCGAGCGGACCGCCCGACACGAACATAGCAAGGGGGAAAATCCCTTTGTCCACACGCTCCAACTGCTGAAAATAAGGTAAGAACTTACCTCTCTCGGGGACAGAAGTACTAGAAGGACCAGAAAGTATACCATATAAAAGTTAGGAGGTAAGAAATGAGTAGGGAAGGTATCTTGTATTATACAATCCTTCCTTCCTTTCTTCCCCACAGGTAATAAGGATAGTTGGATTATCCTGTGGTGTGCGCAGTGGGAAACAGCCAGCCCGTTTAAAACACAAAAAAAGTTGAGAGTGTTTTCTTCAAATAAACAGGTATATATTATTGCCAGAGGCAAGACTATTAACAAAAGTAGATGTGGAAATGTAATTAAATTACTAATGGTGTGCCTTATTTAATGGGAAGCTCTAATTCCATTTAGGAGGCTATAAAAAAACCCATTTAAAGAGACAGCACAACATTTATGAAAAAATCTCATCCTTCCCCATACGGCTGCAAATAGAGGGTATTCCCTAGCCAGACCTTTCTCAGGGAAACCATATAATGGATAAAAAGATATCTGCAACAATACAATTTCAGAAAAGGTATATTATTGCTTACATATATATATATATATATATATATTTGCTTACTACAGCGCTGTACCAATAATAAGTAAATACATACAATAAAGAATGGATAAGACAAATGGATAAGATAGTTATGTGATTATACACATGAATATGAATACATCATGTCAGATATATCATATACTGCATTGTGTCTTTATCTAGGTGAAAGGGCATTGATAAAGCCGATTTAGCAAGGCGAAACATGTCTGCCCATATGTGCTCACCTGTAAGGTATTTTTAGAAGGCAACGATGGACCAACTTGTATAAGATGTAATTTTCATGTTTGATGACATTGATGATATTATGTATGTATTGAAAAATTAATTAAACACACAATAATTTTATAATAAGATCTAAAGTGTGGTCATAATCAGAGACAATCTTGAAAGCGGGATACCTAACCCGAAAACTAAGGTGTAAGAGTAGGCTAAAATAATAGCCTTGCGCCTCGGGCCAATTGTTCCTGATCTTGTTCATCTGGACCAGGTGGGATTCGTCCCAGGTAGAGAGGCACGGGATAACACGAACAAATTGTTCACATTAATATCCTACGTGCAATCTAAAGGGATCCCAGCTTGCCTTCTCTCTTGTGACGCTGAGAAGGCGTTTGATAGGGTGAGCTGGGACTTTATGCGTGCTTCTCTACAATAAATTGGCCTGGGACCGTCCCTCCTTGGCAAGATACTGGCCCTTTACGGAAATCCCTCAGCCTCAGTGAGAACTAACGGTGTGATGTCATCTCCTTTCCCCATAGGTAACGGGACGCGTCAGGGATGCCCACTGTCTCCTCTTTTGTATATTCTAAGCATGGAGCATCTGGCCATCGCCATACGAGACAATCCGAAAATAAAGGGGATAGAGATTGACAATAAGCAATACAAGCTGTCTTTATATGCCGATGATCTATTGCTCCATCTAACTTCCCCTACCATCTCTTTCCCATCAGTACTAAAAGAGTTCCAACAATTTGGGTTGGTGAGCAACTTTAAAGTAAATTACACGAAATCGGAAGCGCTTAATCTAACATTACCGATCGGAGAGGTAGACAGACTCAAAACTAATTTCTCCTTTAAATGGCAGTCGACTGCTATCAAATACCTAGGGATACAGATCCCAAATGACCTAACTAAGATATACGACTTGAATTATGCCCCGTTGATGAACAAGACGCTGAGCGACCTTAAAAAATATGATAGAAAGTCCTTGTCCTGGTTCGGACGAATAGGCGTGCTTAAAATGGATGTACTGCCCCGTTTTCTATACGTGTTCCAAACAGCCCCCATAGCGCCCCCCAACAGCTTTTTTACAATTCTGAAGTCTGCGTTCCTCAAATTCGTTTGGGGGGTCTCTAAGCCCCGCATCCGCCACGAAATTCTGTCTCGCAGCAAAGCGAAGGGAGGGGTGGGACTACCTGACCTAAAGCTCTACCACGCAGCAGCGGTCCTCTTGAGGACTCTAGATTGGGCTCACCATGCTTCGAGTAAGACTTGGGTCACTGTCGAGAAGGGGTTGTCACCCATCCCGCTGGTCTCTCTCCCTTGGGTGGGACCCCAGCCCAAACGCATTCTTAGAAAATTACCTCTTTTAGCACAGCACTTATTTACAGTATGGGATAAATTGACCTCAAGATTCTAGTTAGCCCAACGCCCGGGGCCTCTGACCCCGATTATCTGGAATCAGGACTTCACGCCCGGAATGGGGGTTTCGTCCTTCCTGGGCTGGCAGGCTGCGTCAGAACCTAGGCTACGGCACATCATGGGGGGGCGGGCCTGCCAACACTGGAAGAGATCAGAGCACAATGCCCCGGGGTACGCGTGTCATGGCTCCTTCATAGACAGCTAGCTCACTACGTATCCTCCCATCGCCTGAGTGGTGCGAGGGATTGCCCACTGTCCGAGCTGGAATGGCTTCTCTCCTCTGTGACGCCCATACCCCATGCCCTCTCCGTACTGTACCATACTCTATTGAACAGTATGCATTCGGATCCTCCGGGGTACGTGACCAGATGGGAAAAAGAGTTGGATAGGTCCTTCTCTGAGGAGGACCTTGCCAAAATATTTAGCTTGACGCATAAATCAGCACTGGAGGGGGCGGCACAGGAGAGAGGCTTCAAGATTATATCAAGATGGTACAGATGCCCGTCCGACATCAATAAGTACGCACCCCAGACTTCAAGCAGTTGCTGGCGGTGCCTGGTAGAGGAGGGGACCATGACCCATATCTGGTGGGGGTGCCCGGCCATCACCTCCTTTAGGGATAAGGTTCTTAGCATATATGCAGAGACAACGGGCATCATTGTGAACAACTCACCCCAATTAACCCTCCCCTCCCTAGTAGAGGACTCTATATCGCAATACAAAAAAGGCCTGCTCAGGCATTTCCTAACGGCAGCGCGGGCTGTCATACCCAGACATTGGAAGTCCCGTGAAGCCCCCCCCCCCAGCAGAATGGGTCGTGGAGCTGGAGCGTATTAGACATATGGAAGAGCTCATCCTTAGCGATAGGGGTCTGGCAGAAAAGTACACCACAACTTGGGCTTGCTGGATTGACCTTCGAGACTCAGACCGTTTCCAGACAATAACCCAGTGACCCCGGTGGCAGAGACAATCACCCGACCATATCTTGGCCAGTCACGAGGCTGGATCTTAGTGGCAAAACGGAAGCTATATATTTGGTCCAGCCGAAGATACTTCCCTCCCCCCTCCTCCCTTCCCCTTCTTCCCTCCCACCCTTCTACCTTCCTCACTTCCTTTCTAACTTCTCTTCTCCTCTTTCCCTCACCCTTTTCTCTCCCATGTCTATGGGTATTCTTTCACTATTCTGTCTTGCGTTCTGATCTCTGCTGTACTTAGTTACATCCTCTTTGATAAACTGAAACAGCGTGTAGGCAGTAAGTAGCTGCGCAGGCATAAATGAAACGCTGTAACAATGGATGGAGCTGATGTAATATTTAATTGATAGATGTAACGTTGTTTCCCTTTTTTATTTCTTCCTGTTTGTTGTATGACACCCTGCGTTTGTCTATGTTCCTTCTTTTATTCAATCTTTTTCAATAAAAACAGATTAAACTAAAAAATGTAAGACTCTCCCGGCCCATAAATACCTGGGACCTCCCACTCATCACCCAGTCTTTCATCTCTGCAGAGGTGAGCAAGTCACAAGATGATGTCTCCTCCTTGGAGGTAGCCGGGATGACTCCCGGCCTTTTTATTCTTCTATTCCTGCCCGGATCCCCATATTTGAAGTGCTTGCCTCCTAGCCTAGGCTGCTGGTCCGGGCAAAGGTAGTTGGCACCCATGGTGCTTAGGAGCCGTGAGACCCCATATCAAGGGGTAGGCGGCTATCCGGGTTGGTGATCCCGGTTTGGGATGCCCCGTCCCTTGGCCCTACCCTGGCATGGATTCCCCCTCTCCCGGATACCCTTAGAGGGGGGGGCCGGGTCCCTTATGGATTCATACGTATTCTTTACCCGCCATCCTGACTCAATCACATTATTGTATATGTGTGTGTTTTACTGTATGTGTGTGTTTCAACGTTTGGGCTAGCGCCGGTGGTCCCGCGGCGCCGGCCTCCGGCGTGCAGCAATGGCAGGGGAGCTGTGTGAGGCTGTTCTGCCTGTGAGGGCTTCTTCTCCTTAGGATAGGGGGGGCAGAGCCGGGCGCTTGCGCGCGCGTTTTCGGCCCGCCCCCGTGCTGTGTGCGCTGCTTTCAGGTCCCGGCTTCTGGCCGGGACAGACGGGGGAGAGGCGGGGCCGGGCGCGACGCGCGAGGGGCATCCCGGGTTGCATTATTGTGTAATTCCCAAAAGAGCATTGTACACATATATTTATATATATTATTAAAAATCACCATATGGAGGCTTCCCCGGATACTGGGCTTGTGCCCCCCTCGGGACAATCCAGGCTGTGTTTAGGGTGTGGGGTATCCCTTTTGGGGGATGATGAATTTGTATGTGTACCCTGTGCGCAGCGGTCTATTATGCGGCAGACCGGATCTCAGGCGTCCGGTTCTGCTCCGCCAGTCTCCTCTCCGTCTCCCCCTGGCTTGACACGTACGTGTGATGTGGTCGTTAGCGGGGGGGTCGCAATCTGAGGTGTGTGCCAGATTGGCCAATCTTGAAAAATTGTTTTCCAGTGCCGTTGCTAAAAAGGCAACGGCAAAGAGAAAACATTTGTATACGGCTGCTCAGGCCTTTGATAGGGAGGATTTTGACTCCCTGGATTGGTCTGATCCCCACGTGAGGAAGGGGAGTTGTATGAGGAGTCTGATGACTCCGATGATCAGCAGTTTGTGGGCGCTGATACCGAGCAGGGCCAGGGGGATTCTTTGGATACCGCTAGGGTCCTGGCTCATATGTTTGAGGTCCTGGCTATTTCTCCCCCCGAGGCGGCTCCTCCGCTGAAGGGGGAGTTCTTTGAAGTGACTAAGCCGCGCTTGGAATTTCCTTATCAAAAGCATTTTGATGGTATCATTCTCAAGGAATGGGAGAGGCCGACTCGGCTTCCGGGTGTCCCACCGGGTTGGGACAAGAAATATCCCTTTCCAGTGGACGCGGTGAAGCACTGGTCGTCTCCCCCCGAGGTGGATGCTCCTGTTTTGGGGTTGTCCAGCTCCTCAGTCCTCCATTCTCCGGAGTGCACTACTCTCAAGGATGGTGAGGATAAACGCATTGACCAGATGGCTTGTCATGGTTTTGCCAGTGTTGGATCGGCCTTGCAGCCGGTTTGTGCTTCTGCGCTTGTATTGGTAGCTGCCAGGTCGGTTGTTAGAGGCTTGTTGACCTCTCCCGGGCTTGACCCGGCTAGTGAGGAGTTTGCTGACCTTAAGCGCTGTGAGTTATTTTTGTCCTTTGTGCTGTCCGCCCTGGACGACACATTGGTGATGTGTAGCAGAGCTGCGGCCCTGCTTGTGGCTATCCGCCGGTCTGTTTGGTTATGCCAGTGGGCGGCTGATTTTGTGTCCAAAAAGTCGCTCACGGCCCTTCCCTTTGTGGGGTTGCGGCTCTTTGGAGAAAAATTGGATTCGGTGGCAAAGGGAGGTAAGTTACCACAGCGTAAGAAGCAGCGTCACCCCTTTTGGGGGGCGGCTTCCTTCTCTCAGTCCTTTTGCGGGGCTAGAGTTGGCAGGGGCTCGGCCTTCCCTTCGTTCAGAGGTGATTCCTGGCCTAGGGGCAGGGGTCGGGCCCGTCCAGGGCACAGTTGGGGTTCCAAGCCTACAGCCGCTGCCAAGCCGGCTCAGCAATGAGGGGGCGCCCTCACCCTTGCGGGTGGGGGATGGTTGCAACTCTTCTCCCAGGTCTGGGTCCAACAGGTCTCGGACAGGTGGATTCAGGAAGTGGTGTCTTCCGGTTACAAGCTGGAGTTCGAGTTCCGGCCCCCTCCCAGATTCTTCAGGTCTCAGGTGCCGTCAGACCCTCTGGCCACCCTGGGGCTTTGGGCGGCAGTAGCAAGTCTCGTGGACATGGCTGTCATCTGTCTGGTGCCCCTCTCAGACCGGGGCTTGGGCTTCTATTCCAATTTGTTCACGGTGCCCAAGAAGGACGGTTCTGTCCTTCCCATTCTGGATCTGAAGTTGTTCAACAGGTTCGTCCGTCCCCGGAAGTTCCGTATGGAAACTCTGCGTTCAGCCATCCATTCACTTCGTCAGGTGGACTTCATGACGTCCATAGACATCAAGGATGCTTACCTGCATATTCCAATATTTCTACCACATCAGAGATTCCTCAGGTTTGTCGTGGACAATCGGCATTTTCAGTTTGTGGCTCTTCCGTTTGGCCTTACCTCGGCTCCAAGGGTTTTCACCAAGGTGTTGGCAGGAGTGATGGCCATCCTCAGAGCCAGGGGTATCCGCATCGTGCCCTATCTGGACGATCTTCTCATCATGGCGTCTTCCCTCAGTCAGGCGCAGCTGGATACCAGGACCGTGGTGTCCACTCTGGAGAGTTTCGGTTGGGTGATCAACTATCCCAAGTCCTGCCTCACTCCCTCCAGGGTGGTGGAGTTCCTGGGAATGTCTCTGGATACTTCTCAGACCAGGGTGTTTCTCCCCCGAGCCAAGGTTCTTCTGATTCAGGAATTGACTCAGCGTCTCCTATCCATCCCCCGCCCGTCCATCCGGCTAGGGATGCGACTGGTGGGATTGATGGTGGCGTCGTTCAAGGCGGTTCCCTTTGCCCAGTTTTACACAAGGACGCTCCAGCTCCATCTCTTGGCGGCCTGGGACGGGTCCCCGCTGTCATTGAATCAGTCCTTTCTGATGTTCCCCCGGGTGCGGTGTTCCCTTCGGTGGTGGCTGAATCCGAGCAATCTGACAAGGGGCAGGTCCTTCATGACCCCTTGTTGGGAGACGGTCACCACGGATGCCAGCCTGTCAGGTTGGGGGGGTTTTTGGAAGGATCTTCAGTTTCAGGGGCTGTGGGGGCCTCAGGAGGCTCACGACCCCATCAATGTTCTGGAGCTGAGAGCCATCAGGTTGGTTCTGGCCCCCTTGACTCCTCAGTTACGAGGACTACCGGTTCAGGTTCGGTCGGACAATCGGATGGCGGTCGCCTACATCAATCACCAGGGAGGGACTCGCAGCAGGCGGACCCTCAGGGAGGTGTCTTTGATACTGGATTGGGCAGAGGGCAATGTCCCATGCATCTCGGCAGTGTACATTCCGGGAGTGGAGAACACGGAGGCGGACTCCCTGAGCAGGGGGTCATCTCGCCGGGGGGGAATGGTCGCTCAGCCCCAAGGTGTTTCGGTCGCTTTGTCACCGGTGAGGGACTCCGGAGGTGGACCTCTTTGCCTCTCGCCACAATCACAAGCTTCCGGCATTTATGTCTCTCTCGCGGGATCTGCTGGCTCTGGCAGCGGATGCCATGTCTCTGAACTGGAGGGATCTGGGGTTTCTGTACCTGTTTCCTCCGTTTCCCATGGTGGGCAAAGTGGTGCACAAGCTGGCCCTAGAGGGCGCGTCGGCAATCCTGGTGGCTCCAAGGTGGCCAAGACAGGTTTGGTTCGCATACGTGGTAAGGTTGGCAGAGGATCAGTTAGACCTGCCCCTTCTGCCGGATCTGCTCACTCAGGGTCCACTGCTCTACCCCAATTTACCAACGCTGGCTTTGACGGCGTGGTTGCTGAAACCTCCATTTTGAGGGAGGAAGGTCTTTGTGATGCTGTCATTCAGACTCTGGTTAGGGATAGAAAGCAGTCGTCCTCTGTCATCTATTATAGGACTTGGAGGTCTTATATTGATTGGTGTGAGGTTAGGGCCTTGCCTTGCAGGGTGTTTTCTATCCCTAGGGTCTTGGAATTTCTGCAACATGGTCTGGACCAAGGTTTGCAGCTTAGTACGCTGAAAGGGCAGGTTTCTGCCCTGACGGTTTTCTTTCAAAAGTCTTTTGCTATTCATCCTCTGGTTAAGACTTTTTTCCAGGGGTTACGCATGTGCGGCCTCCTAGGAAGCCTTTGCTCCCAGTTTGGGATTTGAATTTGGTTTTATCTGCCTTGCAGGGTCCGCCTTTTGAACCTTTGCAGGATATTGCACTTTCTACGCTTACTCAGAAGGTTGTTTTTCTGGTTGCCATCACTTCCATTCGGCGTGTATTGGAGTTGGCGGCTTTGTCCATTCAGGCCCCTTACTTTGAGAGGCATCAGGACAAGGTTGTTTTCCGCTTTAAGCCAGATTTCCTTCCTAAGGTGGTCATCTGAATCAGGATATTGTTCTTCCCTCCTTGTGTCCTAAGCCCAGCAATGACAAGGAGAGGGTTTTGCATTCTTTGGATGTGGTTCGCTGTGTGAAGTACTATTTGGTGGCTACTTCTCCTTTTCGTAGGACTGACGCCTTTTTTGTGGTGCCCTCTGGGCCTAGGAAGGGTTTGGCTACTGCCAAGTCTTCCATTAGTAAATGGATTTGCCAGGCCATTGTTGGGGCCTATTCTGCCAAGGGGAAGGTTCCCCCTTTTCGTGTTACTGCTCATTCTACTCGTGCTGTTGGAGCGCCCTGGGCCTTCCAGCACCAGGCTTCTGTTGAGCAGGTTTGTAAGGCTGCTACTTGGTCTTCGGTTCACACTTTTTCCAAGTTTTACAAGGTTGATGTTCGGGCCTCAGCGGATGCTGTTTTTGGCCGCAAAGTTCTGCAAGCTGCAGTGGTTTAAGTTTGTGCCTTGTTTTTTGGATCCCTGCCCTTTATGGACACTGATATTGGATGTCCCAAGTGTAATGAATGTCTTGAAGCGGGGTGTGTGACATACTTAGAATAATACCATTTTGTGAATACTCACCTGTAAAATGGGCATTATGAGTATGTCACACACCCCGCTTCACCCTGCCCTTTTGTATTCTGGATCCTTTATAAGGTGAACCTTTGTTAGTTGTAATTTGCTTTCCTGGTCCCTTGATCTTACTGCTATCTTTATACTGGGTGATGAGTGGGAGGTCCCAGGTATTTATGGGCCGGGAGGGTCTTACATTTTTTTGATATCATCTCTGCAAGATCGCCATCTACAGGTCAGTATACCCAAGTGAAATGAATGTCTTGAAGCGGGGTGTGTGACATACTCATAATACCCATTTTACAGGTGAGTATTCACAAAATGGTATTTTCAGATTTGGCCCTAAATATTTTTGGGATCCAAGTTATTCATGTGCATTCACATGCATCACCAGTTTCAGCAAAGTCCACTTACCCTATATATTTGTTCCTGTGCCCTAGGCAGCAGGGAAGTAGACGGCGTGCTCAAACTGGAGGAGGCTTCTACACTTCCAGAGGCAGGATGCTGTGCACGTAAACACACAAACATCCCTTGATGAGCCTGATGAGTACACATGCTTTAGAAAACACGTGGGCAAGCAGGAATGACAACTCCCCCAACGGTTAAAGTTGTCCTTCCCAATGAATCTGAGTCTATCTTATATGTATGCCTCACCCTGTACCTACAGATTGGTCAACGTAAAGTGGACCAACACCCTCCACTGATCGGCCCGGGAATCTATAAGATTCCCGGACCGATCAGTCCCCTGACTGCGGGGCACCCCGATCGGGGGGCTGTGTGAAACCCCCCAGAAACCCCTTAATCCCTACCTGCTCCTTGATCCATCGGCGCCAGCCCCGCGTCCCTCTAGCAGGACGCGCACCCGCGCCGGCTGTTTGTGAGTGGCCGGCGCGCGCGCGCCCTGTAAGAGTGACGCGCGGGAGGCGGTGGTCGGCGCAATCTCTTGTCCGTCGCTGCCTCCAGCTTGGTCGTCGGCGGGGATTGGCAGCAGCGGTCACGTGGGAACGAAGAGAGGTGAGTTTTTGGGGCTTTCTGGGGGGTTTCACACAGCGGGGCACCCCCGATCGGGGAGCCCCACCGAAGTGGACCAAAACCCAGGATAGTCAAAATCCTGGGTGTTGGTCCACTTTAAAGAATAAAAACATGCATGTACTGCATGTTAGGAGGCTTTACACATCCAAAATGGCGCCTTAGGGGCCAGCAGTCAGCTTGCAAATAGCATTTGGCCTCTGAGTATGCTGCTGTGCATTCTTGCAATGTTGACCTTTCCCTGACCCCAGCTCAAGTTTGTCTGACCAAAGCCCAGCTAGAACCCCAGTGGTAGAAAGACAAAGAAGTAAGTGTTGTCAATTATTGACTATATTCACATCACATGCAGTGCTTTGGTAAGATAAATTGTTTAATATTTTCCAGAAATAATGTAAAAGGTCGTGTATCGACTGAAAACCTTTCTAAGGACCATTAACTACTGCACCCTGGGAGAATGTCCATCATTAAGCCAATTTCTCAGCCATTAAACACCCGCCTACAACAGTAACCTCCCCTCAAAGCCACTCCCAGTCATCAAATAAGTACCTGTGAGTGCGCCGTTTATTCTGCTTCTTCCTTACTGCATATTTTAGGTCAGATATTTTTCTCTGGATCTGCTCCACATCTTTCCTCTCGTCCCCCCGCTGCATTCACCTGTCTGGTGAGCTCTTCCCAGATTTGTTTTTTTCTCACTTTGCAGGTTGCTTTGGAATTGCGCCCATATAGCTCATCAAAATGCAGTGTGAGGCCACTTGCCAAGGCTAGGGTTTGTGCCTCACCAAACCGGCCGCTCAACTGGCCTTGCCACAAGGCTCGGCCTAATGGTTGTTCTTCTGGCTCATCTCTGGTTGGTGGCAATTCAGGGGACATTCTTGGCTGACTGTGGGGTGAAGAATCGGCCGTCACGTGGCTGGAAAAAGAATGGACTGGCATTAGGACTGGGGGTCATTGGCTGGGTGGCCACCGAACTTCCAGGCATGGATGTGGCATAGGTCTCGCTGGTTTCCACCTGTGCCGGTGGCAAATGTGGCCGAGCAGGAGAGGGTGTGCTTGGGGGGCTTGGGCTTCTCAGCCTCTTCTTGTTTTGGCCCTTGGAACTTGTGCTCCCTTTTTCTTTGGATGTGGTAGGGCAGGGAGCAGGAGAGGGTGTGCTTGGGGGGCTCGGGCTTCTCGCCCTCTGCGTACTTTTCCCCTTGGACGTTGTGGTATCTTTTTCATTGGATGTGGTAGGGCGGGGAGCAGGAGAGGGTGTGCTTGGGGTGCTCAGGCTTCTCGCCCTCTGCTTACTTTTTCCCTTCCCTGTTGTGGTACCTTGCTGTTTGGATGTGGTTGCGTGGGGAGCCTTCTTCTTGGAGGATCCTTCCTTGCAGGTGCTTGATGTTTTTGATGGGCCTGGAGTTGTGGCCAATGTAGCCTTGTGGTGGCCACTTTTGCTCCGCGTTTCAGGCACCTTTGTAGTAGATTTGTGCGACCAAGTGCTCGGTCTGGAGGATGAAGTGTCCTCATGCCACTCTGGCCTTTTGGTCTTGGCCTCCTTTACTGCTGGTTGCTTTCCGCTAGCTTTTTTGGGTGCCATGATGACAATCTCAAAGAGAGTGAGCTGTGTGTCCATTACCCTTTATATAGAAATGACTGGGTATGACGCTTACACGTTTGCGTACGCGCGTCCGGCCGTGCGGATCGTGGAAACCGCTGGGGCACTACCTATCTGCTGTGGACAAGAAGAAAGATGGCGCCCGCGATCTTCACCCGTCAACAACAAGATCTGATTATGCTAGTAAGTGTATTGTAAGGGCGTTGATTTGACATCTACATGCATGCATAGGCCTTAAGGGAGCGCAGGAAGAAACAGTTGTTATTAAAAGTGATTTAAACTCCGTGCCAAACAGAAGTTAGTGCACACATGTGCGAACCAACTCACTTGCATCTAGAACTATAGGTTAAGGCTAGAAATGTGTTGTGGAATGTCATTTAGGCAACTGATCTAATTGTGAATTATATTTGTATGCTGTTTGATCTAACAGCTATTTGGATTTTTGTGTTTTTTAGACTATGCTTGAGCGCAGGTACGACTCTACCAGCGCCTTTGAGAAGAGGAATCTGGCCCTGGAGATCGTGGCCAGGTTTCACAAGGAAACGGACACCACCTTCACTTATACGCAGATCATGCAGCACTGGTCGGACCTGAAGTGACTGCACATGCCCCGGGTGCGGCGATTTTTTGCTAACCATTTTCCAAGTAAGTACATACCGATTGCATGCTAGATGTAACAAACACAGAAGGTAAGCCTTTAATTATAAATGCTTTTCTTTTCTAGTGTCTGAAATGGAGTATCGCATTCGACCCACCGGGAGGCGCGCAGTTTGGCCAGTGCGGCATGGATCTGCACCACCAAGTGAAGGTGGTGGGTCTTCAGGGCCAAGTTCCTACCCCTTTTCTGTAGCTGCGTCAGAGCAGCCCCTGGACCTATCCACAGAGGAGGGGCCTCACGGCGTGGGCAGGCAGTCGCACAAAACGACTCAGCCATTAGCCTCCGGTATGTGACTCTGAATGTAACCCCACACACATACATGCTATTTAAACAAAAGCTGATTCCCTTAATCTCTTTTTATAGATGAATATGTAGCGGGTGAAAGATCTGGAGCAGAGACTGCAGCAGATCATGCCCAGGAGGAACATGGAGAAGGTGGGTGATGTCACACACACATTCTAAGTGTCATTTGGTTACTGTTGAATCAGACATTAGAAGTGAGCCTATTTTAAATGTCTCTACAGCCTCACATTCCCAGCAGTGGCAGGCCCCAGACCGTAGGGTGGTCCCCGAAGCAGAGGTTGCCCACCACCAAAGTAAGTTGTAATGTAAATATTTTGAGTATGTGGAAAATGACATCATCACCAATCAGCCTAAATCCATTGTCAATGTAATTAGCATAATGACATATGGCCTCTTCCTTTAAGAAAATCCTTACCATGATGACATATGGCCTCTTCCTTTAAGAATTTCCTTAGCATAATGACATATGGCCTCATGAGTTAGAATAAAACCTAATAATCATTCCATCCACAGCTGTGAAACATGTATTTGCAGAACAATAATTTCCTTCTCTTTTTTTTACAGACACCGCACAGGCGAGATTAGACCAACTTACTGCGATGGTGTTTCGGCTGGTGGGCGATATACAGGAGCTCAGAGCTTCGATGGAGACCACAGATGAAGATTATCTGGGGCCTGCCATGGCTTTGTATATAGTTTTCTATGTTTTAAATTTTGTACAATTTTAAAATGTTTTAAACAAATTTTTACCTTTTTATAAAACAAAAAATAAATGTTTGAAAATATATTAATAAGTCCACAAACAAAAAAAAAGGCAAAGTTAATAATAATAATAAAAAAACAACCTAAAACTGGTTCCTGTGTCATTTTATGTAAAAGAAAAATTAATTAAGGGTTGGTTACAGGAAAACGTAGGACGAACTAAAAATAATAAAATAAAATAAAATGAAGAAGAATGAAACCGCGATGGAATTGAGGTAAGCTGAAAAATGACATTCTCGTTGGCATACGAAAGGACGAACACTTTACAGAAGGCTTACGATGCATGTTTAGAATCACTCGTACACTCATACGTAAGCGGAACCAAAATGAAAAAAAGACAGATTGACACAAAAACAAAATTCATTTTATGTCTCTCTGAATCAACCCGTTATATGTCACCACATTCCAAGCCACTACTGCCATCTCTGTTTGGGAATGTGCCCTTCCTATATCACTCTCCTTGTAACCTATTTTGCTTTTGAAAAAAACTAACAAGACATTACAATACAATACAGTGCCATACAATACAATTCAATTAAACAACTTATCCACACTAGACACACATTCATACACGAGACCTGGAGAGGGAAAGAGACCACCGGCAATATAAACAGGCCCGCTCCAACAGCCGCCAGTAGGTAGAGACATGCCGAGGGGGGGAGGCACCACCTAGTAGCCCCGTAAACCATGACTCCCGAAATCAGGGAGGGGTCATTTCCTGCCAACTACGCCAATCCAGGTGAAACTCAGTCCACCCCGATCATCTGTAGGCCCACCTTCGAATTCCACCCCGGTTTGGCAAAGGGCCCTACGGGGTATCACACCCATCAAGTATCATCTGCCACTGTCTCCATGCACTGCAACCAAGGCCCCCAGACCCTTTCAAACTTTTGGGGAGCAGCATATATTAATTTATACATGGTCAGTTTCTGGTTTATTAGCTTCTTCCAGGCCAACAGGGATGGGACGGCCGGGTGCTTCCAATTCAGCAATATACACTTACTAGCATAATATCATAAAATTCTCAGTAATACCCTCAATGACCCTAGTTCTGTGATTGGCTCCGTCACCCCCATGAGACTCAATGCCACCGAGCACCATACCTGGAACCCCACTACTTTGCCTACCACCCACATTACTGAAGCCCAGTAGCGATCCAGAACCACGCAAGATCATACCACATGCACCCACGTGGCACTACCATTCCCACATCGCTGGCACAGATCACAGATCTCTTTAACCCTCCAACTTTCCCCACAGGAGGTCAGCGGCCACATTGGTTGGATTGAGCATTATGTGACTATAAGAGACATTCCAAGCAACTGGTTAAATTAGTTTGTTACTGCTTTTCCCATGCTGGCTTTCAGGGGTGGCATCTTTCACTCACCAGCTCTTTGTCTTCCCGGATAAACCCTGAGAAGCTTGCTCCTTTTTGCTGACTCTATGTTCTCAACCAATATGAATATACTTTAGAGGGGATTGTTACACTAAATAATGCATGGATGAGTAATCTTCTGCTGCTGAGGAGGTCCAGCAGAAGGTACAGAGTTTACTATGTCTTATAAAGAAATTGGCTTAATAAAATGTGTAGCCCCTATCATTCAACATGGAGAGAGCAGAAAACAGGCTAAGTTAAATCGGACTGTAGGGAAAAAGCCCAAAGCCTTAAAAATTATTCCCCAGCATCTAAAATGAATATATTTTAAGTTTTTTGTCACTTATAATTATTTCCACCACTGGGCTGAAACTCTGTTCAGGACTCTAGAATACGAGTGCCGCCATCTTGCCTCAGAAGCATCATATACTGAGGACAGGAGAGGGGCTGCAGGGGGTGGGTTATAGCTGTGCTCTGCACAGACAGAGCAGAGCTGAGATCAGGGAAAAGGACAGCAATCCCACAATGCAGAGGGGCATAGTCAGAAGACACTTCCTGTCTGCAGGCAACCTGAGACTCCATGGGGTGCCATCCTGCATGTTAAAAGGCTCAGAAAATGCACCAGGTGCAGGTAGGATGATTTTTAATGTGGGCAATCTGTATGTATAGGGTTGGGTAAACATATAAGATATGATCTTATTCAGGGTGAAGGTCTGGTTTAACACTTTTTCTGGAATATTCGTTTAAAGGTCATGTCCAGGTACCTTTTCCCCCAAAGTCCTCCGTGCAGCGACTGTATCTTCATACTTACCAATGAGAGAAAACAAGCAATTCCATCCTCCATTGATGGGGAGACATCGTGGCATCCATCAATATGGCTTTACCTCCCCTAACATTCCTACTCAATTTTTTAAAGGGGGTGTGCCATGGGGATAAACCCTCCATTGCAAAGAATGGAGTAGGGTTGTGGGGTGGTAAATAAAGCTCCATGGACACCTTCATGAGAGGCCACTGGCAATGGAAGATGGAATTGCTGCCCTTCGTCATTGGTAAGTATGAAGATGCCGCCACTGCATGGATGAGCTGCAGGGGAACTCCAAACCTCCACGGAGGTGCTGCAGGTGGGCATAGTATTTTTTTATTTTGCCTGGACAATCCCTTTACATTCCTGTAGTTTTCGGCCATTGTAACTAAGGGTTTTGGAGCAGGGGTGAACCTAGTTTTTCTGTTGCCTGAGGCAAACTGTAGAGAGGCGCTCCCATGACCCCCATTTCTCAATAGAGCAAGTGGGGCTTGGGCCGAGGCCGCTGAGCTACCAACATGACAGCATACAGCGTGCCCACTTAAGTGCTAATGATAATGAAAAAAATAATAAAAACAGATCCAGTGATTGCCCCAGCCCTCTGCAGTGGCACTTGAGGGGGCTGCCTCACATTACAGCTGAACCCTTGCCCTGGAGCAGCATAAAGACAGGGGTATAACAGACAGGGGATATTGGAGAACTCATTATCTCTCACCACTTTAACACCCGGGTGCTGTTTTTCACTTATTGTTAAAAACAAGGGCCTTAGATTCAAATAAATTTAACTATATTTATGACGAATGTTTCTAAACCTCCTATGAAAGTTTCATTCATTAAATAAAGTAAGTAAGAGATATTTTTTCATGCTGGAGTCGGAGTTGCTATCTTCTTCAGACTCCAGTTAAAACTAACTCTGACTTTGACTTCACAGCACTGCTTAGAGGGTCCATTATCTCCTATGTGATGTTTAGGTGGAGGAACTGGAGATTTATGATTGAGAACTTAAAAAAACGAGCCATTTCATCCTGTAGGAAATTCCTGACTTTCAAATCTCAATGAGATTGGTCCACGTGGCCCATCTGACCAAAATCGCCCAACAAAAGGTTGACTACACCAAACAAAAGTTTTTCCACAATAAAGTGGGCTTGCCAAAGGGCCCAAAAATTTCCATGCTAATTAAACCAGTGGCCAAACATAGAACCATATGCGATATTAATAATGTTTGCAGTTAAACTCTTTTGCAAACTTCTACAGAGAATTTTACTCCTCCGGTGGCAGGGGGTTCTCTGAAAAAAACAAGTTGATCAGATCTTTACAGCTACCAAAACTAACAGAGGCTCAATGTGATGCTCTTAATGCCCCTATCACTGTCTCTGAGGTTCATTCCACAATTAAAATTACAGCCTCTAACTAATCTCCTGAAAGGAATTGATTCTCTGCTGAATGTTTCAAAGCTCTTTCACCAGAAATGGATAAACTGCCTACTGGCCTCTACAACTTAATCTTGGACAGAGACAGCTCCTTCCCACTATTTAATCAAACAATAACTTCCTTGATTCCAAAACCGAAACACTAGGCAAACACTCTACGATACCATCAGAATAGCAATTGCAGCCTCCGTAGTGTCAGTGGGAAACACTCTCCCAACCTCCTTCTCAGTTTGGATGTTGATGGATGGTGGAACGTGGTGGGAACAGGGGTGCAGGGAAACATTCTAATTTAATAAAAGAGCTCTACAGGACCCCTTCCACCCACCCTGTATTTTACATTAGGCATCTCTAGGCCTGTGCCTTGGATAGTGGGCTCTACAAATAATATATTTATTAAAAAAAAGTATGGTGGAGTGAGACAATCCATGTCAGCTGGAAGCCTTTCTGGAAGCTGGGCACTGTGCAGACAGGAGTAAAAGAAATAAAGAGCTTCCAGACATCGTACAGTACCCACAAGTAACTATAGGTAGCAGTACGGGAGGTGGAGATAAGGTCCAAGTGTGCAGACTGTGCAGTGTCTGGAGGGGTTGGTGCAATGCTGGGAAATTAGGCACCCCACCGCATGGCCACTATCGGGGGGCAGACATGAAGTGGACCTGCAGTCTTACATGCCCCTAGCCTCCTGAGTCTCGGGCACTGTCTGCTGTGGCACTGACTGAGCTGCACTCCATGTTCATTCTATGTAATATAAGTCGTCCTCCCAAACTGTGCATTGTGTTTTGGCCAGCTACTTCAATGAGGAGCTGCTGGGTTGTGACGTTACACACCATGCATGTGACCTCCGAGCTCAGTAAATGCCATGGATGGGCTGAAGGTTTGGGAGCAGTAATAGCAAAAGCGGATTCTGTGAAGTAAATGATGTGTGCCAGCCACAGACAGAGCCACACCAGTAGAGATAAGGTTTGAGAGATAAGCTTTGGAAGGGGACACAGAAATGGTTAACCAATGCAGGATTACACACCCCGCACTACCAATTGGTAGAGGCATGAGGTCCCTTGTTGGATGGAGCTCTCATGTGGATGCAAACTTGTGCAGCAGGCACACCTCTACCAATTAGGGCGAATAGGTGTGTGCTGCTGCATTGTGCATTGGGCATTCTTATGCCCCCATTTGGAAGGTGCTCTGCAAGGAAAAAGTATTTACACAAGTCTGAAAAAACTTGCACAAAAGAATGGCCACACCAACTTAGATCTCACAGGGAGTGTGCAAACCTGAGTAATTAGACCAAACTCAAACAAAAGGGAGGCTTCCACAGAGCCCCCAACACTCAAGTATACACCTGCACTACTCCAAGCATAAACATAATCTTTTATTAATTCATATATATACAACAATTAAAAATTCATTAGATTAAAACCAATTAGTACATGAACATATCACTAGAGGGCGCTGGAGGCACAATAATGATGCCAAAATGGTCTTATCTCATTATATATGTGTCCCCATGTGAAATTAGCTGGGTCCAATTTATCCCCCACAAAAAACACAGTGCAAAGTGCAATATATGTGAAAGCATAGAATGTATACACAGTATGAAATATGTGCAATATATATATAACAAAGTGACTGAGTGCAATTGATTAAACTAATCACTTCTTTAGGGTTCCTGGACATTGATCAGATCATTGATGGATAAATTGCACCCAGCTAATTTTACATAGGGACACATATATATGAGATGTGACCATTTTGACATCATTATTGTGCCTCCAGCACCCTCTAGTGCAGGGGTACTCAAATGGCGGACCGCGGTCCGAATCTGGACCGCAGACGCCATTTGTCCGGACCGCTGCCCAGGGCCGGACTGTGGCGATGGCCCCCGCCTGTGGTCAGTGTTCCCTGTAAGGTGCGCGGGAGCGCGGCCGCGCACCGCCAGCTCCCCGGGCGCGCAGCTCTGCCCGGCGTCCGCGCACATCGCGCAGCTGTCATTTTTTTTTCCATTGGTGGCTCAGTGGGGCCCTGCATCCCTCCCCCATCTGTCACTGCCGCCGCAGCATTGGCTGAGCGGAGCGGCGTGTAGTCCCCGCCCCCATTCCCCCTGCTGGTCTACTGCCTCTGACGAGGAGCAGCGCGCTGCTAGAACTTTATTTAATGAACAGCCTCAGCGCAGCCATCCACACAGACAGCCAGGTGCTTGACTGTCAAATGTATCGAGTTGCACTGAGAAGAGAGGGGGAGGAGGATGGCAGCGGGGGAGAGGCTAAGTAAACACGGCATCCTCTTCACCTCACACCCTGATCATGGAGGGGGGGGGCGACATGAGACCTCGTGGTGGCCAGTGCATGGAGTCTGGCAGGATGGCAGCTTCCTTGCAGCCCCTTCCCCTGCCCAGCTCATCATGCAGCATGTTGGCTGTGTCAGGCACCAACACCAGCAAATCCAGCAACAGCAGGTACTGAATGTGGGCAGCCATGTTGAAGGCAGCATGCCTCAGCTAAATGTGTGTATGTAATGCTGGAGGACACAGGTCATATCTATCCTAAGTTCCAGCCCCCACTTATCACATATTTCACTTATTTTCTACTCTGTCACCTTTCCACATTGCCTTATTCAGTCTTCCCTTTCTTTTTCTGTGTCTGCTCCTTCTTTTTTCGTTTTCCGCATTCCCTTTCTCATCCCTCTCTTTTCCACTTTCCATTCTTTGTCTCTTTTCCACATTCTATCCTTTTTCTTTTTCAAACCCCCTCCTTTCTCTCTATTCTACAATTCCTTCTCTCTTCTCCCACCTTCCCTCCTTTCTCTCTTCTCCCACATCCCCTCCTTTCTCTCTATTCTACAATACTTTCTCTCTTCTCCCACCTTCCCTCCTTTCTCTCTTCTCCCACCTTCCCTCCTTTCTCTCTTCTCCCACCTTCCCTCCTTTCTCTCTTCTCCCACCTTCCCTCCTTTCTCTCTTTTTCCACCTTCCCTCCTTTCTCTCTTTTTCCACATTCCCTCCTTTCTCTCTTTTTTCCACATTCCCTCCTTTCTCTCTTTTCCCACATTCCCTCCATCTTTCTCTCTTTCCCACATTCCCTCCATCTTTCTATTTCCCACATTCTCTCCATCTTTCTCTCTTTTCTACATTCCCTCCACCTTTTTCCCACATTCCCTCCATCTTTCTCTCTTTCCCACATTCCCTCCATCTCTCTCTCTTTCCCACATTCCCTCCATCTTTCTCTCTTCCCCACATTTCCTCCATCTTTCTCTCTTTCCCCCATTCCCTCCATCTTTCTCTCTTCCCCACATTCCCTCCATCTTTCTCTCTTTTTCCACATTCTCTCCATCTTTCTCTCTTTCCCACATTCCCTCCTTCTTTCTCTCTTTCCCACATTCCCTCCATCTTTCTCTCTTTTTCCACATTCCCTCCATCTTTCTCTCTAGTGCTGGCTCCCTCAGTTTGTGCTATGTGTCACAGTGCCATGCCCCCAACTGCCTATGGGGGGCATTAGCATTAATAGGGCAGCATGAACCTTAAATCCAGCTCTGGGCTCACACAGAATGTTGTCACCATACTCTTGGTCCAGCATAAGGACACAGGTGGATCCTTTATCTCAGGTAAGTAAGGAGTGCAGCCTGGAAATGGAAAGTGCAGGGCATTCCAATAAATCTGATCTATAAAAAACAGCACATAACCTTCTAATGCACAGTTAATATAATGTTATATCTTTTTGTTTAATGCACTTTGCTTTTTATAGTAGATGTACCAGTGTTTTTATCTTACTTTTTTCCCGATTGCCCACCTTTCATCGGGCATTGCCCGGCTCCCTCGCTACTCCGCACAGCTGCTGCTCCGGCTTTCAGGGAACATTGCCTGTGGTCCCCTGTTCGGGCGCCGCTTGATGACGCGCTGTCTCCTCCTCCCGCGGCTGCCCTGGACTCAATAGTCAGGCTGGCTGGATATTGCGCACGGTGAGAGCGCGCCGTTCGGTGGCTGGTTCGGTTTGCGCCCTGGTGTGAGCCATGTTCCGGAGCTCCTGGGTCGAGCCTGAGGTAATTCCCCGCCAATATGTGTATGAAAAGCGTGCGCCGCCATGGTTTGTTCTATATAGCCGCCGCTTCCAGCGCTTGATGCGCCTGGGCGCGCTCGTCCTGTCCGGGCTGGCACTCTTACTTACACCCCCCCCGGACCTTCATCCCACGGCAGACCCTGGTAAGTGGACCTCCACTGAAAGTAGTTGAGTACCCCTGCTCTAGTGCTATGTTCATGTACTAATTGGTTTTAATCTAATGAATTTGTAATTGTAGTGATATATATGAATTAATAAAAGATTATGTTTATACTTGGAGTAGTGCAGATGTATACTTGAGTGGAACAAGCTGCCTTCTCTTTCGTATAGCATACAAATCGATTATATACCTGGGAGTCTTGATCCCCCAAACCTCCAACTCATGTATAGAATATTTACCCCTCTTTGCTAAAATAAAAAAGGAAATAGATAACTGGTCTCACTAGTCTCTCTGTGTTAAGCCATAAGCCTTTTGATATTGTAGCAACATCCCTCAAATGGTGAGATACATTTTTCTGACTTCGAACTGTACAATATAGCAGTCCTACATTGCTCTGTTGATAGTATCCACGACACTTGTAGATTTACTAATACAGAGGATCATTTATTGATACTGGTTTTGTGGAAGGTTTGGTACTGACTTTGCAACAGGTTATCACTTAGCAGCTACTCTCCCCTCTTTCTCCCAATAGGCAGCAACAAAGAAGCAGGAGGGGTGGGCGCCAAGGAACGGGGGTGGTTGGGGTCAATTTTAGCATTGGTGACCCAGGCTTGGGAACAAGCAATGTTCAGATTCCCAAACATTTCCAATCAGCTAGCAACATTTATCATCCTCATCCGGGGCTATATAGATTTAATTTTGCCAAAGCTGGACAATTCACTTGACTCACTGCTAAGGAATGGTTTGTTGCTGCTTCATTCAATGGCGAAATGTTACCTCTTCATGAGAGATCCCATTGATTATAGCGCTAGAGAGACTAGATTGGGTAGGAGGCTCTCTCGCTTCCCCTCTCTCTCTCTACTGAGAATATTCTGAAAGCTCAAGTTAAGAAAAATATACTTGCTCCTTCCTATAGGGAAATGTTCTTTATAATTTATTATGTCACCTAGGTCTCTCCACACAGGGTGATCTTTAGGGGCCTTTCAGAATCTGAAGCTTACCCTAAATGCCCCCCAAAAACCCTCTGCAGATATTTATCACATTATGAGATTGACTCAGGTGGTTAAGTTTAGCTTAAAATACCTTATCTATTATCTTCCATATTCCCCAAATGGGTGATTTTGGCCTTTAGATACTAACGAATATCTCCTCAGCAGTGGGGAAGAAAATTATCCTGCAGCAGTGGATATCTCCAGAACCCCCACTCCTTGTCCCTTTTCTTGAGCAAGTAAAACATCTATTCATAATTGAATGGGTGGCCGCTACCCTGGATAGGGAAATAAATTGTCAAACAACTGACCTGGGATAGCTTTATTAACACACTGATAAATGTCATTTTTACGTCGTAACTGAGTTTAGATTCATTGTGATCTGATTATATTTGAAGCTCAAAGTTTTAAAAATGTATTAAAATATAGCAAAAATATAGCATGTGGTTCTTTCAATATCTTTGTCTGGCGATACTTACACATTTTTCTCAGCTTTTTTTTTTTTTAACAATAAATCTTTATTGAGGTAAAGAGGGTAACAAGGCAATCAAATACAGGACTCATTTTCATACAGCAAATCCAAAATGCAGATTACACAAGATAAAACGAAAATCAAGGTATACACAACTCGCTGGACCTCTGCAAACTTAACCCTCCTGCCTGATGCCTATATTGAGCCTCGCCACTCCCCTCCACCAACTTTTTGTTAAAGGGATAAAGGGAGGAAAGGGACCGAGGGACAAGACATTGAGGTTCGGAAAGGGGGGGGGGGGGAAGAGGGGTGAGAAGAAGGGGTGGGGAGGGGGGGAAGAGGGGTGGGGAGGGGGGCGAAAAGGGGTGGGGAGGGGGGGGAAGGGAAAAAGAGGGGGGGAAGGGGAAGGCAAGGGAGGACGTGAAGTGAGGGAGGGGGGAATCCCCGGCAGCCCACCCCCCCGGCCCGCCCCACCAAAGCCCACACCACACCGTCTGGACCGCGCACCTCTAGCCGCCGTCTGCCCATCAACCCCGCTACATGCGGTTATGCTACATTCAAAAGGTTTTTGCCTTCAGCGGATTCTACGAACATGTCCCACGGCAGCCACCGGTATCTGTTTTTCCTCCGAGCCTCTGAGTAGGGCCGTCAAGTCCTCCATGCGTCTGATATCTTCCACCCTACGGATCCAAGAGCCAATGCGAGGCGCAGTAGGGGACTTCCATTGGGCCGGTATATACGCCCTGGCTGCGTTCACCAGATGAATAGTTAGTGATTTTCTGTATTTCCCCACTTCTCCTCTGATAGAGTGAAGTAGGAGGATTTCCGGGGAAAGTGAGATGTCATCGCCCGTTATCTTGCATATCCACTCGACCACGCTCCTCCAAAAGCCCTGTATTTTCTCGAATTCCCAGAATATGTGCAGGAAGGTGCCTTGGGCCTTCTCACACCTCCAGCAGAGAGGCGAGACCGACGGGTAAAACCGTAGCATCTGGGGAGTCCTGTACCAGCGGCAAAGGATTTTGTAACCAGCCTCTTGGTACGAATTGCTGACCGACGCTCGATGCGCCAGCTCCAAAATTTTCTTCACTTGATTTGGGGAGAAAGTAATTCCGAGGTCTCTTTCCCATGCCCCTACAAAGCCTGGCACAAAGGTCTCTCCTAGATCCACCAGGAATTGGTACACCATGGATAGCGCCCCTCTGATTGGCTCTGGTGACAGGCAAAGCCGCTCGAAGGGTGTCAGCGCCCTTCCAAACCCCTCGGGAGGGGGCAGATTACCCAGAAAGCGAGAAATCTGGAGTGCTCTCCAATATGACAGGTGCGGCGGATCCCCCCACACTACCAGCTCCTGTTGGGTCTTCCATCTAGGGCCGTTCAGGAAGTCGCGGACGGTGCCCCTACCAGGCGCCCTCCACTTTTTGAAACCCACGTCTAGCCGCCTGGGATGAAATCCAAAGCCCCTATGACTGGCCTGAGCGGGGAAGGTGTGGGGGCTATGTTCTCCTTTGGAGCTTGTCTGGACCACGCCTGTAAGGTTGGGCCTATTGTGGGGTGGGCCTTGAGTGCAGCCGGGATCGCACCGGAGGACCAGGGTAGACCCGCTAGTGGAACCGGACACCACGTCTGCTCCAGTTGGACCCAGCGTTTATGTTTTCCATGGAGGTTCCAGTCCACAATTCTAGCTAGGTGTGCCGCTGCGTAGTACATTTTGACGTCTGGGAGTCCCACTCCCCCCCTTGCCTGTGGCAAGGCAAGCAGTCTTTGAGAGATTCACGGGCTCCTGCCTCCCCACACAAATTTTATAAATTCTGTTCGGATGCTTTTCAAAAAGGAGGCTGGTAGGTGAATGGGTAGCACCTGAATGGGGTATAGTAGTCACGGTAAGACATTCATCGTTAGGACATTACACTTGCCAAACCAGGATTGTATCCTGTCCTTCCAAATGTTGAGGTCCCTCTTAATAACTGTCAGCAGTGGTGGGAAGTTTTTAGCAAACACATCCTTCAATGAAGGGGTAATCTGAATTCCCAGGTAAGAAATTGAATCAGCAGACCAGCGGAAAGCAAAGTTGGTTTCTATACTTGTCCGGTGCCTCTGTGGCAGGGAGACATTGAGTGCTTCCGACTTTTGCAGATTTATTTTGAAGTTCGAGATATCCGCATACTCTTTGAACACCCTCAAAAGATTGGGAATAGTTATTACCGGCTGGGTAATACAAAAAAGCAAGTCGTCGGCAAAGGCTGCTACTTTATGTTCAGATCCCCCACCTACCACCCCTTTTATGTCAGGATTCGCTCTCACCCGACAAAGGAAGGGCTCCAGCGTTAAGATGAATATAATCAGGGATATTGGGCACCCCTGCCGCGTTCCATTTGTGATCCCGAACGACCCTGACAGCATACCATTGACCTTAACACCAGCCGAGGGAGAGGAGTATAAAGATGATATCCAGGTCCTCATATTGTCCTGAAGGCCTAGATGCTCCAGAGTAGCCCGGATAAAATCCCAGTGAACCCTATCGAATGCTTTCTCTGCGTCCGTGGAAAGAAGCATAGCTGGGATTTTCTCCTCTTGGATCAGATGGATGAGGTTGAGGACTCGGGTCACATTTTCTCTAGCTTCTCTCTTAGGGGTGAAGCCCGCTTGGTCCAGGTCTATCAGCTCGCCTAGGTGTGATACCAGCCTATTTGCCAGTATTTTAGCGAATAGTTTCAAGTCTACGTTTAGTAGAGATATTGGCCTATAGTTGGAGCAGAGAAGGGGGTCCTTCCCTGACTTTGGTATGACTGTGACTTGAGCCCTCAGCATATCGGGGGGCATTATCTGTTCGGACGAGATGGAATTAAATGCAGCCACCACCCGCGGGGTCAGGATGTCCCCCAGCCACTTGTAGTAGGACAGGGTGAACCCATCCGGGCCTGGGGACTTGCCTGTCTGTGGGAGCTTAATTGCCTGAGCCCATTCCAGTTCAGTGATAGGCTCTTCCAGAGCATCTATGATCCCAGGGCTTAGCGTTGGAAGGCCTGAAGTTGACACATAGTTCCTTGCCTGCTGGAGTATGTTAGCCCGGCTGTTCCCCTCACCGGTTAGATTGTACAATTTGTGGTAAAATTCCCCAAACGCTTCAGCGATGTCGCCAGGGCTGGTACACACCCGTCCTCCCGCTCCTAGGATCTGCGGAACAGAATTGTTCGCTCTCTGCTCACGGATCGCCCTTGCCAAAGAGCGTCCGCACTTATCTCCATACTTGTAAAAAGAACGTCATGCTCCTAGGAGCGAAGCTTTAGCTTTGACCAGCAGAATGTCCCTCAGATTGTCCCAAGCTCTCGCTAGTTCCTGCCCGACTCTCACCGATTGCTGCCTTTTATGTTCGGCTTCTAGTCTGCCAATCTTTCCCAGAAGGTCGCTGATACCTTTCTCTCTCTCTCTTTTTCTTCTAGATGCTATCTTCAATAGTATGCCCCTGATATAGCACTTGTGGGCCGCCCACAAATTGAGGGGACTCGTCTCTGGCCTGTTGTTGAGATCAACGTAAGATCTGAACTCTCTCCTAACCTCCTCTTTTATGGTTGGATCTTGAAGTAGGGACTCATTCAGAATCCATGAGTTTGGTTTCGCAGGCCACTCAGGTATTCTAATCGAGAGAGAGATCAAAGCATGGGCCGAGAGTGTAATAGAGTCTATCTCGGCTTTCTGTGCAAGCTGGATGTGTTCAATGAAAAGATAGTCGATCCTAGAGTAGGAATCGTGGGGAGATGAGTAGAAAGTATAATCCCTCCCTCGTGGGTTTTGTATGCGCCACGGGTCCACCAGTTGAGCCAGCCGGAGGGCCGCTTTGAGCTTTTTGAGGGCCGAGAATGAGAGGTGGGAGGCCTTTCTAGACACATCGAGCAGAGGGTCCAGGGCCACATTGAGGTCACCTCCAAAGATCACTAGACCCTCCGAAAAAGTCTGAAGGGTCTCCAGAGTTTGCTCTATGAACCGAATTTGGTCCGTGTTGGGCGCATATATATTCGCAAATGTGCACATTTGGTTGCCCATTCTTCCCTTAAGGAAGATGAATCTCCCTTCCGCATCTGTTATGCTGTCCGCCAAGGTCCAGGGGAGCGAAGAGGTGAGGAGGATACCCACTCCCCTTGACCTTCAATCCGGCGAATAAGAGTGGTAGCCTATTGGGAAGCGTCTGTCCGAAAATTTTGGTGCCCTTCCTTTCTGGAAGTGCGACTCCTGGATAAATACTACCTGAGCTCTGCGTTTCCAAAACAGGGACAGGCACATCCTCCTTTTCTCAGGGATGTTGAGGCCCTTGGTGTTCAGCGAAACGGAGTTCCATTGTGCCTTAAGCACCTGTGGCAAACCGCAGCTAAGCAGAGCAGGGGTGAGAACCAACACTCAGCCCAAGGGCGGGTCCCAGGAGGGAGCAGGGAGGGGGGAGCGCCACGGGCGAGCCAGGGGTCGCGAGCAGCAGGGAAACCCAACCCCCACCAGTCCCCACGGGACAGCAGCCGGGGGGAGTACAGACAGAAGGGACAGTGGGGACAAAAGAGGGAAGGGCAAAACAGGAGGGGGCAAGGAGAGGCGTAGAAGGGGAATAGAAAAGAAAAAGAAGAAAAAACGCCCGTCTACACCGGTCACTCAGACCTTGACAGGCAGGCCTACGTGGGGAAAAAACTGTGGCGCTACACAACAACGGGGGTCCCCCACCCCCAGCCCAGGGCAGTTCCTTTCACAAGGAACGGTTTGAAGCTTAACTTAACGTAACTTAACTTACCCTACCTGTCCCTGGCGAGGGCCACCAAGGACATGCGTAACTCCATATTTAACAACAAAACCTTCAACAATGACAACCTCTTGCATGGACACCAGATATACAATCACTATCTCGACCACCCATCCCCCGCCGCCCCCCGCACACCACTGATAGTTTCACCAAATCCAGCCGGTGAGCCCCCGGGGGCCCCCCATCAAGCCCGGGCCCCAACAGCACACGAGGACAGAGGAAGCACAAAATGCAACCAACCACCCCCTCGCCAGGGCCCGCCCAAGAGGAGGGATGCCACCAAGCCAGCCAGCCCCCCCGCCCATCCCCCCACCACGGGGCGTAATCGGCCATTCCGAACCGGCAAGCCCCACGCCCGCCCGCCACCGGCGCCCCATGACCCACCCACAAAGAACCTCCCAGAGTCTCGAGAGCCCCACAAAGCAAAGGGAGGGTCCCCCCGCGCACAGCGCACCACCCAACAATGGGGGGGGCCCGATCAGGCGTCCACCAGAGGAAGGGGGGTAGGGTTAGTGCAGCGCGCGGGGGCGGCCCAGCCCCCGCCCAAGCGAAGACCCCAGCATTACCCACATGCCCCGACCCCAGCAGGCCCCCCCCCAGAGAAAAAAGGAAGGGGGGTGTCCCCCCGGGCCGAGCCCAGTCAAGGGCGAGCGGGCGTGCCCCCCCAACAGTTGCCCCGCACCGGGTCACGGAGGAAGGCCAAGAGGCCGCCCCTACGCAGGGCCAGGGTCAATCATCCAGGCCATCTCCGAGGAGAACCCGAAACTGGCACCGTCAGCCACGCCCCACCGCGGGGCCCTCCGGCGCACCCCACCCCAGCAAGCCGCACTCAACATAGCCCTCGAACCCTACCGGGTCCCACAGGGACACGGAGAAGAGGGGAACACATCATAAATGTCGGGGTCCGGGGCAGTGTCTCGCCGAAAGTCCGGGGGGGGGGGGCAGAGGCCAAGTCCGACAATTGCCAGAAATCCCAGGGGGGGCAGGGACAAGGCATCCCCGAGGGGGCCCACACCGCACCAACCAGGATCCGGGGCAGTGGCAGCAGACAGGCCCAGGGGACCGCCCAACAGCAGGCATCGATAGATAGAGGTGGGGGCGCGGGCCCGCTACTAAGAGTAAGCTTCAGACCACAGGTCAAGGATGGTAGTGAAGGCCAGAGTCTAGACCGGGAGTCACGGAGCACCGTGGAGGGCCCGGCGGCAACTCAAAATAGGGGGCCAGGGGGGGAGCCCTGGGCCAGGGGGGTCCGTCCTCAATCCACGTCGTATGCAGCGGTTCAGCCCCCGCTCTCCGCTGCCCTGGGGTTCCATGACTCTGGGGAGGTGATTCCTCCTCCGCCGTCCCCCGTACCTGATGCCGCTCCTCAGCTGCGGCCGGTGTCTGTGGCTCAGACCGCGCCTCCGTCCTCCCGTCGGCAGCACTCACACTCTCTCCCTCCCGCATGTCACAGAGCGGGGACAGCTGCTGGGGCAGAGCGGGCGCGATCACCGCCGGCATCTGCGGTTCCTCAACGCGCCGGCTCTCCACACCGCCGGCCGCTGCACTCTGCCCTCCTCCTCCTCCACGGATCTCGCCGGCCGCCATCTTGCTCCTCCTCGAGGTTAGTCCCTGAGGGTCGCCGGGGCGCATATAGCGGGTGATGCCGCCCCCCTCCTCTCTCCTGGGGTCTTTTTGTTGCACCCAACGCTTCCCCATCTCGTCTGGGGACAAAGTAGGGCACAAGGTTGTTGCTAAAAGGGCGCCTGGGCTGGGGTCAGAGAGGAGCCTCACTAAACGTGTCCTCCCGCTGCCATGTCGCGGCCACGCCCCCATTTTTCTCAGCTTTAATTTAGTAATTTTATTGATCTGCTCTGCATTCCCAAGGGAGCCCTGGACCCTCCACAATTCTAAAATCTATAAAACCCTATGTGGGAAATGTGATGTCTGCTGTGGCCTTCTGCCTTTGCCTGGGCAAAAGGTGGGCTAATTTTTGGACTGGGAGCATCCTTACAGGGCCTTATTCGTCACATTTTACACTATATTAACATCTATAAAACCCTATGTGGCAATGTACTTGCTGCTGTGGCCATTTTTAGACTGGGGGAGCCCTGCTAGAGCCCTCTACACTTTTATCCTCTAATATGAAATCTATAAAACCCTATGTGGGCAATGTACTGTGGCCCCTATGCCTGGATGGGCTAATCTAAGACAGGGGGAGCTCTGCCAGTACCTTTCTTAATCAAATATATTATCAATAGTTTTTTAAGTAGTTTGAAGAAGTTACATTTAAGACTATACTAGAACATGTAAGTAGAGGTTAAGAATAGAAAGAGTAGAAAGGTTATAGAGAAGAAAAGAAACCGAGGATAGGGTCCTAACCCCTATAAGGTTGGGGGGAAGATGTTGAAGGGGAGGCAGTCCACTCCTAGGAGATGGATTCCAAATTCCACTATGCTAGTGTGTCACTGCACATGAGCCCACTTATTTTAGCTACTATTCAGGGCCCCTACATTTTTAGTCATTAACCAATCAAGCTTATGTATCATATTACACTTTGTTTATCTATCGCTGGGGACTTCCAAGAGGAGACGATTGTAAGTAATTCTAGCTGCAAAAAATATGGAGTGAATGTGTATCCATTTTCTTTTTGTTATTGGACAACCACCAGATTTGGTACAGATTTCCCTTTACCTTGCAACCCCTGAAGCGTCGGGATGAGGAACTGGGAAATGCCCTGGCTAGCTGAGATGTAACAAGATACCAATGAAGCAAGACTTTAAAATTTACCTTGATAATATTGGTATTGATTAAGTCTCTAGTGGTTCTGTTGTGAATACAGTCCATTCTCCTACAGTCATGCCCTTCACCAGATCTGGTTCTCAAGCCTCCATATTCGGTAATTTGTGATTTATTGAAAATAATAATGTAGAATGTAGCAGATACGGATTGGAAACTTATGGTCTATTTCTAGGGGGGGGGCACATCAGTAGGTCAATAGGATACTACTACTCGTATGTTGTTCCATCAGAACTCTTATATAGCTGTAAGTAAGTAAGACAAGAGGGCACCCCCTTCAACTGGAAAAAAGGAAATCCAGTCTCCAGAGGTGACAATCATTCTTTACCCTAAGAACTATAAATCTGTGGAATAGCCTTCCACAGAAGCTTGTTACAGCATCAACCGCTGACAGCTTCAAAAAAGGATTAGATTCTTATTTAGAAGAAAATAACAGTAACTATTAGCTGTTATCAGTAAAATAAAATAAAAAATAGCTTCCCCTACACCAACATCCTTGGTTAAAGTTGATGGACATATGTCTTATTTCAACTGTATTAGCTATGTATGATTTTAGAATATTAATAAATCCTGGTCCATAGCCTCTCCTTTCCAAAATGTACTTCTAGGGAATCATACGCCTTTTGTAGGTAGGGACGTTGCCTCCCCAGGAGGAAACTCTCTTGATCTGGGTGATTCACCTAAAAAAAGAATCACTTAGCACCTTTATGAGGACGACCTTGAGAACTGTACTTATCAAGAATATTGGATGATAGTTTGCACAACTAGATTAATCCTTCCCAGGTTTGGGGAGAACAGTAATACTAGCAAATAAAGCCTCAGGTGGGATCATAAAACCCTGCTTAACGCCATTGTACCAATCTTGCAGATGAATGGCTTATTGGGATTGACATTTCTTAATATAACCCTATAAAACTAGCCAGGAAAGAGACCATTTTGATTAGAACTGGTAAAATTGCGGAGTCAACCACTGATGATTTTGGGTTGAAGACCCCCTCCAATGTTTTAATTTTGGGATTTGCAATTATCTGAATTCTCTGAAATAATTTCGGATTTTGACAATATTTTGATAATATCTCTCAAAATAGTAATTTGAAAAGTCTAATAACATAACAACAATACGTTAGCACAAATATGTTTCCTTTCACTAGAATGTATTTGCTCTCCTTATCTTTAATGACTTTTTGGGGAGAAAAAGGAATACTTTTAGAGATGCAAATCACAATTCCTCTTTTTTTCTTAAAGGAATTAGCCAGGTAGGTTAATGGAAAACGATGTAGGGATATAGGGTAGTATTGTTAGTTAAAATTAGTTTCTTGTAAAAATAATATATCCATGTTTATAAAATTTAAGACAGTTAAGATTAACAATCTTAACTGTGGAATTTAGGCCATGAACATTAGGGTTGATTCAGAGCCCCTTTCTCATCATTTTTATGGCGGTCTTGCAAACAAACGAAAAATCATGCAAAAATGAAAACATTTTACACTAAAGTTCTCGCAGAAAAAAGGCTCTGCTGAATCAGACGAGGGAAAAAAATGAATGAGAATGGAAATTTTCACGCAAAAAAAAAGGTGAGAAAGGGGCTCTGGATCAACCCTATTGTGTGTAATCAATTTTTTAGCTCGAGTAGTGTTCTGACTCATAAGGGGTGTTGATGACGAACTGGTACATTATATGCAGAGTTATATAAGATTTACTTATCCATCTCCAGAGAGGACACTCCCCCCACTCCACACAGAACCCTAGAGAAAGTATTAAAGAAAACAGAGGAAAGAACAAAACAACTTAAAGCGGACTTTAACCCTAAATATTATATGTTTCCCCCACGCTGTACATACAGATTGCCCACATTAAAAATCTTCCCACCTGCATCTATTGCATTTTCTGAGACTTTAAACATCCAAGATGGCGGCCCATGGAGGTGCAGGCAGCCTGCAAACAGGATGTGTCCTCTGACTGTGTCGCTCTGCATTCTGGGATTGCTGACCTTTTCCTGACCCCAGCTCTGCTCAGTCTGAGCAAAGCACAGCTATAACCCGCCCCCCTGTATTTTATCCCACTCTCCTCTCCTCAGTAAGTGTGATGCTTCTGAGTCAAGATGGCATCACCCGGGGGCGTGGCCGGGCATGGAGGAGTGAGGTTGTCTGTGGCGTGAGCTCCCTCCGGCCGACCGATTAACCCTAAAATTTCAGGGCATCCACCCACCCAAATCAGCTAGATCCAACATGACTAAGAAGCGGAGAGGACAGAGAGCCGTTCCATCCCCTCAAGCGCGCAAGATCAGCGCCTACCTTGGTGCTGGAAGACGGAGAGGAGAGTTCGCAGAGAGCAGCAAGATGGCGGCGGCGTGTCCAGAGGCAGAGGAGCCGCATGACATGGCGCCGGGCGGAGAGGTCAGAGCTGCACGGGATCCGAGGGTCCCCTGTACTGAGGACGCCGCGAGAGGTCCGGCCATGGAGGTACCAGCGGGCTGTGCTGCTGCATCCCCGAGGGGAGGTGAGGAGGGCTGCGGCGAGCGGCGGGTGTTGGGCTCCACATCTGACCCAGAGCCCATCGTGACGGCTGCTGGCGCCGCCGGAGTGGTGCGCGCGCCAGTGAAGAGCGGGCGGCCGGAGCCGCATGTAGGAGAGAGATCCCCGCCGGGCAGGAGGGGGAAGGCGTGGGAGACGCGGGCTGACGTCGGGGCCGGGAGCCGCCGGAGATCAATGGCTGCTGCGGAGCCTGTGCAGCTGCGGCCCGATTCCCCAGCACAATATGCCCACGTGGCCACCTATAGCCTCGGAGGAGGCACACACAATCAGCATACTGAGGGGACTCCCACACTCCACGCTACTGACCCCATCGTGGGCGACCCCGACCGCGGGATGCCCCTGCACAGGATATCCCACCCTGGGGCGGGGGACTCTGTGGAACTGCTCGGGGCCCGTTGCCTTGTGCGCCCAGCTGGGACCCCAGCGGCGGCTGGGACGGAAGGGCCGCCCCTACAGCACAGAGATAGCGCAAGCGAGGGGAGCCCGGCATCTACGACATCGCCAATGAAGGGGGTGTCCCCGCCAAGCCCGAATTCGCGGGCACTCCACGACTCTTCCTCGAACACGGTTGGGTTGTGGTTCTCCCCTGGAGCTCCTGTGCACTCCCCTCCCCTGCATGGCACTCCAGAGGAGATCAAGATGGAGGGACTTGGGGTGGCTGTCGCAGCGGAGAAGCCCGCGACCATGGTCTGATCCCACACCAGAGCACATCACAGCACCTGGATGACCAATCTCGGGGCCGTTCCCCCCCCCCCCCCCGGCTTCTGGGCCCCTCGTGCCAAGGGGGGACTTTACCCCTCGCTCAACAAGGGTTTGTACCGGAGCAACCCAAGATGCCAACAACCGGGCGGTCCAGGACGCCTTCCAAAGCTACCGGGATGGAGGTCTGGGTGTCCCAGCTGGTCCCCCTCCCCCCTCTCAAGATTGCCACGTGGGAGTCCTTGCAGATATCAGGGCTGAACTTAAAGCCTTACCGACCAAGGCGGACCTGGAATCCTTTCTATTGAGGGTTGAAAGTACCTTTAAGAAGGATATCTCTGATTTACAAAGTGCCGTGAGCGACCTGGACTCCAGGGTTTCGGGCATGGAACAGTCCCACACCTCGACCATCCAAAGAATAGAAGCCCTGGAGAGAAGCATGGCTTCCCAACGTTCCATATCTCAAGTGGTGGTCCTACACTTGGATGACCTAGAAAATAGGAGCCGCTGTAACAATATAAGGCTGAGGGGCCTACCTGAAGCCACTGGTCCAGATCAAAAGCTGCAAACGGTCACTGGTATCTTCAACGGGATCTTGAGCCGTCCACCCACTGCGGAAATAGTGATCGACCGCCTTCACCGAGCCCTGGGGCCTAAACCTGATGACCCGGGTCACCCACGAGACGTCATCTGCCGCCTGCATTACTTCTCCGTAAAAGAGGAAATCCTCAGAAAAGCACGGGAGAGAGACCGGATAGACTTTGATGGTGCCACTTTGCAGGTGTTGCAGGACGTTTCCAGGCGGTCCCTGTACCTGAGGCGCCTTTTGAGACCTCTACTGGAAAGGATTCGGGAATGCGGGGCCCCCTACCGGTGGGGATATCCGTTTCACCTCCTGGTGAGGAGACACCAGCGTGTTTTTGCCTTAAGAACCCCAGCGGACCTCCCTGAACTTTTCGCCTTCTTGGACTCACCGGCAATAGAGGTCCCGGACTGGCTGGATCCTTCCTCGCTCCTTCCCTCCCAGTCTGCGGGGGCGGGCCCCCCACCTCGCGGGGCTAGACGAGAGGGGGGCGCGGGCACCTCGCGCAGAAGAAATACCAGAGGCCCGCCGCCTACACCACGGGCCTGCGACAATGAGACCTAACTCAAAAAGGGCCATTGTTGTGTTCTTCTGCCAAAGCTGTCTCATCTATGGGCTTTTTTCTTTTCTTTTTGATGCCATGTTATCTATTTGCTGTTGTTACAATAATGTTGCCTCTCTGGCCACTCTGTCATATGTCCAGCTGGGCTCTGAGTAGCCCTTTACCTGCACCGGCGGGTTTAGCGGATCATTGACGGGGGTGCCAGGGGGGCGTCTGAAAATGTTATTTGAATTGTTGGGTGGGTGTCTGCATCATTTGCATGCTCTGCGGCTGCCAGTGCAGCCGAGTTGGAGCCCGCTTGGCGGTGGGGGGTTGGCTGGGGGGACGCCGCGGTCGCCTTCAGCCCGTTGCGTTCCCACAGTAGGTTGGGGTCCTCTCTCGTTCGACGTCTGTCGGACGAGTGGGGGACCTCCTTTTTGGGGAGCAGTAACCTTATTCCCCGTTTAAATCCGCGCCTAGCTGCAGGGATTTTCTTTGACGCATCCCTGTAGTTACTGTGGTGGAAAAGTTTATTTGTGTTGTATTTACTTACGTGTGGTTGTTCTTTCTTTTTTGTTTTGTCTTGTCTTGTCCTGTGCTCTCCTATCCTTCTATAATTTTTGTTGTTTTGATTTATCTTGGTCTATCTGTGGAATTTGACCCCGGGCCCTTTCTCTCCATATCAATATGTCCAAGGTAAAGTGCACATCCCTCAATGCGAAGGGTTTGAATTCTCCCCTTAAGAGATCATCCGTCCTCAGGGAACTGAAGCGCATGCACACTCAGATTGCCTTTTTACAAGAAACTCACCTCAAAATAGGAAGGTCCCATAATCTCACTCACCGTCACTTTAAAACTCAATACCTTTGACCCTCACCGGACTCCAAATCTAGGGGAGTCGCCATTCTCCTGGCAGGGGCGCTGCCCTGGACACATCTCGAGACGCTCCTGGATCCCGGGGGGAGGTTTCTCTTTGTTAAGGGAACACTTTACTCCCCTTTTGACCCCTTTTGAACGACTTTGCATTGGGGGGGGGGCATTTCAGAGGGGCTTTGTCACATGCCTATTCCCTGCTTAGTAGCCCCCCGGAGTCGCCACTTGGCCTCCGCACCAAACAACACTCCAGTAGCACAGGTGGGAGTATAGATGGGTTAAAGCGGACCTTCACTCTGAATAAGAGTCTATCTTATATGTTTCCCACACCCTGTACATACAGATTGCTCATATTAAAAATCATCCTACCTGCATCTAATCATCTACTGCATGTTATGAGCCTTTAAACATCCAAGATGGCGTCTCATGGAACATCAGGCAGCCTGCAAACAGGAAGTGCCTTCTGACTGTGCTGCTCTGCATTCTGGGATTGCTGACCTTTTCCTGACCCCAAATTCAAAGTATTAGAAAAGAATAGGGCCAAACAAGCAAGAGGTAAGGCAGGATGCTCAGGCTAAGCATTTGTAACTGCAACAGGGAGAAGAGAATATTCAAAGAGGGGCACAGTCGAAGTGATGGAAGGCAGGGAGAACAATTGGCAAACACAATAAACGTGGACCAATTTAAAAAAAGGGGGCACATTACAGAAATGAAAAACACGTTGCAAATGCAACATAAACAATAAATTTGAAGATCCAATCTATCAATAAACAGACTTATCCACATGCCAATCGCCAATCAGCTCGCCACTCTCAAAACTGTATAAACTATAACTCCTCAAGATAAATGCATCGTGGGACGAGCCATGGAAGCTAGGCTAGCTTCAAGAGAGGAGCGTGGACTACAAGGAGGAGCAATGTGGACGTAAACATACCAAAACATATACTCCTGAGCAGCTGGGGGAACCAGGGCCACATGCGTACAATCAATGGCGGCCATGATACTTGGCACATTCACTATTCGAAAAAAGTCCAACCTCACCACGTTCCAGGCAGCCATGCTGTCAGGGAAATAGATGTATTTCTTCTGCAGGTCAGCCATGCCATCAAGATATGTAGTCAAGGTGCAGCTCAGCGAGGGCTGGGACAATGCAACTGACAGTGCCCCTAGCCTCTGGAATGAGCCATTCACTAAATATTGGAGGCAGTCAACCAATTTAGTCATACCTACAATCGCATGCCCCTTTCTTGTGGCGGGGGGCCAACCATATCCGCAACTTTGAGTAAAGCTTCTCAAGAGAAAGGTACTTCAGTCAGGTCAATTTAAACACCTGCCGGTTGGTCATGTGTTTAATATCCAGGAGATGGCAGGTATGCCTAAACTCTGGAAGGTACATGGTTAACAGCCCCCATTGCTTCAGACACTTGTACTCTTCACAGAACTTGTCACGGGGCTCCATCATAGTGCAGGATGTAGGCTGTATTTTCAATAGCAAAAATAGGTTGTTTAAGTATTCCTGCTAGCAAAAATCAGGGCTCAGAAGCAAGCTGGCTAAACCCATAAAATTATGGATGCCTTGAGCCATATTTATATGGCGAACACTCGGTTGGACGTACACATACCATAATTCTTGCAAAAAGGACAACTTGGCCAAAAAAACAAAAAACCCAGCAAGAAAAGAAAAGAGACCAAATATGGTCATTTGACGCCATTCCCGCCAGCAGGAATGCCTACGAGAGAGACTCTGAATCAGGCCAAATGAAAGTGAATGGCAGTTTTCTTTCCTAAAAATTAGGCTCTCAATCGACCCCATTGTGATCATTATGAAAAATGTATAGCAAAGCTGTGTAGTAAATCTGTCAAGAACAAGTTATATACCAAAAGTGGTGTGCATTGCAGTTTGGATTGCATCCTGCATGCCAGTGGGCTTTTTAGCAATAACACACAAAAAAGTGCAATCAAAATGTTCTATTGTTTCCAAAATTAAAAACAAATATCCTTACCTCATAGGAAAAATGATGTGCCTCAGCTGTAAAAATTTCCCAATACAAGTATATGTCATTTTTTGGGGAAAAATGTAGAACAAACTTTTTGGGGGGCCTTTTTGTGTCTAAACGCTAAAAAGCTAACCGGGATGCAGGTTGCAATTCACACTCCAATGTAGACTGCAAGTCACACTGGCTGCACTAAATACTTAGCATGACCCCATATGAATACTGTAAATATTGATCTTGTCCGTTATCAGTCTCATCATCTATAAAAAAAAGTGGCAAATGGTCAAACTAAGAGGTCCGCCGTGTCGCTGGGCAGGATCAGCAAACTTACAAAATCCCTAGGGAGCCTCCAACTCATAGATACCTGGAGGGCATTAAATGGCAATGCCAGAGATTACTCGTTCTACTCCCATGCTGCCAAATCGTATAGTAGAATCGACTACCTATTGCTCAGCCACCACGCCCTGGATTGAAACCCCAGGGCTTGGATGGGACCAGTACTGTGGTCAGACCACGCTCCTGTCTTTATCTCGCTCCGCCTGCCGGGGCTCACCCCCCCCGGGTTGGACTTGGAGGTTGAATGATGACCTGCTTGGCGACACGGCCTGCTCTTCCGCGATAGAAAACACTACCCCACCCCTCTGCCTTACCAATGGGAAGCGCTTAAATGCGTTCTCAGAGGGGAGTTCATTAAACACGGTACGAGGCTCAAACGGGAACGAGCCTCGCTCATTATCCAGACCAGAGCTCTGATCCTAACCCTTGAGAAAGAACACAAAGAGAGTCCAACCAATACCAAGCTACTAGAATTGCAAAACGCCAGGGAAAAGCTCCAAAAGCTCTATAACCAATCATACCTACGGTACAGAGAGAAGGGGAGGGCTCTATTCTATGAATCAGCCAATAAATGTGGCCGGACGCTCGGTAGAACTCTACACCCTAGAACAACTGCAGCCTATATACCGACCATCCACAAGGGCGACGGATCCCTAGCACAGACGCTGACCGCCATTGTGGACACCTTTAGAGAGTTTTACTCCTCACTATATAATATACATAACTCACATACCCCAACCCCGGCTACACGAGTGTCCCCCGAAGAGATAGCTACCTACATCGAGAGCACACCCCTCCCAACTATATCCGCGGAGGAAGCGGCCCTTCTTGAAGCTCCCTTCTCTGAGCAGGAGGTAGCTGAAGCGATTAGAGAATCACCTGCCGGAAAATGCCCGGGCCCCGATGGTTATTCCCCTAAATTCTACAAGCACTTTGGACCCCTCCTGATCCCACTCCTGACGAAAACCTTCAACTCCATTAATGAACACTGCCCCTTCCCCAAACAATCACTAGAAGTGACGATTTCGGTCATTCCTAAACCGGGCAAAGATGTGACCTTGTGTGAAAATTACAGACCAATATCTTTAATTAATGTAGATCTCAAGCTCTATGCGAAGATCATCTCTCTCAGGCTACAACCTTTGCTCCCAACCCTGATACACCTGGATCAGGTGGGGTTCGTCCCGGGGAGGGAGGCTAGGGACAACACTAACTGCTCGACCTAATAGCACACGTAGTCTCATCAAAGGAGCCAGTGTGCTTGCTTTCCTGCGACGCAGAGAAGGCATTCGATCGAGTGAATTGGGCGCTTATGAAGGCAACACTTCGACAGGTCGGTGTTGGCCCTGGCCTCCTCTCCAAGATCCTCGCTCTCTATACCTCCCCTACTGCTAGGGTAAAGGCTAACGGACTAATGTCGGCCCCCTTCCCTATCAGCAATGGCACGAGACAGGGTTGCCCGCTATCCCCCTTCTGTACGTCCTCACAATGGAGCATTTAGCCATAGCCATCCGGGACAACCCAGACATCAAAGGGATACAGATAGCTAACCACCAGTATAAGGCCTCCCTGTTCGCGGACGATCTGCTGCTGCGGTTTGGCCGAGTGAGCAACTTCAAAATTAATTACTCTAAATCAGAAGCGCTCAACATCACACTCTCACCCCGGGAGGCCAGCCGATTGGAAAGCAACTTCCCATTCAGATGGAGAACTCAGGCCATCAAGTACTTAGGTGTACAGATTCCAGCCAACTTGGCCAATTTATATGAATTTAACTATGCCCCACTCCTCACCAAAACACTAGCCGAACTAGACTCATACACTAAAAGGCCAATTTCATGGTTCAGGAGAATCAATAGTCTAAAAATGGACATCCTCCCCAAACTTTTATATATATTTCAGACGATTCCGATAAAAATCCCTAACAGGTTTTTTAACAAACTGAGGTCAGCTTTCTCTAAATTCGTTTGGGGCGTCTCCAAACCTAGGATACGACTCTCTACTCTCTCCAGGAATAAAAGTGAGGGGGGAGTAGGCCTCCCAGATTTAAAAGTGTACCACACAGCTGCGGTTTTGCAGCGGATGGTGGATTGGATGCACAGGGGGAGGGACAAACTCTGGGTGCAGCTCGAGAAAACTCTTTCCCCATTTAACCCTTCCTCACTGGCATGGGCCGCCCCTCTCTCTAAAACCCATAAGGAGTCCATTCTTGGCCAGGCACTTCCTGGAAACCTGGGACCCCTTACAGAACAAACGTATGCTGGTCCGTAGACCAGGCCCCTTTACACCGCTCTTCAGCAATCCGGCCTTTGAGCCCGGGCTAGGTGCCGAGAGCTTCCTCATTTGGGAAGCCTCTAACAATACCACGTTGGGCCATGTCCTAGAGATGGGTAGGATCCCCACGCTCTCTGAGCTGAGTGAGAGAGCAGGAGGTAAGCGCGTTTCATGGCTCTTACATAGGCAGTTGCATAACTTCATTACCACTAATAAGCCTTTGGAGGCATCCCGCAATCCCCCTACAGAGCTAGAATCCTTTGTCTCTCAAACCCCCCCAACTCGAGTTATATCTTCCCTCTATGCCCTGCTACACAGAACACAACACTCGGGTCCACCTAAGTTCATAGACAAATGGGAGAGAGAACTAAATATACAAATCTCAGACACCGATCTGACTAAAGTGTTCTCGAACACCCGCGGGATATCACTGGCGAGTGCCTCACAAGAAAGAAACTATAAAGTGCTCGCCAGGTGGTATAGATGCCCGGTTGACTTGCACCGATTTGCAGCCGCACAATCGGACAAGTGTTGGAGATGCCAGACGGAAGTGGGTACCATGACCCACATCTGGTGGAGTTGCCCAATGATCAAGGCCCTGTGGGAACAAATCTTTGCAATCTATGAGGGGGTAACTGGGACCAAGATAGACAACACTCCTCAGGCCGCACTCCTGTCACTGATTCCGGGCCCGGTGTCAAGGATCCGTAAAGGGATCCTGGGCCACTTCTTAACGGCTATGAGAGCCATCATCCCTAGGCACTGGAAGACCCCAACCCCACCTACCTTAACGGAGTGGGTGGTGGAGTTGGAGGGAATTCGCTGTATGGAAGAACTGGTAGCAAAAAGCAGAGGCACCGCGGACCAGTGCGCATCCACCTGGATAAGCTGGCTGTTTTACCGAGACACGCACCTCCTAGCAATGCTTTAGCGGGTCGGAGACAGGGATGTGTGGCCTACCAACCCTCTCTATTGGGCTGGGATGGACGGGGAGGGGGAGGGGTGGCCGGAAGGACGCGGTCCCCCCCTCTCGGCCGGTGTTGCTCCCTGGAGCTGGCCTCGTCCCAGTCATTAAAGCTAAAGTAACGAGACTGCTTCTCGCGCCCGCACATTCCGCTCCTCTTACCTAAACGCAGGCTGCATCATAAGTACAGGAGACGCCCAGGTAGCTAACACAATCTCCTGTCCTAAGGTGGAATTGTCAACGAATGTTAATACTTGTACTTTATATACTATGTATAGAACCCTAGTGCGACCCTTGTACCCCGTTGCCCCCCCACCCCTCTTTCCTCCTGTTTCCGCCCTACCCCCCCTCTCCCCTACGCTTTGCTATTAACCCGTAACTGTATAACTGTTGTATTTTTTGTTTTTGTTTTTGTCTGAAAATCAATAAAAACTGATTACAATAAATGGTCAAACTAAATCTGAATCTAAACCTTTGGTTTAACCCTTAAACTTCCTAGAGTTTTTGTCACCCTTTGTTGCCAGACCATTTTTCACAATTTTGTGCTACACATGTGAAATATGTGCATATGTGTATTTATTCTAAGTATGTCACACACCCCGCTTCAGATAGTCATTACACTTGGGTTATACTGACCTGTAGATGGCGATCTTGCAGAGATGTCAATAAAAAAAGGAAGGCCCTCCCAATCCATAAATACCTGGTACCTCCCACTCATTCCCCAGTCTTTCATCTCTGCAGACGGCGAGCAAGTCAGAAGATGGATGTCTCCTCCTTGCAAGGTAGCCGGGGTGACCCCCGACCCTCTATTTGATCTATTTCTGCCCGGATTCTTTTATTGTTTTTACTTGCCTCCCAGCCTAGGCTGCTGGTCCGGGCAAGGGTAGATGGCACCCTAGGTGCTTAGGAGCTACGCTCCTCCGTGAGACCCCATAACAAGGGGTAGGCGGTTAACCGGGTTGGTGACCCCGGTTTGGGATGCCCTGTCCCTTGGCCTTCCCCCCTAGCGTGGATTCCCCCTCTCCCGGATACCCTTAGAGGGGGGGGCTTGTCCCTTGTAGATTTCAATCCTTTATTGTATGTGTGTGTGGGTGCGTGTTTGATTACTGTAGCATGCGGGTTGTGATTTCATATCCCACTCCTTTACAATTTACGCGGTTGTTAGGCGCCGGACACCCTTCTCTCTTAAGCCAGATAATCCCCAATCTCCACCACCTCTTCTGCCTTTAGACAAGTCCCCGCTCGCAGGAGAAGCGGATTGTGCCTCTCCAGACTCGGTTACCCCCAGGACTTAGTTGGCGCAAAGATTACCGGCTTAAGGTGGAGACGGGTGAACGGCGGGGTATCCCGAATATGGATGCCGGGATGTATATGGGATTACAAACGGAGAGTCAATCAGAGAGGTTCAGAAACAAGCCGAGGTCAAGCCGGGTGGTCACAGAGCGCGGTATCCAAGGGGTCAAGCGAAGAATAGTCAAAACGAGCCGAGGTCAAACCAGGTGAGCACCAAAACGCGGTAACAGAGGGATCAGGCACAAGCGGAGTCAGGACAGGCGAAAAGGTCAGGACGGGCAGCAGACAAGGATGGTCAGAGACGAAGCCGAGTTGAACACAATAAACGCAGACTATAACGCACACCCTATTAACCAGAGGCTATAACGGGCACTGGACAATGGGGCAGCATGGTGATAAAGGGAAGACTGGCCAATGGGAAGGGGAAAAAGGAAAGGAGAGGGAAGTGTGCTGATTGGTGCGACTGTAACTACCCAATGGGAGCGGTCCCAGGAACTGGACCTGCCCAGGCCAGACGGACTATCCAGTCCCTGGGCCCGTCTCCCATCAGGACAGCAGAGCAATTAACTTAACACTTGCCCCCGGCGGATGCGCTGGGAGCAGCGCCGCCTGGGGGCATATACCGAGCGTGCTGGCGCGCGTGCGCGAACACGTGAATGGCCGGGCGCGCTCCCGGCCGGGAGAAGCACAGCCGCACCAGCAGAGGACACCACGGGGCCGCCTGCCCCCGCCGCACGGCCCGCAGCGAGGCCGCCGCACCCCGCCGCCGCCATGCTGCCCCCAGAGCGGCACAGAGAACCAGCAGCAGGACGGGGCCGTGACGCGCCGCGGGACCGGGGCCGGGAGGCAGGTAAGATCCTTACATTACCCCCCCCCCTGAGGAGGGGCCACCGGACCCTCCAAGCTGGGTTTCTGAGGATTCTCCCTATGGAATTTTCTCACCAATCTCTGTGCATGAACTTCCCTAGCCGGAACCCATGACCTTTCCTCAGGACCGTAACCCTTCCAATCAATCAAATACTGAAGGGAATTACGAAAAAAGCGAGAGTCCAAAACCCGAGCAACCTCAAATTCCTGTTGCCCGTCAACTAGAATGGGATCCGGAAGATTATCAGGTTCAAAGTTTCTGGCAGGTTTCAAAAGGGAGACGTGGAATGAGTTACAAATCCTCATAGAAGGCGGGAGATCCAGGCGATAGGTAACCCGATTGATTCTCTGCAGTATGGGGAAAGGATCAATAAATCTCGGACCCAACTTGGCAGATGGCTGGCGTAAGGCCAGATTTTTGGTCGAAAGCCACACCAAATCGCCGACCAAATAATCAGGATTATTATATCGCCTACGATCAGCAAAATTTTTTTGTTGGATCACAGCCTTAGATAGGTGTTGCTGAATTTTATCCCATAACTTTGGCCACTGAGACATCCATTCATCTAGAGAAGGTACTCTAGAAGGCTGGTCCGACAAGGCCGAAAATGTCAAATCTTTACCGTAAATACAACGAAACGGAGATACCCCGGTGGAGGAATGTGTGGCATTATTAAGGGCAAATTCAGCAAATGGAAGAAACAACACCCAATCCGTCTGGACATCAGAAATGAAACAGCGTAAATATTGCTCCAAGGATTGGTTCGTTCTTTCCGTTTGCCCGTTGGACTGAGGATGAAACGCAGATGATAGGGAGACAGTGAAGCCCAACTTGACACAAAAAGCCCTCCAAAAACGGGAAACAAACTGGACCCCCCTATCTGACACAACACCCTCCGGGATACCATGGATTTTAAATATGTGTGTCACAAAAAGCTGGGCCAGGACCTGAGCAGTAGGTAGCTTTTTTAATGGGATGAAATGAGCCATCTTACTAAACCGATCTACCACCACCCAGACGACAGTGCACCCTTGGGAAGGTGGAAGATCGGTGATAAAATCCATGGCCAGATGGGTCCAGGGGCGGGAGGGAATGGGCAATGGAAGTAGAGAACCCTCAGGAGAGTGTCTTAATGATTTACTGCGGGCACAAATCTTACAGGCTCGCACGTACTCTTGTGCGTCTTTTCTAAGGGACGGCCACCAAACCTGGCGAGACAGCAAGGAGATGGTTTTCTTGACACCAGGATGACCCGCCAACTTAGAGTCATGGAACTGGTGCAAAACCGCAGCCCGATAGGCAGCGGGCACAAATTGGGCATAACTGGGTTTTTTCGGGCGGGGCTTCAGACTGGAACCGGGTTAAATCAGGAAGCTCTGGCTGGATAGCAGCTACTACCAGAGCCTGGGACAAAATGGGTAAATTTTTCCCTTCTGGTACAGTAGAAGAGGAAAAACTATGTGACAAGGCATCAGCCTTCACGTTCTTGGATCCCGGTTTATAAGTAATAGAAAAATTGAACCGGGAGAAGAACAGAGACCAGCGAGCCTGCCTTGGGGTCAATCTTTTAGCGGACTGAATGTACTCTAAGTTCTTATGGTCAGTAAAGACAATAACGGGAAATTGAGCCCCTTCCAGCCAATGTCTCCATTCTTGAAACGCCAGTTTAATTGCCAATAGTTCTCGATTCCCAATATCGTAATTTCTCTCGGCAGGGGTACATTTTTTGGAGAAGAAGGCACAGGGATGGAGGCGCTCAGGGGAACCGCTATATTGCGAAAGCACTGCTCCTACACCGAGTTCGGAGGCATCCACTTCCACAATAAAGGGTAATTGGCAATCCGGGTGCACTAACACAGGGGCGGAACTAAAAACTTCTTTTAATTCCCTGAAAGCCAAGACGGACTGCTCTGGCCAAACAGCAGGATACTCCCCTTTCTTGGTGAGATTAGTGAGGGGGGCTACCAGGGTGGAAACATTTTTAATGAATCTCCTATAGAAGTTGGCAAACCCCAAAAATCTTTGTAAACCCTTAAGATCTAGTACCGCTTTAACCTTGGATTGGTCCATGGAAAGGCCGGTATTAGAAATGATGTAACCCAAGAAGGGAACTTCAGTAACTTCAAATTGGCATTTTTTCAGTTTGGCAAATAAATGATTCTCCCTGAGCTTCTGTAAAACCAGACGAACATGTTTACGATGTTCTGATAGCGAGGAAGAGAAAATCAGAATATCATCCAAATACACTACAACAAAACGGCCCAAGTATTCCCTAAAGATTTCATTCACAAAATCCTGAAAGACTGCGGGAGCATTACACAAGCCAAATGGCATTACCAGGTACTCATAATGCCCTTCATGGGTATTAAAAGCTGTTTTCCATTCATCTCCCTGCCGAATCCTAATAAGATTATAGGCCCCGCGGAGATCTAATTTGGAAAACACTTGGGCCCCAACCACCTGAGTGAACAGCCCATCAATTAAAGGCAGGGGATACTTATTCTTAACCGTTATTTTGTTCAAACCCCGGTAATCGATACAGGGCCAGAGTCCCCCATCTTTTTTCTCAACAAAGAAAAACCCTGCCCCTGTCGGAGAAGAGGACGCCCGTATAAAACCCTTCTTTAGGTTTTCTGCGATATACTCCCGCATAGCAAGATTTCCGGCTCGTGTTAAATTGAAGATTTTCCCCCTAGGCGGCATAGTACCCGGGAGATGCTCGATGGGGCAATCCCAAGGTCTATGAGGGGGAAGTTTATCAGCCGCTTTTTCAGAGAATACATCAGAAAAATCTAGATATGGGCTAGACACTTCTTCAGGGGATAACTGAGTGGCTCGCACTGGAAGTTCCAGACAGGAATGAAAGCATAGAGGGCCCCATTTAACAATTTGCCTAGTTACCCAATCGATTTGGGGATTATGTTTCTGTAGCCAAGGTAACCCAAGAACTAGAGGGGTTGAAGGCATTTTTAGAACAAAAAGGGAAATTAATTCAGAATGCCCCGCTCCCACTCGAAGCAGGACTGGTGAGGTTCTATATTGAATGAGCCCCCCGCAATGGGTGTGTCGTCAATGGCAGAGACCCGAATGGCTACAGGAAGGGACTGGAGCGGAATTCCTAGGCTTTGAGCTAAATCAAAGTCAAGGAAGTTCCCCGCTGCACCACAATCTAAGAGAGCTTCCAGACTGATACATTCTAGGTCAAGTTTTACCTGGACCGGAATCATAAATGGAGACAATACACGAGGAGATACCTTACAGCCTAGGTGGGTCCCCTCGATTCCCCCTAGGCTCTGAAGTTTCCCGACGGCTTCTTGGGGCAGGCTCTGACCATGTGACCTATTCCGCCACAGTAAAGGCAGAGACCTTCTGTCAAGCGCCGACGTCTCTCAGCTTCAGTGAGCCTGGTGGCGCCCAGCTGCATGGGTTCCTCTGAGGAAGGCAAGGCTGGGACTTCGGCTCTCAAGCTGGATTCGGGATGTGACCCTTTTTCCAGGCGTCTCTCCCGCAGACGTCGGTCAATGCGAATGGCCAAATGCATGGTTTCGTCCAAGGTCTGAGGAACTGGATAGTTCACAAGAATGTCCTTGATGGAGTCAGACAAGCCTAGCCTGAACTGACCGCATAGCGCCGGATCGTTCCAACGTGAATCGACCGCCCATCGTCGAAACTCTGAGCAGTATTCTTCAGCTGCCCGTCGTCCTTGGCGTAAGGTACGAAGCTTTGCGTCTGCTGTGGCCCCTCTGTCAGGATCATCATATAAAATCTCCATAGCTGAGAAGAAACTATCCACAGAAAGACGAGCTGGATCCTGGGGCAACAGACTGAAGGCCCATGATTGTGGATCCCCTTGGAGGAGGGAGATAACGAGACCCACGTGCTGCTCCTGTGACCCGGACGAGGTTGGTCGAAGATGAAAGTAGAGCTTACACGAGTCCCGAAAATTTGCAAATTTGGCTCTGTCTCCAGAGAACTTATCTGGAAGTGGAATTTTGGGTTCCACTGATGATGCGGCCGAAGCCCCTTGAGGGCTGGTGTTAATCGGAGCGGGACGGTTCTCCTGGGCCGCCACGCGATGGGCCAGGTGCTCAACGGCCGCGGTTAAGGCCTGCACCTGCTCCAATATCTGGTCCATTCTTTTTGGCCCGTTATACTGTTAGGCGCCGGACACCCTTCTCTCTTAAGCCAGATAATCCCCAATCTCCACCGCCTCTTCTGCCTTTAGACAAGTCCCCGCTCGCAGGAGACGCGGATTGTGCCTCTCCAGACTCGGTTACCCCCAGGACTTAGTTGGCGCAAAGATTACCGGCTTAAGGTGGAGACGGGTGAACGGCGGGGTATCCCGAATATGGATGCCGGGATGTAAATGGGATTACAAACGGAGAGTCAATCAGAGAGGTCCAGAAACAAGCCGAGGTCAAGCCGGGTGGTCACAGAGCGCGGTATCCAAGGGGTCAAGCGAAGAATAGTCAAAACGAGCCGAGGTCAAACCAGGTGAGCACCAAAACGCGGTAACAGAGGGATCAGGCACAAGCGGAGTCAGGACAGGCGAAAAGGTCAGGACGGGCAGCAGACAAGGATGGTCAGAGACGAAGCCGAGTTGAACACAATAAATGCAGACTATAACGCACACCCTATTAACCAGAGGCTATAACGGGCACTGGACAATGGGGCAGCATGGTGATAAAGGGAAGACTGGCCAATGGGAAGGGGAAAAAGGAAAGGAGAGGGAAGTGTGCTGATTGGTGCGACTGTAACTACCCAATGGGAGCGGTCCCAGGAACTGGACCTGCCCAGGCCAGACGGGCTATCCAGTCCTTGGGCCCGTCTCCCATCAGGACAGCAGAGCAATTAACTTAACACTTGCCCCCGGCGGATGCGCTGGGAGCAGCGCCGCCTGGGGGCATATACCGAGAATGGCCGGGCGCGCTCCCGGCCGGGAGAAGCACAGCCGCGCCGCCAGAGGACATCATGGGGCCGCCTGCCCCCGCCGCACGGCCCGCAGCGAGGCCGCCGCACCCCGCCGCCGCCACACTGGCCCCAGAGCGGCACAGAGAACCAGCAGCAGGACGGGGCCGTGACGCGCCGCGGGACCGGGGCCGGGAGGCAGGTAAGATCCTTACAGCGGTACTTAGACCGGCGCCGGTGGTCCCGCGGCGCCGGCCTCTGTGGTCTGCCATGACGGCGGGGGAGCTTCTTCACCTCAGGGCGGGGGGCGGGGCCGGGCGTTCGCACGATCGCCTACGGCCCGCTCCCATGCGCCACTGTTCAGGTCCCGGCTTCTGGCCGGGAGAGACGGGGGAGGGGCGGGGCCGGGCACGACACGCGAACCGCGCCGGCCCGCCCTCCTTCTTCCTCTGCCTACCCGCCTTTTTCCTTCCCCTGCGAGTTGTGCATGTGTGACGGTCGGTGAGTGGCCTGTGGCCCCATTAGTTTTTTTTTTTTCTCTGTATATATTCATGCCCCTCCTTGGGGTTGTTGGCAACGCTTCTTTTATTAACCCCTTTGGACATTTGCTATTATGGTACTGATTGCTGTGTCTGTTTGTGTGTTCCAGGTGGACCATTGTTTCTATAAAAGGGAGGTTCTCCCGGTCCTAGGGTCCCTGGTTAAATTTAGGGGTCTGTAAATTCCTCCCTCGTGGGACTTAAAGGGGCATCCCGGGTAGCATTTACTGCGTAATTCCCTCTGGGCATTGTGCCTAATTTTTAAAAATCACCATATGGAGGCTTCCCCGGATACTGGGCTTGGGCCCCCCTCAGGGCAATCCAGGCTGTGTTTGGGGTGTGGGGTAACCCTTTCGTGGGAAGATGTATTTCTTTGTGTACCCTGTGCGCAGCGGACTATTACGCTGCAGTCCGGGTCTCAGGCGTCTGGTTCTGCTCCGCCAGTCTCTTCTCCCTCTCCCCCTCACTTGATACGTACCCCATGTGATGTGGTCACGGGGGTGGAGTCGCAATCTGAGGTGTGTGCCAGATTGGCCAATCTTGAAAAATTGTTTTCCAATGCTGTTGCCAAAAAGGCCACGGCTAAGAGAAAACATTTGTATACAGCCACGCAGGCCTTTGATGTGGATGAGTTTGACTCTCTGGATTGGTCTGATTGCTCCCCGTTTGAGGAAGGGGAGCTGTTTGAGGAGTCAGAGGGGTCCGATGATCAGCAGTTTGTTGGTGCTGATGCCGAGCAGGGTCAGGGGGATTCTTTGGATACCTCTAAGGTCCTGGCTCATATGTTTGAGGTCCTGGCTATTTCTCCCCCTGAGGCGGCTCCTCCACAGAAGGGGGAGTTCTTTGAGGTGACCAAGCCGCGCTTGGAATTTTCTTATCAAAAGCATTTTGATGGCATTATTCTCAAGGAATGGGAGAGGCCTACTCGGCTTCCGGGTGTTCCTCCGGGTTGGGACAAAAAATATCCCTTTCCGGTGGATGCAGTGAAGCACTGGTCTTCCCCTCCCGAGGTGGATGCTCCTGTTTTGGGGTTGTCCAGCACCTCAATTCTTCGGACTGCACTACTCTCAAGGATGGTGAGGATAAACGCATTGACCAGATGGCTTGTCATGGTTTGGCCAGTGTTGGGTCGGCCTTGCGGCCGGTTTGTGCCTCGGCGCTTTTATTGGTAGCTGCCAGGTCGGTGGTTAGAGGACTGTTGACCTCTTCCGGGCTTGACCCGGCTAGTGAGGAGTTTACCGCCCTTAAGCGATGTGAGTTGTTTTTGTCTTTTGTGCTGACCTCCTTGGATGACACGGTGGTGATGTGTAGCAGAACTTCGGCCTTGCTTGTGGCTATCCGGCGGCCGGTTTGTTTACGCCAGTGGGCGGCTGATTTTGTGTCCAAAAAGTCGCTTACGTCCCTTCCTTTTGTGGGGTTGCGGCTCTTTGGAGAAAAATTGGATTCGGTTGCAAAGGGTGGTAAGTTGCCTCAGCGTAAGAAGCAGCGTCGTCCCTTTCGGGGGGCAGCTTCCTTCACTCCTTCCTTTCGTAGGGCCAGAGTTGGCAGGGGACTGGCCTTCCCCTCATCCAGAGGTGATTCCTGGAACCAGGGCAGGGGTCGTGCACGTCCAGGACACAGCTGGGGCTCTAAGCCTAAGGCCGCTGCCAAGCCGGCTCAGCAATGAGGGGGCGCCCTCACCCTTGTGGGTGGGGGGGACGACTGCAACTCTTCTCCCGGGTCTGGGACCAAGAGGTCTCGGACAGATGGATTCGGGAAGTGGTGTCTTCCGGTTACAAACTGGAGTTCGAGTTCCGGCCCCCTCCCAAATTCTTCAGGTCTTGGGTGCCGTCAGATCCTCTGGCCGCGCAGGGGCTCCGGGCGGCAGTAGTAAATCTTCTGGACATGGCTGTCATTTGCCCGGTGCCCCCCTCGGACCGGGGCCTGGGCTACTATTCCAATCTGTTCACGGTGCCCAAGAAGGATGGTTCCGTCCGTCCCATTCTGGATCTGAAGTTACTCAACAGGTTCGTCCGTCCCCGGAAGTTCCACATGGAAACTCTGCGTTCAGCCATCTACTCACTTCGTCAAGGGGACTTCATGACGTCCATAGACATCAAGGATGCTTACCTGCACATTCCAATCTTTCCGGCACACCAGAGATTTCTCAGGTTCTTTGTAGAAAATCGTCATTTTCAGTTTGAGGCTCTTCCGTTTGGCCTCACCTCGGCTCCAAGGGTTTTCACCAAGGTGCTGGCGGGGGTGATGGCCCTTCTCAGAGCCCAGGGTATCCACATTGTGCCTTATCTGGACGATCTTCTTATTGTGGCTTCTTCTCTCAACCAGGCGGAGCTAGATACCAGGACTGTGGTAGCCACCCTGGAGAGATTCGGCTGGGTGATCAACTATCCCAAGTCCTGCCTCTCTCCCTCCAGGGTGGTGGAGTTCCTGAGAATGTCTCTGGATACTTCTCAGGCCAGGGTGTTCCTCCCCCGGCCCAAGGTTCTTCTGATCCAGGAATTGACTCAGCGTCTCCTATCCATCCGTCACCCGTCCATCCGGCTGGGGATGTGACTGGTGGGATTGATGGTGGCATCGTTCGAGGCGGTTCCCTTTGCCCAGTTTCACACAAGGACGCTCCAGCTCCATATCTTGGCGGCCTGGGACGGGTCCCCCCTGTCATTGGATCAGTCTTTTCTGATGTCCCCCCGGGGGCGGCTTTCCCTTTGGTGGTGGCTGACACCAAGCAATCTGACGAGGGGCAGATCCTTTCTGAACCCTTGTTGGGAGACGGTCACCACGGATGCCAGCCTGTCAGGTTGGGGGGGGGTTTGGAAGGATCTTCAGTTTCAGGGACTGTGGGGGCCTCAGGAGGCTCACGATCCCATGAATGTTTTGGAGCTGAGAGCCATCACGTTGGTTCTGGCTCACTTGACTCATCAGTTGCGGGGCCTATCGGTTCAAGTTCGGTCGGACAATCGGATGGCGGTCGCCTACATCAATCACCAGGGAGGGACTCGCAGCAGGCATGCCCTCAGGGAAGTGTCTTTGATCCTGGCTTGGGCAGAGAGCAATGTCCCATGCATCTCAGCGGTGTACATTCCGGGAGTGGAGAACAAGGAGGCGGACTCCCTGAGCAGGGGCTCGTCTCGCCGGGGGAATGGTCACTCAGCCCCAAGGTGTTTCGTTCACTTTTCCACTGGTGGGGGACTCCGGAGGTGGACCTCTTTGCCTCTCGTCACAATCACAAGCTTCCGGCATTTGTGTCTCTCGCGGGATCCGCTGGCTCTGGTGGCGGATGCCATGTCTCTGAACTGGAGGGATCTGGGGTTTCTGTACCTGTTCCCTCCGTTTCCCATGGTGGGCAGAGTGGTGCGCAAGCTGGCCCTAGAGGGCGCATCGGCAGTCCTGGTGGCTCCAAGATGGCCAAGACAGGTTTGGTTCGCATACGTGGTGAGGTTGGCAGAGGATCAGTTAGATCTGCCCCTTCTGCTGGATCTGCTCACTCAGGGCCCACTGCTCTACCCCAATTTACCAACGCTGGCTTTGACGGCGTGGCTGCTGAAACCTCCATCGTGAGGGAGGAAGGTCTTTCTGATGCTGTCATTCAGACTCTGGTTAGGGCTAGAAAGTATCAGAGTTGGCGGCTTTGTCCATTAAGGCCCCTTACTTTGAGAGGCATCAGGACAAGGTTGTTTTCCGCTTCAAGCCAGATTTCCTTCCTAAGGGGGTCTCTGCCTTTCATCTTAATCAGGACATTGTTCTACCCTCCTTGTGTCCTAAGCCCAGCAATGATAAGGAGAGGGTTTTGCATTCTTTGGATGTGGTTCGTTGTGTGAAGTACTATTTGGTGGCTACTTCCTCTTTTCGTAGGACTGACGCCCTTTTTGTGGTGCCCTCTGGGCCTAGGAAAGGTTTGGCTCCCGCCAAGTCTTCCATTAGTAAATGGATTCGCCAGGCCATTGTTGGGGCTTATTCTGCCAAGGGGAAGGTTCCCCCTTTTCGTGTTACTGCTCATTCTACTTGTGCTGTTGGGGCGTCCTGGGCTTTTCAGCACCAGGCCTCTGTTGAGCAAGTTTGTAAGGCTGCTACTTGGTCTTCTGTTCACACTTTTTCCAAGTTTTACAAGGTTGATGTGCGGGCTTCAGCGGATGCTGTGTTTGGCCGCAAAGTTCTGCAAGCTGCAGTGGTTTAAGTTGTGCATTGTTGCCTTGTTTTTGGATCCCCGCCCTTTATGGACACTGCTATTGGATGTCCCAAGTGTAATGACTATCTGAAGCGGGGTGTGTGACATACTTAGAATAATACCATTTTGTGAATACTCACCTGTAAAATGGGTATTATAAGTATGTCACACACCCCGCCCTTTGGTATTCTGGATCCTTTATATGGTGAACCTTTTTACTGCTACTGGTTATTTTGGCTCTTCCTGGTCCTTTTGTTTCCTTACTGCTGTTCTAATACTGGGGAATGAGTGGGAGGTACCAGGTATTTATGGACTGGGAGGGCCTTCCTTTTTTTATTGACATCTCTGCAAGATCGCCATCTACAGGTCAGTATAACCCAAGTGTAATGACTATCTGAAGCAGGGTGTGTGACATACTTAGAATAATACCATTTTGTGAATACTCACCTGTAAAATGGGTATTATAAGAATGTCACACACCCCGCCCTTTGGTATTCTGGATCTTTTATATGGTGAACCTTTTTACTGCTACTGGTTATTTTGGCTCTTCCTGGTCCCTTTGTTTCCTTACTGCTGTTCTAATACTGGGGAATGAGTGGGAGGTACCAGGTATTTATGGACTGGGAGGGCCTTCCTTTTTTTATTGACATCTCTGCAAGATCGCCATCTACAGGTCAGTATAACCCAAGTGTAATGACTATCTGAAGCGGGGTGTGTGACATACTTATAATACCCATTTTACAGGTGAGTATTCACAAATGGTATTTTTACAATTTATAGTGTTTTTTGTAATAAAAAATGTAAGTTTGTCAATAAATTCTTATTGCATGTGAAATCCCAATTTCTCCCAGTTTCAACGGTACCACATATGTATTGGTAGACACCCTTTCCTGCCCAGGAGACTCCCCTAAACTGAAACAGCACTTTAGGAGATTTTCAGATCAAATACAACTATGCTGTGTGCTATACGCACCTTGCAGTTTTTCAAGAAAAACAACCCTTTACATTTGAAATACTCCACACAAACTGTATATTCTCTGGAAATACTCACCTTAAGCTTTCTAGGCATACCAGGCTTGTTGATGTGGCCACAGGTATCTGGAAATAATCCCTGCATTCTTTGGTTGCATAGAGTTTCCCTAAAAAAAAGGATAAAAAAGCAGAATCAAAGCCACATTTTCCTAAAAAAAAATATGCAAACAAAAAAAAAGTTAAATCTGAAAAAGCCCCCGAACACAACAATGCCCAACATGCATAGTTACTGCCACTTGCTAAACACCCCAATGTAAAGCATGTGCAGAAGGGTCATTTTACCTGAAAATTTCAGCTTTGCTGACAAAGTGAGCACCTTCTACAAAAACAACCCTTTACATTTAGAATACCCCCACAAACACATGTTAAGCTTTCTAACTATACCCAGCTTGTTGTAGTGGCCTCATCTTTTTGGAAGTAACCTCTCAAAGAATTCTTAGGGTTTCCTTAAAAAATTTACAAAAAGGAGAATTAAAAACACGTTTTCCTAGAATATCAATATGCAAACAAGAAAAAAAAACAAGCTAAATCTGAAAGCGCAGCGTGCCCCAAACAGGTTGACAGGTTTTTTCACATTTTTCACCATTTTGTGGTTTAAAGGGGACCACAACCTACATTTTTAACTAGCATCCCCTGAATTGCTCCCGCATGAAGAGCACCTTTTGCCAATTTTTAGTGCTCCTGCTTCACTTTAATCCCACATAATGCCATCTGTTCTAGCTGTAAAGCTCTGCCTCCTCCATACATTGCCATTTTTGTGTGTGATGTGATGTAATTGCCACACCAGTGCAATGACTGATCGCTGCCATTTCAAAGAGAGGGACAGCAAAAAAAAAAACAGTGTTCCAGGATGATTTGAAAAGCAAAAATATCAATTTTCCCCCTCCATTCTGATCAATGGTAATCAGATACCTAGTAGTTTAGAGATATCTAACTGGGGGAGCAGCTGTCCCGATGTTCATCTTTGGAAGTGCAAATTTTCCTGAATTATGAAATTGATTCTAGCTGTAGATTTTTAGGCAAGATTTATAGGCAAGCCAGCCCTCAAAGGCCCTGTCAAGCACATTAGGGTTGATTCAGAGCCTTCTCAAAACCGTCTTGTTTTTGTCTCGTAATGTGTAATTTTCACTTTTTCCGTATATGTCTACGTGCGTACGCATGATGTAGAGCCGCCATCGGAAGCCTTCCGTTTACTGTTCGTAGCTGTGTACGCCATCGATAATGGCATTTTCCGGCTCTCGTTGCATTTTTGAGAGGACGAGGTTTTTGATAAGTTGCTTAGTAATCCTCGTATACTACCGTTTTTTCAGCGTTTTTCAAAGTAGCTTCCAACTTAGATTTTCAGTGTCCCGCGATATTCAGCATGCATCTTTCTCAAAATATATACGACAATTTTGTTGTACAAGCTGCTATGTTTGCACGCATGTACGCATGCGCGCAGCTAATTAACTCATTCATGTCCCCCGTGTCATCTATTCTCTCGCTCACTTCTGCTCCCATGCTTACCTTAACTGATCTGCGGTTGTTGTTTTTGTTATGTCCCTCTCTATTCATTACCTTACCTTAACTCACTTGCGGTTTGGGATTGTTTCTCTGTCCCACTCTATTCATGCTTACCTTAACTCACTTGCGGTTGTTTTTTTTTATGTTCCACTCTATTCATGCATACCTTAACTCACTTGCGGTTTGGGATTGTTTCTCTGTCCCACTCTATTCATGCTTACCTTAACTCACTTGCGGTTTGGGATTGTTTCTCTGTCCCACTCTATTCATGCTTACCTTAACTCACTTGTGGTTTGGGATTGTTTCTCTGTCCCACTCTATTCATGCTTACCTTAACTCACTTGCAGTTGTTTTTTTTTATGTCCCACTCTATTCATGCTTACCTTAACTCACTTGTGGTTTGGGATTGTTTCTCTGTCCCACTCTATTCATGCTTACCTTAACTCACTTGCAGTTGTTTTTTTATGTCCCACTCTATTTATGCTTACCTTAACTCACTTGTGGTTTGGGATTGTTTCTCTGTCCCACTCTATTCATGCTTACCTTAACTCACTTGCGGTTTGGGATTGTTTCTCTGTCCCACTCTATTCATGCTTACCTTAACTCACTTGTGATTTGGGATTGTTTCTCTTTCCCACTCTATTCATGCTTACCTTAACTCACTTGTGATTTGGAATTGTTTCTCTGTCCCACTCTATTCATGCTTACCTTAACTCACTTGCGGTTTGGGATTGTTTCTCTGTCCCACTCTATTCATGCTTACCTTAACTCCCCTGGCACTGTTTCGTGTTCTCTATCCCCAGATTTTCATGCTTACCTTAATTTTCTGGATTCTATAGATATTTTTCATTTGCTTCTAGATGTGGAAGTGTGCAAGCATGACATTTTTATTAATTTTGTATAAATGAAAGACATCTGAAACGACTTTAAGTTTCTTAAAATGTATTAAAATATTTTTTTTTAATTTGTTTTTGCAATAAAAGTCTTTTTTTTATTATATTATAATTTTTTTATTTAGAAAAATAAAACAATTTAAAACTTTTTACAAAAGTTGCAGGCTCCCAGGATTCTATTCCTCTGTAGTCCCCAGTTATGCTGCCAGCTCCTCTCTGTCGCTCACCAGCCTATGTACAGTTGCCGTAAGAAATTGTATTCTCTGCTGTGTTGTGGCTGTGAAAAGAAATCAAAAATTAATTTCTAGTATATGCATTTTGAATACCTGTTGAATGAAATATTAATAATATTAATAATTTTTAGCCTAGTGATTGGGCCATAAATTAATTTAATTTTCTAGGCTAGGGATTGGGCCATAAATGAATCTAATTTTCTAGGCTAGGGATTGGAAATACCTGTTGATGCAGGCATGGTAACGTAAATAAATAAAGTTGTCTCCAAACTTACTAGGCTGGTGGAGGACATGATCCTGGGGTACCACCCTCCTCCCTGGGGCCTGCCACTCCTCTTGGTCTGAGTCTGTTGAGCAAGCAATAATATGGTTAGTTAGAATGTCATATTTGTTAATGAAGAAATTTAAATTAGAATGTGTGTGTGACATCACCCACCTTCTCCTAGTACCTCAGGTGCTTGCCCTTGTGGGTTCTCAATTCCAAGCTCTTCACCTGCCACATCAGCATCTAAAAGTATATAAGCAAGAAATGAGTGTGTGTTTACAGTGCATGTACCTGTGTGTGCTTCTGTGTGTTAATCATACCGGAGTGGTGCTGGTCCGGCATCTGTTGTGGTTGCCTGCCGAGCAGCTGAGGCCCTTCCTCTGCAGACAGGTCCAGTGGCTGCTCATCGGGACTTGCAGAGGAGGGGGAAAACCTTGGCACTGGACTGCCATCACCTTCACTACGCCCAGATCGATCCAGCACTGGCCAGACTGCTCGCCTCCGGGTGGGTTGGATCCTATAGTTCCATTCCCTTGCTAGAAGATAATGGCATTCATAAACACAGGCCTGCCTAGGGGCAGTGTATTTCTAACATATAATAGTAATGTACTTACTTGGAAAATGTTTGAGGAAGAATCTTCTCACCCGGGGCCTCTTCCTGCGTTTAAGGTCAGACCAGTGCTGAATTATCTGGGTATAAGTGAAGGTGGTGTCAGTATCCTCCTGTATTTTGACCACTATTTCCAGTGCCCAGGTCTTCTTTTCATAGCGGCAGGAAGTCGTAGCGATTGGTGAGGATCATCTAAAAGGTGGAAGTAAAACAGATGGCATTCATAAACACAGGCCTGCCTAGGGGCAGTGTATTTCTAACATATAATAGTAATGTACTTACTTGGAAAATGTTTGAGGAAGAATCTTCTCACCCGGGGCCTCTTCCTGCGTTTAAGGTCAGACCAGTGCTGAATTATCTGGGTATAAGTGAAGGTGGTGTCAGTATCCTCCTGTATTTTGACCACTATTTCCAGTGCCCAGGTCTTCTTTTCATAGCGGCAGGAAGTCGTAGCGATTGGTGAGGATCATCTAAAAGGTGGAAGTAAAACAGATGTCATTAATAAAAACATCATACAAATCACAATGTTAATGATAGCAGCTTCATAATTATCATTCCCCCTAACATTTCAAGGCTTTAGCTATCCTTCCACGCAACATTTTAGTGCTGCGCACATGTGCGCACTAGCTTTCGCTTGCCGCAGCGTTTATAAGCTAATTAGGTTCCCACTTTTTTTTTGCCTGCGCTGCCTAATAGCATATCCATGCATTTCAAGTGCAAATAAATGCCTGCACAAACACTTACTAGCATATTTGTCTCCTGTTGTTCGCGTGTAAACAGCGTGGGGGCCATCTTTATGAGATTTTAAAAGAGATGTGGAGGAGGTGAACATTTTGCAGCCCCCCCAAATGGAAACACATCATCATCTGCCACTGTGCCAGCAGCAGCCGACCACAAATCCTCTGCAGCAGAGTCAATCACGCCCTCTGCTGGCAGAGGAACAACAGCACCAGCATGGTCAGCAGCACGAGAGACAACCAACAGTCCCATGTGCTAGCTCTGCTGCAGAGGATTTGGCAACACCATCTGTTACTGTTGCTAGTCCTGAACCTCCATCAGCTGCACGCGACCAAACCCGGGGAAGAGGAGGATGCCCTCAGCAACGTCGCCATGTAACCCAGGTGAGGCGTGTGCAGCTGATGTAGTCAGCATGGAGAAATGACAGCCACTACTTCAGGGAAACTACCCAAAGATTAAATGAAGAGATGGCTGCACAATTAAATAACATCAATAACAGCTTAAACTCCATGCTGGATGAAATGAGAACTAGCAACAGGCAGAGGGAGGCTATGCTGGAGCAGTGGCAGATGATAATTGCCTCCCTTGCCCAGGTGGTGGCCATCCAACTAAATCAACAACATCCATACTATGGCCAGCCACCATTTCAATCATTTCTTTTGCCCAACAAAGAAGTTGCATTGAGCTGCACGGTGACTCAGGGCTCTCAACACTGTAATCCTCAAATTGGCCTCGAGCAGGAGAGGGTGTTGTTGGAGGGCTATGGATTCTTGCCCTAGTCTTCCCTTTGCCCTTAATACTAGTGCTCCCTATGGTTCTGGATGTTGGTGGATGGGGAGCATTCTGCCTGGAGGAAGTTTCCTTGGCCTTCCGGGATGTGCCAGATTTTGATGGTGCTGGAGTCTGGCCCAATGGATCCTTCCTTTGCCTAGTGGATGTCCTCGTAGGCTGCGAGTGCCCTTCCCACCTAATTTCCCTATCTAATTTATAATTATTTTACTTAAGCTTTCTGTTATGTGTTTTTTTGGTGATTTTGGTTTGTTTTTTTGTGAAAAAGATTTGTGTTGTTCAAGTATTTTTTGTGATTAAAAATTCCTTAATCTCAAATCATTTCTAAATGTTTTTTTATTTTATTTTTTTGTCATAAGCAAAGCAATGTATAAATAATAGTAAATTGTTGAGTCACAATGAAATTATATAAATAATTAAACAAAAGACTGGCCAGAAGCACTCTGGGTGCCATCATATAATTCATCTGGAATGTCCATAAGTGCTGGAGAGGGGGACACATCGATATAATGGGCCACATTCTGCATAATGGCAAAATTATGCAAGACACAGCACGCCATTATAATCTTAATGACCTTGCTTGGGTCATATTGCAGGGCCCCCCCTGTATGGTCCAGACATCAGAATCGACTCTTGAGAAGCCCAAATGCCCTCTCAACCACAGCCCGGGTCTTGCAATGGGCACGGTTATAGCCTTCCTGTGGCTGCGTCTGAGGCCCCAGGATAGGTGTCATCAGCCACGGCAGCAGTGGATAACCCAAATCCCCTTAAAATAAAAACACAAAAAATTAGTCTCAACTTCATAGTTACATTGTATATCATTTAATCAGAGGGGAAGAACATCATATGTTGAGACAGGGCTAGCAAAAAACATTCCTAGTCGTACATTGAAACCCTAATTAAGCTATTTTGTAACACTTACCCAGTAGCCAACCACCAGACAAGTTGCCAGATTCAAACCACCCATAGAGGTTGGAATTCCTGAGGATGTAGGCATCGTGGGTGGATCCAGGAAAACATGAAATGACACTCAGGAACCGAAGGTCAGGAACAACAACTGCTTGGACATTAATAGAGTGTCCCATCTTCTGGTTCCTGTAATATCAGAAAAAATTATTTTAGTAACAAATTAAAATTGCCAAAAAAAAAATAAAAAAATAAGGCACCATTTCTTATTGGGTGTTAAGAAATTAGAAATAGCAATAAAATAACTAATTATTAGTTGCTAACTCTTGTTGAAGGTCTACATTAAAATGTTTGATTTAGATATACATTAAAAGATACAGTGCTACAATGATTAAATATAAGTCAGGATGTTCACATAAACCACATACCGATAGAGATGTTCATCCGCAGCTGGAGGCACCAGCGCTACGTGGGTACAGTCGATCGCACCCATGACATTAGGCATACCGGCTATATCATAAAAGCCCAACTTAACCGCATTCCAGGCTACCATGTTGTCAGGAAAAAAGATGTATTTTTGACACATGGTAGCCATGCCATCCAAAAACTTGTTTAGCGTGCGGCTCAGCGTAGGCTGGGATATCCCCACGGAGAGGGCACCCAGCCACTGGAATGAGCCATTCGCAAAAAATTTAAGGCAGCCAACCATTTTGGTCATACCTGCAATTGCATGCCCCTTCCTTGTGGTGGGGGCCAACCATGGCCCCAGCTCACTATACAGTTTATGGAGGGAAACACGGTTAAGTCGGGTGAGTAGCTCACCCGACTCGAATAGCTCAAAGTCATGCATGCGATCGATGTTCAAACATGTGCGATGCAACCTGGAATCTGTCATGCTGATGCATAGCATGCCGTGTAGCTGCAAATGCTCATACTCTTCCACGTACTCAGCATACATCATCTCCGATCTCAACAGCTAACTTTCTCCTACAAAATGACCCCGTAAGTTGAACGTAAACAAACTAGTTTTATTGGCCGTGTTCTAATCAACAATCAAGGCTCTGAATTCATGCACAAGCCCATACCAATAACGTAACTTTCCCGACATAGTGACATTTTTACGAAAAATATACGACCATCAAAGGGGGGGGATTCGCGTTAACGTAAACGCATATACGCATGAAAAAAGGAAATGGCATAGAAAAACACATGTGAAAGTGCATGTGAAAGAGACTTTGAATCAGCCCTATTGCCCCAATCAGTTTGGGGGTTGCCCCAGGATCCCTCCTATATATGAGAGGGCTATTTCCATTGTTCCCAATTGTTTTGCAATATTGGGTATTTGGTAGCTTGTGTTATGTTTAATGCTATTTTAGTAGTGGTTGAGACCATTGCCCAGAACTTCCTTATTTCTTCCCATGAGTATGATGCATTTGCCTGGCAGGAGATCCCTATGCATGTGTAGTATATAAAGTATATTTGTGTGAGGAATGAGATTTTGATTTATCACTGCATTCATAAATCTTGATGTTTGGTGGGTCCAGTCTTTGATTGACCTTACTACTGGAGTACTACTATTTCTATGGTGTTCTGGTTTTTCCCCCAAAAAATTGTTCCAAAGATTCTTTTGATTCTGGATATATTCTTAGAGCCCAGGAGTGAGGGAATAGACTGTAGTAGATAGCAGTTTAGGACATGTAACAGTTTTCAGAAGGTTTATTCTACCTATATATAATAGTTGTGAACATTTGTGCAGTTCCTGCTCTATCTCCTTCAAATCCTGGGGTATGTTATATTTGTGTAATAGGGAGGGATTTCTTAGGATGATGACACCAAGATAGGTAATTATATGGATTTTTACAGCTCCTTTAAAACAGACCAAGACGCGTGCGGCGTGGGTGTTGGTCACTGTCACTAAAAGACAGGCTGGGGGGGCATCCAGAATGCTGGCGCCCCCGAGAGCGCATCAGCAATGCATAAATCTGCTGAAGAAACACAGACCCAGGGGCTATAAACAATGGCATAATACATAAATACCAATTTCAGGGGTTGAATATGTAAACCGGACCTTTAGCATCATTTTATAAAAAGCAGAAACCCTTAAAAAACTATACCCCAGCATCTAAAATGAATATATTTTAAGTTTACACAGACAGAGCAGAGCTGGGGTCATGAAAAGGACAGTAATCCCAAAAATGCAGAGTGGCATAGTCAGAAGGCACTCCCTGTCTGCAGGCATCTCCATGGACTGACATCTTGGATGTTAAAAGGCTAAAAAAAAACAATAGGGCAGGTAGGATGATTTTGAATGTGGACAATCTTTATGTATAGGGTAGAGGAAACATACAAGATAGAATCATTCAGGGTGAAGGTCCGCTTTAATCTGATTTCATTTTGACTTCCAAATAAAAAAAAAAAAAAATAATTAAAACCTCTGTTTGTGCTTATTTACTTACCAGTGTCATGAACCTAATAAGTCCCGGTTGTAAAGAAAAATTCTCTTGGCCGCTTAAAGATACAAGAAGCACATATCGGTTCCATGGATGTGCCACCACATGAATGGCTAGGCAAAACAATAAATTGTATTAGCACAAACGTGTTAATAATTATAATAACAATTACTATATACAATACTGGAATGTATGAAAACATAAGATCATGTTTGTTTAATATATATTTATATTATTATACAATATTCCATCCCTTGTAGTCTGGAAGGCTGCAGCATGCTCATTTTGGACCTGCCAGGATTATTAGTTGGGAGATTTCCTTAGGTATTATAGAAAGACAGCTGAGAAGCTTCTTTAAACTGTGGGAATGTAGGTTTACCTGTTTACAGTGTAGGATGTAAAATTAATAGTGATGAGTGGATCCAACCAAAGTTTGGATCCATACTGAACTTTGCGGGTTCAAGCACTTGGAGCAGAGCACGGATTTCAAAAAGAAATCAGTGTGCATGCCCAGTGACCGGGCCAGACCCAGAAGAATGCTGATTGGCAGCACAGCAGACAATCAGTGTTCTTCCTTCCCCTCCCTCCATTGGTCCAGCAGGACACGTGACTCTTCATTTTGCAGCGCTGTTTAAGATAGGGAGAGGTTCCTGCTGCAGCAGTTTAGGCTTTTTTGTTTTAAAAAAACTGCCCAATTCAGGGCAAACTATAGTCTGGGCGGGCAGCTTGCGTGAGCGCTAGAGTAGGGTTGGATTGGGGGGGTCATCACTACTACTGCAGTAATAGCTCTGGCTTGTCATTACTGGGGTCTGGGTGTCCCTTTATTCCTCATAAAGCTCTAAGCACTGAGGTGATTGTGTGAACTATTATAGCAAACCTAACTGTGAAGACTGGGGTGAGAGTGTCCCCTTATAGCAAACCTAGCTGTGAAGACTGGGGTGAGAGTGTCCCCTTATACCAAACCTATTTGTAAAGACTGGGTTAAAAGTGTCCCCGTATATCAAACCTATCTGTAAAAAGACTGGAGTGAGTGTGTATCGCCATATACCAAACCTATCTGTGAAGACTGGGGTGGGAGTGTCCCCTTATACTATTATTACCATTCTGTAATGAATAGGGTGACTGTTTACCCATATAGCAGACCTAGCTGTAAAGAGCCTTATAGCATAACTAGCTGTAAGCAATGGAGTGAATGTGTACTGTGATCCCACCTCTTCCTCTAGGTGTGCCCCCTTATCATACAAGCTGTAAGCAATGGGTTTGTGCCACCTTAATATACTCATTTAAGAACTGGGTTTCGTGTATACTGTTAGGGGCTTGGGATGAGAGTGGTGCTGGCACAGCATGTAAGGATGTTCATGTTGGCTGTGGATAGGTAGATTCTGTTGTCGTTGATGACCGCCCCCTGCAGTGCTGACTAAGAGTTCTGATAGGACACTTGCCGCAGGGCCAGCACCTCCGAGGCATAGAGGGCAAGCTCTTGCCATTTGTTGAATTTACCAACTTGCCTGCTGGAACTCCACTATTGCCAACATACAGGATGTTAAGTGGAATTCCACTGGGTTAGTAAATCACCTATGAGGTGGTGAGTGGGAAGCTCAAAATTCCAATGCGGTGCAGATAGGTGAGCAGCACCAGGGTGTGAAAGCTCCGGCATGCCCGGATAATGGTCTAAGAAGCTTTGCACCACCAAATTGAACACATGCACCAGCCAATGGATGTGCGTCAATCCTGCGCGGCCCAAAGCTGCTACTAGATTTTATTATTTTTTCTTTGCTTTGCAGATGCCTAGCTATGGACGTGAGGTAGAGATTATTCATGCTTTTCCCTTGCTTCAGGGACTGGTGGCACAGTGTGCAAATGAGCAGTGTCTTTTTTAAGTGCTCAGTGTTCAGGTATGGTGGGAAGTAGTAAAAATGGGCTGACTTCTAATGGTTGCCACCCTTCCAACTCTTGTGATGCCTGCCTGGGAGGCCACCACCTGTTCTGCCGAAATCTGATTGTCTTCAGTCCATGTTGGTTCTAGGACTTCATCACCCCTTGATTGTCTTCCACCCACTCTTCCCTGCTACTCTCATTCTCAGCCTCCACATTGCTGAAAGCCAAAGCAGTCGGCACTTTGGTTTTCATCCTAATCGTAAATGTTCTGCCATTTCCTCAGCCTCTACCACAATTTGTTGTGCATCTGGGAACCCCTATGTCTGCAACTGGGGCAAGGGCAGGGACAGTTGGATGGGCAACAGTATGCCAGCCAGGGGTGTCATAATAAAGCATTAGTGACTCCATGATCTGTGGCTGGGATGGCCTTGCTTGATTTTAAGGGGGGTGAGGTGGAGGACTCTGCATATAATCTGTAACTGCTTCAACTTGTTCACCACTCTGGCAGCAGAGTGGGGCCTACAAGAACCTTGGTGTGTGCTTGCACCAGAGAAAAAAAAGGGGGGTGAAAAAATACAATTCTGTGATTACTCACCTGTAGAATTGTTTTTACTGTGTACAGCATGGCCTGTTTCATTTCAATCATTACTACTGGGTATTCCGCAACAAGGTGGCGCAGTTGACTGCGGAAGATTTGTGGCTCCTCACGGCCCTATAAAAAGCCAGGAATCACCCATAGACCCCCACTGTTGAAAAGCAGTTATGCAAGAAGCCGGGAGAAAAACATGAAAGGAAAATTCACAGCCTCACAAAATAAACTTTTGAACAAATCACCATAAAGAGGCAACCAAGGATAACGATAACAAGGGAGGGATGAAACAGGCAGTGCTGTACACAGTAAAAACAAGTAATCACAGAATTGTATTTTTCCAAGTGTACAGCACGGCCTGTTTCATTTCAATCATTACTTCTGGGACATCCAATAGCAGTGTCCGTAAAAGTAGGGTGGGATCCCCAATGAGTAACGGCAGGCAGTTCAAGCCACTACCACCTGAAGCACCTTGCGGCCAAAAACAGCATCAGCTGAGGCCCTAACATCAACCTTGCAAAACTTAGAAAAAGTATGAACTGAAGACCAAGTAGCGGCCTTACAAACTTGTTCAACAGAAGCCTGGTGCTGAAAAGCCCAAGAGGCACCAATAGCTCTAGTAGACTGAGCAGTAACATGAAAGGAAGGTTCCTTCCCTTTAGCAGAATAAGCTTGCACCACCGCCTGTCGAATCCACTTACTGATCGTAGATTTGGCTGGAGGTAAACCTGCAGGAAGAACAAACAAAGCATCAGATTTCCTAAACGACTCAATGGCAACCAAATAAAATTTGAGCGCCCTGACCACATCCAGAGAATGAAGGGTCAGTTCCTTAGGATTAGAAGGGGTAGGACACAAAGAAGGTAAGACAATGTCCTTATTGAGATGAAAGGCAGACACAACCTTAGGCAAGAAATCCGGCTTAAGCCGGAACACTACCTTATCCTGAAGTAACTCAAAATTAGGAGGTTTCATGGAAAGCGCCGCCAGCTCAGAGACTCGACGCACTGAAGTAATAGCGACCAAAAAGGCTACCTTAAGAGTCAGAATGGGCAATGCAGCCTCACACATAGGCTTGAAGGGAGGACCCTGTAGAGCAGACAACGCCAAGTTTAAATCCCAAACCGGTAGCAGAGGCTTACGCAGCAGACGCACATGAGTAACTCCCTGGAAGAAGGTTTTAACAAGCCTGTGATTGGCAAAGGATCTTTGGAAAAAAATTGCCAGAGCCGAAACCTGTCCCTTGAGAGTACTAAGTTGAAGGCCCGAATCCAGACCATGCTGTAAAAGCTCCAGAATCCTGGGAATGGAAAAATCCCGACAAGATAGAGACTTGGACTCACACCAAGCAATGTAAGCATGCCAGACCCTGTGGTAGATAAAATATGAAGATTTCTTCTGAGCCTGAATCAAGGTATCGACAACAGAGGCCGGCAAACTCTTGTCCATCAAGATGGAGGTTTCAGCAGCCAAGCCGTTAAAGCCAGCGTTTGTAAATTGGGATGGCGCAGCTGTCCCTGCGTGAGAAGCTCTGGATCATCGGGCAGGGCTCTGTCCCAGGAATTGCTAGTGTGTCCATGGCGAAGGCCAGAGGATCCTTTGACAGGGAGACAAATCGATTGTGACGGGACGCGAAGAGGTCCACGTCCAGCTGACCCCAGCGGCGACACAGGGCGGGAAAGATCTTGTTGGCGAGAGACCATTCCCCCAAACGAGACTTCCCCATGCTCAGGGAATCCCCCTCCTGGTTCTCCACCCCCAGAATGTAAACCGCCGAGATGCAGGGAACAGTCTCCTCCGCCCAAGACAAGATCAGGGAGACTTCCTTGAGAGCTCGCTTGCTCCGAGTCCCTCCCTGATGTAGGCAGCTGCTGTCTGATTGTCCGAATGGACCTCTACAGCACGACCCTGAAGGTGGGGAGTCAACTGGGAGAGAACCAACCTGATCGCCTGCAGCTTTAGGATGTTGATGGGCACGTGGGCTTCCTGGGGACCCCACCGACCCTGGAACTTCAGAGACTGCCAAACTCCCCCCCCCAGCCGGTCAGACTGGCATCCGTGGAGGCAAAAAAAACCTGCCCACTAGAAGATTCCTCGAGACCAGCCACCAGGAGAGGGACTGCCTGACCGGATGGGACAGAGCAAACTTCTGATCCAGGGACTCCTGATCCCGGTCCCAAACCGACAACAGATGTAACTGAAGAGGTCTCATGTGGAACTGAACAAAGGGAACCGCCTCGAAGCAGGACACTATGAGGCCCACCAACTGCATCCCCTGCCGGATGGAGGGGTGTCAGACGCAGAGTCCAGGCCTGCGTCTGAATGCCCTCCACCTTCTGCTGCGGGAGAAATACCTTGACCTGAGAAGTATCCAGCGTCATGCCCAGAAAGGACCTCGCCAAAGACTGAGATAGTGAAGACTTGGGATAGTTGATCACCCAGCCTCGAGAGTGGACGTCACCACCTGAGTATCCCTCTCGGCCTGATGAAGAGACTGAGCAGCAATCAGAATGTCGTCCAGGTAAGGAAGGATGTGAATGCCCTGGTTCCTTAGGAGAGCCATGATGCCAGCCAGCACCTTGGTGAAAACCCGAGGTGCCGAGGTGATACCGAACGGCAAAGCCACAAATTAGTAGTGTTGATCCCCCAGAGCGAACCTCAGGAACCTTTGGTGACCTAGGAAGATCGGCACGTGAAGGTAGGCATCCTTGATGTCCACCGTGGTCATGAAATCGCCCGGCTGAAGGGAACTTACGGCCGAGCGTAATGTCTCTATGCCAAAGTGCTTAAACTTGATGAACTTGTTGAGGTCCTTTAAGTCCAGGATGGGCCTCAGGGAGCCATCCTTCTTGGGCACCGTGAACAGGTTGGAGTAGTACCCCCGACCTTGTTCCTGAAGAGGTACCTGACTCCTGACGCCAGAAGACGTTGGCTCAAGGACTGCGTCTGGCCGTACAACACAGGGTTTAGAGATATCCGGGATTGGAGGAATATTGGGGGCGGCCAGGCTGCAAACTCTATCTTGTATCTGGAGGAAACCACCTCCTGAATCCACCGGTCTGTGACGCGCAGTCTCCAGACGTAAGCAAAAAGCCGAAGCTGCCCCCCCACCCGGTCGGGTGAGGGCGCCTCCTCATGCCTGAGGGGCCTTGGGAGGGGGTTTGGGCTTGGTTCCCCAGGAGAGACCGGGGCGACCGCGGGATCTGCCTCGACCCCAAGAGTCTCTGCGACTACCTGAGAAGGAGGGCCCACGACCTCCCCTTGAAGGACGAAAGGAAGAGGATCCCCGAAAGGGCCGAGCCTGCTTTCTATGCTGGGGGAGCCTACCATCCTTGGTCAGAACATCAAGACGATCACCAAAAAGACGGAGTCCCATGAAAGGAAGCACAGTGAGAGACTTCTTAGCGGCGGTGTCAGCTGCCCACTGACGCAACCATACAGACCGACGCATAGCAACCAGCAGGGCGAGGCCCTACCGCCAAGCCGGACGGCATCGTCCATGGCAGCCAGCACAAAGGCGATAAAATCAGAGCAAAGCGAAAGGTCCTTATAATCCTCCTTTTTTTTACCAGAACGGGTGGCCTCAGCAAGGTGCCTACCTTCTTTTTAATAGCAATGGCCACAATAGCCGCGGCGCAGACCGGGCGCAAACCAGCCCCTACAAAGGTAAAGGCATGACTAGCCACCTGATCCATATGCCGGTCCGCACTATCACGCAGTGTGGTAGTGTCAGGGGACGGCATGACAGAAGTATTACATAGCCCCAGGACCGGGGCATCCACCTCAGGTGGGCACGACCAGCGCTTAACCAAATCGGCCGAGAAGGGATACCTTCTAGCCAGCCCCTTGGCCACCGAGGGCAACCTGTTAGGGCGTTCCCACTCCTTGAGAACCATATTAGAGAAATGGCCCTGTTCCGGGAACTCCAAGCGTTGCTTGCCAGGGCGGAAGAGCTCGCCCTGCTTCTTCTTCGGCACCTTTGGGGGAGCGATGTGTAGTGTATCAAACACAGCCGACAAGAGTCTATCGGTATCATCCGGGAGCCAGGTATCCTCATCCGATAGACCCTCGTCCTCATCGGCAAAGAGGGACAATTCGGCGTCTAGATGACGCTTTTTGCTAGAGGCCTTGCCCACCGCCGGTCGGGCCAGCTGTCGCTCAATGCTGGCCACGCGCAGTGCCAGATCTGATTGCGACCCCCTGCTAGCTTTCCCCTCACTGGGGGCTAAATGCAGAGGCGGGGGAGTAGGGGATGCCGTAGGGAGGACAGGACTGGAAAGAGAAGCACTCAGCCCAACCTGTTCCGCAATAATACTCTGGGCGCACGGAACACAAACCGCGCTGCCACCACTCAAAGGGGATGGCCCACACATGACACACAGCCGAGCCTGCCCCGAGGGGCCCCCAAGCTCGCTATCCCCAGAAGCCTCCATATGGTTATTATCAAACAAGGCACAAAGGCCAACACGGAGTAAAGGCTAAGAAACCCACCTGGATGCCCAACGGAGAAGGGACAGGGGGAAGAGGGGGGAATTGGATCGGGAGAAATCACAATACTGCTACCCTGTCTGTAAGATATAAACATGAAAACACCATGAGTATCCCACAGCACATGCACCAAAAATGTAAACCCCCGTGCGCGCCACCCCCGGAATGCTGAAGATACAGGCAGTCACCCCAGCAGATGCAGACCACGTGGATAGGGACCCGCAGCCAGCTCGCCAGACGAGCAGCAAGATGGCGCCGCAGAAGAAAAACCTCGAGGGGCGGGCCGTGGGAAGATGATGCGATACGCGTCATCCCGCGGCTCCACCCCCCAGCGAGAAGCCGCCTCCACAACATGAGAATGGCGCCCGGCGCCATGAGAGGGGAGACAACCCCCGCAGCGACTCCCGCTGCAGAGCGCAGTACGCTCGCGGCGGCGGGGAAGAAGTCCGGAACAGACACGTGCAGGCTGTCACCCAACCGCTACCCCCCCCGACAACGGTCACGCCGGGGAGAGGGAGAAGCGGAAGAGGAGGGGGGGACGGCGGCGGAAACGGCGGCAGCGGACCAGGGGAACAGGGGGGAATGGCAAATGAAGGGCAGAAGGAAAAAAGGGAGAAGCCCAGAAACAAATAAATCACCACCCCCGAAAACAAACACAACTCACCCCAAAACACAGGGACACACAGACAGCAGTGGTTTCTCCCATCCCCCTATAGGCTCACCATATGCCTATGACCGGCTACCCTTCAGTAAATAGGGTCTGCGGCCTGGAGCAAAGATCACCGAGCACCCAACCCAGGTGCTCCCCTACCATCACCCGATCCGTCAGCCAAGGCTGGGAGGCAGAAGGGTCCGGAAGCGGGTGGAAATAGGCTTGCAGGGCCGCAGGCTAGGTTGCCTCGCTCGCCTGCGAATAACCATAGAGAGCCATCTTCTGGTCTTCGCAGTCATGACTGCAGAGAAACACTGGGCGTCTATGGGTGATTCCTGGCATTTTATAGGGCCGAGAGGAGCCACAAATCTTCTGCAGTCAACTGTGCCACCTTGTGGCGGAATACCCAGAAGTAATGATTGAAATGAAACAGGCCGTGCTGTACACTTGGAAAAAACAATATAATCATAACAACAATAACAATGTTTTTCTGTTTGCCTTGCAGGCGCCTGTTCATGGATGTGGGGAATAGAGATGAGCTCACGTTTGAAAAATTTGATTTGGCCGATTCGCCGGATCTTCCCAAAAAAATTGTTTCGGTCTAAATTTATTAGCAGCGAATTGCTGCTAATACAAAGCGCCTCAATAAGATTGTAGAACATGTTGCCTTGATGTAACACGCATAGGATGCATGCTGGGTTAATGAAATAATACTGTAATAAGGTATGACATGCCGATCAGAGGTATTGCTATTAGAATTGCTATGACAGAGCCTTGAGGTGGCATCTGCATGAAGAGACCATATATTGCCTGAAAGACACACCCTGGAGTTGGCAGCAGCATGAGGAGCCCATATATTGCCTGAAAGACACACTGGAGTTGGCAGCAGCATGATGAGACCATATACTGCCTGAAAGACACACCCTGGAGTTAGCAGCAGCATGAGAAGCCAATATATTGAATGAAAGACACACCCTGGAAGGCAGCAGCATGAGGAGACTATATTGTACCTGAAAGACACACCCTGGTGTTGGTAGCAGCACGAGGAGACCATATATTGCCTGAAAGACACACTGGACTTGGCAGGAACATGAGGAGACCACATAGTGTCTGAAACACACACATAGGAGTTGGTAGCAGCATGAGGAGACCACACAGTGCCTGAAAGACACACCCTGGAGTTGGCAGCAGCATGAGGAGACCAGACAGTGCCTGAAAGACACACCCTGGATTTGCAGCCGCATGAGGAGACCATATATTGCCTTAAAGAAACCCTGGAGTTGGCATCAGCATAAGGAGTCCATATATTGACTGAAAGACACACTAGAGTTGGCAGCAGCATGAAGAGCCCATATATTGCCTGAAAGACACACGCTGGGGTTGGAAGCAGCATAAGGAGCCCATATATTGACTAAAAGACACACCCTGGAGTTGGCAGCTGAATGAGAAGGCCATATAGTTCCTGAAAGACACACCCTGAGGTTGGCAGCAGCCCATATATCACCTGAAATACACACTGGAGTTGGCAGCAGCATGAGGAGCCCATATAGTGCCTGAAACACACACTGGAGTTGGCAGCAGCACGAGGAGCCCATATATTGCCTGAAACACACGCTGGGGTTGGCCGCAGTATGAGAAGCCCATATAGTGGCTGAAAAACACGCCCTGGGGTTGGCAGGAGCATGAGGAGCCCATGTATTGCCTGCAATAAAACCTGTATTTTGCAGCAGCATGGGGAGCCCATATAGTGCCTGAAAGACAAACCATGGGGTTGGCAGCAGCATAAGGAGCCCATATATTACCTGAAAGACAGAGCCTGGAGTTGGCAGCAGCATGAGGAGCCCATATATTGCCTGAAAAACACACTGGAGTTGGCAGCAGCATGGGGAGCCCATATATTGCCTGAAAGACACATCCTGGGGTTGGCAGCAGAATGAGGAGCCCCCATATCACCTCAAAAACATACTAGAGTTGGCAGCAGCATGAGGAGTCCATATAGTGCCTGAAAGACAGACCCTGAAGTTGGCAGCAGCATGGGGAGACCATATGTTGCCTGAAAGACACACCTTGGAGTTGGCAGCAGCATGAGGAGCCCATATAGTGCCTGAAACACACACTGGAGTTGGCAGCAGCACGAGGAGCCCATATATTGCCTGAAACACACACTGGGGTTGGCCGCAGTATGAGAAGCCCATATAGTGGCTGAAAAACACGCCCTGGGGTTGGCAGGAGCATGAGGAGCCCATGTATTGCCTGCAATAAAACCTGTATTTTGCAGCAGCATGAGGAGCCCATATAGTGCCTGAAAGACAAACCATGGGGTTGGCAGCAGCATAAGGAGCCCATATATTGCCTGAAAAACACACTGAAGTTGGCAGCAGCATGGGGAGCCCATATATTGCCTGAAAGACACATTCTGGGGTTGGCAGCAGAATGAGGAGCCCACATATCACCTCAAAAACATACTAGAGTTGGCAGCAACATGAGGAGTCCATATAGTGCCTGAAAGACAGACCCTGAAGTTGGCAGCAGCATGGGGAGACCATATGTTGCCTGAAAGACACACCCTGGAGTTGGCAGCAGTATGAGAAGCCCATATATCACCTGAAAAACATACTGGAGTTGGCAGTAGCATGAGAAGCCTATACATTACCTGAATGACACACCCTGGAGTTGGCAGCAGCATGAGGAGCCCATATATCACCTGAAAGACACCCTGGAGTTGGCAGCAGCATGAAGAGCCCATATATTGCCTGAAAGACACACACTGGGGTTGGAAGCAGCATAAGGAGCCCATATATTGACTAAAAGACACACCCTGGAGTTGGCAGCTGAATGAGAAGGCCATATAGTTCCTGAAAGATACACCCTGAGGTTGGCAGCAGCATGAGGAGCCCATATATCACCTGAAATACACACTGGAGCTGGCTGCAGCATGAGGAGCCCATATAGTGCCTGAAACACACACTGGAGTTGGCAGCAGCACGAGGAGCCCATATATTGCCTGAAACACATGCTGGGGTTGGCCGCAGTATGAGAATCCCATATAGTGGCTGAATAACACACCCTGGGGTTGGCAGGAGCATGAGGAGCCCATGTATTGCCTGAAATAAAACCTGTATTTTGCAGCAGCATGGGGAGCCCATATAGTGCCTGAAAGACAAACCATGGGGTTGGCAGCAGCATAAGGAGCCCATATATGCCCGAAAGACAGTGCCTGGAGTTGGCAGCAGCATGAGGAGCCCATATATTGCCTGAAAAACACATCCTGGGGTTGGCAGCAGAATGAGGAGCCCACGTATCACCTCAAAAACATACCAGAGTTGGCAGCAGCATGAGGAGTCCATATAGTGCCTGAAAGACACACCCTGGGGTTGGCAGCAGCATGAGAAGTTCATATATCACTTGAAAAACACACTGGAGTTGGCAGTAGCATGAGGAGACAATATATTGCATAAAAGACACATCCTGCAGTTGGCATCAGCATCAGAAGCCCATATATTGCCTGAAAAACACACTGGAGTTGGCAGCAGCATAAGAAGCCCATATATTGCCTAAAGACACTGGAGTTGGCAGCACCATGAGGAGCCCATATATCACCTGAAAGACAGACCCTGAAGTTGGCAGCAGCATGGGGAGACCATATGTTGCCTGAAAGACACACCTTGGAGTTGGCAGCAGCATGTGGAGACCATATGTTGCCTGAAAGACACACCCTGGAGCAGGCAGCAGTATGAGAAGCCCATATATCACCTGAAAAACATACTGGAGTTGGCAGCAGCATGAGAAGCCTATACATCACCTGAATGACACACCCTGGAGTTGGCAGCAGCATGAGGAGCCCATGTATCACCTGAAAGACACCCTGGAGTTGGCAGCAGCATGAGGAGCTCATATATCACCTGAAAAACACACTGTAGTTGGCAGGAACATGAGAAGCACATATAGTGCCTGACAGACACATGCTGGGGTTGCCAGCAGAATGAGGCACCTACATATCACCTGAAAAACACCCTGGAGTTGGCAGCAGCATGAGGAGCCCATATAGCACCTGAAAAACACAATGGAGTTGGCAGCAGCATGAAGAGACCATATATTGCTTGAAAGACACACCCTGGAGTTGGCAGCAGCATAAGGAGCCCATATATTGCCTGAAACACACACTAGAGTTAGCAGCACCATGAGGAGCCCATATATCACCTGAAAGACAGACCCTGGAGTTGGCAGCAGCACGAGGAGCCCATATATTGCCGAAAACCACACTGGAGTTGGCAGCAGCATGAGGAGCCCATATATTGCCTGAAAGACACATCCTGGGGTTGGCAGCAGAATGAGGAGCCCACATATCACCTGAAAAACACACTAGAGTTGGCAGCAGCATGAGGAGCCAATATAGTGCCTGAAAGACACACCCTGGGGTTGGCAGCAGCATAAGAAGCCCATATATTGCCTGAAACACACACTGGAGTTGGCAGCAGCAGAAGAAGCCCATGTATTGCCTAAAAGACACTGGAGTTGGCAGCAGCATGAGGAGCCCATATATTGCCTGAAATACACACTGGAGTTGGCAGCACCATGACGAGCCCATATATCACCTGAAAGACAGACCCTGGAGTTGGCAGCAGCATGGGGAGCCCATATATTGCCTGAAAGACTTACTGGAGTTGGCATCAGCATGAGGAGACCATATATTGCCTGAAAGACACACCCTGGAGTTGGCAGCAGCATGTGGAGACCATACGCTACCTGAAAGACACACCCTGGAGTTGGCAGCAGCATGAAGAGCCCATATATTGCCTGAAAGACACACTGGAGTTGGCAGCAGCATGAGAAGCACATATAGTGCCTGAAAGACACATGCTAGGGTTGCCAGCAGAATGAGGCGCCCACATATCACCTGAAAAACAACCTGGAGTTGGCAGCAGCATGAGAAGCCCATATAGTGCCTGAAAGACAACATGAAAAGCCCCTATATCACCTGAAAAACACACTGGAGTTGGCAGCAGCATGAGGAGCCCACATAGTGCCTGGAAGACAAACCCAGGAGTTGGCAGCAGCATGAGGAGACCACATAGTTCCTGAAAGACACATCCTGGAAGGCAGCAGCATGAGAAGACCATATAGTACCTGAAAGACACACCCTGGAGTTGGCAGCAGCATGCGGAGAACATATATTGCATTTTCCTCAATACCACTTGTGATCTAATGGGGAGGAATGTTTGGTAAGCAGTGCCTTTTTTGTAATTTGTAGTGTTTTTTTGTAATAAAAAATGTAAGTTTGTCAATAAAATCTTATTGCTTGTGAAATTTTCCCAATTCCTGGTTACAGCAATACCACATATGTATTGGTAGACACCCTTTCCTGCCCAGGAGACTCCCCCAAACTGAAACAACGCTTTAGGAGATTTTCAGATAAAATACAACTGTGCTAGACGCTATGCGCACCTTGCAGTTTTGCAAGAAAACAACCCTTTACATTTGAAATACCCCCAACAAACTATATATTCTCTGAAAGCACACACCTCAAGCTTTCTAAGTTTACCAGGCTTGTTTATGTGGGCGTAGTTTTCTGGAAGTAATCCCTCAATCAATTCTTTGGTTGCACAGAGTTTCCCTAAAAAAGAAGAATCAAAGCCACATTTTCCTAAAAAGACTATATGCAAACAAGAAAAATCTGAAACATGCATATGTACTCTAAAGGGAAGAGTTGCCAAACACCCCAAAGTAAAGCATGCACATAACAGCAATTTTACTTGAAAATTTCAGCTCTGCAGGCAAAGTGCGCAACTTGCAGTTTTTCAACCAAAACAGCCCTTACATTGAGAATATCCCCCATAAACCATATATTCCCTGAAGAGACACATGTTAAGGTTTCTAGGCATACCCAGCTTGTTGTAGTGGGCTCATCTTTCTGGAAGAAATCCGTCGAAGAATTCTTAGGTTGCACAGAGTTTACTGAAAACATTTATAAAAAATCAGAATAAAAAACATGTTTTCCTGAAATATCAATATGCAAACAAGAAAAAACAACATCTGAAAGCACAAGGTCCCCCAAACAGAACAATACCTAACATGCATATGTACTATTAACCCTTTTAATTGCCAGCCTGCTTGAAGTTTTGTCACCCTCTGTTAACAGTTAATTTTTCACCATTTTACGCCATGTTTAACCATGATTTTTGCAGGAATTTCCAAGAAATGTATATATATATATATATATATATATATATATATATATTTTTTTTTTTTATTTTTTTTTTTGCAGCAGCAGCAGAGTTTAGGCGTAAAAAACCAAAAAATATAAAAACATTTTTAGAAAATTGTCTACTTTATTTTAAATAAAACATTTGTTTTTTTCAATGAAAACCATATTGCATGTGATAGCCCCATTTCTTCCGATTACAACGGTACCACATATGTATCGGTAGCCCCCCATTCTTGCCCAGGAGAACCCCAAAACTGAAAAGAGCACCTTATAACATTTGCAAATAAAATACTACTATTCACACTATAAACATAAGGGGTTAATTAAAAAAAACGGGGGGGGGCGTGGCTTGCGCATGGAGGAGTAGGACGCTAGGAATCAGGGCTCCCCACTTAACCCCCTTAATATCTGCAATCCGACATAAAGGCAGCAATTAGATCAGATGTCGAAGCGCAGAAAGACTAAGAGCACACCCCGACCCCGCAGAGGAGCGCCCATCACGGCATACTTTGGAGCAAACACTCCTGAAAGTCCCAGACGCTCGCGTGAGCCAATGGAGGAGACAGAAGATGTCTCCCACCGCGGCGCAGTTCACATTGACCCACCTGCTGTCCGGTCCCTGGAGGAGGGGGCGAGTTGTGGACCTGCTATGCGACCGGAGGAACGGAGGAGCTCGCCACCGCATCAGCCTGTATGTGAGGAGGAGGAGGAGAGAAGCATGGCGCCGACCACGCCGGAGCGGAGGCTGAGTCCCGCCACTTCTGATGCCGGACCCTGCAGCGTCCTTGATGCCTCCCCGGGCCCTGATGAGAGGAGAGGAGGACAGGAACATGACGCTGGACTCCTGCGGGTGGAGGAAGTGGAGAGTGAGGCGCGCCGCAGAATGAATGAGCAGCAGAGAGCAGGCGACGGTACACAGCCAACAGCGTGGAGGCAGACTCCTGCCCGGCAACAGATGACAGCAGCAAAATCACTCAAGACACACGTTGAAGCAGCAGAGCCCCGGGGAAGAAGCCAGCCTAACACAGGTGAGGAGTGGGCTACGTTGGTGACAGCCCCTCAGCAGGTTGGTGCAGGCAGCCCTGGAGGGAGGGATGGAGCAGCCCCAGAACCAAGCTCCATAGCAATTGACTCAAGTTCTGACAGAGGAGCTGAGGAGGAGAGGAAGGGAAATCTGAACCGGGCAGCAGGAAGTGGGAGACAGAAAGTGACAGTTGCATTGTCGCACGATGGCCAGATAACAGATATGATGGAGGGGGGGCCCACATATGGGAGATTTGGATACCCAGATCCGCAGCCCTATAGCCAGCCCCTGACTCCTGGTGGGCGGGAGCCCCAGCGCTTTACGTCTGGGGGGTGGGGGACCCCCCCCTATGGGGCAAGTGCCGCCAGCTATGTGGAGGTGACCCGGGCCGCGGAAGGACGAACACCTACAATGCCCCCTCGCGGTCACGGGCACTTTCTTACAATACCGTCAGGGGAGCCCAGAGGAGAGTGGCCACCCGGGATGGGGGAGGGGCCCCCTGAACCTGGCATTATGTGCAACGAATACCCGGGGACCTCTCTGCCCCGTTCCCTGATCTCGGCCATTGCGGAATCAGTTAGGACCAACATTGCGGATGCTCTAAAATCACTGCCGTCACGCTCGGACTTTGAAACTTACATAACCAGGATGGAAGGGACGTTCCGCAGGGAGATAACATCCATGCAGAACTCTATGGCAGACTTATCGAGCAGAGTGGACGCCAATAATGCAGCACAACTGGAAGTCCAGGCCAGAGTGGAAGCATTAGAACGCGAGCGTGATGTCACCAGACGGTTGCTTTCTGAGTTCCAGCTTCAGCAAGACGATCACGAAAATAGAAACCGCCGTAATAATATCCGGCTACGGGGTATTCCTGAATCGATAACTCCGCCGGAGCTAAAGACAAGAGTGTGCGGACTATTCAATGCTCTGTTGGACCGCTCGCCTTCAGATCACATTGAGATAGATCGGATTCATCGGGCCCAGCGACCGGCGAGACCTGACCTGAGAGGTCCAAGAGATGTACTATGTAGGGTACACTATTACCAGATCAAAGAAGCCATAATGCAGAGGGCCTGGAACCGAGGCCCAATCGAACTGGAGGGAACGCGGATTACCTTGCTACCGGACCTCTCACGCAGGACCCTTCAGATGCGGAGAATAGTGAAACCCCTTCTGGAACTGATACAACAGCAAGGAGCAACTTACCGATGGGGACATCCGTTTCAATTGATTGTACGAAAGGATCGCAGATCTTTCATCTTGAAAGAACCGTCCCAGCTGGCAGAGCTCTTTGATTTTCTTGGGACTGCACCGATTGCGATCCCGAACTGGTTGGAGTTGGAGCTGGACCGCAGAGAGGGTCCGCTTCCTCAGCGCCCGAGAAGACGGGGCCGAGACCGGGAGAGACGCCGGAGAGATCCACCAGGCTCAGACCGAGAGGCTGACTTTGCCCCTCTGGGAGCAGAGTAGCGATACTTGCACCCAATTGAACATGGAAAGGACACCAGTCTTGATCAGGAGAGCTATTGTGGTGTCCTTTCTTTACAGTTTCATCTGATTGTTGGTTGAAGTTATTGTTATGCCTGTGGTTTTATTTGTGGCTGTGAACGGAATTTGGGGTCTACTGGAAGATCGGCCGGGTAGAAGTGTCAGGGGACCTTGGGTTGGACGGGCCCCCCCCACCCTTACTGGGATCGGGGGGATGCCCCCTGACCCAACGCCCGATTCTCCCCCCCCCTCTGAGATTGAGGGACCTACAGTTTTCGGGGGCCCAGCCCTCTATGGCCTTTCCCTTGGGATGGGACCGCGTCTGAAATACTGTAGCGAGCTAAGGACGGAGCGGGGGAGTTGGCTGGCTTACTGACGTCGGATGCTTCCTGCCCCGGGGGATGGGTCGTTTCCCGCTGGGATACTCTTCCCCCCCCCCCAACCAGGGGAAGAGACTTTGTCCTTACCATTGAAATGAATGGACTACCCGGTGGGTGGCTGCCTAGCCCCCCGATGCAGATGGTCCCCCACTATCACACGGGAGTCCTCTTCGTATGTGTGGGGCCCTCCTTGTCTTCTTTCTGGGGGGTCGGGGGCTATCTGGTGAGAGTGCGCCCGCCTGACATGTCTCACCAGATCGCCGATCTTGGGGTGCTCCTCACCCGGGAGACCGGGGCCCCTTGGGTAGAGGTACGTCTTGCTCGCTTGCGGTGTGGCCTATGCCCTGGTCTTGGTGGTGGGCTCCTTACAGGGGGCCCTCACCGCCGAGACCTGTCCGCTGAAGCACGCCCGCCCTGCTCTGGGGGCGGCGGGTCTCGGATTATGGGGGGGGGCCTGGGCCGAGAGGTGGCTCCATGGGTGGTCTGGTTGGAGAGGAGACGAATGTGAGGGACAGCCTTGCTCGGGGAGGATGCTGAAGATCAGTTGGGAGTTTTGAAATCATTCGGGTACCCAGTGGGGGCGGTCCTTGCCCGCCGACCTGGGGGGATGCCCTGGACTCAGCCGCCAGCTAGGCCTGTGACATTGGCTGGGTGGGGGTGCCTTCCTAAAGCGGGGGGAGCTTGGACCTGAACGGTTTTGACCACCAGGCAATCAATCATTTGTCCAATTAGTTGTTCAATTAGTCGTATTGCATGCTCAGATGTTTTAGATAACCGGTAAATTCAAGTTGCTGCCTAACTGTTTATGTGTTATGGGGGATGGGAGGGATGCCAGATTGCTGTACGGAGTTCGATCTTTACAATTGCTGACTGAGGCTTGGCTCCTATTCGCCTGGCTTCCACTTCCCCCCAGCAGTCCGAGTGTCCTCCCGGGAGAGCTGCCGGAGACTCTCGCGGGAGGCACAGGACTTGACTCCCCTATATTAGGAGAGTTAGTATAATCATTTTGATTGTTACCCAAATTATCCTTGGGTTTCTCCGGAATTTAAAAATTTAAAAGTTTCTTGATCTATATTCTATATTCTTTGTTCTGTTTTGAATCTCAATATCTTCCTGTTTTTTCTCACATCAACCCACTTACGCTTTACCCGACTTTCCCCCCTTCCTCAATTTCGGCTGTCCGCCATCTTGTGTCTGGGGTCTGGGGTCTGGGCAACCCGGGAGGGGAGCAGAGATAATGGCAGTGACAGGTGGAGTTCTGGATACTCGGGACACCTCCATGAAGGTGGTCTCTCTTAACTGCAGGGGGCTTAATATACCAGAAAAGCACTCGGCGGTAATCGCTGAGCTGAAACGACTGAAAGCCCAGATGGTGTTTCTTCAAGAGACCCATTTTAAAAAAGATAGTCACCCGAAGATCTCCTCCAGACTGTACCCCCAGGTGTTCATGAGCTCATCCCCTGGCTCGAAAACTAATGGAGTGGCGATACTCCTATCCAGATCCATACCTTTTCAGCTCCACAGCGTGAGCACGGATGGAGAAGGCAGATATGTTATGGTCAAAGGAACAATCTCAGAGCAGACATATACACTTGCCTCGGTATATGGACCCAATTCTGGCCAGGTGGACTTCCTTCTGGAATTCCTTGCCAAACTAGCTGAATTCCAAGAGGGAAATGTGCTTTTAGGTGGAGATCTGAATCTCACACTGGAGCCCCTCTTGGATTCCTCTTCGGGGAAGTCCTCCATTCCCTACAAGGGGTTGAGGAAGGTGAAACAGGCTCTCCACAATCTGCAGTTGTGTGATATTTGGAGGATCTCCAATCCTACCGGTAGGGACTTTTCTCACTATTCCACAGCCCACGCAACGTATGCAAGACTTGACTACGTGCTTCTGTCCCACAATTTGCTGCCCAGAGCCCATGATGCCTCTATTGGCGTTGCGTCACTATCAGACCATGCCCCGGTGAGCTTATCTTTGTCCACACAAGAGGGGAGGGGTAGGGCATGGACCTGGCGTCTGAACAAGACCCTACTGAAGGACCCAGTGACGAGAGGTGCGGTGCGGGAGGCCCTCACCGAATACTTTCGGCTGAATGACACGGAGGAGGTTACACCTATGACCCTATGGCAGGCTCATAAAGCCGTGGTTAGGGGAGTCCTGATCCAACAGGCTGCTAGACTAAAAGGAGAGAGCATTGCCAAACGGGATCGTCTACTGTCCCAGATTCAAAACCTGGAAAAACAGCATAAAGAAACCCAACTAAGGGAAACCCTGAAAGAGTTGACAAGGTGCAGAGAGGAACTGAGCTCCATCTTGTTGCAAAAAGCGGCGTTTGCAATAAAAAAGTGCAAACGCTTCTACTATGAGTGGGGTAACAAAAGCGGCAGGCTCCTTGCGAGGGCCTTGAGGAAACAGCGTTCCCTGAACTTTATTGAGGCAATTAAAGATGGACAGCAACAGAAATGGCATAAGACGCAGGACATCGCTAAGGTGTTCCGGGAATACTATCACTCACTCTACAATTTACACCCACGAAGAACGGGAGACCCTCAGGGAGGACTAGAGAGGAAAAGGAGGTACATCACATTATCAGGTATGCCCCAGCTCAGTAAGGAGGCGATCGGTAGGCTAGAGGAGCTGCTCTCAGAAGCCGAGATACAACAGGCGCTCAGGCAAACTCCCTCAGGGAAATCACCAGGCCCGGATGGCCTGACTGCCGCATACTACAAAGAATTTCTCCCTATCCTGAGTGGACACTTTCTCCGCGCTTACAATACGATAGGGAGGGAGGATGACCCGGGGAGGCTTCCTGGAGAAGCACTGGAGGCCCATGTCACTGTGATCCACAAAGCAGGAAAGGATCCACTAAGCTGCAAAAGCTACCGCCCTATATCTCTCCTGAATGTCGATCTCAAATTATTCACTAAGATTCTGGCTAATCGCCTGGCAACGTATCTACCAGACCTAATAGAGGAAGACCAATGTGGCTTTATCCCTGGTAGGGAGGCAAGAGATGATACGGTCCGGGCCTTAAACCTCATACATCGCTCAAGGTTGGATGGAACCCCGATCATGCTGCTATCGACGGACGCTGAGAAAGCGTTTGATCGCATAGACTGGGACTTCGCGTTTGAGGTGTTGAGGCATATAGGACTGGGGACCAGAGCACTTAGATACATCACGGAGCTGTATTCTAGACCCCAGGCTAGAGTAAAGGTTAACGGTGATCTCTCCTTGCCTTTCCCGATCTCGAATGGCACCAGACAGGGATGCGACCTGTCACCACTTATCTTTGCATTGGTTGTGGAACCCTTTTTGCGACATATAAGGGAGAATGGAGACATAAAGGGGGTCCAGGCTGGTGGAATGGAACAGAAGGTTGCCGCATATGCGATGACCTCCTGTTCTTTGTATCAAACCCAGTGATAGGACTCCCGGTTCTCATGAAAGAGCTGGAGAGGTTTGGTAAGATTTCCAACTTCAAGATTAATCTTGATAAATCTGAGGCGCTCGGAGTGGGTCTCCCAGACGACACCTCCACACACCTTAAGGCCTCGCTCCCGTTCAGATGGGTCTCCCCTACCCTAACCTATCTAGGGGTGAAAATACCGAATAATATTGATGACATCTTCCGATTCAACTTTGTGCCACTGCTAAATAAGATTAAGCTGGACCTGGGAAACTGGAACGTCCCAACATTCACGTGGATGGGACGTATAAATATAATTAAGATGGTAGTCCTGCCGAGAATTTTATACCTGTTTCAGACTCTCCCATGTCACATCCCAAAAAGCTACTTCAAGAATTTGAACTCGATATTTAGACAGTTCATTTGGAGTAACAAAAAGCCTAGGTTAAGACTTACTCTGTTGCAGCGCCCTAGGAGCGGGGGAGGCCTGGCAGTACCGGACCTGATGAGATATTGGCAGGCGACTCACTTACAGAGAATTGTAGACTGGAATAGGGGATTGGGCAAGAAAAAATGGGTTGCCATAGAGGCCGAAAGCGCAGAGACTTCACTAAAGGATTTGCCGTGGGTGTCCAGAAATTCAGCTAAGTGGGTGAGAACCAACCCCATGGTTAAGCAGACCCTTGAGGTCTGGGATGGGTTGAGGCCGAGAGAAGAGATATCCCCTTGGCCATCTCCGCTAATCCCACTACTGGACAATCCAGACCTTCCGAGCGGCCAAAGACTCTGGACGACGACAGGTTGGGGAGAGTTGGAGATGGTGAGAGGGCAAGACTTAATACGAGGGAGGACATGGTGCTCTATAGAAGAACTTAGAGACCGGTGGAACAACCCACGACTAGATCCTTGGCGATTATTGCTTTTCCAGCATTACTTGCAACAGACAGGCCCCAGAGACTCCCTCGAGCGACACCTTACGGGCTTTGAAACCCTAATCACAAGAAAGGACCCCCCGACTGGTCTGATTTCCCAAATTTACCAACTGCTGGGCAGGGACCAAGGATTAAGGCCATCATACTGTCAGCAGTGGGAGAGAGACCTGGTGCGAGAATTCACTGAGGAGGAGTGGGAAAAGATATTTACTCTTGCCCACAAATCTTCAATTGCAGTGCAAACACAGGAAACAAATTACAAATACCTCTCCAGGTGGTATTACACCCCAAAGCACCTGGCAGCATGCTTCCCCGGAACCTCGTCTAGGTGTTGGAGGTGTGGGGAAGAGGACGGGTCTTTCTTCCATATTTTTTGGACATGCCCGAGGATAAAACCCTTTTGGACGGAAGTGGTTCCTCTTATGTCAGAGGTCACTGGCTCTCAGGTCCCGTGTTGCCCAGCTCTCATGCTTCTACATTACAGCACATGTAGCGTCACCAGTTACAGGAAATCAATATTGATACACCTGATTAATGCAGCTAGGGCACTGATCCCCAGATTTTGGAAGTCGGAACACACCCCTACGAAGGGAGAGTGGATCCGAGAAGTTAACAGAATCAGGGAAATGGAGGAACTGACGGCGGCTTCTCATGACAGGGGAGAACAGTCCAATGCGGTGTGGACCCCCTGGTATCTCTTTCGAGACTCTGCGGTCTTTATTCGGAGTCTGCCACTGGACCCCTCCACCCGTTCCCCTGGCCCCGGACGCGAGTGAGGTGGGCTTCCTTCCCCCCTTCCCTCCCTCCCCTTCCCCTACCCAATCATTCTGCAGTCCTTTCCCCCTCTCTTCCGCTCCTTTTATTTCTCCTTCTGCTTATTTCGTTTCGGTGCAGCGAAGCGGTAATCCCAGCCCAAGCGACAGACAAGAGATGGGGCTCCCGGTGGACCCATACAGTAACACAGACTTAAAATGCCCACCCGGAGCTCAAGTGGGTCACACGTGTCTCACATCCCTGAAGGAGTGACGGGGGCCTCCGTGGTGCCCCTTTCTCTTATACCCCCCCCCCGCCTTGGACACAGCGAATGGGAGCCAACCTCCGGATGGGGAGGGGGGGTGCTATTCGGACCCTGCCCGGATAACCAGGGGCATTATAGCCGGGCGATACCCAGCGAGCTTATTTCAGTTGGAGAGATGGAGGGGAGGGGTGTGGGAGCCTGCTTTGCTGTACTCTGCTTCTTGTTCTAACCTGAAATGTTAATTGACTACTTTCTTCTGTACTATCTGTATTGAAAAATATCTAAATAAAGAGTTTAAAAAAAAAAAAAAAAAAAACGGGGGGCCCCATTTTTTAATTTTAAGGGTTAAAAACCCTTAAAGATCCCCCCAAAAATGGCATGGGGTCCCCCTTACCGATAATAAACAGCCCGGGACCAGCTATTGGGGCTTGTAGAACAGGGCGCAGGGGCTAGCTTTGGTGGCCTCCCGCCCTGCCGGCTGCAAGCTTTGTGGGCCGGGTTCTTCTGTCCCCCCAGGCTTTGGAAAGGCAGGTAATTGGGTTGCCAGGGGTTAATGGCAAGTCACCCACTAGCCGCAGGTGATTTGCCAGCCCCCAGCCTTGGGAACTGGTATAGGGGTCTGTTGGGGCGTGGGAGTCGTTGCTGGTAAAAACAGTCCTCACTCAAGTCTTGGCAAAAATAGGCTTAGGTTTATTTTGAGCAAAAACAAAAAACAAATAAACAAAAAACAAAATTCATGAAAATAAGGGGTTAAGTTACAGCTACCATAGGACCAAGTAGCACCCCAGCTCTCAGCTCGTCCTGACTGAACTGAAAAAAAAAAACCCTCCACCTACATACAGGTGCACTTATCTACCAATTACCAGTTTCCAACAGCCCTTTATTCTTAAAGGAATATACATCTGGTTTTTAAACAGAAATATTACATATAAATCATACATTAAACCACATGAAACAAAGCATCCAGCTGTCTCCTTTAAAAATAAAAAGGAGCTTATAATCTATATACATATTAACAAATTATACACAGGAACATAAACACACTAGGTTTGGCTGCAGCTTTGCCTCACCTGGCAGTAATTAGCAGCATCCTATATAAACCCAGCACACCCTCTGCTCTGGTTTGATCTCTGCAGGTAAGTAGCTGGTCATGCTGTGTGTGTGTTGGTGGGGAATAGTGAACTAGTTTATCTGTGAAAGGATAGTGGACAGAGATGAAGATTTGCTGGCCAGCAGATAGAAAAGAGAGAGAAAGATACATACACACAGACAGACAGACCTGCTCACTATTAACCCCTCAACATACCCCCCAACTCAAGTGGAAGCTTGTCCTTCCACAGAACACATCTCCTGGACCTGGGTACCGAATCGGGACAGGTGATCTGCATTCTTATTCTGACTTTGTATTGGACCAAGAATCTGTATGGTTGTAGGCTTAAGTACCATCTTGTCAGGCGGGCATTGTTACCTTTCATTGTGTTCAACCAAAATAAAGGATGATGGTCAGAGATTAACACAAATTCTTTCCCCAATAGATAATAACGTAAAGACTCTACGGCCCACTTGATAGCTAAACATTCTTTTTCTATAGTAGAATATTTCTCCTCTCTGGGAAACAATTTTCTACTAATGTACAGAATTGGGTGTTCCTCTCCATTCTGAAACTGACATAGAACAGCTCCGATACCTCTTTCTGACGCATCCACCTGGACTAGAAATGTCAGAGAAAAGTTTGAATTTCTTAATACCGGAGCAGAACAAAGCTTCTCTTTTAGTTTATTAAATGAATTTTCACATTCAGGAGTCCATTCCACAAGGTTTCTCTTGGTTTTCTTGGTAAGATCACTTAGTGGAGCTGCCAAATTTGAAAAATTTGGAATAAATCGGCGGTAATAGCCAGCCAGTCCTAAAAATGATCTTACCTCTTTTTTTGTTTTTGGGATTGGGGCATCCATCACTGCTGTGACCTTGGACATTTCTGGTTTAATTTTCCCACCACCTATAACATAGCCAAGATAAGATGTTTCTCTCTGAGCTATTGTACATTTTGTGGGATTGATTGTCAGCCCGGCTTTTGCTATGGCAGAAATTACATTGCCTAAATGCAACAGATGAGACTTCCAATCAGAACTAAAGACAATGACATTGTCCAGATACGCCGCACAGTATGAGCTATGTGGTTTTATGACTGTATCTATTAACCTCTGAAATGTAGCAGGGGCATTGTGTAAACCAAAAGGCATACGTGTGAACTGAAACAAACCTTGTAGGGTGGCAAAAGCTGGAATCTTCTGCAAGTGGTATTTGCCAATAGCCTTTAGTCAGATCAAATGTGGAAATGTATTGGGCATCACCCAGCCTAGTGATCAAGTCTTCTATATGGGGCATAGGGTAAGTATCAAATTTAGAGATCTGATTGAGTTTTCTAAAATCAATACAAAATCTCATTTCTCCATTTTTCTTGGGTACAATCACAATGGGAGAACACCAGGGGCTAGAAGATGGCTCAATGACTCCTAATTTTAGCATGTTTTGGATCTATATGTCTATCACTGGTTTGAGTTTTTCTGGTACTCTGTAGGGTTTTTGGCGTATTGGTTTTACATCACCAGTGTCAATGACATGCTGGACTAAGTTAGTATGCCTGGGTGTAGTAACAAATGTGTGTTTATATTTCTGAATTAATAGATCTACATCTCTATTTTGTTTTTCAGAAAGTTCTCCAACTCTTTTAATCTTAGAGATTTGTGAAGAACTAGGAGACAATACAGAGTAGGCCTGCTCGAGTATATTTGGGTGACATTCTGACAGGATAGTACAGGCCACATTTGGTCCATCAACCCATTTTTTAAGCAGATTGGCATGGAAAACTTTCTTCTTTTGAATTCTGCCTGGCATAGAAATCTCATAGTCTACAGGACCAGTTTGGCGTAAGACTTCAAATGGTCCCTGCCATTTTGCTAGCAATTTGTTATCAGAGGTTGGCAGTAACAGCAAAACCTTATCACCTGGCAAAAAAGATTTTTGCTTGGCAGATTTGTCATACCAGCGTTTCATGCGTGACTGTGCCTCTGAAACGTTGATTTTCACAAAATCAGCTAATTCCGCCAGTCTGTCCCGCATAGAAACTACATAATCCACCAGGTTTTTTTGGTTTGGGCTAGGTTCTTCCCAGTGTTCCTTTATTACATCCAGTGGTCCTCTTGGTCTTCTCCCATAGAGTAACTCAAATGGAGAGAAGCCAGTGGCTGCTTGTGGAACCTCCCTGTATGCAAATAACACATATGGAAGCAGTTCATCCCATTGCTTTGGATACTGTACCACAAATTTACACAGCATCTTTTTAAGAGTTTGGTTAAAACGTTCCACCAAGCCATCAGTTTGGGGGTGATAAGGGGTGGTCCTCACAGCCTCAATACCAAGGAGCTGATGGATTTGCTTCAGTAAACTGGACTGAAAGTTTGAACCTTGGTCTGTGAGAATTGTATGAGGAATACCCATCTGACTAAAGAACTTAATCAGTTCTTCTGCAATTCTTTTTGTGGTGATAGTTCTTAAAGGGATAGCCTCTGGATACCGGGTCATATAATCACTTAGTACAAGAACATATTGGTTACCTTTTTTACTTTTTTCAAGAGGACCAATGATATCCAAAGCTATCCTTTCAAAAGGGGTATCAACCACGGGGATAGGAAGCAATTTACATTTTTTGTCACCTGGAGCAATATATTGGCATTCTGGACATGATTCACAAAAAATTGCCACATCTGCATGTATTTTAGGCCAAAAGAACCGGTTCAGTATTCTTGACAGAGTTTTATTTCTACCCAAATGTCCAGTGAGTGGAATACTGTGAGCAATATTCATAATTGACTCTCTGTATTCAGAGGGTACCACAATTTGCCACACTTGCTCTGCTGTCTGTGGGTGCTGGCAAACCCTATACAGGATCTTATTTTTTAATGTGTAATAGGGATACTGTTTGGGTTTTTCTGTGTCCCCTTTCACCTGAGAGAACGGTAAGGCAAGGGTGTTATCTTGTCTTTGTTTAACAGACATATCCTCCCAATTTAAAGGTTGATTAGGTCCTTTTTCCAAGAGACAATGTTCAGACCGCCATTTTTCACGGGCAAGTCGCTTTCCTCTCTTATAAAGATGACTTTTACCATTACCATCGAATACATCACCATCAAATGGAAACACGTCACCTAGAGGTTGTACAGTAGACAGTGTTTTAACTTGTGACCTAGTTGTTATTGCCGAAATCAAACTGCTATTTTTGATCATAGTACCGAATCCAGGTATGTCCTGACCCAAGACTACCGAATATGGCAGCGTAGGTACTACCCCCATTTCTACTGACACTTGCATATCATCTATTTGCACAGGTATAATAGCCTTAGGGTACACCTTTTTATCACCATGCACACATGTCAATAGCAAATGACCTGTTATATTAGCAGAGTCCACCAAGTCTGATCTAATCAGAGACTGCTGACTCCCAGTATCAATTAAAGCAGTCACCATTTGGGAGTTCACAGTAACAGGCTGCAAATATTCTTTCACAAGTCCCGCACAATTTGCAGATCCTTTTACTTTTCTACTGGTTACCATGACACAGTCCTTAGCATAATGTCCAGTCTTACCACAGGAAAAACAAGTAATCTCCTTATGCTGGCCTTTATACTTAACAGTCTCAGCCCTTTGCTTATCAGTAACAGTAGTAAGAGGAATAGGTCTTACCACACTTGCTTTCTGGATCAGTCCTTTCCTTGCAAGCAAAAAGTTTTCAGCGAGTGTCACTGCTTGCTCACCATCATCAGACTGATGTTCCTTGACCCAGATTTGCATAGGCGCAGGTAGAACATCCAAGAATTGCTCCATAATGATAGTCTCCATCACCTGTTGAACCGTCTTGCCCTCCGGAGCCATCCACTTGGTGCACAATTCCGTCAGCTGGGTATAGGCCTCTCTTGGTCCTTCCCTGTCCTGGTATCTGTAGGTCCTGAATTTTTGGCGAAATGTCTCTCCATGTATATTGTAGCGTCTCAGAATTGCAGCTTTAACTTTTTGGTAGTTTCCTGCATCCTCAGTGCTCATTTGGCTATAGGCCTGCAAAGCTTTGCTGGTGAGGAATGGTGCAAGATGAAGAACCCACTGATCCTCAGGCCACTTATTTGCTTGAGCCACTCTTTCAAACACTTTAAGAAATGACTCTATATCATCAGTCTCTGATAGCTTAGTAAGCTTTAAATTTGTAGTAGGAGGTATATTGCGCTGCATGGCTTGCAGCACCTGTAAGAACTGTTCATCTCTCCTTACCCTTTCCTTTTCTTGTTGCTGCAGCTCAATTTTACGCTGCTCCTCCTCTTTTTCTCTCCTCCATTGCTCACGCTCATAAGCATACTTTTCCTCCTCTTTTCTACGCTGGTCACTTAGCTCTTGGCGGTGAAGCAACCACACAAGGAGTTCCTCTATATTTTTTGGAGTAGTTACACTCCCCGGTGGATCCGTACCGCTCCCAGCTGCAGCGCCCTCCTCTGGAATCTTAGCTTTAGATTCAATCTGGGTGCCTTCCATTTTGGATTTAGGGACCACTGGTTGGCGTCTTTCTGCAGGTCTGGAATCTTAGCTTTAGATTCAATCTGGGTGCCTTCCATTTTGGATTTAGGGACCACTGGTTGGCGTCTTTCTGCAGGTCTGGGTGGTTGTATAGATCCCTTGGTTCGCTGAGATCGCCTTGGAGAAGAAGTTGTTATAAATCTCCTGGCATGACCTCTTCCGGCCATGGACTGAGTTTGACAGCTGCGCTTATGAGTCCAGTACAGACAGCAAGCGTCTCGCTTCTGACACCATATGTTGGGGCGTGGGAGTCGTTGCCGGTAAAAACAGTCCTCACTCAAGTCTTGGCAAAAATAGGCTTAGGTTTATTTTGAGCAAAAACAAAAAACAAATAAACAAAAAACAAAATTCATGAAAATAAGGGGTTAAGTTACAGCTACCGTAGGACCAAGTAGCACCCCAGCTCTCAGCTCGTCCTGACTGAACTGAAAAAAAAAAACCCTCCACCTACATACAGGTGCACTTATCTACCAATTACCAGTTTCCAACAGCCCTTTATTCTTAAAGGAATATACATCTGGTTTTTAAACAGAAATATTACATATAAATCATACATTAAACCACATGAAACAAAGCATCCAGCTGTCTCCTTTAAAAATAAAAAGGAGCTTATAATCTATATACATATTAACAAATTATACACAGGAACATAAACACACTAGGTTTGGCTGCAGCTTTGCCTCACCTGGCAGTAATTAGCAGCATCCTATATAAACCCAGCACACCCTCTGCTCTGGTTTGATCTCTGCAGGTAAGTAGCTGGTCATGCTGTGTGTGTGTTGGTGGGGAATAGTGAACTAGTTTATCTGTGAAAGGATAGTGGACAGAGATGAAGATTTGCTGGCCAGCAGATAGAAAAGAGAGAGAAAGATACATACACACAGACAGACAGACCTGCTCACTATTAACCCCTCAACAGGGTCTCATGGATCCCTTACCAGTTCACAAGGGGTTAACAGTAAAAATAAACACACACACATAAGAAAACATTAATTTATTTTTCTCTACTCACCTCTGATCCTCCACTGTCCCCGGCGATCATGTCCCACAAAGCTCCGATGACAGCTCTCGGGTGATCAGTGGAGGGGCGAGAGATCAGAGCATCTAGCCCCCTCCAACCTTCCTCCTGCGATCATCCGAAGCAACTGAGCTTCTCCGGGCGGATGCGAGGTGCTGGCTGCTGGGTGACAGGTTCCAGGTTATCAATGACGTCACCCTCCCCACCCACAAAGGGCGGGGCTAGCAGCCAGAAACCCAGGAAGTGGGGGAGAGGATGATTTCTCACCATGGAAGAGCCCGGGGGGGGGGGATCGGAGGCCCCCCGGTGAAGAGGAGACCTGACAGGAGGGATTGCGTCTGCAGGTGAGTAAATGTCATTGTTTTTTACAGTTAACTGTGGCAGCGGCTGAAGTGGGGAAGGGCGCTATCTCGGGCGCTCTCCTGAAGAGAGAGAAGCCCCGGGGATCGAGTTCCCCCGGGTGAGGAGAAGACCAGACCCAATACAATGAGGGGTCATGTGAGTTTTTAACTTTTATACTTTTTTTCTGTGGGGGTTTAAAGTTAGCTTCGTGAGTCTCATGTAGCTGCCACTTAACGGTAGGAGAGGCGACTATGTGGGACTCACGTAGCTGGCACTAGTAGGGTTAAGTGTAGTGTAGCGTTTTGTCCTCCCCTCATATACACACTAAATATGTCAGGCAGAGAAGTGCCAGGATGTGCACAGAAGAGTGGCAGAAGCCTAAATTCATCAAGCAGAGGTCGCAGCAGACTAGGGATGAGTGCCAACAGGAGTTGCAGCTCAACCAGCAACCCATCTGCAGTCATCAATTGGTTAACACGGTCATCCACTTCATCACAAGTGACATCTGACACCCCCAGTCAACTGTCGGTGGCTTCCTCAGACACAACCACTTGGCATGGCCCAGGAGCAGGCCCTGTCCTCCCATTGCCTCTGTCCTATGCTGTTCCCTCCCCTCCAAAGTATCTTATGCTTTGGGTTCAGCGACACTATTCAGTGAGGAAGATCTGATAGAGGACAGCAGCTACTGGCCAGCCAAGAAGTGGAGGAGCATTCCGGCTCCTGAAGCATACACTGTTGAGGAACCTAAGGACGACATCAGTGACGTGCAGACACAACTCAATGATGATGAAGCAAATCGCACTTGGGATCATGGTGCAGAAGGGGCTTCATCATCAGCTTCAGGTTGCCCATGAGTCAGAAGCTGAGGCAACAAGGTGGTAGCATGGTTGGCAGTCAGCATGGTGGCAGAAGTGGAAAGTCTAGAGGCAAACTTACCTGGGAGTTAGACCACCTGCTGCGTGGCAGGCTACCTTCCCGGGGGTAGTGGAACAGGGGATGCAGCAGGAGCAGTGAATTAGTGCGGACTGTTGGTGGGAAAATCCAAACTCCAGCCTGCTGCATCACCCAGTTGGATGCCACTCCCTGTTCCAGCCAGCCAAGGCTCCACCACCTCAGCCAAAGGGAGCTGTGTGTCATAAACATCCTCTGTCATTCCAAATGCTCCTGCTCCTCCTACTCTGAGTCAGTCATTCCACCAGTAATCCATCAGCGAAGCCATGTCCAAGAGACAAAAGTATGCGCCCACTCATGCAACGCACAGAAGCTAAATGTGCTCCTGTCCAAGTTGCTGGTGCTGCAGTCCCTCCTATTTCAGGTGGTGGACTCTGCACCTTTCAGAGAACTGCTGGATTGTGCCAAGCCAAGGCGGAGAGTCCCAAGCCATAATTTCTTTGCAAAGAAGGCAGTACCAGCCCTGCACAATTTTGTTGAACAGAAAGTGGATGTGGTTCCTGAACAGCCAAAACAACTTGGACAGGTCACGCCACTTCCGCCTCCACGCTCTCGGACCATTGTTCCTGTGACAGTGTGGGACTCCCCCCTCCTACCATTGTTCCTGTGACAGTGTGGGACTCCACCTCCTCATCCTCCACTGCATGGACAAGTCTCAGTGCCCCTCCAGCCTACCATGTGTGCAGGGCATGATGGTGTCACTTTGTTCATCACATGGTTTGCCTTGGCGAATGTCACACAAGGGAGAAACTGCTAAAATGTATTAGTAGGGTTAAGTGTAGTGTAGCATTTTGTCCTCCCCTCATATACACACTAAATATGTCAGGCAGAGAAGTGCCAGGATATGCACAGAAGAGTGGCAGAAGCCTAAATTCATCAAGCAGAAGTCGCAGCAGACTAGGGATGAGTGCCAACAGGACTCGCAGCTCAACCAGCAACCCATCTGCAGTCATCAATTGGTTAACACGGTCATCCACTTCATCACAAGTGACATCTGACACCCCCAGTCAACTGTCGGTGGCTTCCTCAGACACAACCACTTGGCATGGCCCAGGAGCAGGCCCTGTCCTCCCATTGCCTCTGTCCTATGCTGTTCCCTCGCCCTCCAAAGTATCTTATGCTTTGGGTTCAGTGACACTATTCAGTGAGGAAGATCTGATAGAGGACAGCAGCTACTGGCCAGCCAAGAAGTGGAGGAGACACACGCCGCTTCCTCTGGGTGGGCAAGTTGTATTGAGGAGAGTGGCGTGGGAGGTGGTGTTGCAAGCATTCCGGCTCCTGAAGCATACACTGTTGAGGAACCTAAGGACGACATCAGTGACGTGCAGACACAACTCAATGATGATGAAGCAAATCGCACTTGGGATCATGGTGCAGAAGGGGCTTCATCATCAGCTTCAGGTTGCCCATGAGTCAGAAGCTGAGGCAACAAGGTGGTAGCATGGTTGGCAGTCAGCATGGTGTCAGAAGTGGAAAGTCTAGAGGCAAACTTACCTGGGACTGAGTTAGACCACCTGCTGCGTGGCAGGCTACCTTCCCGGGGGGTAGTGGAACAGGCGATCCCGGAGTCGGCAGCAGGAGCAGTGAATTAGTGCGGACTGTTGGTGGGAAAATCCAAACTCCAGCCTGCTGCATCACCCAGTTGGATGCCACTCCCTGTTCCAGCCAGCCAAGGCTCCACCACCTCAGCCAAAGGTAGCTGTGTGTCATACCCATCCTCTGTCATTCCAAATGCTCCTGCTCCTCCTACTCTGAGTCAGTCATTCCACCAGTAATCCTTCAGCGAAGCCATGTCCAGGAGACAAAAGTATGCGCCCACTCATGCAACGCACAGAAGCTAAATGCGCTCCTGTCCAAGTTGCTGGTGCTACAGTCCCTCCTTTTTCAGGTGGTGGACTCTGCACCTTTCAGAGAACTGCTGGATTGTGCCAAGCCAAGGCGGAGAGTCCCAAGCCATCATTTCTTTGCAAAGAAGGCAGTACCAGCCCTGCACAATTTTGTTGAACAGAAGGTGGATGTGGTTCCTGAACAGCCAAAACAACTTGGACAGGTCACGCCACTTCCGCCTCCACGCTCTCAGACCATTGTTCCTGTGACAGTGTGGGACTCCCCCTCCTACCATTGTTCCTGTGACAGTGTGGGACTCTGTGGGACTGTACGGACAAGTCTCAGTGCCCCTCCAGCCTACCATGTGTGCAGAGCATGACGGTGTCACTTTGTTCATCACATGGTTTGCCTTGGCAAACGTCACACAAGGGAGGAACTGCTAAAATTCATTAATCAAGAAATCAAATCATGGCTTACTCCACGAAAGCTGCAAATGGGAATTATGGTGACCGCCAAGAACATCTTGTCTGCGCTGCGACAAGGAAGCCTGAGCCATGCGCCCTGTATGGCACAGATGTTCAATCTGGTTGTCAAGCATTTCCTGAAGTCTTCCCCCCCATCTGCAAGACATCCTAACAATGGGAAGGAAACCTTGCATGCACTTCATCCACTCGTACACCGCAAAGCACAATATCCTTGAACTGCAGTGTCAAAACAGTATCCCCCAACATAGTCTGATTTGTGACGTTTCCACCCATTGGAAATCCACCTTCCATATGTTGGACTGACTATATGAACAGAGAAAATCCATCACTGATTTCTTGATGATCCAAGCAGATAGCGGGACAGCTCATACGCGACACCTGCTGTTTGCTCAGATCCTTATTAGTCAGTCACCCAGATTACGGGTTGAACAATGTCATTCCACTGCTTCATCTACTACAACATGTGTTGGAAACTATGGCTGGTCAGAGCACTATTTAGGTTTCGCAAAATGGAAGGTTTTTCTAGTCATCTGACAGAAAAGGAGGAGGAGGAGCAACCAGAGGGGCTAGAGGGTTGCGAGGAAGACGAGACAGAGGACCCAGACACACTGTGGCAGTATGCAGTGGAGACCCTCCGAGTCACAATGGCAAATGGCGCGATGCATGCTCATGTGCTTGCGTAGTGACTGCTGAATTGTCACTATTTGGCAGCGGGATGACTTCTGGCTCTCCACCTTATTGGACCCTCGCTACAGTCACAAAATGGGGGCCTTTTTTATACCCACTGGGAGGGAGGACAAACTGACCTACTACAGAGACATCTTACGTAGTCAGTTGGCCGATGCCTATCTGCGCCATTGCCAATCCTCTTGCAGGTCTGACTCCGGGGGGCCCTCTGCACTCACTTTCCACTGCCATGGCTGCCATGGCTGATGGGGTGGAGTGGTAGGAGTAAATCTAGTTCCATCTGCAGCAGCCTGGGTCTACATTTGCTGAGCTTTCTTCACCCGCATAGTGAGACAACTTGTTAGCAGCAGGTAGACCTGGAGCAGGACCTGAACCAGCATGGTGGCATACCTTGAAATGACCATGTCAACACACCTTGAGGATCCGCTGGACTTCTGAGCAGCCAAACTTGATTTGTGGCCACAACTACCAGAGTTTGCCCGGGAAAGCTGTCCTGCCCGGCCAGTAGTGTGCCATCAGAGTGGGTGTCTAGTAAGGCAGGGGCCATAGTAACCCTAAGGAGAACTTGTCTGTCCATTAAAAATGTGTCTGGCCTTTCACAGTAACTAGGCCCTGAAGACTTTAACAGGAACAAAATGGTACAATGCTCAGATGTACGTATGTGGTATGCACTGATAAGGGCAGTACAACGCCCTCCAGTAGGCTTAAAACAGTATTTTTAGACAACAGCAGCAGGTGTGTAACTATGTGTGGCCTTTCACACTAACTAGCCCATCAGCACTTGAACATGAAACAAAAAGCAAAAACTGTAAGCGCAATGCCCTATAAGGACAGCTAAATGCACTCCAGAAAGCTTTAAAACAAGGTTTTGGTACAAAAGCAAGAGGTGGATATTTTTGGGCAGGTGACTAGTTTTGTCTGGGCTTTTACACTAACTAACCATCAGCACTTGAACATAAAACAAAATGCAAAAATTTGTTGCAAGAGGTAGATTTATTTGGGCAGGTGTGTGGCTTTGTGTGGCCTCTCACACTAACCCGCCCATGACCATAACACTTGAACATAAAACAAAATGAAAAAACGCTCAGATGCGCTTAAATGGGATTCTCTGGTAAGAGCCAGTTAAATGGGCTACAACAGGCTTAAAAACAGGGATTTGTTGCAAAAGGTGGATTTATTTGGGCAAGTGTGTGGCTTTGTGTGGCCTCTCACACTAACCGGCCCATGAACCCTTGAACATAAAACATACTCAAAAACTCTCAGATGCATTTAAATGGGATGTCCTGGTGAAGGTCAGTTAAATAACAAATGACATCATTGCCACACACAACAATGGCATTGAATGGAGGAGACGGAGCTTTACATCTAAAACAGGCAGCATTATCTGGAGTCAAGCAGGAGCACTAAAAATTTACAAAAGTTACTCTTCATGGAGCAGCAATTCAGGGGACGCTAGATAAAAATGTGGGTTTTGGTCCACTTTAAGGTATTTCTGAAGACAGAGCCCAAGAATGATTATATTTCAAAAAGCACATTTGGAACACACAGCAGCATTTTTCTAGTGACACCTTTCAATACATTAAGGAGAAATTACTAATTAAGGCATAAAACTGGTCTACCTGTTAGAAGACAAACATGGCTGCCATTACTATACCACATTTAAAAAGTGCTTGGAAACTGGAATTATTCTGAGCTTCTGGTCAGTAACTGGAGTGCAGAAACTAGTTGACTGACCGCATGTTTTGTCTAGGTCAACATCTCACTCACTTCCATTATGGATACAATGAGATTACTCTGCTATCTATACGGTTCTGGATTAAGATAAAGATCTCATAGATCTCTGAGGTAGCTACTTTTTTTTCCTGTGGCACACTGAATGTAAAATGACCGAATGTCCTACTTTGAGGCATTTTGTCTCACTATCTTCCCAAAAACTCTGGGGACACCTACATTTCTCACTTTGATATTATTGAAAAGCCTGGCCCACCGAATGCAAGATGTCTGGTCAGTTTACAACTGCTGTGACTCTATGGCTGAATGGTCATAGTGGAATGCATACTGTAGATTGGCTGAGCATTGCCTAGTGTCATAGAACCAGGTCTGTTCCTCTGGTTTCCCAGCAGAGGGTGCCAAGGTTCCCGTGCGCTCGCATTTTCACACCAGACATAGTAGGGCCAGTAAGCGTGCGAATATGCGTGCGCATTGGTGCACCATATGATTCAATTATGTGCGCACATGCGCATTGCAAACGCGCAATAATGCGCTTGCTTCTGCGCATGCGCAGGGGCCTTTAAATACTGGCAAGCTCTGAGCTCTATTGCCAGTTGGTCATTTCTCCTGCCTGTTCCTGACTTCCACTCTTCCATTCCTGTGTACCGACCTGGCTTGATCCTGACTACGCTCCTTTTCTCCTGACGACCTCGGCCTGTTTACGACTTTGATCCTGATCTGCCTGCCCATGACCTTGACCTGTTTACGACTCCGATCCTGATCTGCCTGCCTACGACCTCGGCTTGTTTACGACTTTGATCCTGTTCTGCCAGCCACGGCTTCAGCTTGTTCCACGCTTCCAGTCCAGCTCTGGTCTTCTACCCAGAACTTGGCAAAACCCACTCCTAGGTTGCCTGACCTGGGGCCTTCCTGCAGCCCAGTCTAACCTCACCTTTAGAGGCTCTAGTAAAAACCAGGTTGGTCCTTAGATTCCAGACTTCCTGGTCAGCCGGTTCTTAGTGTCCGCAATCAGGGTTCACACCTGGTAGCCTGGCAGTACCAACTGGCAGTAATGAGCTCTGTCAGAGATCACCCGGCTTTCGATGCCTTGGTCCAGCAGATGACCACTTTGACTCAGGCAGTGAGCAATTTACACGGGGGATTTTTACAGCTCGAGTCCCGCTTGGATACGCTGCAAGCCAGCCTTCCTCCTGCTACTAACCCCGTCCTGCCGTCAGCTTTTGTCATGCCAGTGGCTGCTGATAATTCCAGCTCTGCATACAATACCTTGGAACCCCGCATACCTTTGCCTGAACATTTTTCAGGGGACCGCAGCCGTTTCGGTCGTTTAAAAATAGCTGCCTGGTGACTATGTATGATGACCCTGGGCGCATAGCTTCAGCTGAGGCGGTTCTTCGGGCCCTTCACCATAGACGCCGACCTGTCGAGGAATATGTGGCTGAATTCCGTTGCTGGAGTACCAAGACTCCTTGGAGTGACCACGCTCTCTCCCATCAGTTCCGTTTAGGTCTGGCGGATTCCGTTAAAGATGAACTGGCTCGTTCTGATCTTCCTGCATCTCTGGAAGAGTTGATCAAACTCTCTATCAAGATAGATAGGGAACGTCGTCTTGAGAAGAATAATCCTCAGTTGTTCCATTGGGGTCCTCCTTGTGCAGATGCTTTCTTCCCCAGTCCATCCTCTTCTGCTGCTAGCAGTGGTTCTGAGCCGATGCAACTCGGGGTTTCTTGTCCTTCATTGACATCTGAGGAACGCCTTTCGCAGACGCTAGCACAATCTGTGCCTTTACTGTCCTTTCCCGGGGGTAAGTAGTTACCTACTAAACATTCTTCGGGCTCCCTCCTGCTCTCCGGTGCTAATCATATCTCTGTTCCGCTCTGTCTACAGTTGCCCGGAAGAAGAATTGAGGTGGCAGCCATTATCGACTCTTCTGTTTGAGTCTCCTTACTGTGTTCAGGCCTATTTTTATAATGCTACAGCCAAGCATCAACTGGCTTTGATTGAGTCTGCCAAGAGGGAGGATCTTCAAGATGTACCTGAGGCTTATAGGGACTTTAGACAAGAAAGGGGCGGACACTCTACCACCTCATCGGCCGTATGATTGCCCTATTGAACTTCTGCCGGGGGCATCTATTCCTTTTGGCAGGATTTTACCATTATCGGATCCAGAGTTGATAACTCTTCGTCAGTACCTGGATGAGAATTTAAAGTAGGGGTTCATTCGGCCTTCCACATCGCCTGCAGGCACAGGTATTTTCTTTGTGGGCAAGAAGGATGGCACCCTATCACCTTGTATTGACTACAGGGAAATAAACAAAATAACTGTCAAGAATCGCTACCCCTGCCCCTAATTTTGTATGTCTTTCAGCGCCTCAAGTCAGGACAGATTTTCACCAAACTCGAGGGGCCTACAATCTTGTCCATATAAGAAAAGGGGACGAGTGGAAGGCGGCTTTTTTTCCTCGCTATGGACATTTTGAATATCTGGTCATCGCATTTGGGTTGTGCCATGCCCCGGCAACCTTTCAACACTTGGTTAATGACATTTCCAGAGACTTTCTTGATATCTCATTGCATACTTGGACGACATCTCTGCCATAGTCCAGCATATTACTGAATTAACCAAGAAGGACAAGGCCTTTGAATAGACTGAATCGGCACAGCAAGCTTTTCAGACCTTAAAGGAGTGCGTTACTTCAGCCCCTATTCTCGCACATCCTGATTCCACTTTACCGTTCGTCTTGGAGGTTGATGCGTCATCCATTGCTATGGGGGCAGTTCTGTCACAGCGATCAGGAGAAAAGGCGGTTCTGCATCCTATCGTCTTTTTCTCCCGCAAATTGTCAGCTGTGGAACGATTGTAGGGGACGAGAACTTTTGTCTATTAAACTGGCCCTCGAGGAGGTTGCCTCTTCCGGACTTTTCAGATGAGACTGATTCCTCTGAGCTACCAATTCTCTCTGAAGGACACTTTCTGGTGTTAGAGTCTGAATTTATCAACCCAGTGGCTGTTGAACTCCGCCTGCCAGCGTCCCTCCATATTTTTCCTGTGTTCCATGTTTCTTTACTTAAACTAGCACTCTCCACCGAATCCTTTGGTGACAGTTCTGATTCATTGCTTGAGGATGACTCAAATAAATATGAGGTCGAAAAGATTTGGGATGTTTGTTGCAGAGGATTGGGGCTTCAATATTTAATTAAGTGGAAAAACTATGGGATCGAGGAGAATTCTTGGGAGCCATCTAGAAATGTCCATACTCCTCGCCTGATTAGGGAATTTCATAGGTTCCACCCGGAGAAACCTGGTCCTAGAGTCGGCCGGAGGCCTCCCTTAAGGGGGAGGGGCAATGTCATAGAACCAGGGCTGTTCCTCTGGCTTCCCAGCAGAGGGTGCCAAGGTTCCCCATACGCTCGCATTTTCGTACTAGACATAGTAGGGCCAGTAAGCGTGCGAATATGCGTGCGCATTTGTGCACCATATGATTCAATGGACTTGTGCGAATATGCTCGTGCATGAGCATTGTAAACGTGCGATAATGCGCTCGCTTCTGCGCATGTGCAGGGGCCTTTTAATACTGTCGAGCTCTGAGCTCTATTGCCAGTTGGTAATTTCTCCTGCCTGTTCTTGAGTTCCACGACCCGGCTTGATCCTGACTATGCTCCTGGCGACCTCGGCCTGTTTACGTCTTCAATCCTGATCTGCCTGCCCATGACCTCAGCTTTTTACGACTTTGATCCTGTTCTGCCAGCCACGACTTCAACTTCAACCTTCAACTTCAACTTTAGCGAAGAAGGGCCATGAAACCCGGCCTGGAAATCCTAAGGAGCCACAACATAAAATATTGCTGGGGCTTCCCTTTCAGGCTCACATTCATGCATGCAGGCCATCAACTTGCGGCCATCTCTCTTGAGGAACTGATGGGCATCCTGAAGGATCTGGGTCTGGCGCCCACCAACGCCATCACCCGCACGTCCGACACGACCTCACAACAGTCATCCAAGCGGACAACTTTGCAGCCCCTGTGGGAGAAGGTTCGGAAAAAGAGAGATCGAGTCGCCGGGCGCCCAGGATGAGGACTCACTTCTTCAAAGTGGTAATATGTGAAACCCCTGGGGACTTCCCGGTTTCAGGGAAAATTTAGATGTTTATTTACTGATTGAATGCTGTTTAAATCCTTTAGCGGTTTAGTTCACCATAGTTGCTTATTTGTTCACCCCTCCTGGGGTTGCCTTCCCTGCTTTCCTTCCCTGGTGAGGGGGGGGGTGGTCTGGCCCTGCTAGGCTTCGGTCTCCCCTGGCGCCTGCCCACGGGGGGGGCGCCCTTGGCCCCCCTCCATGGTCTATGCTAATCTGGGTGGGCCCCGCTGCTTCGGGCTGGGGGTGCCCCGGGTTTTGGGGGGCGCCAAACATTCCTCCAGAACTGTGGTGGCCTTGACTGGGCTTCTGCACCGACGGCTCACCCATGAAGGTATTAACATTGCACATCTATACCGACTGGGTTACAGGCTTGAGCTGTGTTGTTCTACGCCAAGTTAAAACTTTACCTTGAGTAGTTGGGCTAACTAGTCATGGCTGCCATGGCTGTGTGGACCCACCAACGGCTGTACCAACTTTGAATGTTTGTGCCCGCGGGTTTCGGGCCTGGGCTGTTTTGTTTTACTCTATGAGTTAAATACTATCTTTAATCGTTAGGCTGATTTAGTTATGGTTACAATCTCTTTAGTAACATTGTCCTGTGCTCCCGGGGATTGTCCCCGACAGTTAAACAAATAAAAATGACTAACCCCAGCATGCGAACTCCTTTCTGCTTTTGCAGTATCTCTTCGAACCATTAGTAATTTAGCAATGTGCATTGTTTTAATGTATATTAGGATTCATCTGTTCATTTTAGTTGACTTGACGTTTACTCTAGCGTCTTTCACAACCCGCTCGCTACCCCTTCCCATCTCCTACCTGAATCGCTCGCGTTCTACCTGGCCAAACATCACAAACCACCAGCAATTCCATGGTTGGACATTAAGGTCATATCTCATAATGTCCAGGGTTTTAATGCCCCCACTAAGCGCAACAAAGCCTTCCACTACTACAAATCTTGTAAGGCCGATATAATCTTCTTACAGGAAACCAGGTTCCCTACCTGTTTCAAGCCAAACTACCTAAGCAACCACTTCCCTCTGGCTTATCCTGCATGCGCCAGAGAGAAGAGGGGAGTTTTGATTGCCTTTCCCAAAGACCTTATCTGCTCTAAAGAAATCTCAGATCCAACAGGTAGATACCTTATATTACGGGGTTCTTTCTATGACATTGAAATTACCCTGGTCACATACTACGCGCCCAATACCTTTCAGACCCGCTTCCTCAAACACCTAATGACGGTAGTTCAAAATAACACCAAGGGGGTCCTGATAGTGGGATGGGAGGGGATTCAAATTTGACAATCAACCCTAGGCTAGAGAGACAGCGAAAGTGCCAGCTCAGGGCAACGTCATCAGACATAGACCCCCACTGTGCGGCTTTCCACGACCTTCTCAATAGTCAAAGCATCTGCGACGTCTGGAGAGAAAAAACCCCAATGCCTGAGACTTCACATTCTACTCTAACCCACATGGCACACTCTTATAATTGGAGGCTCAATGACGTTCTTTTATCTTCCAAAGATACCTGCTCCAAAATCCACAATGCCTTTCAATACCAATTCAGTCTCTTCCCTGATCACCCTGTGGGAAGCTCAAAAGGCTACCATGAGAGGCAGTATTATTGCTATAGCCTCACGCAAGAAACAGGAGAAACAAAAATGATAAAGGATTTATCCTTGAATTTCGGGCGGGCGGAGGTAAGTTGAACAAAGTCCCGAGTTCCAGAAATAAGAAAATGGTTCAGAAGTTAAGGCTGCAACCCAATATGCTCTTAGATGACCAGGTATAGGATAATGCAGAGAAGAATATTAGACGCTTAGCCCCCTAATGAAGCACTCGCTCTCTATTTGGAATACAGTCAGGTACTCCGCCTCATTGACGTCCCCTCATGCTCCGCTGGCGAACCTGTGGGATAACCCCAATTTCCCTCCTGGTACGCAGAACAAACTGGCTTTTAAATGGTGGCAAGACCACAATATAAATAAAATATTGCATTTACTCACGAAAGAAAGACTCAGGCCTTTTCATGATCTCCAGGAGAAGTACAGTATTTCCCAAAAGGAGTACTTTCGATATCTCCAGCTAAGGCATTGGGTCCTGCCCCTAACGAAACTGAGTCCTTCTTTCAGGGTGAAGACACCCTTCGAAGAATTGTGAGCTAATAACCCATTCCGAAGGGGAATAATTTCTCTAGTATACTCTGCTTTAAATGATTCCAAGCGTGGACTTACGGGGGCGGAGCCAAGCAAGATAGCCGCATTTTAGAAGTGCTCCTTCTCCACGAAAAAGCATCTGAGAATATCTCAGCAATCCTAGAGAAGGCTACATGAAAAACGGGATGAACTGATCCAATTGCCCGAGAGGAACTGATCTGCACCCCCCATTTTGGATTCCCGGAGGTCCCTGCCCGCACCTGCAGCGCCATACTCCAAACCGCATGGTGGTGCCTACTGTGGAGCTGCCTGAAATCAGGATGAGAGTACAGGAACAAAGGAAGAACGACCGATACATCCAGATAATGCTCGCCTGATCCCCCCTCCCCAGCCGCAGGAGGAACGAGTGTCTGTCCGCGGGGAGATGAAACAGGATCCCCACTGTACGTGGAGACCTGGGCAGCCGTGCTGTGTGGCGCGGCACCCCTCATCCATCGACTGCCGGGGAGGCAACTGTCCGCTGCGCCGCGTGAAATTGCCAGGGGAGGCAGCTGTGGGAAACCGGAGACGTGGGAAGGAGGTGAGGAGCAGCAGCCCCGACTGAGTGCGGAGGCGGAGACCGGCGCTTTGACACCGACGGAGGGCGGGAGAGCCGGCTGCATCAGCGCATCGGTGCGCATCATTGCTGACTCACTGGCGGGTGAGGCGGACGGGGCCGGGGACGGCAAAGACAAGGTCAGCTAACAACGAGGCAAAGCAATCAAGCAGAGCCGGTTCGCCTCCCACTGGGGCCGACATGTGGGCGAGGCACAGGGATTCCCCTCATCCTATCTGCCACTATCAGGTACCTGGTGGGGAGGGCTGGGGAACGGCCGCTGCAGGACTCTGCCGTCCGGGGCGTGACTATCCCTCCGCACAGAGCCGCTGGGGACACCTTCACCAGATCCCAGGGTGCCAGCAACTACCACACCTGGGGAAGCCTCATAAAGTTCCGGGCCTCCCTTCCTCCACTTGTGGCTGAAAACTGCACATTTGGACTTTGTGCAGAGGAGTGGTCTTGCAGCCCCGGAACAAAGAACTTTCATTCAGGAGCCCTCACAATCTGGGGCCAGACCCCCTGGGACAGGGGACGAGGAAAACACCTGAGCGGCAGAGTTAGAGAAGATCTGGGGTGCCGGGCTGAGAGGGTGGGGGCAGTGCCATTTGTAGCAGGGTCTCGGGGCCTCTTACTCCCTCCTTGATCCCCATATTGCCCTCCCGCTCTATCCACTGAATCTGTCAGCGCATCACTGGAGCTGGTCACATCGACCTGCAGATCCACTCTCTTTCTGTTATATTGTACCCCACTGATATCCCGGACGGGGGAGCGGGGTCCAGAAACAAATTCAGGGGATATAACTTCTGCATTGTTATCTAGATAAAAGCAAAATTAAAGTAGATTGAATAAGCGAACATAACTTTTGTTGCAGGTGGATTTATTTTCTTTTGACTAAACTAACAATACTTTTACTGCAAATACTGGGGCTATAGAGCTCAGATGTGAAAGTGACTAGTTTGCAATTCGCATAACGTCCTGGAAGGTTCTAGATCTAGACTGCGAAGGTGAATACTGACACCTGGAGGTGACATTTTGAGGTGCAGGCCTCTGGGGGCTGGATTGGTTTATTGCTGAAAAATATTACTTAAAAAGCAGTACATTGACTAACCTTAACAGGTGCCATACAGATCAGCGCAACCCGGTGGCTGCAAGACAGAACTGACCGCTGTTGATATCAGTTGCACACAATATCTGAAACCAATTTCGAGGGTGTTGGTGGCGTTGCAGCCTCTGGGTCTGAAACCCCAAAAGGTAACCCACTTAGGAAATACCGCACTAAATCTTAAACGCACACCATAGAGTAAACCACATTCTAACCGTCTTGAGAGTTAAACCCGGTCGTGGCTGACCAAAACAACATGAGCCAGGTGACGACATGGGGGCATGGATAGATATGTGGAGAAAGTTACTCCCTCAACCAGCAGCAAACACAAATCCAAACCAAAACAGAGCTCCCAAACGGACTCTAGACAAAACATTACACCACACCAATTATGCCTGATTTAAATGCATCCCCTCAGCGAAACCCGCTAGACTCACCCGCAGACAGAGATGACAAATCTATAGCACAAGAGGTTATGGCAACCTTGGTACCCTATTTGATAAAAAGTTTGAGGCCCTGCACCATACACTCACGGGGCTATGGAACAAATTAATTCCCACTTTAAACAAATAAGCGAATTACAACAAAGGGTCAGCGACCTAGAGGACTGCAATGCGACATACAGCGCAAAAATTGACTCACAGGAAAAATTGCTAGTCACCCTAAGTGAAAATCAGGAAGGCCTTAGAAAATAGAAGCCATAGATCAAATCTCAGGTTCCTAGGCATCCAGGAAACCTATAAAGGTCAGGGGCTAAAAGCCTTTCTAACAAGGGATCTCATGACGGCGCTGCAACCTCCTGCATGCGATTCCAAAAAAATCGAAAGAGCCCACAGATTGGGCCCAGAAGGCCAAAGTGAAGGTAATAGACCAAGAGCAACAATAGCCAAATATTTACACTTTGAAGATAAAGAAATGATCTTGGCCGCTTACCGAAAGAGAGGTGGTGAACAACAAGATCCTAATTTTCCAAGATTTTTCAGTGGCAGTGACCCAAAAACACAAAGAATTCACACCTATATGTAAACACCTTGTGCAACAAGGAATTAGATTCACTCTACTGTACCCAGCTAAACTAAGAGTTACTATCTCTGGAGAAACAAAACTATATGATGATGCCAAAAAAGCGAAACTTGATCTACTGCCACCAAATACTTGACATGGTAGACTTGCCCATGAGGGCAAAAGGATCATGGCATAATTTAGCCACCCTTGATCCCAGGACAATATATGCAAACGTTATTGGACCACGACCACGAGGGCTACCTTAGCCAAGGTAAAAAGTTTAAAACAAGTTATATTGTTAAAAGGATTGTGAAAGTAAGTTGAGTAAACATAAGGAAAAATATTTGTTATACGTTAAGATTGTCATTCCTGACACTCTGTGGCACTCTGGGGGTGGGCCTTGGGTCTCACTGCGGGAAGTTGGAGGTGGAAACCCCCCCCCCCCCGTGGGGGATCTCAGGTTTGTCCCTGGGGCTCTGGTGGAGACCAATGAATCAGAGATCGCAGTCAGGATGGAGTAGCGACTTAGTTATTGCTCAACAAAAAAATGCAGGGAAAACTATAACTCGAGCCAGGGTTGAATGTTTTAAAAACGATTGTAAAATGTATTAACCTTTGTTGTGTGCATCATTCAAGGTGGGGGCTGCGACAACTGGGCACCTGGTATTGGGAGAAACACAGGAGCAAACCAACATCACAGAACCCTAAGTTACGTTCTGCTAGACAACAACCACGCCTGACACATGACAACTAACGACACAACCTCACAAACGATACTGAAAAATACACATTGGGTTTTGTTAGGGGCAAACACATCTCGATAGGTATAAGAACAGCATTAGCAGCGGTTATTACTAAACGCAACACTGAGGACCTCCTTCTCAGTCTAGATGCTGAAAAAGCCTTTGATAAAATATCATGGGCTTGGCTAAACTCTCTTTCGACAGAAAGGGCTTTTGGCAAATCATTTACTTCATTACATATATTACATATATAAAGCACCGTGCTGCCGACTAATAGTTAATGGACAGCTTACGGACAGCGTCTTACTGGGAAGTGGAGTCAGCCAAGGGTGCCCCCTGTCACCATTATTGTTCAACCTAGCCATAGATCCACTCCTCAGAATATTAGAAAAAGACACCGCATTTTGAGGCATAAAAATAGGAGGAGAAGAGATAAAAATAACGGCCTTTGCAGATGATGTACAAATATATATTGCTGATCCCAAAACTACATTACTACGGATACTGGAAACCATAAACCAAGTTGGTGCAGTTACAGGGTATTCGATTGACCTAGAAAAATCAGCTGCCTTATATCTAAGTAAGTGAACAAAACCAAACTGGGGGAACAACTTCACATTCAAATGGAATAAGCAATATATAAAATATCTAGGAGTCCTGCTGCCCAAAAACCAACAAAAACTTTATGACCTTAGTATTAAACCCATAATCAGAGAGATTCAGCGAGACCTGCAAACCTGGTCCGGCTTAACTCCCTCATATTTGGGTCGCATTTACCTAATAAAAATGATTGCATTCCCAAAATTACTATTCTACATGCAAACGCTCCCTATACTTGTGAGAAACAAAGAAATTATAGAACTAAACAAAAAATTTAGAGACTTAATATGGGCCAAGAAAAGGGCGACAATAAGCAGGAGGGTGTTACAGCAGCCAGGGGGGAACACTGGAGTCAACCTTCCAGACCTCTTTAATTACAGTGCGGCGGCACTACTTGGTGTATTAAGGGACTAGATCAAAAATACTCAAACATATACGAACCCACAAATAGATCAAAACATGATATCGAACATAAAACTGACCTATCTAATACACATGCACAGAGCGCTACTACAGGTGGTCTTGAACCCACTGTTAATGTCCATCTGGGAGCTCTGGCATAAACTAAGGAAGAAATATGACTTGAATCCATACGCCTCTACACTTTTACCTATAACAGGCAACTTAGATTTCTTAAATGGGGACACGACACAACCTTACACAGACTGGGAGAAAGCAGGAGTTACCCAAATTATTAGCACCAAGTGGAGAGAAGATGCTTACCCATCAGGAACTTAAAGAAAAATTTCCATTTATGGCCGCACACATCTTCGCATATTTTCAAGTATCATCATACATCAAGAAGGTAATAAAAAAATGTTCTTAAACGCAATCCTTATCACAACCCCACCGTAATGCAAAGCCATAGCATTACACTATAATTTCCTAAGACAACCGTTACAACCAATATGAAGAAACCAATTTAGGTATGATCAAGTGGTGCACTCACTTCACGGAGGTAAAAATTGAGGACCTACTAAAAATGTATAAACGTTCATGGAGCACCCTACAGGCTTCCTCATACAGGGAAATGCTCCTTAGAGTATACCATTACAATTATGTCTCACCTTCCCGCTCTGTACAAATGGGACTATCAGATTCAGATCAATGTAAAAAGTGTGGGGGGGGGGGGGCAAACCTGTACCATTGTCTGTGGGAATGCCCGGTTATTAACCAATTCTGATGAACAATACATGGATATATGACAACCAAACTGATAAACTACCTGCCTTTCACTCCAAAATGGGCTATATTTGGCTCAATAGACTCAACCACCTTGTGGGTGGATAGCGGCACCAAAAAGGTTAGTACTGATTATATCAGCAGTTGCAAAAAAAAGTCATTCTCCAGAATTGGATTAACACCAACCCCCCTCCCTTCCGGCACTTCATGGAAAAGTTACAACAAATATTTAAATTTGACTGGGCAGACGCCACATTAGACAAAGAAAAAAAGACACCCAACTTCTTCAAAATGTGGGAAAGCTTTATTGACACCTTGCACACAGAAAACTATATCAAACTTTTAAAGACACCACATGGTATCTGACAAGGGTGGTAGAGGGGGACAATCTGGTAAACTTTGATGGGGGGAATGTCGCGGGAACGTCGCAGCCCTAACCTTGACAAGAATGATTTTGGGGGAAAATGCTGATGTGTACAACAATGTATAAACATCTTAGGAATATGTGGCAATGATTTACCATTTGTCTTGAAAATATACACATGTTGCTTTACTATGATGTATCAGGATATCTACACCAGAAAACCGGATTGTATGTATTGTAACTATGTTGAAAAACCCAATAAAAATAATTTAAAAAATAAATAATTCCAAGCCAGAAGCCCATAGATATTTGGGAAGTTGGGAGAGAGACTTGGGCAGAGGTATGGTCGTTTCAAAATGTTCTATAAATGTTCTGACAGTGGAAACAGCCTACAAGGTGATGCTGCGCTGGTATCTGGTGCCGGGGCACCTGGGTAGGATGTTCCCAGGACAACCCAGTACATGTTTTAGGGGTTGCAATGCGAGGGAGACTTCATGCACATCTGGTGGACTTATGTTGCCCCGCTTCTGGAGCCAGGTGTATAGGATGGTCAATGGAATATTCCATACCAGCATTAGAAAGGACCCATAGGTAGCCCTCCTGCATTGCAAGCCCCTGGAACTTACATGGAAACAAAATAGACTATTTGTCTATTTGCTCCTTGTAGCCAAGCAGACTGTCGCCAAGAAGAAATTTCGTATAGTCGGTAGGGATGAATGGGTTTTTTGTAAATGAGAGGCTCTCCCGCATCCCTGCCGACTCCCATGAAAGATTTCTCATGATATGGGAACCCTGGAGACAGTATGCCTGACCTGGTAAACCTTTGCAGGGGTTGAACTAATTATGCGAGAAGGCGAGTACAATGCGGGGAAAGCAAATTCCCCAAGCCCCTCCCCCCCAGCTTTCCGTCCCCCTTCCCTTTCACCTCTTTCTTTTCCTTTCAGTTCCTCTGGTATTATTTCCTTGCTTTTTCTTTATGAATACTTTCGCTTCTAATTTATCTAATAGTTCTATTCCTATTCCTGAGTCCAGTTAGGATCTATGGTCTAAGGCACACCTTAATTTGCAAATATTACAAAGATTACAAAGGGAAGGTGTGTAGGCAGTGGGTTATATGGTACGAACCAGTAGGCCCTGCTGTCTGCACGGCTGATAAAAGATAATGAAGAATTGTTGTACTTATAATACTTTATTTTTATTGTTCACTCTTTTGTGGAAAGGTCATAATGTAAACACGATCGAAGTACAATTTTGTATAACATAGATTGTTCGCTTCTCTCAACCTCTCCTGCGCAAGATGGCTGTATTGACTGTGTATTTCATATATCTGTACCGTTTAAAACTCAATAAAAATATTGAAACAGAAATAACATGGTATACATGGTATATTATGCATAAAGCTAATCTCTGTTTAATGTTGATATAATGATAAATAATAAATCAAACTATAACATTTTTGGGAATAATTTTGGAAAAAAATAAAACCTTAACCTTACCAAGATCTCTTCTTTTATCATACAAATAATCAACAAGACAGTCATAACATGCTATGGTTGCCTGCACCAGCAGTATGTCTTTCTGTTTGTTTGGAGGGAAAAAAGACGAAAATTGTGTTACATAATCACAGCAATACATTTACTAACATCAGTGTTAGCTATAAATATATTATGCTTTTCAAATTACCAAAAGGGAAATAGTTATTCAGTGACTATAGGCAGCTATAAACATTATGCATTAAACAGGGCTCCCAGGCACCCAGTCTTGCTAGCAGTAAAAACAACATTAATAACTTACATGGCAGAGTAGATAACATGATCTCAAAGGTGGTTCTCCAAGGGCAGTTGTGTTGATACTGCCTAACTATTTTTGTCTCTTCCTCAAAGAGGGATAGTGTGGCACACACATCCTTCACCCATTACTAGTCCACTGGTGTAAAACACGAATCTACACAGCGACTGCCAGTCACATACTCAATGTTGTAAGACACAATAGCTCTCTATTAATGATAGAGCCACTGAAGCAAATATGATGTAGAATTCCAACATGTAGTGAGATCACAAATGATGCGGTTTACAGGTAGGCTGTTTTGACACCCAACCTTTGCTAAATGGGAGGCAGATAGATGAGATTGTTTAAAATGCCATGCAAGGTATGTGTTAGCCCTGAGGCCAAGAGCTGCAAGAAGGTTGGACCCTTTGTTGAACACTTTACCTGGCTGGAGCCTGTGCGGGGGTCAGCTACGTGTTAAATTGTTTCTCTAATGCCCCAATTGGGACTTGGGCTCTGTGGGCCTAAGCAGATCAGTTTCAGTACAGCATACCACCAATTCTCTTGTGCAACACTCAGTGGCTTTGGGCCCCTTTGGGGTTAGTCAGGTAGGAAGATGAAGAGATGTAGGAACTGTTATTGGAGCAAGAAGAGCAGGGTTTGTCGGGGACAGAGCAGAATAAATGTGACAAGGAGACACCCCTACTACTTGCTGGCCATCCTCAGATCCATCCAATGGACCATTACAAATAGGTAGTTATGTTGGCAGTTATTGCTGGGCCATGTGCCTGTACTCAGGTGTGAACCTCAAGTAAGACTTTCCTGCAGTGCCAGCTATTTTTGACTCAATTGTAGCTGCAGCTGCACCAGTGCACCACAAGGAGGGTTGCGGCAGTAAGGTATTTTTTCCTAATTCTAGAAAAAAATGTATCTTAGATACATGATTTTGTAGCATGAGGAGGGGAAATTGTCCTCTACCTTTAACTAATCCGTGCAGTCAGACAAACAAGCTGTGAGTGCACAAGACAGGACAATGCAGGAAAAAAGTTGAGCATCACTCTGCTGTGGTCTGTGTGGCTTATGGTCAGCAAGAGGGGCATGGGTTAAAGTCCCTGCATCATAGCACCCCCACTACTACCCCTATGCCTTCCTGTGTCCTTAGACCTAAATATGAATAAACACAGTATAAGCAAATACCCTCAAGACCCTAAATGTGTAGCAGAGTGCAAGCAGATTCCACCCTGGATCAAAAAATGTATATGCAGAGAACTAAAGTATCCTAGCTCAACAAATAGGCAAACGAGTGAAGTGGGTACCGGGCCCTGAGACTATTGCGCCCCGCGCTCCAAACCCCCGCCCCTTACATCATCCCTGCGCAGGGCCGTATTTGTCAGCTGCAGCTGCTGCTGTCGGGACATCGAGGATTCAGTGACTGAGTCTGAGCAAAGGTGCATGCAAGCAAGCAGAGGAGGGGATGGGTGGGCTGCCGAGCCGCCCGGGAGTTTGTTTACTCCAAATCCAGGAGAACACTCAACAGCAGCAGAGCAGGATGTATCCAAAGGACTGCTCGGTGTGGTCCTGGGGGGAGAACATCACTTGCTGCTGAGCTGGAACAGGAGGCGGGAAATAACGGCACCCTCACCAGAAGGAAGCTTTCTGTGATTGCCCCCCCCCCCCCCTGTCTTCTAGCTAAGGAGAAGAGGAGAGCGACATGAGAGCAAAGCTGTGCTGCTGATTGCCTGGTCCGCGTGTCCTACCTCCTCCTCCCCTCTTGGTCCTGCTCTCATGGCTCTGCCTAATTTGCTGGGCAGAGTTCATACCCTGTTAGAATCCCCCCCCCCCCCCCACACACACACACAACATCATCAGGGTTCTTCTACTGTTGTTTCCTGACTTTAAATTTATCAGAATTGCAGCACATGTGATGGAGCTGGAGTAGTGGATAGTAGATGTGTAAGTTTTATTAGATCTGTGCAGTCTGCTGCTGCTTGTGCTGACCATGTTTGAATTGTGTGATACTGCAGCAGTCTGCTTTCTCTACCTCCAGTCCACTGTGCTTCTTTCTAGCTGCAAATTACTGCCTTACAGCCCCTTTATATTGCCCATTCTGCCTCTCCCTGCTGCCCCATGTATTCCTTACTGCTTCCCACCATGCTCTCTCCCTGCTGCCCTCCCTGCCCATTGCCATTGTCCACCCTGCTCTCTCCCTGCTGCCCTCCCTGCCCATTGCCATTGTCCACCATGCTCTCTCCCTGCTGCCCTCCCTGCCCATTGCCATTGTCCACCATGCTCTATCCCTGCTGCCCTCTGTGTCCATTCCTATTACCCACCCTGCCCTCTCCCTGCTGCCCTCTGTGTCCATTGCCATTGTCCACCCTGCTCTCGCCCTGCTGCCCTCCATGCCCATTGCCATTGTCATGCCACTGTATTTTATTTCGAAGGCATGTTTAAATACATTAACATTAAAATGATTGAATCAAAACAATATTAACAATCAACGCCGCCGCACCGCCCCCAGCCACACCCCAGCCCCGCCCCCAGTCAGCCCCCCCAGTGCCCCACTGGGCCGCGGTAAAATTACCAAATCCTGAACCGGTCCACGGTGAAAAAAAGGTTGGGGACCACTGGTCTATATGACTTCAGAGCCAGTGGTCTCTCTCTAAGCTGGAAATTCCAATTTGGGGATGCCCTGATGTGTTAAATGCCTGGGAATGCTTGCCACTCTCCTTCCATTCAGTGTTCTATGCCAGGCACAGAATAGAATGCGAATTAGAAATGGCACCAATACCGGGCATACTGGGTTTCATACAGTGGGCATCCCCAATCAGGCTTGCCCTGGGCCCCAAGAAAACTCAGCAGAGGGAAAATCCCAGGGTTTGTGCCTTTTTAAAGCTGTCCAAAAGTCAAAAGACTTTTGGTCCAGTTAAATGTGTCCTGGGGGCATCCCAATTAGGGATGTCCCGCAGTGTAAAACTTTAAGGGATCTCCACAGGCTGAACTGCATAATCACCAACTTCCAGGATCCCACGGTGACCAAATGCAGCACTGAGTAGGTGACTTTGCTCTGCAGCTTTATCCCTTCTATTCCCATCACTTATCAGCATTAGGATTGGGACAAAAAAACCCTGTTAGACTTACCGGTAACAGAATTTTTTAAGAATCCTTCAGCATGACCCACGGAGAGAAGGCTCCGCCCCCTGGGAAGAAACACAAACTGAAACAGAGGCTAAAAACCCCACCCCTCCTCCCCAACTCAGTCTTTATAAAGTAACTGAAGTAACCCCTAGTACTAGACTATGGGTGAGTAATAAGGGGTTTGCTGAAGGATTCTTAAAAATACAATTCTGTGATTACTCACCTTGTAGAATTGGTATTATAAGTATGCAGCACATCCTGCTCCAGATAATGATTCATAACATCTGGGATATAGTCCACAAGAGGGCGCTTTACTGCAGAGATGGCAAAAAGAGGCCCCTCCCGGGCAATATATACCCGGGACCTCCCACTAATTCCCCAGTATAACAAAGCAGTAAGGGAACCAGGAGAAGCCAATAACAAATTTAGCCATGTTAACAAGTAACAAATCACCATAAAGAGGATCCAAGAATAAGTAATCAGGGCTGGATGGAGCAGGTCGTGCTGCATACTTATAATACCAATTCTACAAGGTGAGTAATCACCAGAAGGAAGCTTTCTGTGATTGCCCCCCCCCCCCCCCTGTCTTCTAGCTAAGGAGAAGAGGAGAGCGACATGAGAGCAAAGCTGTGCTGCTGATTGCCTGGTCCGCGTGTCCTACCTCCTCCTCCCCTCTTGGTCCTGCTCTCATGGCTCTGCCTAATTTGCTGGGCAGAGTTCATACCCTGTTAGAATCCCCCCCCCCCCACACACACACACACAACATCATCAGGGTTCTTCTACTGTTGTTTTCTTCCTAGCGCTGACACGAGTACGAACCACCGAATCAGACAGGCCTTCCTCCTTCAGGATGGCGGTTTCAGCAGCCAGGCCATCAAAGCCAGCGTTTGTAAATTGGGATAAAAGAGCAGTCCTTGAGTGAGAAGGTCCGGAACCAAGGGTAGAGTGTACTGATCCACTGCCAGCAGCACAACGTCTGCGAACCACACCTGTCTTTGCCACCTGGGAGCCACCAGAATGGCTGGCACCCTATCCTGCACCAACTTGCACAGAACCTTGCTCAGAAGAGGGAACGGAGGGAAGAGGTACAGGAGACCGAGACCCTGCCAGGACAGAGACAGAGCATCCACCGCCAGAGCCAAGGGATCCTGGGACAGGGAAACAAATGCTGGCAGCTTGTGATTGTGGCGAGAAGCAAACAGATCCACGTCTGGCCTCCCCCACCGGTGACAAAGGGATAGGAAGACCTCGCTGTTGAGGGACCATTCCCCCCAGCGAGCAGTCCCCCTGCTCAGGGAATCCGCCTCCAGATTCTCCACTCCCGGAATATAAACTGCTGAAATGCACGGGACATTGTTCTTGGCCCAGGACAGAATCAACGACGCCTCCTGGAGGGTACTCTTGCTCCGAGTCCCTCCCGGATGATTGATATAGGAGACCGCCGTCTGATTGTCGGAACGAACCTGTACCCGCCGACCCTGAAGGTGAGGAGTCAACTGTGCCAGTACCAACCGAACCACCCCCAGCTCCAGCACGTTGATCGGAGCATGAGCCTCCTGAGGGCCCCACAGCCCCTGGAATTGGAGGGCTCTCCAGTAGCCCCCCCAACCTGACAGACTGGCATCCGTAGTGACCGTCTCCCAACATGGAGTCAGATCTGCCCCCCAGAAGATTCCTCGAGTCCAGCCACCACAGGAGGGACCGCCGGACCAGAGGAGAGAGAACAAAGGCCTGATCCAAAGACAGGGGACTCTTGTCCCAGACTGAAAGGAGATGGAGCTGAGGGGGTCTCATGTGAAATTGAGCGTAAGGAACTGCTTTGAAGCAGGCCACCATCTGTCCCACCAATTGCATCCCTTGCCTGATGGAAGGGCGAGGACTGGACAGCATGGAATGAACCAGAGCTTGAAGAGAATCCACCTTCTGCTGAGGAAGAAAAATCCTGGCCTGAATGGTATCCAGATTCATGCCCAGGAAGGGGGTCACCCAGGACGGGGAGAGGGAGGACTTGGGATAATTGATCACCCATCCGAACGTTTCCAGGGCCGTTACCACCATCTGGGTATCCAACTCTGCCTGCTGGAGAGAATGAGATGTAATGAGAATGTCGTCCAGATAAGGGAGAATGCAAATGTCCCCGGCTCTGAGGATGCCATCACTCCCGCCAGTACCTTGGTGAACACTCTGGGGGCTGATGTGAGACCGAAGGGAAGTGCCACAAATTGGAAGTGCTGGTCCTCCAGGGCGAACCTGAGGAAACGCTGATGCCCTGGGAAGACTGGCATATGAAGGTAAGCATCCTTGATGTCTATGGAGGTCATGAAGTCCCCCGGGCGCAAGGAGCTGATCGCGGAGCGCAGGGTCTCCATGCGAAAATGTCTGGTTCTGATGAACCTGTTGAGAAGTTTTAAGTCCAGGATGGGCCTGACAGAGCCATCCCTTTTGGGTACTGTGAAAAGATTGGAATAATAACCTTGACCTCTCTCCCCCGGAGGGACCGGACAGACGACCCCCATACCCAATAAGTTCTGTACAGCTTGAAATAGACCCTGAGCGGCCAGGGGGTCTAGAGGCATCCGAGACCTGAGAAATCTTGGAGGGGGCCGTGCCGCAAACTCTAGCTTGTAGCCGGAGGACATAACCTCCAGAATCCACCTGTCTGAGACCTGTTGTCCCCAGACATGAGCGAAGAGCTGCATCCGTCCCCCCACCCGTAAGGGTGAGGGCGCCCCTTCATGGCTGAGCGGGCTTAATGACAGATTTGGGCTTAGATCCCCAGGAGGATCCGGGACAGGCAGGGTCTCTGCCCTTGCCCCAGAAATCACCCCTCCCTGACCTGGATCCACGAAAGGAGGGGGTAAAGGACCCTGAGCCCTGAAAGGGCCGCAGTTGTCTTTTGCGTTGGGGCAACCTACCTCCTTTTGCAAAAAGGTCCACCCGTTCACCAAAAAGGCGCAGCCCCTTAAAGGGTAGCCCTGTGAGAGCCTTCTGAGCAGCATTGTCAGCTGCCCACTGGTGCAGCCAGACCGAGCGGCGAATAGAAACAACCAGAGCCGAGGTCCTGCTGCACATCCTAATGATGTCGTCTAAGGCAAAAAGAATATAAGCAATAAACATCTCACATTGTGATAAGGCTCTAAATTCGGCACTGGAAGAATCATCAGGATAGCCTTCTAACAGGCCCTTGACCAGAGTCCTAATGGCCACAGCAGTAATAGCAGAAGCACAGACCGCGCGCAGGGCCGATCCCGCATAGGCAAAGGCATGGGAAGCCAGCTGGTCAATACGTCGGCCCTCACTATCCTTCAAGGTAGTGGAATCAGGGGAATGCACCACAGAAGTATTAGACAACCCCAAAACCGGAGCATCCACCTCTGGTGGAGTTGACCAACATTTAACCACATCCGGGGGAAAAGGGTACCTTTTATCCCATCCCTTAGGGATACCAGGGAGCCGGCTAGGCCTCTCCCATTCCTTGTGAAACAGATTATGGAAATGAGCCTGTTCTGGAAATTCCAAATGTGGCTTTGCAGTACCAAACAATTCCCCCTGTTGCCTAGGTGCCGCAGCAGGGAGAGAAATGGAAAGTACTTCAAAGATTTGAGTCAAAAGTCTATGGGTGTCATCAGCATTCCAATGCTCTGAGCCGGCATCAGCGCCAGGGAATTGCTGATCATTGGAAAATTCTGAATCTGAGAATAACTCCCCCTCCTCAAGCGGGGTACAGTCAGACAAATCAAGGAATTCTTCCGTCTCCATAGGGAAGGCAGACGCAGCAGGCGCACAGACCAGCACATCATCACTTACAGGGGATGCCCCACACACCATGCACAGCCGGGCTTGCCCAGATGGGACCCCGAGTACAGTATCCTGTGAAGCCTCCATATGGTGATTTTTTGTGGCACAACTGGCCTATAGCAATTACGCTACACAGCTACCTCGGATGCCCCAAAATGTCCGCTAGGATAGTGGGAGGATTTAAATTATTAGGCCTCTAATAATGTCAGTTAGAACTAATAGAGGGCACAGGACCGGGAGAAACCTCTAACCAGTTTTCCCGCCTGAAAGACATAAAACAATATACCCCATCAGATATTATAGACAATAGATGGATAGCTACAATAAAATAGTAAATCAAGGCCAGCAAGGGCATGTCACGATCCCCTCACCTGTTCCTCGTTCCCCCGCTGTCTCCGGTCCTTCGCTGTCGCAGCCGGCAGTGGGCCGGCGTCGCTCCTGCCCGCCCGCCGCTCGGCTGTCACGAGCAGCCGCTCGGGCGGCTTCCCTCCCAGCCGCGTCAGGAGCGGGCGCGCCGCTCTCTGTGCGGCGCGCTCCCGGCGCGTGGCCCCGTACGCGCGCGCGCGCGCGCGTACCTGTCACTTCCTTATACCCTCCGGCGGCGCTTCACACAGCGCGCCCGCCGGAGGTAATCTACTTGGGCCAATGAGCCCTTTGTCTGTATGGGCCAATGAGCCCTTTTTCTGCATGGGCCAATGAGCCCTTTGTCTGTATAGCCCTCTGCCAATGTGATCCATTAGTCCAAAGTACTGGGCAACTCCCCCTGATTCAAACTGGGCAATCAGCCCAAAGTAGCACCAATCACTACATTTCCCCCCCAGCCAATCCTGTTAGCCCCCGTCATATAAAGGTTTTCACCCTGCAGTCAGCCCTTGCCCGTTATAGCGTGCTACTGGGTGCGATTTGGATAGCCTATTTCCTTGTGATTTCTGCCGTGATTTTGACCTTCCTTGATTGCCGCCTGGACCGACCCTTGCTTACTCTTCGACCACGTTTCTGCCTGACCCTTTGTACCGCGAACTTCTGACCTCTCGTTGTGACCCTTGGCTTGCCCCTGACCATTCTTCCGTCTAACCCTTCTGTACCGTGCCTCCTCGGATTGACCACCCGTGTATGTCCCCTGTCCGTTTATCGCTACTCTGTCTAGTCCTTGGATTCATCTGCCTTCCCCTGCATAAATCAGCATCCTTTGTGCTAATAAGACCTGGGGGCAACCGTGTCCGGTGAGGCGTGTCTAGCGTCCCGGCAAACGGGGGCTTACTATAGGTGAAGAAAGCAGCGGAGATTGGGGGTTGCTGGTTTATTGGAAGGTGGGTGTCTCCAGGACCTGACATTATAACGGGCCCCAAAAAAGAAGAATATCTTCTAGATGGAAGAATTGATCCAACAGGTTCAAGCTATGGCCACTGCCATTAATCAGCTGGCTCAACGAGTGGCCACGCAAGAGAGTCGTCAGATGCCTGCGCCAGTGGATCCTAGTTCGGCCGTCGAGCCCAAGATCCCTCTCCCGGAAAAATTTTTGGGGGATCGGGCAAAGTTTTCTAACTTTAAGAATTCTTGCGAACTCTACTTCCGCCTTCGACCCCACGCATCTGGATCCGAAGCGCAACGCGTTGGGCTAGTCATTTCACTCCTCCAGGGCGATCCACAGACCTGGGCGTTTGGTTTAGCTCCGTCTGATGAAGCCTTACTGTCATGAATCAAGGGGGTTTTATGCCTTAATCCAGACCGGATTCTGATCGTGCTATAAACAATCGTTACACACAGACGTTTTTGGGGACCTGGCTCTAATAGCCAGACACTATATACACACACAGGTATTTAAGCTAAAATTCGCCTTATGCAATTAATGTGCCGAATCCTCTGATAAGGTCCTAGGGCCGACTATACAGGAATAACGTCACACTGGTAGCGATAGGCCTACAGGGTACAAGCTTTAGCATATATACAATGTCTCTTCTAAAGGCTAGGAAATTAGCACACAGAAGTTCACTTTATAAATTTTTAAGATTTAATTCACCCGTAAGGGGCAGTGCATGTAAGACAAAGATGTACAATAAAATAACAGACATACAATAGATGGCAATATGCTTATAAAATAAAAAGGAGAAATAACAGAGATTGTTACCTTTTGGGAGATAAAATCTTGTTCGTGAGAAGACACACGCAGAAACAATGTGATAGCACGCCTACTTATCGGAAGCAGTCTCCTGGCATGTTATACCTAAATGTGGTACCTCTCTCATTTTTAAGCTCATTTTTGGGGCGGGCAGAATGCTGTAGGCAGCCAATCATGAGTCGGGGTGTTTCATTGCACAAGATATGATTTAACATTCTTTTGAAGAGAGATGAGCTGCAATGTTTATCAAGTGTCTCGTTTACTGATTTGTAGCGAACGTGTGTCAATTACCCCCCCTGGGGAACCGTGTTTTGCCTTTTGCCAGAGAACCTATTTGGCTTGTAGCTGCTGATTACCCCATGTGGTGTTTTGCCTTTTGCCAGGAAACCTACTCGTCATATGTAAATGGCTCTTTGTACGAGCAGTTCTAAGGAATGCGTTGACAAGCATTTATTTCATGTCTTATGACATCCCAATATATATTTCATATCGCATCACATCTATGTCATATCTTATCACACTTACAGTCGGTCTCTTCTTTTTTTTTGGCCATGGAACTTCTGTATGCTGACCCAGATCGAGCCGCAACGGCGGATTCTAAATTGCGGAACCTGAGACAGGCCAAACGTTCTGCTGAAGAATATAGCGCAGAATTTCGGCGGTGGGCTATAGATTCCCAGTGGAACGATCCGGCTTTATGTAGCCAGTTTAGAATTGGACTCTCCGATAACATCAAGGACATCCTGGTGAACTATCCTTTGCCCAAAAACCTAGACGAATATATGCAGCTGGCCATCAGGGTGGACCGACGTCTCCGAGAAAGGCGTCAGGAAAGAGGCAAGGACCAACCTTGGGGATCCTCACGTCAAGAGTCAAGCTTTAAGGGGGCAGCCGTTTCCTCTCCTTCCTTGTCGCATGAGGAACCGATGCAGCTTGGCGTTACCCATCTCTCTCAGGCGGAGAAGGTTCGGCGCAGATCCCAAGGCCTCTGCCTCTATTGTGGTAATCCGGGTCATTTTGCCAAGACCTGCCCAAACAAGGCTCCGGTGGCGGGAAACTTCAACGCCTAGATCTTGCAGAGGGACCTCGTCTAGGCGGTCAGGTATCGTTCCCTCCAGACAATCGTATACTCTTACCCGTTACACTCTCTTGGGGTCCTTTCCGGACTATTGCCTCCGCCTTCATCGATAGTGGAGCGGCTGGCAATTTCCTGGATAGATCCTTAGCCCTTACTCTAGGGATTCCGTTAATCCCATTAGAAAATTCCCTTCGGGTCCTGGCAGTCAACAATAAGCCCATTGAGGGGGGGTTAGTCTCCCACAAGACCCCTTGGGTAAATTTAGTTGTAGGATCTGCCCACTCGGAAGAAATAGAATTTTTGATTATTGAAAGTCCCGTCTCCCCTGTTGTTTTAGGATTTCCCTGGTTAAAAGTCCATAACCCCGTGATAGATTGGAGATCTGGAGATTTGGTGAAGTGGAGTCCCTCATGTCAAAGTCGTTGTTTCTCTATATCCCTTAGGACCACACCGATTGTCTTTGATGGTCTACCTCCAGTCTATGCTGATTGGGCAGACGTATTTTCGGAGAAATCCGCCGACATTCTTCCACCCCATAGGGCCTACGACTGTCCTATTGATTTACTCCCAGGTACTATGCCCCCTAGGGGGAAACTATATAATCTCACTAGATTTGAAGAACAGGCCATGAAAGATTATATCACCGAAAATCTCCAGAAAGGTTTTATCCGTCCTTCCACCTCCCCTGCCGGTGCTGGGTTCTTCTTCGTCGAGAAGAAGGACGGCGGCTTACGCCCCTGTATAGATTATCGAGGGTTAAATAAGATTACTGTAAAAAATAGATATCCCCTTCCATTAATCAATGACCTTTTTAATCAGGTCTCTGGGGCCCAGGTCTTCACTAAGTTAGACCTTCGAGGAGCATATAACCTTATTCGCATACGGCAGGGGGATGAATGGAAAACGGCCTTCAATGTAAAGGATGGGCATTATGAATACTTAGTGATGCCATTCGGGTTATGTAATGCTCCTGCAGTGTTTCAAGATTTTGTCAATGACATATTTCGTGATTTTTTGGGTCAATTTCTCGTGGTCTATTTGGATGACATACTGATTTTTTCCCGCTCTCTGGTGGAGCACCGTCAACATGTCAAAGCGGTGTTGCAGAGATTGCGGGAAAATCGTCTGTATGCTAAAATCTCCAAATGTGTTTTTGAAGTGTCTGAAATCCCGTTCCTAGGATTTATAATCTCCAAACGGGGATTGGTGATGGATCCTTCCAAGGTTTCTGCTATTTTGGAGTGGGAACAACCTAGAACCCTAAAAGCGCTACAGAGATTTCTAGGATTTGCGAATTTTTACAGGCAGTTTATAAAGGGTTTCTCGTCCATAGTGAGTCCTCTAACAGATCTTACTCGTAAGGGCGCTTTTGTTGAGGAGTGGCCTCCCTCAGCTAAAAACGCTTTTCAAGTGTTAAAAGAGACTTTCACCTCCGCTCCCATTTTGATACATCCCGACACCCGGCTTCCATTTCTATTAGAGGTTGACGCCTCGGAACTGGGAGTAGGAGCTGTTCTTTCTCAGTATGCGGGCAATCCTGAGAAACTACATCCTTGTGCATTCTTCTCTCGGAAGTTTTCGCCTGCTGAACGCAATTACGATGTTGGGAATAGAGAACTATTGGGTATTAAACTGGCCTTTGAAGAATGGCGCCACTGGCTAGAAGGTTCCTTACACCCCATCACTGTGTATACTGATCACAAGAATCTGGAGTATTTAGAGTCTGCCAAGAGACTCAACTCCCGTCAGGCACGCTGGGCACTCTTCTTTTCTCGATTTAATTTTATTATCACCTATAAGCCGGGGAAGAAGAATGCCAAAGCAGATGCCCTATCCCGTAATTTCGGGGATTGTAAGGACCAGAACGGTCCTCCAGAATCGATTTTACCTTTAGGTTGTGTTGTGGCGACTCTTCTCCCTGACCTGTCTAGCTCGTTAGTGCCATTTCAGGTTGATTCTCCTCCGGGTAAACCCTCTGATTGTTTATTTGTTCCGCCTCATTTGCGTCTGGCCGTTTTACAGGAACTACATGATGCCAAGTCGGCTGGTCACTTAGGTGTTCGGAAGACTTTGGCTATCGCCAAACGTCATGTTTGGTGGCCCACCATCCGACGCGATACTTCCGCCTTTGTCGAAGCATGTCCGGTATGTGCTCGAAGTAAGACCACTCATGGGTCCCCTGCGGGACTATTAGTTCCCTTAGAAATCCCCGCTGAACCATGGTCGCACATATCCATGGATTTTATTGTTGATCTTCCTCCATCACAGGGGAATTCTGTAATTTGGGTGGTGGTGGATCGCTTCAGTAAAATGGCACACTTTATTCCATTGATAAAACTTCCGTCGGCACCAGATTTAGTACAGCTATTCATTAAGCACGTTTTTCGCCTCCATGGTTTACCACTGAATATTGTTTCAGATCGAGGAGTTCAGTTTGTATCCCGTTTTTGGAAAGCTTTCTGCAATCGTTTAGGTATTAAAGTGTCGCTCTCTACCGCCTATCACCCTCAGTCTAACGGACAGACTGAACGGGTAAATCAATGTTTAGAACAATATCTACGCTGTTTCGTCTCCGATCGCCAAGAACAATGGGCGGAATTCATGGAATTTGCAGAATTCGCCTTCAACAATGCGCCGAGTGAATCTACTAGGTTTTCGCCTTTTTTTTGTAATTACGGGAGAAACCCTAAGGCATCATCTTTTTCTGGTCCTTCCTCCAACTTGCCGGCCTTGGAGGAATGGCTACGAGAAAGGACTAAAGTATGGTCTGAAATACAGACTAACTTAAAGAAAGCCTCTGAAACCTACAAAATCTTTGCGGACCGACATAGGTCACTTGAACCACCATTTCAGGTGGGTGATTGGGTCTGGGTCTCTACTAAAAATATTGCCCTTCGGCAACCCTCGTCTAAGCTAGGGCCTAAATTTATCGGTCCGTTCCCTATCACAGATAAACTCAGCGACGTTACCTTTAAGGTTCAGTTACCTTCATCCATGAGAATTCCGTCGTCCTTTCATGTCTCTTTGTTAAAGTCTGCCAAGAATATTCAGGTGTCGTCTCCTCCTCCGGTCATATGGGTTGATTCAAAGAAACATGTAACAGCTTGGATTTGGCTCACGATCATCCTATTTTTCACGTCCGCTCGTGCGTTCGTATGAACTTGCGAGTGATTCAATAAGCAAATACGTTTCTATCCTAAAAGATACGTCCGTTCGTATGATATCTCCCGAACTTGCCTCAGTCAGTTGCCAATCGTAAAAATCACGTTCATGTGCTCACCTGTTGCGGCGGCAGCCTGTTTTTTCGGCTGCTTCCATCGTCAACCTCTTCCAATTACTTGCGTTTGCCTCTGGCTTTCATTGGTTTTTGGCCTCTTAGATTCGTGCGTTCGTATGTTTATAAGATCTTGCGCATGCGCACCCTCAACCAGAAACTTACCTAAACCCCTTAGCGCTTGCATCCTTCTTCATTTCTCGGTCCATAAAACTAACCTAAACCCCTTAGCGCCTGCATCCAACTTCATTTCTCGGTCCCTAAAACTTACCTAAACCCCTTAGCGCCTGCATCCAACTTCATTTCTCGGTCCCTAAAACTTACCTAAACCCCTTAGCGCCTGCATCCAACTTCATTTCTCGGTCCCTAAAACTTACCTAAACCCCTTAGCGCCTGCATCCAACTTCATTTCTCGGTCCCTAAAATTTACCTAAACCCCTTAGCGCTTTCATCCAACTTCATGTTGACGACCCTAAAACTTACACAAACCACATAATGTACATATGTCTATATGTTTCAAAGCGTGTTTTTTCTTGTTTGTTTAATGTTTTTTGGGTGTGCATATTAGAAAAGACACATTTATGAAGGCTTAAAATATAATTTATTTAAATTATTTTTTTTTTTTTTTTTTTTTTTTTCGTTTAAACATATTTTTTTTTGGTTTTTGGTTTTCTTTAAAACATCTTAATTTTTTTTTTTTTTTTTTTTTTTACAAACACATTCCAACTTTTTTTTTTTTTGGTTTACAAACAGATTCCCATTTTTTTTTTTTTGGGTTTCCAAACAGTTTAAAAATTTTTTTTTTTTTTGTTAAAAACATAGGTAAAATTTTTGTTTCTTTTTTTTTAAAAAAAAGAACTAAAAAATTAGGAACAATTCCAAACTGTTAAAAACATTTAAGAAAAGTAGCCAGGACCAAGGGCACTAATCCTCATCCTCTTCTTCATCTGTTGGCCCCAATGTCGCCTGTATGGCCAGCAGCTCGGCCACCAACTCCTGGATTCTTTTTTTTTTCTCCTGGACGGTTTTTGGGATAATCCCTGTAAGCAATAGAGAAATAAACATAAATAGGAGTACCAGACCGGTTTGTATGCTGGAAATAGATTTGTGGTGAATCAAATACATGTAAATGCATGACATATGTCATTCTTCCAAGGGATAAAGTTAATGCATTTCCCACAGGTAAGTATTTAAACTCCTTAAACCGGACCTTCAACATTATTTAATGAAAATCAATAACTATTGCCAAATGATTCTGCACCAGATCAAAGTACATTTTGGCGGTTTTTGGATTACAGCGCCGCCATCTGGACTCTGAAGCATAACACTTAATGAGGAGTGGAGAGTTGGCTAAAGTACAGGGGAGTAGCTTACAGTGGTGCGTTGGGAATCCCGAGCATAGCTGGGTTGAGGGAAAGGTCATCACTCCCACAATGCATGGCAGCACCTTCCTTTTTTCAATCTGGATCCCATGCTGCCTGTAAATATTGCGCATTCCATATTCCGCAATATTGGTTTTTTTCAGTCTAATAACATGCATTAGATGGCTGAAGGCTGTTTGTTCAATGTTTCAAATCTGTAGGTACAGTGTGTTGGCTAATTATTATGTTCTTAATACAAGTTAGGGTCCGCTTTAAGCTAACGAAGTGCCCACATGAAAGTGTGAACTACACCTTGGCTACGCCTTTAGTTATGTGTGTGTTATTAGCTAACAAAACATTAATATGAATAATGGCATGGAGACTTACGGAGTTGGTGGCCGACAGATGGCTGGTTGGGGCCAACAGGCTGCCCTTGGTCCTGGCTCTGCTGTGAAGAAGTCCCTGGAGAAACATGTGACATTTGGTTAGTACTTGTAGAGAGTCACTATTCCCAACATATCTGGCTCCCAGTCTGGCTGACATCACTCACCTTCGCCAGGATCGACTTCAAGCATCTCTGCTGCCTCCTCCTCCACTATCTCACCCGCTCCAGAAGCTTCTACAAATACATAATAAAGGATAACTTAGTTTTTGGCCTGCCATGTATATCTTTGTGCCTATACATGAAGAGTGACATACCAGAGCCTTCCCCATGCGTGGCCAGGTATGACTCCACGCCCACGCGGCTTGGCCCCTCCTCTGTGGTAATGTCCAGGGGCTGGTCTGAGGAGGCCACAGAGGAGGGGTAGGTCCGTCGCCCGGGAGATCAACCACCTTCACTCACAGATGCAGAGTCATGCAGCACTGGTCGGCCTGTACGTCTCCGGGTGCGGCGAATTCTGAAATCCATTTCCAACACTACCAAAGAAAAGTCATTATAAATAAAGGCATAACTTATACATTTGGAACATATACCATGCAATTGCTTTGTACTTACTTGGGAAATGGATTCCAAAAAACCTCCGCACCCGGGGCATGTGCAGACGTTTCAGGTCCGACCAATGCTGCATTATCTGGGTGTGAGTGAAGGTGGTGCTGGTCACACGGTGGATTTCCGCGATGATCTCCCGGGCGATGTCCCTTTTCTCGCACACATTGGGCGCGAAGTCATACCGGCGCTGAAGCATGATCTGAAAAACATAATGGACACAGAGCTTTTACTTTTACACACAGACCCATATGTGTTGCATCACAAGTTGAGAATTTAATGTCATTAACACACACATTTAGAGTGGCAGCCATTTTTGGGGAGTGCCTTAAAGAGGACGTTGACTGTGAATGACAGTCTGGTCTTATGTTATATGTATCACACACCATGTACATACAGATAATAGCCAACATCAAGAATCAGCCCACCTGCATCTATGGCATGTTAGGATGGTTTAAACATCCAAGATGTAGCCTAATGCTTAGGCTTTTGGACCACGTGTGTGGCTTCCCGTTGTGTTTTTATGGCTTAGGAAAACAGTGTTCCTCAAACATCCGCATCAAGGTCCGAGACAGGCCAGGTTTGCCAGCTCGCCCCGCTACTCCACAGGTTAATTAACTGTTGCTAAGCCGGAGCAATTGGCCGAATTAGGACATCAGCATAGACAGTTGAAAACGTGGCCAGGCTCGGCCCTTGAGGATGAAGTGTGAGGAGCCAGTGATTAAACATTAAGAGACCCCAAACTAGTTCCAAACGCATCATTTACATTTAGGCCATCATTGACTATTAGATTAAAATGCACAGGCAGCCACTTACCAGCATGAGGATCTCTTCCTGTTGACGGGTGAAGATAGTGGGCGCCATCTTTATGCTTCTTCAAGGCAGCAGATAAGTGAAACCCCAGCGGTTTCCTGGTTCCGCTCGAACGTACGTTCGTACGAGCGCGTAGTCGTGCGCATAGGCGTCACACGCTGGGCTCATTATTTAAAGGTCCCTGCACCCAAAGCTCATTCTCTTTGAGCATTTGTGTACGATGGCACCTAAAAAGCCTATGAGCAAGCGACCCCAGCAAAGCAAGACCGCGGAGGGCCCAACAACAAGGTCCCAGCAAGGTCGGAGAAAACTGAGAGGCAAGACTCCCACCTCGGCCCCACCAAGGGACCCTGGACCCTCAGGTACCAAAAAAAGGGGCCCCAAGCCCCGTGCCCCTGCAGCCAAAAAGCTGGCAACTGCAGCACCCACCACCTCTGCCCCCAGAAGAGGCAGCACAAGGGAGCCCACACCGGCCATGCCTTCAAGTAGGGCAGTTCGGCAACCCATGCCCCGCAGCAGGGCCCGAAGCCCATCCAGGGCCCGAACCCCATCCAGGGCACGAAGCCCAGCCAGAGGCCGCCGAACCCAATCCCGGGCCCGAACCCCATCCAGGGCACGAAGCCCAGCCAGAGGCCGCCGAACCCAATCCAGGGCCCGAACCCCATCCAGGGCACGAAGCCCAGCCAGAGGCCGAAGAACCCCATCCAGGGCCCGAACCCCATCCAGGGCACGAAGCCCAGCCAGAGGCCGCCGAACCCAATCCAGGGCCCGAACCCCATCCAGGGCACGAAGCCCAGCCAGAGGCCGAAGAACCCCATCCAGGGCACGAAGCCCAGCCAGAGGCCGAAGAACCCCATCCAGGGCACGAAGCCCAGCCAGAGGCCGCAGAACCCAATCCAGGGCCCGAACCCCATCCAGGGCCCGAAGCCCAGCCAGAGGCCGAAGAACCCCATCCAGGGCACGAAGCCCAGCCAGAGGCCGCAGAACCCAATCCAGGGCCAGAAGCCCCTACAGGGCCCGCCGAACCCAATCCAGGGCCAGAAGCCCCTACAGGGCCCGAAGAACCCCATCCAGGGCCAGAAGCCCCTACAGGGCCCGAAGAACCCCATCCAGGGCCAGAAGCCCCTACAGGGCCCGAAGAACCCCATCCAGGGCCAGAAGCCCCTACAGGGCCCGAAGAACCCCATCCAGGGCCAGAAGCCCCTACAGGGCCCGAAGAACCCCATCCAGGGCCAGAAGCCCCCGACCTGGCACCAGCCGGGAACAGAGCCCCCGACCTGGCACCAGCCGGGAACCTAGCCCCCCAAGAGGGCCCCGAATTGCAACCATGACCACATCTACACCTGGAAGTTCGGTGGCCAGCCACGCAAGAACACCCAGTCCCTTGGCCAGTCCAGTCCAGTCATTGGGAAGCCACCAATCCGGCCATTCCCCTACCCAGCCCCAGGCCATAATGTCACCACATGTGTCTGCACACATGGAGGAGCAGCCAAGCCAACCATCTGGCCGCACATTGCGCCGCGGCCAGTTGAGTGGGAGATTCTCCCATGACCAAAATATGGCATTGGCTAGTGGCCTTACATTATACTATGACGAGCTATATGGGAGCAAATCCAAACACACCACCAAGCAGCGCAAGATGGAATTGTTTGAAACCATCCTCCGACAAGTAAATGCAGCGGGGGAAGAGAGGAAAGATGTGTCCCAAATTCAGAAGAAAATCTCTGATCTGAAGTATGCTGTACGGCAAAAAGAAATAAAAAGGCATAATTACAGGTAAATAAATGTTTTCGCTAAATATAATGTTTTGGATGTACTGTATGCACCTTTTCTGAGTACCAAACGATTTTCTCTTTTCAGCATGAAAACTGGAGGTGGCTTTCCATCTAAATTGGAGTTTACCCCTGCTGAGGAGATTGTGCTTGGACTTCTCCATCCGGTCGCGGTCGGTGGACATGCTGGTCTAAGGGACACAGACTCACCGACCCGTACCCACGGTGAGTACTCTTAAATCTGCATGTTTGCCTGTTTGCTAAATAATCTACAGTTCACTAGTAACAAGATAACGGGATGCCCCTATGGTTTGCCTTGCTTGGCCTCGCACTACTGTGGCTGTTTGTGTCCTCTTTTGGTCCCTGGGAATCACACATTTAGGCCCACAGCCATTATGGCAAAGATCAAATGTCCAATTGGATTGTTAAAGTCATGAAGTTTCTCAAGATAAGTGATATATTTGGAATCAATCACAAAACACACATCATTATGTATGGGTTGCCTTTTGGTTGTGTGAGTTGTGTTTGAGTTAACAATTTAATTAGCCACCCACAAACATATCTGACCTAGAGCAGCGAGACTCAACTGGCGGCCCGGGGTCCCAATGCGGACCTTGGCACCACATTCAAGGACCCCTGCCCAGACAGCCCTGCACTCAGTTACTTCTGTGTTGACGTGCTCAGAGCTGCCCCCTTGATCGGCGATGTAGTGGTTGGTCTCCTGCCCAATGTGATGGCTCCCTGAAACATAGCATTGCAATATGAAGTACTGCACAGGAAGTGGCATTGCAAGGTACACAGTAACTTTGTAAAAATTTCTCTTGGCACAATCGTGTCCCGCTGCCCCTGCTCTGGCCCATCTGCCACAGTCCCCCCATGCCCCCCCCCCACATAAGCCCCATACATTTGTAACAGATTTGCTCCATCCATCCCATCACCATCAATACGTTAACTCCCCCCTTTAGCCATCCAATCCCTGTCCCCTCAGCTCTGGCCCATCCAGCCCAGCAAGGGCAAGCAGCCTTTATTAGTTGGCACTTTGAAATCTCCAGCCCCTCCACCAGTGTATTTATTTTTAACTAGACACCCCCTGCGTCAGCACCATGGCCAGACATTCACCTCTCACCACATACCTTGAAATGGGCCTTTACAACAATTGTTTGAGTACCACGGACCTAGCGAATGGTAGGCTAAATCACAAAATGTGCGTTGAAAGTTGTATGCTGACTGGGTACACTTCCTGACTTAGAACTGAGGTCAGTTAGCAGTTTTTGAGAGCCATTGCACCTATGTAAACTTGCGTGTGTTTGAACAAAGGTCACCATTGCTCTAGAGTTGAATAATATTACAAATAGAGCTATATTTGATTACCTATCCAAAAAAAGGTTATGTGTGTGTTTACGTGGTTTGTTTTTCTCTTCTTCAGCCCAGCATGATCCCTCAGCAAGGGTAAACTCACCCCCCAGTTTGGTTATGCCTACCAGGTCCGTACAGCATAGGAGCCCAGATCAGAGATTTCCGGTAAGTTAATTTAGTAGCATAAATACTACCAAGTGCTTAAGAATGTGTTAAACTGTTGGAATCCCAAATTTGGACGCCAACTTACACTTTTTTTTTTATATGTCCCTACAGACCCGCACACTCATGGAAGAGATCCAGGACATGGAGGAAGATGATGATGTCTCCGTGCAGGGCACGTCGGATGACCTCCCCCTGGGTCCCAATTTGGAACTGCTCCATAATGTTTCTCTGGCCAATCCTCAGCAGCAGAGTGAATCTCCATCCATTGTGCATGCACATGGGGAGACTGACACTACAGTCCCCAGTGTTCACTCTGCTGCTGAGGATTTGCAAAGCAGGCCGGTTGCTGTTGAGGGTACGACACCACGCGGCAGGGCACGCCCAAGAGCCAGGGTAATTGTGCGGCGGACTCCATTACGCCGCCCCACAATTTCCCAGGGGAGGCAGAGTGCCCTGCTTCAATTATGGACCCAACAAAGGGACTCTTATGACGCCCAGCTCGTTACAGAGCGTGAGCAAAGGCATGCCGACATGGTCAACATCCATACCAGTCTACAGGGCATCCTCGCGGAGTTGCGTACCCTCAACAGCAACGTGGCCAATGCAAGTAATGGCATCCAGTCAGCCATGGCTGAGATGACCAATATGCAGAGAAACATTGTGGAGCAGTTTCAAATTCACAATGCTGCCATGGCCCAGGCTAGGTCCCATTCACATGGACCTCCACCTGGACCTCCACCTGGGTATTATGGGCAGCCACCCTATTAAGCCATGGGTGTGTGGGACATCTTTTCTCTTAACCCCCACTGTATTTACTTGTCCTTTGAGGTTTCAAACAATCCATTTTGTGTTGCTCAGGCAGGTTGTGTTTTGTATTTGCTCCCATATAGCTCCTTAGAGTAATGCTTAAGGCCACTAGCCAATGCCATAGGTCTATGTGGAGTGTATCTGGCCACTTATGGCTTTAAATATGTATTTGGTTGGTGCTCCTCCTGTTTGCAGACATGTTTGTGTGACATTATGGCCATGCCCAAATATCCCTGGGCACAGGCAATATTAATGACTGGACTAGGCTGGCCTTTGGACTGGGTGTCCTTGTTTGGTTGTGCCACTCACTTCCAGGTGTAGATGTGCTCGATGTTTTTTTGGTAATGTTATCCATTTGTAACCACAGATGTATGTGGAATGTTTTCTGTTAAGCACTATAATTTTTCCTTTTCAAAGTAAAAAAAAATCTTCACTTACAATACTTGTGGCGTTTTTAGTGGGAAGACATTTTAAACAGCTTGGGCTAAACCAGATAATTTGGGTTTGAAGAGGTGTAACAATGCAAAGCTAAAGCTAAGGAAACTACATGAAATACATTAGGCAACAATTAAGGTCTAAATGTTTTACTTAGAGGTAATGCCACATTACGGCAAAACAACATATGTAACAAAAAGGATAACACAGACACACAGAATGGTGAGACAGGGAAAAAAGTTAAGTAAAATGCTGGCTGATCAGGTTGGCTCGAACAGATTGGCCAGACTCACTGGGGGGCCCCACAAAATTCTCGACTTCATCCTCGACGGCTGAAGAGGGCAGGCTGTCCACATAACGTGGGACACGTTCCATGATGGCAAAATTGTGCAAAACAGCACATGCCATTATAATGTCGATCACTTTCTTGGGATCATATTGCAGGGCCCCCCCAGTATGGTCAAGGCAACGAAAACGTGTCTTCAGCAGACCAAAGGCCCTCTCCACAACAGCCCGGGTCTTGCGATGCGCACGGTTATAAGCTTCCTGAGAGGCATCCTGGGGCCGCAGCACAGGCGTCATGAGCCAGGGTAGAAGTGGGTACCCGGAATCACCTTAAACAGAGAATTAAATGTAATCAAAATTAAAAAGCCAACACAACCAACACCAAAAATTTCACAGATATCATAATGATGTAAGGTAAAGTGTGCCAAAAAAAAAACAGGGCACATTAGGGCCCCAAAAAATTCCACTAAGGTATAACCTAAATAAAAATGGCACTTCTATATACCAATTAATTAACAAACATCTGCACGGCCAAGGGTATTTGGATTTTACATATATTTGTAGTTTTCAGACATGTTACAATTAGGATGCTGCTGAGGGCCTATCCACATTTATCTGGAAACTACAATGTATGCAGTTTAAGTCCACTTTGACATTTAAAGACCAATAGTACAAAAGGAGCCAAAGGTCAAAGATCCTTGGGTATAAACTCCAAACCAATATATTTAGGCACAAGGAACTTCCAGACATCCTAACTAAAGGGAAAACATTCTGAAGGCCAAAGCGAGGCAAGCATTTTTTTGGGAAGTTCCTAATATATGAGCCAAGAAAAAGGCAGTTGGACGCTTATGTAAAGAATTCAAAAACAAACATATCAACAAATACAAGATTAATGCCACATTTAATAACACACAAATAGGACACACTTACCAAGCAGCCATGCCCCCGAAAATTCACCTGCCTCAAATCTCCGAAACAACCCAGATCGCCTGAGGATATAGGAGTCGTGGGACGATCCTGGGTAGCCGGCAAGGACACTCATAAACCGCATATCCGGACCAACCACGGCCTGGACATTAAGGGAGTGTCCCATTTTACGATTCCTTAAGGCAAAAACATACAAAAAGGGTAATTGATATTTGACCCAAAATAATAAATTAACCACAAAACATGTCTGCACTCTATTGGGAAAGACTAATGAAAAGCCGAGATAAAGCAGCTACACAAATGAGGGCTAAACAAATATGCTGCCGCAAAGGAAAACAGGTTACATGACACGTTGGGCACCATAATAACCAATCTCAATACCTATATATATACTCGTCGGCTGCCCTAGGTACGAGTGCCACATGTGTGCAGTCAATTGCACCAATAACGTTGGGCATGTCGGCCACATTATAAAACCCAAGCTTAATGGCGTTTCTGGCTGCCATATCATCAGGAAAATAAATATATTTTTGAGTTATGGCAGCCATGCCTTCCAAAAATTTAGACAGTGCGCGGCTCAGCGTAGGCTGTGACATCCCCACGGAGAGGGCACCCAGCCTCTGGAACGAGCCGTTCGCCAAAAATTGCAGGCAGCCAAGCATCTTGGTCATACCTGAAATTGCATGCCCCTTCCTTGTGGTGCGGGCTAACCATGGCCGCAGCTCACTATATAATTTATGGAGGGAAGCGCGATTAAGCCTGGTCAGCTCGAACAGCTCAACATCATTCATGCTATCGATGTTCATGCGACGACGCAGGGGCAATCTGCTCTCAGACATCTCGATCAACTCAATGCCAAAAAGCATAAGCCCTTGATGTGCCACAAACTCGCTCCGCTCCATCCTACTCCCGAGGCCAAATAGCTGCCGGCAAACATTTCGTAAAGCAGCTCTTTAATGGGCTTCCAAACAATTAGCAATCACCTCTCTGAATTGGGCGCAAGCCCATGTGAAGGACGTAAAAAATAGGATCGGACGCAAATAATACGATTTGGACGGGAAAAACACACGAACTAACGCAAATTATACGATTCTCGTACGAAATGCGTATGTTCATATACGTCTATGCGCGAACGATCGTGCGAATACGAAATGGCCAAAAAAACAAGAAAAAATGACAAACACCCACCCAAACTTACGATTCTCGATACGAAATCAATTAACTTTGGCTCTTTGAATCGAGGGGATAGTGGAAGATGAGCCTGAATACGAGATTGATAGAATACTCGACGCTCGGGTGTTGCATAACTCTCTACAATATTTAATTGATTGGAAGGGTTTTGGTCCTGAGGAAAGGTGTTGGGTACCAGCCAAGGATGTCCATGCTAAAACCCTTATCAATAGGTTTCATCGTGAGAACCCGGATAAGCCTGGTAAGGGTCCTGAGGCCCCTCGTGAAGGGGGGGGTAGTGTCACGATCCCCTCACCTGTTCCTCGTTCCCCCGCTGTCTCCGGTCCTTCGCTGTCGCAGCCGGCGGCGGGCCGGCGTCGCTCCTGCCCGCCCGCCGCTCGGCTGTCACGAGCAGCCGCTCGGGCGGCTTCCCTCCCAGCCGCGTCAGGAGCGGGCGCGCCGCTCTCTGTGCGGCGCGCTCCCGGCGCGTGGCCCCGTACGCGCGCGCGCGCGTACCTGTCACTTCCTTATACCCTCCGGCGGCGCTTCACACAGCGCGCCCGCCGGAGGTAATCTACTTGGGCCAATGAGCCCTTTGTCTGTATGGGCCAATGAGCCCTTTTTCTGCATGGGCCAATGAGCCCTTTGTCTGTATAGCCCTCTGCCAATGTGATCCATTAGTCCAAAGTACTGGGCAACTCCCCCTGATTCAAACTGGGCAATCAGCCCAAAGTAGCACCAATCACTACATTTCCCCCCCAGCCAATCCTGTTAGCCCCCGTCATATAAAGGTTTTCACCCTGCAGTCAGCCCTTGCCCGTTATAGCGTGCTACTGGGTGCGATTTGGATAGCCTATTTCCTTGTGATTTCTGCCGTGATTTTGACCTTCCTTGATTGCCGCCTGGACCGACCCTTGCTTACTCTTCGACCACGTTTCTGCCTGACCCTTTGTACCGCGAACTTCTGACCTCTCGTTGTGACCCTTGGCTTGCCCCTGACCATTCTTCCGTCTAACCCTTCTGCATCGTGCCTCCTCGGATTGACCACCCGTGTATGTCCCCTGTCCGTTTATCGCTACTCTGTCTAGTCCTTGGATTCATCTGCCTTCCCCTGCATAAATCAGCATCCTTTGTGCTAATAAGACCTGGGGGCAACCGTGTCCGGTGAGGCGTGTCTAGCGTCCCGGCAAACGGGGGCTTACTATAGGTGAAGAAAGCAGCGGAGATTGGGGGTTGCTGGTTTATTGGAAGGTGGGTGTCTCCAGGACCTGACAGGGCACTCACGGGCCGCAGAAGAGCTTGCAATCGACCAGAGAAGAAGACAAGATGGCGCTGGAGGGCTCTGAAGGTGCGGGTCGCATGAGGTGAGCGTGGAACGCGCCAAGCGCTAAGCCACCCCCCCATCAAGGAAGCGCGGGGAAGGTCGACAGCAAGCCACCCTGCAGCCAATCAGTGCCCAGCAGAACCCGGAATGACGTCACCGCTGACCGCGGATGCCACAGGGCGCGCGAGTCAGCGGCGGGAAATTCAGAATTCAGGGGAGAGGAGAAGTGCTGAGCTGTAGTGCCAGCGCGAGTATAAAGTACACAACCACAACTTAAAACAGTGGAGTTTGAAAGCAAGACACTCTCCCCCCCCCCCCCGACGAACCAGAATAGTGGGAGAAGGGGGAAGTAAGATGCCCATAAATACATTTGTGACATGTAAGGGAGGGCAAGCGGACGGGGCATCCCAGCACAGGTTCACCATACCCTACCCTTTGGTGGGGGATTTGCAGTGGAGCAAGCTCCTAATAAAGCTTCTCTAACAGATGCTGCCTACCATCACCCGACCAGGCAGCCAAAGCTGGGAGGCATAGTATTAAAGTGGAACGGGTGTGAATAGTCCTATAGGGTCATGGGCTGCAAGCCCAGCTCACCTGCGAGAAGAGAAGCCATCATCTTGTCCTTCGCAGCCCACTGTAGAGAAGAATCTGGGGGATTAGTGGGAGGTCCCGGGTATATATGGACCGGGAGGGGCCTCTTTTTGCCATCTCTGCAGTAAAGCTCCCTCTTGTGGACTATATCCCAGATGTTATGAATCATTATCTGGAGCAGGACGTGCTGCATACTTAGAATAAATCCATTACCGGTAAGTCTAACAGGGTTTTTTCCAATCATCCTTCAGCATGACCCACGGAGAGGATTAGGCGAGTAATTATACCTTAAGCACCAAACAGCAAATAAGTGCACCACTAATCTAAAATAATAACTTATACCAGGGGCTATGTGCTGGGGTGGCCACCAAATCAAATCCAAATATTTCTAACAAATTGCGGCTCCAGTTACCGCAAAAGAGGCAGCCCAACCCCACTGCACCAAAACCCCTGAGATAAATAACAATTAAACAAAATTCATCCAAAAAGTATTTATTAATTTAAAATAAAATCACTCATCATTTCATGATCATAAAAAAACACACACACACTTACACACATATATAAAACCATCGCAGGAGCCCACCATCTCGGCAAAAAGGGCCAAAGCTAATAATCCAAGTTAATATGCAGTAAGAAATATATATAAAAACTTTTTGTGTATATATACATCCAATCAATCTCGTAAGAAAGTGCTAATGTGGTAAATAAAGTGCTTAGACAATCTACATGAAACACCTCCAAATGATATACTAAGTGCAAACAAAAACAACAGGGATAGAGTTATAAAAGTGATGCCCAAAGAGGATGGTGGCCCCCGCTGCTCCTAACAGGAGATAAGAAATCCCATGTGTTCCGTGGCCCAGTAAGATCGGCCCCTTCTTCAGGGTGAACAACAACAAGGCTGAGGCCTTTGCTGTAGCTCTGATGGCTTCCTCTGAAGCATTAGTGAAGTAGGAAAGAGTATAGTCGGCAAGGTCGGCAAGATAATGCACCCATGCCATTGAAAATTAAATCCAATCCATCCAATCTTGGACACTTACTCCATAGTTCCATGTCCTGTTTATTGAATGGGAATTTACTTTTTCCCATTCAGCCTGTGCTTAATGGATGGGAAAAACTTTGGAAGCTTTTCCTAATTATGTATGGTACATTTCATCCTGTACTGACAAAGGCTTATCATCACACTGAATTCCCCAGGTTTCATACACATCTAACAATTTCTCAAGTTCTTCAGATAGTTTGTTTGAATAACCTGGCCCCCTTCAGCCTGGGCTATATCATCCAAGGAATCTTGTGAGGACAGGTCCTCTACACTTACTTCCCCTGGTTCAGGTGCCATATTAATCTGAAGTGGGACAGAAATAAAGGCACTGGGCATATTAGAAGTAAGTGATGCCCCTGATTTATTTATCTGATTCTCTATAACTGGATGAGGTAGCAATAGATAACTCTTACTGAGCCATCCGTATTGAGGCAATCTCCTGCCTCATTGCCAGGATTTCCCTGAGGACGATCGCCAAGTCTGCATCCTTTTTTGCCTTTCTACAATCATGCCACAGAGGCTTCTGCCAAGTATCCGGAAGCACAATGCTGCATTCTTCACAACGTTTTGATTTTTTGAATGCCTTGAGCTTTGCTTTAGAGGGTTCAGAATCCTTGATCTTATGCGTTTCAGACTAAGAGACATTAATAAACAAGAAAAAGATAACCCTTTAATACACCTAACCATTTTACCTGTGCCATAATTATGATAGAAAAACAAAATCTCTATCTTACAGGTTTCTGAAGACTATCTGCACCAGAACCTGTCTCTTTAACTGCCTGTTGGCCATCTGCTGGGCTGGTTGACATTGCTGCAGTTGCAGGCTCCACGATGCCTGCTACTTCAGAGAGCTGGGACTTCGCTGCTGCTCCCTGTTGCACTGGCCCGCACTGAGGAATCTAACTGCTGCCCTTGCTGCTGCTGACTCTGCTACCGTCTCCGCTGCCACTCCTGCTGGTGCCTCCCGACCCCTCCGACCTGGATTCTGGCTGGGGAGAAGTGCCGCCATTCCGCCGCACATGTCAGCGCCGAAACCGGAAGTGACTTCAGAGCGCCAGATCACCAATCTCAAGACTCCGCCCCCAAAAATACAATTCTGTGAAGTACTCACCTGTAGAATTGGTATTATATGCATACAGCACGTCCTGCTCCAGATGTAGTAATTACATGTGGGTAATCCTCCACCTGAGGCGCTGTTCACTGCAGACATGCAGAAAACTGGCTCCCCCCGGCCCTACACACACCGAGGGACCTCCCACAAATCCCCAGCATTGAAAAGCAGTGAAAGGAGAAGCCAGGAGAAACCAACCACCCAAAAACTGGCAATAATAGTAATGGTAACAATCACCAAACAGGGGATCCAGAACAACGTGAAACCAGGGTGGGTTGGAGCAGGACGTGCTGTATGCATATAATACCAATTCTACAGGTGAGTACTTCACAGAATTGTATTATTCTAAGCATACAGCACGTCCTACTCCAGATGTAGTAATTACATGTGGGACATCCAATAGCAGTGTCCGTAAAGTAGGGTGGGATCCCCAACAGAAAAGGCAACAGCAAGCAGTTTAAACGACTGCCGCCTGCAAAACCTTGCGGCCAAACACAGCATCAGCTGAGGCCCTAACATCAACCTTGTAAAACTTAGTAAAGGTATGAACAGAAGACCAAGTGGCGGCCTTGCAAACTTGTTCCACAGAGGCCTGGTGCTGAAAAGCCCAAGAAGCCCCAACAGCTTGAGTAGAATGAGCAGTAAGACGGAAGGGGGGAGACTTCCCCTTAGTACTATAGGCTTGAACCACAGCCTGACGAATCCATTTACTGATGGTAGACTTGGCGGGAGCCAAACCTTTCCTAGGCCCGTGAGGCACAATGAAGAGAGCATCAGTCTTCCTGAAGGCCTTAGTGATAACTAGGTAATACTTGACGCACCTAACCACGTCCAAGGAATGCAAAACCCTTTCCTTAGGGTCACTAGGATTAGGGCACAAAGAAGGAAGCACAATATCTTGATTCAAATGAAAAGCAGACACCACTTTAGGTAGAAAGTCTGGCTTGAAGCGGAACACCACCTTATCCTGGTGTCTCTCATAGTAGGGAGGCTGAATAGATAAGGCAGCCAACTCAGACACACGCCTAACAGAGGTGATAGCTACTAAGAAGACAATCATGAGCGTGAGAACAGCGAGAGCAGCCTCCTGAATAGGCTCAAAAGGAGCACCCTGCAGGGCCGATAAAACCAAGTTTAAATCCCAAACAGGTACCATAGGCTTGCGAGGGGGACGCACATGAGTGACCCCCTGAAAGAAGGTCTTGATAAGAGGATGCTGGGCAAAGGTCTTCTGAAAGAAGATAGACAGGGCCGAAACCTGGCCCTTCAGAGTACTAAGCTTAAGGCCTAAGTCTAGACCATGTTGTAAAAACTCCAGCACCCTAGAGACTAAAAATTCCCGGCAGAGAAGAGACCTGGACTCACACCAGTCAATGTAAGAGCGCCAGATAGCCGAGGAAGTCTTTTTCCTAGCTTGCACCATAGTAGCCACTACAGATGCAGACAAACCCTTTTCCATCAGGATGGAGGTTTCAACAGCCAAGCCGTCAAAGCCAGAGTTAGTAAATAGGGATGGCGTAGAGACCCCTGAGTTAGAAGATCTGGCAACCTTGGCAGATCGTACTGATCTACTGCCATTTGAACCACGTCTGCGAACCACACTCTTCTTGGCCACCTTGGGGCCACCAGAATCGCGGGTACCCCTTCTAGAGCAATCTTGCGCAGAACTCTGCCCAGAAGGGGAACTGATGGAAACACATACAGGAGCCGAAACTCCCTCCAAGACATGGACAGGGCATCCGTGGCCAGAGCCAGAGGATCCTGAGACAGGGATACAAAGCTTGGGAGCTTGTGATTGTGACGGGACGCAAACAGATCCACATCTGGCACACACCAACGGTGACACAGGGACTGAAATACCCTGTTGCAGAGGGACCATTCCCCCTGACGGGACGACCCCCTGCTCAGAGCATCTGCCAGCAGGTTTTCCGCCCCCGGAATGTAGACAGCCGAGATGCATTGGACATTGGCCTCCGCCCATGTTAGAATCAGAGAAACTTCCTGAAGAGCCTCCTTGCTCCGGGTCCCTCCCTGATGGTTGATGTAGGCAACCGCCGTTCTGTTGTCTGAGCGTACCTGAACCGCCAGACCCCTCAGTGGTGATGGGTCAATTGTTCCAGCACCAATCTGACCGCTCCTGAGGGCCCCACCTTCCCTGGAAGCGCAGGGACTTCCAGAATCCCCCCCAACCCGACAGACTGGCATCCGTTGTGACCGTCTCCCAGGAGGGAGCCAGGAAGGATCTGCCCCTTGTCAAGTTCCTGTAGTCCAACCACCATGCAAGAGATTGTCTGACCAAGGGGGGAACCACCCATGTCCCGTCCAAGGACGCTGGGTTCTTGTTCCAAACTGACAGAAGGTGAAGCTGTAGGATTCTCAAATGAAACTGGGCAAAGGGCACCGCTTCGAAGCTTGCCACCATTGAGCCCACCAACTGCATTCCCTGCCGGATGGAGGGATGAGGGCTCGAAAGCAGGGACATCACCTGCGTTGTCAGAGCTTCCACCTTCTGCTGAGGAAGGAATATCCTTGACTAAACTGTATCCAGAATCATCCCCAGGAACGGGGTCACTGAGGAGGGGGACAGAGAGGACTTGGGGTAATTGATCACCCAGCCGAATGACTCCAGGGTGGACACTACTAACTGAGTGTCCAGCTCTGCCTGCTGCAGAGACCGAGAGGTGATGAGTATGTCATCCAGGTAGGGCAACACGCGTATGCCCTTTAGCCTTAACAGGGACATCACCCCTGCCAGCACCTTGGTGAACACCCTGGGAGCCGACGTGAGGCCGAATGGCAGGGCCACGAACTGGTAATGCTGATCCAGCAGCGCAAATCTGAGAAACCTTTGGTGTCCTGGAAACACCGGAACGTGCAGGTAAGTATCCTTGATGTCCACAGATGTCATGAAGTCCCCTGGGTGCAGCGAGGCGATAGCCGAGCGCAAAGTTTCCATACGAAAGTGCTTGTTTCTGACAAATCTGTTGAGGATTTTTAAATCCAGAATGGGTCTGACTGACCCGTCCTTTGTGGGTACCGTGAAAAGGTTGGAATAGAATCCCCTGCCCCTGTCTCTTAAGGGGACCTTGCAAATGACCCCTAGATCCAGAAGGTCCTGCACGGCCAGCATCAAGACCCGTGCTGATACAGGGTCTTGAGGGATCCGAGACCCAACGAACCTGGTAGGGGGCCGTACAGCAAATTCTATCTTGTAACCGGAGGACACTACCTCCTGAATCCACAGGTCTGAGACGTGTCGACTCCAGACATGTTTGAAGTGCTGTAGACGTCCCCCCACCCTGACGGGCGAGGGCGCCCCTTCATGCTTGAGGGGTCCTGGGAGGGGCCTTGGGCTTGGGCCCCCAGGAGGCACCGGGACGGCGTCCCTTATTCTTGTTCCAGGGCTCTGCCCGAGACCCAGCGCAGGACACTCCTCTGCCTTGCTTAGCCCCCCGGTAGGGGGTCGAAAGGGAGCTTGGGCCACGAAAGGGCCGAATCTGACGCTTGCGCTGGGGTAACTTGCCACCCTTGGCAAAGATATCTAGCCTTTCTCCAAACAGGCGCAATCCCTTAAATGGAAGCCCCGTAAGGGCCTTCTTGGCGGCGTTATCAGCGGCCCACTGGCTCAACCAGACCGCTCGGCGTATAGCTACCACTAGAGCAGAAGCCCTAGCACTCAGCTTAATAGCATCGTCCTATGCAGATAGGATATAGTTCACAAAAGTTTCACAGGTGGCCAGAGCATTGGCAGCAGCAGAGGGCAAGTCATCCGCCCCTTCAAGAGCAGTCTTAACCACGGTCCTGAGTGCCACCGCCGTGATGGCTAAGGCGCACACTGGGCGGAGCGACGCTCCCCCAAATGCAAAGGCATGACATGCCAGTTGGTCAACACGCCGATCCTCCGAATCCCGCAGCGTAGTAGTGTCGGGGGAGTGCATAATAGAGGTGTTGGACAGGCTTAGGATTGGGGCATCAACCTCTGGTGGTGATGTCCAACACTTGACCAGGTCAGCAGGAAAGGGATATTTCTTATCCACACTTTTAGGGACCCCATGAAGTTTGCTGGGGTGTTCCCATTCTTTCAGCACGAGGCTATTAAAATGGGTTTGTTCGGGGAACTCCAACCGCGCTCTAGCGGTGTGAAACAGATCCCCCCTTTGCCGGGGAGCCGCGGCAGGGGGAGAGAGGGACAATATGTCAAAGATCTGGGTCAACAGTCTATCCATGTCGTCTGAGGACCAATGATCAGAACCAGAATCTTCCTGTCCCCTGGACTCGTCATCATATGACCCTGAGTCAGAGATCAATTCCCCTTCGTCTGAGGGGGAATGAGTGTAGGAAAGAAGTAAATCATCAGATTCTATAGGAAATATAGTAAATTCAGGATTCAAATGTCGCCTCTTGGTGGTGGCCTTGCGCGCCAAGGAGCCAGCAATTAAGTTTTCCACACTAGCCAGCCTAGTGGCCAAATCGGAATGAGAATCCCCACTGGTATTGGGGGTTAGGCTCAGACTTGGGGGAGTAGGTGAAGCGAGGTGAGGTGCGGGCCCAGCCTCGGAAGAGGTGGGGAGACCGGCTAGCGCCTGCTGTGCACAAGGGACGCAGACCTGTGCATTGTCACCGCTGCTAGGTAAGACCCCACAAGCTACACACAGACGGGCTTGTCCCGAAGGAACCCCGTTCACAATATCCTGAGATGCCTCCATATGGTGATTATTATGTGCAATATGCCAGTAGGGATTGACGCTATAAAGCAACCCTGGATGCCCCAATGACCCGCTGGGAAGTGGGAGTGATGTTTTTAGAAGTTAAGGCCGGGCGTTACCCCGGTCCGGGAGAAGCCACCGAAGCTCACGGTCTGAAAGACACAAGGGGAAGAGGGATGTCAGAGCCAAGCGAGCAGAAGCTAAAGAAAGGTCACTTACAGAACAGCGAGGGAGGACAGTCTTCACCACGCGCACGTGAGAAGGAAATGGCGGCAGCGAACCTTGAAGGGCGGGCCAGAGCTGAACCTGACGCGGAACGCGCCACATCAGATCACGCCCCCCCCCGGAGAGCGCGAAGCTCGGAGCGCGTATCCAATAGAAAAACGAGCAGTTAGAAACCGAGCCCCTAGCGAGTGAATCACCTCAGGGACTGACATGACAGGAAAGAAAAGAGAATAAACCAGTAGCGGAGCCGCCGTACGCGCCGAGTAAACCACATTAAGGCGCTGCGGCTAAGGTTAAGATAAGTGTTGAAAAGCGGTTCTGACACCCAGTAGTCGTCAAGGGCTTCAACTCACAGTGTAATGGGGCAATGTTAAGCCGTCTGCACACACAACCCCCCCCCCTCTTTTTCCCCCAATAGCGGGGGAAACTAGGAAGGAAGGTGACCCAATACTCGGGGTTCACCGCTACACGGGGTATGGGGCACTGATGCGGGAGGGGCATCCTCTGAAGGCTCACCATTAGCCTTAACCGCCTACCCTATGGTGGGGGATTGCGGTGGAGTCTAGTTCCGTAAGCACCTAAGGTGCTGCCTACCTTCACCCGACCGACGCAGCCCAGGCTGGGAGGCATATTCTTACATAAAGAGGACGGGTGGGAATAGTCCAGCAGGGCCTCGGGCTGTAAAGCGTGATACTTCATATCTTCGCAGTGAGCACTGCAGAGAAATCTGGGGATTTGTGGGAGGTCCCTCGGTGTGTGTAGGGCTGGGGGGAGCCTGTTTTCTGCATGTCTGCAGTGAACAGCGCCTCAGGCGGAGGATTACCCACATGCAATTACTACATCTGGAGCAGGACGTGCTGTATGCTTAGAATATTTGACATTTTGTAGGGAAAAAGTTACCTCATTAAAGAATAACCGGAATCCCAAAAACATAGAACCAGACATTATTGGTGAGACATCAAACAATACTAAAGGTCCTATGTGGGAATTAGCCCTGGCTGTCCCAATACCTTGGGTGAACTCCCGGATTATGTCCAAGGGCTCAGCTGGCTCCTTCAGAACTTTGGAGTCTGAAACTAAACTAAAATAAAAAAAAAATAATAAAAAAAAAAACAAAATAAATGTAACATACGGTAAATAAAGATACATTATATGTACACAATCCACTTGGAAAGCCGCCAAGCATCATTGTGTGTCTGATTTGATATATAGCTCCAAGTGCACACTTTACAATCCACTGCAGAAAAAAAGAAGACTATGAATATTTATTTACAATGGCACAATCTGACTCCATCAGGGTTAAAAAAGAGGCTATATAAATACAGGGATACTACAAAGTGTCTATTGCAAAGGTAAATTGCCTCTCTACATCTCTCGTCATTTACTTACTATGACCGATTAGGAGATGAGAATAAGAAATATGGTCTGAGATCCACTTGGTCACCACCCAATGCGGACACTTAAGGCCCCGATTGACCACTCACCTAATTGTGTGATCCTGTGCTGTTCAAATGTGGCAATGAGTAGCTGCATACCCATCCCTCCACTACGTGTACCCTCCTGACAGACTAGCACAGAGCAGGGACACTGCTGCAGAGGAAAGCCCCTCTAATTTTGCATTTGAACAGCGTGGAATCTCAAAATTAGACTGCGAGAGGTTGATAGGGTTTGACACTGTGGGGCATCCCTAATCAAGATGACCTTTGCCTTGTCTTCTACCACTCACCTAACCCTTTCACCCCATGCTGCTGTCCTTCCACTACTCACCTAAGTGGGGGGAGCTTGAGGCTCTGTACTGGAAGAAAATATTGAGGTTATTGGTATGGCTGAGACATGGCTGGATTCCACACATAACTGGACTGACAATTTTCAAAGTTTTGCTCTCTTTCGAAAAGACAGAGCAAATAGGAAAGGGGCTGAGTGTGTCTCAGTATATATAAATGAGGGGATACTAGCAGAAGATTGTGAGGATGTAAAATCCTTGTGAGTAAAAATGTGGGGTGATGTAAACAATGTTAAAATACTTACAATTATACCAATTGGAGTAATTTATAGACCCCAAACATAACTGAGGAAATAAAGGGTCAGCTGCATGGTGATGGGGAACTTCGACTACCCAGGTATCCACTGGAGACACAGTTCTGCTTATACTAAAAGGGGGAGAGCATTCCTCAGCTTGCTACAAGATAACTATATGAATCAGTTCACGGGGGGGGGGGGGAGTGGCTATGTAGCTGAACTGAGCAGACGTGAGGCACGAGGGCTCCTGCAAAATCCTGGAAAACCCCTGAAATCCAGAGCAAATCCTTAAAAAATTCACTGGGACCCTGCACTTTCTACTTCCCCGGACCCTCCTGTCAACTACTGCGGATATAAGATCTGTCTGCTGGGCCCTCTGCGAGACCTGGGAATTCCCACGTGTGGTGACCCCCGCCATCTTGGGTGAGTGGAGGCGACTCACCTTGGTGTGTATGCTGGCTGATCCTCCCCACTGTGTGAACGCTGCCGACGCCTGGAGGGGTGAAGTGCCGTGATCCCCATCTGACAGAGACGACCTGTGGAGAAGACCTGAGCCGGACCTGTCGGCGGACACACACTGCAGTGGCGTCTACTGCTCGGCGATCGGCTCCTCTCGCCTGCCGCCGCCGGTCTCCTCCTCCTACGAGACGGGCCCCTGACATATCCTCCCCGGCTCTCCCCTCGCCTTGGCCGCGGCTGTCACCTCCGGCGCAGCACCTCCTGTCTGCCGGTCGGCGGCTGGCTCCCTCCGCCACTGTTCGACTGGCTCCTGTCCTGTGCTGCGACGGTGCCGCCGGTGTCTGATAGCGGCCGAAGCCCCCTTTCCCCCCTCCCCCCTGTTGCTGCAGCCTGGGCTCTGGCTGCTGCTCGGGTTGGTGAGGCTGCCCTGTCCTCAGTGCTGATCCGGGGCTAGGCTCTTCTAGCTGACCCTGGGCTGGGGACTAGAGGAGACAGTGAAGCAGGTGTGGGCAAAAAAAATCTCCTTGCAGTACACTTCCTTATATATATGTGAAGGTCTGAGAAGAGGCACACTTTCTCTGAGAGCTGGAAGCTGGTGCTCTGTGAGGCTACATATACCCTCATCTCTTGAGCGCATCAGCCATTTATACGCCCCAGAGAGCAAGTGTGGGGAAAGTGTGATATAATAAACAGCTGCCATCTCTATATGAAAGGAGGCAAGAAGAGGTGTCCTGTGCTCCTGAATAGTGGCACGCAAACCATGGCAGAATCCCCGGCTGAACGTCCTGTTTCTCCTGTCTCGGGTCCTGATAATGCTGCAATAATGGCCAAATTGCCAAATTTGATAATCTGCAAGAGCAGCTCAATTACTTTAAGCATGACCTAGACAAAATGAAGGATAGAGCGCAGGAGTCAGAAAGAAGAATTGGGGAAACGGAGGATGGGCTATCGACTGTCACTGCTGCGGTGGAATCTGAGACGCCAAGTGAAAACTCTTACAGAGCGGGCGGAGGACTCTGAGAACCGCTGCCGACGCAACAACATTAGAATAATCGGGATACCAGAGAGGGCAGAAGGGGAGGCTCCCGAAAGTTTTGCGGAAAATCTCATTAAAAATGTGTTGGCGCCAGAGGGCCTCTCCCCCTTCTTCGTGGTTGAAAGGGCGCATCGGATCCCATTTAGGCCCCCACCACCAGGAGCCCCTCCCCGCCCCTTCATCCTAAAACTGCTGAACTTTAGAGATCGGGACACTGTACTAATGGCGGCACTGAAACGGAGAGATGTTCTATTTGATGGTGCAAGACTGTCCTTCTTTCCAGACTTTACATCGGAAGTGCAGAAACAGCGCCGTTCCTTCAATGAGGTGAGGGCGCGCCTCCGGGCGAAAAATATTAGGTACGCCATGCTATTTCCCGCTAAGCTGCGAGTCCAGGATGGAGCTACCACTAAATTCTTCCACACGTCGGAGGAGGCCAGCGACTGGATAGACTCACTCCCTGCGGCCTGAGGGCTAGCTGCCTATTCCTGGTCTAGCAGGAGCAACGCTATACCGGGTACTGATGAGCCTTATTGAAACCCTCATTGGAGATTTGGTTTGGTGGTGCACCTTCTACCACCTTGTCTGGTCGACTAGATGATACTGCTGCTATTTGTGGGGGGCCCGGCATGAGAGGGTTGGAGACTTTCTCGCGGAGGCGGTACTGTGTTCGGGTTCCTAGTTCCCCCTTTCCCTCCCCAACACCCATCAGCCCTTACGCCCTTGTTATCCACCCCTGATTTTCCTGCCCCTACCCCTCTTTGAGATAAGACAACTGGATTTCACGGGGACCACTTATCCTATGTTAACCCTCTATGTGACTGCCTCCAGAGACTGCGTCCCATTAGCACTACAGTTAAACCGGTGTTGATTGTTCACAAGGTTACGGGATTAAGCTCACCACAGTTGGGATTAGGTAGAGCCGGGTGGGTTAGGGAATTGTTACGCTGATATAGCGCTTGTTAGACCCTTAAGGTTAAGGTTAAGGTAATGTTACTGTTAATGTTTCCCCACCCCCTTTTCTTTCTTGATTGTAAATTGTGTGTGTGTGCGGTGTATGGTGTGTGTTGGCGCGAATGTCTTGGCCTGCTGTCACGAGGTCCTAGGGAAGGTTGTGGGGTCCTGGGATGTTCAATATTTTCTTGGTATGAATATCTACTATATATGGTCATATGGAGTGAAAAGTAATCTCATGGAATGTGCGGGGTCTCAATGACCGTATAAAGAGGTCTTCAGTACTTCAATTCTTGAAGTGTCACAACCCTAATATTATAATTTTGCAAGAGACCCACTTGTTGGGTCAGAAGTCGATGTCAATCAAAAGACCATGGATTGCACATCTGTTTCACTCCCATTACTCTAGTTATGCCAGGGGGGTATCGGTCCTGGTGGCTAAGCATCTCCCTTTTGCTCTCATATCGGTCTGTTCTGACCCTAAGGGTCGATTTGTTATTGTGCATGCGAAAATATATGATATCAGTGTTTTGATAGTAGGTTTATACATCCTACCCCCCTTTGATGCAAGAGTTCTTCAAGAGGTCATGGACAGATTGGCCACCTTCCCGCCTGACCCTTTAATGCTTTTGGGCGACTTCAATATGATTTTGGACAGATCTCTGGATCGGTTAACTCCAGGGGTAGGCCCGACTACCCCACTGGCAACGTGGGTGGATACCCTGGGGTTGACTGAACTATGGAGATGGAAACATCCTAATGATAGAGCATTCTCCTGTCATTCTATTCCCCACAAGTCGCTCTCCCGCATTGACCTAGCTTTTGCATCTGGGTGTCTTCTATCTAGGGTGGTGGCCTGCGAGTACTTGCCACGGGGTATCTCGGACCACTCGCCACTAATGGTGACGGTACGTATGTCCAGAGACCAGATTGGGTTGAGAAGATGGGTTCTTAATCCCCTATGGCTGCAGGATGAGGAAGTCTGCAGTGTACTTGAAAAAGACCAGGAGGGATATTGGCAATGTAATGGAGGAGAAACCTCAATTAATACACGCTGGGATGCGTTTAAGGCGGTTGTTAGGGGTAGTGCTATTAGCGCCATAAAGACGTCCAGGGTAAAAAGGGGGAGGTCCGTTAGAGAATTAGAAGAGAGGATGGCTAAGGCTGAGGAGAAATTTGTGCTATCAACGACTTCTGCTGATCACGAGAGAGTATAGTCTGGCATTAACTGACTCTACGAGAAAGGTGCTACTGTTAAAACAGCAGATCGTATTTGAAAAAGGGGATAAAAATGGGAGAACTCTGGCATATCTCTCAAGAGCAGAGTGCCCGCAAACACACATAGCAGGTATCACTCGGAGGGGATCTCCAAGCAATTCCTTGACTATTATAGCTGTTTGTACTCCTCTAGGGTACGATATGATCCGGTAGACTTGGCGGCCTTTCTCGATACTATAAACCTCCCTTCCCTATCTGAGGCAGATAGCGCAATGCTGGATGGCCCCATAACATGTGCTGAGATTGAAAAGGCAATTGCCCTGATGTCTAACCGAAAGGCCCCCGGGCCTGATGGTCTGCCCTCGGAGTGGTACAAAAAGAGCTGCTCGGTTTTGGCGTCGAGGCTGCTGGAGGTCTTCTCTGAGGCTCTGCACTCGGAGACACTCCCTGAGACCTTTGCACAGGCAACTATCACACTAATATATAAAGAGGGGAAACCCAGGGACTCCTGTGCCTCGTACAGGCCAATTTCTCTGCTAAATCAGGATGCTAAGATTCTCGCCATGGTTCTAGCAAATCGATTAAATACTGTAATTCTTTCACTCATAGGGGCTGACCAGTCGGGTTTTATGCCAGGTCGGACAACAGGTATTAATCTGAGGAGATTATTTTGCAATTTGCAAATCCGGCATGACAACACTGGAAGCAGGGTGGTTATCTCGCTAGATAACGAAAAGGCCTTTGACTCCGTGGAGTGGCCATATTTGTGGGCTGTTTTGGTTAAGTTTGGCCTCCCCCCAACTTATATTAAGTATGTACAGCTGCTCTATAAGAACCCCAAGGCAAGGGTGAGAGTGAATGGGATCACAACGATTGAATTCGCATTACACCGGGGTACGCGCCAGGGATGTCCCCTCTCTCCCTTGTTGTTTGCACTTGCGACTCCCTAGAGATTCAGGGGTGGCGACTGGGAGGCACCGTTGAAAAAGTCTCCATGTATGCAGACGACACCCTGGTCTATCTGGCGGATGCCAATGGTTCACTAGAGGCCCTACTGAGCATAATAGCCAAATTTGGGCGGTTCTCTGGTTTAAAGGTCAATTGGGAAAAGTCTAGCTTGTACTTGGTGGACAGGCCGGAGGACACCCAGATCTCTCCAAGCTCATCGCTCCAAGTAGTGGACCAGTTTAAATATCTGGGGGTCACTATACATGAGGACCCCTCTAAATATATTGAATTAAATATATGTCCCGTGATCGGTGCCCTTAGGAGGAGGGTGACTCAGTGGGCGGCTCTCCCCCTTTCTGTGATTGGTCGTATCAACATGTTCAAAATGGTTTTCCTCCCTAAATTTCTGTACATGTACCAAGCGTCGCCCATTGTGTTACCGGCCTCCCATTTCCGGCTCTTGGACTCTATACTATTTAATTTCATCTGGGGGGTCCCTCCCCCCAAGATGAACAGATCTATTCTCAGAGCACCTTTGAAAACTGGGGGCCTAGCGGTGCCGCACATGTTACTATATTTTTATGCTGCCCAATTAGTATATGTTACTTGGTGGATGAACCCCTCTGCAGTCAACCCGGTGACCTCCCTGAAAACCTCCTTGCTGGGTTCAATGGTTCCCCTGCAGACTTTGGTATATAGAGGAGCGAAAGGTCTCCCGCGCGCCACTACGTGTATAAGGACCACTCTGCCCGTATGGCAGCGGATGCACGATACATTGGATTCTCCGCATCCTCCCCTAGTATGGTCCCCTAATACACCTCTTTGGGATAACCCAAGACTACCTGAATTGATGCCCCTCCCAGATACAATTTTCTGGAAGAGGAGAGGAATTATATTGCTATCACAGATAATCTCGGGAGGGGCACTGATGTCATATGAACAGTTATGCCAGGCGTTTGCGCTGTCTCCAAGGAAATTCTTCAGATTCCTGCCGCTCCAACATGCTCTTCGGCGTCAGATTCCCTTGGAGGGACTGCAATTAGTTGATTCAGTTGAGACTTTGGTAAGGTCCATTGATCTAAATAAGCCCACTTCAACATTGTATTGTACCCTCCTCTTGGGGCTTCCCTCCACTCTGGACAGGGTACTGGAGAAATGGAGGACACTGATCCCGAACTTGGAAAAGGATGAATGGGAGGAAGCAGTAGACAATCTGTACTCCTCAGTCAGACTCGAGAGACAGACTGATTCAGGCTAAGTGGCTCCACCAGGTCTATTTGACTCCGGTTAGACTTAAGAGGATGGGCCTGCTAGATTCAGACATCTGTCCTAGGTGCGGTACCGGGCCAGGCACTCTGGTGCACATGATTTGGGAATGCCAGGTGATCTCGTCATTTTGGGAGGAGGTATTCAATTTTATATATGTGTCCGTAGGCTTGCCAATCACAAAAGCAGCTGCCCTATGTTTGTTAAGTATTGTTGAACCCATGCTAGATGATGGCCCCCAGAAGGTCCTACTGCGACTGTTAATGTTCTACGCAAGGAAATGTAAAACAACTATATACAAACAAGAAAAAACAAGTTCAATCTGAAAAAGCAACATCCCCCGAACAGAACAACACCCAACATGCATAGGTTCTGTCAAGGGAAGAGTTGCCAAACACCCCAAAGTAAAGCATGTGCGTAACGGTAATTTTACTTGAAAATTTCTGCTCTGCAGACAAAGTGCGCACCTTGCGATTTTTCAACCAAAACAACCCTTTACATTTGGAATATCCCCCATAAACCATAAATTCCCTGAAAGTACACATGTTAAGCTTTCTAAGCGTACCCAGTTTGTTGTAGTGGGCTCATCTTTCTGGAATTAATCCCTCAAAGAATTCTCTGGTTGCGCAGGGTTTCCCTAAAAAATGTATAAAAAAGCTGAATAAAAAACACCTTTTCCTAAAATATAAATATGCAAACCAGAAAAAACAAGCTAAGTCTGAATGCGCAGGGTCCCCCGAACAGAACAATACCCAACATAGCTACTTTTAACCCTTTTAATTGACAGCCTACTTGAGATTTTGTCACCCTCTGTTGACAGGTCATTTTTCCCCATTTTGCGCCATGTTTTGCGACATTTTTGCTGGAATTTTCAGGAAAATTTATATATATATTTTTTGCAGCAGAGTTTAGGCTTTAACTTGAAATGTCTTGTTTGTAAATTTTATTCTGTTTTTTACAATATTATTATTAAGTAAAAAAAAATAAATAAAAAATTTTTAGAAAATTGTCTCCTTTATTTTAAATAAAAAATGTATTTTATTAAGGAAAAGCATATTGCATGTGAAAGCCCCATTTCTACCGATTAGAATGGTACCACATATTTATCGGTAGCCCCCCGTTCCTGCCAAGGAGACCCCCCTAACTGAAACAAGTACTTTATAACATTTACAAATAAAATACAACTCCCATCCACACTACAAAGGGTTAAATCGAGAAAAAAAAATGACATAGGGTCCCCCCTCCCGGGGGGGGGGACCCCATTTTTTGGGGGGGATTTTTAAGGGTTAAAAAAAATTGACATGGGGTCCCCCTTACCCAAAGTAACCAGCCCGGGACCAGCTATGCAGGGCTTGTAGAAACAGGGCACAGGGGCCAGCTTTTGTGGCCCCTGGCCCTGCAGGCTACAAGCCCGCATAGCCCGTGGGCCCGGGCTCTTCTGCCCCCCCCGGGCTTTGGGGAGGCAAGTAATGGGGGTGCCAGGGGTTAATGGCAAGTCACAGGTCCCCCAGCCCCCAGCCTTGTGAACTGGTATAGGGGTCATGGACCCCTTACCAGTTCACAAGGGGTTAAATGTAAAAAAAAAACACACACACACACACACAAAAAGAAAAAAATATTTTATTATTATTATTTTTTTTAATACTTACCTCCCATCCATCCTGGAGCACTGTGTCCCTCGGCGATCACTGGCTTCTGCTCACCTGCTGGAAGCCTTTTATAGCTGCTGGATGACAGAACACAAAGGGTTAATTAAAATAAATGACATAGGGTCCCCCCTCCCGGGGGGTCTCCCTTACCCAAAGTAACCAGCCCGGGACCAGCTATGGGGGCTTGTAGGCACAGAGTGGGGGGGGGGCAGCTTTTGTGGCCCCCCACCCTGCAGCCTACGAGCCCACATAGCCTATGTGGGCCCGGGCTCTTCTGCCCCCCCCCTGGGCTTTGGGGAGGCAGGTAATGGGGGTGCCGGGGGTTAATGGTAAGTCACCCGCTAGGGCAGGTGACTTGCCACCCCCCCAGCCTTGTGAACTGGTATAAGGGGTCTCATGGACCCCTTACCAGTTCACAAGGGGTTAAATGTTGAATAAAAAAAACACAGACACATAAATAAAAAAAATGATCTTTACTATTTTTTTTTTTTTTTTAACTTTACTCACCTACGATCCTGTGTCCCCCGGCGATCTCCGCTGACAGTCTGCTCGCGTGTTTGGAAGAGATAGCCTGGGGAGGGGGGGGGCGATCACAGCCCTCTCCTCCTCCTCTGCTCTCTGCTCCAAGCACCGAGCAGACTGATTCAGAGTCTCGGGTGCTGAATGTAAGAAGCCGGCTGCTGGTGACATCAGGGGGCGGGGCTAGCAGTCGCGATCCAGGAAGTGGGGGGAGAGGGCATTTTCTGCCCTTTCCTCGCCACGGAAGAGGCTGGGGGGGGGGGCGATCGGAGGCCCCCCAGTGAAGAGAAGACCCGGCGGGAGGCAGCACGACTGCAGGTAAGTAAATGTCATTTTTTTTTATTTATTTTTTTTTAACAGTTAGCAGCTGCTGCTGCTGCCGAAGCGGGGGGGGGGCGGCCTATTCCGGGGGCTCTCCTGGAGCCATTCGAGCCCCCACGGGGGATCGGATGGCACCAAATTAAAGAGGAGACCCGGCTGGATCCAACGAGGGGTCAGGGGAGTATTTTTCATTTTTATTTTTTTTAACTAGCAGCGGGGAAATTTGAGCACGTAACACCTACGGGCTTGGCACTTAAGGCCCAGCCAAGCCAGCACGTAGGTGTTACGTGCTTGGCAACAAAAGGGTTAAGGCAACCCATAATTTTACCTCATGAGAAGTATAGAGTAAAACTGGACCAACAGGCTGGTACAGTTGGAAAAGAAAGGTAGCGGCCATTTTTGAGCATCCTCTCTCATCTGAAAATGCACAGTAACAGGAAGCTCAGCAGCACTTCCTGTTTGCAATCTTGTTTTTAAAGTTAGAAAAGGGTAAATTATTTTTTTATGTGCCGCAATCTAAATTGCCCTGGAGAGGGATACATATGAACATTGTTTGTTTTGTGGGTCTGGTTTAAAGTGGACCATCACCCTCGGGTGATCGACCCGGGAATCTATAAGTCATTTTTGACTGTTGGTCCACTTTAAAAACATCTACCAACAGCTGGGGGGAAATGCCCCTGGGTCTTATATGGCAAATGCAAAAAAAAAAGTACATTACAGGCACTCCTGTGGCTTTTGCAGTAGCCTGGGCTCCCACCGACTCACACACACACCAGAGCCACAGCTGACACACACACAAGCAGGCCATCGCCACTGCTGATGCACACAGGCACAAACCATAGCATACATGCTTACACATCACTGTTAGCTTCCTTCGCTTCAGCAGCTGGGCATAGCCTATGTGTGGGTGGGTGTGGTCCATGAATGGCCAGTGTTCATTCATAGGCACTGGCCATAAATAGGCCACTCCCACCCGCTGAAGCTAACAGCAACACGGAAGCCTGTAAGTGTGTGTGTGTGTGAGCCTGTGTGTGTGAGTCTTTTGTGTAACATGTGATTGGGGGGGTGCCACACACTGGCTGTAATGGGGGATGCCGTACACTGCCTGTAATGAGGGATGATGCACACTGCCTGTAATGGGGGATGCCACACACTGCCTTTAATGGGGTGACTGGGAAGAATTGTGCACAATGTCTGTAGTGGGGTGATTGGTTCAGAATATTTTATTTTGCTCCACTAAACCCTGGGTGCGTCTTATGGGTAAAAAAAGTATATAAAAATAGGCAGAGTCAGTATAAAAGGTGCTCTGTTTAATTTATATCAAACTTGCCATGGCAATAGAAAAAAACATGACTTATCGTACATAACTCTGCATGAGGAGAAAAACAGCCAATCAGCAGCGAGAGCACCACAAAGCGAGATTTGCCAATGAGCGATGGCCTAGCTCAAAAACTGATCTATCAGTGGCGAGTCTCAGGAGGAGAGCGGCGCTGAGACAATTTTTAAAAATACAATTCTGTGATTACTCACCTGTAGATAAGTATACAGCACGTCCTGCTCCAGAAGATTCCTTACACATGGGTAATACATCCACAAGATGGCGCTGGACTGCAGAGACAGAAAAGTGGCTCCTCCCGGCCCCATATATACCAGGGACCTCCCACAAATTCCCCAGTATTGAAAATCAGTTAAAATGAAGCCAGGAAAACTATAACCATTATCAAATATTGAACATAAGAACAATCACCATACAGAGGTAACTAAGAATAATGATAACAAGGGTGGGGTGGAGCAGGACGTGCTGTATACTTATAATACCAATTCTACAGGTGAGTAATCACAGAATTGTATTACTCCAAGTATACAGCATGTCCTGCTCCAGAAGATTCCTTACACATTGGACATCCAATAGCAGTGTCCGTAAGGTAGGGTGGGATCCCCAAAAGTAACAGCTGGCAGTTTAAACCACTGCCGCCTGCAGAACTTTGCAGCCAAAAGCAGCGTCAGCTGAGGCCCTAACATCAACTTTGTAAAACTTCGAAAAAGTATGAACAGAAGACCAAGTAGCGGCCTTCCAAACTTGTTCAACAGAAGCCTGATGCAGAAGAGCCCAAGAGGCACCAATAGCACGAGTAGAATGAGCAGTAAGGCGGAAGGGAGGTTCCTTCCCCTTAGCAGAATAGGCTTGTATCACAGCCTGACAAATCCACTTGCTGATAGTGAACTTAGCTGGAGCTAAACCCTTCTTAGGCCCAGAAGGGAGAACAAAAAGAGCATCAGTCTCCCTGAAGGATTCAGTAGCCACCAAATAGAACTTCAAGTTCCTGACCACATCCAGAGAATGTAAGACCCTCTCCTTAGAGTTACTAGGATTAGGGCACAGAGAAGGCAACACAATGTCCTGATTGAGATGAAAAGCAGACACAACCTTAGGCAGAAAGTCTGGCTTAAAGCGAAACACCACCTTGTCCTGGTGTCTCTCAAAGTAAGGGGGTTTGAAAGCGCCGCCAACACACCTAACAGAAGTAATAGCCACCAAAAAGACTACCTCAAGCGTAAGAATGGACAAAGGGGCCCCCTGCAAGGGCTCGAAGGGAGACCCCTGCAAGGCAGATAAGACCAAGTTCAAGTCTCAGACTGGTAACATGGGGGACGTACGTGAATAACCCCCTGGAAGAAGGTCTTGACCAGGAGATGCTGAGCAAAAGATCTTTGGAAGAAAATGGCCAAGGCAGAAACATGACCTTTCAGAGTACTGAGCTGAAGACCCAGATCCAAACCATGTTGCAGAAACTGTAGAATCCTAGGAATAGAAAACACACGACAGGGAAGCAACTTAGACTCGCACCAGTCAATGGAAGTACTCCAAACCCTATAGTAGATGGAAGAAGAGGACCTTTTCCTAGCCCTGATCATGGTATTAACAACCGAGGCAGGCAGCCCCTTTTCCATCAAGATGGAGGTTTCAGCAGCCAGGCGTCAAAGCCAGCGTTTGTAAATTGGGGTGGTGTAGGTGCCCCTGATTGAGCAGATCTGGAACCCGGGCCAGGGCATACTGATCTACTGCCAGCTGCACGATGTCTGGGAACCACACTCTTCTTGGCCAACAAGGGGCCACCAATATGGCTGGCACCCCTTCCTGAGCTATCTTGCGCAGCACCCTGCCCAGCAGGGGAAACGGGGGAAACACATACAGGAGCTGAAAACTCGTCCAAGACATTGCTAAGGCATCCATGGCTAAGGCCAGAGGATCCTGGGACAGAGAGACAAAGACTGGAAGCTTGTGATTGAGACGGGACGCGAACAGATCCACATCCGGCTGACCCCAGCGGTGGCACAGGGAGCGAAACACCCTGCTGCTGAGGGACCATTCTCCCAGACGAGAGGTCCCTCTGCCTCCAGATTCTCCACCCCCGGAATGTACACAGCCGAGATGCAGGGAACATTGTCCTCCGCCCAGGACAGAATCAGAGACACTTCCTTGAGGGCCCTCTTGCTCTGGGCCCTCCCTGATGATTGATGTAGGCAACCGCTGTCTGGAAGATTGGAATAGTAGCCTTTGCCCCTTTCCCTTAAGGGCACCCGGCAGATGACTCCCAAGTCCAGAAGGCTTTGGACAGCAAGGGACAGACCCTGAGCTGACAGGGGGTTTTGATCTAACCGGGATCTGATGAATCTTGGAGGCGGCCAGGCTGCAAACTCTATCTTATAACCAGAGGACACTACCTCCTGAATCCACCGGTCTGAGACATGACACCTCCAAACGTGAGCAAAGAGCCAAAGCCGTCCCCCCACCCGGATGGGTGAGGGCGCCCCTTCATTCCTGAGGGGGCTTGGAGGAGGACTTAGGCTTGGGACCCCAGGAGGGACCAGGGCGGCCACGTCCTCTGCCCCTGCCCCAAAAATCTCAGCAAGTCCCAGCAAAGGAAGCTCCCCGTCCAATTCTGGAACCACGGAAGGAAGGAAGACAGGCACATGAACCCCTAAAGGACCAGGGCTGCCTTCTACACTTGCCTCGAGGTAACTTGCCTCCCTTAGCAAACAAGTCCAAATGTTCACCAAAGAGGCGCAGCCCCTTGAAGGGAAAACCAGTGAGAGCCTTCTTAGCAGCGTTGTCAGCTGCCCACTGGCGCAACCAGACCGAGCGGCGTATCGCCACCAACAAGGCAGATGCCCTGCCACACATTCTAATGGTATCATCCAAGGCAGAGAGAACATATGCAACAAATTCCTCACAACGCAGAAGAGCTCTATACTCTTCACTACCTGCATCATCAGGGGCCCCATCTAAGAGACTCCTGAGCAGGCTTTTAATAGCAACAGCCGTAATGGCAGAGGCACAGACCAGACGCAGCACGGTCCCCACACAAGCAAAGGCATGGCAAGCCAGCTGATCTGTGCGCCTGTCCTTCCCATCCCTCAGGGTAGTAGAGTCAGGGGAATGCATGACGGATGTGTTGGACAACCCCAGAACTGGTGCATCCACTTCAGGAGGACATGACCAACGTTTAACCATCTCAGCGGGAAAGGGATACCTCATCTCACTAGGAGTCAGATGTAAGCGTGGGGGGGGGGTAGGCGAAGCCAGAGGGGGCGCAGGCCCAGCCACCGGTAACCCAGACTGCAGCGCGTCTGCTGGGCGCAGGGTATACACACCCCGACATCCTAACTTATAGGGGATACCCCACACGCCATACACAGCCAGGCTTGTCCCGAAGGAACCCCAAGAACATTATCCTGAGAAGTCTCCATATGGTGATTATTGTGGCACAACAGGCCAATTGGGATTAACGCTAATAAAGCTACCCGGGATGCCCCAATAGCCCGCTAGGGAAGTGGGAGACAATGGATGACAATAGTCCTCCAATAAGGAGTTAACACTAAATAGAGGGGATAGGACCAGGAGAAACCACAAAAAAGTTTGACCCGCCTGCAAGACATAAGGCAAAGATCCCATAAGCAAAATGCAATGAAATACAAAGAAAACCCAGCCCGCAGGGTCACTTACGGACCCCGATAGGGAGATGCCAGACACGCAGCACAGGAGCTCCAAAATGGCGCCCGCATATACCTCGAGGGCCGGGACGCGGAGAAGTGATGCGGAAAACGTGAGTGACAAGGCCAGCCAATAACGGCGCAGCAGCGCCTGAGGCGATGTCGTCGCCATCCGCGGAGCAAAGTACAAGCGTGCGGCGGCGATAATAAAAACCCAGTGCAACCAAATCAGAGCGGGATCACAACCTGGATAAATACATAGTTAATACATACCCCTTTCCCCCCCCCCCCGAGATCTACCCAGGGAGAGTGAAGGGGAAGCAGCGGCCGGCCTAAGAGGAGCCTAACTGAGGGGACAGGGGGCGAAGGGCAAACGGCCGCGGGAGGCTCACAACGGGCCTGTACCGCCTACCCTTTGGTGGGGGACTGCGGTTGGAGCAGCGCTTCTTAGCACCTGACAGCGGTGCTGCCTACCATCTCCCGACCAGCGCAGCCAAAGCTGGGAGGCAGTGAAAAGGAACGGGTGGGAATAGTCCTACAGGGCTGCAGGCTAAAAAGCCCCGCTCACCTGCGAGTAGAAAGAGCCATCTTGTCATCGCAGCCCAGACTGCAGAAAAAGAACTGGGGAATTTGTGGGAGGTCCCTGGTATATATGGGGCCGGGAGGAGCCACTTTTCTGTCTCTGCAGTCCAGCGCCATCTTGTGGATGTATTACCCATGTGTAAGAAATCTTCTGGAGCAGGACTTGCTGTATACTTGGAATATTAGGCTGCTGGCTAATAGTATACAGTAATAGTACACAGTCAGGGGTGAACCTAGCCTCTTGCTTGGTTGGGAAAGCTGCACCACCAATGAATGACTATACTAGTAGTGTAACAGTAGCTTCTGGCAGCCAATGCACACTGTCACTGACGGGATGCAGTGGCCGGTGGCAGCTATTGCCACGGCATTGCTAGAAATTCACTGCCCGCAGCGGCTGCCTCACATGGTCTAATGGCATCTGCCTTGCCAATCAGTATCACAGCAATGTATAAACTGTACTAAAGTAAAACTGTCTAACCCTGTTGTAAAGTAACAACTTAAGGTGAGTATGCAAGCAAGAGGTCCGATTTAATATAATCATAATCAACAAGCAACAAAGACATTTAAACCTCAAAATCCGTTTACTCACTGTACTCCCATTCAGGAGTTTCAGCACAATAGGCTTGATTCAGAGAGACAAAAAAAAACTTCCGTTTTAGTTCCGATCCGGTTTTTTTTGGAAATGTTTCCGTTCTCGTATGAGCGTACGAGCGATTCTATGCATGCATTGAAAACCTTCTGTAAAGTTTCCGTCCGTTCGTACGGCAGATTACGAATACGAGGATGTCATTTTCCATCCAGACTTTTCCGTTTCATTTTCACATGTTACAACGTAGGCTTTCGTTTTTGCCCTTTTCCCATCGTATCCTCCAACGAATCCTTTACGTTTCCCGTTAGTTTCTGTTTCCCTTTTTCAATAAATAATCGTCCAGATAGAAATCCTTACGATCTTGCGCCTGCGCACTACAAACTTAAACCGGACCTTCAGCGTGATTTAATGAAAAGCCCAAACTCTTAAAATACAATTCCCCAGCATCTAAAATTAATATATTTTACGTTTTTAGTCACTAACTTATTATTCTTTCCCTCACTTGGCTGCAACTCTGTTCAGGAATTTAGGATGTGGGCGCCGCCATCTTGACTCAGAAGCATCACACTTACTGAGGAGAGGAGAGTGGGATAAGGTACAGGGGGGCGGGTTATAGCTGTGCTTTGCTCAGACAGAGCAGAGCTGGGGTCAGGTAAAGGTCAGCAATCCCAGAATGCAGAGCAGCACAGTCAGGAGGCACTTCCTGTTTTCAGGCTGCCTGATAAGATGGCGAGTACCATAAGCCGCCATCTTGGATGTTTAAAGGCTCATAACATGCAGTAGATGCAGGTAAGATGATTTTTTATGTGGACAATCTGTATGTACAGGGTGTGGGAAACATATAAGATAGACTCTTATTCAGAGTGAAGGTCCGCTTTAACTCATTAAAGTGCTCGCCTACATATTTGCCACCCTCACTTCTACTACAATGTTTGGCTAAATCACTTAGCACTGTCCTCCATCTTCCCTTTTGGACCCTTAACGCTCACCCAAACCACTTCTCGGTTAGGTTCTTCTTCCATTTTAACCCCCTAAAACTTACCCAAATCACTTCTCGGTCATGTGAATATTCATCTTTAAATATTTCTGGGCCCATTAGTTTTGTGTTAATGTATTTTGTAAATGAAATGACACTGTAACATTTTTTTTTTTGGATTCCAGCCTCGATTCAGAGACACATTCATCCGGACTTCCGTAGCTGTCTGTGAAAGTTTTGGTGGGTGTTTGTCATTTTTTGCTTTTTTTCGTTCATTTTTCATTCGTACGAACGTTCGGGAATGCGCTTTCGATGAATGGAAGCAAAACGGAACATTTCCGTTAGTTCGGATCATTTTCCAAACAAAATCAGAAATTTTTCGTTCGTTCAGATAACTTCCGTTGTTGGGATGGGTTTCTGTCTGATTCAGAGAGCTGATTTCCGATGGACCACCACCCTATAAATCCGTTTCATTTCCGATCCACTTACGGGACCTTTCAGGGCTCGGATTGCTATTGTTGAACATGTTTTGCGGCTATGTCTGCGCACCTTTAGCACCAAGGCATTGCATGTATCAGCATGGCCGAGGCCATAAATTGTCTAGCAATGCATACCTGAATCAATACATTTCATGTATGCCTTCTAGATGCATTTTAATGCTGACCTTAATTAGTCCTTAGCATGTAAACATTTATTTTCCCACACATCCATATAATTGCTATATTTTTTTAGACTTATGTCCGTTGTGATTTATATTTGGATTGTTGAACTTGAATCTTAATTTGTTGTAGGAGTTATTGCTTTAGTTGGTTACCTTTGCTTTGTTTAATTATTTTATATTTGGTTGCAGGAACCGCAAGATGTGCCACTCACACAACATACAAGCAGTCTTTGGTCCAGCTATGCGATTCCTCAGTGTTCTTGCAGGGCATCCAGGGTCGTCCCATGATGCTTATATATTGCAGAGCTCCGGCTTATTTCGTTTGAGTCAGGAGAATTATCTGGTAGATGGCTCCTGGGTAAGTTTGCTCACATTCCATCAATCCATTTTCACTGTATGGCAATGAATATAGTTGATGACTCATGACTTAACCTATTGCTGTTTTTAGCCCTTGATGACATGTTAAACAATATCGTAGCTTAGAATGTGTATTTTATGTTATTATTTTAAAATTCTTTCAGGGGATTCTGGATATCCACTCCTGCCCTTGCTCCTGATGCCTGTTCTTTGCCTGCAGAATGCGGGCCAGGGGTTCTCTAATCGGGCACTATGCAAAACCCGGCCCGTGGTGGCGAGGGCCCTCTGGCTTTTGAAGTCCAGATTTAGGTGTTTGGACCATACAGGGGGGAGGGGGGGGCACTGCAGTATGACCCCAACAAGGTTATATCAATATTTTAATTGACGTTTTTAACAGGGATCACACGTGCCAGAGTGGCACAACTGAGTGTCAGGGTCCTTCAGTTGGTGGGCGAGATGCAGGAGTTGCGCAACTCATTGGGGACCACAGATGAAGAATAATGTTCTGTGGGCTGCCATTGCTATGTATTGTGTTTTTTATAGTTGTAAAAATTTCTAAATTTTTAAAAATGTTATATTTTATGATAGAATCCCAAAAAAAAAATGTTACAGTGTCATTTCATTTACAAAATACATTAACACAAAACTAATGGGCCCAGAAATATTTAAAGATGAATATTCACATGACCGAGAAGTGATTTGGGTGAGCTTTAAGGGTCAAAAAGGGAAGATGGAGGATAGTGCTAAGTGATTTGGGTGAGCTTTAACCCTTCTATTGGCAGCCACGTCAATTTTACGTAGCTGCCTCTCCAAAAGTTAAACGCCAGCCACGTAAAATTTACGTGTCTGACTTTCCCCAGGAATTTAAAAAAAAGTAAAAATAAAAGACACTTACCTGACCCCTCGTTCGATCCGGCAGGGTCTCCTCTTCAGCCAGAGGGGCTCCGATCGCCCATCGGGGCTCCTCCGGCTGCAGGGGAGTGCCCAAAATAGGGTCCCCCCCGTTTCAGCAGCCGCCTGGTTTCCTGTAAAAAAAAAAACAAAAACAAAAAAAATGACAGTTACCTACCTTTGTCCCCGCCGGCTCCCGCAGGCTCTCCTCTTCAAGGGGGGGGGGGGTGATCGGAGCCCCCCCCCCCCGCTCTTCTGTCTTCTGGAGGGGGCATAACAGCCCTCCTCCCTCCGTACCTTCCGATGGCGGCCGCCATCTTGGATTCTGGCCCCGCCCCTTCGGGGTCATCGGGGCACCCGGTGGTTCAGCTGTCAGATGCCAGTGTCCAATCGCCTGCCTCCCCCCTCCTCTGCCCAGCTGTCACTGACATCAGATCGCCGAGGGGACCCAGGAAATGAAGATCGGAGGTGAGTAAAGTAAAACATTTTTTTTTTTTTAAATAAAGTTATTTTTTAAAAAGTGTGTGTGTTTTTTTTTACTTTTAACCCTTTGTGAACTGGTAAGGGGTCCATGTGACCCCTATACCAGTTCACAGGGCTCGGGGGTCTGGAAAGTCACCTGCGGCCAGCGGGTGACTTGCCATTAACCCCTGGCCCCCCAAATTACCTGCCTCGCCAAAGCACAGGGGGGGCAGAAGAGCCATGGCCCTAGGCTATGACGGCTTGTAGCCGCAGGGCCAGGGGCCACTAAAGCTGGCCCCTGCGCCCTGTTCTACAAGCCCCCATAGCTGGTCACAGGCTGGTTATGCTGGGTAGGGGGACCTCACGCCATTTTTTGGGGGGGATTTTTAAGGGTTTTAACCGCTGATCAGTGATCAGCGTGGGACACAGGGATGGATGGGAGGTAAAAAAAATAATTAAAAAAATATTTTTTTTTAATAAAGTTATTTTTAAAGTGTGTCTCTGTGTTTTTTTTTTTTTAATTATAACCCTTTGTGAACTGGTAAGGGATCTATGAGACCCCATATACCAGTTCACAAGGCTCTGGGTCTGGCAAGTCACCTGCGGCTAGTGGGTGACTTGCCATTAACCCCGAGACCCCCCATTACCTGCCTCCCAAAAAAAACCTTAAAATTCCCCCAAGAAATGGTGTCCCCCCCCCCCCCCCCCGTGAAGGGGGACCCCCCACCAATTTTTTTTTATTTAACCCTTTATTATGTGGATAGTAGTTGTATTTTATTTGTAAATGTTATAAAGTGCTCTTTTCAGTTTAGGGGATCACCTGGACAGGAACGGGGGGCTACTGATACATATGTGGTATCATTGTAATCGGGAGAAATGGGGCTTTCACATGCAATATGGTTTTCTTTAATAAAATAAATGTTTTTGTTTAAAATAAAGGAGACAATTTAAAAATTATATATATATATATATATATATATATATATATATATATATATATATATTTTATTTATTTATTTAAAAATATTTAAAAAAGTAGAAAAAATACAAACAAGACATTTCATGTTAAAGCCTAAATCTGCCACAAAAAGAAAATATGCAATTTTCTTGGAAATTCCTGCAAAAATCACAGTTAAACATCACGCAAAATGGTGAAAAATATCCTGTCAGGAGAGGGTGACAAAATCTCAAGTAGACTGGCAGTCAAAAGGTTACAGGTACCTATGCATGTTGGGTATTGTTCTGCTGGGGGGACCTTGCGCTTTCAGATTTAGCTTGTTTTTTCTTATTTGCATATTGATATTTTAGGAAAAGGTGTTTTTTATTCTGCTTTTTTATACATTTTTTTGTGAAACCCTGTGCAACCTAAGAATTCTTCGAGATATTACTTCCAGAAAGATGAGCCCACTACAACAAGCTGGGTATGCTTAGAAAGCTTAACATGTGTACTTTCAGGGAATATATGGTTTATGGGGATATTCCAAATGTAAAGGGTTGGTTTGGTAGAAAAAGCACTTTGTCTGCAGAGCTGAAAATCTGAAGTAAAATTACCGTTATGCGCATGCTTTACTTTGGTGTGTTTGGCAATTCTTTCCTTGACAGAACCTATGCATGTTGGGTATCATTCTGTTTGGGGGATGTTGCTTTTTCAGATTGTCTGTTTTTTCTGGTTTGCATATAGGTTTTTTTAGGAAAATGTGTTTTGGATTCTGCTTTTTTATTCATTTTTAGGGAAACCCTGTGCAACCAAAGAATACATTGAGGGATTACTTCCAGAAACCTGCACCCATGTCAACAAGCCTGGTACGCCTAGAAAGCTTGAGGTGTATACTTCGAGGGAATATATAGTTTGTTGGGGGTATTTCAAATGTAAAGGGTTGTTTTTCTGGAAAAATTGCAAGGTGCGCATATTGCATAGCATAGTTGTATTTTATCTGAAAATCTCCTAAAGCGTTGTTTCAGTTTGGGGGAGTCTCCTGGGCAGGAAAGGGTATCTACCTATACATATGTGGTACCGCTGTAACCAGGAGAAATTGGGGTTTCACATGCAATAAGATTTTATTGACAAACTTACATTTTTTATTACAAAAAAACACTACACCCAAAAATATTGAGAATACACTTAGAAAATGACAAACAAGACATTTCATGTTAAAGCCCAGGCTCCGCTGAAAAAAACAATATATCACTTTCCTGGGAAATCCCTGGAAATCCCTTCAAAAATCACAGTTGAACATGGGGAGCGCAAAATAGGGCAAAATAATCTGGCAACAAAGGGTGACAAAATCTCAAGGTAGGCTGGCAGTTAAAGGGTTAAGGGTCCAAAAGGAAAGAGGGAGGATAGTGCTAAGTGGTTTAGCTAAACATTGTAGTAGAAGTGAGGGTGGCAAATATGTAGGCGAGCACTTTAATGAGTTAAGTTTGTAGTGCGCAGGCGCAAGATAGTAAGGATTTCCGTCTGGACGAATATTTATTGAAAAAGGGAAACAGAATCGAACTAGAAACGTAAAGGATTCGTTGGAGGATACGATGGGAAATGGGCAAAAACGAAAGCCTACATTGTAACATGTGAAAATGAAACGGAAAAGTCATGATGGAAACTGACATCCTCGTATTCGTAATCTGCCGTACGAACGGAAACTTTACAGAACATTTTCAATGCATGCCTAGAATCGCTCGCACGCTCATACGAGAACGGAAACATTTCACAAAAAAAACAGATCGGCACGAAAACTGATGTTTTTTTTTGTCTCTCTGAATCGAGCCTATTGTAAGGCATAACTTGATGGATCAACTGGGGGGGGGGTAGCCGTGGGGGGGGGGGGGGATATCAATCCTGTGCAGAAACTTGGTGGATAATAAAATTCTAACAAAAGAAAGAACAAATAAATAAAAGGATATCACCATGAGGAAAGGCAGAACTATCTTTGCCTACGTCCAATCTCCTCAAGACACCATTTAGATGGTGATTGTAAGGATCTTACCTGCCTCCCGGCCCCGGTCCCGCGGCGCGTCACGGCCCCGTCCTGCTGCTGGTTCTCTGTGCCGCTCTGGGGCCAGCGTGGCGGCGGCGGGGTGCGGCGGCCTCGCTGCGGGCCGTGCGGCGGGGGCAGGCGGCCCCGTGGTGTCCTCTGCCGGCGCGGCTGTGCTTCTCCCAGCCGGGAGCGCGCCCGGCCATTCACGTGCTCGCGCGCGAGCATGCTCGGTATATGCCCCCAGGCGGCGCTGCTCCCAGCGCATCCGCCGGGGGCAAGTGTTAAGTTAATTGCTCTGCTGTCCTGATGGGAGACGGGCCCAGGGACTGGATAGCCCGTCTGGCCTGGGCAGGTCCAGTTCCTGGGACCGCCCCCATTGGGTAGTTACAGTCGCACCAATCAGCACACTTACCTCTCCTTTCCTTTTTCCCCTTCCTATTGGCCAGTCTTCCCTTTATCACCATGCTGCCCCATTGTCCAGTGCCCGTTATAGCCTCTGGTTAATAGGGTGTGCGTTATAGTCTGCGTTTATTGTGTTCAACTCGGCTTCGTCTCTGACCATCCTTGTCTGCTGCCCGTCCTGACCTTTTCGCCTGTCCTGACTCCGCTTGTGCCTGATCCCTCTGTTACCGCGTTTTGGTGCTCACCTGGTTTGACCTCGGCTCGTTTTGACTATTCTTCGCTTGACCCCTTGGATACCGCGCTCTGTGACCACCCGGCTTGACCTCGGCTTGTTTCTGGACCTCTCTGATTGACTCTCCGTTTGTAATCCCATTTACATCCCGGCATCCATATTCGGGATACCCCGCCGTTCACCCGTCTCCACCTTAAGCCGGTAATCTTTGCGCCAACTAAGTCCTGGGGGTAACCGAGTCTGGAGAGGCACAATCCGCGTCTCCTGCGAGCGGGGACTTGTCTAAAGGCAGAAGAGGCGGTGGAGATTGGGGATTATCTGGCTTAAGAGAGAAGGGTGTCCGGCGCCTAACAGTATAACGGGCCAAAAAGAATGGACCAGATATTGGAGCAGGTGCAGGCCTTAACCGCGGCCGCTGAGCACCTGGCCCATTGCGTGGCGGCCCAGGAGAACCGTCCAGCTCCGATTAACACCAGCCCTCAAGGGGCTTCGGCCGCATCATCAGTGGAACCCAAAATTCCACTTCCAGATAAGTTCTCTGGAGACAGAGCCAAATTTGCAAATTTTCGGGACTCGTGTAAGCTCTACTTTCATCTTCGACCAACCTCGTCCGGGTCACAGGAGCAGCTCGTGGGTCTCGTTATCTCCCTCCTCCAAGGGGATCCACAATCATGGGCCTTCAGTCTGTCGCCCCAGGATCCAGCTCGTCTTTCTGTGGATAGTTTCTTCTCAGCTATGGAGATTTTATATGATGATCCTGACAGAGGGGCCACAGCAGACGCAAAGCTTCGTACCTTACGCCAAGGACGACGGCCAGCTGAAGAATACTGCTCAGAGTTCGACGATGGGCGGTTGATTCACGTTGGAACGATCCGGCGCTATGCGGTCAGTTCAGGCTAGGCTTGTCTGACTCCATCAAGGACATTCTTGTGAACTATCCAGTTCCTCAGACCTTGGACGAAACCATGTGTCAGGGATTTTCCAACGGAGAAATCCCAATTGTAAAAAGTGACCAGAAATTGAGACTGAGGCAGAAATGGATATGGGGCAAACCGTGTTTAATAGTGAAAAAAACAGTGGTAACTAAAAAACAGTGGTAACTACACATCAAACAAAACTACAAAAAACAGTGGCAACCAGAAAACAGTGGTAACTACTCAAACACACTACAATAAAACAGAGTACAAATCACAAAGGGGAACACATATGTGCAAGGGAACTATACATATATACAAGTGACATTAACACGCTCTGGCTGTACATACACAAGATGGAGCAGGCAACAAGATGGAGTCCGGCAACAAGCATGCATAAGGATGAGAGAAAAAGTCCAAATCCCAAGGTGGAAGCACGGCTGGGATAAGGGGAGCAAACACAAGAGCTGAGGCAGGAGTCCTGGGTGCAAGGTTCAGGGGTACCTTGGATCTAGGTACAGCATACTGGGATAATGATGACATAACACAATGCTAATCCGCCGCCTGAATGGGCTGATCAGCTTATATAGGCTGAGGAGTTACAGGTGCTGGCTGATTGCCAGCAGCTCTGCAGGACAGAGCCATCTCTTGGTGGATAAGCACAATGCAGGGGAAGTTCCAGAGAAGAGCCAGCCAGCAGTATTGACCAGCAGCACACTCAGAAGCCTAAGGAGGAACTCCAACCCTGACATTACCCCCCCCTCAAAAAAAGCGGGCACCGAACGCTTTAAATAACACCACTGGAGATGCTTCAATCAGCATACGAGAAAAAATCCAGAAAGGTAGCATGGGATCAGACATATGATCTGGATGGGTAAAATTGGCAAACCTCCCATGAGAGGCGGGCCGGACAGGAACCAAGCAGGCAGAAATCCAGACAGTGGCGATGCAGGCAGAAATCCAGACAGGGTCGATGCAGGCAGAAATCCAGACAGGGGCGATGCAGGCAGAAATCCAGACAGGGGCGATGCAGGCAGAAATCCAGACAGGGGCGATGCAGGCAGAAATCCAGACAGGGGCGATGCAGGCAGAAATCCAGACAGGGGCGATGCAGGTGACTCACACCCGGGGAGCTGGCAGGCGGGAAGCTCACACCCGGGGAGCTGGCAGGCGGGAAGCTCACACCCGGGGAGCTGGCAGGCGGGAAGCTCACACCCGGGGAGCTGGCAGGCGGGAAGCTCACACCCGGGGAGCTGGCAGGCGGGAAGCTCACACCCGGGGAGCTGGCAGGCGGGAAGCTCACACCCGGGGAGCTGGCAGGCGGGAAGAGGCCCTGAAGCAGGTGAAGACCCAGTAGGTGCGGGCCCCGAAGCAGGCGAAGACCCAGTAGGTGCGGGCCCCGAAGCAGGCGAAGACCCAGCAGGTGCGGGCCCCGAAGCAGGCGAAGACCCAGCAGGTGCGGGCCCCGAAGCAGGCGAAGACTCAGCAGGTGCGGGCCCCGAAGCAGGCGAAGACTCAGCAGGTGCGGGCCCCGAAGCAGGCGAAGACTCAGCAGGTGCGGGCCCCGAAGCAGGCGAAGACTCAGCAGGTGCGGGCCCCGAAGCAGGCGAAGACTCAGCAGGTGCGGGCCCCGAAGCAGGCGAAGACTCAGCAGGTGCGGGCCCCGAAGCAGGCGAAGATTCAGCAGGTGCGGGCCCCGAAGCAGGCGAAGACTCAGCAGGTGCGGGCCCCGAAGCAGGCGAAGACTCAGCAGGTGCGGGCCCCGAAGCAGGCGAAGACTCAGCAGGTGCGGGCCCCGAAGCAGGCGAAGACTCAGCAGGTGCGGGCCCCGAAGCAGGCGAAGACTCAGCAGGTGCGGGCCCCGAAGCAGGCGAAGACTCAGCAGGTGCGGGCCCCGAAGCAGGCGAAGACTCAGCAGGTGCGGGCCCCGAAGCAGGCGAAGACTCAGCAGGTGCGGGCCCCGAAGCAGGCGAAGACTCAGCAGGTGCGGGCCCCGAAGCAGGCGAAGACTCAGCAGGTGCGGGCCCCGAAGCAGGCGAAGACTCAGCAGGTGCGGGCCCCGAAGCAGGCGAAGACTCAGCAGGTGCGGGCCCCGAAGCAGGCGAAGACTCAGCAGGTGCGGCAGTCCCTCCAGGAACAAAATCAAGAAAGCAATGGCCAGGGGGACCGGGACCTTCACGGCAGCGCCCAGGGGGACCGGGACCTTCACGGCAGCGCCCAGGGGGACCGGGACCTTCACGGCAGCGCCCAGGGGGACCGGGACCTTCACGGCAGCGCCCAGGGGGACCGGGACCTTCACGGCAGCGCCCAGGGGGACCGGGACCTTCACGGCAGCGCCCAGGGGGACCGGGACCTTCACGGCAGCGCCCAGGGGGACCGGGACCTTCACGGCAGCGCCCAGGGGGACCGGGACCTTCAAGATCCAGGTTCTTAAGACAGCAACCTGTGCCCTTGAAACCCAGCGCCTGAGTAACCAAATTCAGACCTTCCTGTGACTTTAGGAAACCCTTCCAGATCTCCTTGAGCCAGCGGGACATTGAAAAAATCCCCATTTGCAACCCGAGGTGTTTCAAAACCACGAGCACGTGAGGAATCTTCATGGTCTTCTCTAAGATTACCCGAAAGATGGTGATCAGGTTCGGGCTTAGGGCAGATATTACTGGAGCCCTCAGGAGGGCACGCCGGTACGGAGGCAACAACTGGGCACGCCGGTACGGAGGCAACAACTGGGCACGCCGGTGCGGAGGCAACAACTGGGCACGCCGGTGCGGAGGCAACAACTGGACCGGACAAGGCAGGCACTGGCGTCAATGGCTCAGTCAAGGCAGGCACTGGCATCAGAGGCTCAGGCGAGGCAGGCACTGGCATCAGAGGCTCGGGCGAGGCAGGCACTGGCATCAGAGGCTCGGGCGAGGCAGGCACTGGCATCAGAGGCTCGGGCGAGGCAGGCACTGGCATCAGAGGCTCGGGCGAGGCAGGCACTGGCATCAGAGGCTCGGGCGAGGCAGGCACTGGCATCAGAGGCTCGGGCGAGGCAGGCACTGGCATCAGAGGCTCGGGCGAGGCAGGCACTGACATCAGAGGCTCGGGCGAGGCAGGCACTGACATCAGAGGCTCGGGCGAGGCAGGCACTGACATCAGAGGCTCGGGCGAGGCAGGCACTGACATCAGAGGCTCGGGCGAGGCAGGCACTGACATCAGAGGCTCGGGCGAGGCAGGCACTGACATCAGAGGCTTGGGCGAGGCAGGCACTGACATCAGAGGCTCGGGCAAGGCAGGAGAACCAACCTCAGGCGCTCCTACCTCAGGTGAACTAGGAGAGAACTCGACAGGAGATATAGATTGACAAACAGACATTAAGCCGGGCTTACAAACAGGTACAGGTTCAAACTCATAGGCAGAGAATGTGACGGGCTCAAAGACAGACATTGGGTCAGGGTCACAAACCGATTTAGAAGCAGACACACAGCCAGGTTCAGGCATGGGCTCACAGTGAGGTTCTGGTTTAATCACTAGCGTTACTGGCTCGGGTTGAATTATTGGAGTCACCGGTATGGTTTGATGATAGACATCAGACGGAGGCACCCTAGTGGACTGAACGGAGGACAGAACAGATGGATGGCGGTCATCCTCTGAAACAGATATATCAACCCCGGCATCAGACCCACTGTCATCCTCATCCTCCTCGTTAGACTCAGAGGCAATAGATTTGGCTGAAGTTTCCGATTTCTGGGCTGAACAAGGGGCAGTCAGATTCAGGTCAGCCTCAGGAATACATAAGTAAGATGTGGCAATAAATTTAAGGAACTCTACAAAATTCTCACTGAGGTGTTTACTATGATTAAGCCACGCTTCAGCCCAGAAAAACAAATCATCTTCGAAAAGAAAATAGGCCACTTGACGACTCCAGGTTGTCATAGGAGAGTGCTGGATGTAAGGCTCCTGTATTAACTTTAAAGCAGCCTAGAGAAACTGGGGGAAGGTAGCCAGAGTAAGCTCCTTATAACGAGGAGGAGGAACAAAGACATACCTATCTGTGGGACAGTCAGTGTCAATAGCAACTGCTGTCATTGTGGACATCTTGGAACTTATACTAGACTTGCGTACGCTAGGAATCTCAATATGGATAGATTGAATCATTTTGACCTACCCAGGCGAGAAACTTCCCTGGGCATGCAGGGTGGTGAACTGACCAAAAACGAATATACAAGGACAGACAACCCGCCTGTGCCACCAAGGAGGCAAACCGCCGACCACGAGGGACGTAGGTGATCCGGCACTTGAGTAGCCCGTAATCCACCCACTTCTTCGACAGAGCTTCTAAAGGTGAATCCCGTGGTGGTCACAGACTTGGGGAAGGGAAACACAGGAGAGACATAAACAAGACAAACAAGGAACTGGGCCCCAGTACAGACCAAGACGGGGCTGGGCCCCAATACAGACCAAGACGGGGCTGGGCCCCAATACAGACCAAGACGGGGCTGGGCCCCAATACAGACCAAGACGGGGCTGGGCCCCAATACAGACCAAGACGGGGCTGGGCCCCAATACAGACCAAGACGGGGCTGGGCCCCAATACAGACCAAGACGGGGCTGGGCCCCAATACAGACCAGAAGGCTTTAAGCCAAAATTTCAAAACAAGAAGGCCGGAGGCCCAACTAAGACTAGAGGAACTACAAGACCCAGGACAGACAGCATTACAGACTCTGCACAACAAATCCAAATCAGTCTTACAGTCTCCTGGTCTATGGGATTAGCATTCTGTCAGGGATTTTCCAACGGAGAAATCCCAATTGTAAAAAGTGACCAGAAATTGAGACTGAGGCAGAAATGGATATGGGGCAAACCGTGTTTAATAGTGAAAAAACCAGTGGTAACTAAAAAACAGTGGTAACTACACATCAAACAAAACTACAAAAAACAGTGGCAACCAGAAAACAGTGGTAACTACACATCAAACACACTACAATAAAACAGAGTACAAATCACAAAGGGGAACACATATGTGCAAGGGAACTATACATATATACAAGTGACATTAACACGCTCTGTCTGTACATACACAAGATGGAGCAGGCAACAAGATGGAGTCCGGCAACAAGCATGCATAAGGATGAGAGAAAAAGTCCAAATCCCAAGGTGGAAGCACGGCTGGGATAAGGGGAGCAAACACAAGAGCTGAGGCAGGAGTCCTGGGTGCAAGGTTCAGGGGTACCTTGGATCTAGGTACAGCATACTGGGATAATGATGACATAACACAATGCTAATCCGCCGCCTGAATGGGCTGATCAGCTTATATAGGCTGAGGAGTTACAGGTGCTGGCTGATTGCCAGCAGCTCTGCAGGACAGAGCCATCTCTTGGTGGATAAGCACAATGCAGGGGAAGTTCCAGAGAAGAGCCAGCCAGCAGTATTGACCAGCAGCACACTCAGAAGCCTAAGGAGGAACTCCAACCCTGACACCATGCACCATTCGCATTGACCGACGTCTGCGGGAGAGACGCCAGGAAAAAGGGTCACATCCCGACTCCAGCTTGAGAGCCGAAGTCCCAGCCTTGCCTTCCTCAGAGGAACCCATGCAGCTGGGCGCCACCAGGCTCACTGAAGCTGAGAGACGTCGGCGCTTGTCAGAAGGTCTCTGCCTTTACTGTGGCGGAATAGGTCACATGGTCAGAGCCTGCCCCAAGAAGCCGTCGGGAAACTTCAGAGCCTAGGGGGAATCGAGGGGACCCACCTAGGCTGTAAGGTATCTCCTCGTGTATTGTCTCCATTTATGATTCCGGTCCAGGTAAAACTTGACCTAGAATGTATCAGTCTGGAAGCTCTCTTAGATTGTGGTGCAGCGGGGAACTTCCTTGACTTTGATTTAGCTCAAAGCCTAGGAATTCCGCTCCAGTCCCTTCCTGTAGCCATTCGGGTCTCTGCCATTGACGACACACCCATTGCGGGGGGGCTCATTCAATATAGAACCTCACCAGTCCTGCTTCGAGTGGGAGCGGGGCATTCTGAATTAATTTCCCTTTTTGTTCTAAAAATGCCTTCAACCCCTCTAGTTCTTGGGTTACCTTGGCTACAGAAACATAATCCACAAATCGATTGGGTAACTAGGCAAATTGTTAAATGGGGCCCTCTATGCTTTCATTCCTGTCTGGAACTTCCAGTGCGAGCCACTCAGTTATCCCCTGAAGAAGTGCCTAGCCCATATCTAGATTTTTCTGATGTATTCTCTGAAAAAGCGGCTGATAAACTTCCCCCTCATAGACCTTGGGATTGCCCCATCGAGCTTCTCCCGGGTACTATGCCGCCTAGGGGGAAAATCTTCAATTTAACACGAGCCGAAAATCTTGCTATGCGGGAGTATATCGCAGAAAACCTAAAGAAGGGTTTTATACGGGCGTCCTCTTCTCCGGCAGGGGCAGGGTTTTTCTTTGTCGAGAAAAAAGATGGGGGACTCCGGCCCTGTATCGATTACCGGGGTTTGAACAAAATAACGGTTAAGAATAAGTATCCCCTGCCTTTAATTGATGGGCTGTTCACTCAGGTGGTTGGGGCCCAAGTGTTTTCCAAATTAGATCTCCGCGGGGCCTATAATCTTATTAGGATTCGGCAGGGAGATGAATGGAAAACAGCTTTTAATACCCATGAAGGGCATTATGAGTACCTGGTAATGCCATTTGGCTTGTGTAATGCTCCCGCAGTCTTTCAGGATTTTGTGAATGAAATCTTTAGGGAATACTTGGGCCGTTTTGTTGTAGTGTATTTGGATGATATTCTGATTTTCTCTTCCTCGCTATCAGAACATCGTAAACATGTTCGTCTGGTTTTACAGAAGCTCAGGGAGAATCATTTATTTGCCAAACTGAAAAAATGCCAATTTGAGGTTACTGAAGTTCCCTTCTTGGGTTACATCATTTCTAATACCGGCCTTTCCATGGACCAATCCAAGGTTAAAGCGGTACTAGAGTGGGAACAACCCAAAAGATCTTAAGGGTTTACAAAGATTTTTGGGGTTTGCCAACTTCTATAGGAGATTCATTAAAAATGTTTCCACCCTGGTAGCCCCCCTCACTAATCTCACCAAGAAAGGGGAGTATCCTGCTGTTTGGCCAGAGCAGTCCGTCTTGGCTTTCAGGGAATTAAAAGAAGTTTTTAGTTCCGCCCCAGTGCACCCGGATTGCCAATTACCCTTTATTGTGGAAGTGGATGCCTCCGAACTCCGTGTAGGAGCAGTGCTTTCGCAATATAGCGGTTCCCCTGAGCGCCTCCATCCCTGTGCCTTCTTCTCCAAAAAATGTACCCCTGCCGAGAGATATTACGATATTGGGAATCGAGAACTATTGGCAATTAAACTGGCGTTTCAAGAATGGAGACATTGGCTGGAAGGGGCTCAATTTCCCGTTACTGTCTTTACTGACCATAAGAACTTAGAGTACATTCAGTCCGCTAAAAGATTGACCCCAAGGCAGGCTCGCTGGTCTCTGTTCTTCTCCCGGTTCAATTTTTCTATTACTTATAAACCGGGATCCAAGAACGTGAAGGCTGATGCCTTGTCACGTAGTTTTTCCTCTTCTACTGTACCAGAAGGGAAAAATTTACCCATTTTGTCCCAGGCTCTGGTAGTAGCTGCTATCCAGCCAGAGCTTCCTGATTTAACCCGGTTCCAGTCTGAAGCCCCGCCCGAAAAACCCAGTTATGCCCAATTTGTGCCCGCTGCCTATCGGGCTGCGGTTTTGCACCAGTTCCATGACTCTAAGTTGGCGGGTCATCCTGCTGTCAAGAAAACCATCTCCTTGCTGTCTCGCCAGGTTTGGTGGCCGTCCCTTAGAAAAGACGCACAAGAGTACGTGCGAGCCTGTAAGATTTGTGCCCGCAGTAAATCATTAAGACACTCTCCTGAGGGTTCTCTACTTCCATTGCCCATTCCCTCCCGCCCCTGGACCCATCTGGCCATGGATTTTATCACCGATCTTCCACCTTCCCAAGGGTGCACTGTCGTCTGGGTGGTGGTAGATCGGTTTAGTAAGATGGCTCATTTCATCCCATTAAAAAAGCTACCTACTGCTCAGGTCCTGGCCCAACTTTTTGTGACACACATATTTAAAATCCATGGTATCCAGGAGGATGTTGTGTCAGATAGGGGGGTCCAGTTTGTTTCCCGTTTTTGGAGGGCTTTTTGTCTCAAGTTGGGCTTCACTGTCTCCCTATCATCTGCGTTTCATCCTCAGTCCAACGGGCAAACGGAAAGAACGAACCAATCCTTGGAGCAATATTTACGCTGTTTCATTTCTGATGTCCAGACGGATTGGGTGTTGTTTCTTCCATTTGCTGAATTTGCCCTTAATAATGCCACACATTCCTCCACCGGGGTATCTCCGTTTCGTTGTGTTTACGGTAAAGATTTGAAATTTTCGGCCTTGTCGGACCAGCCTTCTAGAGTACCTTCTCTAGATGAATGGATGTCTCAGTGGCCAAAGTTATGGGATAAAATTCAGCAACACCTATCTAAGGCTGTGATCCAACAAAAAAATTTTGCTGATCGTAGGCGATATAATAATCCTGATTATTTGGTCGGCGATTTGGTGTGGCTTTCGACCTGGCCTTACGCCAGCCATCTGCCAAGTTGGGTCCGAGATTTATTGGTCCTGGGTTCCGGCTAGGGAAGTTCATGCACAGAGATTGGTGAGAAAATTCCATAGGGAGAATCCTCAGAAACCCAGCTTGGAGGGTCCAGTGGCCCCTCCTCAGGGGGGGGGGGTAATGTAAGGATCTTACCTGCCTCCCGGCCCCGGTCCCGCGGCGCGTCACGGCCCCGTCCTGCTGCTGGTTCTCTGTGCCGCTCTGGGGCCAGTGTGGCGGCGGCGGGGTGCGGCGGCCTCGCTGCAGGCCGTGCGACGGGGCAGGCGGCCCCGTGGTGTCTGCCGGCGCGGCTGTGCTTCTCCCGGCCGGGAGCGCGCCCGGCCATTCACGTGCTCGCGCACGCGCACGCTCGGTATATGCCCCCAGGCGGCGCTGCTCCCAGCGCATCCGCCGGGGGCAAGTGTTCAGTTAATTGCTCTGCTGTCCTGATGGGAGACGGGCCCAGGGACTGGATAGCCCGTCTGGCCTGGGCAGGTCCAGTTCCTGGGACCGCTCCCATTGGGTAGTAACAGTCGCACCAATCAGCACACTTCCCTCTCCTTTCCTTTTTCCCCTTCCCATTGGCCAGTCTTCCCTTTATCACCATGCTGCCCCATTGTCCAGTGCCCGTTATAGCCTCTGGTTAATAGGGTGTGCGTTATAGTCTGCGTTTATTGTGTTCAACTCAGCTTTGTCTCTGACCATCCTTGTCTGCTGCCCGTCCTGACCTATTCGCCTGTCCTGACTCCGCTTGTGCCTGATCCCTCTGTTACCGCGTTTTGGTGCTCACCTGGTTTGACCTCGGCTCGTTTTGACTATTCTTCGCTTGACCCCTTGGATACCGCGCTCTGTGACCACCCGGCTTGACCTCGGCTTGTTTCTGGACCTCTCTGATTGACTCTCCGTTTGTAATCCCATTTACATCCCGGCATCCATATTCGGGATACCCCGCCGTTCACCCGTCTCCACCTTAAGCCGGTAATCTTTGCGCCAACTAAGTCCTGGGGGTAACCGAGTCTGGAGAGGCACAATCCGCGTCTCCTGCGAGCGGGGACTTGTCTAAAGGCAGAAGAGGCGGTGGAGATTGGGGATTATCTGGCTTAAGAGAGAAGGGTGTCCGGCGCCTAACAGTGATTCTGTTTACCCCTGTAAGAAGTACATATCAGAACTGGAGTGCATTCCAAAGGAGGGCAACTAAGGTAATAAAAGGAATGCAGGGACTAGAGTACCCTGAAAGATTGTCAAAGTTAGGTTTATTTTGTTTGGAAAAGTGACGCCCGAGGGGTGATCTAATAACTATGTATACATATATTTGGGGTCAATGCAAAGATCTGTCCCACAATCTATTTATAGCCTGTGTAACCATAACCCAAGGGCAACCACTAAGGTTACAGGAAAGGTGCTTTATCGACCAACATAGGAGGGGATTCTTATCTGTAAGAGCAATGAGACTATGGAACTCGCTGCCAGAGGAGGTAGTTATGAAGGATACAGTAAAACATTTCAAAAGTGGCCTGGATGCCTTCCTTGCATGTAATAACATTTCCAGCTATGACTACTAGACCACTGTAATGAGATAAATAGCTGAACTGAATGGACTAAAGTCTTTTCTCAGCCTTAAATACTATGTAGCTACAATGTCACAATGAGAAAGTTTAAGAGTCTAAACATGGCAACTCCATGTCAAGACATGACAAAATATATATATATATGTATACAAAATAAGCATTTGATACGCTGCCAATTTAGCATGTTTTCCCACCTACAAAGAATGAATGTGTAATTTCTTTTGTAGATATACTTCAACTGTGAGAGACAAAATCACATTGTATGATATTAAATTTTTTTTTGCATTCTATTGCACAAAATAAGTATTTGATACACTAGAAAAACAGAACTTAAACCCAGACCAACAGCTTTGCACAGTTAGAAAAGATCATTGTCAACACTTCACTCAAAGCTGAAACTTCACCTTCCCCTGGTAGTGGCCATTTTGAAGCTTCCTTTCCCAGAATCCTAGCCATGCCGCTGCTGGATTTAACTAATATAATCCACAATGCCCAGTGGCAGGAAACCCAGCAGCAGTTCCTCTTTGCAGACGGCCTGCAGCTATATTGGACACCATTTTGTTTCTAAAATTGACCACAGCAGAAGTTACAAAACGGTAAATACATTTTTATGCGCAGCAATCTGAATTGCCCTGGGGCGGAATGCATATAGGCACCGTTTCTTATAAGGGTGTTGGTCCGGTTTAAGATTTAGATCTTCAATGCTCTTACTGAGGGAGGTGGTTGTTGGCCAAAATTTTGTGATACATGGCACCATCAATTATTACGATGCAGTTGCCCTGTTCCATTTGCAGAAAAGCATCATTCATGCTTCTTCCTCCATGGCAAGTGGAGTAGATTTTAAAAAAGTTCTATTTTGGTCACATCTGACCACATGACCTTTTCCCATGCCTCCTCTGGATCAACCAGATGGTCATAGGAGAAATTCAAACAGGCCTGGACATGTGCTGGTGTGAGCAGGGAGACCATGGGTGCCCTGCAGGATTTTAATCTGTGATGGCCTAGTGTATTACTAATAGCAATCTTTGAGACTGTGGTGCCAGAGCTTTTGTCTCGCACAATTGAAGTGTACCTATGAAAAAAATCTGCCCAGTCCTCCAACAACCACTCACCACAGGACGGGAGGTCTAGCTCTGTGCATGCGGTGGGCACTCGTCCGGCCCTACCATAAGCACTGTCGCTATGTTAAAACAAGAGAAAAAAATGAAGAAAATAGCCCTCCAAATAGGGTGGTTGATAGGGAGAAAGGAGAGGGGAAAACAACAAGACCCCAAGAAAAAACATGGGGGGTGTACAGCAAAATCCATGTGGGATCATAGGATCATTTCAAGCCTAGTCCCATACCAGAATGTCCTGGTCCACACAAGAATTATGACAGGTACGCCATGCAAATCCTGCCACAGGCCTTCCCTTGTTAATAAGGCTTTGCCCACCAGGTCCAGACATCCCAATAATAGAAAAATAGCCAATGTCCAACAGCACTTCCTTGCAAACTGCTAACTTTTTTCTGTGGCAACCCGGTTTAGGAAGGCCCTGTAGATAAAATAGAGGTTCTCTGGGAAGAATGTGAGGAATGCTCAGGACTGGGAGCGCATCACTGATACAGAATCCTACAGTGCTGAAACCAGAAGCTGCAGCCTGCAGGTCTTTGAAGAAAAAAATGTCATTTATCTGTCTAAGCAGAGTAAACTCATTACTTTAGGTAGCATTTATGGGTCTAAACAAGCACCAGTCAATATGTGAAACTTAAAGTGCAAAGGCAAAAAAAACATTGAGGGACTAATGTATACAATATATATATATACACACACTAAGAAACTGCTTTCAAAGAAGCATAATGGATATGAGCGAACACTGTAGGTAGGTTGTCCGCTAGAAGTTGCTTTTTGTTGCCATTTCTGGATGGAAAAGTGCTGGATTAGGCTACAAATTGACAGTAAGTTACTCTGTAGGGTCCGGGAGTCTGGCCAGTAAGGGAAGCTGGGTGGGTCTTGCTGGCCAAGTAGTCCAGTACTAATCCAGGCCAGGAGTGCTCAAAAAAGGATGAGCCTCAGACAGGGGTTGCTGCTGATGGTGAATGGGCTGATGAGGTACAGGAGGCACCTACTGCCTGACTGCAGAGAGCGTTTCAGCCGAGCATGAGGACTGGTTTGGCATACAGCAGGGTGAGTGCCAGTAATGCATGCAGAACAGCCTGGCGCAGGGAGTACCAAATCAGGAACAAAGAGTCCAATATAGTACTTTAAGTAGGCCTGGATTCCTAATGAATTTATATAATAAAGCCTGCTTAACCCTTTAAGTGCCAGCCTACCTGGAGATTTTGTCACCTTTTGCTGCCAGACCATTTTGCACTATTTTGGGCTCTACATGATCAACTGTGATTTTTGAAGGGATTTCCAGGGATGAGACCCCATTTTTTTTAATTTTAAGGGTTAAAAACCCTTAAAAATAAATGACATGGGGTCCCCCTTGCCCATCATAACCAGCCTGGGACCAGCTATGGGGGCTTGTAGAACAGGGCGCAGGGGCCAGCTTTGGTGGCCCCCTGCTCTGCCGGCTACAAGCTCCGTGGGCCTGCCCCCCCCCCTGGGCTTTGAGGAGTCAATGGCAAGTCACCTACTAGCTGCAGATGACTTGCCAGCCCCCAGCCCTGTGAACTGTTAGAGATATCTCATGGATACCTTACCACAAAGGGTTAAATGTAAAAATAAATACACAGACACAAGAAAAAAAATTAAAATTTTTTTTCTTTACTTATTACTGATGATGATGATATTACAGCTACTGATCGTCTCTGGTGAGGGTGAGAGAAGGCAGCTGCCGGGTGACGTCATAGACTGCGGAAGAGCCAGGGGGGGGGGCGATCAGAGGCCCCCCAGTGAAAAGGGGACCCGGTGGGAGGGATCATGGCCACAGATGAGTAAATGTCATTTTTTTTTTTCTTTTACAGTTAGAAGCGACTGCTGCCGAAGCGAGGGGGGGTTGCTACACTTTTATGTGGCTGGCACTTAAGTGACGGAGAGGAAACCATGTAAAATTCACGTGCTTGGCACTTAGATCTGACTTAAGATTAGTCAGATTTGAGGACAAAATAATAAACCATTTGAGCTTAATTTGAGCTTAATTTCCCCCGTGGTGTATCTTAGTGTAGCGCCCAAAATAGCCCAGATTCCTACAATATATATAAATATATATATATATGTATATATATATTGTGCTGAAGTGTATAGAAAAGTGCTGGATGGTGTCTATTTCCCCCTTGCTTTTCTCAATCAGACACAATCCATGCCGGGTTTACAGGACCCCAGTCCACATTCCCAGTCCTCACGGGTTCTTCCCCTGCTCACAGGTCTTCCCAGGTGAGGAGACTAATTGAAGGAAGCCCTATAAAATGAATTTCTGAGGCTTTCAGAGTGGAGTTGAGCCCCCTGCTCCCAATCCCGACCCCGACAGTGGTGAATTGCAGCCGAAGGACTTTTTGTGTTATTTGATCTTGGAACCTGTGGATTAACAGCCTGGACTTGTATGCCCTGAAAGAGGACCTGTTATAACAAGGACTTGCAGTACGCTGTATTATCCTACCCTGGACTTTGCTAGAACTGGTGAGGTAACCGCTTGCTCTGCTGCATTGTATGCTGCAACCTTCTCTGAAGTTAAGAGATTTGGGCTGTTGGAATTTTATTTTCAATAAAATGCTTATGATTTGAATAAGAACTGTCTACAGAGTCATTGCCGTTGGCCCCAGATCCACACACACACACACACTACCTGTATCAAGAGGTTCTGAAATGCTGCGACAAGGTAAAGTGTGCTCTGTGTTGTTAAAGGCTGGATTGAGCTGCCCTCTTCAAGGTTTTGCTCTTTAGTATGCAGCTCAATAAGAGCAGATGAAAATGTTTGCTTCAGTAATGTTTTGAACAGGATAAGAAGACTATCTGCAATACAAATGATCAACTAATATAGTCAGCAATATTAATATATACTTTTCACATGAGTTATTTAATGTTTTCGTTTTAGATTACGCACTTTATGAGTGCTTTCTATTTAAAGTGGACAATCACCCTCGGGTGATCGGCCCGGGAATCTATAAGATTCCCGGGCCGATCACCTCCCTCCCCGCGGGACATCCGAGATCGGGATGTCCTGCGGGGTGAAACCCCCCCAAACCGCCTTACCGCTGTGTGAAACCCCCCCCGATTACCCTAAAAACTCACCTCTCCCTGCTCCCAGCGCCGACGGACACGGGATTTGACAGCCGCGGACAAGCGGCTCCTCCGCCGCCGCCTCCCTCGCGCCCCTCTAGGCGTGCGCGCACCCATGCCGGCCGTCTGTGAATGGCGGGCACGCGCGCGTCAAGAGGGACGCGCGGGAGGCGGCGGCGGCGGAGGAGCCGCTTGTCCGCAGCTGTCAAATCCCTTGTCCGTCGGCGCTGGGAGCGGGGAGAGGTGAGTTTTTAGGGTGATCGGGGGGGTTTCACACAGAAGTTTCACACCGAAGTGGACCAAGACCCAGGATAGTCAAAATCCTGGGTGTTGGTCCACTTTAAGTGGAACAAAATGCTACACGGCCAGCCCAGGTGTCCAGGGTCCGCTTCTGGCCTTCCAACAGGGCATCCCAAATCAAGATTCTTCACTGTGTGAAACCCCAGTGGTTGCCTGCTAAACTCACCTTTGCGGTTCCCACAGTGATGGAAACAGTGGTGGCTGCATCCCCCTCTGTGCTGAGGCGCGCTCCTGATAATAGGCTATGGCTACCACGGGCTAGGATGCTGCTGGGGCACCATTATTGGGGAAGGTATGTTGGGATTGGTTGGCAGGTAAGAGGGCTCATTGGCCCACAATAACCCCAGGGCTTATTAGCCCACAAGGACTAAAAGGAGATGCTGTGGATGCCGAAGGACAAGTGCAAAGCTGCTTTAGCTGGCTACAGAGACTGACACGTCGGCCGGGTGACATGACACATGGCATATGGAGCAGACTGGACCCTCTATAGAACCAGGGGAAAGGCAAGTTTGTATGGGCGATCTGAAGGGTTTCACACAAAACCTGGGACAGTCAAAAGATGAAAAATCACCAGGATTTTAATTAGAGCCTAGTGCACCATTCAGTTTTACACCATAGTGCCTTATTACAGCTAAATGGAGTGCCCTTTGGCTGTTGCCATCCATAGAGAAATGCCATGGCATGGGTGTGTGCATCAGTCAGAAGGGAGGCGGCGATGGCGCTGCAGCCTGCAATTGCGCTATGGTAGTGCCAGCAGGTCAAATCTTCAGGATGCCCAGGGTATAGGGAACAGACTCTGGGGCCAACTGACGAGGCTTTTGTTCCCCTTTAAGAAGACCTTTTATAAATGTAATTTGAAAATGTTTAACCTAAAATGATGGATGAAATGTAATATTTACACTTAGGGATTTACACTTTTACAATAGTAAAACTGTCTTATGTTTTTAAAGCAGGACAAAAGCCCTTGAAATGGCCCTCTCACATTACCCCACCTGAGTACCTGGAACGATGTTGCTCGTTTTTTTTTAATCTGCATTATTTGCCACCATAGCCACATTAAGCCGGCAGATTTGAGATGGCAGATGCGCTGGCTGATGTGAACAGGCCTGAAGGCCACATCCCTGGCTTCCCTCTACTAAAGTGGACCAAAACCCAGGCGCAGTGGCCCTGGAATCTATAACATTCCAGGGCCACTTTATTTACTCCCCCCGGGGCATCCAGATTCGGGATGCCCTGCTATTTGAAACCCCCCAGATCACCCAGTAAACTCACCTTCTCCCCCCATCCAGCGGCACATGCGCAAGCAGAGGCCTGTCCCTGCTATACCTCTAGAAAGGCATGCACCCGCGCCAGGAATTTGTGAATGCCCTCTGTGGGCATGCTTTCTGCTAGAGGATAGCCAGGATGCAGCCGCCACGTGCCCGGCTACACTCGGCTGGAGCCGAGTCCTTAGATAAGCCTAGACAAGTTTGAATGAGCACAGTTGAGTGAGCTGATTGGACCAGTGGCTGCATATTCGTCGTAGGACCAGGGAAAGGTGAGTTTGAGCGGGCAACCTGGGGGGTTTTACATAGTGGAGCTACCCGCATCGGTGTTTCCCAGGAGCAAGGACCGAAACCAGGCATAGTAAAAATCCTGGGTTTTGGTCCACTTTAAAGTGGACTCTCACCCATTTCCTACCCTATGCGTGTGGGTCTGCATAGTGACAGCGCATCGCCCCCCAAGCACCAACAATTCTTAAATGAACCTTGATCCTTGGCCGAAATGTGGCTCCCCATGATGTTCACGGTGTTCAGAAAAGAGAACGTGATCCTGACCCACGGGAACGCTAGTAGGCATTTGTAGGGTCGCATTTCGTCTGGGGGATCGAGGTTCAGGTCAGAATTGCGGGCACTGCAGGTGTCAATAATTGGGAGGGGGGTCCAACAATCTGGATGTCACAATGCGGACCCACACCTATTAGGTAGAAAATGCGCTTTAAAGTATTTTCTGAAACATAGAGACAGACAGAGGCTATTTTTTATTACCCAGAAAGCCATTGCAACATATGGCGAGGTCCTGGAGACCGCTAGACTGCTAGCCGGGACCGGGATGCCCCACTATTTGAAACCCCCAGGATCGATTCAACCCACTGGACACATTTCCAGCTTCCCTGTAGACTGGGAAGCATTCCCACCCCTGAATGACTGGGTGAGGAAGTACATCTCAGTTACAGAAAAGCAAGGGGTGTACCCACTGGCAAAGACCGCTCTGTGGGAACCCTTAAAATTATTTTAAAAAATTGCAAAGTCCGAGGGTCCAGACCTTGGCCCTGAGGGTTACCAGCCCACATAGCCCTCATTGGTCGCAGGCTTCTCTGCACCCCCCTGGGTTTGGGGATGCAAGTAATGGGGCGGGGGTTTATGGCAAGTCACCTTCTTGTTGGCTGGTGAATTGCCAGCCCTTGCTGCCATGTGAATGTGAAAAAAACACAAGGTAAAAAACACCACACAAATTACAAAAATATTTTATTATTTTTCCCACCTCATATTTACCTCCGATCCTGATGTCCCGCACCATCCCCCGCTGCTTCTGACAACTAGAAAGATCAGTGGAATCTGGATGCACATTTGGCTGTTAATTGACACCTGCATCTTGGAGAGATTTTTAACTACAATGCAGAAAAAAGTACAAAAAAAAAAGTTTGTTCAAATTTTTCCTAAAAAAAATTACCTGCACAGGGATTTTTTTACAGGTGAGGTACAACATTTATTAAATGAGGTAACAATAATTACTTAAAGTTTGGAAACAGCACCCAACGAGGTATGCTAAAGAATGTGTTCTATTTGCTGCATACCCTATAGGATGCTGTTGTTTACAAACTTTTATTCTTACCCCATTGGAAAAATGATGTACTGCACCCCACCTGTAAAAATACCTTATCATACGTGCAGGTGATTTTTTTTATGAACATTTAGAACAATTTTTTAAATTAAGTTTAAAGGCTCACCAAGATGCAGACGGCAATTCACACCCAAATGTGCACCCAGATTTAAACTTGCTTTATCACATTTTTTAACATGACCCTCAATGTAATAAATACATGAGCCAGGTCACTGAATGATCGTCTCTAGTGACCGGAGGTGATCCCCTTCCTTCAAAATGATGCTGCTTGACACTAGAAGGCATAGGGTTGAAGAGAAGACACAGTAGGGGACAACAACCTAAACTTAATATTGTAACCTGTGGACACATTTCCCTGACCCAGGCAATGGTAGCCTGGGCCAGTCATTTTCATGCAAACCTTTGAAGGCATGCCCCACCTGATGAGGTTTGAGCACTTCTTTAGACTGAAGGTGTCTCTGTCAGATGCTTAGGTCTTCTGTTGTAAGAACATCTACCAGCACCCTTGGAGCTAGGCTAGATCTAGGCTAGTTCATAGTTTCAGTCTTTAAAAAATCAACTTACACATTAGCATGGACGATGTCTCTTTAAATTTAAAAGAAATTAAGTTAATAATTTTGTGTAAATCCACATGGACAGTTTTGTCTACCTGTAAAACACAATGTTTAAATGTAAATAACAAAGTCCCGGATTACGAAGTAACTCAAATCAAATAGAAATACCCAAATGTGATAAAACTATACAGCAGAAACAAAAAGGTTGCTGCACATCAGGAATTTAGGGCAAAGACTGCTTAGAATATTTTTTGCCACATTTCCAGATAATTCTAAAATGGTAGGATCAACCACCATGATTCATGAACCAGCCTGTCTAAATAACTTAATTTGTCTGCACACACAGAATGAAAAATGTTTTGCTTGCCTGCACAGAGCTACAATTCAGCTAGGGGGTTTTAGGTAGAGGCCAATTGGACTTCCTGTTGAATTGGGAGGCTGGTTCATGAATTGCATTGCTTGTGCACACACAAGTAAAGAACTAGCAATGTCTGCACAAACTCTTGTAGGCGGGGGGGGGGGGGCCATTCATTAATAGCGCCAGGTAGCGACAGATGAGCGCCAGTAGCATGATTTTCACAGCGCCAGCTAGTATTCGCTGTGCTTGGACGTAGTTTGCTTGTTGAAAGCGACTCAGTCGGTGCGCGTTAATGTTGAATACGTGGTTAGGAGTCGCTGTTTGACAGGTTCCGCGCTGTATGGGTGCGCCTGACAGCGAATGGCCAGAGCGAACAGCTCCCACCATATTCATTATCAAATCACGCTCAAAAAATTCTCGCGCTGTGAAATGCTTGTTTAAACCCCAGAGCGCTGGCGGCGATGGCTTAAAAGTAGTTTTTAACCCCCAAACAACCATATTTTTTGATGTAAAATTTACACAAGTTTTTAGAAACATTTTGTAATATGAATACATTAATATCAGACCTGTAATATCAATTCTGCACATTTTTTTCTTTTTTTACCTTTAAAAAAATATATAACATTGCCGAAGTGTTCACAAAATTTTTGCCATTTAAATAAAAAAAAAAAAACCTTAAAATCAATTAATTATGAATATTTAAAGATTGCTCCATTGAAATGCATTGGAGAGCGCCAGGGAGCGACAGGTCATACTTGGCGCTGTGATGGGATTAGTAGCGGCGCTGTTCGTTGCAGTCGGCTACATGATGAATCCCGCGCTAGCCGACGCTCTCGCCGGCGCTAGCCTCATTTAGCGTGATAAATGCGTGATTGTGTCTGCCGCCTGGCGTTCTGGAGTCGGTAGTCGCCGATAGCTGGCGCTAGTCAGACACTACCTGGCGCTAGCCCTTGATAAATAAGGCCCTTAGTAATGTTAGGGACAGGATATAAATTGGATGGCCTTGTTGTGTCTACCTCACTTTTGCATTAATTGCATTGTATGTTAACTAGTGTTAGCTAGCTTTTTCAATAGTAGAGTGTGCAGAGGGTTAAATTTCTATTTTTTTACTAAAGGCCCCCTTACATCAAATATACCTTAAATTCCATCTGTATGTTGATGGTCTCCTTTATCAAAAGTATGCATTTTATATTAGTTTCACAGCTATATTGCCAGAGGAATTATAAAATAAAGTTTCATCTCGTCCTGTACTCTGTGATGGGAGTGGCAGGGTTGAGTGATGCAAGCACACTGTGCATTACATTGGAGCTGGGATTGTGCTAGTAGATCTAGCTTTTCAGTAACAGAGGGGGTGTCAACTTGAGATGAGCATCAGGATTGTATTTGTGGTCTGGATCAGGGGGAGGCACTGAAGGCAGAGGAAGAGTGACTGGAGCAAAGCGATAGCATGGGACTGACACTGCATCAGGTAAGCTGCCGGGCAAATTATTTTAAATTTTGACTGGTCAATCCCTTTAACGATTTATTACATTTGTGGAGACCAGTGCAGACAGGAAATACCTGTATCTGTAAAAAGTAACTACACTAAGCATACAGCAAACAATAGCTAAATCTATGCATCAGGTAATCTGCCAGGCAAATTATTTTCAGCAGTTAAGTGCCTGCTACATGAAATTAATGAAGCTGACATTTTACCCCTTGCGCACCTTTGTGCAGGATCCAGTGGTGTGGGTCTCCTCTTTCCGCGGGGGGCTTCTGATCCGAACCAGGGACTTTAGTGGGCCTGAGAGAGCCCTATACAAGCCCTATACATTTTCCTTCTGACAGCTCAGCTGGCTGCCGCAGAGAGGGACATTTATCCTTTTCGCTGCCAGCCTATCTGAAGATTTTGTCACCCTTTGTTGCCAGACCATTTATTACTATTTTGCGCTCCACATGTTCAACTGTGATTTTTGAAGGGATTTCCAGGGAAATTATATATTGTTTTTTTCAGCAGAGCCTGGGCTTTGACAAAAAATGTCTTGTTTGTCATTTTTTAGGTGTATTCTCAATATTATTGGGTGAAATATGTGCAAAGAAATAAAAAAAAATCTATTTTTTACAATTTGTAGTGTGTTTTTTTGTAATGAAAAAGGTAAGTTTGTCAGTAAAATCTTATTGCCCCATTGACAGTCACCTCTCAACAGAGGGTGACAAAATCTCAAGTAGGCTGGCAATTAAAAGGGTTAAAAGTAGCTATGCATGTTGGTTATTGTTCTGTTCAGGTGACCTCACTTTCAGATTTAGCTTGTTTTTGTGCATATTGATATTTTAGGAAAATGTGTTTTTATTCTGCTTTTTTATACATTTTTTTTTAGGTAAACCCTGTGCAATCAAATATTTCTTTGAGGGATCACTTCCAGAAAGATGAGCCCACTACAACAAGCTGGGTACGCCAAGAAACATGTATGTACTTTCAGGGAATACATGGTTTGTGGTGGGTGTTCCAAATGTAAAGTGTCTTCAGAGCTGAAATTTTCAAGTAAAATTATTCTCACGCACATGCTTTACTTTGGGGTGTTTGCCAACTCTTCTCTTGACGGGGGGGGATCGGAGGCCCCCCTGGTGAAGAGGAGACCCAGCGGGAGCCATCGGGCACAGAGGTGAGTAAATGTAATTCCGGCGGCTACTGAAGCGGGGGGCGGCTATTCCGGGCACTCCCCTGCAGCCGGAGGGGCCTGGGTGGGGGATCGAAGCCCCCAAGGATGAAGAGGAGACCCGGCCCGGATTGAACGAGGGGTCAGGTGAGTATTGTTTTTACTTTATTTTTACTGTAGCAGGGGGGAAAGTTAGGCACATAGATTCTACGTGCTTGGCACTTAAGGGGAGTGGAAGCGAGCATGTAGAATCTACATGCTTGGCACTGAAAAGTTTATAGGAAAACCAGTATAAAAGCCCACTTCCAGCTGAGCAGAGCTGTCAGATGCTGGTAGTGATCGGTGGGGCGAGTGTGATCCTCTATCTTCGCACCCAGTTTTCAACAATCACCACTGGCCGTTGGGGCTCAAAGCATTGCAGTGCAGGACAGTGATCTGTGTTGGATCGGGTCTTCAGGGACGGGGGCCACCCAGGCTGGCCCCTTGCCCACTGGTCTACTAGCCCCCATAGCTGGGCAGGTTTTGCTGGATAGTGGGGATCCGAGGCCATTTTTAAAAACTCTTAAGGGTTTAACCCCTAATTTATTTTTCAGAAGTGCAGCCCCCCACCCCACCCCAGAAGAGGGAGCCCATGCCATTTAAAAAAAAAATGTAACCCTTTATAATGCACAGAGTAGTTGTATTTCATTTAAAAATATCATAAGTTTGGGGGGTCTCCTGGCAGGGGGGCTACTGATATGTGGTACAGTTGTAATGAGGAGGATGGGGCTTTCACACACAATATGGTTTTCTTTAAAAATAATTTAGCATTTTTTTAAATAATTTATTATGAAGGCATTACAAGCAAGACATTTCATGTTAAAGGCCAAACTTTGCCAGAAAAAAAACAATATGTAATTTTCCGGGAAATTCCTGCAAACATCACAGTTAACCCTTTAAGTGCCAGCCTTCCTTGAGATTTTGTCACCCTTTGTTGCCAGACCATTTTGCACTATTTTGCACTCCCCATGTTCAACTGTGATTTTTGAAGGGATTTCCCAGGAAAGTAATATATTGTTTTTTTCAACAGAGCCTGGGCTTTAACATGAAATGTCTTGTTTGTCATTTTCTAAGTGTATTCTCAATATTTTGGGGTGAAAATTGTGCAAAAAAATTTAAAAAAAAACTATTTTTTACAATTTGTAGTTTTTTTTTGCAATAAAAAATGTAAGTTTGTTAATAAAATCTTATTTTGTGTGAAACCCCAATTTCTCCCGGTTACAGCGGTACCACATATGTATAGGTAGACACCCTTTCCTGCCCAGGAGACTCCCCCAAACTGAAACAGCGCTTTAGGAGATAAAATACAACTATGCTATGCAATATGCGCACCTTGCAGTTTTTCAAGAAAAACGACCCTTTACACTTGAAATACCGCCAACAAACTATATATTCCCTAGAAGTACACACCTCAGGCTTTCTAGGCGTACCAGGCTTGTTGACATAGGTGTAGTAATCCCTCAATGTATTCTTTGGTTACACAGGGTTTCCCTAAAAATTAATAAAAAAGCAGAATCAAAACCATATTTTCCTAAAAAAAAACTATATGCAAACCAGAAAAAAACTGTAAATCTGAAAAAGCAATATCCCCCAAACAGAACAATACCCAGCATGTTTAGGTTTTGTCAAGGAGAGAGTTGCCAAACACCCCAAAGTAAAAGCATGCGCATAGCGGTAATTTTACTTCAAAATTTCAGCTCTGTAGAGTGCGCACCTTGCACCTTTACATTTGGAATATCCCCAATAAACCATATATTCCCTGAAAGTACACATGTTAATCTTTCTAAGCGTACCCAGCTTGTTGTAGGGGGCTCAACATTCTGGAAGTAATATCTCGAAGAATTCTTAGGTTGCACAGGGTTTAACAAAAAAAATGTATAAAAAAGCAGAATAAAAAACACCTTTTCCTAAAATATCAATATGCAAATAAGAAAAAACAAGCTAAATCTGAAAGCGCAAGGTCCCCCGAGCAGAACAATACCCAACATGCATAGGTACCTGTAACCTTTTAACTGCCAGCCTACTTGAGATTTTGTCCCCCTCTGCTGACAGGATATTTTTCACCATTTTGCGTGATTCTGTGATTTTTGCAGGAATTTCCAAGAAAATGGCATATTTTCTTTTTGTGGAAGAGTTTAGACTTTAACATGAAATGTCTTGTTTGTATTTTTTCTACTTTTTTTATATATTTTTAAGTAAATAAGTAAAAAAAAAATAAAAAATATATTTTTTAAATTGTCTCCTTTATTTTAACAAAAACATTTAACAAAAACATTTATTTTATTAAAAAAACATATTGCATGTGAAAGCCCCATGGACACCCCCCCCCTACCCGGGTCATATCATCTATCTACTCACTTATGAAAAGATCACTCAACTCATCTCCGCCTAAATATATAGAAAAATGGGAAAAGGAGCTGAGTATCCAAATTTCCGATAACGATCTCGCCAAAATACTTCTGGGCACCCACGGCATGTTGATGGCAAGCACTGCCCAGGATAGGAATTATAAGGTTCCAGCCAGGTGGTACAAATGTCCGGAGGACCGATTTGCAGCATCACAATCAGATAGGTGTTGGAGATGCCAGAGGGAGGTGAGCAACATGACCCATGTCTGGTGGAGTTGCCCGGTTATTAAAACCCTCTGGGACCGGGTCTTCACTATATATGAGGACATCAAGGTACCCATGAGGACCAAGGTACACAATACACCGCAGGTGGCACTGCTCTCACTTGTCCCTGGCCCAATCTCTAAAAAAGGAATCTTGAGACATTTTATAACAGCAATGAGATCCATTATCCCGAGGCGTTGGAAGTCACAGGTCCCCCCCATGCTGATGGAGTTGCAACAGTCCGCTACCCCGCCCCCTATAAGTATCCTTCCCCCCACTTCTTTTCTCTACTTCCTGTTCTTCATAACCAGGTATAAGGCCTAGTACCCACAAGTACATGGGCCGCCTCCATGTGTCAGGACAAACATTTCATCCAACCTTAATCGGATCTGTCCGGCTTGCTACTGTGGCCTACACATACTTAAGCGCATCTGGGGAATGGATATGGTTACATAAGTCCTAGCAACTATGATATGGAGAACTAATAAGGGGATGATGGTCCTCCTTGAGACAGTCAATAAACTCCCGCTCCCTTAAAGTAAAGTATCGCGCCTCTATGTATATAGGCATAATTAGAATGCTTAAAGGTACGGAAGAATGCTATTAAGTGACTTTTTTAAAAACTTTTTTTACTGTTAGTGGGGAAAGTCAGGCACGTAAAATTGACGTGGCTGGCACTTAACTGCAGGAGAGGCAGCCACGTAAATTTTACGTGGCTGGCATTTAAAGGGTTAAACATATATGTATATATGCATATATTCTTAAAATACAGCTCCTAGAGTGCTTTGTAGAAGTGTAAACCCCTCCAAAAATGTAACTATTAATGAATCACTTCTGCGCATTATATTTCGTCAATATATACCTGCCAATCGTGCCTGATATCAGATAAAATTTCATAAATTGTGTGAAAGTATGAGCGGGTACACACATTTTTTTGAAATCTATCAAGTAAGGGACACACATCTAGATCCTCCTGGTTCTCCCCTTGATTTGATGGTGGCTTGATTGTTTGGGCGCTCATCACCCCTCTACTAAAGAGAGGGTATCACTTATATGTGGAAAAAAAATTTCCAGCATGCCCCTGTTTAGGACCCTTTACACCTTGGACACTCCAGCCTGTGGCGTTGTCAACCATAACTGGAAAGGCTTGCCAATGGTATTGCTGACTAAAAAACTGTAGCATGGAGAGTCTTACGCCCTAAGAAACAATGAGCTCCTGGCCATTAAATATATGGACAACAAAATGTGTTCATGCTGGCAACGAGTCAGTAACAAATGTAAGGCAGAATTGTCCCCAAACTCCTACCCAAAAGCTACGTTGTATCTAGGACTGCAATAAATTCATGGGTGACATCGATAAAACCGTTCAGATTTTCACATACTACAACCCCATCCGAAAATCCTGAGCCTGGTACAAAAAGTTGCGATTCATTTAGTCCAATTGGCAACTTATAATAGCTTTGTTGCCTTTAAAGCAGAAATACCAGGGTCCAATTTGACCTTTATATAGTACCAGCAGCAGTTACTCCCTGCTTTGCTTTTTGGAGATGCCGAGGACAGGTTATTTGGGAAGCACTTTATAAAGTGCCTTCCCGCCGCTGATGAAAAGAAGCATGCCCAGAAGGACTGCAGGGTATGTAGGAAGCTTGGTGCTAGAAGAGATGTGCTGTACTACTGCCCGACATGTCTCAGCCAACCCTGTTTGTTTTTTGACGGGTGTTTCGTGTTTTTCTTTTTTTTCTTCGGTGGAATCCTTTTGAGTTAAAGCAGATGTCCAGCTTTGGAGTAACCTCCCCTGCCACACTTACACAAACTGAAGCACTGACACTGAAGCAGGACACAGGTGTTATAAAGAAAGAAAACACTTATCTCGCCTGCAGGCGAGCCCCAGCTACTTGTCGCCGCTATTTTGGGCATGGCCCCACCCTCTCTGTGCATAGCCTCGCCAGCTTATTTACTTGAATGAACAGGCAGGAGTGGGTACATAGCGGGGGATACTTCTTTGTGTTTTTATGTGCAGCGGGTGCACTAGCCTAGCCAAAGACTGGACTTGGATGTTTTTTCTTGTTTGCATATCTTTTCTTTTCAGGAAAATGTGGTTTTAGTTCAGCTTTTTTTTATGTGACGCCCGTGAATTCTGCAAGGGTTCTGAAAGAAAATTCCACTCACTACAACAAGACAGGTACACCTAAAAAGCTTGAGATGTGTACTTTAAAAGGATATAGAGTTTGTTGGTGGTATTTCATATGCATAAGGTTGTTTTTGGTGAAAAAGATGCAAGATGTGCATTTTGTCTGCAGAGCTCAAATTTTGAAGTGAAATTACCCTTACGCGCATGCTTTATGCATTTGGCAACCCTACCCTGCAAAGTAGCTGTTATGTCCCATGATGTGTGTTTTATTTTACCTAGGATAACTGCTTAATATAATGTTTATTTACATAGGCTGAGTAGAGTGCCTTTAATTCCCTTTGTCCCTTCCTGGCTCCCGTAGTCTTGCTCTAATGCGAGTAGCTCCTCCCTTCTTCCCCTCTCCCTCAGCCATTTCTGGTTTGGCATCAAAGCAGTGCACACCTGCGGCTCCCTTCTGCAGTTACAGTATTTTCACCTGCTGTTGCTGTATGGGTAAGTTTCCTGCTGTATTGAGTGTGCATGTCAAGATTTCTGCTGTAAGAAGTGTTTACTGCAAGATTCTGTGCTTAAACTTATTCTACATGATCCATGAGCAGTCGAGTAAGCTATCTGCCAAGACTTATGGAGTAAAGAAAACATCCATCACAGCCACACACAGAGAACATGGAGCTGTCTATAGGATTCACATTACTGCCATCTGGTGAGTCAGAATAATAAAAAGAATGTTTATCCATCTGCTAAGATTGTCTATCATCCCTCATATGCCACTAAGCTATAGAGCTATACAGAACACCGGCATATGAGCGTGCACTGCAGCTATTAAAGAAGACTAGTTCTTCCTCTGCAACCCGCTTATGTGTGTTATAAGCCACCGCACACCTGTCTCATAGCAGTGCATGACCAGAAAACCTACATTCATCTGTGTGCCTGTGAGAGCTTATTGAAGTGCATTTATGGATACATGATTTAGACTTTACTCAGATCATCAGCGTGTTTTCTAGAAGCAAGCAAAACTTATTCACCTCTGCCTTCTACCAGCCAGCTTCCTTAATGTATCAGTCTCATAACTGATTCTCCCTAGCCTGGGCTCTTACAGACTTGTTACTTAACTGTTAAATAAGTTAGATTGAAACCAATGCTCCAGTATCTATAGTAAACTTTACTGGAAGATGATTTATGTGCCTTTATTAATGTGAAAAGTATAGACTGGGAAACCCCCTTTCCTAGGATGGACCTCTCAGTAGCCATGCTGTCAAAGACAGAGACTTCAGATTGGGATGCAGAATAGGCATTGGGACAGCAGAAGGTCTACTAAGGCAGAAGGTCTGGGTGAAGAGGGAAAGGAACTGGATCGAATGTTCACCAGATCTGCATACAATGCTCTCTTCTGTTCATCTGGAGCAGGGTCATTTTGATTAATTCCAGGCATATTTGTCATAGAGGATGATGCATAAGTGGTAGTGGAGGAAACGCATACACCATGCTAAACTAAGAGCAAGGAGTGACCAAAGTGGCCACTCCCAGGGCTAGAGGGTGTCTGACTGCCCACAAATTTCTCGACCTTTCTGTTGGCTCTTTATGTGAATAAATCCATGTCTGTGATGCCCCAATGTTCACACAGGGAGTTGAATATCTCTTGATGTAATGTCCATTTCCCTGTGTTCACCACCTGGTGACCTAGAAAATCTTATGTAGTTTCCTATTTCGGGAATGTGAACAGCTAATATGGTCAGAACATGAGCTTCTACCCAGAGAAGGATTAAGTCCGTTACTCGCATTTCTGTTGAACTCGAGGTTCCCGTCCCTGTAGTGACATTGCGGTCGAGTCAGAGCCAGGTGAGAAAACGTACTACTTTTTTACGAAAGAAAACTGCCATTCACTTTCATTAGGGTCGATTCAAAGAAACATGTAACAGCTTGGATTTGGGTGCCGATCATCCTATTTTTCCCGTACGCTCGTGCGTTCGTATGAACTTGCGAGTGATTCTATAAGCTAATACGTTTCTATCCTAAAATGTACGTCCGTTCGTATGGCAGTTCGGGAATCAGACCTATGTCAGTTTCCATCCTGAATTTTCCGTTTCATTTCTCAGGTTGCAACATTGGTTTTGGCCTTTTTCCTTTTTTGTCTGGACGTAAATCCTTCTGATCTTGCGGCTGCGCACTACAAACTTACCTCATTGCGGCTGCGCACTACAAACTTACCTCATTAAAGTGCATTCTAAATATTTGGTCTTTTATTTTTCTTTATTTCATTCATTTTGTAGTAACCAACCATTAATGAATGCATTTGCATAAGTAAATCTTACTTTGTTTAATTTTTAGTTAACTTGCATTTTTTACTTGTGGATTTAATTTTAATATTTTGGCTTCAAATGGTACAACTTAAAATTTTGTGTGTGGTTACCCACACCCTCTCCATACAGATTGCTCTCAAATATAAAAAAACACCCAGCAACTTCTGCATGTTATGAGTCTAGAAACAGCCAAGATGGCGGCTCAGGTATTCTCGGGCAGCCTGCAAACAGAAAGGGCCTTGTGACTGTGTTGCTCTGCATTCTTTGATTTCTGACCCTTCCGTGCCCCCAGCTCTGCTGTGTCTGTGCAAAATACAGCAGTAACCCACATCCTGCACTTTATCCCGCTCTCCTCTCCTCAGTAAGTGTGATGCATCTGACCAAAGATGTGCTTAAATAATTAAACAAAGCAAAGGTAAACAACTACACCAATAAATGCAATCTAAAAATATTATTCTAGTACATCAATTTAAAAATAAATAACAAAGGACATAAGTTTCTTTAATTAACGCAAATATATTGCAAAATAAAGGTTTACATGCAAAGGACTATAAAATGCTTTTATAAGGCATACATGAATCAGGTATGCATTGCCATACAATTTATGGCCTCGGCCATGCTGATACATGCAGTTCATTGGAGCTCAAGACGCGCAGACTCCTCCACATAGCCAAAAAACATGTTCAAGAACAGCAATCCGACTGCTAAAAGGTGTCGGCAGTGGCTTTCTTTTAAAACGTATTTAGAGGTTTGAAAACTGCTCTCTGAATCACACCTAAACACATTCGATTATCCTAAGTTTTACGTTTTGATCCTAAAATTTAGGAACGAACTTCCGATGATCGTAAGAGCATATACGCATTCGTACGTAGGCTCGTGCGAGTCGGAAATGGCCAAAAAAACAGGAAAAAATGACTAACACCCACCCAAACTTACGATTCTCGATCCGAAATCAATTAACTTTTGCTCTTTGAATCGAGGGGATTGTCTACCTTGTGCCTGATTCAACACCAGGTGAAAATTTACCCCAAGGTAGACTATGACAATTAATGGCAGTTTTCTCTCCTTAAAAGGAGTGAGTTTTCTCACCTGCCTCTAAATTGACTCCATTGTTCGATTGTATCTGTACATGGTGAACCTACAGAACTTTGGTCCAATGTTAAAGTGATAGAAGTACCAGCTTTAGTTCAAAGACATTCAGTTCAAAGACTTTCACCTTGGGTGACCATTTTCCCTGGACCAACCTGTTCTGTAATATTTTCCTACTGATAGGTGTATGGGCTGTAGCTACCAGTTCAAATCTTCCAGGAGAAGACATAGGTTGTCTTGCAATGTGCCCCAATTTGACAGAATAAAAAGTTGCAAGGGCCTTGACTTAAGCTGGGAATATTGAACTGCTACCATCACTGACACCATGATGGCCAGAATTCACATACATTTCCTGAGAGTTAGTGACTGATTGGAAATCAAATCTGAACCTCCTCAGCCTACTCTTCTTTTCCACTAGAAGAAAAACTCTAACCTGAATCTTGTCTAATTACATTCCTGGGAAAGTTATCCGCTGGAATGGAATGAGTAATGATTTCTTGAGATTAATCAAACAACTGAATTTCTCATCTCTGCTCTGGAGGTCCATTGTATCAACAGATCATCCAAATAAGGAGTGACTCAGGATTGCCATCACAGTTGCTAGCAATTTGGTAAAGACTCTTGGATCCGTGTCTAGACCAAAGGGCAGAGCTATGACAATCCCGTATCACGAATCTGAGGAAGTGATGATGAGCTTTGCAAATTGATCCAAATGTCCAAATAAGCCTCTTTAAAGTGGACCAACACCCAGGATTTTGACTATCCTGGGTCTTGGTCCACTTCGGCAGGGCACCCCGATCGGGGGTGCCCCGCTGTGTCAAACCCCCCAGAAAGCCCCAAAAACTCACCTCTCCCCGCTCCCACGTGACCGCTGCTGCCAATCCCCGCCGACGGACAAGCGGGAGGCAGCGACGGACAAGAGAGCGCGCCCGCCGCCGCCTCCCGCGCGTCACTCTTACAGGGCGCCGGCCATTCACAAACGGCCGGCTCGGGTGCGCGTCCTGCTAGAGGGACGCGCGGGAGGCGGTTGCCGCTGGATCGAGGATCAGGTAGGGATTTAGGGGTTTCTGGGGGGCTTCACTCAGTCTTGCTAATCTGTGCAAACATCCCCCTGACAGAGAGGGTGAGGGCGTCCCTTCATGTAGGTTTGGGTTTTCATGACTGCCCCCCTCTGAAAGGCAACTTCCACTTACCTGGAGGATGGGGGACGTCTACAACCCCCTTTGTTGTATCTGTTAAAAAAATTGAATGGGCCAGTAGAAAAGTGTTTCTTTCAAGCACTGATGCAGAACCTGTGGCCTGGGGGAGAATACGTCCCGCACTGCCCCTAAGTTGCAGCCCCCCTAAGCAGTTATCGAGCAGAGATTTCCTTGCAGTGCATGCAGCTGAACACAAGAGAGCAGTGTGTGGGTCACCGATAAGGAGGGTGACACACATGTGCTACCGGAGTGTGTGCTGGTTGTGTCTGGAGATGCACATGTAGACCCATCCCAGCTCACCTCTGCCGATCTCACCTTTGTCCACCTCTTTCCTCCTTACCTGTGTTCATTTTACCTCTGCCTACCTCTACCGATCACTTCTCTTACCATCTCAGCTCTGCTCACCTCACCTCTGCTTAACTCTTTTTGATCCAGCTCTGCCCACCTTACCTCACCTCTTCCTGCCTCACCTCACCTCTCCTCTCCCTGGCTTACCTCTGCCGACTCCTTCCCACCCACCTCTTCCTATCTCCTCTTTAACCACGTCACCTCTACCCATCACTTCTCTTACCATCTCACCTCTGCCCACCTCACTTATTTGCACTTAACCTTTGCTGAAATGACCTTTCCCTGCCTTACCTTTGCCCACTCCTTCTCACCTCTACCCATGGTAACATTACCTCTTCTTGCAACCTCTGCTCACCCAGGTGGTCAGAGAGTTTGCGGTACAGAGGGGAAGACAAGCTTGAGGTCAACACAATACAGGGGAAATACAACACCCAGCAGAACGCTATTACGGGCAGTGAGATAGTAAACTGGGGAGACTTTAATAGGGTTTGGGTGTAGAGGATTGGCCAGGGCAGATTTGGGCTCATTTGCTTATAAACAATATGAGGGAGGAATAGCCCCAAATCCTAGTGGGGCTGATTGGGTCATTTACATTAGCCTCCGGCAGGTGTGCTGACTGCGGCACTGCCTAAGGTCAAAATCTGATGCGCCCTGCGCACATGAGCATTGACAGAGAAGCTAGGAATGCAGGAGTAGCGGTCGCCCTTAGCGGAGGCAGCGACTGAGGATGCCGCAGGACTGGGAGCAGGTTTACAGGAGGGTTTGAAAATAATTTCCATTGCTGATTTTAGATCTTGCATATTAGCAATTAAGGACTCAACTGAAGTCTGGTTAGAGAGTAATTTTCCAAATCTTTGAGTCCGTCTTCTGCCACTCTGACAATCAGGGCTGAGGCACCGCTATGCCTGGCCGCTGTTCCTAGAATAACTTGTTGATGTCTTAGGAAAGACTCTACCCTCTTATTCAAGGAGTCTTTAAGAGCTGCCGATTTTCTAGTAGGTAATGCACCTCAGAACGTGTGGAGTCACTTTGAGGGTCTCCTCTGGCCAGTCGCCCCCCCCAACCCCCCTCTTTCCACTGCATTTGCCTCCTGCTGGGTATTTTTATTATTATCATGTTCTTTATGATTATGAATTTCTTATACTCAGTTGTTTGCCCATTGGCACTGTTGTGATTTGGATGTGTTAACTTCTGAAAATGTTGTTCTGTGTTGTATTTGTTGTATACCGTGTGTGCTCACATATTTATTTTGTTTGATTACTGGTTTGTCAAAGGGGGTTTGTGATTTATTTGTCCTTATTTAGGTAGGTGTGCATATATGGGGGGGGGCTGGTTTGGCATACACTGTTTTTTAGATGATAATAAATTGTCTTTTTTTGTCTTTTTTATTGGCCGCTAGTGCTGGCTTATCTTTTTGGGTATGCCTTGATCTCCTTGGCAAGGGATCCCTTTTGAAAGAACTGCAACCAGATGATCCACTTTTGGAATGTCATACCCTTTCTCAGTGAAGTCTTCTGGGAAAGGATACCAAGAATCCCAAGATTTGGGTACCTTAGGCATCCTACCTGGTTTGGACCATCCGTAATAGTAAATTTTCTTTGATTCTGAATCCTTTTGTTTGGGTTCTGGCCATTTTATTACCTTTCTGACCCATTTAATAGGTGAAGATTCAAGGTTTTCCTAATCAGATGTATCTTCAATATCAGAATCACCTACGTCACCGCTGAGAGGTGACCCCCACATTAAGATTGGACATCCATGTCATCAGAATGATCAGAAGATGATGAATGTCTACAGCATTTTTTTTTAACCAGATCCCTTAGTGGAAACAGGGGAAAGACTACTGGGTGCTGTGGCCTGAACACTACCCATGTGAGGAATATTATGATGCAATTGTAATCAGGGATTGAAAATAAAGAGATTGCATTGCAATGCAGATGGCATCTGAGAGGCTAGAAAATCTGCAACCATGTGTAGTCTTGCATAGTCAAGGCACATTAGCTGCTGCGTTCATTGATGGTTTATTAAGATCATCCTAGCTGCAGCACTTAGGACACATCACTATATTGCCTGTGGGTACGAAAGGTTCTTTAAAGTGGATGTAGCATCTGAACCAGCGGAGCTACCACTGTCTTGCTGTGACATGCTGAATATCTGGACTGGTTAATTCCCTTTTTTCTCGGTAGTAAATAAAATAAAAATAGCTGGAAAAAAGTTGTGAATACGTCCAAAACATTAATTATGACCACGATACACAAAGGTGTATAAAAAGTTATATATATATTATTAATTATAAAAAAAAGCCATATGAGTAAAAACCCACTTACGGGGCTTAGTAGTGTGCCAGTAAAAGTCTTTTATCTCCGGAATAAAAAAAGATTCTGCTTTAAGTTGCAATGCAATAAAAGTCTCTTTAATGTTCATAGAGGGGCCTATTATACCAAGTAAGCGGAAGCCGGGAATGAGTGGTGTGAGTGGTGGAAGCCGGGAGCGGGACAGAGCAGACCAATTCTCTACCTCGCTCACTTAACTCTTTGAGAACTGGTAATGGGCCCTTTAGACCCTACTACCAGTTCAAAGGATGGGCCGGCAAGTCACCTTGATGGCAGAGGACTGTTTGGCCAGGGATCCCAAGCCATTATTTTTCATTTTAAGGGTTTAACCCTTTAAACACAAAGCAGGTGAAACCCTCTTTCCCTGGAGGACATCTGAATTCCCCCCCCCCCCCGAGTCCTCAGCGGAGCAAAGGATGCCCATTCCCTGCCCCACGTGCTGGCTCTGACAGCTCGCCAGCAGCTGCAAGGAGGAACAGTCTTTATATATCGATGATGTCACCTCTCTTTGTTGGTATAAAAGCCCACTTCCAGCAACTGGAGAGCTGTCAGAAGGCAGCAGTGATCAAGGAAGGTTGGGTGTGGGGAAGGGGACAACAATGATCTGTCCTGCGCACGGCTTATGACTTCCACTTGTCAGTGAAGAGGCAGATGGCACAGGACATAGCGTTCAGAGGTAAGTAGAAAAAAAATAAATTACATTTTTGCTGTCTGTGTGTGTTTGCTACTTTGTGAATTAGTAAGGGGTTCATAATACCACTATACCATTTCACAGGGCAGGAGGGGCTTGCAAGTCACCTGCCAGTCAGCTGTTGACTTACCATTAACCCCTCACCACATTACCTGCATCCCCAAAGCCCAGGGGGAGGATCCCATGGCCTGGGTGGCCTCTGCGCTCTGGTCTACCAGCCCCCATAGCTGGTGCCCCGGCTGGTTTTACCCCACGTCAAATAAAAAAGCATGTTTCCTGCCAATTTTATTTTGAATTTTTAAGGGTTTAACCCTTGATATTGCCATAGTTGCTGAATTTTATTTGAAAAGTGCTCTTTTTAGTTTGGGGTGTCTCCTGTGAAGGAATGGGGGGGCTACCGATACATATGTGGTACTGTTGTAATCAGGAGCAATTGGGCTTTTACAACCAATATGAGTTTCTCGAAAAACCTACATAATTTATTTATTTATTTATTTTAAAAAAACAGACATTTAATATATATATATTATTTTTTTTAAGATATTTTACCCAAAATTATTGTGAAAGCACTGAAAAAATTAGACATTTCATGTTAAAGCCCAAACTCTGCCGAAAAATAAATTCCTGGAAATCCTTAGATTTCCTGCAAAATTCAATGTTCTACATTCTGCAAAATGGTGAAAATGGCCTGGCAACAAAGGGTGTTGCATGTTGGGCATTGGTCTGTTTAGAGGACCTTTCAGTTTTAGATTCACCTTGTTTTTTCTTGTTTGCATATTGATTTTTTTTATCATGCTTTTTATTCATTTTTTAGGAAAACACTGTGCAACCAGGTATTTCCTCGAGCGTTTGCGCCTAGAAAACTGCCTATGATAATAAGCCTGATACACCTAGAAAGCTCGAGGCATGTACTCTGAGAGAATATATAGTTTGTGCAGGGTTTCAAATGTAAAGGGTTGTTTTTTAAAAAAAAACCACAAGACACACATAGTAATTTTATTTGAAATCTCGTAAAGGTATGTTTCAGTTTGGGGTGTCTCCTGGGCAGGAACAGGTGTCTACCAATATATACGTAGCACTGTTGTAACTGGGAGGAATGGGGCTTTTACACACAATACACGCAATATGATTTTATTTAAAAACATACTTTTTATATTTTTAAAAAAGTTACAAAGTGCAAAAAATAGTATTTAAACAAAAACACATTTCACCCAAAAATATTGAGAAAGCACTGAAAAATTAAAAACAATACATTTCCTGTTAAATCCTAAACACTGCTGAAAAATATATAATTTTCCTGTTGATTCTTCAAAAATTACAGTTCAACACGTACAGTGCACAATATTGAAAAATGGTCTGCTAATATAGATTGACAAAATCTCTAAGTAGTCTGGCAGCTAAAAGGTTAACCCTGACGGGGGCGTGGCCAGCGATGAGCGCGTGAAGACGTGCACCTCCCGAGCTCCCTCCGGCCGACCTGTTCTACTAGCTTTTTTAAGAATTTTTCCCACCAATACCCTGTGCCAGGTGGTATGGCTAAGAGAAGGAAGGGGACGAAAAATAAATAACCCACCTACATAGAAAAATAAGCTCCTACCTGGCCCCGGATCGCACGAGGGGCAGAGGAGAGGAGGCATCCAAGATGACTGCGGTGGAAGATGGCGGGTTCGCGACCCGCGGCGAGAGTGGAGACCCCCTAATCAGGGGAGAAGAAAGACGCCTCCGGCACCGGTGAGTGCCCTGGATAGAAGGGGGGATGCCCGGTCCTCGTCGGCGCTGACAAGGGCGGAGAGGAGGATGCCGGGGAACGACGCTGGCTCTCACCGCCTGAGGAGAGAAGCGGCGGCTTGCCAGAAGCCGCGGAGGAAGACGGAGAGGAGCGTCGCTCTAAACAGCGCTCCTCAGAAAGAAGCAGTTGCTCGGCTCCTGCGAGCCCGCATGTGATCGGTGCTCCCCCGCCGGCTGGAGAGAGGGTAAAGCCCGGGGTGTTTGGCAGCGGCGCCGGCAAGGGGGGGCAAGACAGTTATTGATCCTAGTGCCACATTCAGCCTCGGGGGGCCAGGGACGGAAGAGCCCAGCCTTGAGGGCCAACACGGAGGATACAATAAGGATGGGGGGCACATCTGTGGAATCCCCCAGAGACCCGTCACTACAACCTCTGGAGAGGGGACACATTTCATCAAGGGGGCCCTCGGGACTATGGGAGGTTGACTTGCTGCCACAGGGGACAGCCTTACCCCCTCACCCATACCATCTGGGAGCAGCGCGGAGCCCCCCAGACCCAGAATCTCCCCACCAAGCCCGGAGTCTCTGGCAATAGCTGGGCCATCATTAAGCCCCCCCAGGGACTGGTTTACCCCCGAAGCCCAAAACGAGACACACCGCTCCCCACTATGGCTTTCACGTAGCAGCTCCGTGGGGGCCACATGGTTCAGGGGTAAAGAAAGTCTGGGAGAGAGCACGGCATGCCCTGCGTCACCTTCTGAGTCCTGCAGGATGCATGAACTGTGGCACAACCTCACAGGGGGTCACAGATGAGAAAGCAGCGCCAGTGGTCCGGCTAGACCCCCTACAACAGCAGGGGGGGCCCTTCACCCGGTCGGGGTCGGGTCGCCATTCCTTGCGAAACACCTGCAGTGGATGTTGACCAGTTGATTGGTGGGTCTTCACCACACCCACATACCTCATTCTCCCATGACCCAATCCTGGCAGATATGAGGGCTGAACTCAAAGCCCTCCCGACCAAAGCAGACCTTGAATCCTTTATTTTAAGAGTAGATAGTTCATTCAAGAAAGATATCTCCGACCTGCAAAACTCAGTGGAGGGCTTAGATTCCAAAGTCGCCGGTCTGGAACAATCCCACCTTATGACCATACAAAGGATTGAAGCCCTGGAAAAGAACCCTGACGCAACAATATCAGGATGAGGGGCTTACCAGAGGCAATCGGCCAAGACCAACTTCTACCCACGGTCATGGGCATCTTCAACGGGATTCTCAGCCGCCCGCCAAACACAGAAATTGTGATTGTCCGCCTCCACAGGGCCTTAGGGCCAAGAGCAACAGACCCCAACCGTCCGCGAGAAGTGATCTGCCGCCTACATTATTACTCGGTCAAGGAGGAGATCCTCAGACAAGCCTGGGACAGAGAGAGAATCATCTTCGATGGGGCAACATTTCAGGTGTTTCCGGACGTCTCAAGAAGAACACTCCAGATGTGCCGCTGCTTGAAGCCCCTTCTTCTCAGAATCCAGGAGTGCAGAGCCACCTACCGTTGGAGGTGGAACTGCTTATCCGCAAGAACCAGAGGGTGTTTGCCCTAAGATCCCGCGCTGACCTTCCGGAACTGTTCGCTTTTTTGGACTCCCCCCCCCCCAATGGAGGTGTGGGACTGGTTGGACCCTTCTCCTTTGCCCCCCCCAGGCCTTCTTGGGGAGTGGTCACCCGCAGAGGCCACGACAGAGGAGAGCTCCATCTGCCTCTCGCTCAACACGGTCCAGAAGACCTCCTGAGGGGCCAGCTCTGCTGACGAATGAGCCCTGAAGTTACGCTGCGGGACTGTTTGATCCCCTGATATCCTTTGCCTTTTCCTTCTATGCCTGACGCTTTACATGCTCTTGTTTTGTTGCCTATTTACCATATGATTAACCGTTTATTTTCCTGTGCTTTTCTCTTTGCAACGTGCGCCTTTGGCGCCTTTAGCGCTCTCGTGCGCGGCTTGGTGGTCCCGCTCCCGCCACCTGTGGGCGGTGGCGGGGCGGCTGGGCGGCACTGGGCACGTCGGGGGCTCCATCTTTATATCCTGGTTTCCTGGGTGGGCGATGCCACAAGAAAGGATCCCTGGGGCCCATGGTGGGGTCTTCAGGGAGCCCACTACGCATTGCTTGGGTTGGCTGGAGGGACTCTCCATGCCTCTCGGACCCATCTCGTCCCCACATTAGGCCGTAACCCCCCCTGCACGCCATTGCGGTGCGGGGTGGGAGTTGTTATTGGAAACAACAATTTGTTCCCCAACCGGGTGGTGGCGATTTCTGGTTGATTCCAACCCGGTTTAGTCGGTGAGTTTTTGTTTTTCTTTTTTAAGTGTCTTCCTCCTCCACTCCTTTTCTCGTCTCAACCCCTGTTGTCCATTTGTACCTCTTCATCTTCCCCCTTCTAACCTACCCCACCCCCAACCTTACATCTCCCGCTCGGACCTTTGTCGGCCGGCGTATTGAGCTGAGTTCCCCTAGTGCTATAGGAGGTGAGGGTTCGGAGGTCCCGGTATGTCTAAGGTGAAGTGTACGTCCCTCAATGTGAAGGGACTCAACTCCCCTTTGAAGAGAGCCGTAGTCCTCAGGGAACTGAGGTGCTTACATACACAAGTTGCCTTCCTGCAGGAGACCCACCTCAAGGTGGGGAGATCACACAATTGGGTTGATTCAAAGAAACATGTAACAGCTTGGATTTGGGTCACGATCATCCTATTTTTCACGTCCGCTCGTGCGTTCGTATGAACTTGCGAGTGATTCTATAAGCAAATACGTTTCTATCCTAAAATATACGTCCGTTCGTATGGTAGTTCGGGAATCAGACCTATGTCAGTTTCCATCCTGATTTTTCCGTTTCATTTCTCAGGTTGCAACATTGGTTTTGCCCTTTTTTGTCTGGACGTAAATCCTTCTGATCTTGCGGCTCCGCACTACAAACTTACCTCATTAAAGTGCATTCTAAATATTTGGTCTTTTATTTTTCTTTATTTCATTCATTTTGCAGTAACCAACCATTAATGAATGCATTTGCATAAGTAAATCTAACTTTGTTTAATTTTTACTTAACTTGCATTTTTTACTTGTGGATTTAATTTTAATATTTTGGCTTCAAATGGTACAACTTTAAATTTTTGGTGTGGTTACCCACACCCTCTACATACAGATTGCTCTCAAATATTAAAGAACACCCAGCAACTTCTGCATGTTATGAGCCTAGAAACAGGCAAGATGGCGGCTCAGGTATTATCGGGCAGCCTGCAAACAGAAAGGGCCTTGTGACTGTGTTGCTCTGCATTCTTTGATTTCTGACCTTTCCGTGCCCCCAGCTCTGCTGTGTCTGTGCAAAATACAGCAGTAACCCACATCCTGCACTTTATCCCGCTCTCCTCTCCTCAGTAAGTGTGATGCATCTGACCAAAGATGTGCTTAAATAATTAAACAAAGCAAAGGTAAACAACTACACCAATAAATGCAATCTAAAAATATTATTCTAGTACATCAATTTAAAAATAAATAACAAAGGACATAAGTTTCTTTAATTAACGCAAATATATTGCCAAATAAAGGTTTACATGCAAAGGACTAATTAAGGTCCACATTAAAATGCTTTTATAAGGCATACATGAATCAGGTATGCATTGCCATACAATTTATGGCCTCGGCCATGCTGATACATGCAGTTCATTGGAGCTCAAGACGCGCAGACTCCTCCACATAGCCAAAAAACCTGTTCCAGAACAGCAATACGACTGCTAAAAGGTGTCGGCAGTGGCTTTCTTTTAAAACGTATTTAGAGGTTTGAAAACTGTTCTCTGAATCACACCGAAACACATCCAATTATCCTAAGTTTTACGTTTTCATCCTAAGTTTTAGGATTTGATCCTAAGTTTTACGTTTTGATCCTAAAATTTAGGAACGAACTTGCGATGATCGTAAGAGCATATACGCATTCGAACGTAGGCTCGTGCGAGTCGTAAATGGCCAAAAAAACAGGAAAAAATGACTAACACCCACCCAAACTTACGATTCTCGATCCGAAATCAATTAACTTTTGCTCTTTGAATCGAGGGGAATGTCTCCAACCGCTATTATAAGACCCAATACCACTCCCTCTCACCGGACTCTAGGGGTGTAGCTATCCTTCTAGCAGGGTCCTTGCCGTGGACACATTTGGTGACACTCCAGGATCCGGAGGGCAGATTTCTGTTTGTGCGGGGCACCCTCTTCTCCCTGAAGGCGACGCTGGCAACATGCTACTGCCCCAACACCAACCAATTGAAATTTATACGCTCCACACTGAGCAAACTTGATGGGTTTATGGAGGGGGTTCTCCTGCTCGAGGGCGACTTCAATACGGTTCTCGATCCGGCATGGGATACTTCCAGAGGATCCTCCCATTCCGCCTTCCTGAAAAAACTCAGAACGCTGCTTTTCAAGCACCAGCTGATGGATGTGTGGTGGATTCTCAATCCCAGGGGGAGGGATTATACATTTTTCTCAGCTCCCCATAATTCCTACTAGCGCATCGACTGGTTCTTGGTCCCCCACAAGTTCCTGCACCTCGTTACCGATACGGATATTGGGCAGATCGCTATCTCAGACCATGTCCCAGTCTCCCTGACCATCTACATCCCTGACACGGTCCCCCTAAGAGGCCAATGGAGATCGAATAGCTCCCCCTTACAAGACCTGGGGGTGAAAGCTGACATCCATAAGGCTATCGTAGAATATTTCGCAACTAACAACACAAGAGAGGTTTCGCGGATGTCTCTGTGGGAGGCCCACAAGTAAATGGTTAGGGGCGTGTTGATCAAGCACGGGGCCCGTCTCAAGAGAGAAAAGAACAAACAAATTGATCTTTTGACTCGAGAGATTTATGAGACGGAGACCATGAGTTCCCTTTATAGGCGCCAAACTGACACGCCTTCGGGGGTCCCTCAGAGACGTTTGCCTTACCGAAGCCAGGGGCTTGGCGGCTAGGTGTCGGCGATTTTTCTATGAATACAGCAACAAATGTGGTAAGGCCCTGGCTAGAGCCCTGAAAGCACAGCGAGCCAGAAATTTCATTTCTCACATCCAAGACCAGGGGGGTAGAAGACTCCATTTGACAAAGGAAATAGCAAGGTCAATTAGGGAGTTCTATGAAAAGCTCTATAATCTACCAATAGGTCACCCGACTCCCTCAACAAGCAACATAGAAAGATACATTCAAGAATCCGGACTCCCTCGTCTCAAGCGCGAGGTGGCGGAGGCTCTTGAGGGGGACATAGAGTTGGGGGAATTTGTAAGCGCCATCAAGAATACCAAGCCAGGAAGAGCCCCGGGCCCTGACAGATTCGGCTTAGATTACTACAAAGAGTTTGCTGGGATTCTCAGCCCTCAGTTTATCACATCTGTCATAACTCACTTACCTGGGTCCCGTTCCAGCGCTGTCTCCGGGCGGCCGGCCGCAGCAGTCCCTGTTCGGCGGCCGTGCCTGGTGCGGCGCAGAGCACGGCCGCCCTTCTCCCTCTCCTCCGCGTCCCCGGCTCCCGTGCTCGCGCGCAAGCACGTGATTTGTATGCCCTCTGGCGGCGCTGCTCACAGCGCGCCCGCCGGAGGCTCAGTTAAAGGGCCAAAGCATGAGCCCGAAGTATGGGGGGTAACGCCCCTAGTTCTGTGTTTTGGGCTATACGCCCTTTTCTGTTGTCTGGACCAATGTTGTGTGAGTTCTGAGTTGCACCAATCACACACTCACTTCCCCATCCCCAATCATATCTGGTTCCTATAAAAGCTTCACCCCGTCATTTACTCAGTGCCTGTGATAGCGCCTTGTACCTAGTTTGTCTTTTGAATTATTCTCTGATTGATCTTCGTTGCCGACCTCTGCCTGAACCGACCATTCTCTGTCTGATCTTCGTTGCCGACCCCTGCCTGGACCGACCATTCTCTGTCTGACCTCCGTTGCCGACCCCTGCCTGAACCGACCATTCTCCGTCTGATCTCCATTGCCGACCCCTGCCTGAACCGACCAATCTCTGCCTGATCTCCATTGCCGACCCCTGCTTCGTACCCCGACCTCGAGCTGCTTCATCCTACTGTACCATCACGATCTCTGCTTACCCGGTGTTGACCTCTGGCCTGTCTTTGGACTTCCTAGCGAAACCTGCTCCAACAATTGGACTCGCTCTAATTCCGCTCTTCGTTATTGGTTCTTCAGACCTCCAACCAGTAAGTTCCCATCCTTTGAGCCATTGAAGTCCTGGGGGCAACCGATCCCGGGCAGGTGTGAACTGTGTCCCGGCAAGCGGGGCTCCTACAGGTGAAGCTGGCTGCAGAGATTGGGGGTTGAGGGCTTACCTGGAGGGCTGGAGTTACCTGAGCGTGACATTGGAGTACCCTGAGCGTGACAACATCTTTTGGTTCCATGAGGGACGGGAATCTTATCTCACTGCTGAACAGCGATATCAAGTTGTTTAATAAAATAATAGCAGACAGGCTAGCCCCACTTATCCCATCCCTCATACATTGGGATCAGGTTGGCTTTGTTCCCTCGAGAGAGGGAAGAGATAACACCACTAGGGTTATCAACCTGATTCATCAAGCACGTTCGGGGGTCCTGCTGCGATGCTTCTCTCCTTGGACACCGAGAAGGCTTTCGATAGGGTGAGCTGGGCCTTTATCTCTGCTACCCTTCATCAGGTTGGCTTGGGGGAAAACATGACCAGATGGGTTATGGCTTCCTCTTCGTGCCCCTCGGCGTCCGTCGTGGTAAACGGGATGGCATCGGAACCATTTGAGCTGGCGAACGGGACTCGTCAGGGATGCCCACTCTCCCCCTGATATTTATTCTGACACTTGAACCCTTCCTGCGATATGTGAGGAAAAACTGTGACATTGCTGGCATTGTTGCAGGGCGAGGTGAACACAAGGTCGCGGCCTACGCCGACAACTTGATATTTTTTATATCTTTAGACCTGAGATATCCCTCCCCGTACTTTTAGCAGAACTTAAGGCCTTCCAAACAGTATCCAATTATAAGATAAATGATCAAAAGTCTTCCGCCCTTAACATCAGCCTACCCCCTGGTAGATTAAAGCAGATCTCCGAAAATTTCCCATTTAAGTGGGAACGAGAAGCTATACCGTATCTGGGGGCACAGATACCGGCCCTTCCCCAAAAATACATCATGAACTTCCCCCCATTGCTGAGGAGAGTGAAGGAGGACCTGCAGAAATGGAACAAAAATGCCTTTTCTTGGTTTGGTAGATCCAACATCATTAAGATGAACATCCTGCCAAGGGTGTTATATCTCTTCCAGGCCCTCCCGATTGAGGTTCCATACACTTTCTTCAAATGCCTGACGGGGATTTGTTCCAGGTTTGTTTGGGCTGGGAGACCGCATCGGCTGGCGGCCCCCCTTCTCGCTCTCCCCAAGGGGAGAGGAGGATTGGGCCTCCTGGACTGGAGGGCATACCACGCGGCAGCTCACTTGTCACGAGTGCTCGACTGGTGTAGACACTCCTCTCTGAAGCAGTGGATGCTTGTCGAACAGGAAGCCTCGGAGATCCCTCTGCTGGGGCTCCCTTGGATTCCGTTGGATCTGGCCCCCACCCTAAACAAACATCCCACAATAGACCCTACCTGAAAAATAGTGAGGAGATTCTTCCCGAAGTTGGGCATTCTTCCCTCTGCTTCGCTAATGACCCCTGTACTGGGACATCCGGACTTTGTGGCAGGCCTAACAGATGGCACTTTCCGTGAGTGGGTAAAAAAGGATCGCTTCAGGGTGAAGCATTTTCAAGAAGGACCAGATTGGATTAGGACAGAGGTCTTGGCGATTAGACATTCACTCACCCCCCTGAATACTTGGCAGACTTTGCAGCTTACACATTATCAAAGCTCCTTGACCAGGGCTATGGAAGCTACGGGACCCATGACCCCTTTTGAGCAGTCTTGCTCAGGTAGCGGTCACTTCAGAGGAGCCATGTCTTATGCTTACTCCCAGCTGATCTCCCCCCCCGACTCTTACAAACCCCCTTATGTTGAGGGTTGGGAGAGGGAACTAAATAGGAGTTTCACAAAGGAGCAAACACAGGCCATGCTACAGGTAGCTCACAAGTCATCAATGTCGTGTAGATACCAAGAGGCCTCCTATAAAGTTCTCTCACGCTGGTACCTGGTGCCGTCGGGACTAGCGAGAATATTCCCCTCCTCTTCCCCCTTATGGAGATGTTCAGGGACTAGGGGCACAATGATACACATCTTCTGGGAATGTGGGGCACTAGTTGGGTTTTGGAGCAATGTCAGAAAAATAGTTCTGATGTTGACTGAAATAGACTTAGGTGAAGATCCGGCAGGCTACCTCCTTGGCTTAGCTCCTACATATATCAGGAAGAGGACCAAGTCCTTGCTGGCTCCCCTTCTGAATGCGGCCAGGACGTGCATCCCATCCTGCTGGAAATCGACGGCACCTCCCACGACTGCTATGTGGCTCACCAGGGTTGGCGATATTAGCGGGATGGAGGAGATGAAGGCCTCGCTGAGAGGGAAGGTAGACGAGCATAGAGAGAAGTGGCGGGTCTGGGACCAATTTACCTTTTTTGGCAGAATACCTAAACTTTTTGCAGGAGTAGAAGTTAAGTGCCCCGGCTGGGGAGCAGCCTTCTTTTGAGGTGTTTAACCTCCCCTCTTCCCCCTCTCCCATCCCCCGCCTCACCCTTTGTCTGTTTCTATGTTGTCCCTTCTCCCGCCCCCCGTTTGTTTCGGTTGTGTTTTCTGTAGTTGATCTATGTGAGTTAAATTCATGTTTACAAAAAGAAAAATTTTAGAGGCGTGGTGTGCAGAGTACACGCTTTATTACAATTTGATGTTCATTAAGAATTAAGGTTAAAAATGGGCACCCCTCTAGCTTTAGTCCTGTGGGATGAGGGGGACAGCCAGTACCCAAGGTCAATAGTCATTTTTCTTCCACTGTTCCTCATCATGGCCCCTGTTATCTTCTGCAAGCTTGATCGGGGTGTGTCTTGTGCCTTTGGCGTAGCCACGAGTTGTTTTCATTATCTGCATGGTGTACCTGTACCCATTTTCACTGTAAACTGATGTCTAACTGAGCTGAACGTGTTCTGTCATATTCCATGCTTCTTCAATAAAAAAATTATTATTTAAAAGGTTAACCTTCATAGTTGCAAATGAACTGCAAGATGACGTTTGTTGTATTTTCGTTCAGGAGGAATGGGATTTTTACAAGCAATATGATTTTCTTGAAAAAAAGATCTTGTTTCCACATATTTCTCTTAAAAACATCGAGGAAGCACTGAAATAATTCCACACAAGACATTTCATGTTAAAGCCCAACTCTCCATATACAAATATATGCCATATTTTAACCCTTTAAGTGCCAGCCTACCTGCAGCTTTTGTCACCCTCTGTTGCCAGACCATGTTTCACTATTTTGCGCTACACATGTTCTACTGTGATTTTTGAAAGGATTTCCAGGGATTTCCCAGAAAAATGATATATTGTTTTTTTCAACAGAGTCCGGGCTTCAACATGAAATGTCTTGTTTGGCCTTTTTTTTAGTGTATTTTCAATACTTTTTGGTGAAATATGTGCAAAAAAAAAAAAATAAAACAAATCTATTTTTTGCAATTTGTAGTGTTTTTTGTATTAAAAAAATGTAAGTTTGTCAATAAAATTGTATTGCGTGCGAAACCCCAATTTCTCCCGGTCACAGCGGTACCACATATGTATTGGTAGACACCCTTTCCTGCCCAGGAGACTCCCCCAAACTGAAACAGAGCTTTAGGAGATTTTCAGATAAAATACAACTGCGCTATGCGCACCTTGCAGTTTTTCCAGAAAAACAACCCTTTACATTTGAAATACCCCCTACAAACTACCGGTATATATTCTCTGGAAGTACACGCCTCAAGCTTCCTAGGCGTACCAAGCTTGTTTATGTGGGCTTAGTTTTCTGGAAGTAATCCCTCAATGTATTCTTTTGCACAAAGTTTCCTTAAAAAAAGAATAAAAAGGAAGAATCAAGCCACATTTTCCTAAAAAAAAAAAAAAACTAAGTAAAATCTCAAAAAGCAACATGCCCCGAACAGAACGATACCCAACATGCATAGGTACTGTCAAGGGAAGAGTTGGCAAACACCACTAAGTAAAGCATGCGCATAACAGTAATTTTACTTGAAATTTTCAGCTCTGCAGACAAAGTGCGCACCTTGCAATTTTTCAACCAAAACAACCCTTTACATTTGGAATATCCCCAATAAACCATATATTCCCTGAAAGTACACATCTTAAGAGTACCCAGCTTGTTGTAGTAGGCTAACCTTTCTGGAAGTAATCCCTCGAATTCTTAGGTTGCACAGGGTTTCCCTAAAAAAATTAATAAAAAAACTGAATAAATAACATGTTTTCCTAAAATATAAATATGCAAACAAGAAAAAACAAGATAAATCTGAAAGCGCAAGGTCCGCCGAGCAGAACAATACCCAACATGCATAGGTACTTTTAACCCTTTTAATTGCCAGCCTACTTGAAGTTTTGTCACCCTCTGTTGACAGGTCATTCTTCCCCATTTTGTGCCCTGTTTAACCGTGATTTTTGCCGGAATTTTCAGGAAAATATATATAGGCTTTAACATGAAATAATATATATATATATATATATATATATATATATATATATATATATATATATATTAGGCTTTAACAGGAAATGTCTTGTTTGAAATTTTTCTACTATTTTTTTTAAATATTTTTGCGTGAAAAAAAATAAAAAAATATTTAATATTTTTTAGCCAATTGTCCCCTTTATTTTAAATAAAACATTTACTTTATTGGAGAAAACCAGATTGCATGTGAATTCCCCATTTCTCCTGATTACAACGGTACCACATATGTATTGGTAGCCCCCCATTCTTGCCCAGGTGACCCCCCAAACTGAAAAGAGCACTTTATAACATTTACAAATAAAATACTACTATCCACACTACAAACATAAAAAAGAAATGACATAGGGTCACCCTCCTGGGGGGGGGGCATTTTTTGGGGAATTTTAAGGGTTCAAAAACCCTTAAAAATCCCCCAGAAAATGACGTGGGGCTATGGGGGCTTGGTTTTGTTTTGGTGGCCCCCCGCCCTGCCGACTACAAGCTCCGTGGGCCAGGCTCTTCTGCCTCCCCCCTGGGCTTTGGGGAGGCCATTAAAAATCCCCAAAAAAATGACATAGGGCCCCGCTCCCGGGGGGGCATTTTTTGGGGGGAATTTTAAGGGTTAGGGTTAGGCTAACCCTAACCCTTAAAAATCCAAAACAAAATGACGTAGGGTACCCCTTACCCGTCATAACCAGCCCAGGACCAGCTATGGGGGCTTGTAGGAACAGAGTGGAGGGGCCAGCTTTTGTGGCCCCCCACCCTGCAGCCTACAAGTCCACATAGCCTGAGTGGGCACGGGCTCTTCTGCCCCCCCCCCCGGGCTTTGGGGAGGCAGGTAATTGGGGGTGCGGGGGTTAATGACAAGTCACCCGCTAGTTGCAGGTGACTTGCCAGCCCCCAGCCTTGTGAACTGGTATAGGGGTCTCATGGACCCCATGGAAAAAAAAAAAAAAAAAAAAAACACACACCACACAAAAATGTCATTTATTAAAAACAAAAAATAAAATGGTATTTTTTCTTTACTCACCTCACCCGATTGTCAGGTCCTGTGTTGATCAGCTGTCAGATGCCATGGTGATCGCTGGCCAGAGGAGGGGGGGCAGGGGATCAGAGCATCTCTGCCCAGTGATCTCCAGGGAATCTGATAGCTGAGCCGAGGAGAGCCGGGACGACACCCGGGAGTGACGTCATAAGCCCCACCCCAAATGGGGCGGGGCTAGTCATCAAGATGACGGCGCCCATCGGAGTATATAGTGCGAAGTGCATAGCAATGAGTGGTGACAAAATCTCTAGGTAGGCTGGTAGTGAAAACAGCAAAACACAGGCATTAATACATTGAATAAAGATGAATTATGTGTTCTCACCCCCAAAGGAATGTGAAGGGAGCCATAGTATGGTGAAATATGACAAGCGGCAGGCCAGATTTAAAGGTGCCCCAAGCCTATTAGCACATTCCTTTTTGATTTTTATAAAAAGCTTTTCTCACTGACCTGTGGATAACTACAAGACAGATGTAATGACTACTACAGAGCTGCAACATCCAAATATCCCAAAATCAAAGCACAGTTTATTTAATCATAAGCATATCTACCCCCAAACATGCTGTATTTTATCAGCGTCCAACTTCAGCGCTGCTCCTGTCTCACAGGTAGCTGTCTACTCAGCTGTCGGTCAGAGACAAAGCCTCGAACTTGAATGTTAGGTCCCTTCTGGTCCCATTTTGTCAAACAGCAGACTTAGTTAGGGCAAGATTATCCTCTTAACTAACTAGTGGAACTTGTAGCACCCTGTCAATACCTGGCTGGACCAAAAGCGTTGTGGCTGACCAGGAATTTTACTCATTTCTGAGATGAATAGTCTGTCCCTGGCCACATCTGCTCATGGTTAAGAGAGGGGGAAAAACATTATGACCTTTATATATGACATTTATATGTAGAACATAATCCAAAAAGTGTAAAAACCCCACATTCACCCAAATCAACAGCAGAGACAGTTAAATGAGGGGAAAAGTGTAAAAAGTAATACATAGTGAGAGAAGAGATGAATCACTCATGTTGTTTTCTTTTCTCATATCACTTACTTTTAAGGCATAGAGCTGCTGTAAGCACATCAGTGAGGATGTAATTAGACTGGCAGAACAGCAGAGGGATTCATACATTTTACTGGTACATTGTTCAGCTTCATTCCAGGTATATTCTGTAATTGTGCTTATTAACTCAATTAAGGAGTTGTTAGAAAGAATTATTGCAGTGGCTGTGGGACAAAAAGCAAAATAAAATAATATTTTTTTATGAAGACAACCACAAAAATGACATGGTAACATAGTATGCTAGGCTGATGGAACAAAAGCCACTAGCGACCGGTCTGAAATCTAAGATTCCAGGGCTGAAACGGCTTTTCTCTGGGGCAACCCAATTGGGGATGCCCCGCTGTGAGAAACCCCCCAGGAAGCCTGAAAAAAACGTACCTTCCCATGCGCCAATAGCACATGTATGGACTCTCGTCCAAAGAGAGCTGCATGCTTTGACTATTATGACTATTTTGACTATGATGTTTTTCAGCAGGCAGCTCTCCTGCCCTAGCCATTCAGATAGGGACATGTTAAAAACGCAGTATTTTTCTTAATTCTAAAGGATTGGGATGTCCCCAACAGTAAAAAATGTAGGACAGCAATATAAAATATGCAATTAACCCATGAATGCCAAATACAATCAATTTAACAATACAAATTCTATATACATAACAGCTACAAGTAATATTTTTGGGGCATCAACGCGGGACACCAAGCTTTTGGACTGACATAGCTGTCCTACAGACCTTTTCCACAGAAACTTTTCCACTGAATGATCTGTTGAAATGAGCTCTGACCTTTGATGGTGGCTTCTTACCCTTAACCAGATAAGAATTGACAATAGCCATTATGATCCATTTGCTAAGGTCCTGACTTTTTTTAAGACTACCTGGAGACACACAGAGAGAATCAGTCTTTCTAATATCATTGGTTGAACATGGAGCACATCTAGTGCATAGTACTGTCTCCCTTGAGGTTGAGAAGGGTTCAGACAGAAGGAAGATTAGAAGGCTACAAGTGGAAAGAAGATACCACCTTTGGTATAAAGCTAGGAGGAAGACTACTGACGGATGGAAGGAGCCGCTAACTCATACTCAGAAGCAATACTACAGAGGGGCTCAAAAGGAACATGTTGAATAGCCTACAGAACTAAGTTCAGGTTCCAGTGCTCAAGTGGTTTACAAAATTGAGGAGTCATGTGCGCTGCTCCCTGAAGAAAGGTCTTGAAAGATTAATCGTCTTCTCCTACAGAGTATCTGACAGATAAACCACTATCCGAACCAAATTGTAGAACATTGATAATATTCAGAATAGTGAACTCTGTCATATATCTGAATGTGATTCTGGTAGAGGTAGAAAACAGACAGGGGAAGTCATAGAAGGTACTGGAATGACTGTCAGGTCTGTAGTTCCTCCTTAGCATTCACCTGTTTCTTTCTGGAACATTTCTCTGTGGTTTGCAACTTGACCAGCAGGAGACGCTGCTCTGCAGAGCTCCCGGAAATCAGCCAGCACCTGTGCTAATTACTTGCTGGCCTTTATATGTTGATGTTGCTATGCAGTCAGCGGTTCAGCATTGATTCTGTTTTCAGAAACCTGAACTCTGTACCCGGATTCCTGAAACCCAAACTCCGAACCCAGAACTTCCTTTTTAGCCATTGTTTTCCCTCCTGTTTGCTCTGTTTTCCCTCTTGGACTTATCTTTGGACTGGATCTCCCATGAATGTATGTTTTCCTCACTGCACCTTGTTTATGTATAGCAATCTGAGAGTGAATGTTTGCTTGTTTCTCACAATAAACACAGTTTGCTGCATATTTATAGTATCTCTGCCTCGCAGTACTCAAATTACTGGTCACTCTTAATTAGTGGATTTCTCAGTTGAGAAATCCGAGACAGAATGCTGAGCCCATATTTTAAGACCAGGAGACTGTGAAACAGGGCTGGCGTGTTGTGCTGAGGATGTGCAGGGTCCTAGTGCCAGCCTTAGATTTTTAAATTGAGTCTGTGTTGCCTTCTAGCTTTAGTTTGCCATAGTCTGTATTGAGGCCCAACCTTGTTCTAGTCTAGGTCGGGGCCCAGTTCTTGTCTGTGTTAGTATTTGTCTCTCCTGTGTTTCCCCATTCCCAAGTATGAGACCACCACGGGATTACCCGGGGCCTGTGCAACTTCCCCCCTAGAAGCTCTGCCGAAGAAGTAGGTGGATTACGGGCTCCTTGAGTACCAGATTCCCTACGCTCTGGGTAATCGGCAGTTTGCCTCCCTGGTGGCTCAGGCGGGTTGTCTGTCTGTTAACGTGTCAGTTATAGCCCCAAGATGTCCACAAGGGCATCCGTTGCTACGGACTCCCAAAGACAGATATATCTTTGTTGCTCCTCGCTTTAAAGAGCTCACCCTAGCCACCTACCCCCAGTTCCTCCAGGCTGTCTCAAAGGTACCGCTGGAGCCTTACATTTGGCAGTCTCCCATGACAACCTGGAGTCATCAGGTGGCTTACTTTCTGTATGAAGATGATCTGTTTTTCTGGGCTGAAGCCTGGTTAAATCATAGCAAACAATGTGGTTGAATTTCTCAAACTCATAGCCACATCCTAGTTATGTATCCCTGAAACGATATTTAATGATTCAACGTCTGTCTATGAGCCTATGGCCTCTGTGTCTGTAGTAGAGGATGAGGATGACAGTGGGTCAGATGCCTGGATTGATGTGTCTGATATAGAGGATGATAATGAGTCTGAGCCTGCTTTAATATCTGGTTTAAATCTGATCTTGTCAAGTCTGACCCCTCTGCTGGGTCTGACCTCTTTGCCGAGTCTCTTCGCCCCGCTGCCGAGTCTCATCGCCCCTCTGTCAAGTCTGACCTCTTTATCGAGTCTGATCTCTCTGTCGAATCTGACCTCTATCGGGTTTGATCGCCCTGCTGCCGAGTCTGATGATGGCCCGTCTGCCGAGTCTGATGGCCCGTCTGCCGAGTCTGATGGCCCGTCTGCCAAGTCTGAAAGTCTGTCTGCCGAGTCTGCCCGCCCTGCTGGGCTTGATCCTGATCACTGTCCCTCTGGTATTCCTAGAGAAGGCCTTGAAGATCCATTATGTGCCCGTGGCTTTAAAATTCATTGGTTTGCACATGGTGATTTCTTCCAGCTGGCTCTAGGAATCCTTGAGCGGTTTCCTAGGGTTACAGTAAGGCCTGTTTTGAATTACCTAGATGCTGATTCCAAAGTATTCAGTGGCTTTAGGCACTGCCTCATAGGTCTCCGTCCCCCTGGACATTGCCTCGAAGGTCTTGGTCTCCTTGGGCACTGTCTCAAAGGTTCCGGTCCCCCTGGCCATTATTTTGGGGACTTTGATCCTGGGGAAACTTCCATGTCTGTCAAGTCTTTGCCTCCCAGCTCCCCGGGGGGTGAGCCTCCTGTGTTGTCCCTACCTGGATTTCTACCAATCGTACTCATCCAGGTGTTCGGTGCCCGCCTGGTCAGGGGGGGATAATGTCAGGTCTGTAGGACTTCTTTCCCAGACCTGGCTCATAGTGAAGGTGAGGATTACAGGCAATCCCGGGGCTGGCTAAGTGCGGGCGTGCTCCAGCATTTTGGATGCCCCTCCAAGCTTGATTTAATTTGCTGACTGCGGGACCAACACCCATTAAAGAAAAAACAGGTGTTATTCTGATTTAACTATTCCCCACCCACCCTGCAAGGAAGGATAGATTGGGCTGCAGGCAAGCTAGGGTCACACAGCCATAGCCAGGTGAATTCAAATTAAATTTAAGAAGGGTTGAATTCAAGTCAGAGAGTGTAGTCAGCAAGTGACAATGTCGAGTGCCAGAGAGAGTAGTCAGCCAGTGCTAAGGCTGAGAGCCAGAGAGGGCAGTCAGCTGGTGCCAAGCTCAGGGGCCAGAGAGAGTAGTCAGCCAGTGTCAAGGTCGAGAGCCAGAGAGTGTAGTCAGAAGGTACCATGGTTGAGCGCCAAATGAAGGGTCAAGGAAGCTGAGGTCAGAACAAGGATGTACAAACTAAAAAACACAAAATACTGCACTAGAACAATGGTTATAAACAATCTTCAACCAGAATAGGTTCAATAGAAAGTTGTTATAGTATGCTCAGAAACATGCAAACCTTGAATTAGGTTGTATTAGGATCAAAGCACACTCTTAAAAGCATGGAGCAATACCTGTACTCTTTAAAAGTCCACATTAAAATGTCCCAAAAAATTAAAAGTGTGCGTGTTGTTACTTCTTGCCATCTGTTTAGCTCACCATCACCAAGGAGGAGGGGTCCCTATCCTTGGGAAAGGATTTTTTGTGGTTCACCATCCAACCAAATTGCTTCAGATTTTGACACTTTATTCAATGTCTCCTCCTGGTCATTCATTCTGCATATTCCCGGGCGGTATGAGGATCAACAGACTCTTGCCAGAAAATTGAGCAACAGCTCATAAATTATTTCCTCGACAATCTTGGATCAGTCTCCTCATCTGTCTCCCTATGGGAAGCCTACAAACCTACTCTAAGGGGCCACATTATTCAATTGGTCTCATCAATTAAAAGGATTCGCAGATCTCCCTGATTGTCTAGTACAATTAGAATCTGATCTAAAGCCTCTTCCTACGTTACAATTAGGAAAGATTGGGACTCTTAAATTAACCATTTAAGTGCCAGCCTACCTGGAGTTTTGTCACCCTTTGTTGCCAGACCATTTATCACTATTTTGCGCTATGCATGATCAAATGGGATTTTTGATGGCTTTTTCTGTCAGTCTCCTCACCTTCCTTGCCCTTTAAAGCATCATGAGCATGCTTTATCACGGACTGCATGCAACAGCAGACATGCTCGGCTGGGTGTTTGCACCAGAGCAGGCTGTTCATCTGTCGCATTGCTCAGCAGTGACACCTGTTGTTCACCTCACTGCAAGTACACGAAGCCTAGAGTGTAAGCTGTTAGGCTTGATTTTACTTCCTGGTTTCCTGAGTCTGAATGGACAAGAAGTGACCTCACCCAGACTCTGACACATCCCTCCCTGCTCTAATTGATAGCCCTATTTAAGAGGACAGCTGTCCTGCATCCAATGCTGTGTTATCAGCTTACTTCCAGTTTCACCGACTCCTGAATTCCTGATCTGAATACCTGGATTTACCCTTGGACGGATAACTCAGTTTTGACTCAGACTCACTCATTGGACTTTGCTTGTTTTCTGCCAGCCTCTGACCCCGGATTCATCCATTGGACTCTGCTGTCTGCCCTGACTTTTTATTTGCTCTTTGGGATTATTTGCTTCACTTTGCCCCATACCTGGAGCTCAGCTCAGCTCTCCCCATGGGTGAAATATGTGCACAAAATAAAATAAAAATCTATTTTTTACAATTTGTAGTGTTTTTTTGTAATAAAAATGTAAGTTTGTCAATAAAATCTTATTGAGTGTGAAATCCCAATTTCTCCCGGTTACAGCGGTACCACATATGTATTGGTAGACAACCTTTCCTGCCCAGAACACGCCCCCAAACTGAAACAGCGCTTTAGGGGATTTTCAGATAAAATACAACTAGCTTGTTGCTATGGCCACAGTTTTCTGGAAGTAATTCCTCAATGTATTCTTTGGTTGCAAAGAGTTTCCCTAAAAAAGGATACAAAAGTAGAACCAAAGCCACATTTTCCTAAAAAAACTATATACAAACAAGATAAAACAAGTTAAATCTGAAAAAGCAACATCCTCCAAACAGAACAATACCCAACATGCATAGCTACTCTCAAGGGAAGAGTTGGCAAACACCCCAAAGTAAAGCATGTGCGTAACGGTAATTTTCCTTGAAAATTACCGTTACACAGACAAAGTGCGCACCTTGAGCTTTTTCTACCAAAACAACCCATTACATTTGGAATGCCCCCCACAAACCATATATTCCATGAAAGTACACATTAAGCTTTTTAAGCATACCCAGCTTGTTGTAGTGGGTTCATCTTTCTGGATGTGATCCCTCAAAGAATTCTTTGGTTGCACATGGTTTCCCTAAAAAATGTATAAAAAAGTTGAATAAAAAACACCTTTTCCTAAAATATTGCAAACAAGAAAAAACAAGCTAAATCTGAAAGAACAAGGTCCCCGAGCACAACAATACCCAATATGCATAGCTACTTTTAACCCTTTTAACTGCCAGCCTATTGAGATTTTGTCATCCTCTGTTGGCAGGTAATTTTACACCATTTTTCTACTGTTTTTAAAAAAATTTTTGAGTAAAAAAATATTTTTTAGAAAATGGTCTCCTTTATTTTAAGAAAACCATCTTGCATGTGATAGCCCCATTTCTCCCAATTATAACGGTACCACTATATGTATCGGTAGCCCCCGTTCCTGCCCAGGAGACCCCCCAAACTGAAACAAGTACTTGTATAACATTTACAAATAAAATACAACTGCTATCCAGGGCCTAAATTGTCCCAGGCCCTTCTGCCCCCCGGGCTTTGGGGAGGCAGGTAAAAAGGGGGCTGGGGGGTTAATGGCAAGTCACCCACTAGCCGCAGGTGACTTGCCAGCCCCCAAGCCTTGTGAACTGGTATAGAGGTCTTATGGACCCCTTACCAGTTCACAATGGTTAAAATGTAAAAAACAAAATACACAAACACACACAATAAAATATTTAATTACTTTTTTTTTAATACTTACCTCCCATCCATCTTGTGTCCCTTGCCAATCGCTGGCTTCTGCTTACCTGCTGGAAGCCTTTAATAGCTGCTGGCTGACAGAATATAAGGGGTTAATTAAAATGACAGGGGGGGACCCCGTTGTCTTTGAATTTTAAAAATTAAAAAAAAGGGTTAATTGTACCTATGCATGTTGGGTATTGTTCTGCTCGAGGGAACTTGTGCTTTCAGATTTCGCGTGTTTTTTTCATATTTGCATATTGATATTTTAGAAAAATGTTTTTTTATTAAGCTTTTTTATACATTCTTTAGGGAAACCCTGTGCAACTTAAGAATTCTTTGAGGGATTACTTCCAGAAAGATGAGCCCATTACAACAAGCTGGGTATGCTTAGAAAGCTTAACGTGTACTTTCAGGGAACATATGGTTTATGGGGGTATTCCAAGTGTTGTCTTGGTTGAAAAAGCACAATTACGGTTATGCGCATGCTTTACTTTGGGGTGTTTGCCAACTCTTCCCTTGACAGGACCTATGCATGCTGGGTATTGTTCTGTTCAGGGGACCTTGCTTTTCAGATTTAACTTGTTTTTTTTTGTTTGCATATAGTTTTTTTTTAGAAAAATGTGTCTTTGATTCTTCTTTTTTAGGGAAATTGAGGGATTACTTCCAGAAAACTACGCCCCACAAGCCTGGTATGCCTAGAAAGCTTGAGGTGTGTACTTCCAGAGAATATATAGTTTGTTGGGGGTATTTCAAATGTAAAGGGTTGTATTTCCTGAAAGACTGCAAGGTTCGCATAGCGCATAGCATAGTTGTATTTTATCTGAAAATCTCCTAAAGTGCTGTTTCAGTTTGGGGAGTCTCCTGGGCAGGAAAGGGTGTCTACCAATACACATGTGGTACCGCTGTAACTGAGAGAAATTGGGATTTCACACACAATAAGATTTTATTGTCAAACTTACATTTTTTATTACAAAAAAACACTACAAATTGCAAACAATAGATCTTTTAAACATTTTTTGCACATATTTCACCCAAAAGTATTGAGAATCCAATAAAAAAGGCCAAACAAGACCTTTCATGTTGAAGCCCAGTCTGATGTTAAAACAATATATAATTTTCCAAGGAAATACCTTCAAAAATCACAGTTGAACATGTGTAGCACAAAATAGTGAAACATGGTCTGGCAACAAAGGGTGACAACAATTCTAGGAAGGCTGGGTTAAATGAGTGGCACAAGGTGAAATTAAATTGAGAGATTAAATGAGAGAGCAGAGAAATCCCTACGATGGACAAAAAAAACATTGTATTCCAGGGCAAATAAACCTGGACTCCTTCTAGCTAAAATATAAAAAGCTACTCAGTCGAAATATACCCCAATCAAAGTTAGACAACCCTCATTGCTAATCCTGAGAAAATTACTAGCCTATTCTGTAAGTTCCTAGCTGACCTGTACAAAGCCCCTGCAATACCCTCACCCCCTGCTATAACTGACTACCTCACGGCCCTGCCTGTTCCCTCACTCACCATGAGTTCTCAGCACTATACTATAAGAAATTCAGCAGCACCTGGACATACTGGAAAACATTACTGCCCATGCTTTGATGGTTCCTAAACCAGGAAAGGATGACTCTGAGATCCAGAACTTTAGACCAATATCTCTGCTCAATATCGACAATAAGCTTCTAGCAAAGGTCCTGGCTGTGAGGGTCAACCCATTACTGAGCTCTCTAATTCACAGAGATCAGGTGGGCTTCACTCCTTGCAGAAAGGCTCCTGAAAATGTCCATAAGACACTACACTTGGTGCATGTGATGCAGGAGAGGTGCCTACAGGGTCATTTAATATCGCTTGATATTATTAAAGCATTTGACTCACTTTCCTGGGACTATATGTACCAAGCTCTGACTAGTTTTGGATCCCTGGAAGACTTTCTAGTATGGATTTGTGCACTATATTCTTCTCCTGGTCTAATATTCTTAGTATACATGTTAATCAATGCACTGAGGAACAACACAAAACATTTATATGTACAAAAATGGGAGTCCAGAAACCGCTAGATAAAGGGAGGAATGGTTATAATTTTGAATACAATAGCCAAGTGCTCAATCAATATAACTACCCTCGAAACAGCAGATAAGGTCCTTTGAGGGCCCCAGTTTTTGTAAAAAGGAACCCTTGAAAAAGATTAAAATAGAATAAATCAACCTGAAATCATCATCTGAAAGAGGATACCATTAATTCCAATGTTTGGGAACCTTAGTTATCCCATCAGGTTTTGACCACTTGTGTTTTGAAATATCTTTGAATTCTGAATGGTTAGGAAAAATACAACTCTGTGAAGTACTCACCTGTAGAGTTGGTATTATATGCAGACTGTTACGCTCCGGGTTGAATGTGCGAAGAAGTGGACCCGCAGAATCTGCAGAACTGTTTGGCAGATACCGCGTCAGGGGAGCGGAGTCTAAGGAGCCACTGGTTTTCACCAGAGCCCACCGCAAGGCGGGATGGTCTTGTGCGGCAGGTGACTCCCAGGTCGCTACCCCCCAACAGCGGCACAGTTCCACAAACTGCTGAGGTGACGTGCAGTAGAGACAAACAGTGGTCGAAGGAGAAGGCCGAGGTCAGGACTGGCAGCGCGGGTTCAATAGCGGGGAAACAAGCCGAGGTCGGGACGGGCAGCACAGGTTCAAAGGTCAATGGGAGAGCCGAGGTCATACACGAGGAATCAAGCAATACAGCGACTGTCATACACGGAAGAACACCGAAGATCCGGCACAGGAAGTAAGGCAGGGTCCAATTTATGGGAAGAGCCGAAAAGAGATTGGATGGCCAGACACCAATTACCAGGACCTTGGCCCTTTAAATCTGTGAGTGTTGACGCGCGCGCCCCCTAGTGGCCGGGGACGTGCGCGCAGGGAAGGCGGAACTGCAGCAGTAGGAGGAAGCCGGCGGCCATGCCGGCCAGAGGAGGAAGCGCGGGGACCAGGTAAGGAGGAAATGCAGCCTGGGGGGCCAGCAGCGGACGCCCTGATGGTGGTAGAGCGGGGAGCGCTGCAGGAAGGGGACGCAGCGCTCGCCCGAGGAGAGGCACGGAGGGGGGGCGCTGCGCGGGGAAAACGCAGCGCTCGCCCTAACAGTACCCCCCCCTTAGGTCTCCCCCTCTTTTTGGGACCGAGGAAGTTTGAAATGAGGCTCCGATCGAGGATATTCTCCTCAGGCTCCCAGGACCTCTCTTCTGGACCGCAATTCTCCCAATCCACTAGAAAGTATCGTCTCCCTCTGGATGTTTTGGAAGCCAGAATCTCTCTCACCGAGAAGGCATCTTCGGTACCCGCGACCGGAAGTGGCTCCAACGTTTTAGAAGAGAATCGATTAGTCGTCAGAGGTTTTAATAATGAAACATGAAAAGAGTTGGGAATACGTAAGGAGGCTGGCAGATGAAGTTTGTAACAGACCGGATTAATTTGTTGCTTGATCCTGTACGGCCCTAAATAGCGAGGACCCAATTTATAACTGGGTATCTTGAAACGAATGTACTTGGCTGAAAAAAGAAAACAGGAGCGATTCTCCTTCTTTTATTAGCACTGTTCTTCATGCGGGTAGAGGCTAGAACAAGAGAATGTCGTGTTTCACGCCAGATAGAGGAAAAAAACTGTGTTAAGTCATCCACGGCGGGTACTCCCGACTGTGTAGGTAAGGGTAGAGGAGGCAAAGGTTGGCGGCCATAAACAATGAAAAATGGAGATTTTTTTGTGGCTTCAGAATCTTTGAAATTATAAGAGAACTCCGCCCATGGCAAGAGATCGACCCAGTCGTCTTGTCGGGACGAAATGAAGTGACGTAGATATTGTCCTAGAACCTGATTGACCCTCTCCACTTGGCCGTTGGACTGGGGGTGGTAAGCCGAGGAAAAATCTAATTTCACTTTTAACTGAGTACAGAGAGCCCTCCAGAATTTTGAAACAAACTGAACTCCCCTGTCGGAGACAATGTGGGAAGGAAGTCCATGGAGCCGAAAAATATGCTTAAAAAAGTGTTTAGCCAACTGAGGAGCGGATGGGAGTCCTGGTAGCGGAACGAAGTGCGCCATTTTTGAAAAACGATCCACAACAACCCAGATTACTGTATTGCCTTGAGATGGAGGAAGATCCGTGATGAAGTCCATAGCGATGTGTGACCAAGGGATTTCAGGAATAGGAAGAGGATGAAGAAGGCCCGCCAGTCTTTGGCGAGGGGTTTTATTACGTGCACAGGTGGTACAAGCTTGCACGAATTCTGCCACATCCTTCTCAATGGAGGGCCACCAATAATATCTGGCAATAATTGCGTTAGACTTTTTGATACCAGCATGCCCGGCAATACGGGAAGCATGACCCCATTTTAATATTTGGAGGCGTCGGCGAAGCGGGACAAAGGTCTTCCCAGGCGGAGCCTGCACTAGGGAGGCAGGAGCAGAATGAATCAAATGATCAGGGGATATAATGAACTGAGGAGCAGTATCCACGTCAGTGAAGTCCGAGGAGCGAGACAGAGCATCTGCCCTGATGTTCTTAGAGGCAGGCCGAAAGTGAATGCGGAAATTAAACCGCGCGAAGAATAGTGACCAACGAGCTTGGCGAGGATTCAAGCGCTGAGCAGTTTGTAGATACAAAAGGTTCTTATGGTCGGTAAAAATAGATATGGGGTGAAGCGACCCTTCTAGTAGATGTCTCCACTCTTCAAGAGCTAATTTGATAGCCAGGAGTTCACGATCCCCAATAGAATAATTTCGCTCCGCGGAAGAAAAGGTCCTAGAGAAGAACCCACAAGTATGATTTTTCCCTGATGGAGACCTCTGTGTGAGTACAGCTCCTGCTCCAATGGAAGAAGCGTCAACCTCCAGAGAAAAGGGACGAGAAGGGTCTGGTCTGGAGAGCACCGGGGCCATAGAGAATGTCTTTTTCAATGCTAAAAAGGCTGCCTCCGCCTGTGGAGGCCATGACTTGGGGTTGGCTCCCTTTTTGGTGAGAGCCAATGGGGTATGAATTGACGGTAATAGTTGGTGAAGCCCAGAAATCGTTGAATGGAACGCAGACCAACAGGCCGAGGCCAGTCTAATACCGCTCTCAATTTGCTAGGGTCCATTTGTAGTCTTTGGGCTGAAACAGTATAACCCAAAAAAGGCAGAGCGGTCTGGTGAAAGAGACACTTTTCTAATTTGGCATAAAGATGATGCTGCCGAAGGCGGGATAGTACCAGACGAACGTGCCGGTGATGCTCTTCGAGGGAAGAAGAGAAGATGAGGATATCATCTAAATAGACCACGACACAGGAATACAACAAGTCCCGGAAGATGTCATTGACGAACTCTTGAAATACGGCAGGAGCATTACAAAGCCCGAAGGGCATCACCAAATACTCGAAATGACCGTCACGGGTATTAAAGGCAGTCTTCCATTCGTCTCCCTTGCGGATGCGGATCAGATTGTAGGCTCCTCTGAGATCTAGTTTGGAAAAGATCCTGGAGCCACGAAGACGGTCGAAGAGTTCTGGAATTAAAGGTAAGGGGTATCGGTTCTTTACCGTGATCTTGTTAAGACCCCGATAGTCAATACAGGGTCGGAGAGAACCGTCTTTTTTCTGTACAAAAAAAAAGCCTGCCCCAGCGGGAGAAGAGGACTTCCGGATGAAGCCCCTCTGCAAATTTTCTTGTATGTAAGTAGCCATTGCTTGAGTTTCGGGGACGGATAGTGGGTAGATACGGCCACGAGGAGGAGTGGTTCCAGGCAGAAGATCGATCGGGCAATCATAAGGACGATGTGGCGGAAGGATCTCAGCTTGCTTCTTGCAGAAGACGTCAGCGTAGGCCCGGTAAACTTCGGGTAGACCCGGTAGAGATGTGGTAGGATGATCGGTTCGAACTGGTAAGGCTTTCAAGCAATTCTTTAGGCAGGTTGTACCCCACGCCTTGATGTCCCCTGTGACCCAGTCTAGGGTAGGATTATGGAGTTGAAGCCAAGGAAGACCCAATAGGATTGGGGAAGTACAATGGGGTAACACAAAGAGTTCCAGGTATTCCTGGTGAAAGAGGCCGATCTTAAGGAGCAAAGGCTTGGTACGGTACTGCACCATACAATTCAGTCTATCTCCATTAACTGAGGCGATGAATAACGGTTTGGCCAAGCGGTTAACTGCTATGTCGTGTTTCTTGATCAGAGAGGCCTCTATGAAATTGCCCGCCGAACCAGAGTCCAGGAAGACCGGCAAATTAAGCACAGAGGCAGATGAGAGACAAAGCTGTGCAGGTACGGTAAATCTTGGAGAGGAAGCACACACACCCAGAGACGCCTCTCCCAACGAGTCTAGGTGCGCCCGTTTCCCAGTCGAGAAGGACGAATGGGGCAATCTCTTAGAAAATGATCAGGACTGGCGCAATACAGACAGAGATTTTCACTCCTCCTGCTAGACCTCTCCACGGGGGTTAGGCGAGAGCGGCCGACCTGCATGGCTTCCACCTCTGGAGATGATGGTACAGACAAAGGTTTCTGAAAGGTAGGAGCCAAACGAAACATCCTCCTGTCGCGTTGGGAATCTCTCTCCAGGCGAACTTCTTCGCGCCTCTCAGCAAAGCGTATGTCAATGCGAGTGACGAGATGTATGAGTTCAGAAAGGGAGTCAGGAATCTCTCGGGCCGCTAGAACATCTTTGATCTTGCTAGAGAGACCTTTCTTAAAACAAGCGCAGAGAGCCTCATTATTCCATGCTAACTCGGAGGCCAAAGTACGGAATCGAATAGCATATTCACCAACAGAAAGATCGCCTTGCGTTAAATTCAATAGAGCGGATTCGGCAGATGAGGCTCGAGCGGGTTCTTCAAAAACCTGACGGAATTCTGTAACAAAGGCCTGGACGGTGAAGGTGAGAGGATCATTACGGTCCCACAAGGGAGTGGCCCAAGCCAATGCTTTTCCGGAGAGCAGACTAATGATGAAGGCCACTTTAGAGCGTTCGGTGGGGAATTGATCGAACAATAATTCCAGGTGCATAGAGCACTGGGCTAGAAAGCCTCTGCACAGCTTCGCGTCCCCCTCATATTTTGCAGGCAAGGAGAGGCGGATTCTGGATGAGGAAGCCGCTGGAGACTGCGGTGGCGGCACCGGTGGCGGTGGAGAAGGTGACTGCTGCTGGGTCAAGAGTTGCTGCATCATAGCGGTAAGCTGATTAATCTGCCGGGACTGCAAAGCCACCAGTGCTGGGAGTTCGGAAGTCTCCGGCAAGGGCACCTCAGTGGGATCCATGGCCGGATCTTACTGTTACGCTCCGGATTGAACATGCGAAGAAGTGGACCCGCAGAATCTGCAGAACTGTTTGGCAGATACCGCGTCAGGGGAGCGGAGTCTAAGGAGCCACTGGTCTTCACCAGAGCCCACCGCAAGGCGGGATGGTCTTGTGCGGCAGTTGACTCCCAGGTCGCTACCCCCCAACAGCGGCACAGTTCCACAAACTGCTGAGGTTACGTGCAGTAGAGACAAACAGTGGTCGAAGGAGAAGGCCGAGGTCAGGACTGGCAGCGCGGGTTCAATAGCGGGGAAACAAGCCGAGGTCGGGACGGGCAGCACAGGTTCAAAGGTCAATGGGAGAGCCGAGGTCATACACGAGGAATCAAGCAATACAGCGACTGTCATACACGGAAGAACACCGAAGATCCGGCACAGGAAGTAAGGCAGGGTCCAATTTATGGGAAGAGCCGAAAAGAGATTGGATGGCCAGACACCAATTACCAGGACCTTGGCCCTTTAAATCTGTGAGTGTTGACGCGCGCGCCCCCTAGTGGCCGGGGACGTGCGCGCAGGGAAGGCGGAACTGCAGCAGTAGGAGGAAGCCGGCGGCCATGCCGGCCAGACGAGGAAGTGCGGGGACCAGGAGGAAACGCAGCCTGGGGGGCCAGCAGCGGACGCCCTGATGGTGGTAGAGCCGGGAGCGCTGCAGGAAGGGGACGCAGCGCTCGCCCGAGGAGAGGCACGGAGGGGGGCGCTGCGCGGGGAAAACGCAGCGCTCGCCCTAACACAGACAGCACCTTCTGCTCCAGACATAGTCCTTACATGTGGGTATACCTCCGCCTTCAGCGCCGTGCACTGCAGAATCATGAAGAAAACAAGCTCCTCCCGGCCCCACATATACCGAGGGACCTCCCACAAATCCCCAGCATTAACAAGCAGTGAGAGAAGAAGCCAGGAGGAAAACAACCACCCAGAGACTGGCAATAATATCCAAGATAATAATCACCACACAGGGGATCCAGAACAAGGTGAATCAGGGTGGGGTGGAGCAGGACGTGCTGTCTGCATATAATACCAACTCTACAGAGTTGTATTATTCTAAGCAGACAGCACGTCATGCTCCAGACATAGTCCTTACATGTGGGACATCCAATAGCAGTGTCCATAAGTAGGGTGGGATCCCCATGAGAAAGGGCACAGCCAACCAAAACAGCGCTATCGCCTGTAACCTTGCTACCAGGAGCAACTTGAGCAAAGCTCTAACTTAACTTATGAAGCCTTACAAGGCTAATGAAACACGAGCAGAGACTAGGCAGCCTGCTCAACAACCGAGTGCAGAAGGCCCAAACCAAGCACCGGTAGAAGAAATCCAAACCAAGAGAGAAGAATGAATCTCCCTGAACAAACAGGCCAGAATAACAGCCTAACCATGCTACCAACGACAACAGGGTAGTCATGGCAACCATAGAACCTTTCCCATAAGGAAATACAAACCCTGGTCTCAGCGAGACTGACATAATATTGAACATGAGCCAACAGAGCTCCTCAAGAGCCAAAATGATAATCAAGAGCTCAGAAGGGCAACCAGCCCAGCAAGACCAGTCCAACAGGCTCCCATACTCATGGGAGTAACCAGATCCTGCTGCAAGAAGGATGGGGACGTCTATAAGCCCACGGGCATAGCCCCAACCCTGGACAGGAAGCAGTCCAAGGATCCCAACGCCTATTGAGGGATAAAGATCCCTTTAAGCTCAGAGTAAGCAAAACAGTGGTCCAAAGACCACAGGTTCCGGAATAGAGAAGAATAAGAGCCCTCCGTCTGGACTCAAGCCTGGAGCAAGGAGGACACATCCTCACCCAACGGTGTACAGATATAAAGAGCTGTAAAATATAAAAAGGACTAGGCTAAGAAAGCCGTCTCCTATGACGCGCCTCAGACTGAGGCACCCGCCCCGAAGGAGTCGTCTGAGGCAGGGAACAGTTCAGCCAAGAACCTGAATAAGACCCAGGGAAACCCTTAGCAGGGGAACAAGAAGGCAACCTCCACCAAGGGAGCTTAGGTTTCCCTAGGGAATGCGCCTGAGCCACCCCGGAGGAATGCTCAACGCCGAAGCTGAAACTAGTCTCTACAGAAGACAAACAGGGCGAGCCCTGGAACCTCTCAAGGAACTGAGTTGGGGGACCAACTCCAGCCATGCCATAAGAACTCTAGGACCCATGGGTAAGACCACATCCCGTAGTAGAGAGCCATCCAACAAGGGCGACATCTCCCAACATAGCTGGTAAAAAAGGGAGAAGAATAAAAAGGAGGGATCTGGACCCGACCCTCCACTGACGGAACACCCAGAGGGAATATCTCTGATAGGGTGAATAACAATCGTCCAAACCCTGTGAAGGGAAGACATAGTAAGGAGCCTGACCAGGCATAACAGCCCTCATGAGAGGGCATACAGTACAACTGTCCTCAGCAGAAAATGCAAACCAACCACACAGGGCCATCCATGGCCTCCAAAGCAACAGTTCCCCCTTGCCACAGCAATCCTGCGCAGAACCCCACCCAGCAGGGTGTAAGAAGGGTCAAACAAAGGGTAGAATACCCGGACAGAAGGCCATACTAGGTCACCATGACCAAGGCCAGAGAGTCCTGGGACAATCACCCAGGGCAATGAATTAGGACCATAACCAGAACAGAGTCTCTGTCACCGTCATGGGGCCACAGCCCCAACCAGCACCAGCACAGTAGGACAGCCAACGAGCCAATACCAATGAAGCGCAAGGAGTGTAAAAATCTCCACTAGATCAGAACCAGACCCTACAAGAAGGGTCAACCTGTTCCGAGACCTTCTCGGATAAAAGCTGGGGCAAGCCACTGACCAGACAGACCAAGCGTCCCCAAGAGACAAAGCCTAAGGGAAACAGGCCAGCAAGCTAGTGCCCAACAAGGCACAATGTGATGACCTACCGATAGTATGAAAATTTGGCCCCCTAAGGGGCCCCCCTTAGGTACCCTGGGGAATTTCATAAGGAATAGAACCCCTTCAGTGACCCTGCCAGCCTTGGTCCTCACGGCGTCCCTCTACAGGGATAGCAAGAAGGACGTGATGTCCATCAAAAACTGCCATGAGTAGACCAACCAGAAGGGAACCCCCATAAACATAGGGGGGACGAACTGATCTATTTCCAGGGGTGTTGGAACCCCATCCAGGATAAGTAACCCAAGGTGCCGCAGGCCCCAGGGGCACTGGGAAAAAGAACAGCCTCGGGCCGCCAGCAATAGGCCCACCAGCCGCAGGGTGAATGTAATGATACTACACAGAGAGCGAAGCCCCTTCCATACCAAGGTACCCAAATCAGAAGGGAAGGTTGAACCTGGACCCATCTAAATGCCACCCCGTAGGGAGAGTATGAATCAGGTTACACCAAGTAATAGATGTGCCCAAGCACCAATCCACAAGACTCCAAGAGAGCCCCAAGTCAAGGTAGAAAAAAACTAGCGCGGACAGCACCGGTGATTGAGCATGAAAGCGCTCCCATACTCGCCTTGGCGAGCCATCTGGGAACTGGGGAGTGTAGCAATAACCCTTATCGCCAGAGGGCTCCACCGCCCGAGACGTCCTTTTCCCAATCGTAAGAGGTGCTGTTGGAATCCCAGAGTCGTCCGTGAGGAAACAGGAACAGCCCTTACAAGGGCTAGTGAATTGTAATATAGCGTTTCCCCCAATAAGAGACAGAACTTCAGTATTGAGGGTGAAGGTGAAGTTAACTTTATTAGTGCCACACTGGGCCTTATATGCAAGGCTCCATGCAAGGGGACCTCCCCCATGGACCTGATGGAGGACTGCATGACAAATACACAGACCAATGGGAGCAGGGCACACAATCCCTCAACTCTGCCGGTGACGCACTCAGCAACACAATAGACGTCTGTAACACAATCAATCAGAACAATGGCAGTCTGTAACACAATCAATCAGAACAATGCCATTGTCTGTGACGTAATCAATCAACACAATGGCAGTCTGTAACATGCTTAAGAAAAGGAAAGTAATGAACCTGTGTAAAGTCCAAAGGGCAGAGAGTCTGTCACAATGCCCCCTTTTTGTGGAACACCCGGCAGACCCGGATTGACCCTGTTCGGGTTAACGTGGGGCTGTCCGGACTCTTGTTAGGGGCAGAGTTCTGTGTAAGGACAAGTCTGCAAATAGTGAGTAACCGGACTAAACATTGACGTGGGCTGTACATAGGAATCGGTCATGGGTGGCGTTGGTGAGTTCAGCACCAAAGTCCTTGGTTGGATGTGTGCACAGGTGCTTTGCTTTCTTATAGCTGGCCCAAGTTTCAATCTCTTTCCATGGAAGCTGATCGGAGAATCCACAATCTTCTGCACATCTACATCATCGTAAAAGTAGACAAAACCATAACCCTTAGAAACGCCAGAGGCATCCCTAATAATTTTGACATTCTTTACAGCGCCATACTTTGAAAAAAAATCCTTAATTTCAGGCTGATTAATCCGACGGTCAATGCCCTCAACAAAAATAGTGTTTGGCATAAGTTTCCCTTCTGGAAGGACGTAACCTGATGGCTGATCCTCTTCTCGACTTCGTGTAACAGACATGACGTGATGCAGACGAAACCCCTGGGTCTCCCCGACCAGTGGGCTGGAGTCGGCAGCTCGGGCTGGAGACCGGGTTGTAACAGGGTTGACGCTGGCTGGCCCAGAGGTAGCGTAGGCAGAAGTCATTGGTCCTAGATCATTTCCCAATAGTACTTCTGCTGGTAAGTTGTCCATAAGTCCCACCTGTACCCTGCCGGATCCAGCGCCCCAGTCAAGATGTACTCGGGCGGTGGGGAGTCGAAACACAGCTCCCCCCGCCACCCTTACTGCAACGGTGTGTCCAGTGCGGTCTTTGTTCTTGACCAAATGAGGTTGGAGCAAGGTAAGTGTGGCTCCGGTGTCGTGTAATCCTTGCGCGGTGCGCCCATTGACTCGTACCTCCTGGCGATGGTGCTGTCGGTTGTCTTGGATGGCCGCTTGTACGGGATCAGCTTCATACAGTACCCCCAGATACTCTTCCGAACTGTCCTCAGCTTCCAAACAGTGTGCCGCAGGAGTACGGGAGGTGGAAGGTTGTTTTTGCCTCCACGTGTTTCGGGGAGGCTCTAGGGCGCAATCCCTGCGATAATGTCCCCATTGTTTGCAACGATGGCACTGAACTGTGGAGAGGTTCGGTTGCTGCGCCGGCCTATGTGGCCCAGAGTCACGAGTTGGCGCTGAAGCCACAGGTGCTTGAAACTTGATGGGAGGTTGTGGTTTTGGAGCGGACTGTTCTGTCCGGCGCGCATCGGTGTACTCGTCGGCTAGACGAGCAGCCTCAGGTAGCGTTAGAGGCCTCCGGTCACGTACCCACTCTCTTAGCTCTGGTTGAAGGGCATTGAGAAAATGTTCTAGTAAAAACAACTGTAGTACATCCTCAGCGGTCGTGGCTTTGCATCCAGTGACCCAGTGTGATGCTGTACGATGGAGGCGACATGCCCACTCCGTGTAAGAATCCCCTCCCTTCCTTTGGGATTCCCGAAATCGTCGCCTGTAGGCTTCCGGGGTGACAGCGTACCAGGCTAACAAAGCCTCCTTTACCAGATGGTAGTGTGGTAAGTCCGCATCAGGGATGGCCCGGAAAGCATCGGAAGCTTTCCCAGATAGTTTCCCTGATAATATGGTGACCCATTCCTCCGTGGGTACCCGGTGTAAAGCGCACTGCCGTTCAAAATCGGCCAAAAATCCGTCAATCTCGTCGTCACTTTCCTGGAAGGACTTAAATGCTGCAAATGGAATCTTTCTCCCCCCAGTGTAACTGAGGCTGAGAGGCTGCTGGGTTGAAAGTCGCCGATCTTCCCTTCGCTTACTGGCCTCTGCCTCCACTGCGGCAAAGACTCGGTCGATCAGTTCCTGTGATGGATTCGGGCCATAGACCGACAATCTGTTCCGAACCGCTTGAACAAGAGCAGCGTCTTCATCGGCCTCTATATTGGTTTCGGTCCTTACTGCTGCACGATCCATTTCGATCAGCTCGGCTATCAGTTCCCGACGTGGGCGGTTGCTAGCTGACCTTCCCCTGCTCTCGAGTAGATCCTTCAGGGTCCGCCCTTTCAACTTGTCATACTGACTCTCCATCAGGGTAGCACTCTCTCTGGGTAGAAAGGACCATCCGATCGCTTGCCACCAATTGTAGCGATAACTCTTATCGCCGGAGGGCTTCACCGTCCGAGACGTCCTTTTCCCGATCGTAAGAGGTGCTGCTGGAATCCCAGAGTCGTCCGTGAGGAAACAGGAACAGCCCTTACAAGGGCTAGTGAATTGTAATATATTGAGGGTGAAGGTGAAGTTAACTTTATTAGTGCCACACTGGGCCTTATATGCAAGGCTCCATGCAAGGGGACCTCCCCCATGGACCTGATGGAGGACTGCATGACAAATACACAGACCAATGGGAGCAGGGCACACAATCCCTCAACTCTGCCGGTGACGCAATCAGCAACACAATAGACGTCTGTAACACAATCAATCAGAACAATGGCAATCTGTAACACAATCAATCAGAACAATGCCATTGTCTGTGACGTAATCAATCAACACAATGGCAGTCTGTAACATGCTTAAGAAAAGGAAAGTAATGAACCTGTGTAAAGTCCAAAGGGCAGAGAGTCTGTCACAGGGAGGGACCCCAGACAAGACCCTAATCTAAAGAATGGTCCTGTAACACCGGCTGGGAAAAAGGACTAGGCGTCCATAAGGAACAGGGGGCCGAAGGAGAAAAAGGATCCTCGCAGGCATCAGGAGGCTCACTTGACAAGGGCGTCTGCGGCCCAACAGATGGATACCAAGTAGGCAGAGCCCGTGGAACCTAGATGCCAGGTCTAGAATGCCGGATCTGGGCAGACTGCGTCATCCTGGGGGAAGAGCAGAGTGAATGCAATTATCAGCCAAGGCCAACCTAAAAGAAGGCCCAGACCCTCCAGGCCAAACTCAACCTGTGTCAAATCACTAAGGGAAACAACGGGGACTAGAATACCCCTGACTAATTCTGAAGGGAACTGCCTAGAACACTCCATTCTTTTAAAAACCGCGTCCAGGGGGGCCATCACCTGAAATCGCCTGAACGAAGCATGGCATCCTGCCATAAGAGCCAAGTGCTGTGGCAGTTCCCTCGCCCACCGGGCAAGGGCGTCCCTTCATGCTTGTGAGGTTTTGGCAGACTTTGGTTTTGACCTGCCAGAGGTCCCAGGGCGTTGCCTGCCTCCCCTGGAACGAGCTTCCACTCCAAAAAGTTGGAAGCACACTTCTGGTTCTCGTTTAACACTAACGTAAGGAGGGGGCGGGGAGTCCCTGCCCCTGGGCTGCCTGGCCAACCGTCTGCGCGAGGGCGCCTTACCTTTTTTGCCAAAAAGGTCCAACCTGGCCCCGAATAAGCGACGTCCTCTAAAGGGAATACCAGTAAGAACCTTTTTAGTATCATTGTCAGCCCCCCACTGTCGCAGCCAAAGCAGGCGACGAATAGCCACCACAAGGGCCGAGGTTCTAGCACACATTTTAATAGTGTCATCCATGGCTGAGAGGATAAACCTCACAAAAACATCACAATCTGACAGTGCGTTGAAGACCTCACAAGGGAGATCCTCTGGCTGTTGGTCAATTATCTTCCTGAACAGGGTCCTGGCGGCCACCGAGGTAAGAGCCGCAGCACAGACCGGGCGCAAAGCGGTCCCTATGCTAGAGAAGGCATAGGAGGCCAATCTGTCCATGCGCCTGTCCTCAGCATCCCGAAGGGTACGAGAAGGGGAGGCCGCCATGAAGGGAGGGTTAACAACCCCAATAATTGTCGCATCCACCTCTGGAGGAACTGACCATTGTTCAACCAAATCCTGGGGAAAGGGGTACTTCCAGTCCCAAACCCCCGGAACCCCTGTTTACAAGGAGATTCCCATTCCTTAGATATAAGATACTGGAAATGATCCTGATCCAGAAATTCCAGGCGCGGCGTCGCCGTGTGGAAACTCTCCCTCTTGGGCTTGGGAGACTCTCCCGGAGGAGAGATGGACAGCACTTCAAAGATCTTAATGAGTAACTCATCAGTTTCCCACAGGCCCCAGGACCCCGGGCCAGAACCGTCACGGTTCCAAGACAACTCATTTGAGGAACTGGAACCTGAGAACAGTTCACCATCCTCGGACTGATCTTGATCCTGCATAGCGGCAGGTTCTTCAGTTTCAGTGGAAAACCTATAGCTGGGTGGCGTCAGGGATCGTTTCTTCCCAGCGCCCAAGCGCTCAGCCAAGCCAGACATAAATTGCTCCGCGGTGGGAAGCTTGCGCGGCACCACTTGCTGGTCATCCCCGCTCGAGTGCGACTCATCGGGAGTGAGATTTAAGTCCGGGGAGACAGGTGTATTGAAGCGAGGTGCAGCTACTGGTAAACCTGATTGCAGGGCCAGCGCTTGTTCAGCACACGGTCCGCAGACCCGTGCTCTGTCAGCGTGGGGTTCTCTACACATGATACACAGCCGGTCTTGTCCCCGCGGGACCCCGGACACCAAATTCTGAGATGCCTCCATATTGTGATTAATCTAGGTAATATGCCAGTAGGGATTTATGCTGTAAGCAACCCTGGATGCCCCAATACCCGCTGGGAATGTGGGAGAATCTAAATATAACCCCGTGAGATATATATATATCAGGCCGGGAGAAGCCACTGGAAGCTTGGCGTCTGAAAGACATAAGGAGAAGAGAGGGTGTCAGAGCCAGGCGCAGCACAAAAAAGAGAAGTAAACGAACGCCCGTGAGGGCACTTACAGCAACCAAGGGAGGAGGAGGATCGTGACCACACGCGCGCGGGAAGACCGACAAAATGGCGCCAGCGAACCTCAAAGGGCGGGCCAGAGCTGTAGGTGACGCGGAACGCGCCAAACCAGACCACGCCCACCCCGGAGAGCGCGAAGCTCTAAGCGCGGAACAAGGCAGGAAAAGAACAGAAATAAACGCCATGGCATCGCGAGACAGAGCCGCCTTACGCGCCAAGTCACAATTTTTAAAAAGGCGCTGCGGCCAACATAAAAATAAAGTTTAAAGCGCGGCTCTGACCCCCGGAAACCGATAGGGCTAAGGCAAGGCGTATGATATGGCAAGATTAGGCCAACGTACACAACCCCCCCTCTTTTTTCCCCCCACAAACGGGGGGAACTAAAGAAGAAGGTGACCCAGCACTAGGGGTTCACCGCTACATGGGGCGTGGGGCAAGGTGCGGGAGGGGCATCCACTATAAGGCTCATCATTAGCCTAAACCGCCTACCCCAAGGATGGGGATTGCGGTGGAGCATGGCTCCGTAAGCACACTAGGTGCTGCCTACCTTCACCCGACCAACGCAGCCCAGGCTTGGAGGCATGTTACTCACAAAGAGGACGGGTGGAAATAGTCCCGCAGGGCCTCGGGCTGTAAAGCCCCGCTCGCCTGCGAGAGCGTGATACTTCATGTCTTCGCAGTTCTAGCACTGCAGAGAAATCTGGGGATTTGTGGGAGGTCCCTCGGTATATGTAGGGCCGGGAGGAGCTTGTTTTCTTCATGATTCTGCAGTGCACGGCGCTGAAGGCGGAGGTATACCCACATGTAAGGACTATTGGCTTGATGCAGAGCCTCCCCGTTCAGCTCCCCCGTGCGTTTTTCCCGTTGGTTTTGGGCTTTGATCGGGTCAGGAAAGGGTGCTACATTGATTTTAGTGTGCGCTTATGCGCTCAGGTGTGCGCTCAGCCGCCTTTCCGATTGTCGGCTCTCACGAGGCTGTTTCCCGGGAAAACGGACGCCTCGTTCATTGGTCCGTTTTTTTCAGTGATGCAGAGCCTTGGTTTCCGATTGAAATCAGCCTAATAAAAGGGGGCAGCCGAGCCTTCACTTACGGCAAGTCTGACCAGCCGTATTGGAGCTCCGTGCTATTTGGGAATGCATTCCTCTGTGGGCCAACATCAAAGGCGCCAGCTACGCCGTCTGGTAGTTCTGAGTATGGCAGAAACCAGGCTGCAGCGCACGCCTTTGGACATCGATGGCATGAGTGAAGTTGACCTATTCGAGCTCACCCGCCTTAACCGTGTTTCTCTCCATGCCTTGTATAGCGAGCTGCGGCCATGGTTAGCCCCCACCACAAGAAAGGGGCATGCAATTGCAGGTATGACCAAATTGGTTGGCTGCCTGCAATTTTTGGCGAACGGCTCGTTCCAGAGATTGGGTGCCTTCTCCCTGGGGATGTCCCAGTCTACGCTGAGCCGCAGCCTAACCAAGTTTTTGGATGGCATGGCTACCCTGGCACAGAATTACATTTTTTTCCCTCAAACAGGGGAAGCCTGGAATGAGGTTAAGTTGGGCTTTTATAACATAGCCGACATGCCCAACGTCCTCGGTGCAATCGATTGCACACATGTCTCACTCATCCCCCCTGCGGACCAGGAATATCTGTTCAGGCATGTGGTTTGGGTCTGCTTTTTTTCTGGTTATCACACATTTTTTATGGCTCACACTAATTACACTTGTGCTTTGCTTGGTGCAGGAACAGGAAGATGGGCCATTCCATCAATGTTCAGGCAGTGGCGGGCCCTGATCTTCAATTTTTCAGTCTGTTTGCTGGCTTTCCTGGGTCCACGCATGATGCGCACATTTTGAGGAACTCCAGCCTCTATCAACGGTTTCAATCTGGAGATATTTCTGGAGGATGGTTACTGGGTATGTGTATTAAAGTTGTATTTCTTGGCCCCCAGGTTTGAATGTGGATTTGCCACTACCCCACTAATCTGTGAGACCTTTCCTGGAAACTTGAAAAGGTTTTTGGTTTAATTAATGGGTGAAAGTATTCTCCACTATTGGCTTATGTTCTGGCCCTCTTATCTCAGTAGCATTACGCAGACATTTTTAAGGAGTGTACAGGTTGCATGTGTTTGTAGGCTCAGTAAAAATGTCAATTCCTCCCACCATACCTAGCTCACCTATTTGTCCCTGTGTACTAATGTTTCTATGCACACCTAAACCTTTTTTTAGGCATCCACCTTATGTTTGTCTTTTGTATTTTTGCAGGTGACTCAGGCTATCCCTTGGTACCATGGCTGCTCACACCCATCCTGCACCCATCTTCCCAGGCACAGGAGCGCTACAACACAGCCCATAGGAGGTCTCGCTCTGTGGTGGAACGCGCCTTTGGGTTGTGGAAGATGCGTCTGGATCACAGTGGGGGTTCTCTTCAGTATCAGCCTGGCAAGGTTATCAAAATAATTATTGCTTGTGGGGTCCTGCACAACCTTGCCATTAGAAGCAGGATTGCTCCATATACTGACCTGGGTGCAGAACCTTTCCCTATTTCTGACGAGCAGACCCCTCCTTACACTGGTACACCAAGTGGGCCAGCACACACAATCCGTGCTGACCTTGTGGCCAATGTATTTTCTTGAAACCACCCCCTGTCTGCAGGCTGGGGAAGATTAAATCACACCTAATAAGTGTTACATGCTGGTCACAAAGCGACTCTAAATGCATTTGGGCTTTATCTCTGCTGCCGGCGCATGTCCATTTTTGGGCAACTATATGATTTCAGGTCCACAACTGTCCGCTTGATTTGTTCAGTATCTCGATGGACAGAACACCATAATGTACCCAAACAGCATTGGCAACAGCCATGCTGTCATGAATGACTTGCCTTCAGCCCATGCCCGTGGTGTCCCTAGGCAACTGGCTGGGGTTTCTCCTGCCCAGCAGCCCCTTCTGCCTCAGATGCCAGCTCCAGCGGCACGTGTGTCGCCGAGCGCGCCCTCCTCCCTTGTCCACTGTCATTCTACTCGTGCTTGCGCGCGAGTACAGTCAGCTTATGTCCTCCGGTGGTGTTATATACAGAGTGGCCACTGGAGGCTGTTTAAAAGAGCTAAACCTAGGAGGTGCAGTTCTGGGCAGTATGCCTTTGGAGTTCAGCTGGGGCAATCAGCCCAGAGCTCTCTAAGTACACCAATCAAACCACAGATCCGAAGTGCACCAATCAGCACACAGATCCAAAGTGCACCAATCAAAGTCACTGCCTCCCTGTCCAATCCAGACGGGTTCAGTCCTATAAAGGGATTACCTCTTCAGTGTGTCAGTGCCTGTGATAGCGTTTAGCTGGCTTTGTTATTGTTCCTGTGATTGCCTGTTTATATTGTTATTGACCATCTGCTTGAATCTCGACCACGTCTTCGTCTCATCCCTTTGTACTGCGCAGCTCTCTGACCTTCCGTTGTGACCCCTGGCTTGACGTCTGACTTCGCTTGAATTCTCCTGAGCACCCGAATTGCTTCCAGTATTACCTGTTCCTGAAGAACCCGAACTGTTTCCAGTACTTACCCGACATTGCCCAGTCTGGCCTCTGGTTCATCTGCCTTCAACCCCTGTAAGCTCACATCCTTTGTGCTATTAAGTCCTGGGGGCAACCGTGTCTGGCGAGGCGTATAAAGCGTCCCGGCAAACGGGGGCTTGTCTAAAGGTGAAGCTAGCAGCGGAGATTGGGGGTTGTGAGCTTACTCTGAAGGCGGGTGTCCCTCGGCCTGACACATGCTTTGTGCTTATCAAAAACGGCCTGTTAGAGACCCACGGCGTGGTTATCGCCCACATGGGTGTGTGTTGTCCCCTGCATCACTTGAAATAGATGGTTGGCTATCTGGGGAGTCGTGTGTGGTTTTTGGGCCGGTGGTTGAGAATCGGTTAATGTCTCCTTGCTCCTACGTTTTGGGGAATGTGCCTGTGTCTGTGGAGTCCCCACCGTTTTAGTTGGTGCATGTTCTACATGTGTCTTGTGCCTGCTTTTGTGTTTTATTTAGGATGAGGCATGTGTGCGGCTGCTATGTGGCTTTGGCCTTGGTTGGCTCTTTGTGCTCCCTTTAGGTTTGCCCATATTGATATGGTATCCCACACCAAGCGGAGTGCCTTGAACTTTAAATATTTTTACAACTGCGGTTGCGCGCCTGCGCGCACGCACGTCACCGCGGGGGAACGTCAGAGCTAGAATTTGAAAAAGAAGCCAAGATGTCCCCCGCCGTCTTTACAACGGAGCAGGACGAGCTCATCATGGATGTGAGTATGCGAGCGAGCGAGCGTGCGTTTATGTGCGCGCACACATTCCTTGTAATAAAAAAAGAAAAAAACGCAAGAATAGTCTGAAACAACTTAGTTTGTCACGTTACAGACCAGCCCACCTTAGTTTAACCCATGTACGCAGCTACAAACTAGCCTACATGCAGATAGCAGAACTAGGGCAATGTGAGGCAGCAAGAGGTTAATAAAGTGACTTGATTTAGGCCAGGAAACTTGTTAATGTATTTTGTGGATTAATGGTGTGTCCTTGTCTCTTTTTCTAACAGATGATGCTGAGGAATCGCTACGACTTCCTGCTGTCAGATTATGACAAGCGGATGTTGGCCCTGGCGGTGGTGGACGCGATTGAAAGAAGATCCCAAACCACCTATACCTTCACTCAGATCGCCCAACACTGGTCTGATTTAAAAAGAAGACATAAGCCCCGGGTGAGGCGGTACTTCGCAACACATTTCCCATGTAAGTGTAGAAAATGTCAATGCACCTCTAACCCTGGCATCGCCTGGGCGTGGTTTAATGATTGTGTTTGTATTTCAGCCCATGAATGGAATTTGCGGTTCCGCCCCACCCGGACCAGGACACGCAGCCCAGTGTTGGGCGAAACAGGTGAAGGTGTAGGTGGCCCACCGCCAGGGTCAACGGCCACCCCCTCCTCTGTAAGTGACTCGGAGGAGCCGCTGGACCTCAGCATGCAGGGGAGGGGGCAATCTGACGGCAGGGAGTCGAGCAGAACAGAGCCTCAACCTGACTCCGGTAAGGGAAATATAGTTAGATATGTGGTAAGACATGCATTAAATACAGATACTCATGTGCACTATTGTTGTAGATTCAGACGTCGCTGGAACATCCCAAGGGATGAGTGAGGAAGGGGGCGAGGAGGAAGAGGTTGCTGGGGAAGGTGAGTAGATTGATACCTAGAAGCCTAACATAATATTATATTAATGAAAGAACAACAGTCTCTAATATCAGTGTGTTTGTCATTCATACAGATTCCCAACTGCCACAGAGGGAGTATGAATGGAGACTCCGCCCCCGACGCAATGTGCGGCCTAAACCTTGTAAGTGGTGTTTATTTAAACTAAAGTAAATGAGCAGACATTTCCATTTTAAACATAAAAAACTTTAACAGTTACCTCAAAATGTATCCAAAAAAGCCCTTAAAGCGGACCTTAACTATGAATAAGAGGCTAGCTTAGATAGTTCCCACATCCTGTACATACAGATTAGGCTCGATTCAAAATCCCAAATGTCATTATGTTCGTATTTGCAATCGAAAGTTTTGTTGGGTGTTTGTCATTTTTTCCTTTTTTTGGGGGCATTTTCGACTCGCACGAACGTTCGAACATAGACGTATATGTTCGTTCGTCCATCGAACTTAAATTTGTGGTTTTACGCTACTTCGGGACTTTTTTCCTTCGAAATCGTAAATGTTTCGATCGGTCAAATCATTTACGTCATTGCAATGGGCTGGCGATTAATTCAGAGAGCTGATTGCCAAGTATTCCGACGCCCATATAGTCATTTCCTTGTCGAGCGTCTTACGGCACCTTTTTGACCTCGGGACTAGGCAGCCAAGCGTGATGGAGAGTGACTTTGAAGAGCATCAAGCTCTTCTTCTGTTTGGCATTGATGTGATCCTGAGGTCAGAGGCCAGATTGCACCGGCGGCGACGCATGAACATCAATGGCATGCATGAAGTTGAGCTGTTCGAGCTGACCAGGCTTAATCGCGCTTCCCTCCATAAATTGTATAGTGAGCTGCGGCCATGGTTAGCCCGCACCACAAGGAAGGGGCAAGCAATTTCAGGTATGACCAAGATGCTTGGCTGCCTGCAATTTTTGGCGAACGGCTCGTTCCAGAGGCTGGGTGCCCTCTCCGTGGGGATCTCACAGCCTACGCTGAGCCGCGCACTATCACATTTTTTGGAAGGCATGGCTACCCTAACACCCAAATATATTTTTTTCCCAGATGATATGGTAGCCAGAAACGCCATTAAGCTTGGTTTTTATAATATCGCCGACATGCCCAACGTCATTGGTGCCATTGACTGTACCCACGTCGCCCTGGTGCCTCCGGCTGCCGACGAGTACATATACAGGTAAGTCTTAAATTTTTGATTTTGTTTTCAATTTTAGGTTAACCCTCCTTGTAAGGGTCCCTCCTTGTAAGGGTCCCTCCTTGTAAGGGTCCCTCCTTGTAAGGGTCCCTCCTTGTAATGGTCCCACCTTGTAATGGTCCCTCCTTGTAATGGTCACGCCTTGTAATGGTCCCTCCTTGTAATGGTCCCTCCTTGTAATGGTCCCTCCTTGTAAGGGTCCCTCCTGATCGAAATGTGTGTGTTATTTTTACAAAATGCCTTCCTAATGTTTTATTGTGTTCCTTTTTTACCAGGAACCGCAAAATGGGCCACTCCTTGAATGTGCAGGCAGTGGTGGGCCCGGACATGCGGTTCCTTAGCGTCCTCGCCGGCTACCCAGGCTCAGCCCATGATGCGTACATCCTTAGACGATCAGGATTGTACCGACGGTTTGAGTCTGGGGAATTTTCCGGTGCATGGCTCCTTGGTAAGTTAACATAAACCACATAATGTAGTTGTGGATGTTTGTTTTTAATTAGCATTTTGCAGTAATGTCTGCAAAACTTACACCTTAAACAACCTTCTGGCCATGTTAAACCACACTTGAATGTTAGTTATTAACCAACCAAGCGTTTCGCCAAGTTTGGCCTGCATTAGCCACATTATAAATTATCTGTTTGTCTAATTTAATAATCCCTCTTACACCACCCTCGTGTGGAATCGTGCACTTAACTTTAGCATAGTTTAGTACCCATCTTTGCTTAGCTGGTTTGCACTTCCACACGAGAGTAGAGCGGGATAAAGTGCATGTGGCGTGTTTCTGCTGTTTTGGTCTCACACAAAGCATATAAGGGGTCAGCCAAACCTACATCCTAAGCACACTTGGAAACCCAGAGCTGGGATCCTTATGTATGATTGTCCATCATCCTCACTCTTTGTATGTTGTCCTTTTGTAAACCTCTAGGACATATGTTTAGTTTGGGACTGGGACAGTGGCAAATGTTGCCTCATGTTGATCACACAATTGACAAATAGCCTCCTATTGATGTTGCTGGTGCCTTGATGGTCTTACATGTTTTTTTTCCTAATCTTATGTATAAGGTGATTCAGGATACCCGCTGCTGCCGTGGCTCTTGACGCCAGTACTCCAGCCCCAGAATGCCTCCCAGGATGCCTACAACTGTGCGCACCGCAAGACCAGGGCTGTGGTAGAGAGGGCCTTTGGTCTTTTGAAGACTAGGTTTCGTTGTTTGGATCATACCGGGGGCGCCCTGCAATATGATCCGAAAAAGGTCATAGACATAATAATGGCCTGTGCTGTTCTGCACAATTTTGCAATTTCACAACGGGTCCCCCGGTATGTAGATTTGGCTCCCTCTCCACCCAGCGAAGACCAGGAGGACTCATTTCTGGACACACAGTAGTGTGTCCGGCCAAAGTGTGCGGACTAATTTGATCGCGACCCATTTTGCTTAATTTAACCTGTATTGGCCTTTGTTTAACATTGTGTTGTTGATTTAGTTTTCTTTCCCTTTGTGTATGTTTCGTTATGTTTGTTGTGTTCAACTAAGTAATGAAGTAATTACTCACCACAGGCCTAATGCTTTCCAACTCTCTTTTTTGGATGTGTGAACTGTGTGAATGTCCAAGTATATATTTCTCTGTGACACCAAAAAAAGAGACAATAAAATTTATGAGCCACAGGTGTCTTTAACTGTTTATTTCTTAAAAATAATAGCACAAACTTGGAGTTGCAGCTCACTCCAATTTGCAAACAAAATATATGTAACCACAAAGTAGAAATGGTTAGATCAACCATGCCAATAATTAAATAAAAAAAAAAATCCTGCTTGCCCGCATTAGCCACTGCCACAGGTGTAAACCTGGTACAGGTGTAGAAGCTTGAGTGGCACGTTCAGTGAGGATTCAGATATGGCCTTGGCTAGTGGCCTACCTCACCACTCTAAGGAGCTATATGGGCGCAAATCAAAAACACACAACCCAAGGCATACACCAAGGGTATCTTGGTTTGCCTCACCAGACAAGTCAATACAGGGGGGATTAAGAGCAAAGATGTTGTACAGAGTCATGGTGTGGAGACATTAATATGGGTGATGGCCATAGTACCCAGGTGGTGGCCCTTGCTGATTGGACCTAACGTGGGCCTGTGTGGCATTCTGAATCTGCAACTGGTCCAAAATGTTGCGCATGATATTTACCATTTCACCCCTGTAGGCACGGTTGTCATTGTTGGCAGTCTCCATGTGGCTGTTGAGGGTCCGCAATTCTTTCTGCACAGCCTGTAATGTAGTATATAGGGTCTCGATCCGGCCATGCAGTGCCTCTCGGTTCCTTTGGTTTTGGTGCCATGCGTCCAAAATTGCCATGCCCCTCCCCTGGTTGCGCCGTAGCGGATTCCGCCTCCCCAATCCCCTGGTTCGGGGTCGTGCCGATGATGTTGGTCTGGGCCCCTCAACAGACACAGGCATGCTTTCACTATCCTCAACAGCAGAGAGAACACTGGGGACTTGACTGTCAGTCTGTGCATGCTGGCCATCATGTGCAGCCACCATGCAGCCAGCTTCCCTCTGCTGCTGCGGAGTTGGTGGTGAAACATTTTGGACCAGTTGCAGATTCTGGCCCAGGGGTAGATCTTCTGAAGGGCACATAAAGGATCCATCCTCCTCCAGCTCCTGGATTTCATCCATGAGTGTGTGGGTCTGTATGGACAGAGACAAATTATATGTTAGCTTGCCCACTACATATGTCAATCTGTTAGTAGTAACATGCAAAGTAACATGGCTAACCGACATTTGCTCCCTAAACTTACCGAATATATCGGTTCCTCCCTCCTAGGCTGCACGGAAGTTGACGGCATGTCCAAACTGGCAGTGGATTCCACAGTAGCTGAGCGATGATGGTGGCCTGCATGAGAAGCAAAGACACTATGTAAACACACACCTATTCATTGTTGATGGCTCAAAAGACATATGCCGAATTAGTTAACGGGTCAAAGCTGTCATGGGCACTACAACAACGGTGACAAATAAGCTTCAATTTCCATGCCATTATCTTTAATATTTTTTTGGCTATAACTACTTCCACATTGTTCACCTCAACTAAGCCAAACATTCAAGTTCAGCTTGTTCTGTGGCTGACCACATCCCTTATAGGCCATTAAAGCGGACCTTCACTCTGATTAAGAGTCTAGCTTATATGTTTCCCACACCCTGTACATACAGATTGACCACATTACAAATCTTCCTACCTGCATCTACTGCATGTTATGAGCCTTTAAACATCCAAGATGGCGGCTTATGGAAGCCGCCATCTTATCAGGCAGCCTGCAAACAGGAAGTGCCTCCTGACTGTGCTGCTCTGCATTCTTGGACTGGTGACCGTTATCTGACCCCAGCTCTGCTCTGTTTGAGCAAAGAACAGCTATAACCCGCCCCCCTGTACCTTATCCCACTCTTCTCTCCTCAGTAAGTGTGATGCTTCTGAGTCAAGATGGCGGCGCACGTATCCTAAATTCCTGGACAGAGTTGCAGGCCAGTGTGGGAAAGAATAATAAGTTAGTGACTAAAACTGAAAAAAATAGTAATTTGACATGCTGGGGAACTGTTTTTTCAGACTTTGGCCTTTTCATTAAACCACACTGAAGGTCCGGTTTAAGTGTACACACTCAGCCTGGACATAGCAGGGACCTGGTTTTTGGGAGGCCTAGCAATGTATGTTTTCCTAATTCAAACCAAGCCTGTTTGTTGATTTTTTACCAACCCCAGCTCACACACAAGTAGACAACAGATCAAGATTGAAGTGTGTGATGTCATGGAGTGTAAAGACATAACTGCCAGGTTAATGGGAACCAACAAACTTTTACACTCGGGTTCAATGTACATTCACGTCTTGTATGTGGCCAAAAAATCAGAAGTTAAGTGGCCACACACATGCCACACCCTGGCCCAACACAGAAATCCCCTACAAGCCACAGCCTAGGTGCCTGGCTTCCCAGATGTGTTACTGTCTAATTGTGCATGCTCACTAATTGTAAAGGTCACATAAAGCTTACTCACCTGCAGGACGGGTCGGTGAATCTGTGTCCCTTAGGGCCGCGTGGCCCTCGACGGCGACTGGATGCATCAATCCCAAAATCATCTCCTCAGCCGGGGTCAACTTGAGTTTGGAGGGAAAACCTCCTCCAGTTTTCATGCTGCAAAACATAGGCGAATTTAGAACCAGGTGGCCAATACAACATCCAGTCTAATCCTAAAACTAACATTTTTACCTGTAAATCCGCCTTTGATTTTCTTTCCTCCGCGCAGCATATTTGAGGTCCGATATCTTGCGCTGAATCTGTACAACATCCTTTAACTCTTCCCCCCCTGCATTCACTTGTCTGGTTAGGTCGGCCAAGATGTTTGCTCTGCGCTGTTTGGTGGTGTTTTTTGATCTGCGCCCATATAGCTCATCATAAACTAAGGTCAGGCCACTAGCCAAGGCCATAATTTGGCCCTCACCAAAACGCCCACTCAACTGCCCTCTTCGCAATGTGCGCCCTGTTGTTTTTGGTTGTGGGTCCTCCATGGTGTCATCCAAATGGGGTGACATCCTTGCCTGGGTTTGTGGGGGATAATGCAGGGAATGGTGGCTGCCTGGGGATTGGCCAGGACTGGGCAAGGGACTGGGTGTTCTGGCCTGGCTGGCCACAGAAGTCCCAGGTGTTGATGTGGCATAGTAACCTTGCCTTTCCACCTGTGCCGGTGCCAAATGTGGGCGAGCAGGAGAGTTTCGTTCTGAGGCTGAAGTAGTGCTGCCCTTGGAGGTAGTAGGGCGGACCAAGGGTGAGGGCGATCTTGCAGGGCCGGCCCTCTTCTGTTTTTTTTTTTGGCCCACTCTTGGGGGGCTGCGGGACCTGGTTCTGGCTCTTGGGGGGCTACGTGGCCTGCTGCGGCGTCTAGGGGGGCTGCCTGGGGACCTGGTTCTGCCTCTAGGGGGGCTGCGTGCCCTGGTTCGGCGTCTAGGGGGGCTGCCTGGGGACCTGGTTCTGCCTCTTTGTGGGCTGCGTGGCCTGCTGCGGCGTCTAGGGGGGCTGCCTGGGGACCTGGTTCTGCCTCTTTGTGGGCTGCGTGGCCTGCTGCGGCGTCTAGGGGGGCTGCGGGACCTGGTTCTGCCTCTTTGTGGGCTGCGTGGCCTGCTGCGGCGTCTAGGGGGGCTGCGGGACCTGGTTCTGCCTCTAGGGGGGCTGCGTGGCCTGCTGCGGCGTCTAGGGGGGCTGCGGGACCTGGTTCTGCCTCTAGGGGGGCTGCGTGGCGTGCTGCGGCGTCTATGGGGGCTGCGGGACCTGGTTCTGCCTCTAGGGGGGCTGCGGGACCTGGTTCTGCCTCTTGGGGGGCTGCGGGACCTACTGCGGACTATTGTGGGTGTTGTAGTGGGGCAGGGTGGGGTGGGTCTTCGGACCCTCTTACCCGTTTTGGGCCCAGTAGCCATACTAGCCTTTGTGGCCTGTGTCTTTGCTTTGCCTGGCTGCTCCTTTTTTTGCCCATAGCTGGTAGTTGGCTGGGCCGGCGTTTTGGTACTAGGCCGTAATTTTGCTTTGGGCTGCTGCGACCTGGTTTTGGGCCCTTCGGAAGGCTCCTGCCGCTTGGCTGCCTTCTTCCACGTTTGCTCCTTTCCAGTTTTGCCAGGAGTTTTTTTGGGTGCCATTTTGATTTTTGAAAATAATCAGCTGTGTGTGCAGGGACCTTTAAGTAAGCTAGCCAGCGTGTGACGTACGTTCGCACGGCCGTGTGGAACCCGCTGAGGCATTGCGTACGTTCGCACGGCCGGGGCATTACTTATCTGCTGCCGAGAACAAGAAGCAAGATGGCACCCACTATCTTCACCCGCCAACAAGAAGAGATCATCATGCTCGTAAGTGTATTTGATGGACTTTTCTTAGATTTGGAAATGCTGCTCTACATGTGAAGGAAGCGCAGGAATAAATGGCTTTTGGTAAAAATGTGATAAACTACATGCACAACCAAAGGCACGCCACACACGTGCCAAACAACATTTAGGCCAGATTGTGAAATTACTGAACCCTAGAAATGTGTGTGTGTTAATGTAATTACACAAAAAAATGTATTGCTGACACATATTGATAGGTATTTAGAAGTAAATTCGATGTTTTCTTTCTGTTTTGTAGACCATGCTGGAGCGCAGGTACGACTACCTGCCCAACACATTTGAAAAACGCAACGTCGCCCTGGAGATAATCTCGACCATACATCAGCAGACCAACACCACCTTCACCCACACGCAGATCATGCAGCATTGGTCGGACCTCAAACGGCTGCACATGCCCCGGGTGCGGAGGTTCTTCGGAATCCATTTTCCAAGTAAGTACATTGCGATTGCATGCAATATGTAACTAAGACAGAAGGTAGGCCTTTACTTAGAATGCCTTTTCTTTTCTAGTGTTGGAAATGGATTACCGAATTCGCCGCACCCGGAGGCGCAGAGGCCGACCAGTGCTGCATGATTCTGCAGCTGGGAGTGAAGGTGGTGGATCTCCAGGGCGACGGTCCGACCCCTCCTCTGTGGCCTCCTCAGACTAGCCCCTGGACCTTACCACAGAGGAGGGGCGGCACAGCGTGGGCAGGGAGTCGTACCCTGCCTCGCATGCGGGATCCTCTGGTATGTCACTCTTCATGTCTACACCAAAACATAGAATTGCTAGCTCCTGATATCACCAAACTGAATCCTTTATTCTGTATTTGTAGATGTTTCGGTTGCGGGTGAAGTAGTGGGTGAGGAGGCAGCAGATAGGAGCCCACAAGACCCTGGAGAAGGTGAGTGATGTGACCCAGACTTAGCTAAAAACATTTGAGGACTGTGGAATCAGACATCCAAACTAACCATTTGGCCCATGTTTCTACAGGCACTTCTTCACAGCAGAGCCAGGAACCAGGACCTCAGGGTGTTGTCCCCAACGAGCCATCTCTCGGCCACCAACCAAGTAAGTAGTCATGGCATTATAGAGATTTCTGTCTAAATTCCCATGAACACCAAAACACATAATGCCCTAGTCAATGCCAATATAAGAGGGACCTGTGTCCACTGAATTAGCTTAATTAGTTGCCCAACTGTCCTGTGGCCACTGAATTAGCTTAATTAGTTGCCCAACTGTCCTGTGGCCACTGAATTAGCTTAATTAGTTGCCCAACTGTCCTGTGGCCACTGAATTAGCTTAATTCCTACCACAACTGTCCTGTGGCCACTTAATTAGCTTAATGACCTGTGGCCACTTCCTAACCTTAATTCCTGTCATTAATGACATATGTGCATTATAGTTAATTTGTTTATTAAAATACATTAAATCCACAGGTGATAAACATGTATTGTTCTCCGAATAATTTGTTTTTCTGATTTTTTGGCAGGGACCACAAGACAGAGACTTGCTGATATGAATCGGAGGGTCCTTGAGTTGGTGGCCGATCTGCAGGCGATGCGGGACACGTTGGGGACAACAGAAGAGGAAGACTAGTGTCCTGGTTCCTGGCCCTGTAGATTTGTAAATAGTTGTATTTGTACATAGTTTTATTGGTTAAACACCAAATTTATTTGTATATAGTTTTATGGTTTTTAAAAATTTTTTTATTGTATATAGTTTTTAAAGTTTAAAAAAAAAACAGTGTATATATTTTTAGTAACCACAAAACAATTTGTATATAGTTTTTAATTTTTTAGGGCCAAAGTTGCCAAAAATATTTTGAGAACAAATGGCAATTGAGCAATAAAAAACAAACAAAAAAAAAAACATGTTGTCCCATTTATTTGCACACATACATTTAAAAAAAACAAGGGGACAATGACATATTTGAAAATCAAGATTGTGATGTCCGTGAAGTGATTTGGGTAAGTTTTAGGGTGTGAAAATGGAAGAAGAAACAAAGCGCTAAGTGATTTGGGTAAGTTTTAGGGTGTGAAAATGGAAGAAGAAACAAGGCGCTAAGTGATTTGGGTAAGTTTTAGGGACCTAAAATGGAAGAAGAAACAAGGCGCTAAGTGATTTGGGTAAGTTTTAGGGACCTAAAATGGAAGAAGAAACAAGGCGCTAAGTGATTTGGGTAAGTTTTAGGGACCTAAAATGGAAGAAGAAACAAGGCGCTAAGTGATTTGGGTAAGTTTTAGGGACCTAAAATGGAAGAAGAAACAAGGCGCTAAGTGATTTGGGTAAGTTTTAGGGTGTGAAAATGGAAGAAGAAACAAGGCGCTAAGTGATTTGGGTAAGTTTTAGGGTGTGAAAATGGAAGAAGAAACAAGGCGCTAAGTGATTTGGGTAAGTTTTAGGGTGTGAAAATGGAAGAAGAAACAAGGCGCTAAGTGATTTGGGTAAGTTTTAGGGACCTAAAATGGAAGAAGAAACAAGGCGCTAAGTGATTTGGGTAAGTTTTAGGGACCTAAAATGGAAGACGAAACAAGGCGCTAAGTGATTTGGGTAAGTTTTAGGGACCTAAAATGGAAGAAGAAACAAGGCGCTAAGTGATTTGGGTAAGTTTTAGGGTGTGAAAATGGAAGAAGAAACAAGGCGCTAAGTGATTTGGGTAAGTTTTAGGGTGTGAAAATGGAAGAAGAAACAAGGCGCTAAGTGATTTGGGTAAGTTTTAGGGACCTAAAATGGAAGAAGAAACAAGGCGCTAAGTGATTTGGGTAAGTTTTAGGGACCTAAAATGGAAGAAGAAACAAGGCGCTAAGTGATTTGGGTAAGTTTTAGGGTGTGAAAATGGAAGAAGAAACAAGGCGCTAAGTGATTTGGGTAAGTTTTAGGGTGTGAAAATGGAAGAAGAAACAAGGCGCTAAGTGATTTGGGTAAGTTTTAGGGTGTGAAAATGGAAGAAGAAACAAGGCGCTAAGTGATTTGGGTAAGTTTTAGGGACCTAAAATGGAAGAAGAAACAAGGCGCTAAGTGATTTGGGTAAGTTTTAGGGACCTAAAATGGAAGAAGAAACAAGGCGCTAAGTGATTTGGGTAAGTTTTAGGGACCTAAAATGGAAGAAGAAACAAGGCGCTAAGTGATTTGGGTAAGTTTTAGGGTGTGAAAATGGAAGAAGAAACAAGGCGCTAAGTGATTTGGGTAAGTTTTAGGGACCTAAAATGGAAGAAGAACCAAAGCGCTAAGTAGTTAGGGTGAGCTTTAAGGGAGCTCAAGGGAAAAGGCAGGATAGCGCTAAGTGGTTAGGGTGAGCTTTAAGGGAGCTCAAGGGAAAAGGCAGGATAGCGCTAAGTGGTTAGGGTGAGCTTTAAGGGAGCTCAAGGGAAAAGGCAGGATAGCGCTAAGTGGTTAGGGTGAGCTTTAAGGGAGCTCAAGGGAAAAGGCAGGATAGCGCTAAGTGGTTAGGGTGAGTTTAGTGATGGAAGTGAAATTATGTAGGCGAGCACTTTAATGAGAGAAGTTTGTAGTGCGCAGGCGCAATATCGTAAGAATTTCGTCTGGACAGATACTTTAGGAAAAAATGAAGCAGGATGTAGCGGGAAAATGATAGGATTCGTGTGAGGATACGATGGGAAAAGGGCAAAAACGAAAGGCTACGTTGGTAGTTGTGAAAAATGAATCTGAACATTTTCGATGGAAAATGACATCCTCGTCTGCGTACTCTGGCATACGAGCACACGGACGCGCTACGGAAGGTTTACGAAGCATGCATAGAATCGCTCGAACGTTCATGCGAGAGCGGGAAATTTTGAAAATCTTACGACGTCGGCACCAAACCGAAAGTTTTTGGGTGTCTCTCTGAATCGAGCCTATTGTCCACCTTACAAATCATGTTACCAACCTTTTCCATAGCACATCTCGGCTCTGTGTGAGCAAAGCACAGCTATAACCCACCCCCTGTACCTTATCCCACTCTCCTCTCCTCAGTAAGTGTGATGCTTCAGAGTCAACATGGCGTTGCACGTATCCTAAATTCCTGAACTGAGTTGCAGCCCAGTGGGGGAAAGAATAATAATTTATTGACTACAAAATTACTATATATTAGTTTAAGATGCTGGGGCAACGTTTCTGAAGAGTTTGGCCTTTTCATTAAAACACGCAGAAGGTCCCATTTAATAAGTGCACAAACAATCAAAAAAAAAAGCAAAAAAAAAATGCTAAAGTAATGTTGTTTTTCATTCACAGATCAAAGAACACATGCTACAGACCCCGAGGCCTAATTTTTTGTTTGGGGAAAAAAATTGTAAATATGTTTTTTATAGTTTAAAAAAAAAAAAAATTGAATACAAAAACACAAAAAAAAAAAAAAATACTAATAATTAATAAGATTTCGAGAGTTGTGTTTCCTGCAAAAGTACCATCACACAACATCAGCACACATTTACATTACACACCAAAGGTTTAGATATGGGACAATAAAAAGAAAAAATAAAGATATTAAGGACAAGGGAGAAGGGACTACTAGATGATTTAGGTATGCATTATGGACAAGGAAACCCCCACCAAAAAAAGCAACCAAAAAAAAAATTTGTCTCAAATTTGCATTTGTGGCCATATGCATATTCCAATGGAGTTTGCGGGATGTGCGCTTGCGTGTAGCCAGATTGGCAACTGAAGAGCCATGGAGATGTAAGTATACTTGCTAAAACCACCAAAATGGAAGGTCAAATACGACGGAAACCAAGCAGGTACGTTCAAAAAGGCAGGAAAAATCAGGGTAAAACGGGCCGCCCGTGTGAACGTGAACGGGAGCCCCGATCAAATTGAAGGCACCCGAGAGAGCAAAAAAAGCTTTCCGAGTAAAGTGAAATTGACGGATCAGTTAGGGAGCCATTCCGACGGAGGCTCTGCATCACATTTGAGCCACGATTCAAACGGGAGACCCGGACAATCAGAGGAGGCTCTGCATCAGGCCCTATGTCTGGAGCAGGACGTACTGTCTGCTTAGAATAAACAAACAGTCTAGTATGCACCTTTCGAGATAACTCTGGATTCCTTTTCTGCAATGTGTTCACACTGTTTTGACTCTGGGAGATGCAAGGCTTCTCTGACCCATTTAATATCATTCCTCATATCATCCTTAGTAACTGAGGAGGGGATATCTTTGTGGATCTGAGGCCATTTCTGGACCAGAATGACAATCATTGCCTGGAGGTGAAGCCTCTTCTTTGCATCTTGTTAACAGAATCAGAGCTTCTTCTGAATCATCCAAAGATGAGAAAACGCTTCTTGCTCAACATACCAGATTTTTTTTCATAAACAAGGATCAGACTATTTATACCACTACCCATGTTGGCTAGATTAGGTAACATCTGCGTAGTGAGATGTTGATAAATGGATTAAACAGCAAAGATGAAGTAATCTGAACTTGCAATTGGCCCATCATTGCTAAAAAGAAAAAAAATGTCACTGCAATAGGTAAGCAGTTGAGCTCTACTCTACAGTTGACCCTTACTTTGCCCATGGACCAGCGCTGCTCTCCCGGAATAATGATAGTACAAGGGGGCACAACCCGAAGCTAGTCAGAGGGAAGATCAGGAGCAATGTTAGAAAATATTATTTTACAGATAGAGTAGTAGATGCTTGGAACTAACTTCCAGCAGAGTTGAAAATTCAACAGTTAGTGAATTTAAACATGCCTGGGATAAAAATGGTAAATATATAACACAGAGCAAAAAAATTGTTCTTTCACAAAACAGTCCTTAAAAATGTATCAAATGAAAAAGGAATCCCACGGTGCATGAATCAAACATGAAAAATCGTGACTCAAATCCTCCACCTTCCAAAATGGGTGCTTACCAGATATATCTAAGAAAACAGGCAAATAAGGCAATTGATATCCTCCAGCATTCCCGTTATTTTGATGGTCACAATCCCTCTTTGTTTTTAATATACTGTATAGATGACAAGGATGTCTTATCCCTCAGAGAATGAATACCCATAGAGGGGAAGAAACACAGAAGAAAAACCTAGTGCAACTCTGTTATAAAATCATTATAAACTTTAATAGAAAGAATTGCACTCACAATCCAGATTGACAATAAAAAGCGTATAAAAGCTCCAAAATGCAGGCTGCACAGAAGATTTGCTTCTTTCAGTCTCCAGCGCATATACAAGCCATTTGTTAGACACTTACCTTGTCGCCGTTCCGGGTCCCGCGGCGCGCTGTCGGGTGGGCCCCAGCGGGCTGCTGCTCGGCGGTCCCCGGGTCTTCCGTCCCCTCGGCGCCCCCGTGGGGTCCAGGGGCTGGCGGCGCAGGACGCGGCTGACGGCCGCGTCGCAGCCCGCTCCGCGCGGCTGCGCCGGCCTGCTGGGCTTCCGGGTGGCGTGGCGCTGCCTCCTCCAGGCGGGGGCGCGCCTGTCTCGTGTCGTGCTCGCGCGCGCGAGCACGTCTCTCTTATGCCTCCCGGCCGCGCTTTCCCCAGCGCGCCCGCCGGGGGCGAGTTTTAAAGTGACCTATCTGCGGCCGGATCCTGGGATCGGACCCAGGGACTGGTCAGCCTGTCTGGCCTGGGCCGTCCAGCTCCTGGGACCGATCCCATTTACTTTGTATGCACCAATCACTATCCTTCCCTCCAATTGCCCCCTTCCCTACTGGCCAGTATTCCCTATAAAGTTTTCCTGCTCCATTATCCCAGTGCCCGTTATAGCCTCTGGGTTCTGGATGTGCGTTGCAGTGTGTTTTGATTATTTGGCTTTTGGACCTCGACTTCCCTTGCATGCTGCCTGCCCTGACCCTTCGCTTTGCCTGACCACGATTTTGCCTGACCCCTCTGATACCTCGCACCGTGACCTCTTGGATTTGACCTCGGCTCGTTTTGACTACCCCTTTGTTACCTCCTTCGGATACCACGCCCCGTGACCTCCTGGTTTGACCTCGGCCTGTATTTGGACTTCTGCCATCCGGCATCCTCATTCGGGATTCCCTGCCAAACATCAGTCTGCACCTTAAGCCGGTATCCTTTGCGCCCTATAAGTCCTGGGGGCAACCGACTGGGAGAGGCATTACCCGTGTCTCCTACAAGCGGGGGCTTGTCTATAGGCAGAAGAGGCGGCGGAGATTGGGGGATACCGGCTCAAGACAGACGGGTGTTCGGTACAGTCCTGACATTATAACGGGCCCGAAGAATGGACCAAATCCTGGAACAGGTGCAAGCCTTAACAGCGGCGGTAGAGCAACTGGCTCATCGGGTTGCGGCCCAGGAGAACCGTCCTGCTCCTAACGTCCCCACTCCTCAGGGGGCTCCGGCCGCAATGTTTGTGGAACCTAAGATTCCACTCCCTGAAAAATTCCACGGCGACAGGGCAAAATTTGCCAACTTCCGGGACTCTTGTAAATTGTACTTCCAGCTCCGTCCTGTCTCCTCAGGGTCACAAGAGCAGAGGGTCGGCTTGATTGTCTCCCTCCTTCAAGGAGATCCTCAGTCCTGGGCCTTTAGTTTATCATCTCAGGACCCAATCCGTCTCTCTGTGGATAGTTTTTTTTCTGCGATGGAGGTTCTTTATGATGATCCCGACAAAGGGGCCACAGCTGATGCCAAGTTGCGTACTCTTCGCCAGGGACGCCGTCCAGCCGAAGATTATTGCTCCGAATTCCGTCGCTGGGCTGTAGATTCTCGTTGGAACAATCCTGCCCTTTGCGGTCAATTCCGGCTAGGATTGGCTGATACCGTCAAGGACACCTTGGTGAACTACCCGGAACCTCAGACCCTCGACGAGTTAATGCATCTCGCCATCCGCATTGACCGTCGGCTTCGGGAAAGACGCCAAGAAAAAGGGTCGCATGCTGAGGCAGCTTCAAGGTCTGAGGTCCCAATTGCACAGCCTTCGGAAGAGCCCATGCAACTAGGTGCCACAAGGCTCACTGAAGGCGAGAGACGACGACGCTTATCCGAGGGGCTTTGTCTGTACTGTGGTGGAACCGGCCATATGGTCAGACTATTGGGTTGATTCAAAGAAACATGTAACAGCTTGGATTTGGGTCACGATCATCCTATTTTTCCCGAACGCTCGTGCGTTCGTATGAACTTGCGAGTGATTCAATAAGCAAATACGTTTCTATCCTAAAATATACGTCCGTTCGTATGGCAGTTCGGGAATCAGACCTATGTCAGTTTCCATCCTGAATTTTCCGTTTCATTTCTCAGGTTGCAACATTGGTTTTGCCCTTTTTCCTTGTTTGTCTGGACGTAAATCCTTCTGATCTTGCGGCTCCGCACTACAAACTTACCTCATTAAAGTGCATTCTAAATATTTGGTCTTTTATTTTTCTTTATTTCATTCATTTTGTAGTAACCAACCATTAATGAATGCATTTGCATAAGTAAATCTTACTTTGTTTAATTTTTACTTAACTTGCATTTTTTACTTGTGGATTTAATTTTAATATTTAGGCTTCAAATGGTACAACTTAAAATTTTTAGTGTGGTTACCCACACCCTCTACATACAGATTGCTCACAAATATTAAAAAACACCCAGCAACTTCTGCATGTTATGAGCCTAGAAACAGCCAAGATGGCGGCTCAGGTATTATCGGGCAGCCTGCAAACAGAAAGGGCCTTGTGACTGTGTTGCTCTGGATTCTTTGATTTCTGACCTTTCCATGCCCCCAGCTCTGCTGTGTCTGTGCAAAATACAGCAGTAACCCACATCCTGCACTTTATCCCGCTCTCCTCTCCTCAGTAAGTGTGATGCATCTGACCAAAGATGTGCTTAAATAATTAAACAAAGCAAAGGTAAACAACTACACCAATAAATGCAATCTAAAAATATTATTCTAGTACCTCAATTTTAAAATAAATAACAAAGGACATAAGTTTCTTTAATTAACGCAAATATATTGCCAAATAAAGGTTTACATGCAAAGGACTAATTAAGGTCCACATTACAATGCTTTTATAAGGCATACATGAATCAGGTATGCATTGCCATACAATTTATGGCCTCGGCCATGCAGATACATGCAGTTCATTGGAGCACAAGACGCGCAGACTCCTCCACTTAGCCAAAAAACCTGTTCACGAACAGCAATCCGGCTGCTAAAAGGTGTCGGCTGTGGCTTTCTTTTAAAACGCGTTTAGAGGTTTCTCTGAATCACACCTAAACACATCCAATTAACCTAAGTTTTACGTTTTGATCGTAAGTTTTAGGATTTGATCCTAAGTTTTACGTTTTGATCCTAAAATTTAGGAACGAACTTCCGCTGATCGTAAGAGCATATACGCATTCGTACGTAGGCTCGTGCGAGTCGTAAATGGCCAAAAAAACAGGAAAAAATGACTAACACCCACCCAAACTTACGATTCTCGATACGAAATCAATTAACTTTTGCTCTTTGAATCGAGGGGTATGCCTAAAGAAGCCGTCGGGAAACTCCAGAGCCTAGGGGGTTTCGAGGGGGCCCTCCTAGGCTGTAAGGTATCACCTCAAGTATCGTCTCCAGTTCTTATTCCAGTTCAGATTAAGATTAATTTTAAGTTTCTGAATTTAAAGGCTCTCCTAGATTCTGGAGCAGCTGGGAACTTCCTAGACTCTGAGCTAGCGCAGAGTTTAGGAATTATGATCCAGCCCTTGCCGACTCCCATCCGGGTTTCAGCCATTGACGGCACTCCAGTGGCCGGGGGTTTAGTTCGGTCCCGAACCCCTCCTGTGCAGTTCAAAGTGGGGGCTAATCATTCTGAAATAATCAATTTTTTGGTATTGAGTATGCCGAGTACCCCTTTAATCTTGGGATTGCCATGGCTACAGGAACACAATACCCAAATTGACTGGGTCTCAGGGCAAATCACTAAGTGGGGGCGCCAATGTTTTCAGAACTGTTTAGAATTCCCACTCAGGGTCGCGCATCTAGCCCCGGTTGGAGTCCCCACTCCGTACTTAGAGTTTGCTGACGTCTTTTCTGAAAGGGCGGCAGACAAACTTCCTCCCCATAGGCCATGGGATTGCCCTATTGAACTCCTCCCCGGCACCATGCCTCCCAGAGGGAGAATATTTAACTTGACCCGAACTGAAACCCTTGCCATGCGGGAATATATCGCCGAGAACTTGGAGAAAGGGTTTATTCGGCCATCATCTTCCCCGGCAGGAGCAGGGTTTTTTTTCGTGGAAAAGAAAGATGGGGGACTCCGCCCCTGTATTGATTATCGGGGTTTAAATAACATCACTGTAAAGAATAAGTACCCCCTACCACTTATTGAGGGATTATTTACACAGGTGGTTGGGGCGCAAGTCTTTTCTAAACTCGATCTCCGGGGGGCCTATAACCTCATTAGGATTAGGCAGGGGGACGAGTGGAAGACGGCCTTCAATACCCTTGAAGGGCATTATGAGTATTTGGTTATGCCTTTCGGCCTGTGCAATGCCCCCGCGGTCTTTCAAAGTTTCGTTAACGAAATTTTTAGGGACTATCTTGGCCGTTTTGTGGTCGTTTATTTAGACGACATTCTGATTTTTTCTTCATCCCTCGATGAACATCGCAAACATGTGTGTCTGGTCTTGCAAAAACTTAGAGATAACTGTTTATATGCTAAGTTAAAGAAATGTCAATTTGAAGTGTCAGAGGTTCCATTTCTCGGTTACATTATCTCTAAATCTGGTCTATCCATGGATCAGTCTAAAGTGAGGGCAGTCTTAGAATGGGAGCAGCCCAGGGATCTGAAGGGCCTGCAAAGGTTTTTGGGCTTCGCTAATTTCTATAGGAGGTTCATTAAAAATGTTTCTGCCCTTGTTACACCATTAACCAATCTTACCAAGAAAAGCGGGTAACCCTCAGTTTGGCCTGTTCAAGCGGTCCAGGCCTTCGAGAATCTTAAAAGGGTGTTTAGTGCCGCTCCGGTCCTAGTTCATCCAGACGAGCAATTGCCCTTCTTTGTGGAGGTAGATGCTTCTGAAATCGCAGTAGGGGCGGTTTTGTCACAATATCGCGGGTCACCTGAACGCCTCCATCCATGTGCCTTCTTTTCCAAAAAATTCTCAGGGGCCGAAAGAAATTACGATATCGGCAACAGATAATTATTGGCCATCAAGTTAGCCTTCCAGGAATGGAGACACTGGCTGGAGGGGGCTCAGTACCCAGTCACGGTCTTTACGGATCATAAAAATCTAGAATACATTCAATCTGCTAAAAGACTAACTCCTAGACAGGCCCGCTGGTCCTTGTTCTTCTCTCGAGTTAACTTTTCTATAACCTATAAGCCCGGATCCAAAAACGTTAAAGCTGATGCCCTGTCTCGGAGTTTTCCCTTCCCCGACTTACCTGAAAGGTTGGATTCTCCCATCTTGCCCCACTCCCTAGTGGTAGCTGCTATCCAACCCCAACTTCCTGATCTTGCTCAGTTCCAGGCCCAAGCTCCTCCGGGAAAACCTGAGTCAACCCAGTTTGTGCCTTCCACTTACCGTGCTGTCTTTTTGTCCCATTTTCATGATACCAAAACAGCGGGTCATCCGGGGGTCAAGAAAACCATTGCTTTATTGACGCGCCAAGTTTGGTGGCCCTCTATTAGGAGGGACGTTCAAAAATTTGTCTCCACCTGTAAAGTCTGTGCTCGAAGTAAATCTTTAAGACATTCTCCTGAAGGGCCACTCCTACCCTTACCCATTCCTGCCTCTCCGTGGACCCATCTGGCCATGGACTTTGTTACAGATCTTCCCCCTTCCCAGGGTTACACTGTTATTTGGGTAGTTGTGGACCGCTTTAGCAAGATGGCCCATTTCATTCCTTTGAAAAAACTTCCCTCAGCCCAAACGTTAGCTCAACTCTTCATCACTCACATTTTTAGAATCCACGGTATTCCCATGGACATTGTTTCAGATAGGGGGGTCCAATTTGTCTCCCGGTTTTGGAGGGCTTTTTGTACGAAGCTGGGTTTCACCGTCTCCCTTTCCTCGGCTTTTCATCCGCAGTCGAATGGACAAACCGAGAGAACAAATCAGTCCTTAGAACAGTATTTGCGTTGTTTTACGGCTGATACCCAGACTGACTGGGCCTTCTTCTTACCATTTGCGGAGTTTGCATTTAACAACGCTGCACATTCTTCCACGGGGGTTTCTCCCTTCCATTGTGTTTATGGCAAAGACCTGAAGTTTTCTGCCCTTCTGGACCAACCCTCTAGAGTTCCCTCCGTGGATGAATGGGTTTCCAAATGGCCAGGGGAATGGGATAAGATCCAACAACATCTAACTAAAGCAGCTCTTCAACAGAAAAAATTTTCAGATCGCAAACGTTCCTCTAACCCTGGTTATAAGGTGGGAGACTGGGTTTGGCTTTCAACTAAGAACTTGGCATTACGCCAGCCCTCCGCTAAGTTAGGGCCTAAATTTATTGGCCCCTTCCCCATAGCACGGAAAATCAATCAGGTCACGTTTCAGTTAGCCCTCCCTTCGTCCATGAAGATTTGTAGGTCTTTTCATGTTTCTCTTCTTAAACCTGCTGGAAACCATGAACCCAATAGTTCCCCCAGTCCTGTGTTAGTCGATGGTCATCAGGAATTTGAAGTCGCCCGGATTCTTGACTCCCGCCTTTTTAGGAACTCTCTTCAGTATTTAATTGACTGGAAGGGGTACGGCCCGGAAGAAAGATCTTGGGTTCCGGCCAGAGAGGTTCATGCGCAGAATCTGGTGAAGAGATTTCACAAGGAGAATCCATTGAAGCCCAGCTTGGAGGGTCCAGTGGCCCCTCCTCAGGGGGGGGGGTAATGTTAGACACTTACCTTGTCGCCGTTCCGGGTCCCGCGGCGCGCTGTCGGGTGGGCCCCAGCGGGCTGCTGCTCGGCGGTCCCCGGGTCTTGCCTGCTGGGCTTCCGGGTGGCGTGGCGCTGCCTCCTCCAGGCGGGGGCGCGCCTGTCTCGTGCGAGCACGTCTCTCTTATGCCTCCCGGCCGCGCTTTCCCCAGCGCGCCCGCCGGGGGCGAGTTTTAAAGTGACCTATCTGCGGCCGGATCCTGGGATCGGACCCAGGGACTGGTCGGCCTGTCTGGCCTGGGCCGTCCAGCTCCTGGGACCGATCCCATTTACTTTGTATGCACCAATCACTATCCTTCCCTCCAATTGCCCCCTTCCCTACTGGCCAGTATTCCCTATAAAGTTTTCCTGCTCCATTATCCCAGTGCCCGTTATAGCCTCTGGGTTCTGGATGTGCGTTGCAGTGTGTTTTGATTATTTGGCTTTTGGACCTCGACTTCCCTTGCTTGCTGCCTGCCCTGACCCTTCGCTTTGCCTGACCACGATTTTGCCTGACCCCTCTGATACCTCGCACCGTGACCTCTTGGATTTGACCTCGGCTCGTTTTGACTACCCCTTTGTTACCTCCTTCGGATACCACGCCCCGTGACCTCCTGGTTTGACCTCGGCCTGTATTTGGACTTCTGCCATCCGGCATCCTCATTCGGGATTCCCTGCCAAACATCAGTCTGCACCTTAAGCCGGTATCCTTTGCGCCCTATAAGTCCTGGGGGCAACCGACTGGGAGAGGCATTACCCGTGTCTCCTACAAGCGGGGGCTAGTCTATAGGCAGAAGAGGCGGCGGAGATTGGGGGATACCGGCTCAAGACAGACGGGTGTTCGGTACAGTCCTGACACCATTAGTGGTCCACTTGATTTGAATTGCTAAAACTTTCCTTAAGATAAAACCATATCCCGGCCTGACGCGTTTCGTTGCTCCTGCAACTTTAACGAATGCCTGGGATAAGCCCACATCTATCCTAAGATAAAGAGCACATACAGTGTACACATAAGGGCGGACTAGATGGACCGTATGGTCTCCTTCTGCTGTCAACCTTCTATGTTTCTGTGCGCCATCCACACAGACACAAAGCGGCACCCCCCGACTCAAGTGAATGGGTAGTGCACACGTATGGAGCCAGGGAATGTCGCTTTGAGTCTTCCAGTGGCACCGCACAGGCCTTTAGTGCTAAGGTTTCCCCTTTTTGAACATTGGTCTCACATTATGCCCAGAGAGGCATTTAGTGGCCCCTGAGGGTTACTCTGGTTAAAATAGTCTGAAAGTGTAAGTCCAGTTATTGCCCGTGAAAGGAACCATGTTGCTGCATACCAAATACTGAAAGATTTTTCATTTGCACATTTGTTTTCAGCTTCCTTTTATTGGGCAATGACTGGACTTGCCCTTTCAAACACAGTAATAATAAGTATTAGTGACTATGCATGAAAAAATTTTTTAGGTGCTGTCAAACAAAGATTTATAGAAAATTTAATGTACCCCTCATCTTGCAGCTTGCACTGGATTCATGAAGACTGCAATACAGAAAGTTGAAGGCCGGCTGAAGTATGTTAACATCGGTGGGACTGCATTTTCCAGAGATACTACATACTGAAAAAATATATATATTTTTTTAATAAATAAGGGCTGTTAAATAGCTCCAACCATTACACATACGTTATAATACACAGTAAACCTATCATTAATAAGACATATTTACATCTGCTATACACTGGGTTTAATGCTCAAAACCTTGTCTTTGCAGACAAACTAAGCTATATGGCTCTATAATACCCTTTTTCTTTGAATGAGGGATGCTATTAGTTATTACTAGGGATGAGCGAATCGATCCGGACGAACCCGGATTCGATCCGAATTTCATGAAAATTTCGATTCGGATCGAATCCGAATTTCCCCGTGCTTCGATCGCTCGAAGTTTTTCTTTAACATCCATTCATTTACCTTACAGGCATTCTAAGATGGCAGACGGGACATGTCCAGACATCTACCCCGCTCCAGTACATGCTGGGGCAGTCACATGCAGCCTATCAGCAGCCAGCAAGCCCGGTGACGTCACAGCTCTATATAAGGCGGCGGCCATCTTGCTTTTGTTCATTTCTCTATTGCATTCGTGAGAGACAGGACACTGCTGTATTCAGGGAGAGACAGTTAGAGAGCCAGGGACAGCCAGTAGACAGGCAGGAGACAGGCAGGAAGTCAGCGAGAAGCAGGGAAAGGTTGGAAAAATCGGAGGCAGTGACAGGGAGATTTTTTTTTTTTCATCCAGCCTGAGTGTTACTGGCTGGCTGACTGGCTTTGTTAGCTGTTTCAGGCTGCTTATACACTTTTGATGTGCATATATACTGAACTGATCTCAAGTCTGCTGTGGGAACATTACCATTTTGTAAGATCTCATTAGCCTCTGTATTTCCTCTAAGCTGCACACTTATTTAAAGTAATTTGACCTGTTGCAGCCTGCTTAGACACTTTTTCTGTGCATATATACTGATCTCAGGTCTGCTGTGGGGGCATCCCATTTTGTAACATCCCATTAGCCTCTGTATTTCCTCTAAGCTGCACACTAATTTAAAGTAATTTGGCCTGTTGCAGCCTGCTTAGACACTTTTACTGTGCATATATACTGATCTCAGGTCTGCTGTGGGGGCATCCCATTTTGTAACATCCCATTAGCCTCTGTATTTCCTCTAAGCTGCACACTTATTTAAAGTAATTTGGCCTGTTGCAGCCTGCTTAGGCACTTTTGCTGTGCATACATACTGATCTCAAGTCTGCTGTGGGGGAATCCCATTTTGTAACATCCCATTAGCCTCTGTATTTCCTCTAAGCTGCACACTTATTTAAAGTAATTTGGCCTGTTGCAGCCTGCTTAGACACTTTTACTGTGCATATATACTCATCTCAGGTCTGCTGTGGGGGCATCCCATTTTGTAACATCCCATTAGCCTCTGTATTTCCTCTAAGCTGCACACTAATTTAAAGTAATTTGGCCTGTTGCAGCCTGCTTAGACACTTTTACTGTGCATATATACTGATCTCAGGTCTGCTGTGGGGGCATCCCATTTTGTAACATCCCATTAGCCTCTGTATTTCCTCTAAGCTGCACACTTATTTAAAGTAATTTGGCCTGTTGCAGCCTGCTTAGACACTTTTTCTGTGCATATATACTGATCTCAGGTCTGCTGTGGGGGGCATCCCATTCTGTAACATCCCATTAGCCTCTGTATTTCCTCTAAGCTGCACACTTATTTAAAGTAATTTGGCCTGTTGCAGCCTGCTTAGACACTTTTTTCTGTGCATATATACTGATCTCAGGTCTTTTTTCTTTGAATGAGGGATGCTATTAGTTATTACTAGGGATGAGCGAATCGATCCGGACGAACCCGGATTCGATCCGAATTTCATGAAAATTTCGATTCGGATCGAATCCGAATTTCCCCGTGCTTCGATCGCTCGAAGTTTTTCTTTAACATCCATTCATTTACATTACAGGCATTCTAAGATGGCGGACGGGACATGTCCAGACATCTACCCCGCTCCAGTACATGCTGGGGCAGTCACATGCAGCCTATCAGCAGCCAGCAAGCCCGGTGACGTCACAGCTCTATATAAGGCGGCGGCCATCTTGCTTTTGTTCATTTCTCTATTGCATTCGTGAGAGACAGGACACTGCTGTATTCAGGGAGAGACAGTTAGAGAGCCAGGGACAGCCAGTAGACAGGCAGGAGACAGGCAGGAAGTCAGCGAGAAGCAGGGAAAGGTTGGAAAAATCGGAGGCAGTGACAGGGAGATTTTTTTTTTTTCATCCAGCCTGAGTGTTACTGGCTGGCTGACTGGCTTTGTTAGCTGTTTCAGGCTGCTTATACACTTTTGATGTGCATATATACTGAACTGATCTCAAGTCTGCTGTGGGAACATTACCATTTTGTAAGATCTCATTAGCCTCTGTATTTCCTCTAAGCTGCACACTTATTTAAAGTAATTTGGCCTGTTGCAGCCTGCTTAGACACTTTTTCTGTGCATATATACTGATCTCAGGTTTGCTGTGGGGGCATCCCATTTTGTAACATCCCATTAGCCTCTGTATTTCCTCTAAGCTGCACACTAATTTAAAGTAATTTGGCCTGTTGCAGCCTGCTTAGACACTTTTACTGTGCATATATACTGATCTCAGGTCTGCTGTGGGGGCATCCCATTTTGTAACATCCCATTAGCCTCTGTATTTCCTCTAAGCTGCACACTTATTTAAAGTAATTTGGCCTGTTGCAGCCTGCTTAGGCACTTTTGCTGTGCATACATACTGATCTCAAGTCTGCTGTGGGGGAATCCCATTTTGTAACATCCCATTAGCCTCTGTATTTCCTCTAAGCTGCACACTTATTTAAAGTAATTTGGCCTGTTGCAGCCTGCTTAGACACTTTTTCTGTGCATATATACTCATCTCAGGTCTGCTGTGGGGGCATCCCATTTTGTAACATCCCATTAGCCTCTGTATTTCCTCTAAGCTGCACACTAATTTAAAGTAATTTGGCCTGTTGCCGGGGGCATCCCATTCTGTAACATCCCATACCCCTCTTGATCTTCACTAAGCTGCACACTTATTTAAAGTAATTTGGCCTGTTGCAGCCTGCTTATCCACTGTTGCTGTGCATATATAATGTTCTAAAGCCTGCTTGGGGGTATCCCACTCTATAACATACCATACCCCTCTTGATCTTCACTAAGCTGCACACTTATTTAAAGTAATTTGGCCTGTTGGAGCCTGCTTATCCACTGTTGCTGTGCATATATACTGTTCTAAAGCCTGCTTGGGGGTATCCCACTCTATAACATACCATACCCCTCTTGATCTTCACTAAGCTGCACACTTATTTAAAGTAATTTGGCCTGTTGCAGCCTGCTTATCCACTTTCCCTTTGCATATATACTGTTCTAAAGCCTGCTTGGGGGTATCCCATTCTGTAACATAACATAACCTACCTCTCTTATTTACACTAAGCAGCTCTCTTATTTAAACTAAGCAGGCCTCTTATTTACACTAAGCAGCTCTCTTATTTAAGCTAAGCAGCTCTCTTAATTAAACTAAGCAGGCTTCTTGGAGGCTGATTGTCCACTTTTGGGTGTGCATTATATTCGGTTTCATATACAGTGGGGTATCCCAATTTGTAAGATAACCTACCCCAACCATGTAAACTAAAGAGGCCTGTTGCAGCCTGAGTTTCTCTGCTTGCGTATGGTCTGCATTACAATCTGTCTCTTTCAATGACACTGCTGCCTGAGGTATCCCAATTTGTAATATAACCTACCACAACCATGTAAACTAAAGGTTACGTCCTTCCAGAAGGAAAACTTATGCCGAACACTATTTTTGTTGGGGGCATTGACCTTTGGATTGATCAGCATGAAATTAAGGATTTTTCTTCAAAGTATGGCGCTGTAAAGAAGGTCAAAATTATTACGGATGCCTCTGGCATTTCTAAGGAGTATGGTAGAGATTGAAACTTGGACTATAAGAAACTTGGACAGCTATAAGAAAGCCCACGCCAATGTTTAGAAGAGTTCATCCCTTTAGGAGAAGAGCAATGTTTAAACCCACCATGGAGAGCTCTGGGGTGTAAATGATTCACGTTAATTGCAGCGCACTTGAGGATTTTTCAAGGGAAATTGACTGTGACATACGACCCAATCTGTATATTTACCTGCTCCTAATAGGAGATTTATATTCTGCTTTTCAGCCAAGTACCATCTTTTGTTTTGGCTCGTGGTCATGAGTCAGGGTAAAGTGTGGAATGTTTAAGGATCCACTGTATGGTCTAATATCCCGGCATACTGAGTCCTGTCTCTTATTGGGGGGAAAAAGCTATATTACAATTCACTAGCTCTTGTAAGAGCTGTTCCTGCTTCCCTCAAGGATGACTCTGGAAGTCCTGCAGCACCTCTCAACATTGGGAAAAGGACGTCTTGGGCGGTGAAGCCCTCCTGCGATAGAAGTTATCGCTACAATTGGTAAAAGTAAATTTGCCATTTTGCTTCATTATATAGAGCAGCCCCTGTGTAAATCTGAGGGGCAATAGTTTATATTATGAGGTAAATTCATGGTTTTGCACCATTATATGGAGCAGCCCCTGTGTAAATCTGAGGGGCAATAGCTTATATTGTGAGGTAAATTTGCCATTTTGCTTCATTATATAGAACAGCCCAGTTGCCATCTAAATCAACTACTGTCCGGCCAGTACAGCTTTTCCAGGGCAAACTCTGCTAGTTGCGGACACAAGTCAAGTTTGGCTTCCCAGCAAATCCAGTGGATCCTGAAGGTGTGTTGGCATGGTCATGTCAAGGCATGACATGACCTGCTGTTTGAGGTCCAGCTCCAGGTCTTCCTGCTGCTCATGAGTAGACTCACTATGCGGGTGTAGAAAGTAGCTACTCACTAGTGACTGAAGACTAAGGCTGCTGCTGATGGAGCTGCTGCTGCTGCTCCTTCCACCCCCCCAGCAGCCATGGCAGTGGAAGGTGATCGCAGAGGTCCCCCTGAGTCAGACCTGCGGGAGTATGGGCCATGGCGCAGATAGACATCGCCCAACTGACTACGTGGGATGTCTCTGTAGTAGGTCAGTTTGTCCTCCCTCTCAGTGGGCGTAAAAAATGCCCCCATTTTGTGCCGGAAGCGAGGGTCCAATAAGTTGGAGAGCCAGAAGTCTCCGCTGACAAATGGAGACAATTCTGTGGTTTGCTGTGCCCCACCCCCTCCTCCTCCTCCACTTCAGCCCCCACAGGCTTCATGTGGCTGTGAAATGTATGTGCCATGTCTCCAGTGCCCTGACCAGCCATGGTTTCCAACATGTGTTGTAGTACATGAAGCAGTGGAATCTCATCGTTCATCTCATAGTCCTGGCAACTGACTAATAAAGTAGCTTCCTCAAAGGGCCTGAGCAAACGGCCGGTGTCACGTATGAGCTGCCAACGGTTTACATTGAATTTACACAGGGGTGTCCCCCTATCCATTTGGATCATCCAGAAATCCGTGATGGCTTTTCTCTGTTCCTATAGTGGATCCTGCATATGGAGGATGGAATTCCAACGGGTGGAAACATCGCAAATCAGACTATGTTGGGGTACACCGTTCTGACGCTGAAGCTCAATAAGGTTGTGCTTGGTGGCGTAGGAGTGCCAGAAGTGCATGCTAACTTTCTTTCCTGTTGTTCGGATGTCTTTCAGATGGGGGAAGACTTCAGAAAACGCTTGACAACTAGACTGAACACGTGTGCCATGTCAGGACGCATGACTCTGGCTTCCTTGTCGCAGCGCAAACAAGATGTTCTTCCAAGTGTCAGTCACCATGGGTCCAAATTTGCAGTTTTCATGGATTAAACAGTGATTTCATGGATTGAGTTCTCATTTTTAGTAGTTCCTCCCATGTGTGACTCTGTTGGTCAAGGAAAACCATTTGAAGAACAGTGTGAAACCACAATTACCAAGGGGGCCTAAAAGGATATATATTGTCCACCATGAGTCCACACTGACAGGCTAAAGGACTGGCCCACCTTCTGTTCAACAACATTTTACAGGGCAGGTACTGCCATCTTCGCAAAGCAATGATACCATGGGACTCTCCACCTCGGCTCGGCACAAGCCATCAGTTCTCTGAAAGGTCCACCACTGGGTAATGCAGCAGGCTGGACTTATGGTGACGCTGTCTGAGAGGAGAAATCCCTCAGACATCCAGATTAAAAATTACAAGAATTTTTGAGGGCTAATTATTCAGAGGCAATGATACTTAGTTGTTTCTGACTTAATTACAAGGTGGAAACACACCCTCAAACAAAACTTCACTTTGGCAATACTATTGCATTTGTTTATTCATAATTTTATGTATATATACTAACTAACCTACTTTTTCTCCACAGGATTGTGGATGCTGCATGAAAAACTGCCACATCGCTGAGTAGCTGATTTTTCCTACCAACAGTCCGCAATAATTCACTGCTGCTGCTGCCGCCGCCGCCGCCACCGCCACAGACTCCAGGGACCCTCTTCCACTACCTCCGCTTGCAACACCTCCTCCCACGACACTCTCCTCATCACTAATTGCCCGGCTAGTGGAAGAAGAGGCGAGTGTCTCCTCCACTTCTTGACTGGGCAGTAGCTGCTGAATTTTATGATTATCAGATCTTCATCAATGGATAGTGGACCTGAACCCAAAGCATAACAACAGACAGTTGACTGGGGGTGTCAGATGCCACTTGTGATGCAGTGGACTGCTTTTGCAGCACTTCCAGACAAAGTTGTTTCATTGGCTGACACAATGACTGGTAAAGCTGTGGAACATATGGTTGAAAAGCAAGAATAACCATTTGTTTTTATATGAAAAAGACCCTGGTTTATACATACATTTTTTTTTCCAGAGACTGCCCTGCGTGGAAATGAATGGCGCATGGATCAGCCAAGCTTTCCTCCCAACAATGCCTGATGTATTCCAGTAGATTGATGACGGGGCCAGACCAACACTAAAGAAATATGGATCGTGCAAAACAGATTTAAGGCGCTGCTCTCCAGTTACAGACATTCCTCCGCATCGGACCACAAGTAAGTATTGATAAAAAATCCTTTACGTTACTCTTACTTTTTATTAATATTCTTCGGATAAGACGGATCAGACATCCAGATTAAAAATTCCAAGAATTTTTGAGGGCTAATTAGTCAGAGGCAATGATACCTTGTTGTTTCTGATTTAATTAAAAGGTGGAAACACACCCTCAAACAAAACTTCACTTTGGCAAAAACATGAGTGAGAATAAAAGAGGTGTATTGTGCAATACTAAGGGGGTTATTTACTATGTTCACTAGCGTTTGCTACTTGACATAAAAGTGTGTTCACCGGACACGTAACGCACGCGTGACAGACCAGTGAGTAAGCAAAACTTAGTGCAGTGAACATAGACTTTCGCTATGCATTTTGCTGTGTTTGCACCGCAGTTTGCTGGTGAAAGTAACAGGTATTTACATTTAAAAGTGGTTTGAAGAATGCTGGCAATATGCTGACAAACTTCGGTGGCAGAATTCTTTAGCAAAAAAAATGCAATCTTGCTGAAAACACACTTTTATAGCATATGTCCGCACTAGGTACTATTTTGTACAGCACTGAGGAAGATGATGATGCTATATAAATAAACAATAATAATAATACTTGGAGGGGTCTCAGAATATACTGTATGTGGGGTAACTTGGGAGTGTCTGGGTTGTTTGAAAAGCTTAAGAATAATTGTTTATTTGAAAATATAAAAGTCATGTAAAAACATTAATATTAGATGTTTTTCACATACTGGGTTACTTTCTAATGTTCACCCAACAGCTGTTAAAAAACCTTGACCATCTTTAAAAGGTGGTGATTCTGCTGAGCAAACTGAAGTAGAAGTAAATTTAAAAAAATGGCGGTTTCGCTGGCACAACATGTAAAATTTCACCTGGTAAACAAGTAAACCCAGCGGATACCCGGCTGATATCAGCAAATAATTTCCTAAATTACCCCCTAAATATGCATATAAACATGTTGGCTTATGAGAGCAGGGGGTCACTTAAACACGCAAACTGAATAAATCTTTCGTCAAACTTGTATTTTCTTCTACTGGTAGGAATTTATTCCAGGTGTAACAGGTTTCAGCATATCAGGGGCGACAAAACCTGTCCCATTGATTTCCTCTTCCTTCTATTTATAAAAAAAATGGCATCCAGCATATGCGATTGTGATAGCGTTCCTTTAACAATGGCTCTTTAGGACAATTTGAGATAAGAAATAGCACTTCATTTGATTGACCACCTAAAATACTAAGAAAAAATACAATTCTGTGAAATACTCACATGTAGAATTGGTATTATACGTATACAGTACGTCCTGCTCCAGATATAATACTTACACTTGGGTAATCCTCCGCCAGGTGGCGCTGCACTACAGAGACATGCAAAACAGGCTCCTCCCGGCCCCTCAAATATCCGGGGACCTCCCACAAATCCCCAGCATTGAAAAGCAGTGAACAAGAAGCCGGGAGAATTATTTAACCACCAAAACTGGCAACTATAACAATGATAACAATCACCATACAGGGGATCCAGAACAATGCAAAAACCAGGGTGGGGTGGAGCAGGACGTACTGTATACGTATAATACCAATTCTACAGGTGAGTATTTCACAGAACTGTATTATTCTAAGTATACAGTACGTCCTGCTCCAGATATAATACTTACACTTGGGACATCCAATAGAAATGTCCATAAAGTAGGGTGGGATCCCCAACAAAAAGGCAACAGCAGGCAGTTTAAACCACTGCCGCCTGCAAAACCTTGCGGCCAAACACAGCATCAGCTGAGGCCCTAACATCAACCTTGTAAAACTTTGAAAAGGTATGAACAGAAGACCAAGTAGCGGCCTTGCAAGCTCAAGAGGCGCCAATAGCACGAGTAGAATGAGCAGTAAGGCGGAAGGGAGGTACCTTCCCCTTGGCAGAATAGGCCTGAATCACAGCCTGACAAATCCATTTGCTAATAGTAGACTTGGCGGGAGCCAAACCCTTCCTAGGCCCGGAAGGCACAACAAAGAGATCATCAGTCTTCCTGAAAGCCGCAGTGACTACCAGGTAATACTTCAAACACCTGACCACGTCCAAGGAATGCAGAACCCTTTCCTTGTCGTTGCTAGAATTGGGACACAATGAAGGAAGAACGATATCCTGATTCAAAAGAAAGGCAGAAAATCCGGCTTGAAGCGGAACACCACCTTGTCCTGGTGTCTCTCATAGTATGAAGGCTGAATAGACAGAGCCGCCAGCTCAGACACACGCCTAACCGAAGTAATAGCCACCAAAAAGACAACCATGAGAGTAAGAATAGCCAGAGCAGTATCATGAATAGGCTCAAAGGGAGCACCCTGCAAGGCAGATAGAACCAAGTTTAAATCCCAAACAGGGACCATAGGCTTACGAGGGGGACGCACATGAGTGACCCCCTGAAAGAAGATCTTAACCAAATGACGCTGAGCAAAGGACTTCTGAAAGAAGACGGACAGGGCAGAAACCTGACCCTTCAGAGTACTGAGTTTTAGACCTAACTCCAAACCATGCTGTAAGAACTCCAGAACCCTAGGGACTGAAAACTCCCTACAGGGAAGAGACCTAGACTCACACCAGTCAATGTAGGTACGCCATACTCTATAATAGATGGCAAAAGAAGTCTTCTTCCTAGCCTGCACCATAGTACCTACCACCGAGGTAGACAAAGCTTTCTCCATCAAGATGGAGGTTTCAGCAGCCAGGCCGTCAAAGCCAGAGTTTGTAAATTGGGATGGCGTAAGGAGCCCTGAGTGAGCAGATCTGGTGCCCCTGGCAGGTCGTACTGGTCTACTGCCATTTGTACCACGTCTGCAAACCACACTCTTCTTGGCCACCTGGGGGCCACTAGAATCACTGGCACCCCTTCCAGAGCAATCTTGCGCAGAATGGTGGAAATACATACAGGAGCCGAAACTCCTTCCATGAAATGGACAGAGCATCCTTGGCCAAGGCCAGAGGATCCTGAGACAGGGATACGAAGGCCGGGAGCTTGTGATTGGGACGGGATGCAAACAGGTCCACATCCGGTAGACCCCAACGGTGACACAGGGACTGGAATACCCTGTTGCAGAGGGACCACTCCCCCTGACGGGATGTCCCCCTGCTCAGAGCGTCTGCTAGCAGATTCTCCGCCCCCGAAATGTACACAGCCGAAATGCATTGGACATGGGCCTCCGCCCATGTCAGAATCCGAGACACCTCCTGGAGGGCACCCTTGCTCCGGGTCCCTCCCTGATGGTTGATGTAGGCAACCGCCGTCCTGTTGTCCGAGCGCACCTGCACCGATAGACCCTTCAGGTGGTGGGTCAACCGCTCCAGTACCAACCTGACTGCCCGTAATTCCAGAATGTTGATGGGTAAATGGGCCTCCTGAGGGCCCCACCTCCCCTGGAAGCGCAGGAACTTCCAGAATCCCCCCCAACCTGACAGACTGGCATCCGTTGTGACCGTCTCCCAGGAGGGGGCCAGAAAGGACCTGCCCCTTATCAAGTTCCTGTGGTCCAGCCACCACGCAAGGGACTGTCTGACCAAGGGGGGAAGCACACAGACCCCATCCAAGGACACTGGGTTCTTGTCCCACCCCACACTGACAGAAGGTGAAGCTGCAGAGGCCTCAAATGGAACTGAGCAAAGGGCACCGCCTCAAAGCACGCCACCATCAGGCCCACCAGCTGCATTCCCTGCCTGATGGAGGGCTGGGGGCACGAGGAATATCCTTGACTGAACCGTATCCAGAATCATTCCCAAAAACGGAGTCACCGAGGAGGGGGACAGAGAGGACTTGGGGTAATTGATCACCCAGCCGAAAGACTCCAGGGTGGACACTACCAGCTGAGTGTCCAACTCTGCCTGCTGCAGAGACCGAGAGGTGATGAGTATATCGTCCAGGTAGGGTAGCACGTGTATGCCCCTTGACCTTATCAGGGACATCACCCCTGCCAGCACCTTGGTGAACACCCTGGGAGCCAAAGTGAGACCGAATGGCAAGGCCACAAATTGGTAATGCTGATCTTTCAGTGCAAATCTGAGAAACCTTTGGTGTCCTGGAAACACCGGGTTTTGAAGGTAAGCATCTTTGATGTCTACAGACGTCATAAAGTCCCCTGGGCGCAGAGAGCGGATGGCCGAGCGCAGAGTTTCCATGCGAAAGTGCCTGAATCTGACAAATTTGTTGAGAAGCTTTAAGTCCAGGATGGGTCTGACGGACACATTCTAATGCTATCATCCAAGGCAGAGAGGACATATGCCACAAATTCCTCACAATGCAGAAGGGCTCTATACTCTTCACTAGCAGCATCATCAGGAGTCCCATCTAAAATACTTTTGAGCAGAGTCCTAATAGCCACAGCTGTAATGACAGAGGCACAAACCGGACGCAGCGCGGTCCCCACACAGGCAAAGGCATGGGAAGCCAGCTGATCAATGCGCCGATCCTCACCATCCTTCAGGGTAGTAGAGTCAGGGGAATGCATGACAGAAGTGTTGGACAACCCCAGAATTGGTGCATCCACTTCGGGAGGGGACGACCAACGCTTAACCACTTCAGAAGGAAAGGGATACCTCTTATCCCAACTCTTAGGCACCCCAGGGAGCCTGCTAGGACGCTCCCACTCTTTGAGCACAAGATTATTAAAGTGAGTTTTCTCAGGAAACTCCAAGCATGGCTTAGCAGTGTGAAACAACTCCCCCTGCTGCCGAGGAGCCGCTGCAGGAGGAGAGATAGAAAGTACTTCAAAAATGTGAGCCAAAAGCCTGTCAGTATCATCTGGAGCCCATGGGTCAGAGTCAGAATCAGCATAACCCTTAGGCTGCTCATCAGATGATTCTGAATCAGAAAACAATTCCCCCTCTTCCAGGGGGGGTATATCCGGCCAGGTCAAAAAATTCCTCAGCCTCCATAGAAAAAAGGGTAACGCCAGGCGCCAGATGCCACCTCTTAGCAGTGGCCTTACGCGCCGTAGAGCCAGCAATCAGCTTCTCAATGCTAGCCACCCTGGTAGACAAATCAGGCTGAGACTCCCCACTGGTAAGCACCTCACTGGGAGTCAGATGTAAGCGTGGGGGAGTAGGCGAAGCCATAGGGGGCGCAGGCCCAGCCACAGGTAACCCAGGTTGCAACGCAAGCACCTGCTGGGCACAGGGTAAACAAACCTGCACATTAGGGTCGATTCAAAATCCCAAATGTCATTATGTTCGTATCTGAAATCGAATGTTTTGTTGGGTGTTTGTCATTTATTCCTTTTTTTTTGGGGCATTTTCGACTCGCACGAACGTTCGAACATAGACGTATATGTTCTTTCGTCCATCGAACTTAAATTTGTGGTTTTACGCTACTTCGGGACTTTTTTCCTTCGAAATCGTAAATGTTTCGATCGGTCAAATTATTTACGTCATTGCAATGGGCTGGCGATTGATTCAGAGAGCTGATTGCCAAGTATTCCGACGCCCATATAGTCATTTCCTTGTCGAGCGTCTTACGGCACCTTTTTGACCTCGGGACTAGGCAGCCAAGCGTGATGGAGAGTGACTTTGAAGAGCATCAAGCTCTTCTTCTGTTTGGCATTGATGTGATCCTGAGGTCAGAGGCCAGATTGCACCGGCGGCGACGCATGAACATCAATGGCATGCATGACGTTGAGCTGTTCGAGCTGACCAGGCTTAATCGCGCTTCCCTCCATAAATTGTATAGTGAGCTGCGGCCATGGTTAGCCCGCACCACAAGGAAGGGGCATGCAATTTCAGGTATGACCAAGATGCTTGGCTGCCTGCAATTTTTGGCGAACGGCTCGTTCCAGAGGCTGGGTGCCCTCTCCGTGGGGATCTCACAGCCTACGCTGAGCCGCGCACTATCACATTTTTTGGAAGGCATGGCTACCCTAACACCCAAATATATATTTTTTCCAGATGATATGGTAGCCAGAAACGCCATTAAGCTTGGTTTTTATAATATCGCCGACATGCCCAACGTCATTGGTGCCATTGACTGTACCCACGTCGCCCTGGTGCCTCCGGCTGCCGACGAGTACATATACAGGTAAGTATTTAAATTTATAAGATTTGTTCATTTTTGGTTAACCCTCCTTGTAATGGTCCCTCCTTGTAATGGTCCCTCCTTGTAAAGCTCCCTCCTTGTAAAGCTCCCTCCTTGTAATGCTCCCTCCTTGTAATGCTCCCTCCTTGTAATGCTCCCTCCTTGTAATGCTCCCTCCTGATCGAAATGTGTGTGTTATTTTTACAAAAAGCCTTGCTAATGTTTTATTGTGTTCCTTTTTTACCAGGAACCGCAAAATGGGCCACTCCTTGAATGTGCAGGCAGTGGTGGCCCCGGACATGCGGTTCCTTAGCGTACTCGCCGGCTACCCAGGCTCAGCCCATGATGCGTACATCCTTAGACGATCAGGATTGTACCGACGGTTTGAGTCTGGGGAATTTTCCGGGGCATGGCTCCTTGGTTAGTTAACATAAACCACATAATGTAGTTGTGGATGTTTGTTTTTAATTAGCATTTTGCAGTAATGTCTGCAAAAATGACACCTTAAACAACCTTCTTGCCATGTTAAACCACACTTGAATGTTAGTTCTTAACCAACCAAGCGTTTGCCCAAGTTTGGCCTGCATTAGCCACATTATAAATTATCTGTTTGTCTAATTTAATAATCCCTCTTACACCACCCTCGTGTGGAATAGTGCACTTAACTTTAGCATAGTTTAGGACCCATCTTTGCTTAGCTGGTTTGCACTTCCACACGAGAGGAGAGCGGGATAAAGTGCATGTGGCGTGTTTCTGCTGTTTTGGTCTCACACAAAGCATATAAGGGGTCAGCCAAACCTACATCCTAAGCACACTTGGAAACCCAGAGCTGGGATCCTTATGTATGATTGTCAATCATCCTCACTCTTTGTATGTTGTCCTTTTGTAAACCTCTAGGACATATGTTTAGTTTGGGACTGGGACAGTGGCAAATGTTGCCTCATGTTGATCACACAATTGACAAATAGCCTCCTATTGATGTTGCTGGTGCCTTTATGGTCTTACATGTTTTTGATTCAGGATACCCGCTGCTGCCGTGGCTCTTGACGCCAGTACTCCGGCCCCAGGATGCCTCCCAGGATGCCTACAACTGTGCGCACCGCAAGACCAGGGCTGTGGTAGAGAGGGCCTTTGGTCTTTTGAAGACTAGGTTTCGTTGTTTGGATCATACCGGGGGCGCCCTGCAATATGATCCTAAAAAGGTCATAGACATAATAATGGCCTGTGCTGTTCTGCACAATTTTGCAATTTCACAACGGGTCCCCCGGTATGTAGATTTGGCTCCCTCTCCACCCAGCGAAGACCAGGAGGACTCATTTCTGGGCACACACAGTAGTGTGTCCGGCCAAAGTGTGCGGACTAATTTGATCGCGACCCATTTTGCTTAATTTAACCTGTATTGGCCTTTGTTTAACATTGTGTTGTTGATTTAGTTTTGTTTCCCTTTGTGTATGTTTCGTTATGTTTGTTGTGTTCAACTAAGTAATGAAGTAATTACTCACCACAGGCCTAATGCTTTACGACTCTCTTTTTTGGATGTGTGAACTGTGTGAATGTCCAAGTATATATTTCTCTGTGACACCAAAAAAAGAGACAATCAAATTTATGAGCCACAGGTGTCTTTAACTGTTTATTTCTTAAAAATAACAGCACAAACTTGGAGTTGCTGCTCACTCCAATTTGCAAACAAAATATATGTAACAACAAAGGATAAATGGTTAGATCAACCATGCCAATAATAAAATAAAAAAAAATCCTGCTTGCCAACATTTGCCACTGCCACAGGTGTAAACCTGGTACAGGTGTAGAAGCTTGAGTGGCACGTTCAGTGAGGATTCAGATATGGCCTTGGCTAGTGGCCTACCTCACCACTCTAAGGAGCTATATGGGCGCAAATCAAAAACACACAACCCAAGGCATACACCAAGGGTATCTTGGTTTGCCTCACCAGACAAGTCAATACAGGGGGGATTTAGAGCAAAGATGTTGTACAGATTCATGGTGTGGAGACATTAATATGGGTAATGGCCATAGTACCCAGGTGGTGGCCCTTGCTGATTGGACCTAACGTGGGCCTGTGTGGCATTCTGAATCTGCAACTGGTCCAAAATGTTTCGCATGATAGTTACCATTTCACCCCTGTAGGCACGGTTGTCATTGTTGGCAGTCTCCATGTGGCTGTTGTGGGTCCGCAATTCTGTCTGCACAGCCTGTAATGTAGTATTTAGGGTCTCGATCCGGCCATGCAGTGCCTCTCGGTTCCTTTGGTTTTGGTGCTGGAAGGTAACCCTCTCGTGGTGCCATGCGTCCAAAATTGCCATGCCCCTCCCCTGGTTGCGCCGTAGCGGATTCCGCCTCCCCAATCCCCTGGTTCGGGGTCGTGCCGATGAGGTTGGTCTGGGCCTCTCAACAGACACAGGCATGCTTTCACTATCCTCACCAGCAGAGAGAACACTGGGGACTTGAGTGTCAGTCTGTGCATGCTGGCCATCATGTGCAGCCACCATGCAGCCAGCTTCCCTCTGCTGCTGCGGAGTTCGTGTTGAAACATTTTGGACCAGTTGCAGATTCTGGCCCAGGGGTAGATCTTCTGAAGGGCACATAAAGGATCCATCCTCCTCCAGCTCCTGGATTTCATCCATGAGTGTGTGGGTCTGTATGGACAGAGACAAATTATATGTTAGCTTGCCCACTACATATGTCAATCTGTTAGTAGTAACATGCAAAGTAACATGGATAACCGACATTTGCTCCCTAAACTTACCGAATATATCGGATCCTCCCTCCTAGGCTGCACGGAAGTTGACGGCATGTCCAAACTGGCAGTGGATTCCACAGTAGCTGAGGGATGATGCTGGCCTGCATGAGAAGCAAAGACACTATGTAAACACACACCTATGCATTGTTGACGGGTCAAAAGACATATGCCGAATTAGTTAACGGGTCAAAGCTGTCATGGGCACTACAACAACGGTGACAAATAAGCTTCAATTTCCATGCCATTATCTTTAGTAATTTTTAGTCTATAACTACTTCCACATTGTTCACCTCAACTAAGCCAAACATTCAAGTTCTGCTTGTTCTGTGGCTGACCACATCCCTTATAGGCCATTAAAGCGGACCTTCACTCTGATTAAGAGTCTAGCTTATATGTTTCCCACACCCTGTACATACAGATTGACCACATTACAAATCTTCCTACCTGCATCTACTGCATGTTATGAGCCTTTAAACATCCAAGATGGCGGCTTATGGAAGCCGCCATCTTATCAGGCAGCCTGCAAACAGGAAGTGCCTCCTGACTGTGCTGCTCTGCATTCTTGGACTGCTGACCGTTATCTGACCCCAGCTCTGCTCTGTTTGAGCAAAGAACAGCTATAACCCGCCCCCCTGTACCTTATCCCACTCTTCTCTCCTCAGTAAGTGTGATGCTTCTGAGTCAAGATGGCGGCGCACGTATCCTAAATTCCTGGACAGAGTTGCAGGCCAGTGTGGGAAAGAATAATAAGTTAGTGACTAAAACTGAAAAAAATAGTAATTTGACATGCTGGGGAACTGTTTTTTCAGACTTTGGCCTTTTCATTAAACCACACTGAAGGTCCGGTTTAAGTGTACACACTCAGCCTGGACATAGCAGGGACCTGGTTTTTGGGAGGCCTAGCAATGTATGTTTTCCTAATTCAAACCAAGCCTGTTTGTTGTTTTTTTACCAACCCCAGCTCACACACAAGTAGACAACAGATCAAGATTGAAGTGTGCGATGTCATGGAGTGTAAAGACATAACTGCCAGGTTAATGGGAACCAGCAAACTTTTAAACTCGGGTTCAATGTACATTCACGTCTTGTATGTGGCCAAAAAATCAGAAGTTAAGTGGCCACACACATGCCACACCCTGGCCCAACACAGAAATCCCCTACAAGCCACAGCCTAGGTGCCTGGCTTCCAAGATGTGTTACTGGCTAATTGCTCACTAATTGTAAAGGTCACATAAAGCTTACTCACCTGTAGGACGGGTCGGTGAATCTGTGTCCCTTAGGGCCGCGTGGCCCTCGACGGCGACTGGATGCATCAATCCCAAAATCATCTCCTCAGCCGGGGTCAACTTGAGTTTGGAGGGAAAACCTCCTCCAGTTTTCATGCTGCAAAACATAGGCGAATTTAGAACCAGGTGGCCAATACAACATCAAGTCTAATCCTAAAGCTAACATTTTTACCTGTAAATCCGCCTTTGATTTTCTTTCTTCCGCGCAGCATATTTGAGGTCCGATATCTTGCGCTGAATCTGTACAACATCCTTTAACTCTTCCCCCGCTGCATTCACTTGTCTGGTTAGGTCGGCCAAGATGTTTGCTCTGCGCTGTTTGGTGGTGTTTTTGGATCTGCGCCCATATAGCTCATCATAAACTAAGGTCAGGCCACTAGCCAAGGCCATAATTTGGCCCTCACCAAAACGTCCACTCAACTGCCCTCTTCGCAATGTGCGCCCTGTTGTTTTGGGTTGTGGGTCCTCCATGGTGTCATCCAAATGGGGTGACATCCTTGCCTGGGTTTGTGGGGGATAATGCAGGGAATGGTGGCTGCCTGGGGATTGGCCAGGACTGGGCAAGGGACTGGGTGTTCTGGCCTGGCTGGCCACAGAAGTCCCAGGTGTTGATGTGGCATAGTAACCTTGCCTTTCCACCTGTGCCGGTGCCAAATGTGGGCGAGCAGGAGAGTTTCGTTCTGAGGCTGAAGTAGTGCTGCCCTTGGAGGTAGTAGGGCGGACCAAGGGTGAGGGCGATCTTGCAGGGCCGGCCCTCTTCTGTTTTTTTTTTTGGCCCACTCTTGGGGGGCTGCGGGACCTGGTTCTGGCTCTTGGGGGGCTGCGTGCCCTGCTGCGGCGTCTAGGGGGGCTGCGGGACCTGGTTCTGCCTCTTTGTGGGCTGCGTGCCCTGCTTCGGCGTCTAGGGGGGCTGCCTGGGGACCTGGTTCTGCCTCTTTGTGGGCTGCGTGGCCTGCTGCGGCGTCTAGGGGGGCTGTGGGACCTGGTTCTGCCTCTTTGTGGGCTGCGTGGCCTGCTGCGGCATCTAGGGGGGCTGCGGGACCTGGTTCTGCCTCTAGGGGGGCTGCGTGGCCTGCTGCGGCGTCTAGGGGGGCTGCGGGACCTGGTTCTGCCTCTAGGGGGGCTGCGTGGCCTGCTGCGGCGTCTAGGGGGGCTGCGGGACCTGGTTCTGCCTCTAGGGAGGCTGCGTGGCCTGCTGCGGCGTCTAGGGGGGCTGCGGGACCTGGTTCTGCCTCTAGGGGGGGCTGCGGGACCTGGTTCTGCCTTTAGGGGGGCTGCGGGACCTGGTTCTGCCTCTTGGGGGGCTGCGGGACCTACTGCGGCCTATTGTGGGTGTTGTAGTGGGGCAGGGTGGGGTCTTCGGACCCTCTTACCCGTTTTGGGCCCAGTAGCCATACTAGCCTTTGTGGCCTGTGTCTTTGCTTTGCCTGCCTGCTCCTTTTTTTGCCCATAGCTGGTAGTTGGCTGGGCCGGCGTTTTGGTACTAGGCCGTAATTTTGCTTTGCGACCTTGTTTTGGGCCCTTCGGAAGGCTCCTGCCGCTTGGCTGCCTTCTTCCCCGTTTGCTCCTTTCCAGTTTTGCCAGTTTTTTTGGGTGCCATTTTGATTTTTGAAAATAATGAGCTGTGTGTGCAGGGACCTTTAAGTAAGCTAGCCAGCGTGTGACGTTTACGCGCCGGCATGTGACGCGTACGTTCGCACGGCCGTGCGGAACCCGCTGAGGCATTGCGTACGTTCGCACGGCCGTGCGGAACCCGCTGGGGCATTACTTATCTGCTGCCGAGAACAAGAAGCAAGATGGCACCCACTATCTTCACCCGCCAACAAGACGAGATCATCATGCTCGTAAGTGTATTTTAAGGACTTTTCTTTGATTTGGAAATGCTGCTCTACATGTGAAGGAAGCGCAGGAATAAATGGCTTTTGGTAAAAATGTGATAAACTACATGCACAACCAAAGGCACGCCACACACGTGCCAAACAACATTTAGGCCAGATTGTGAAATTACTGAACCCTAGAAATGTGTGTGTGTTAATGTAATTACACCAAAAAATGTATTGCTGACACATATTGATAGGTATTTAGAAGTAAATTCGATGTTTTCTTTCTGTTTTGTAGACCATGCTGGAGCGCAGGTACGACTACCTGCCCAACACATTTGAAAAACGCAACGTCGCCCTGGAGATAATCTCGACCATACATCAGCAGACCAACACCACCTTCACCCACACGCAGATCATGCAGCATTGGTCGGACCTCAAACGGCTGCACATGCCCCGGGTGCGGAGGTTCTTCGGAATCCATTTTCCAAGTAAGTACATTGCGATTGCATGCAATATGTAACTAAGACAGAAGGTAGGCCTTTACTTAGAATGCCTTTTCTTTTCTAGTGTTGGAAATGGATTACCGAATTCGCCGCACCCGGAGGCGCAGAGGCCGACCAGTGCTGCATGATTCTGCAGCTGGGAGTGAAGGTGGTGGATCTCCAGGGTGACGGTCCGACCCCTCCTCTGTGGCCTCCTCAGACCAGCCCCTGGACCTTACCACAGAGGAGGGGCGGCACAGCGTGGGCAGGGAGTCGTACCCTGCCACGCATGCAGGAGCCTCTGGTATGTCACTCTTCATGTATACGCACACACATATACATGTTTGTTCCTGATAGCAACAAACTGAATCCTTGTTTCTTTTTTTGAAGATGCTTCGGGAGCGGGTGAGGTAGTGGAGGAGGAGGCAGCAGATATGGTCGAAGAAGAACCTGGAGAAGGTGAGTGATGTGACCCAGACTTTTAAAAAAACATTGGAGGACTGCTGAATCAGACCTTAAAACTGAGCATATTTTCTAAATTTCTACAGGCAGTTCTTCACAGCAGAGCCAGGACCAAGGACATCCTGTTGTCCCCAACGAGCCATCTATCGGCCACCAACCAAGTAAGTATTCATGTCATTAGTGACATTTCTGTGTGACTTGACCTGAACACACAAATCCATCAAGCCCTAGGCAATGGCACTCGAAGACTTACCTGTGCCCACTTCATTAGCGTAATGACTTGACAGACTTACCTGTGCCCACTTCATTAGCGTAATGACTTGACAGACTTACCTGTGGCCACTTCATTGGATAAATGACTTGACAGACTTACCTGTGGCCACTTCATTGGATTAATGACTTGACAGACTTACCTGTGGCCACTTCATTGGATTAATGACTTGACAGACTTACCTGTGCCCACTTCATTGGATTAATGACTTGACAGACTTACCTGTGCCCACTTCATTGGATTAATGACTTGACAGACTTACCTGTGCCCACTTCATTGGATTAATGACTTGACAGACTTACCTGTGCCCACTTCATTGGATTAATGACTTGACAGACTTACCTGTGGCCACTTCATTGGATTAATGACTTGACAGACTTACCTGTGGCCACTTCATTGGATTAATGACTTGACAGACTTACCTGTGGCCACTTCATTGGATTAATGACTTGACAGACTTACCTGTGGCCACTTCATTGGATTAATGACTTGACAGACTTACCTGTGCCCACTTCATTGGATTAATGACTTGACAGACTTACCTGTGCCCACTTCATTGGATTAATGACTTGACAGACTTACCTGTGCCCACTTCATTGGATTAATGACTTGACAGACTTACCTGTGGCCACTTCATTGGATTAATGACTTGACAGACTTACCTGTGCCCACTTCATTGGATTAATGACTTGACAGACTTACCTGTGCCCACTTCATTGGATTAATGACTTGACAGACTTACCTGTGGCCACTTCATTGGATTAATGACTTGACAGACTTACCTGTGGCCACTTCATTGGATTAATGACTTGACAGACTTACCTGTGCCCACTTCATTGGATTAATGACTTGACAGACTTACCTGTGGCCACTTCATTGGATTAATGACTTGACAGACTTACCTGTGGCCACTTCATTGGATTAATGACTTGACAGACTTACCTGTGGCCACTTCATTGGATTAATGACTTGACAGACTTACCTGTGGCCACTTCATTGGATTAATGACTTGACAGACTTACCTGTGCCCACTTCATTGGATTAATGACTTGACAGACTTACCTGTGCCCACTTCATTGGATTCATGACTTGACAGACTTACCTGTGCCCACTTCATTGGATTAATGACTTGACAGACTTACCTGTGGCCACTTCATTGGATTAATGACTTGACAGACTTACCTGTGCCCACTTCATTGGATTAATGACTTGACAGACTTACCTGTGCCCACTTCATTGGATTAATGACTTGACAGACTTACCTGTGCCCACTTCATTGGATTAATGAATTTAAATAATTACATGTCGCTTTTCTTGGTTTGTAAAACTAATAAACATTAAATCCACAGGTGCCAAACATGTATAGTTAGCCTACTAATTTGTGGCCAAAAAATTGTTACAGGGACCACACGTCAAAGACTGGCGGAGCTGAATCGGAGGGTCCTTGAGTTGGTGGCTGATCTGCACGCGATGCGTGACACGTTGGGGACAACAGAAGATGAAGAGTAGTGTCCTTGGTCCTGGCCCAGTTTATTTGTATATAGTTTTCAAATATTTATTAGTTAATTTTTTAAATTTCGCAAATTTTGTAAATAGTTTTTAATTACTTATTAAAAATCGTTTTACATTAACAATAAGCCCAAAAAAAAAAGCCAAACTAAAATGGCTGGTTACAATAATAAAACAAAGAAAAATACCCAATAATTCCTGTGTCAATTATTAGCACAAATACATTGACAAGAAACAAAGGGTAAATTACTGTTGAATAAAGCAACATTGACATGACCGGGAAGTGGTTGGGGTAAGTTTTAAGGTGCGCTAACTGAAGAACAAACTAAGCCGAAAGTGGTTGGGGTGAGCTTTAAGGTGCGCTAACTGAAGAACAAACTAAGCAGGAAGTGGTTGGGGTGAGCTTTAAGGTGCGCTAAATGAAGAACAAACTAAGCAGGAAGTGGTTGGGGTGAGCTTTAAGGGGCGCTAAATGAAGAACAAACTAAGCAGGAAGTGGTTGGGGTGAGCTTTAAGGTGCGCTAACTGAAGAACAAACTAAGCCGAAAGTGGTTGGGGTGAGCTTTAAGGTGCGCTAACTGAAGAACAAACTAAGCAGGAAGTGGTTGGGGTGAGCTTTAAGGTGCGCTAAATGAAGAACAAACTAAGCAGGAAGTGGTTGGGGTGAGCTTTAAGGTGCGCTAACTGAAGAACAAACTAAGCCGAAAGTGGTTGGGGTGAGCTTTAAGGTGCGCTAACTGAAGAACAAACTAAGCAGGAAGTGGTTGGGGTGAGCTTTAAGGTGCGCTAACTGAAGAACAAACTAAGCCGAAAGTGGTTGGGGTAAGTTTTAAGGTGCGCTAACTGAAGAACAAACTAAGCCGAAAGTGGTTGGGGTGAGCTTTAAGGTGCGCTAACTGAAGAACAAACTAAGCAGGAAGTGGTTGGGGTGAGCTTTAAGGTGCGCTAACTGAAGAACAAACTAAGCAGGAAGTGGTTTGGGTGAGCTTTAAGGTGCGCTAACTGAAGAACAAACTAAGCCGAAAGTGGTTGGGGTAAGTTTGAAGGTGCGCTAACTGAAGAACAAACTAAGCCGAAAGTGGTTGGGGTGAGCTTTAAGGTGCGCTAACTGAAGAACAAACTAAGCAGGAAGTGGTTGGGGTGAGCTTTAAGGTGCGCTAAATGAAGAACAAACTAAGCAGGAAGTGGTTGGGGTGAGCTTTAAGGTGCGCTAAATGAAGAACAAACTAAGCAGGAAGTGGTTGGGGTGAGCTTTAAGGTGCGCTACCTGAAGAACAAACTAAGCCGAAAGTGGTTGGGGTGAGCTTTAAAGTGCGCTAACTGAAGAACAAACTAAGCAGGAAGTGGTTGGGGTGAGCTTCAAGGTGCGCTAAATGAAGAACAAACTAAGCCGAAAGTGGTTGGGGTGAGCTTTAAGGTGCGCTAAATGAAGAACAAACTAAGCAGGAAGTGGTTGGGGTGAGCTTGTTAGTGCTAGATATGGAAACACATATATGTGTGCGAACAGTTTAATGATTTAAGTCTGTATGTGCGCAGGCGCAGGATCGTAAGTTTGTGGGTCCAGACGAATATTTTATTACAAATTCTATTAAAAATGCTCGGGAAACGCAAGGGATTCGTTGAGGTAGACGATGGGAAAGTGTTAAAAACGAATGCTGCCGTTGCAACCAGAGAAAAGGAATCTGAAAAGTCACGCGGATAAATGACATACTCGATCTCGTACTTTAACATACGAACGGACGGCCACTTTCCCAAAGGAAACGTATAAATGCAAAGAATCACTCGCATATGCATACGAGAGTGCGAACGTTCGAACATAATACAAAAATCGGCACTGATACGACTGGTTTGTTATGTCTCTCTGAATCAAGCCTATTGTCATCACTTGTAGGGGACACCCCACACGCCACACGCAGCCGGGCCTGTCCCGAAGGAACCCCGAGCACATTATCCTACGAAGCCTCCATATGGTGACTATTGCGGCCCAACCGGCCAATAGGGATTCACGCTATAAGGCCACCCGGGATGCCCCAATAGCCCGCTAGAAAAGTGGGAGGTGAAAGCAGAATAGGCCTCTAATACAGTAAACCAAATAGAGGGGATAGGCCGGGAGAAACCACAATTAAGTTTGACCCGCCTGCAAGACATAAACAGAAAGGTCCCGTAAGCGGTATGCATACATAAGATATAAAAATAAGCCAGCCCGCAGGGGCACTTACGAACCGCGGTAGGTAGACACCAGCCACGCAGCACGAGGAGAGCAAAATGGCGCCGCAGATACCTCGAGGGGCGTGAAGGCACCCACGTGACCATGCCAGCCAATGATGGCACAGCAGCACCTGAGGTAAAGTCGCCGCCAATTGCGGAACACCGTACAAGTGCGCTTGGCGGCATTTTTAAAAAAGCAACTAGTGCAACCAACACGCGGTGACACAAAGCCAAAGCATAGCACGGCATACAATCCCAAGGAGTGAAGAATACACATACACACCCCCTCCCCCGAGAAATACCAGGGAGAGCGAGGGAGGGCAGCGGCCAACCTAACAGGTGCCCACCGATGGACAGGGGGCGAGGGGCGCGGGAGGGGCATCCCATAAGGCTCACCATGGGCCTATACCGCCTACCCTTTGGTGGGGGACTGCGGTTGGAGCAGCGCTCCTTAAGCACCTGACAGCGGTGCTGCCTTCAGTCACCTGACCAGTGCAGCCAAAGCTGGGAGGCAGAAAAAGAGGAACGGGTGGGAATAGACCGACAGGGCCGCACGCTAATAGCCCCGCTCACCTGCGAGTAGAGAGAGCCATCTTCTTGCTTTGTAATCGTAAAAAATAGATTTTTTTTTTATTTTTTGCACATATTTCACACAAAAATATTGAGAATACACCTAAAAAATTACAAACAAGACATTTCATGTTAAAGCCCAGACTCTGCTGAAAAAATCAATATATAATTTTCCTGGGAAATCCCTGGAAATCCCTTCAAAAATCACATCTGAACATGGGGAGCGCAAAATACAATTCTGTGAAATACTCACCTGTAGAATTGGTATTATACGCATACAGCACGTCCTGCTCCATCTATAATACTTACACATGGGTAATCCTCCGCCTGAGGGCGCTGTTCACTGCAGACATGCAAAAACAGGCTCCTCCCGGCTCTACATATACCGAGGGACCTCCCACAAATCCCCAGCATTGAAAAGCAGTGAGAAGGAGAAGCCGGGAGAAAACAACCACCCAGAAACTGGCAAAAATAACAATGATAACAATCACCATACAAGGGATCCAGAACAAAGTGAAACCAGGGTGGGGTGGAGCAGGACGTGCTGTATGCGTATAATACCAATTCTACAGGTGAGTATTTCACAGAATTGTATTATTCTAAGCATACAGCACGTCCTGCTCCATCTATAATACTTACACATGGGACATCCAATAGCAGTATCCATAAAGTAGGGTGGGCTCCCCAACAGAAAAGGCAACATCAAGCAGTTTAAACTACTGCCGCCTGCAAAACCTTGCGGCCAAACACAGCATCAGCTGAGGCCCTAACATCAACCTTGTAAAACTTTGTAAAGGTATGAACAGAAGACCAAGTGGCGGCCTTGCAAACTTGTTCAACAGAGGCCTGGTGCTGGAAAGCCCAAGAAGCCCCAACAGCCCGAGTAGAATGAGCAGTAAGACGGAAAGGGGGACTATTCCCCTTAGTAGAATAGGCCTGAACCACAGCCTGACAAATCCATTTACTGATGGTAGACTTGGCAGGAGCCAAACCCTTCCTAGGCCCGTGAGGCACAACGAAGAGAGCATCAGTCTTCCTGAAAGCCTTAGTAATAACTAGGTAATACTTAACGCACCTAACCACATCCAAGGAATGCAAAACCCTCTCCTTGGGGTTACTAGGATTAGGGCACAAAGAAGGAAGGACAATATCCTGATTCAAATGAAATGCAGACACCACTTTAGGCAGAAAGTCTGGCTTGAAGCGGAACACCACCTTATCCTGGTGTCTCTCATAGTAGGGAGGCTGAATAGATAAAGCAGCCAACTCAGACACACGCCTAACAGAAGTGATAGCTACCAGAAAAACGACCTTGAGCGTAAGAACAGCAAGAGCAGCCTCCTGAATAGGCTCAAAGGGAGCACCCTGCAGGGCAGATAAAACCAAGTTTAAATCCCAAACAGGTACCATAGGTTTTCGAGGGGGGCGCACGTGAGTGACCCCCTGAAAGAAGGTCTTGATCAGGGGATGCTGGGCAAAGGTCTTCTGAAAGAAGATAGACAGGGCCGAAACCTGGCCCTTCAGAGTACTAAGCTTGAGACCTAAGTCTAGACCATGTTGTAAAAACTCCAGCACCCTAGAGACTAAGAATTCCCGGCAGGGAAGAGACCTGGACTCACACCAGCCAATGTAAGAACACCATACTCTATAATAGATAGCAGAAGAAGTCTTTTTCCTGGCTTGCACCACAGTGGCCACTACAGATGCAGACAAACCCTTCTCCATCAGGATGGAGGTTTCAACAGCCAAGCCGTCAAAGCCATAGTTAGTAAATTGGGATGGCGTAGAGACCCCTGAGTTAGAAGATCTGGCAACCTTGGCAGATCGTACTGATCTACTGCCATTTGAACCACGTCTGCGAACCACACTCTTCTTGGCCACCTTGGGGCCACCAGAATCGCGGGTACCCCTTCCAGAGCAATCTTGCGCAGAACTCTGCCCAGAAGGGGAAATGGTGGAAACACATACAGGAGCCGAAACTCCCTCCAAGACATGAGCCAGAGGATCCTGAGACAGGGATACAAAGCTCGGGAGCATGTGATTGTGACGGGACGCAAACAGATCCACATCTGGCACACCCCAACGGTGACACAGGGACTGGAATACCCTGTTGCAGAGGGACCACTCCCCCTGACGGGACGACCCCCTGCTCAGAGCATCTGCCAGCAGGTTCTCTGCCCCCGGGATGTAGACAGCCGAGATGCATTGGACATTGGCCTCCGCCCATGTTAGAATCAGAGATACTTCCTGGAAAACCCCCTTGCTCCGGGTCCCTCCCTGATGGTTGATGTAGGCAACCGCCGTTCTGTTGTCCGAGCGTACCTGAACCGCCAGACCCCTCAGGTGATGGGTCAATTGTTCCAGCACCAATCTGACTGCCCTGAGTTCCAAAGCATTGATGGGTAGATGGGCCTCCTGAGGGCCCCACCTCCCCTGGAAGCGCAGGGACTTTCAGAATCCCCCCCAGCCCGACAGACTGGCATCCGTTGTGACCGTCTCCCAGGAGGGGGCAAGGAAGGATCTGCCCCTTATCAAGTTCCTGTGGTCCAGCCACCACGCAAGGGATTGTCTGACCGAGGGGGGGAGCACCCAGACCTCGTCCAAGGACACTGGGTTCTTGTTCCAAACTTACAGAAGGTGAAGCTGCAGAGTTCTCAGATGGAACTGGGCAAAGGGCACCGCCTCAAAGCTTGCCACCATCAGGCCCACCAACTGCATTCCCTGCCTGATGGAGGGATGAGGGCTCGAAAGCTGGGACCTCGCCTGCGTTGTCAGAGCTTCCACCTTCTGCTGAGGAAGGAATATCTTTAACTGAACTGTATCCAGAATCATCCCCAGGAACGGGGTCACCGAGGAGGGGGACAGAGAGGACTTGGGGGTAATTGATCACCCAGCCGAAAGACTCCAGGGTGGACACTACCAACCGAGTGTCCAGCTCTGCCTGCCGCAGAGACCAAGAGGTGATGAGTATATCGTCCAGGTAGGGCAGTACACGTATGCCCCTTAGCCTTAACAGGGACATCACCCCTGCCAGCACCTTGGTGAACACCCTGGGAGCCGACGTGAGGCCGAATGGCAAGGCCACAAATTGGTAATGCTGATCCAGCAGCGCAAATCTGAGAAACCTTTGGTGTCCTGGAAACACCGGAACGTGAAGGTAAGCATCCTTGATGTCTACGGACGTCATAAAGTCCCCTGGGCGCAGCGAGGCGATGGCCGAGCGCAGAGTTTCCATACGAAAATGTTTGTTTTTGACAAATTTGTTGAGGATTTTTAAGTCCAGAATGGGCCTGACTGACCCGTCCTTCTTGGGTACTGTGAAAAGGTTGGAATAGAACCCCATGCCCCTGCCTCTTAAGGGGACCTTGCAAATGACCCCTAGATCCAGAAGGTCCTGCACGGCCAGCAACAAGACCCGAGCTGAGGCAGGATCCTGTGGGATCCGGGACCCAACGAATCTGGTAGGGGGCCGTACAGCAAATTCTATCTTGTAACCGGAGGACACTACCTCCTGAATCCACCGGTCTGAGACGTGGCGTCTCCAGACATGCTCGAAATGCTGCAGACGTCCCCCCACCCTGACGGGCGAGGGCGCCCCTTCATGCCTGGGGGGTCTTGGGAGGGGCCTTAGGCTTGGGGCCCCAGGAGGAGCCGGGACAGCGTCCTCTGTTCTTGTTCCAGGAATCTGCGCGAGACCCAGTGAATGACACTCCTCTGCCTTGCTTAGCCCCGCGGTAGGGCGAAGATGTCTAACCTCTCCCCAAACAGGCGCAGCCCCTTAAATGGGAGCCCCGTAAGGGCATTCTTGTCGGCGTTATCAGCGGCCCACTGGCGCAGCCAGACCGAACGGCGTATGGCTACCACCAGAGCAGAAGATCTAGCGCTCAGCTTAATAGCATCGTCCGATGCAGATAGGATAAAGTTAACAAAAGTCTCACAGGTGGACAGAGCATTGGCAGCATCAGAGGGCAACTCATCCGCGCCTTCAAGAGCATTTCTAACCACAGTCCTGAGCGCCACTGCCGTAATGGCTAAGGTGCAAACCGGGCGGAGCGTCGCTCCCCCAAATGCAAAGGCATGACATGCCAATTGGTCAACACGCCGGTCCTCAGAATCCCGAAGCGTAGTAGTGTCGGGGGTGTGCATAATAGAGGTGTTGGACAAACTTAAAATTGGGGCATCGACCTCGGGTGGCAATGTCCAGCACTTGACCAAGTCAGCAGGGAATGGATATTTCTTATCCACACCTTTAGGGACCCCATGAAGTTTGCTGGGGTGTTCCCATTCCTTCAGCACGAGGCTATTGAAATGGGTTTGCTCAGGAAATTCCAAACACGCTCTAGCGGTGTGAAACAGATCACCCCTTTGCCGGGGAGCCGAGGCAGGGGGAGAGAGGGACAAGACATCAAAGATCTGGGCCAACAGTCTATCAATGTCATCCGAGGACCAATGGTCAAAACCAGACTCCTCCTGTCCCCTGGACTCGTCGTCGTATGACCCTGAGTCAGAGAATAGCTCCCCTTCGTCTGAGGGGGGATGTGCATAAGAGAGCAGTAAATCGTCAGATTCTATAGGAAAGATAGTAGATTCAGGATTCAAATGCCGCCTCTTGGCAGTGGCCTTACGCGCTAAGGAGCCAGCAATCAAGTTTTCAACACTAGCCAGTCTAGTGGCAAAATCAGGATGAGACTCCCCACTGGTATTGGGGGTTAGACTCAGACTTGGGGGAGTAGGTGAAGTGAGGCGAGGTGCAGGCCCAGCCTCAGAAGAGGCGGGAAGACCGGCTAGCGCCTGCTGTGCACAGGGAACGCAGACCCGTGCATTGTCACCGCTGCTAGGTAAGACCCCACAAGCTACATACAGACGGGCTTGCCCCGAAGGGACCCAGTTCACAATATCCTGAGATGCCTCTATATGGTGATTATTGGGCACAATAAGCCAGTAGGGATTGACGCTATAAAGCAACCCTGGATGCCCCAATGCATCCATAACTCATAACTACTTTCGTTTTTGGAACAGTTCACATATCTGCAGCTGTTCTAACACTGTGCATGACACTTTAGAACAGAGCATGCAATCTGGCTTCCCCCAGCCTAGGGGAGGTTAATAGCGCACGTCCCATCATACTGACATGTTCCCCACCCGAGATGGACACAGCTACTGGACACTGTGCCAGGCAGGGGCAGTCTGACAATAGGTTATACAGGGACAATGCTTGGTAGGACACAACATCCCCTGCACTGGCCAGCGGCATTAAATTTGCGTGCAGTCAATGCAGGAGAGGTGCGGCCTTCCTATGACGTTCGGGCCGCGCACAGCTGCCGTGTTGTCGCCCAGATGCCATAGGCCACTGCACAGAGCGTCAGACGGCAGATAGGCCTGACTTAGCAGCAGTCCTTGGATACCAGCAGGTGGCATCCCTGGACTTTCAGCGCCAGTGGTGGCATCCCCGGGCTTCCAGCGGCGGTGGCAACATCCCCGGCACCCTAAGGTGCCTGTTTTCCAGCGGAGGCAGGTCAACTCAGCATGTTATAGGGGAATTCTGCCACTCAGCATGTTATGGGGGGGGGAGGGATTTTGCCACTCAGCATGTTATGGGGGGGATTCTGCCACTCAGCATGTAATGGAGGATTTTGACACTCAGCATGTTTTGGGAGAGGGATCCTGACACTCAGCCTGTGATGGTGTCATTCTGCCACCCAGCATGTTATGTGGGGCTCTACCACTCAGCAGGTTATAGGGGGAGGGGGGCTTTTCACCTCAGTAGGTTATGGGGGCTTCCGCCTCAGAGCCTGTTATGGGAGGATTTTGCCACTCAGCATATTATGGGGCCAGTGTGACCAGAAAAGTCCCGGACCGTTTTTTAACCCCAGTCCGCCCCGTGACTAATCCAAGCACAAGCTTGTCCCAGACAGGCAGATTCTGACTATACCCCAGATTTATGCTGTTTGCTGGAATACAATATAGAAACAAATGTTATCATTCCACTATGTTTTGTTGCATGTAAAACAATTAGCGTGGATGTGCATTCAATCCATAAAACTTACCATAGTAAAGGAGTTTAAAGTAAATGCCATCCAATTTACTGTTGGGTTGTCCTTTATGTGCCAAACACAGGAGATTGAGAATCAGTGGCAAATTCTTATTCTCTGAAAAATAAATTACTCCATATTATTACCATTCCTGTAAAAAGAAAATGTCTTCTTCACTCTTTATGATACCACATACTGTACAGTATAAAACCAAACCTATGCCTGCGGCAGGGTACTGTGGGGGAAAAAATGAAGGGGATAAAATAAAAAAAATCAATGGTTATGTTTATTATAATGCATATATTAGAATAGTGTTTGCTACACTTTGACTGTACAACAAATAGTCATTATGGTCTAGAGGTAGGGAAGCAGGCTAGTCACAGGAAGGTGGCAGGTTCGATTCCTGGCCATAGGACATGACTGAAGTGCCCTTGAGCAAGTCACACACAATTGCTCCCAGGACACCAAGTTTAGGGCTGCCCACGGCCCCGGGCACATGTGCACTTCACTGCCCCTTAGTGTGTTATTCACCTGTGTGCAGTCACTCATATGGTGTTAATTCACTGGTGTGTCCACAGTGTGTAACTCACTTGTGTATAGTCACTAATATATGGCCTGATGCAGAGCCTCCCCCGATGTTACCTTATTTTGTTCCGTTTTTCCTATGGCCCGTTTTCCTTCCGTTTGTCTTGAGGTCCAAATGTGATTCAGAGCCGCCGTCGGGAGAGCTCAGTTACTGTTCCGTTTATGTGTCTTCAATCGGGAAGTGTTTTTTCCCCTCACGGGTGCTTTCCGTGGGTTCCGTTTCTGTTCACACGGACGATCCGTTTTTTGGTCCTTTTTCTTGCGTTTCCAAACGTAGCTTCGTGCCATCTGTTTCCTTTTTCACCCCGATTCCGACTGTTTTTCTGTGTATACTTAAATTTCCATGGTTTTCCTGTTGTCAATCTGGGTCCACGCAAGCGCACATCCCTAGTCCTCCCTCAAGCTTTCACCATACATCAAACTGACACTTTTACCCACACCAAAACGTACCTTAAAATAATCTTCTTCTTCTTCCTCCTCCTCCCTGTGTTTAATTCTTACCTGAATCTGTTCTCCTTCTTCTTTTTCTTCTTCTTCCCTGTCTTTAATGCTTACCTGAATCTCTTCTCCTTCTTCTTTTTCTTCTTCTTCTTCTTCTTTTTCCCTGTCTTTAATGCTTACCTGAATCTCTTCTCCTTCTTCTTTTTCTTCTTCCCTGTCTTTAATGCTTACCTGAATCTCTTCTCCTTCTTCTTCTTCTTCCCTGTCTTTAATGCTTACCTGAATCTCTTCTCCTTCTTCTTTTTCCCTGTCTTTAATGCTTACCTGAATCTCTTCTCCTTCTTCTTCCTCCTATTCCTTGTCCCATGTACTTACCTTTTGGGACATGTAACTGTATGGTTATGTTGTGAGAACGTACAGGAAAGAGAACACACCACAATTTTTTTTTTTGGAGTTTACTACAAAATTTAAAATGTTTTGTTTTAAAATGGTATAAAATTCTTTTTTTTTTTAACATTTAAAAAAACAGGAGGCCGGAGGCTCTTCTTGGCCTTCATTCTTGCCCTTTTCTTTGATCTGTGAATGAAAAACATCATCAGTTTTGCCTTGTAAGTATTTTGCTTATGGGGGAGATTGCTTCAAAGCAAGAAATACAGGAAGCTGAGATCTTACAATTAAAGCGGGACAATCATATACTATATTCAAAGATGGAGGACTATGAGAACAGAGATAGAAGGGCAAACCTGGCTTCCGAGGGCTCCCAGAGCACTTGGAAGACCCTAGAGCCGTTGTCCTTGCGATTTGCCAAAATTTAACTCCAGAGATCCCGGTGGAACGTCTTGAATTAGACTGCGTACACAGGTCGCTAGGCCCACGTAAAGCACCGGAGGAACCGCCAAGGGACATTATCGCAAAGTTTCACTATTTTGATAGCAAAGAGCAGATCCAGAAGGCAGCCAGGAACGCTTCTAATCTTTTATTCCAAGGATATCATTACCAAGTGTTCTCAGACCTTTCCGCGACAACCTTGGCAAGAAGAAAAGAGTTTCGGCCACTGCTGGCTACTCTACGTGATAATGCCATTAAATATAAGTGGGGTTTTCCCTTCCGGGTCACTTTCACCTACAGGGGCAAAGATTACACAGCCTTCACAACGGAAGATCTACAGCAACATATGTCGGAATTGAACCTTTCTAAGCCCTCGGGATCCAAGTCACAGAGACTCGCGGACGATTCACCTAGACAACAGCGTGCAGGAAAGCGGCAAAAGCGCTGGACGTCCGCGGGAGGCAGCGGTTCTCGTCTGAATTTTGAAGACACCTGAGCTCCTGAAGTAGTAACGTTTATATAGCTTGTTTTATATTTATCTGTGAAGTCTTACGAATCTTAATTGCCTTGATCACCCGGTTAAATGTTCTTACTACAGTTTGCAAAGATGACTCCCAGTTTTTCCTCGCAGATGTTTAGAAATTAAAATTTGTATCTTTTTTCAAGTTTTCATGTTAACAAATTGGTCCCATGGCTACTATATTTTTTGTATGGCCTTGCAGAGCGGAGTTCAGCGCCATGTTTATGTGAGATTAGTGCCCCCACTTGTCCGGCGGCATTCCCATGTCGCACTCCAGTTGAACCAGTAGCTTGGTTCTATTTTGGTCTTCTCCATTACCTACTTTTTCCAACCTCTATAATTTCTATTTTATACTAGTTCAACTCTATTGAGTTCAAGAACCCTTAAGCTCCCCCCCCCTCCTTATTAAAACCTTTTTTTTTTTTTCTGTTTTTTGTTCTTTGTTTATTGATTTGTATTTTTCCCTTTCCCTTCCCTACCTCTCCTCTTGTCTTCATTTTACCTCCCCTCCCCCTATCTGCCACAAGTATAAACTGATATTAATTCCTAGCTCTTTGACATTTAACATGGCAAAGGTTCTCTCGTTGAATGTACAGGGATTTAACTCACCACATAAGCGAAGCAAGGCCTTTCATAAGATTAATTCCTTGAAGCCAGACATACTATGCCTTCAGGAGACACATTTTTCAAGCTCCTCTAAGCCTAAATATTTAGATGCTAAGTATCCACAAATATTCTTATCGTGTGCTAATTCCAAGCAGAAAGGGGTCCTTATAGAGTTTCGAAGGGGTTCCCAATTTCACTGTAAATGGGAGAAGAGTGATCCTGAAGGTAGATATTTGATTCTTATAGGCGAATTGCAAGATGTGGAGGTGACAATTGCGTCGTACTACGCCCCGAACACGAACCAGCTACCTTTTTTGACAGACTTTTTTGAGGAGGTAATATCAGTAGCAAAGGGGTCTATTATAATATGCGGTGATTCCAACATGATATTGAACCCTCTACTTGATAGGCAATCCTCCTCAAACCCAATAGCCAGCCCTCAGATGGTTCTGGCATCAAAGTCATTTCGGAAATTGTTAGATTCTTGTTCGCTGGCAGATTGCTGGCGAGAAGCTCACCCGGGCACTCAAAACTATACCCATTACTCGCACCCGCATGCGGTACATACTAGAATAGATCACATATTCTTATCATTGCCAACTCTAGCTCAAATGAGAGACATTAAAATTGTTCCGATCCCTTGGTCTGACCATGATGGGCTTTTATTACATTTGAACTCTCTTCTTAGCAGGCCATCAAGCTTCTTGTGGTCGCTTAACTCCTCTCTGCTGTCAGACCCAGAGTTGGTCAGATCAATCGAGAAGGCATTGGTCGAATATTTCGATGTTAATGCAACTCCAGAAGTGTCTACTACGATATGTTGGGAAGCGCATAAACCCACCATTAGGGGTAGACTGATTCAGTTGGCCTCTAAAAAGAAAAGGGAGAGGAATGCATATATAAACAAATTGGAAAAAGAATATCTAGAATTAACGGAAAAGGCTAAAAGAAGATCCTCAAGGAAGATACGGTCGGAGCTAGATAGAGTAACCCGGGATCTCAATCTGGTGTTAGCGGGCAAGGCTGAAAATTCAATTAGATGGCTTAAACATAAATTCTACTATAAGGCGAATAAACCGGACTCCTTGCTTGCAAAAAAACTAAAGACCCCTGAACAACATTATCGCCCGATTAGATTAAGAAGCGATAGAGGCAATATTACTAGCAACCCAACCAAGATAGTAGAGTTATTTAGATCCCAACTTTTAAAATTATATTCCAGCCCGGGAATCCTGAAGGAAGGCGTGATATCTAGTTTTCTGAATGAGACCTTACTTCCACCCATACCAGATCATTTTAGGGACTTACTGGACAAGGACTTTGAAGTAGAGGAGGTAAAGAAAGTTATTAATGGGCTGAAATTAAACAAACGACCGGGTCCTGATGGATTTACGGGAGCATATTATAAAACTTTTTGTCCGATCCTGGCCCCCAGATTGACTGCGGTATTTAACGGAATCCGGAAGGGTGAGCTCTTTACACAAGAATCACTTTACGCGTCCATTAGTATGATCCCAAAACCAGATACCGATCAAACTGTGTGGTCTAACTTTAGGCCGATATCTTTAATAAATGTGGACGTCAAAATATTTACTAAAGTTCTAGCAGACAGGTTGTCAGGTCTTATGCCAGTGCTAATTCATAATGATCAGACCGGCTTCGTACCAGGGAGACAGGCAGGAGACAATATTAGGAAAGTGATCCAACTATCATATCTAGCCCGGATTAAAAATCAGCCGGCCATGCTTCTCTCACTAGATATCAGAAAAGCATTCGACTCTGTCTCATGGGACTATCTGTTTTGTTTATTGGAGAAATGGGGCTTTGGGCCGAAGTTCTTAAATATTCTGAAAGCGATTTATAACTCCCCGGTCGCATTTGTCAAATATAATGGATATAGATCAGACCCCTTTCCTCTGGCCAGAGGAACGAGACAGGGTTGTCCTTTGTCCCCTTTACTGTTTGCCCTGGCTATGGAGCCGTTAGCACAGAAGATCAGAGACTCTCTGGATATTTCCGGTGTTATGGTGGGAGGAGAGCAACATAAACTTAGTCTATTTGCTGATGATGTTCTGTTAACAGTCACTAATCCGCTAATATCTATCCCGAATCTGTTACAGATTTTGAGCCAATTTGCAGAGGCATCTGGTCTTCATGTGAATACAAATAAATCTAAGGCGCTAAATGTCAGCCTGTCTGCTGAACTTTGGGATCTATTAAAGTCTAATTACGATTTTAGTTGGGAAGACAGGGCCTTGAAATACCTGGGGATCGCCCTAACTAATCGATACGAGTCTCTATACGCTGCGAACTACCTTCCCCTGCGTAGAAAAATTAACTCTTTATTGACACAATGGCAAGGGTATAATCTGTCTTGGCTGGGGAAAATTGGAGCAGTAAAAATGACTCTACTTCCTAAATTCTTATATTTGGCCAGGACCCTACCAATTAGGATACCACCAACATATCTGAGAGAACTGCAGAGGCGAATCTCCTCATTTATTTGGAGCGGTAAGAAACAGAGGATTGCGAACAGGATAATGACTAGATCTAAACAAACTGAAGGATTGGGAGTCCCGAGATTCAGCAAATACTACCAAGCAGCGCAGATCTCTCAGCTTCTCGCCTACCATGCTACCGAACATATCCCTGGGTGGGTGCGTATTGAATCAGAGTTAATTAAACCCTTAATGATAAATGATCTTCTCTGGCTTGTACCAAAAGCTAGAGCGTCGATAAATAACCCGATATCGGTTCATTCTTTGAAAGTGTGGGACGATAACAAATTTTCAGGAAAATTGGCATCTCCTCATATGCCATTAACACTTCTATGGGATAATTTGATGTTCCCACCGGGAGTCTCGGACAAGAAAAGGTTCCGCAGCTGGAAAGAGGCGGGGATTAGACGGGTCTCGGACTGCTACCAGGGGCCAGCTCTAGCTTCTTTCCAGCAACTCAGAGACAATTACAATCTCTCGCTGAAAGATCTCTTTGGGTACTTTTAAGTTACGCATTTCATAAGATCTTTAACGAAAAGCTATACTAAACTGGATAATCTCACTCGCTTCGAGCAACGGTGTAAACATGACCCAAGGTGCAAGAGAGCGATAGCAGACATTTACCAGCTCTTGAATCAGATTTTTGAAGGGGGCCCCTTACCCTACAGGGATAAATGGGAAGGAGAACTTAAAAGTAAGAGATCTTGGGAAGCATGGCAGGCGATGTGGCGAGCGACTCTGGGTAAGAGAGCCTCAGTACAGGCTATTGAAGTAAATCTTAAAGTGGTATTAAGATGGTATTTGGTCCCAACACAGCTGCGATTTGTAGGAGCAAGCTCTCAGGGAAATTGTTTTCGTGGTTGCAATTCACCTGGCTCAAATTGTCATATCTGGTGGGACTGTGCGGTAGTCCGAGAATTCTGGTTAAACATTTTTAAATTACTCAGCAGGCTAATGGAAATGCAGGTACCCCTCGACCCCTGGATTGCGCTCCTTAATGATCCCTTTCCTGGCAGTTCAGCAAATCAGAGACTTTTGTGTTATCATGTTTTTACATGCGCTAAGCTTGTCATCGCCAAGGCGTGGAAGTCCCCCCAACTGAGCTTTGGGGAATTCAAAAATCGAGTAAACAATACTTTAACTATGGAAAAGATGACAGCGATCCATGAGGATAGGCTGGAGGAATATTGGGAGGTGTGGGACCCCTGGATAAAGGAAGTCTTACCTACCACGTTCGACAGGAACCTTCTAAGTGTCTGAGGCTGGGTTTTTTCAAATGGATCAATCTGGAAATGTCAATTACATGTCCCTCCCTTTCCTTCCCAGATCTTCCCTTCCCCCTTTCTCCCTCCCCCCCCATTTTCATTTTAGTTTATTACTTTATGTTACTTCTATATTTATTTTTCTCTCGGTTGAAGTTTGAATTCAAATGTTCAGATTTTATAAAGCGGACCCACTGTTGATTTTTTACGCTACTTTGAGGTTAGGTAATGTTGGTTCTATGCGTATATGCAATTAAAATTCGATTTTGTCCTTTCATAATGCTTTATTGATAATGCCGTTTTCTAGATATTTAGAATATTTGCTTTTGCTCTACCGAAGAGCCTATAAATGCTGCAATTGTTTGTTTGCTGACAATAAGGTATAACAGATCTAACGATGTTTTATGCTCAATATGAGAACATTGTCTGTTTTTCTTTTTATGCTGATGTATGCAATAAAAATCATTGAAACGAAAAAATGGGCAGAGAATCGTGCCTGCATCTTTTCTCCTCATGACTTTAGTCAGTACTGATTCTGGTGGCTGTTGTCCAAATTTCTCCTGTGAACACCACATTAAAACCTACTTTCTCAGTGGTGCTGAATCCTCTCCTGTACCAGAAGAAATACAATTCTGTGAAACTCACCTGTAGAATTATAAATATAAAAATACACAGAGCTATAAAGAATGTCTATAAAAGTCCAATCAAAATCAAAAAAAGAAAAAATATATATAAAAGGTGAATGATGATTTTCTTGAAAAAATATATATAATTCTCTTCCAAACTTCAATTACACCCAGTGATTGACATCAATTCCTGTGCAAATCCACCACCTATTGAATGGGAGGCTTACCAGATGTAAATCATCGAAAAGCTTTCTTAACACTGTAGATCCCAAGACAATGGCACATCACCTCCCAGATTGCAGAGAGATATATGGAACAGGCAAAGAAAAAATTCCAAATCCACTCAAACGAGAGCCCAAGCTCATCATCCAGATGTGTATGGGGAGATAAAAGGATGACATATAGTGCAACACCGCTAATACTAAAAAGCGTTTAATTAAAACAGAATGCACTCACATGTTATCAATAAAAATGAAGCATTGAACAAAGTTTGAATGTCAGCGACTCTCACCACCGGGCTTTCAAGGTCCAATGTAAGTCAATAAAACCAGGGTTACGTCCTATATCCAGTAGCTGCTACCCAGTTTGTCAATAAAATTTTATTGCGTGTGAAATCCCAATTTCTCCCGGTTACAGCGATACCACATATGTATTGGTAGACACCCTTTCCTGCCCAGGAGACTCCCCCAAACTGAAATAGCGCTTTAGGGGATTTTCAGAAAAAATACAACTGTGATATGCGCTATGCGCACCTTGCAGTTTTACCAGAAAAACAACCCTTTACATTTGAAATACCCCCAACAAACTATATATTCTCTGGAAGTACACACCTCAAGATTTCTAGGTGTACCAGGCTTGTTGATGTGCCCATAGTTTTCTGGAAGTAATTCCTCAATGTATTCTTTGGTTGCAAAGAGTTTCCCCAAAAAAAGGATAAAAAAGCAGAATCAAAGCCACATTTTCCTAAAAAAACTATATACAAACAAGAAAAATCAAGTTTAATCTGAAAAAGCAACATCTCCCGAACAGAACGATACCCAACATGCATAGGTTTTGTCAAGGGAAGATTTGCCAAACACCCCAAAGTAAAGCATGTGCGTAACGGTAATTTTACTTGAAAATTTCAGTTCTGCAGACAAAGTGCGCACCTTGCGATTTTTCAACCAAAACAACCCTTTACATTTGGAATATCCCCCATACACCATATATTCCCTGAAAGTACACATGTTAAGCTTTCTAAGCGTACCCAGTTTGTTGTAGTGGGCTCATCTTTCTGGAATTAATTCCTCAAAGAGTTCTTTGGTTGCGCAGGGTTTCCCTAAAAAATGTATAAAAAAGCTGAATAAAAAACACCTTTTCCTAAAATATAAATATGCAAACCAGAAAAAACAAGCTAAGTCTGAAAGCGCAAGGTCTCCCGAACAGAACAATACCCAACATGCAGAGGTACTATTAACCCTTTTATTTGCCAGCCTACTTGAGATTTTGTCACCCTCTGTTGACAGGTCATTTTTCCCCATTTTGCGCCATTTTTTGCGCAATTTTTGCGCCATTTTTGCTGTAATTTTCAGGAATGTTATATTTATATTTTTTTGCAGCAGAGTTTAGGCTTTAAAATGAAATGTCTTGTTTGTAAATTTTATTTTGTTTTTTACAATATTATTAAGTAATAAATAAATAAATAAATAAAAACATTGCCTCCTTTATTTTAAATTAAAAATGTATTTTATTAAGGAAAAGCATATTGCATGTGAAAGCCCCATTTCTACCGATTAGAACGGTACCACATATTTATGGGTAGCCCCCCGTTCCTGCCCAAGAGACCCCCCTAACTGAAACAAGTACTTTATAACATTTTATAACATTTACAAATAAAATACAACTACCATCCACACTACAAAGGGTTAAATCGAGAAAAAAAATGACATAAGGTCCCCCCTCCCTGGGAGGCGGACCCCATTTTTTTGGGGATTTTTAAGGGTTAAAAACCCTTAAAAATCCAAAAAAAAAATGACGTGGGGTCCCCCTTACCCAAAGTAACCAGCCCGGGACCAGCTATGGGGGCTTGTAGGCACAGAGTGGGGGGGCCAGCTTTTGTGGCCCCCCCACCCTGCAGCCTACGAGCCCACATAGCCTATGTGGGCCCGGGCTCTTCTGCCCCCCCCTGGGCTTTGGGGAGGCAGGTAATGGGGGTGCCGGGGGTTAATGGCAAGTCACCCGCTAGGGCAGGTGACTTGCCACCCCCCCAGCCTTGTGAACTGGTATAAGGGGTCATGGACCCCTTACCAGTTCACAATGGGTTAAATGTAAAAAAAAACACACACACACAAAAAGAAAAAATTATTTTATTATTTATTTATTTATTTTTTATACTTACCTCCCATCCATCCTGGAGCACTGTGTCCCTCGGCGATCACTGGCTTCTGCTCACCTGCTGGAAGCCTTTTATAGCTGCTGGATGACAGAACACAAAGGGTTAATAAAAAAAAAAAAATTACATAAGGTCCCCCCTCCCAGGGGGGGCGGACCCCTTTTTTTTTTTTATTTTTAAGGGTTAAAAACCCTTAAAAATCAAAAAAAAATTGACGTGGGGTCCCCCTTACCCACAGTAACCAGCCCGGGACCAGCTATGGGGGCTTGTAGGCACAGAGTGGGGGGGCCAGCTTTTGTGCCCCCCCCCACCCTGCAGCCTACGAGCCCACATAGCCTATGTGGGCCCGGGCTCTTCTGCCCCCCCCTGGGCTTTGGGGAGGCAGGTAATGGGGGTGCCGGGGGTTAATGGCAAGTCACCCGCTAGGGCAAGTGACTTGCCACCCCCCCAGCCTTGTGAACTGGTATAAGGGGTCTCATGGACCCCTTACCAGTTCACAAGGGGTTAAATGTTGTAAAAAAACACACACACATTAATAAAAGGTATTTTATTAAAAAAAAAAAAAAAAATTTTTTTTTACTGTACTTACCTCCGATTGCAAGCTCTTGTCCCTCGCCGCTCTGCTGACAGATGCCGGTGATCGGTACAGGAGAAGGAGGAGGCAGGAGATCAGAGGATCTCCTGCCACCTCCTTCCCCTGTGCCGATCACCGGCATCTGAGAAGCTGAGAAGGCTGAAGCCTGAGATCGGGGCCGGGATGACGTCATAAGCCCCGGCTTAGCGGCAAGATGGCGGCCGCCATCGAGAATGAAAGGGGAGAGAGCCTCTCGGGCTCTCTCCTGAAGATCGGTAAGTCCGGGGGGGGGGATCGGAGGCCCCCCAGGTGAAGAGGAGGGACAGCGGGAGCCAGCGCACACACAGGTAAGTGAATGTTTTTTTTTTTTTTTTTTTACAGTTTTACAGTTACACTGCCAAAGCAGGGGGGGGGGGCGGCCTATTCCGGGGGCTCTCCTACGAGGGATCGGATGGCACCAAATTAAAGAGGAGACCCGGCCGGATCCAACAAGGGGTCAGGTGAGTATTTTTTATTTTTATTTTTTAAACCAGCAGCTGGGAAAGTCAAGCACGTAACACCTACGGGCTTGGCACTTAAGGTCCAGCCAAGCCAGCACGTAGGTGTTACGTGCTTGGCAACAAAAGGGTTAAGGGATCAAAAGGGAAGCTGCAGGATAGCGCAAAGTGGTTTAGCTAAACAGTGTAGTAGAAGTGATGGAGTGAAATATGTATGCAAGCATTTTAAGGATTTAAGTTTGTAGTGCGCAGGCGCAAGATCGTAAGGATTCCGTCTGGACGATTATTTTTTGTAAAAGTGAAACAGAATCTATCGGGAAACGTAAAGGATTCGTGTGAGGATATGATGGGAAAAGGGCAAAAATGAAAGGCTACGTTGTTACCTGAGAAAATTAAACAGAAAAGTCTCGATGGAAAATTACATCCTCGTACTCTGGCATACGAGCGGACGGAAACTTTACAGAACAATGCATGCATAGAATCGCTCGCACATTCATATGAGAGCGGGAACTTTTGAAAATGATACGACAACGGCACTAAAACTGAAGTTTTTTTGTGTCTATCTGAATCGAGGCTATAGTGTTGTATAAGTTTCTTATACAAGTATAAGTATATAAGTTAAATTAGCAATTTAATGATTGTTTGTGGCATGCAAATACAACAAGAAACGCCTTTTTCCGGGGGGCGGCCTTGTTTTGTTTCACTCTAGTACTACTCTTATTGACAATTTGTCAGTAGAGTCAGTAAATTCTTTTTTTTTGTTCTTCCCTTATCCTTGTTCTGTATTTTTGTCTGTTTTTCGTCTTATTCTTTTTGAGGAAATGGTTATTTCTGGCCAGCACCTACCACTGAGAGAGTGCCCTTTTTTTCCCCTAAATGTACAGCGGTTAAATTCCCCCCAGAAGCGTAATATGGCCTTCAGAAACATACGTTCGCTTAGACCGGAAGTCTACCTCGCAGACCTCGTGACCCAGGTATTTTGATGCATCTTACCCACAGTATTTTCTTTCCTGTGCACAGACAAAACAGAAGGGGATATTTATTGGGTTTAAGAAAAATGCTTTTTTCTCCTGCAACTTTGAAGTCTCTGACCCAGAAGGCAGGTTTTTGATACTGGTGGGTACACTGCAGGTTGTAGAAATTACTGTGGCGTCTTATTATGCGCCTAATACGGGTCAATTGTGTTTCATGGAAAGTTTCCTGGAGACAGTATCTAAACATGCTCGGGTTTGGTAGCTGTAATCCCAACCCCTTCAACAATTACTACTGCATGGGCGTATAGGTCGTTATTGGAAAAGCATACCTTGGTAGATGTTTGGAGGGAGAGTCACCCGGGAACGCAGTCCTTTACTCATTATTCGCACCCGCATGATCTTTATACACGGATAGACTATATTTTTACTCCTTTCCAAAATCTTCCCAATGTGGGTAGTTCTCAGATTATACCGATCTCATGGTCGGACCATGATGGGGTTATTCTAAAATGTAATACACTTTTAGTTTAGCAGCCTGGGAGTACCGTATATACTCGAGTATAGGCCGACCCGAATATAAGCCGAGGCACCTAATTTTACCATAAAAAAATGGAACAAGTTATTGACTCGAGTATAAGCCGAGGCGGCTTTTTTCAGCTTATACTCGAGTATATACGGTATACACACTTACCTCTCGTTTGCACAGCCTGTCCGTAGAAGCCGGCCTGAGGGCGGCCCAGAACGTACGCTGAGCGGCATCCTGTCCCCGGCACATGAGGTGCGGACGGCAGCGGAGGAACAGCTGCAAGTGAGATGGTGAGTGCGGGAGCCGGCCCAGAACGTGCGCGTCACCACCCCCGGCCAGCGTGGCGGCAGCGGAGGAACAGCTGCAAGTGAGAGGGTGAGTGCGGGAGCCGGCCCAGAACGTGCGTGTCACCGCCCCCTGGCCGGCGTGCCCTGCCCTCCGTCGCTGCGCGTCCTGCCACAGTGTGCTCCGGTCCCCGCCCTACCGGCACAATGGCGCAGAGCACCGACGCCCCCCTCCCCACCGTCCAGGCCGGCCCGAGGGAGGCCCCCGGAGACGCTGAGCGGCATCCCGTCCCCGGCACATGAGGTGTGGGCGGCAGCGGAGGAACAGCTGCAAGTGAGAGGGTGAGTGCGGGAGCCGGCCCAGAACGTGCGCGTCACCGCCCCCGGCCAGCGTGGCGGCAGCGGAGGAACAGCTGCAAGTGAGAGGGTGAGTGCGGGAGCCGGCCCAGAACGTGCGTGTCACCGCCCCCGGCCGGCGTGCCCTGCCCTCCTTCGCTGCGCGTCCTGCCACAGTGTGCTCCGGTCCCCGCCCTACCGGCACAATGGCGCAGAGCACCGACGCCCCCCTCCCCACCGTCCAGGCCGGCCCGAGGGAGGCCCCCGGAGACGCTGAGCGGCATCCCGTCCCCGGCACATGAGGTGTGGGCGGCAGCGGAGGAACAGCTGCAAGTGAGAGGGTGAGTGCGGGAGCCGGCACGGGGGAGGGGGGAAATGAATGGGCATGTCGCCTGGCCCCTTTTTCTCCTCCATTTCGGCACTGACTCGAGTATAAGCCGAGGCGGCTTTTTTCAGCCCAAAAAGTGGGCTGAAAAACTTGGCTTATACTCGAGTATATACGGTATGTGGGTTTTGAATGAATCTCTCTTATCTGATGAAAATTTAGTAGAGGAAATTCAAAAAGCAATTTCAAGTTATTTTATAGATAATGATGTACCTGAAGTATCATCAATTATCCAATGGGAGGCCCATAAGCCTGTTTTAAGGGGGAAGCTAATACAACTAGCAGCTAGGAAAAAGAGGGAGGGGTACGCTTGCATAGAAGAGTTTGAAAAAAAGTATGCAGATTTAGTGGAACAGGCTTCGGGTGCCATGACACCTTCATTGAGGGCTAGCCTTAAGAGAGCGGCCGAGGATCTTAATTTAGCCTTAGCAGCAAAAGCAGAAAATTGTTTAAGATGGGTTAAGCATAAATATTATGTTAACGCCAATAAGCCAGATTCTTTGTTGGCTCGGAAATTGAAAACTCCAGATCAGATTTTTAAACCTATTAAGCTAACAGATTGCAGGGGAGCGCCTACAAGCAATCCTAAGAAAATTGTGGAAATCTATAATGCACACCTTAAAGCACTTTACTCTGCTCCGCCAGAGAGGCCTAATGATAAGCTTAGTCATTTTCTGCAGAAGATCGATTTACCGCATATATCTGATCAGGTGAGGGAGAAGTTGGGTAGTGACTTTAGTCTCTCAGAAATTATCAAAGCTGTTGAAGGGTTGAAGCTGAACAAAGCCCCTGGTCCAGATGGATTTTCTGCAGGTTATTTTAAGAAATTTAGTGCACTTTTGGCTCCGAGAATGGTTGTAGCCTTTAATGAGGTTAAGTGTGGACGGACTTTCTCAAAAGAGACTTTGACTGCAGCTGTTAGCATGACACAGAAACCAGATAAGGACCATTTAGTTTGGTCTAATTATAGGCCAATATCGCTTTTAAATTTGGATATAAAAATTTATGCCAAGGTTTTAGCAGAGAAACTTTCAAGCTTTTTACCAAATTTATTGGCAAGAGACCAGGTGGGCTTCATCCCAGGGAAGCAAGCAGGGGATAATGTAAGGAGGATTGCACAGGTGATTCATGCAGCCGGAGAGGGAGGGCCAGGTACTATGCTTCTTTCACTTGATGTGAGGAAAGCGTTTGATTCATCCTGGGATTATTTGTTTCAACTTTTAGAATACTGGGGGTTTAGGGATAGTTTTATTGCTAGTTTGAAAGTCTTATATGATGATCCATGTGCTTTTGTTAAATACTGCGGTTTTAAGTCCCGAACACTGCAGTTGGGGAGGAGAACTTGGCAGGGTTGTCCTTTGTCTCCCCTGCTTTTGGCCCTGGTGATGGAGCCCTTGGCTTATGCTATAAAAGGGGCAAGGGATATTTCTGGGTATAGCTTTTACGGTCTATCTCATAAGATTTGTCGGTTTGCGGATGATGTGATTTTGTATATTACCAACCCTTTATTAACGATTCCAAATTTGACAAAACTCCTACAGGAGTTTGCTGTGATCTCAGGTTTGGAGGTGAACACCTCCAAGTCACGAGCTTTAAATATTAGTCTGTCAGAAGAGGTTTGGGGGAGACTTACTTCTCTGTTTGATTTTAAGTGGGAGAAGGAGCGTTTGAAGTATCTTGGGATTTACCTCACGGGGAAGTTCTCTGGTTTATATGCGGCAAACTATCCACCTGTTCAGAGCACTCTCGGGCATGTTAGGGCGTTGGAGGGGTCTGGGGCTATCCTGGCTGGGCAGAGTGAATGCAGTAAGAATGACTTTACTCCCAAAATTTTTATACTATGCCAGGGTTCTACCCATAAAATTTTTTTCAACACATTTAGTGAATTTTGAACAGAAGGTTCAGGATTTTATATGGGAAGGGAAAAAACCTAGGGTTGTGAGAGGTACTCTTTTGAGGCCTAAGGAGCAGGGAGGGTTAGGGCTCTCAGACTTTTATAAGTATTACCAGGCCGCGCAAATAGCACAGATATGTGGATATCATAAGAGATTAGATATCCCCATATGGGTGTAGTTAGAGGGAAGCTTTATCTCAGACTTAGAGATAGGAAATCTTTTGTGGGTGGTACCTACTGTAAGACCAAAATGTGACAATCCTATTGTTCTTCATTCCCTTTCAGTTTGGGATGCGGTTAAGTATTCGGGGGGACTACTATCTCAGTATTTGCCTCTTTTGTCCTTCTGGAATAACCCTATGTTTCAGCCTGCTGTAGCTTCTCCGCAATATTTTCTGGGATGGAAAGAAAAGGGGGTAGGGAGGATATTAGATTGGTTACAGGATGGTAGGGTCTTAACTTTCCAACAGTTTAAGTATGAATTTGGATTGAGTGACAGGTCACTGTTGGGCTATATGCAAATGCAGCATTTTGTGATGCTCTTGATTCGGGGTAAGACAGGTTTAGAAACTTTAACAAGTTTTGAGAAGCGTTGTTTAAAAGATCCTAGAGGGAGAGCCATATTATCGGATGTATATACAGCCTTGTCCCTCTCTTTGGCCGCTGGGGAGCCGCGGTACATCTCTTGTTGGCAGAAGGACCTGGGAGGTACTATTGATTGGGAGGAGTGGAAGAGTATGTGGATGGCCGCGTTACATAGTAACGTGTCGGTGTCAGCGGCAGGGGTGAATGTTAAGGTTATGTTGAGGTGGTATTTTTTTCCGGAAAAATTAGCTTGTAGCAGAAACTTGGATCATTCTGAGAAATGTTATAGGGGTTGTCAAGCAGTGGGGACTTTTAAACACATGTGGTGGGATTGTAGGGTAGTGGTTAGGTTCTGGAAAAAAGTTTTTAGGGTCATGTCTAACGTGGTTGGGAGTCATGTACCAGTAGACCCTTGGGTTGCTTTGCTAAATAAATCATTGGGCCAGGGAGGGGGACTATATGGTAAATTGGTGCATCATTTATTAACTGCAGCAAAAATACAATTCTGTGAAATACTCACCTGTAGAATTGGTATTATGAGTATACAGTACGTCCTGCTCCAGATAGATTACTTACACTTGGGTTATCCTCCGCCAGATGGCGCTGCACTGCAGAGACATGTAAAACAGGCTCCTCCCGGCCCCTCAAATACCCGGGGACCACCCACAAATCCCCAGCATTGAAAAGCAGTAAACAAGAAGCCGGGAGAATTAAACCACCCAAACTGGTAACTATAACAATGACAACAATCATCATACAGGGGATCCAGAATAATGCAAAACCAAGGGTGGGGTGGAGCAGGACGTACTGTATACTCATAATACCAATTCTACAGGTGAGTATTTCACAGAATTGTATTATTCTTAGTATACAGTACGTCCTGCTCCAGATAGATTACTTACACTTGGGACATCCATAAAGTAGGGTGGGATCCCCAACAAAAAAGGTAACAGCAGACAGTTTAAACCACTACCGCCTGCAAAACCTTGCGGCCAAAAACAGCATCAGCTGAGGCCCTAACATCAACCTTGTAAAACTTTGAAAAGGTATGAACAGAAGACCAAGTAGCGGCCTTGCAAACTTGTTCAACAGAAGCCTGGTGCTGGAAGGCCCAAGAGGCACCAATAGCACGAGTAGAATGAGCAGTAAGGCGAAACGGAGGACTCTTCCCCTTAGCAGAATAGGCCTGAATCACAGCCTGACGAATCCATTTGCAAATAGTAGACTTGGCAGGAGCCAAACCCTTCCTGGACCCAAAAGGGACCACAAAAAGAGCATCAGTTTTCCTGAAGGATGCAGTAACTACCAGGTAATACTTCAGACACCTGACCACATCCAAGGAATGCAGAACCCTTTCCTTAGCGTTGCTAGGATTGGGACACAATGAAGGAAGAACAATATCTTGATTCAAATGAAAAGCAGACACCACCTTAGGCAGAAAGTCTGGCTTAAAGCGGAACACCACCTTGTCCTGGTGTCTCTCATAGTATGGGGGCTGGATAGACAGAGCCGCCAACTCAAACACACGCCTGACCGAAGTAATAGCCACGAGAAAGACAACCTTGAGGGTAAGCACAGCCAGAGCAGCATCCTGTATAGGTTCAAAGGGAGCACCCTGCAAGGCAGACAAAACCAAGTTCAAATCCCAAACAGGGACCATAGGTTTACGTGGGGGACGCACATGAGTAACCCCCTCAAAGCAGGCCTTAACCAAAGAATGCTGAGCAAAAGACTTCTGAAAGAAGACGGACAGGGCAGAAACCAGACCCTTCAGAGTACTGAGTTGGAGACCCGACTCCAACCCATGCTGTAAGAACTCTAGAACCCTGGGAACTGAGAACACCCGACAGGGAAGAGACCTAGACCCATACCAGTCAATGTAGGTACGCCATACCCTGTAATAGATGGAAGAAGACGTTTTCTTCCTAGCCTTCACCATGGTATCAACCACCGAGGCAGACAAGCCTTTCTCCATCAAGATGGAGGTTTCAGCAGCCAGGCCATCAAAGCCAGAGTTTGTAAATTGGGATGGCGTAAGGGGCCCTGAGTGAGCAGATCTGGCACCCCTGGCAGAACGTACTGGTCTACTGCCATCTGCACCACGTCTGCGAACCACACTCTTCTTGGCCACCTGGGGGCCACCAGAATTGCTGGCACCCCTTCTAGAGCAATCTTGCGCAGAACCCTACCCAGCAGGGGGAATGAAGGAAAGACATACAGGAGCCGAAACTCCTGCCATGACATGGACAGAGCATCCGTGGTCAAGGCCAGAGGATCCTGAGACAGTGAGACAAAGGCCGGGAGCTTGTGATTGTGATGGGACGCAAACAGATCCACATCTGGTAGGCCCCAACGGTGACACAGGGACTGGAATACCCTGTTGCAGAGGGACCACTCTCCCTGACGAGAAGTCCCCCTGCTCAGAGAGTCTACCAGCAGATTATCTGCCCCCGGGAAGTACACAGCCGAAATGCATTGAACATTGTCCTCCGCCCATGTCAGAATCCGCGACACCTCCTGGAGGGCCCCCCTGCTCCGGGTCCCTCCCTGATGGTTGATGTAGGCAACCGCCGTCCTGTTGTCTGAGCGTACCTGCACAGACAAACCCCGCAGGGGGTCGGTCAACTGATCCAGTACCAATCTGATCGCCTGTAGTTACAAAATGTTGATAGGCAAGTGGGCCTCCTGAGGGCCCCACCTCCCCTGGAACCACAGGGACTTCCAGAATCGCCCCCATCCTGACAGACTGGTATCCATGGTGACCGTCTCCCAGGAGGGGTCCAGAAAGGACCTGCCCCCCAGCAAGTTCCTGGGGTCCAGCCACCACAAAAGGGACCGCCTGACTAAGGGGGGGAGCACACAGACCCCGTCCAAGGACGTTGGGTCCTTGTCCCATACTGACAGAAGGTGAAGTTGTAGAGGCCTCAAATGGAACTGAGCAAAAGGCACCGCCTCGAAGCACGCCACCATCAGGCCCACCAACTGCATTCCCTGCCTGAGGGAGGGCTGGGGACACGACACCAGGAACCTCACCTGCGCAGTTAGAGCTTCCACCTTCTGTTGAGGAAGGAATATCCTTGACTGAACCGTATCCAGAATCATTCCCAGGAACGGGGTCACCGAGGAAAGGGACAGAGAGGACTTGGGGTGATTGATCACCCAGCCGAAGGACTCCAGGGTGGACACCACCAGCTGAGTGTCCAACTCTGCCTGCTGTAGAGACCGAGAGGTGATGAGTATGTCGTCCAGGTAGGGCAGCACGCGGATGCCCCTTGACCTCATCAGAGACATCACCCCCGCCAGCACCTTGGTGAACACTCTGGGAGCTGAGGTGAGGCCAAATGGCAAGGCCACAAATTGGTAATGTTGATCTTCCAACGCGAAGGGACCTTTGGTGTCCTGAAAACACAGGGATGTGAAGGTAAGCATCTTTGATGTCCACAGATGTCATGAAATCCCCTGGGCGCAGGGAGCTGATGGCCGAGCGCAGAGTTTCCATGCGAAAACGCCTGTTCTTGACAAATTTGTTGAGGATCTTTAAATCCAGAATGGGCCTAACTGACCCATCTTTTTTGGAAACTGTGAAAAGGTTGAAATAGAACCCCTTGCCTCTTTCTCTTAAGGGGACCCTGCAAATGACCCCCAGACCCAGAAGGCCTTGCACGGCCTGCATCAAAACCTGAGCTGAGCCAGGGTCCTGGGGGATCCGGGACCTGATGAATCTTGGGGCAGGCCGCACAGCAAACTCTATCTTGTAACCAGAGGACACTACCTCCTGAATCCACCGGTCTGAGACGTGATGCCTCCAGACGTGAGCAAAGTGCTGTAGCCACCCCCCCACCCTGACGGGCGAGGGCGCCCCATCATGCCTGAGGGGGCTTGGGAGAGGATTTGGGCTTAGACCCCCCGGAGGAGCCAGGACGTCGTACTCTGCTCCTATGCCAGGAATCAGCACGAGCCCCTGCGAAGGACACCCCTTTTCCCTGCTTAGCACCACGGTAGGGGAGTGAAAGGGAGCCCTGGCCCCGAAAGGGCCGAGACTGCCGCCTGCGCTGGGGTAACTTACCTCCTTTAGTAAAAAGGTATAGGCGGTCCCCAAACAGGTGTAGCCCCTTAAATGGAAGCCCAGTAAGGGCCTTCTTTGCAGCATTGTCAGCAGCCCACTGGCGCAGCCAAACCACGTGGCGTATAGCTACCACCAAGGCAGAAGTTCTTGCACACATCCTAATGGCATCATCCAAGGCAGATACGATAAAGTTTACAAACACATCACAGTTAGACAGTGCATTAAACGTATCAGGTGGCAAATCATCAGGAGCACCGTCAAGTACACTTCTGATCAGGGACCTGAGCGCCACAGATGTAATGGCCGAGGCGCAAACCGGGCGCAGCGCCGTCCCCACAAATGCAAAGGCATGGCACGCCAATTGGTCAATGCGCCGGTCCTCGCCATCCCGCAGAGTAGTAGAGTCAGGGGAGTGCATAATAGAGGTGTTAGACAGCCCTTGAATAGGAGCATCTACCTCGGGAGGAGATGACCAGCACTTGACCATATCAGCAGGAAAGGGATACTTTCTGTCCCAACTCTTAGGTATACCGGGAAGTCTACTGGGACGTTCCCACTCCTTAAGCACAAGGTTATTGAAATGGGTTTGCTCAGGAAATTCCAAACGAGCCTTAGCAGTATGAAAAAGCTCACCCCTTTGCCTGAGAGCCGCAACAGGGGGAGAGATGGACAGAACCTCAAAAATCTGAACCAGCAGTCTGTCAGTATCATCCGGGGCCCAGAAGTCAGAGCCAGAATCGTCATGACCCCTGGGTCTCTCATCAGATGACCCTGAATCAGAGAACAGCTACTCTTCGTCCGAGGGGGTGTAGCCACATAGATGCAAAAACTCATCAGACTCCATAGGGAAAAGAGTGGCATCAGGGGTTAAGTGATGCTTTTTAGCAGTGGCCTTACGCGCTAAAGTATTAGCGATCAATTTTTCAACACTGACCAGTCTAGCAGACACATCAGGTTGAGAATCCCCGCTTGTATGCAATTCAATGGGCTGAGACTCAAGCTTGGGGGAGTAGGTGAAGTGAGATGAGGTGCAGGCCCAGCCACCGGAGGGGCGGGTTGCAACGTTAGCTGTGCACAAGGAACACAGACCCGTGTGTTGTCACCACTAATAGGTGAGACCCCACAAGCTACACACAGCCGGGCTTGTCCCGAAGGAACCCCGGTCACATTATCCTGGGATGCCTCCATATGGTGATATATAGGCACAATAAGCCAGTAGGGATTGACGCTGTAAAGCAACCCTGGATGGCCCAATGACCCGCTAGGGAAGTGGGAGTAATTATACTAGGCCCAACTATCAATTAGACCGGGCCGGGAGAAGCCAATGGATTCACCCGTCTGAAAGACACAATGAGAAGAAGGGGTGTCAAAACCATACACAGTAAGGAATGAGCATAAAGCCGCCCGCGAGGGCCCTTAAGGACCGCGGTAAGTAGAACCGTCACACACGCACGCGCGACCTGACAAAATGGCGCGGAGAGAACCTCGAAGGGCAGGCCAGAGCGGGCCGTGACGCAGAGCGCGCCAAGCCAGGCCCCGCCCCCCGAAGAGCGCGAAGCCCACAGACAAGCAGCCAATGAGAACGCAGAAGCGTCTGAGATAATCCAAATGAAGGAAAAGACGCGCGCGGCGGCGGCGGCATTTGTAATAGTAAAAAAGACAAGTCAGCGCGGCGTCTGACACCACATATACTAGTCAAAACAGACAAAATGCTGTATGCACGAATCACTATACACACTCACCCACACCCCCCCCCTTCTTTTCCCCCCGAAGGCTAGAGGGAGAATGAGGGAGGATGGCGGCCCTCTGTACAGGACCCACCGCTACACGGGGCATGGAGCAATAAAGCGGGAGGAATATCCCATAAAGGCTCACCATCAGCCTATACCGCCTACCCTTTGGTGGGGGACTGCGGTGGAGCAGCGCTCCATAAGCATGCATGGTGCCGCCTACCTTCACCCGACCAGCGCAGCCCAGGCTGGGAGGCACATCACACGAGGAAGAGTGGGAATAGTCCAACAGGGCCGCAGGCTAATAGCCCCGCTCACCTGCGAGAGAGTGATACTTTCATGTCTTCGCAGTAAGCACTGCAGAGAAATCGGGGATTTGTGGGAGGTCCCCGGGTATTTGAGGGGCCGGGAGGAGCCTGTTTTACATGTCTCTGCAGTGCAGCGCCATCTGGTGGAGGATAACCCAAGTGTAAGTAATCTATCTGGAGCAGGGCGTACTGTATATTAAGAATATTAGTTATAGCTAAAGCCTGGAAATCTGACAAACTTAGTTTCGTTGAGTTTCGAAACAAAGTTAATGCTTGTATGGCGATGGAAAAGCTCTCTGCGTTGAAGGAAGGAAACATGGGCAAGTTTGTACGAATCTGGTCGCCTTGGGTTGATAAGTATTTGCCGGTTAGTTTTAATAAGGGGCTGTTAGTTTTATAGACTGGAGGGTGAATGTGCCGTGTCTTAAAAAAATATGCGAGTCGGTGAGGGAGAGTATTTTCTCTTTGTCTTTTTTTTTGTTTTCTGTGTCTTTTTGTGGTCGTCTTCTTCTTTTTTGTTTGAAGGGATTCTTTGCTCTTTGTGGTGGGTTCTGGACAGTATTTCCTCAGGGAGTAATACGTAATATGTATCTCGAATATGGAGAGGAGTATACTTTTTCTGTCCTCTACTACGAGATTGATAATACTTTTTGGAATAAGGATGGGGGAGGGAGGGGAGGGGTTTGGTATATTAAGTTGATATTCAACAAACTTTGTTATATGTGATATTCACCTGATACAAGCTTGGTCTTGATAATGTATGCGATATTATGCAGATGTTTTTTATGAATCATCTCTGTACCAAAAATGTTATAATACCAATGCTTGTACATCTTTATTATGCTCAATGGTAAATAAAAATCTTTGAGTAAAAAAAAAAATTTACTGAAATACAAAATCCACTAATTTTCTTCCCTAAAGCCCCCTTTGATGGTCAGTGGCAATGTTATGGAATAGCTGCGCTCCTAACATTGCCTGGGAGTGAGCAACTTGGATCACATCTAAGAGCCCTGCTTACACATGAGCAGGGGGATGGGGGAGAACTTTTGCTAGCATACAGACACACTGCAGTTTAGCTGGGTGCATCCTTATGATCATGCCAACCAGCCAGAGAAAGATATTATCTGTTTACACACAAAATGATAGGAGATAAAATATTTCTCTAGCTGTAAGGGACTTACCTGTGCCAGGGGGCCCCCGGCGAGTGTCTTTTGAGCTCCAGCCACCTCTCTCACTCCCTTGTAGCTGTCCCGCATGTTTGCTGCCAGGAAGTGGCAGGTGGCGCTGTGTCCTCCTCACCTGTATTGATTCAGGGGCTGGTCAGCTCTACTGCCAGGACTGACCAGCCCCTGAAAGTTTTACACCAATCACTATCACACTTAGTATCAGCACATACACCCCCTCCCCCCCCCAGTGCGGCCATTGGTCAGTTCCCTAATAAATATGGAGTCAGCCCAGTACTCAGGGCCTGTGATAGTCTCTTATGATTAGGGTGTGATTTCGTTAGTTATAATCTGTTTCCGACCCGGCTTAATCGACCATCCCTGTCCGTTACCTGTACCGACCTCTGCTTTGTATGACCTCGAACCTGCCTGTCCCTGTTCCAGTTCGGGCAGAGATGGGATGGACAAGAGCAGGCGGAGCCGGTAAAATCCCCTGTAGACCTCCAGTAAGGAATAAAAGAAGTAATAAAGAGAGAGAAAAAAAAGAAAAGAAGAAAAGGACAGATAAGCTCTGGGGGGGTACAGGGAAGGTAGGGAGGGGGGTGAGGGAGCTGGAGCGCGCGGACAAGTTCCATCTACCGTAGCTCAGAGGAGAAGCGAGTGTCCCTATAGTCAATCCACACAGCCCATGTAACCATGTGCCTCTCCTGCATGTCCCTGGCTTCCTGGGGCCATCTCCTCCATTCGGCGTATAATCTTTACCTCCCGAGCCCATTCCATAAATGTCGGCAAGACTGAAGACTTCAAATGCCTTGGAATAATCGTTCTCAGCGCCATTATAAAGTGCCTCAGAACCCCTTTTTTGTTATTAGAAATGGACCCAGGGAAACAGGGACAACAACGCCAGCTGAGGTGTGTTCTGCACTGACTCCCCCGTAATAGAATTGTAGGTCGATAAGACCCTCCCCCGGAGATCTTTGATAGCGGGACAACTCCACCAAATATGCACCATATTACCAGGCTCTTTTAAACACCGCCAACACTTATCAAGGCAGGACTTATTATATTTATGCATAGCAACTGGGCACCTATACCAACGAGCCATAACCTTATAATTCCTTTCCTGCGCTGCACATGGGACCGAGAGTTTATGGGTGAATAAGTATATCTTAGCAAGGTCTTCGCTATCTATTGATATGCCCAATTCCTCCTCCCATTTTCTAATAAATCCTGGTGGTGAGTTGTGTTTGGCCTCTAATAGCATTCAGTATAAGACTGCAACCGCATGCTTATCTGGGGCAGCTTGGGTCAGCACATATTCCAACTGCGTTAAGGGTCTAGTACCTTGATCTGCAAGGTTTTGGGTTTTTATGAAGGCACTCAGCTGATTATGAAGGAACCACGAAATATGCTGTCCCGGTGTACCCTCCCTCAGCTCATCTAGTGTGGGGAGCCTGCCTGAGACCACTATGTCCCCCATGGTGACATTAGATGACGCCTCCCACACTAAAAAACTCTTAGCTTGCATGCCTGGAGCGAAGGAGTAATTATCAAAAAGCGGAGTCAAGAGGCCAGGTCTATGAACTACCTCACTTCGCCTAGTCATTTTGTCCTGCCCTGCCAGAAATGGAAGGGAGTCTCTCTGCCGCTTGGGGAGAGGGCCTCCCAATGACAGAGAAGTTGGATTAATAGGAGAGAATGCCCTCTCCAATTCCACCCATTGTTTCTCTTTCCCTTTCTGGGCCCAGTCAAGAAAACGGAGAGATATAACAGCTGCATCATATGTTCTCATGTTGGACAGCTCGGCAGCCCCATTCGGCTTAAGCCTAGTCAGGGTACTAAATCTTATCCGGGGTTTCCCCGTGCCCCAAACAAATCTCAAAAATGCAGTCCTCAGCTTCCTGAAAAAGCTGTTGGGCAAATAGATAGGTATAGTTTGAAAGAAATACAGAAATTTGGGAAGAATATCCATTTTTACAACATTGATCCTCCCAAACCAGGAGAATAGCTTTTTGTCATACGTGGTCAGCTCATCCAGCGTCTTCAGGAATAGGGCAGAATAGTTAAATTCATATAGGTGAGATGGGTCAAAAGGCACCTGCACGCCGAGGTATTTTATTGAATGGGGCTGCCATTTAAATGCAAAGCTTGATTCTAATTTTTTTACTTCCTGCTGGGGGAGGAAAACGTTCAGGGCCTCTGATTTCGAGTAATAAATGTTAAAATTGCTCACGCGACCAAATGTCTCAAATTCCTTGAGGGCCGCCAGGAAGGAGATCAAGGGGGCCATCAAATGCAGCTGTAGGTCATCAGCATATAATGAGGCTTTATATTCACGGTCCCCCACTACTAAACCCCTAATATCGGGGTCCTGCCTTATGGCCACCGCTAGGTGCTCCATTGCGATAACCTCGAAGGCCGAGGAGAGGAGACCGTTCACTCTCACCCTCGCCGAGAGCCCAGAATATAGGGTCAGTATCCTGGACAGGAGGGACGGACCAACACCAATCTGCTGAAGAGATGCCTTAAGGAACATCCAATCCACTCTATCAAACGCCTTTTCCGTGTCACATGATAAAAGGCAAGCCGGTATTTTATTGGAATCTGCATATGCTATTAGATTAAAGACCTTATTGGTGTTGTCCCGTGCTTCCCGCCCGGGCACAAACCCTGCTTGATCCAAGTATATCAATCCTGCGAGAATCGGCTGGAGCCTAGAAGATATAATCTTGGCATACAGTTTAATGTCTAGGTTTATCAAAGATATTGGTCTATAACTGCTGCATAAAGAAGGGTCCTTTCCTGGCTTGGGAAGAACTGTAATGACGGCCTCTAAGGACTGCCCCGGGAACCCACATTTTGGTCCTATAGAATTGAATACCCTGACCAGGAAGGGAAGTATGTGGGAGCTAATTGCTTATAAAATGTGGGAGTATAACCATCAACCCCCAGGCTCTTGCCTTGCAGCGTCTCTTTGATTGCCTTGGCCACCTCTTGCACAGTAAAAGGCTCCTCCAAGGCATCTGCCTCCTTCTTAGGGATGGAAGGAAGAGGTTTTTCATGAAATACCTAATAACATCCTCGGGGGGGGGGGGGGATCTGCAGAAATTGGGACATTTTGATCTTGCCCCAAATTATATAGGGATTGATAATAGTCCCTGAAAGCGTCCGCTATCTGGGAAGGTATCACAGTCATTTGCCCCTGCGGTCCTTTGATATTGGGGATATATGTGGCCGCGGATCTTGGGTGTAATGCCCTGGCTAGCAGTCTCCAACATTTATCAGACGATTCGTAATAGAGCGCTTTCTGCCGTTCCCTATACCTTAGGTACGCCTGATTATAGAGTCCCTGCAGCTTCTCCCTAGCTTTCATCAGGTCGAGGATTATAACATTACTTGGGTTCTTTTTATAGTCCTGCTCCAGGGATTGGATGAGTTGCACTATATCACGGATTGATGTGGTTTGTTCCTTTTTTTAGCCTGGCCTTGTGCTTTATGATTTCCCCTTGTACGACACATTTTAGAGCCTCACACTGATATGGGAGGGGTATGGGATCTTGCTCATGATTTCTAAGATATTCCCTTATGGTTTCCCTAACCCCTGACAGGCATACAGCGTCCCCAAGCAAATTATTATTACGCTTCCAGTTCCAGCACTTCGGGTAGAGCCCGGGTAAATACACCGAGAGAAATATCGGAGCATGGTCTGACCATACAATCTGGGCGATCCATGCTTGCGGTGCCCAATCCATTGCATGATGGCTAAGAAATAGATAGTCTATTCTGATATAGAAATTTTTAGCAGCGGAAAAGAACGTGAAGTCCTTGTCTCGCCCATGCAGGGCCCGCCATGAGTCCACCAATTGCATATCAGACAGTAATTTTTTCAGCCTATTTCGTTTGTTTAGGGACACTGCAGACCCGCCCGAGGAGGTATCCATCTCAGGCTGCATAGGAATATTAAAGTCACCTCCCACCAGGAGAGTGCCCTCCAAAAACTCATCCAACAGCCTAAGAGCTCTTACACAAAAGCTGACCTGATAAGTATTAGGAGCATAGATATTCGCTATAGTATATACCTTCGTATAGAGTTCCACTTTAAGGAATATAAATCGCCCATTTGGATCAACTTTGAGATCTGCCACCTTATGTGGAAGAGACTTGTGGATAGCAACTGAAACCCCCACTGCCTTGATGTTGGGATTAGGTGCATGGTACCAGGAAGGGTAGTATCGATTTCGGATATTTGGTAAATGTCCCTCCTTAAAATGCGTCTCCTGGAGAAGCAAAATGGCAGTCCTATGCTTATGCATGCCATACAAAACTTGTGACCTTTTTTCAGGGATATTCAGCCCCTTAACGTTAAAGGAGCCAATTGTTAACGCCATTGTCCGCATGCTCCTAAGGGATAGGGAAATCGGACTAGAGGGGGAAGGAAAGAAGGGAGTGTAACACTAGGGGGTTAAGACAAAAGAGGGGGAAATATTGGTGAAACAAATACTACTAAGAAAAACAAACGAGTGCTACTGCTAGCGTTAACGCTCACTAGGTTCTCTTATACGAGACAAGCGATCTGGCCTACTGGGGGGAAGTGGAAAGCCATAACCGCAAGTAAGTAGCTGCTTCTACCTTATACGTATGCTATGACCATCCACCTCTCTAGAGTTTTAGACCAACAGTAAACACCTTCATAATCCAATAACCTGAAAATATAACCGTGTCATAAAAATATTATTACCATAACAGCCACCATAACTAGGTTCCAAAGTCCCCCACACCGCCCCACCAAGCGCCGGAGGGAGCCCGGGGCCCATCCATCTTTGAACACTTTATGTTGAATACAATATTAAACATTAAATATCAAATGGCTGGTGACCCGGCATCCCGCTCCCCACAGCCCACAACCTACGCTCCATCCCTACCATCAATCCCCAAAGCCCCCCGCCCAGGACCCCCCAACCCCGCACCCCGCCAGCATCAGCTCACCACTCCACGCTGGACAATCACTCACCGACGGATCCTCGGGCAACAGCCACCGGCAAAGCGCGGAGGCCAGGCCACACCGAATCCACCCCCCTATCCTGGTCTGTAAGCAACGACCACAGGGACCAGAGCAGGCCGCACTGCCGGCAGGCCAGCGAATTGCACTCACGCCGGCCACGCCCCCGGTGCCACCCCCCCCGGCGCTCCGGAACCTAAAGCCCCCACATCTCCACCACCAGTTGCCGGGAAATGTATATCCGTGCATGATCGAGGTACTTCACAGCTGCAGCTCAGTATGATGGGCTGAGTTCGAAAGACTGCATCTTATAGATCAAGTCCCGGGTATGGGAGGTGGCACAAGGCCACAGGGAAGGCAGAGGATCTGGAACCGATCACAGGGGGAAAACAGGTAGGACACCAGGGCACCAATTAAACTGCTTGACGGAGTCTGTCGCCCCTTACTCTATTCCTCTGAGGCTGTGGCTCCCTGGGGAGCATGGGCCGGCCCGGCGTCCCCCAGGGCAGGCGACAACCAGTCCTCCATCTGTATGCTCAAGATCTCCAAGAAGCTGAAGAGGTCGGGAAGCTGCGAGTGTGACCTCAGGACAAATGATCGCCCTCTCTTTGTGACCACCAGATGAAAGGGGTGGCCCCATCATCAACCAACTTGATAGATTCCAGTAGTGTTCTCATGATCCGACGCATTTGGAGGGTACGTCTGGCGAGATCGGGAAGCAAGGTGATCCGGGATCCATTGTAGGGGATGGGGCCCCTGTCCCAGGCTCTTCTCATTATGTCATTTTTGACTTTGAAAAAATGCACACGGCATACTATGTCCCTCGGTCTGCTGGGATCCATGGAGTGCGGGCCTGGGGCTCTGTAGGCTCTGTCAATCTCGATATGTTCTCCAAGGGGTCTATCCAAGACAGCGTTGAATATCTTGATAACAACTTCATTGAGATTGCTATTCTCCAGAGCTTCAGGAAGTCTGCGTATCCGAATGTTATTCCTGCGGCTCCTGTTCTCAAGATCGTCTAGGTGCATCAGAGTCCTGACTGTTTGTTGGTCAGAGTCCGCTTGGGCCTGTCGTAACGCTGCTTGTGCCCGTTCCAATGCTCCCAGTCGTTGGCCCATGTAACCCTATTGTTGTTCGAGGGTGTTTACTCTCCCGGATACTTCAGAGACCGATCGCGTCACCTCCTCAAGTTCCCTTCTCAGGAGGGATTCCATCCTATTGATATAATTCTCAAAGTCCCTCCCTGACGGAAGAAATTTCAGTAGTATGTCGAGATTATATTGCTCCTGAGGTAGAGATCTGTGTTCAGACAGGTCTGGGGAATCCCCTGCAAGACCTCTAAGGGGCTCCTTTGCTCCCCCTCCTTCTGTGATCCCCAGCTCTCACCTGCCACCGGGTCTTCTCCCACATCCCAGGTCCCCAGTCCGACTCCCGCCGCTGGCCGCATCATGTTTTTCTTCAGCGGGATCTCCTCTCCCGCTCTCGCCTCCTGCAGCTGATCGGTCGGGGGGCCTCCTCCGCTCCGCTCTGTGCCTCTCTTTCCGACCGCACCTCCATCACAGTGCCCATGACGTGGAAGTCAGCGGCGCATGTGGGCTGCGCCTCTCCCCGCCTCATCTCAGACTCCACAGCTGGGGCTTCCTCCTCGTGCCCAGTCACCCCCCCCCCCCCCGAAGCCGAGTGAAGGGCTGCGCACGTCTCCCGCCCGCTGCTTGTCCTCCTGCGCTACCGCCGCCATCTTAGAATCCTCTCCAGCAGTCTCCGATGGCAGCTTTGCCCTTAGGAAATTGCTGATTTTGCCGGTCCGTTCACCTCCCGGGGTCGTCTTGCTTTTCCTGCGCCGGGACATCGCTACAGGTATGCTCACGTTTCCCTATCACTCCTGCAGAGCTCGTGTGAAATGCGTCCCTACACCTCCATAGCCAAGCTACGCCCCCTGCCTGCATTTTTACATCTGCATGGAGACAAGTCCTCTCAAATAGCTTACATCACTTACTGCTAGAGGGGAGGTTTAAGGGAGCAATTTACTAAAATTTTATATTTTAGCTAGACGCCCACTTTAAAGTTAACCAGCACTTATTTTCAACAAAAACCTACGAAATCAATAATGAAATATAGAAATGTGGTTAAGAGAATAATATGTGTATTATATAGGACATTTATTTTACCTTGCATATCGGAAAAGATTACAGCTTCTTGTAGCATTTTCAAAAGGTGATTTAGTAGCAGATTACAGACATCAAAGCTGACACTTTGCTGTAGAAAAGCTTTGACAATCAGAAGACATTTTTTAGCCAGTCCTTCTGAGCCACTATTTACAAGATCCTGAAACAATGTTTATATATATTCCAAATCAATTTTCAGTAAGCGAAAGCAATATATATTGACAAACACAAGCCATAACAGACAGGTAACTATAATCTACATGCACCAGAGAGCAAATTACGATCAGCTCATAATGTGGCGTTGCAATGCAATGGGGGCAATTTGCAAAGGGTAGAAGAGCTGAGGGGAGAAGAAATACATATATTGAGGTGGAGAATCTCCCCCACATAGGACTACATATGTCACAGGAGGGGATGGGATAAAAGGAGGCATCCTGAAGAAAAAATAAAGTGTGGCCTCCCCCTCTTAAGCTTACTAACTCGGCAAACCAAACATAGGGGCTTAAGCCTAGGAATGACCAGCCCTAATGCCCTATAGCACAGGTCTGATGCTCAGCATCGGACACATGCTATGGGCCAATGGGCTCATCTGTACCACCCTGGCCATTGGAAGTGTGGCTAATGCTATTGAAAGCTGCTACAAATAGCTGTGTTTGTATTAATGCAGAGTGGCCGTTGGGAGCAGTGTTTTTACACTTTATACTTTTACACTTAATTATATTGTGACTTGGTTTACACTTGATTATACTGCAAGACTGGGCCTGCTTTATCCGGTCAAGTTAGCCAGCTGCAGGGGCATGTGAAGCAGGGAGAAGTGTCTGCTTCCATACAGGCTACAATTAAATCCAATATTCCTGTACACCATTAGCTTGACTCTCAAAAGCCTCCTCCACTGACTCTTGATAGGAAGATGCTCCCCCCAGAAAAAAAAATCAGTTGCTAAGTTTATGTTGATGCCTAGAAAGTAAATGGATTTGCAAGAAGCCAAGGGTGACTTTTTATAGCTCAATATCCGGACAAAAGCATGCACAGGACCCTTTTCACCAGGTGGACATTCAAGTAAGAGATAATATGGATACCCTGTATTCTGACAATCAGTATAAATTTGGCCATCACCTTGGTGAACACACTCTTGTACTGTACCTCACTGACCCAAGTTTCTTTAATCTGTGCCAGCTATGGCAGCCCAGACCTCAGTTAAGGGCAACCCTTCATGTAGACAAGGTCTTGGGACAGACCTTGCCTTTACTTGCCAAATAAATAAAGCCCGCACTTTAGAGTTTTCAGAGGACAAGAAAAAGACAGGATTGTCTTACTGAGCAGGTAAGGGGACCAGCCAACCGATGCCCACCTAGCTGATGGAGCATGGCCTCTTTTGAGAATCAGGAGTACTCCTCCCATATCATTTAATAAGGTTCTCTAAGCCCTAACCTTTCTGTAACTAACAGCGTGTTTAGGTGGACCCCAGATCTCTATGATATACTCCCTTTTAAACAAGGCCTTATCATCCTTCCAGCATAAATACCATTGTTGCATGGGGATTTGATCTACAGTCAACATTCCAGAAGCTTGGAAACTTAAGTGCAGCATTCTAAATTGCCCTAGGGACGGATGCATATGAGCACTGTTTGTTGTGTTGGTCTGGTTGGTAATTTTTGACCGTTGGCCCACTTTAAGTTCCAATGTTCTGGGTAAAATGGGCTTTTGTCTCTTATATGGAGCCTGGCTAATTGTTGGCATTGGACCATTAAAACCTAACTATATACTGTAATAATTTTAGTAGCAGTAGGCTGCGTGCAAAGGGCCACTGCCTCCAGCATGTAGTCTGGCTAATGTTTGGAATAGTTAATGAATTAAGGACCAAATGCACACCAGATAGACCCAAACAGGCTCGTCAGCTTTACCTCTGGCTTTATTGGATATGACTTTTAATAGAGTTTGGTTTTAACTTCTTTTTCAAATGTATTGCCACATTTAATAAATAGCAAATAAACCTGAATGTTTCCTGTGTCTACTGTAATACAGCAATTTATTTGCCATTGTGTGGCTAATGGAAACTGCCCTTAAGGAGGACCAAAACCCAGTTTTGTCATCCATTCATGGAGTTTAAAAGACTGTCTGTCTGATTCCGTATCCCCAGGGAATCTTGATTTTGAATGCCTCACTTTTAAGTCTGCTGGATCGCCTGGAGGGCTCAAATACTGTACATAGATCATGACAAATATCAATCCAACAGTTCACAAGCAAAGACACATTTTTCAACTACTATTTACCAGTAAAATATGAAATGCATCCGGGAAGCTGTTAAAGATATTAATAATCATTTTTAAATTGCTATTAACTGTAATCACAGGTTCTTGCTTAACAACAGTATGACAGTCTTCCCGGTGTATCCAAAGTTCCAAAATCTGGCGACCATATTTGTTTTGAAGATGCGGGTATTGGAAGAAAAATTTGAGGAATAGATGATGATGAAAATAGATCACTGGGATTTCAGAAATATTGTCTATTATTCTACAAATAACATTCACCAAAGCCTGCATGAAAGTAAGGACAAATAATAGGGGGTTATTAATCTGTATACAGAGAAAACGCATTACTGTTTAGTATGGATTTAAAAAAGTTATACACCTACTGCATTTTTTTTAAAAACTCTACAGGCTGACCCTAAATAGCTAGTTTTGGTAGTATAATCTCCCAAAAGATAATTGCTGGGGTGAACTTGTGTCTCCTTTACTTAGGCATGCCTGTCTGTGTGAGAAAAGAGGGGGTATTCCAATGACTGTCGTCTGTAAATAAATAGGGAAGTTATATAAAAATCTCATGATTAAGATCATAAATACAACCAAACTTGGGATGTCCCCGGGACAAGAAACAAAACATGGGACAGTCAAAATCCTGGGTTTTGTTCTGCCTTACACCATGGCAGCTGGAGGGGGGGGGGGGGTTGTTAGGTAAGAGCGCTTCAGTTATGTCCCAGCCGGGAATCAAACCGCTGGTCATAAGATTGCTGCACACTGAAGTCAAAATGATTATGAAAATTTGATTTAAATGTCATATAGATGTATTTTTTCAGTTAAACTAATGAATGGTATTGTATCTCTCTTTGGATCATTGAAATCAATCTCAAACACCTGTGGTAATTAGTTTGCCAGGTGAGCCCATTTAAAGGAAAATCTACTTAAGAAGGACTTTTCACATTATTAAGCAGCCCACATGTGTCAGACAATATTAGAAAAGACTCTCTGTTGTTTCTCTGCTGTCAGAAATCATAAAATAGTGCAATGGCTTGGACAATATATGAAAACATTAGATATTTCACAAAAACAAGCGAAAACATTTGTGGCTGATTCAGAGCACAGACAGGTCTGTGCAGATAATGGCATAACAAGGAAGGTTTCTGCCAGTCAAGTTCATCTGATTAAGGGAACAACTGCTAAAATGCCAAAGCAGCAAACCGTTATTTGAGGCTGCTGGTGCCTCTGGAGTCATGTGATATTTATATACAGTTAGCATGATCATCGTAATTTGAAGAGGTTTGTGACTGATTCAGAGAGGTTTGTGGAGATAAAAGCATAATGAGGAATGTTTCTGCCAGACAAATTTATCTCAACCTTAACATCCATACTTTTAGGCTTGCAATTGTGCATAAATCGAATATTCACCCACCCCTAATCAGTGCTGGCAAGCAGAAAATGTTTCAGTGGGCACAGACATACATGAAGAATTTTAAACAGCCTTGTATACTGGGGAGTGCCATGCAACCCTGGATGGTCCAGATGGATAGTGTAGTGGATGGTTGTGTGGATGGCCAAGTCCCAACAAGGCTGCAACATCAGGTAGGTGTCATGTTTTGTGCCAGAATCATGGAGCAATACCTGGCAGGCCCCTTTAGGGTTCCTGAAGGTGTGAGCATGGCCTCAGCAATCGAGTTTATTACTGACCAATTTCTTCCATGGTACAAAAAGAAGGCTTTGTAGAAAACCATCTTTATGCATGACGATGCAATGCAGACTTCTACTGTGATTTACATTGATCTTTTAGGAAAATCAGATAAAAATACAATTTGCATAATTATTTTGAATGCAGTGTAATATCTATTAAATAAAAATGTTGGTGCCCTCAGCCTTTGCACTCCATGTAAAGAATAAAATATTTAATTAAGCAAATTATTTACTTCACACTTTTGTTGTGTGATCTGTATTCTCCCATTTTGGATAGGGAGGAGGCAAGTGCCAGAGGAACAGTTGGAGTTTCCCTTTGAGTGAGAAACACACTCGTTTATACTCCAACTGAGCTAGGCCTTGTAAATTAATGCCTAGCAATCATGAATGAATTGCTGGGTGTCTGCTGCTGGCTGCATGCCATCAGCCATTTAGGTATGTCTGACAGAGGATTGTGCATCAGATGTAGGGGTACTGGGGAAGCCTCAGGAGCCCTGCACATGCCATATGATGAAAAGTGGGAGTCCATGATGTGGTGGCAGAGGCAGGGGTGGACAAATTAGTTTCTGAGACACAGGCGAGTGCTGGGGCCAAGAGCAGGGGAGGTAGAGCTGGCAGACCTCAGAGGGGAGTGTCCATAGAGATAGTTACCTGTTGGCATTTCTTAAAATTCACTACTCTGTAAACCTTCTTCTGCTCTGCTGTGAACAACTCACAGGATTGTCACCTCTTTCCCCCACAGGCAATTCCTTCTTGGCCTTCTGCCTTTAGTCATGCCATCCAGTGTCATAGAGCCTGAATGAAGCCTGACATATTTGGTGAGCACCACTGATGAAAGAGCAGCCATGGCCAAGGCAGAAGAATTCAGCAACAGCAGTCAGTGTTCAATTCCTTATATATGCATAGTACCCTTAGCTTGCCTAGAAGAGGGGAGGCACCCTAGGACAGATTTGTTATTTCAGGATGCACCTGGGAACTAATCCCACAGGGCAGGTTTGAATTTTCAAAATGCACCTGCCAATTTCCAGTCAAAACTTCCAGTATTCTAAAAATAGTAGAAGAATTTGATTGGCTGACATAAAACAATGATCAGGCCAATGACAAAGGAAAATGCCTCATGCAATCAATCAAAAAATGGTCATAATTGCCACCATGGAACACAACAAATGATACGAATTCCCTAGACAGTACACTGTCATAGTATTTTCTAGTAGGTTGTTTATTAATCTCAACAGTGAGGTAAAGAGAAGAACAGACTAAAGGGATGGGGAATTACATTAGTCAGAGCTAGACAATGGCCTTGATTCACAGCCTCTTTTACCTTAACTTTTACATGAAAAAACATGTGTTTGTGTATTTTTAGAGAGATTTTTCAGGCATTTTCGAGATTCTCGTGTCTTTTTTGTTGCATATGTGTGTTTTTGTTAGCACGAGTAAGCGTTTTCGTTGATCGTATGTTTGTAGAAAAGAATTTTCGCATTCGAATAATACATGTTGTTGCAGTGTTTTCACTTACAAGGTCTATTTCCTGGTGAAAGTGTGCCGTCGTGGTTTGTGTTGCAGTGTTATGGAGGCGGACTACGTGGAGGAATATGAGCGCCTGCAGCTGCACGGGATTCTATGTATCTGTATGTTGGATATCGGTCGCATGCATGACATTGAGCTATTCAAGCTCACCCGACTGAACCCCGTTTCCCTCGAGAAACTGTATAGTGAGCTGCAGCCATGGTTGGTTCCCACCACAAGCAAGGGGCATGCAATTGCAGGCATAACCAAATTGGTTGGCTGCCTTCAATTTCGTTTCTCTTTCCAGAGGCTGGGTGCTCTCTCTGTGGACATGTCCCAGCCTACGCTGAGCCGCACACTAAACAAGTTTCTGGATGGCATGGCTACCATGTTTCAAAAATACATCTGTTTGGGAGTTGGGATTCTATGACATCGCCAATATGCCTAACGTCATGAGTGCGATTGACTGTACGCACGTAGCGCTGGTGCCTCCAGCTGCTGATGAACATCTATACAGGTATTTTTTGGATCTAAAATTATTTTCCTTGCCATCCTTCCTTAGTTAAAAAATATGTAGTACTATTTGTATGTTTATAGGCAAATTTAATGTAATGTTGCCTTGCATTGTATATTTTATTGTAGACCTAAATCTAACATTACAACAACTCTTTTAATTTTTACTCTTCTATTTTTAAAGTAATGTTCTGTCCACCCAATATAAAATAATAAGCCCCCTTAATAATGAAGAATCTTATCAATTCTTTGGTAGGAAAAGCAGCAGAAAAGCAGAAGCCAAAGTGATAAGCATGGGACACAGTGCTCTGGGATGGATGGAAAATAAGTATTAAAAAAATAAATAAATAAAATATTTTTTCTTTGTTTTTTGTACATTTAACACTTTGTGAACTGGTAAGGGTTCCATGAGACCCCTACACTAGTTCACAAAGCTTAGGAGCTGGCAAGTCACCCGCGGCTAGGGAGTGACTTGCTATTAACCCCAAATCCCCCATTACCTGTCTCCCCAAAGCCCGAGGGGGAGGGACAGAAGAGCTAAGGGCCATGTAGGCAATGTGGGCTTGTAGCCAGCAGGGCGGGGGGCACCCTGTTCAGATGGTCCCCGGGCTGGTTATGCTGGGTAAGGGGAACCTCACACCATTTTTGGGGGGGATTTTTAACCCTTTAAATTCCCAAAAATGGGGTTCCCCTACTGGAAGGGGGACCCCACGCCAAATTATTTTTTGGTTATTTAACCCTTTATAGTATCGATAGTAGTTGTACTATCAGGAGGGCTACCAATACATATAAAGTACCATTGTAATCAGGAGAAATGGGGCGTCCACGTGCAATATGGTGTTATTTAATAAAATAAATGTTTTATGTAAAATAAATGACTTTTTTTAAATAATCTTTTTTTTTAGTTTTTTTACTTAAAAATATTTTAAAAACAGTGAATAATTACAAACAAATATCATGTTAAAGCCCAAACTTTGTCTCAAAAAAATGTGAATTTCCTGGAAATTTCTGCCAAATTCACAGTTAAACATAGCACAAAATGGTGAAAAATGACCTGTCAACAAAGCGTGAAAAAATCTCAAGTAGGCTGACAGTTAAAAGGGTTAAAAGTAACTATGTGTGTACAGTATTGTCCTGCTCAGGGGACCTTGTGCTTTCAGGATAAATCCTGCTTCATACCGCTTTGTCTTCATGCAGCACAAAAATGGGTGATCTGATCAAGAGCGCTGCCAGCCCCAAAACCCACCGGATGGGCCACCTTTAACTTGAACGTTGTCAGGGAAGCCTCTTGCATAGATCCCTTAATGAAAGTGCACATTAACTTATGCTCAGCGATTGCCCATGGGAAAAAATGGACAAGGCCAAGATCTGGCCCTTAAGGTTGCTGGGCTGCAGGCCAATCCCTCTCCTCCAATATGCTGGTTTCAACAGCCAAGCCACTAAAACCAGCACTGGGAGGGGGGCGTGGCCTGGCAGGCGAATGGAGAGGACGTAGAGGAGAGCGCTCCTGAGATTCTAAGGGCCAATTGTGATTATCTCAGGCTACTTGACTTCCATCTTCCCTGCTTCGATGGCTGGGAAGAAGCACAAAAGAAGAGATCGCGGTAGAGAGGTCTCACATACCCCTGATCCCCGGCAGGGAGACCTGATGGCCGGCGGCGGGGACCACGTGAGCGGCGGAACCATGGTGGCGTCTCCTTCATCTCCAGCGGAGACATCTGTCAGCAGCGAGGAGGGACGTCTGAGCGGCGGCGGAACTGAGACTGTGTCTCCGGACACACCACAGGAATGTGAGAGGCAGATCTCAGGTGAGGCGGCGGCGGGGGGAGCAGCGGCCGGCGCGGCTGCACTATCCAAGATCCCCGCGATCCAAAGCAGAGACGCCAGCGGCGGGGAGTCGTGATCACAGCGGGGGGAGCAGCCCACGGATGGAGTGGCCGGGGGACCAGAAGACCGAGGCGGCTGTCAAGACTAAGAGCTGCAACAAAACAGCGCCGGGTCCTCCTAGACACAGCACCTGTTCTGAGTTGACGGACCTGAGGTACGCTGGGGAAACTTTAGTGGGCATCTCAGAGAAGACATCACATGATCCCCCGGGGGGCACAGTTCACGCTGGCAGCGGAGAGGGCTCCCATCTCCATATTGAGAAGCCTGCCGATCGATCCCGAGGGGCACCATACCCACATGCAACCAGCTTGCAGCGGGGCTTAAAGGCACAGGATATGCATGGAAGGGGTAGCAGGGGGGACGAGGCGCTGAATGCCACAGCCTATGGGAACCCGACTGTAGACCCGCGATCTCCCACCCAGGGGCCGAAGGGGAGACAAGCTGTTTGGGGAAACCTTGGTAGGTTTGCATACACCCCCACCGCTAGAAGCGCAGATCTCTCGGCTGCCCCAAGTCCCCGATGGGTGGTGAGTCCCGCCTCCTCCCTACCCTCCGGAAGTGGCCTCCCGCAAAGAACCCCAAGGGCTAGAAGCCTCCCAAGACCCGGGGGAATGATGTGGAGCGCTGGGAACAGAGAAGCGCCGATTGATGCGGCCTCCCAGCCACCAAACCCGTCCATCCCACCCCACGATCTATCTATGGAATGGTCTTCCTCAGAAGACGCCGGCATCCCCAGCCCTCCACTCCTGCTAAATATCTCTCAGGAAGATCTCCCGCACCCTGATGTGCAGCTCTCACCTGCAAATGAGGTCTCTAAGGGGCGAGATACGTTCTTCCTTAAAACCTACCAGGACTTGGAAAACCTCTTTTCGTTCCTGGGGTGTGACTCGGTGAGGGTGCCCAACTGGCTGTTACCTACAACTGAACCCCTCCCACAGAGGCAATGCAGAGGCTTCTTCCGTCAACTGAGATCGGCCAGACCAAGAGGCAGTACCGACCACAGACCTCGTCCACAAGACAACGAACTCTGAAAACACACACCGCGATTTTGGACTACCCAATCAGCTTTCCTCTTAGGTTTCAGTTAATGTTTTGTTTCTGACTGTTCCGCGGGCGCGGCCGGGTCTTGGGCTGGCCGCCGGTGATGGGAGTTTCTATGTGAATCTAGATGGCTTTCGCGAGCCGGTGGCTCGCCATGGACCCGGGCCTGCCCCGGTGGTGGCGGCGGCCTTGCGCCTCTCTTTGCCGGCGGGTGGCGGAGACTAGTGAGTGGCCGCTGCCCGTAGGAACTTAGAATGTAATCTCGTTTACAGTTGTTCGTTTTTTTTTTATAACAATAAATCTTTATTGAGGTAGAAAGGATAGCAAAGCACTCCATAGAAAAAACACAGTTTCATACAGTAGGAAGGTCCAGCGTATACAGCATATAAAGCCACATTCCTGTTTATGACCTCTGTGACCTTCGCTCTCTCGGCTATCCCCTGAGTTGAGCCTCGCCATGCCAGTCCACCTAATTTTCCTCTTAAATGGTAAAGAGGGAATTGGGGATCAGGATGAAGATGAAGGAGGGTAGGAAGTGCGAGGGGGAAGGGAAAAAAGGGGAGGGGGAGGGAAAGAAAGGACTGAGGAGGAGGGGGGGAAGCACCCCTCCCCGCCCGCCCCCCCGGGGCCGCCCCGCGCCCCACCCAGACACATGCCACACCCTCCAGGTCAGGCGCTCCATCCCGCCGTCCGCCTCTATCCGCCACAGCAAGGAGTCATATCGTAATCCGCAGATTCTTGCCTTCAACCGACTCCGTGAACATGTCCCATGGCAACCACCGGTGCCTATGTTTTTCCTCAGAGCCCTTAAGTAGGGCAGTCATGTCCTCCATGCGCCTAATGTCCTCCACTCTGTGGATCCAGGAGCCTATGAGTGGTGTGGCTGCGCTCTTCCACTGGGCCGGTATACACGCTCTGGCCGCGTTCACCAGATGGATAGTCAGCGACCTTCTGTAGTTTCTGACCGTTCCTCCGACGGAATGGAGCAGGAGAGTTTCCGGAGAAAGTGGAATATCATCGCCCGTTATCTTACGGATCAGATCCACCACGTTCCTCCAGAAGCCCTGAATTTTCTCACACTCCCAGAAAATGTGCAGAATGGTGCCCTGAGCCCTCTCGCACCTCCAGCACAATGGGGAGACAGATGGGTAAAATCGATGTAACGTCTGAGGAGTCCTGTACCAACGGCAGAGGATTTTATAGCCCGCCTGTTGGTAGGAGTTGCTGACCGATGCCCGCTGCGCCAGCTCCACAATTTTCTTAACCTGATTAGGTGGGAAGGTGATTCTGAGGTCCCTTTCCCACGCCCTTATGAAACCAGGCACAAAAGATTCTCCAGGATCCAGCAACAGCTGGTACACTATGGATAGCGCCCCTCTAACAGGTTCCGGTGACAAGCATAACCGCTCGAAAGGTGTCAGCGCCCTTCCGAACTCCCCTGGTGGGGGCAGGTCGTCCAGAAAGTGAGAAATCTGTAATGCTCTCCAGTGCGACAAGTGTGGAGGGTTCCCCCATGACATGATCTCCTGTTGGGTCTTCTATCTGGAGCTGCACAGAAAGTCACGGGCAGCACCCCTACCAGGCGTCTTCCATCTCCGAAATCCTGCATCTAGTTGTCCCGGGACAAAGTCTAAAGCCCCTAAGACCGGTCTGAGCAGAGAGGGTGAGGGGGCCAGGTTCTCACTCGTTGCTTGTCTGGTCCAAACCTGCAGGGTAGGGCCTATAGTTGGGTGCGACCTGAGTGCACTTGGAACCGGGCCGGGGGACCAAGGTAAACTCGCCAATGGAACCGGGGACCATGTCTGTTCAAGCTGGACCCAACGCTTGTGTTTCCCATGAAGGTTCCAGTCTACAATTCTACTCAAGTGTGCCGCTGCATAATACATTTTAATGTCAGGGAGTCCCACTCCCCCCCTTGTCTTAGGTAGAGTAAGCAGTTTCTGTGAGACTCGGGGGCTCTTTCCACCCCACACGAACTTTATGAATTCCGCTCGAACGGTTTTCAAGAAGGAAGCTGCCAAGTGGATGGGTAACACCTGAATAGGGTAGAGTAGGCGTGGTAGGACGTTCATTTTGAGAACGTTACACCTGCCAAACCAGGACAGTATCCTGTCCTTCCAACTGCTGAGGTCCTTCTAAATTGCTGTCAACAATGGCGGGAAGTTTTTAGCAAACAAGTCTTGCAAGGAGGGTGTAATCTGTACTCCCAGGTAAGAGAATGATTCTGATGCCCAGCGAAAAGCGAAACTAGACTCAATGATCCTCAGGAGTCTCGGTGACAGGGAGACGTTCAACGCCTCCGACTTTTGTAAGTTTATCTTAAAGTTTGAGAGCTCGGTATACTCCTTAAATGGAGTGGAAAGCAACATAGCTGGGATCCTCTCCTCGTGAATCAGATGAATAAGATTGAGGACTCTTGTCACATTGTCTCTCGCCTCTCTTTTGGGTGTAAAGCCCGCCTGGTCAAGATCTTTTAGGTCACTTAAGTGCGCTATCAATCGGTTTGCCAAAATTTTCGCGAACAATTTCAAGTCCACATTTAGTAGCGATATTGGCCTATAGTTCGCGCAGAGAAGTGGGTCCTTTCCCTGTTTCGGTATGACTGCCACTTGGGCCCTTAGCATATCGCTGGGCACTGCCTGTTCAGCCGAGATGGAGTTGAAGGCGGTCACTGCACGTGGGGTCAGGATGTCTCCCAGCTCCCTGTAGTAGGGCAGAGTAAACCAGTCTGGGCCCGGCGACTTGCCTGTCTGCAAGAGTTCAATTGCCTGTGCCCACTTCGGAGATAGGCTCCTCCAGGGTCTCCACTATCTCGGGGCTCAACGTAGGAAGGCCTGAAGTAGCCACATAGCCTCGTGCGTCCTGCAATAGGTGAGCCCGGCTACTCCCCTCACCAGGCAGGTTGTAGAGCTTACTGTAGAATTCCCTAAACGACTCAGCAATGTCGTCTGGACTGGAACACACCCGTCCGCCCGCTCCAAGGATCTGTGGGACGTAGTTCTTTGCCCTCTGTACACGGATTGCTCTCGCCAGGGAGCGGCCGCACTTATTTCCATACTCGTAAAAGGAGCGCCGAACTCTTAGGAGCGAAGCTTTGGCCTTGACCATCAATATGTCTCTCAGGTTTTCCCGGGCCAGCGCCAATTCCTGTCCGACTCTCACTGCCTGTTGTCTTTTATGTTCGGCCTCTAATCTACCGATCTTCCCCAATAAGTCGCCAATGGTTTTCTCTCTTTCCTTCTTTCGTCTGGATGCTATCTTCAATAATATGGTGGTCCGAGATCGTAATGGAATCTATCGTGGCCTTCTGCACAAGCTGGAGGTATCTATGCTCTATGAAAAGGTAGTCGATCCTGGAGTATGAATCGTGGGGAGCCGAGTAGAAGGTGTAATCTCTCCCACGGGGGTTTTGTAAACGCCAAGGGTCTACCAACTGTGCCAGTCTGAGTGCTGTTTTAAGTTTTTTGAGGGCTGAGAATGAGAGGTGAGAGGCTTTCCTTGACACATCAAGCAAGGGGTCCAACGCCACATTGAGATCGCCTCCAAAGATCACCAGACCTTCTGAGAAAGTTTGAAGGGTTTCAAGAGTTTGTTCTAAGAAACGTGTCTGATCCGTGTTGGGAGCGTAGATGTTCGCAAGAGTGCACATTTGATTACCTATTGAATTACCCTTAAGGAAGATAAACCTTCCCTCCTCATCTGACCTGCTATCCACTAAGGTCCAAGGGAGCGAGGAGGCGAGCAAAATGCCCACTCCTCTTGACCTTGCGTCGGGTGAGTATGAGTGGTAGCCCGTAGGAAAACGCTTATCCGAAAATCTCGGAGCCCTTCCTTTCTGAAAATGTGACTCCTGGATGAACACTACTTGGGCTCTTCTCTTCCAGAACAGGGACAGGCCCATTCTCCTCTTCTCAGGGATGTTAAGGCCCTTAGCGTTGAAAGAGACAATTTGCAGGTCCATCGTGCGCACGGCACTTCGGACACACGACGACGAGGCCACACACCAAACCGGATAGAGGGCCCCAAAGGGAGACAGGGAAGGAGCGCGAGTCAGCCCGGGGGGGAGGGCAACAGAGGACAGAAACCCCCCACAAATCAGGGGTAACACAACGGGAGGGAGGGCAAGGGAAAACGGGTAAGTAGGGAGAAGGAGAGAGACCGAAAAAGGGAGAAGGGATAAGCGTAAGCGTAGAGGGGACAAAGAGAAAACACCAGTCTAGACAGGTCGCTTGGACCTAGACAAGCTGGCCTATGTGGGGAGTAAAAACTGTGGCGCTGCACAACAACAGGGGACTCGCGTCCCCAGCCCAGGGCAGTTCCTCACGCGAGGAACGGTTCAAAAAACTTAACCTACCCGTCCCCAGCCAAGGACACCAGGGTCGGAAATGTCTCACTGACAACATCTATAAACCCGCAACAATGATAACCACTTATATAGCACACAGGTGAACAACTGTCCCAGCCCCAGGCCCCCACCACCCGCTGCCCCCCACCCCCCCATGTGGCCCACACAGACCCAGCCGCGGAGCGCCCCATATCCCCACCCCAGGACCGGACCCCGGCGCCCAGGAAGGCAGGGAGGAGGCACAACAAATCATCCTCCCGCCAAGGCCAGACCCCGAGGGGGAGGGGCACGCCCGAGGCAGCCCGGCCCCCCTCCCCAGGCCATGCCTCCCACTCCCGACCAGCAAGCCACATACATGTCCACTGTTACCGTCCCCTCACCCCTCCAAGGAGTCCACCCCAGGCCCCAGGGGACCCCAAAAGAAAACCCCCCGCAGCGCACCCCCCACCAGGGCCTGGCCCGGAACCAAACAGCGGAGCCGAACCGGGGAAGGGGGGCCACGCGGCATAGGGGAAGGGCACCCCAGGCCCGGACCGGACCCCAGAAGCGCACCCCCAATCTAACCCCAGCCACCCCCCCGCGGAGGGAGGAGGCAGCACCGAAGACGGTCCATCCCATCAAGGAGAGGAGCTCCCCCCCGGCCCCCCCAGGGCCACGGCCCGAGCCCCACTGCACAAGGATCAAGGCCAAAGCCACCTGAGCAACCCCCAACCAGTCCCGGCCCATGGCCGAGATTCAGGCCTGAAAGCCAATGGGGACCGTCTAAAGACGGGGGCCCGACCCGTCACCGTGGAGGCACCTGGGGGGGAGGAGCCGAGGAGGGAGGGCCCCCCGAGAGCAACCCCCGTCACCCAGCCCGGGTCCCCGGATAGTCTGTCCCAGGTCCAGAGCGAGACTCACAGTGAGGCTCGGGAACCCGTCAACCCGAAGAGCCAGGGACAGGGACCGACACAACTCGGGGACCAAGGACAGACCCAATGACCCCCAACCCAGGCGAGACCCGTGGGGAAGGCGGGAATGAATTTCAGCTCCAGGGGGACCCCCCCAACATCACCACATGTCACATAGGCCGAGGCACCGGACAGAGACCCATGCGAAGACCGGCCCCAACATCAACCGGACCCGAGGAGCCGCCTAGCACAGGGCCCCCAGCGCCACCGCCCCACTGGCCGGGAATGCGCAGCCAGCCAACAAGGAGGGGCCCAGAGCCCCTAGTAGTAGCAGCAGTCAGCGCCGAGGCCCCACCGGCGGCCCCCCGGTGCGGCCCAGAAACAAATCCAATCGGTGGTCAGGGGCGGGGGAGAACATCACGTCCAGCGGCCCAGTCCACTTCTGTACGGAGCAGTCCATAGGCCAAGGCACGGCCACCCAGGAAGTCCCCCGTCCGAGGGCACGACATCGGCCAGGACCAACGTCACAGCGACGGAGATCCCGGCGCCACCCGACCCACAGCAGGCAGGGGGATAAGACAGCAGGCAGCAAAGGACCCGAGGCACAGGACAACATTGGAAATTACTCTTCTAGAGGAGGAGGACGACCCCCCCCGCGCGGCGGCGCCCCCCGTCTAGGCGGGGCTCTCCTACGCCTGATCCTCTGCGGTAAAGGTTGAAATGATGGGAAGTCCAGCCAGTTGGGGACCTCCAGTGGAGCAGTGCCTAGGAAAACGAACAGGCCATCAAGATCCCCGGGTGTTCGGAGAGTGAAAGACCCCCCGTTCTTGCGGACGATGAGGTGGAAGGGGTATCCCCATCGGTAGACTGCTCTGCTGTCTTTTATTTTCTGAAGAAGAGGTTTAAGCTGTCTTCTCATCCAGAGTGTGGAACGGGCCAAGTCCGGCAAGATGGTTAATGGTTTGGAGTCGTGGACGATCTGGCCCGCCTCCCACGCCCTCCTCAATATCTCTTCTTTGATTCTAAAGTGATGGACTCTACAGAGAATGTCGTGAAGGGCCTCCGGGGTGCTCGGTGGCCGACCTGCCACCCTGTGTATCCTATCCAGTTTGATGGCGGCAGTCGTAGGGTTACCCAGCAACTGATTGAAGACAGAGAGGGCAATCGATTCCAGGTCTGTATACTGCGGCAACTCAGGGAGACCCCGTATACGAAGATTGTTCCATCTACTGCGGTTTTCTAAGTCGTCGTTTTGGATCTTCAAAATAGAGATTTGAGTTGCTTGAAGCTCGCTGGTCTGCTCCAGGTGGGTAAGACGGTCTTCCGTTGATGCTCTTGTGTTCTCCAAGGCGGTGACCCGATCCTCAACCGCCGCCACATTGTGTTGGACAACTTCCAGGTCTTTTTTGAAGGTTTTTTCGATTCTGGACATCATGGTTTCCAGGTCGGCCTTGGTAGGGAGGGAGAGGAGCACCGATCGAAGGTCCAGGTCCGGGCTCGTCAGATGCACGCCTGTGGGCGTTTGGAGAGGTCCCTCCTCGTCTTTCATCCAGGTATGAGCGGGGCCAGGGTCAGCAGGCGGAAGCCACCCACGTGTAGTCCATGAGTCACACGGAGACCCCCTCTCGACATAGCCCCCAGAAGTGCTGGTCCCCATTCCGGTGCCCCGGGGAGGGGGGGGCGACGGGGGCATCCCATCCGAGGAGACGGACCAGGCCCGCGGAGTGGCCTCGTGCGCAAATGGTGCCTCCTCCAGAACTCCCGCCACAGTGGCTCTCGGCTCCCTGCAATCAGAGCCGGGCTTTACACTCGGGGTGCTCCCCTGTACAGCGTCTCCCAGCCAGCCCGCAGGGGGACCCCCAGGCGACCTCCTCCAATCGTCATGAGGCGAAAAGACCGGGGGATTATGGGCCATCACTGCAGAATTAGCGGTGCCTGTCACTTTAAATCGCTTGTGCTGCTGGGCAGGGCGAACAATGCTGTTGTCTCTTCTGGCCGGGGACAATGCTGGGGACTCTCTCCATCTTTCCCCCTCATCAGCTTGTGATCCCCAGGAGCAGGGGGGGGGATGTATTATCGGTCTGATCGGTGGGTCGGGGGGGGCTTCTCCCCCTAGCTACCCCCAAAGTTCGCCTCACTAAACTTAGTGGGTCTCCACTATCTCGGGGCTCAACGTAGGAAGGCCTGAAGTAGCCACATAGCCTCGTGCGTCCTGCAATAGGTGAGCCCGGCTACTCCCCTCACCAGGCAGGTTGTAGAGCTTACTGTAGAATTCCCTAAACGACTCAGCAATGTCGTCTGGACTGGAACACACCCGTCCGCCCGCTCCAAGGATCTGTGGGACGTAGTTCTTTGCCCTCTGTACACGGATTGCTCTCGCCAGGGAGCGGCCGCACTTATTTCCATACTCGTAAAAGGAGCGCCGAACTCTTAGGAGCGAAGCTTTGGCCTTGACCATCAATATGTCTCTCAGGTTTTCCCGGGCCAGCGCCAATTCCTGTCCGACTCTCACTGCCTGTTGTCTTTTATGTTCGGCCTCTAATCTACCGATCTTCCCCAATAAGTCGCCAATGGTTTTCTCTCTTTCCTTCTTTCGTCTGGATGCTATCTTCAATAATATGGTGGTCCGAGATCGTAATGGAATCTATCGTGGCCTTCTGCACAAGCTGGAGGTATCTATGCTCTATGAAAAGGTAGTCGATCCTGGAGTATGAATCGTGGGGAGCCGAGTAGAAGGTGTAATCTCTCCCACGGGGGTTTTGTAAACGCCAAGGGTCTACCAACTGTGCCAGTCTGAGTGCTGTTTTAAGTTTTTTGAGGGCTGAGAATGAGAGGTGAGAGGCTTTCCTTGACACATCAAGCAAGGGGTCCAACGCCACATTGAGATCGCCTCCAAAGATCACCAGACCTTCTGAGAAAGTTTGAAGGGTTTCAAGAGTTTGTTCTAAGAAACGTGTCTGATCCGTGTTGGGAGCGTAGATGTTCGCAAGAGTGCACATTTGATTACCTATTGAATTACCCTTAAGGAAGATAAACCTTCCCTCCTCATCTGACCTGCTATCCACTAAGGTCCAAGGGAGCGAGGAGGCGAGCAAAATGCCCACTCCTCTTGACCTTGCGTCGGGTGAGTATGAGTGGTAGCCCGTAGGAAAACGCTTATCCGAAAATCTCGGAGCCCTTCCTTTCTGAAAATGTGACTCCTGGATGAACACTACTTGGGCTCTTCTCTTCCAGAACAGGGACAGGCCCATTCTCCTCTTCTCAGGGATGTTAAGGCCCTTAGCGTTGAAAGAGACAATTTGCAGGTCCATCGTGCGCACGGCACTTCGGACACACGACGACGAGGCCACACACCAAACCGGATAGAGGGCCCCAAAGGGAGACAGGGAAGGAGCGCGAGTCAGCCCGGGGGGGAGGGCAACAGAGGACAGAAACCCCCCACAAATCAGGGGTAACACAACGGGAGGGAGGGCAAGGGAAAACGGGTAAGTAGGGAGAAGGAGAGAGACCGAAAAAGGGAGAAGGGATAAGCGTAAGCGTAGAGGGGACAAAGAGAAAACACCAGTCTAGACAGGTCGCTTGGACCTAGACAAGCTGGCCTATGTGGGGAGTAAAAACTGTGGCGCTGCACAACAACAGGGGACTCGCGTCCCCAGCCCAGGGCAGTTCCTCACGCGAGGAACGGTTCAAAAAACTTAACCTACCCGTCCCCAGCCAAGGACACCAGGGTCGGAAATGTCTCACTGACAACATCTATAAACCCGCAACAATGATAACCACTTATATAGCACACAGGTGAACAACTGTCCCAGCCCCAGGCCCCCACCACCCGCTGCCCCCCACCCCCCCATGTGGCCCACACAGACCCAGCCGCGGAGCGCCCCATATCCCCACCCCAGGACCGGACCCCGGCGCCCAGGAAGGCAGGGAGGAGGCACAACAAATCATCCTCCCGCCAAGGCCAGACCCCGAGGGGGAGGGGCACGCCCGAGGCAGCCCGGCCCCCCTCCCCAGGCCATGCCTCCCACTCCCGACCAGCAAGCCACATACATGTCCACTGTTACCGTCCCCTCACCCCTCCAAGGAGTCCACCCCAGGCCCCAGGGGACCCCAAAAGAAAACCCCCCGCAGCGCACCCCCCACCAGGGCCTGGCCCGGAACCAAACAGCGGAGCCGAACCGGGGAAGGGGGGCCACGCGGCATAGGGGAAGGGCACCCCAGGCCCGGACCGGACCCCAGAAGCGCACCCCCAATCTAACCCCAGCCACCCCCCCGCGGAGGGAGGAGGCAGCACCGAAGACGGTCCATCCCATCAAGGAGAGGAGCTCCCCCCCGGCCCCCCCAGGGCCACGGCCCGAGCCCCACTGCACAAGGATCAAGGCCAAAGCCACCTGAGCAACCCCCAACCAGTCCCGGCCCATGGCCGAGATTCAGGCCTGAAAGCCAATGGGGACCGTCTAAAGACGGGGGCCCGACCCGTCACCGTGGAGGCACCTGGGGGGGAGGAGCCGAGGAGGGAGGGCCCCCCGAGAGCAACCCCCGTCACCCAGCCCGGGTCCCCGGATAGTCTGTCCCAGGTCCAGAGCGAGACTCACAGTGAGGCTCGGGAACCCGTCAACCCGAAGAGCCAGGGACAGGGACCGACACAACTCGGGGACCAAGGACAGACCCAATGACCCCCAACCCAGGCGAGACCCGTGGGGAAGGCGGGAATGAATTTCAGCTCCAGGGGGACCCCCCCAACATCACCACATGTCACATAGGCCGAGGCACCGGACAGAGACCCATGCGAAGACCGGCCCCAACATCAACCGGACCCGAGGAGCCGCCTAGCACAGGGCCCCCAGCGCCACCGCCCCACTGGCCGGGAATGCGCAGCCAGCCAACAAGGAGGGGCCCAGAGCCCCTAGTAGTAGCAGCAGTCAGCGCCGAGGCCCCACCGGCGGCCCCCCGGTGCGGCCCAGAAACAAATCCAATCGGTGGTCAGGGGCGGGGGAGAACATCACGTCCAGCGGCCCAGTCCACTTCTGTACGGAGCAGTCCATAGGCCAAGGCACGGCCACCCAGGAAGTCCCCCGTCCGAGGGCACGACATCGGCCAGGACCAACGTCACAGCGACGGAGATCCCGGCGCCACCCGACCCACAGCAGGCAGGGGGATAAGACAGCAGGCAGCAAAGGACCCGAGGCACAGGACAACATTGGAAATTACTCTTCTAGAGGAGGAGGACGACCCCCCCCGCGCGGCGGCGCCCCCCGTCTAGGCGGGGCTCTCCTACGCCTGATCCTCTGCGGTAAAGGTTGAAATGATGGGAAGTCCAGCCAGTTGGGGACCTCCAGTGGAGCAGTGCCTAGGAAAACGAACAGGCCATCAAGATCCCCGGGTGTTCGGAGAGTGAAAGACCCCCCGTTCTTGCGGACGATGAGGTGGAAGGGGTATCCCCATCGGTAGACTGCTCTGCTGTCTTTTATTTTCTGAAGAAGAGGTTTAAGCTGTCTTCTCATCCAGAGTGTGGAACGGGCCAAGTCCGGCAAGATGGTTAATGGTTTGGAGTCGTGGACGATCTGGCCCGCCTCCCACGCCCTCCTCAATATCTCTTCTTTGATTCTAAAGTGATGGACTCTACAGAGAATGTCGTGAAGGGCCTCCGGGGTGCTCGGTGGCCGACCTGCCACCCTGTGTATCCTATCCAGTTTGATGGCGGCAGTCGTAGGGTTACCCAGCAACTGATTGAAGACAGAGAGGGCAATCGATTCCAGGTCTGTATACTGCGGCAACTCAGGGAGACCCCGTATACGAAGATTGTTCCATCTACTGCGGTTTTCTAAGTCGTCGTTTTGGATCTTCAAAATAGAGATTTGAGTTGCTTGAAGCTCGCTGGTCTGCTCCAGGTGGGTAAGACGGTCTTCCGTTGATGCTCTTGTGTTCTCCAAGGCGGTGACCCGATCCTCAACCGCCGCCACATTGTGTTGGACAACTTCCAGGTCTTTTTTGAAGGTTTTTTCGATTCTGGACATCATGGTTTCCAGGTCGGCCTTGGTAGGGAGGGAGAGGAGCACCGATCGAAGGTCCAGGTCCGGGCTCGTCAGATGCACGCCTGTGGGCGTTTGGAGAGGTCCCTCCTCGTCTTTCATCCAGGTATGAGCGGGGCCAGGGTCAGCAGGCGGAAGCCACCCACGTGTAGTCCATGAGTCACACGGAGACCCCCTCTCGACATAGCCCCCAGAAGTGCTGGTCCCCATTCCGGTGCCCCGGGGAGGGGGGGGCGACGGGGGCATCCCATCCGAGGAGACGGACCAGGCCCGCGGAGTGGCCTCGTGCGCAAATGGTGCCTCCTCCAGAACTCCCGCCACAGTGGCTCTCGGCTCCCTGCAATCAGAGCCGGGCTTTACACTCGGGGTGCTCCCCTGTACAGCGTCTCCCAGCCAGCCCGCAGGGGGACCCCCAGGCGACCTCCTCCAATCGTCATGAGGCGAAAAGACCGGGGGATTATGGGCCATCACTGCAGAATTAGCGGTGCCTGTCACTTTAAATCGCTTGTGCTGCTGGGCAGGGCGAACAATGCTGTTGTCTCTTCTGGCCGGGGACAATGCTGGGGACTCTCTCCATCTTTCCCCCTCATCAGCTTGTGATCCCCAGGAGCAGGGGGGGGGATGTATTATCGGTCTGATCGGTGGGTCGGGGGGGGCTTCTCCCCCTAGCTACCCCCAAAGTTCGCCTCACACTTTTGCTTCCTGTGGGGTCTGGGGTTCCCCATCCTGAGACATGGGAATCTCCACCAGTAACACACCCTACCTCATGGCGTGCTGCAGCAGCGGATGGTTCCAGCCGCATCGTTGGCGTCTCCTCCCGCCGACAGCCGCTTCCTTCTCCCGCCCGGTCACACGGCGGGGACAAGCGCCGGGTGTGACCCAGACCGCCTGGGGCCTGCTTCCCCGAGACAGGGGAATCCCCGCCCGGCGTGCAGATCACTTCGCGCCGCTCTTCCACCGGGCCGGATGTCACTGGCCGCATCGCCTCCTCCTGCTGACAGGCGCCGCTCTCTCCTCCTCCTCCCGCCCGGTCACACAGCGGGGACGTCTGCCGGGAGAGACACAGCTCCGGCGGTGTCTGCATCCCCTCCGCACGCCGACTCGCCTCCATAGCAGCAGCTAAGGTTCGTCCTCCTCCCTCCGTCCCGCCAGCCGCTTCCGCCGCCATCTTGCTTTGGGGCGTGGATGCTCCCGAGGGATCGCCCGGCCGCAGAAAACGGGCAATGCCGCCTCCATCCTCTCTCTTGGGGTCCTTCGTTTGTCCACGTCGCCTCACCATACTCGTCGGGGACAGGTAGGTGCTGCTGACACACTGTAAAAGGGGCTCCTGGGCTGGGGTCACGGGACAGCCTCAAGGTGCACGTCCACCCGCTGCCATGCCGCGGCCACGCCCCCCCAGTTGTTCTTTGTTTATTGCTGACCGCTTCTCTCATAGATTAGTAGCCCAGTTGACCAAGCTGCCCTGATATCTCGGGAGTTTATAACTCCACAGTTCGTCGCTAGACACAGTCCCCCATTTAGGCCAAGCTTTGCCCTCCTCTTCCTGGAGGAGGTTCGAAGCTAAGAGCATTTGCTAATTAGATTTGGTTCCCCCTAGCCCTATAGTTAGATAAGCAATATTTCCCTCATTTATATCCTTCGTTCCAAAGTTTTGGTTCCCCCTGACCCTCTAGCTGGGCAGGTGATCTATCCTGTTTCTATTCTGACTCAGAAGGTTGTGATAGCGATTCTTTCCCTTGTAAGAGCAGTGCCAACCCGTGTAAGTTAGAGAAACGCTGGGGACGATCCTTATCAGATAGCTGAACTCACCAAATACTGTGTTCATCCACAAAGCCGATTTATTCAGTCCATCACAACAGTGGGATACAGCAAAATGAATGGATTTCAGTATCATGCGGCGGTCAAAAGATGATGCTTTGATCAGAGTAGCATGGAGGATACACATGTGTGTCTTATAAGGCAGAAAGACAATGAACAATAAACCAGGAAATGCTCCCTGGAGAAGATGGGAGTGGTTTAGATGAGTCATAGCTCTGACCTCAATGCAATACACAAAAACGACCAGAGGTGGCAGCATACTGACTATAGAAATGTCCATAGAACAGCAATACAGGAATTAACTATATATATACCATACATAATTATGAAATATTAACTGTGTAACAGCACACTCCCCGTCTGGCATTGAAAAATTTCACTATTTAACCCTTTAAACGCCAGCCACGTAAATTTTACGTGGCTGCCTCTCCAACAGTTAAACGCCAGCCACGTAAAATTTACGTGCCTGACTTTCCCCAGTAAAAAAAAAAAAAGTAAAAATAAAAGACACTTACCTGACCCCTCGTTCGATCCGGTCGGGTCTCCTCTTCAGCCAGAGGGGCTCCGATCGCCCATCGGGGCCCCTCCGGCTGCAGGGGAGGGCCCGGAACAGGGTGCCCCCCCCCCCGTTTCAGCAGCCGCCCGGTTTACTGTTAAAAAAAAAACAAAAAAAAAAAAAACAGTCACCTACCTTTGTCCCCGCCGGCTCCCGCAGGCTCTCCTCTTCACGGGGGGGGGGCTCCGATCCCCCCCCCCGCTCTTCTGTCTTCTGGAGGGGGCATAACAGCCCTCCTCCCTTGCCTCTTCCGATGGCGGCCGCCATCTTGGTGACGTCACGGGGCGGGGCCAGATGACGTCACCGCCGGGTGTCATCGGGGCACCCGGCAGTTCGTGTCTCAGATGCCGGTGACGGCTGGGAGGGGAAGGAGGGAGGTAGGCGATCCTCCGATCGCCTGCCTCCCCCCTTCTCTGCCCAGCCGTCACTGACAGCAGATCGCCGCGGGACACAGAAGATGAAGATCGGAGGTGAGTAAAGTAAAAGTTTTTTTTTTTTTTTAATAAAATATTTTCAAAAACGTCTTGTCTTTTTTTTTTTTCCATTTAACCCTTTGTGAACTGGTAAGGGGTCCATGTGACCCCTTATACCAGTTCACAAGGCTGGGGAGATGGCAAGCCACCTGCGCTAGCGGGTGGCTTGCCATTAACCCCTGGCACCCCCATTACCTGCCTCCCCAAAGGCCAGGGGGGGGCAGAAGAGCCCGGGCCCACATGGGCTATGTGGGCTCGTAGGCTGCAGGGTGGGGGGGGCACATAAGCTGGCCCCCCCACTCTGTGCCTACAAGCCCCCATAGCTGGTCCCGGGCTGGTTACTGTGGGTAAGGGGGACCCCACGTCAATTTTTTTTTTGATTTTTAAGGGTTTTTAACCCTTAAAAATCAAAAAAAAAATGGGGTCCACCCCCCCTGGGAGGGGGGACCCTATGTCATTTTTTTTTTTTGATTAACCCTTTGTGTTCTGTCATCCAGCAGCTATAAAAGGCTTCTAGCAAGGGAGCAGAAGCCAGTGATCGCCGAGGGACAGAGTGCTCCAGGATGGATGGGAGGTGAGTACAGTGTAAAAAAAAAAAAATTAATAAAATATTTTTTCTCTTTTGTGTGTCTGTGTCATTTTTTACTTTTAACCTCTTGTGAACTGGTAAGGGGACCCTATGTCATTTTTTTTCTCGATTTAACCCTTTGTAGTGTGGATGGTTTTTGTGTTTTTTTTTGTGAATGTTATAAAATACTTGTTTCAGTTAGGGGGGGTCTCCTGGGCAGGAACGGGGGCTACCGATAAATATGTGGTACCGTTCTAATCGGTAGAAATGGGGCTTTCACATGCAATATGATTTTCCTTAATAAAATACATTTTTTATTTAAAATAAAGGAGTCAATTTTCTAAAAAAAAAATTTTATTTATTTATTTTTTTTTTCACTTAATAATATTGTAAAAAAAAAAAAAAAATTACAAACAAGACATTTCATGTTAAAGTCTAAACTCTGCTGCAAAAAAAAAAAATATATAATTTTTCTGAAAGTTCCAGCAAAAATGGCGCAAAACATGTCGCAAAACATGACGCAAAATGGGGAAAAATGGCCTGTCAACAGAGGGTGACAAAATCTCAAGTAAGCTGGCAATTAAAAGGGTTAATAGTACCTATGCATGTTGGGTATTGTTCTGTTCGGGGGACCTTGCGCTTTCAGACTTAGCTTGTTTTTTCTGGTTTGCATATTTATATTTTAGGAAAAGGTGTTTTTTATTCAGCTTTTTTATAAATTTTTTAGGGAAACCCTGCGCAACCAAAGAATTCTTTGAGGAATTAATTCCAGAAAGATGAGCCCACTACAGCAAGCTGGGTACCCTTAGAAAGCTTAACGTGTGTACTTTCAGGGAATATATGGTTTATGGGGGATATTCCAAATGTAAAGGGTTGTTTTGGTTGAAAAATCGCAAGGTGCGCACTTTGTCTGCAGAGCTGAAATTTTCAAGTAAAATTACCGTTACGCACATGCTTTACTTTGGGGTGTTTGGCAACTCTTCCCTTGACAGAACCTATGCATGTTGGGTATCGTTCTGTTCGGGAGATGTTGCTTTTTCAGATTAAACTTGATTTTTCTTGTTTGTATATAGTTTTTTTAGGAAAATGTGGCTTTGATTCTGCTTTTTTATCCTTTTTTTAGGGAAACTCTTTGCAACCAAAGATTACGTTGAGGGATTACTTCCAGAAAACTATGGCCACATCCACAAGCCTGGTACGCCTAGAAAGCCTGAGGTGTGTACTTCCAGAGAATATATAGTTTGTTGGGGGTATTTTAAATGTAAAGGGTTGTTTTTCTGGAAAAACCGCAAGGTGCGCATATTGCATAGCATAGTTGTATTTTATCTGAAAATCTCCTAAAGCGCTGTTTCAGTTTGGGGGAGTCTCCTGGGCAGGAAAAGGTGTCTACCTATACATATGTGGTACCGCTGTAACCGGGAGAAATTGGGATTTCACACGCAATAAGATTTTATTGACAAACTTACATTTTTTATTCCAAAAAAAACTACAATATGTAAAAATTTATTTATTTTTTTTTTTTTTTGCACATATTTCACCCAAAAATATTAAGAATACACCTAACAAATGACAAACAAGACATTTCATGTTAAAGCCCAGACTATGCTGAAAAAAACAATATATCATTTTCCTGGGAAATCCCTGGAAATCCCCTCAAAAATCACAGTTGAACAAGGGGAGCGCAAAATAGTGCAAAATGGTCTGGCAACAAAGGGTGACAAAATCTCAAGGTAGGCTGGCGGTTAAAGGGTTAAACCATAACGGTAGTCATGCAATGCAAATGAATAACAGTGAATTTGCTTGAAATCTTGAAAACCTGAAAAACATAAAGAGAACATGCAAAAATGCAACAACTATGATGCAAGACTTCAACTTCTTTTCTTGAAGTAGTAGGAGGGATCCAGCAGTCTACGCAAGAAGGTTCATTCTCCAAAAGGCAAGAGCACAATAAGTTCCGTGATAGGTCTGAGGAAGGTCTTTACAGTCCCTTGTCTTGCAACCTTCACTTCCACTTTGCGGACCTTACCATCATCACTAGGAACTCTCTTTATAATAAGTCCCACAGGCCACTCTATACGCTCGGCTTTGTTCAAGCGTCCACCAACTCTTAACATGTCATCATTGTCAATGAATGGGTTCAGATTAGCAATGGGACTATTTCTTGGAATGTCCCTCTTGTCAAGGATACATTTGATTTCTGAGCCAAAGACTTCCTGTTGTACAATGCGCATTATGGTCATTTCAACTTCAGCAATGTTGTTTGCAGAAAGAAGCTTTTGACACATGTGCCAACCTTGACATTGAATATCAGCGGGCCTTGTGTAGAAGCAGCGTGCAATGTGAACTAACCTTGCCATGGTGCGTACAAGTCTTGTCCACTTAGAAAAACGTTCAAAGCGATGGCAGCCCAAGCCAAGTCCTTGCTTAGTATGGGTGATGAGGGTTTTAACTTCTGGACGAATCTCTGGATCTTTGTCAGGTTCTAGAAGACTGAAGACATCAGTTGTGGTCTTGGCTGGATCATCCAGCAGGAATTCAGGACCTGTTATCCAAGAAGAATTAGCAAAAGCACTTGCAGACACTGGCCTGGTGGCATGAGCTGCAGGATTAATTTCAGATGGGACATAATGCCATTGTTCAGGCTTAGATGATTTCCTGATTCTTTCTACACGGTTACTGACATACACATAGAAACGTTTAGTCTGGTTGTATATGTAGCCGAGGACAACCTTGCTGTCTGTGTAGAATTTGGTGTCGTCTATCTGAATGTCTAGCTCACGCATTATGAAATCAGCAATTTCTACAGCCAACACAGTCCCACAAAGTTCAAGCCTAGGAATTGTGTGCTCAGGTTTAGGTGCTAACTTAGCCTTCCCAAAGAGAAACCCTATGTGGGTTTGATTGGAGGAGTCTCTTACCTTGAGGTAGGCAACCGCTGCTATGGCCTCAGTAGATGCATCCGAGAAGATATGCAGCTCCCTTCTCTGACTTGTAGCGAGGGAAGTTAAAGTGTAGCAGCGCGGTATACAGATTTCATTTAAGGCATGTAGAGATTTTCTCCAGGACTCCCACTTTGAAAGCTTGTCTGCTGGCAGCGGAGCGTCCCAATCTTTAATCGTCTCTGAGAACTGTCTAAGCAAGGATTTCCCTTGTATGGTGATGGGAGCCACAAATCCCAGTGGATCGTTTAGTGAATGGCTTGTCTGTAGAGCTGACTTGAAAACCGAAGGTGTCCTTTAATAAGTCCCACCGTAGGCCTAGACTTCTCTGTACAGGTGGCATGTCCATCCCCAGGTTTAGGTCTTTAAACCCTGGGGCGTGATCGCCAGGTTGAAAGGCTTTCATAACAGCAACACTATTTGAAGCAATCTTGTGTAGCCTGAGGTTAGCCTCAGATAGCATACCTTGTGTTCTTTGAAGCAGATCTATAGCTTCTTCCTCTGTAGGTAAAGATTTAAGTCCATCATCAACATAAAAGTCTCTCTCAATGAAGTGTCGAGCGTCTGTTCCATACTCTTTTTCTCCACTAAGGGCAGTCCTTCGTAAACCGTATGTTGCAACAGCGGGTGAGGGGCTATTTCCAAAAACATGTACCTTCATGCGATATTCCATAATCTCATTGTCCATGTTGTTGTTACGGTGCCACACAAACCTTAGGAAATTTCTATGGTCTTCATGTACAATGAAGCAATGAAACATTTGCTCAATGTCAGCAGTTATTGCAACTGGCTCTCTTCTAAACCTCATAAGTACACCTACAAGGTTGTTGGTTAGGTTAGGACCCGTGAGAAGAACATCATTCAGGGATATGCCTTGATACTTAGCGCTGGAGTCAAATACTACCCTGATTTGTTTAGGCTTACGTGGGTGGTACACTCCGAAGAAAGGTAGATACCAGCACTCATCTTGTTCTTGAAGTGGTGGCGCTGGCTCGGCATGATCATTGTCAAAGATCCTTTTCATAAAGGCGATGAAATGTTCCTTCATTTCTGGCCTGTTCTTTAGTGTACGTTGCAATGAGTTAAATCTGGATAGAGCCTGTTCACGATTGGTTGGGAGTTTGGCCCTTGCAGCACGAAGAGGCAGTGGCGCAACCCAGCTGTTAGACTCATCCTGGAAGAATTCTTTGTCCATTATTTTGATGAACTCTCTGTCTTCAACTGACAAGGCTATTTTGTCGTCATCACTTGTAGTACTAAACACTGCAGTACCTAGGTTGTCGTCAAGAGTAACTTGCCTTACTTGGAGGATGCCAAGGGGCTTCTCCTTCACTTCATAATGGTGAGGGCATCGTTTGAAGTGGGATGCACGTCCGTTTCCCAACACGTACGTTTTGAAGGAGTGGATCTCCGATGATGCACAAGTCCTGTTCAAACATACGTCGCCCACTATTACCCAGCCTAGGTCAAGTCTTTGTGCGTAAGGAGCGTCATCAGGCCCATCGCATTGTTCGCGTACTTTATGCACTCTAAGAATGTCTCTTCCTAGTAGGATCAAAATCTCAGCACTCATATCCATTGCAGGAATCTCATCAACCAGGTGTCTTAAGTGAGGATGGTGATATGAAGCTTCTGGAGTGGGAATTTCCTCCCTTTCATCTGGTATCTGGTCACACTCGACTAAGGTTGGTAGGAGTATGCCCTCCCCCTCCTTGATATGAGAGACCATGAACCCGTCGACTCTTCTGCCAAAAGTCTCTATACGACCAGAACAGGTTCTGAGAGTATACGGTGTGGCGTGACCCTCTATGCCGAAGACATCAAAGAATTTGGGCTTCACCAGGGATCTGTTGCTCTGTTCATCTATTATGGCATACATCCTGACGGCCTTCTCTGGATAGTCCTTTGGGTATATGTTCACTAGGCAAACCTTGGCGCAGCATTTGTGATCCAAACCCTCTCCACAGACTTCTGTGCATGAAGAAGAAACATTATCCTTCGCTGGAAAGGGGCTTCGTTGCTCCCCGCCATGATTTGAGGTAGGGATGGAGGTAGGTAGCTGCTGTGGGTTGTCAGGAAGTGGAGTAGGATGCATAACTGTAACATGTCTGTCGCTACCACATTCTGTACACTTGATAACAGCTTTACAGTCTTTAGCGAGATGGGTATATGAAGCACAGCACTTGAAGCATATTCCGAGTTTCTGGAGAATCTCCCTGCGCACATGTAAAGTCTTAGCCCTAAGCCCACAACATTTCTTAAGGGGGTGAGGCTTCTTGTGAATTGGACACTGACGATTAGGGTCTTTATCTTTATCATCAGCAACACCTCTATCGCTAGGTGTACTAGTGGTGGGTGAGATGTCTGTTCTCTTGACAGATATTGCTCTATTAAAGTCTCTACGTTTAGGTGATGTATTGTCATACCTTGTTGATGATACAGCAGGCAAGTTGGTTTCACTGAAGCTGAAGCTGGGATCGTTTCTCATCCAGGCTTGGTCACTAATGACCTGCAAAGGAATGAGAATGGAGGAAAGGATACGTTATTGTCTCTTTTGTACCTTGATCCTTGTTGTGCCCACTTCTCTTGCAAGCTGTATGGCAATTTAGATACCACTGGGTTGACACCATGAGCGGTGTCCAGGAAGCTTAGTCCAGGTAGACGTGGGTCTGTCTTTGCCAACCCTAGTTCCATGAGGAGGTCACTTAGATCTAGGAGCTTGCGATAGTCTTTGTTTCCTAATTTTGGGAAGGTTTGCAATCTTTTGAATAGAGCACTTTCTATGGCTTCAGAACTACCGTAGGTTTGCTCGAGTCTTGCCCATGCAGCAACAAGTCCTGCATCTGGGTGGTCAACGTGTACTGTTCTTAGTCTCTTAACGCGATCTGCGGACTCTGGTCCCAGCCACTTTATGAGCAAATCAAGTTCTTCTTTAGTAGTAAGATTGAGGTCAGCAATAGCAGCCTTGAAGGTTGATTTCCAGGCCCTGTAGCTCTCTGCACAATCATCAAACCTTGAGAGGCTAGTGTTAATAAGCTCACGGCGTATCATATATCTGGCAAAGTCATTCAAGTCTGATCTCTTACTCTGTGGTGCCAAAATAACTTGTGGAACCCCTTGGGTGTGAAAGTTTTCTGGTGCTGTAGGGTGAGGTCTACCAGGGTAGAATGATGTTGCATGAGCGTTTAACCGTGGTTTAGTCTCTAAGACTTGTGCTGGCGGTGGCTTGAATTGTGTCTTGCCGCTGGACGTTACGTTGTTGGCAGGAGCTGATGTGGTTTGCTGTGTCGCTGCACTTGCGTTGAAGACTTGAAGAGGCTTAGGCATATGGAGTTGAGAGGTCTCTGTGTCGAGAGTCAGAACAGTGTCGTTAGTAGGGGGCACAGGAAATAACTCTGTATCCTTGCAAACGTTATGTTTTAGTACGTAGTCACTGGTGCGTTCAACTGGATCTTCCAGTTCTGCTGGGATAAGACAGTCTGAATTAGCACTTTTGTCCTATTGCTTGTTCAAGGACTTTGAGCCTTGCCAGGGAAGCTGCTTCCTCCCCTTCCATTTGTAGAATCTTTATTTGCAAGTCTGCTTCTGCTTGTTGAGCAGCCATTTGCGCTTGGAGAGCTTTGCTCTGGGCTTCTATCTCTGCTTGCTGGGCTACCATCTCGGCATGGCGAGCTGCCTTGCGTGCTTCTATCTCTGCTTCCTTTTTGGCAAAGGAGCCTTGTACCTTTCTTGATTCGGCGTCAGCTCGGGCCTCTATTAGCTTGTCGCTTAATGTTGAGCCCCTGGAGCGGGAGGATCTAGAAGAGTGTGCAGTGCGCTTGCTTGAGGTGGATTTGTGAGATCTGATCTCCTCCAGTTGAGTGATGCGGAGTTCTACCTTACACTTAGCGCTTTGCACTGCGAGGTCCCTTTGTTGGTTCAATGTATCAATCCTTGTCCGTTCTGCTGAAGAATCTCTAGTATTAGAGTCCTGCAAAAAAGCTGAGTACTTTGCAGACAGCCGCTGGTAACGTTCATATGCAGCATGAAAGTGATTTATAGAGTCTCTCAATGCGGCTGGTTGGTTATTAAAGCGTGACATAACTGCCATGTAGTGTGAGGTTCTGTCCCAGAGGACTGATAGATTAATGTAGAAGTCAGTTTTAGTGGCTTCATAGTTTTCCATGACTTTCTGTGTCGGTTCTATTATACGTTTGGGTCTTACGCTCTGCTCAGTAATATCTGCAGAATCTGCTCCCTGCGTGTCTGCTGGTTCGGGGTCATGCTGTTTCTGCATTGGTTCTTTCATAAACAAATGATCAGAGCCTGGTCTAGACATTTTTATAAGTTTTGTAACAATGGTACTGTCTCTTTAAGAAGTGGAGCTGCAGATTATGGCAGGTGAGGTAACACAGTTCTATGTAGAGAAGCAGTTTCCACATGAAGCGCAGTAAGCTTATGCGACATGTGCTTTCACAAGATGGCGGATGGCACTGAGTTTGATTGCATATTAGGCACACAGATATATACAACACGCTGTAGGGATTCTACACATCTTTTGACTATTCTGACTCAGAAGGTTGTAATAGCGATTCTTTCCCTTGTAAGAGCAGTGCCAACCCGTGTAAGTTAGAGAAACGCTGGGGACGATCCTTATCAGATAGCTGAACTCACCAAATACTGTGTTCATCCACAAAGCCGATTTATTCAGTCCATCACAACAGTGGGATACAGCAAAATGAATGGATTTCAGTATCATGCGGCGGTCAAAAGATGATGCTTTGATCAGAGTAGCATGGAGGATACACATGTGTGTCTTATAAGGCAGAAAGACAATGAACAATAAACCAGGAAATGCTCCCTGGAGAAGATGGGAGTGGTTTAGATGAGTCATAGCTCTGACCTCAATGCAATACACAAAAACGACCAGAGGTGGCAGCATACTGACTATAGAAATGTCCATAGAACAGCAATACAGGAATTAACTATATATATACCATACATAATTATGAAATATTAACTGTGTAACAGCACAGTTTCTGTTCCCATTTGCTCCCTCCCTCTTTCGTTTCTACCCTTCTTCTTTCTCTTCCCCACTCTCTTGTCCCTTCATACAGACTTTCTGTCTTTCTACCCTTTTCTATCTTATCTCTTTGCGGTCGGTGGAGGGGGGAGAGAGGTTCCCAGCGTGCGGCGGGTGGTGCTCCTTGTTTTGTGTGCAGCCACCAGCCCCTCCTCACTCGATCTCTGTCTTCGGTACTGAGGTACTTCCGTACGTACCATAATGGGGGAAACTAACCTGGTCTCTTTTAATGTAAAAGGCTTGAATACCCCTGAAAAGCGATCTATGATTTTGAATACCCTCAAGGCTCTGAAGGCCCAGGTAGCTTTCCTTCAAGAGACTCACTTCAAGGCCTCCAACCCCCCGACCCTGAGGAGTAAGGTATTTCCAATTTCGTACCACAGTTACTCTCCAGACTCGCGATCAAGGGGAGTGAGTATATTGCTCTCCAGGGCAACTCCTTGGGAAGAGGTGGGCTCTCTGGGTGATGGGGAGGGAAGGTGGCTCTTTCTAAAAGGTAAGATTAGGACGGAGGTTTTTACCTTTGTTAATATATATGTACCCAACACTGGGCAAGCATCATTCCTTGAGGAGGTATTCGACAAGATGGCAAATTTTGCAGAGGGCAAGCTAATAGTGGGAGGTGATTTTAACCTCTCCTTAGAACCCCATATCGATACCTCCAAAGGACACTCCTACATCTCCTACCCCAAACTCAGGAGGATTAAGAGACTCCAACATACCCACCAGCTAATTGACCCATGGCCCATACTTAACCCTGAAGTCCGAGACTATTCCTTTTTTTCCACCCCGCATAACATGTATTCTAGGATAGATTTCTTCTTGATACAACATTACCTGCTCCCACAGGTGACGGCTGTGTCGATAGGAAACATCACTTTCTCAGATCATGCCCCAATTACACTCAAACTTGCAGAGCAATCACAGGTCCCGCGTCCTTGGTCCTGGAGATTGAATAGTTCTCTAATCCAAGACCCGTTGATTAGAGAGGACGTGACGAAAAGCCTGCAAGAATTTTTCAGTACCAACTCTACCCCTGATGTCAGTCTGCCTGTGATCTGGGAAGCACATAAATGTGTGATACGTGGGCTGATGATTCAACACGGAACCAGGGTTAAAAAGGAGAGAAGCAAACAGATTCTAGAATTGCTTGGGGAAATTCGGAAGATTGAAACTCTCCACAAGCAGTCATTGGCCGTGACACACCTGGCCACTCTGACCGCCCTCAGAGAGCGGCTAAAGACGATATACTGTGACAGAACCAAACTCCAGCTCATAAAGAGCCGGAAAATCTTTTATGAAACTGGAGACAAGTGCGGTCGCTTGCTGGCCTCGGCCAGGGGGGGAGAGGGCCAGAACCTATATCCCCAAAATCCGCGATCAGGGGGGGAATATGGTGCACACAGACAAAGACATAGCGGGAGTGTTTAGGGGGTTCTACCAGTCCTTATATAATATCCCCCCACCGCAGTCAAATAGCGGGGGGCAGAGATAGGAGACTACATCAGAAATTCGGGAATGCCTAGGCTTCCTCGAGCTGTGTTACAGGACCTAGAAGCCCCAATCACACAGGAAGAACTGGAGATGGCCATTAAGGGGTCAGCCAATGGAAAAGCACCAGGGCCTGATGGGCTCCCCCTACTGTACTATAAAGAATTTAGATCAATCCTAATACCTAGGCTCACTGGGGTCTTCAACTCCTTGAGGACAGATAACGCGCTCCCCATTGATAGTCGCACACGTGCACACATTTCGGTCATACCGAAAGAGGGGAAAGACCCATCAATCAGCTCTAGCTACAGACCAATTTCCCTTCTTAATGTTGACATCAAGCTCTTTGCCAAAATTCTCGCTACCCGCCTGGCCCCCCATCTCCCCCAGGTGATCCACCTAGATCAGGTCGGATTCATGCTCCATAGGGAGGCACTCGATAACACATCGAAGGCACTTAACCTGCTTCGGGCTGCCCTAGTGGGGGCCCCACCTCGATTTTCCTCACGACTGATGCCGAGAAGGCCTTCGACAGAGTAAGCTGGGACTTTATGTTCGGGGTCCTCGACCACATTGGGCTCGGGCCCTGCATGCGGTCCTGGATAACAAGCCTTTATCAATACCCCACTGCTTCAGTTAGGGTTAACGGTTTGCTGTCAGAGGCCTTCGGCATCGGGAACGGGACGAGGCAGGGATGTCCCCTTTCCCCCCTAATTCTCATCCTGACATTGGAGCCCTTCCTCTGTAGAGTGAGAGGGGATCCTAATGTTCAGGGGATCTCCCTCCCCTCTGGCCAGTACAAAGTTGCGGCCTTTGCTGACGATCTGCTCTTTTTTGTAACCGGCCCGGAGGTGACGCTCCCAAACCTTATAAAGGAGTTGGAGATCTACAAGAACCTGTCAAAATACAAGGTAAACATGCAAAAATCTGAAGTGCTCAACATTAATATTCTGTTAGCTAGAGAAGACAATCTCCAGAAATCATTTCCCTTTAGATGGGCCAAGGAATGCATCACCTATCTGGGTACGAAGCTGGGCAGGTCCCTTGACAAGATATTTTCGCTAAACTTCGATACACTTCTCCGTGCGTTTTCTAAGGATCTAGAGGCGTGGTCACTTACTCCCACGCCTCCTATATGTGATGCAGGCCTTGCCAGTCCACATCCCCAACGCATTTCTACATTTCTACAACGAATAAGAGCTCTTTTTACTAAATTCATTTGGTTGGGTAAGAGCCCGAGAATTAATAGAAAGCTGCTGGTCAGGGCAAAGGACAAGGGGGGAATAGGCCTTCCCGACCCAGGCCTATACTATGCTGCAACTCATTTAACGAGAGTGGTAGATTGGTGTAGACACAGAAACCACAAGCAGTGGGTCCTAATAGAACAGGATTGCTCAACCTTCCCATTGGGTTATATCCCCTGGCTCCCAAGACAGGAGTTAGGTGCGGAATTAAAGCACCCTACAATTGGGGCCTCGCTAAAAGTATGTCTAAAGTACTTCCCCCTTGAGGGCGTGTCACCGACTTTCTCCCCCATGTTCCCTATACTGGGAAACCCTGCATTCCCACCGGGCATGGAGAAAGGGATGGCGGAAAGATGGATGGGAGAGGGGATCGGCAGGGTCAGACACTTCCGCACCCAGGGACGATGGGAATCACGGGACCTCCCCAGATGGGATAATTGGCAGAAAATGCGAATAAACCATTTCTTAGCGTCACTTAAACTACAGGCCAGGGAGCTCAGGGAACTTTCACAGTTTGAGAGGCTTTGTGAAGAGAGGGGACCTGTTCAACATGTCCTTTCCTGCGCCTACAAAATTCTAATATGTCCCCAAGACCAAGACCCCCTGCCTTTCTGTGTGAAGTGGGAGCGAGACCTGGATGTCGCCCTCACACCAAATCAGAAAGATGTGATTGTTCGCTTGGCGCATAAAACAGCAACTTGCACAAAGTATCAGGAGTGTAACTATAAAATCCTAACACGGTGGTATAGGGTCCCAACCCTCTTGCATAAGTGGTCCCCAGATGTTTCCCCACTCTGCTGGCGGTGTAACAATGAGAGAGGGGACTTCCTCCACATATTCTGGTCGTGTCCTAAATTGTCGAGATTCTGGGAGAAGGTGTGGAGCATAATGCAGAATATGACTGAGGAGGTGATTCCACTGGGCCCGGCCTTCTTCCTCCTCCATCACTCGGGGATGCCTACTAAAAAATACCAGCGATCTGTTCTGAGCCAGATGGCAAATGCTGCGAAGGCATGCATTCCAGCGCTCTGGAAGACCACAACACCCCCCACCATCTCTTCCTGGCTAAACAGGGTGGCAGAGATCGAGAGATTTGAGTGCCTGATCGCAGCACAGACTGAATCCTCTGAGAGCCACAGACTCAAGTGGTTCAGCTGGATGGAGTTCACGACCACACAGGATTACAGGACCCTCCTGGAGGACGGTCTTTGACTGGGCTGGGGCTCTTCCCCCCCTCTGCCGCGCATCTTTGCTCCTCTGTTCTCCTTCCTCCCCTTCTCCTTCCCCTCCGCTTGCCATTTAGGTTAACCTTTCCTTCCCTCACCCCTCTTTTTTCCCCTTCTCTCCCTTCCTTCCTCTTTGCCCTCTCCCCTTAATTTCTTACAGTTTTTGTCTATGAGAGTTCTTGCATGTCGAGCTTTCATTAACCCCTGGGGTTTTGGATCGATCGGGGGGGGGCCCCGTCGGCGCCACCCTGGCCACCGGGGCAGGCTTCCCGCGATGTGGCCCCCTCGGGGGGCTGTTGGTGGGGTGGTGCCGGGGGGGCCCCCTCCCACCCTGTGGGGCGGAAACGTGCCCCTTGCTCCTTTGGGACGGCCCCAGCATGTCGCGGAACCTCTTCGCCTTTCCTACTCGACACTGCTCAACATTTAACATTGGATGTAACACGACTCCGGGTCTGTATTTCTTTCTTTAACCTTTATTATTGTTTTATGGATTTGTATTGTAATCGTGAAAACAGAAAATAAAGAATATATAAAAAAAAAAACAGCACTGGGAAATTGGGGTGCTGCAGAAAACCCTGGGCGATTGGGGAGTCGCCACAGGGGCTCCACCGCCAGGCTGGCCAGATCTGTGAACCACATCTTTCTGGGACAATGAGGGGCAATCAGCATGATAGGAATCTGCTTGCAGTTGATCTTCTTTAACATGCGATCCAGAAGTGGCAGTGGCAATCCTGACCAGGGAAAGGCTAGCGCGTCGACTGCCATGGCCATTGGGTCTCGCACCCTGGACACGAATCTCTGGACTTTCCAATTGTACCGAGATGCGAAGAGATCCACCTCCACCGGTTGGAGAGGGTTGGAACACATCCTGGTGAAGGGACCATTACCCCTGATCCACCGTCTCCTTCCTGCAGATTATCCACCCCTAGAATGTGAACCGCTCAGATGCACGGAACGTGAAGATACACCCACCTCATGATGCGACTCACTTCTTGGAATGCCTGCCAGCTCCTGGTACCCCCTGAAAGTTTATGTAGGCCACAGCCATGGAACTGTCCGACTGTACCCTAACCGGAAGGCCCCAAAGCAGGGCAGAGAGGGCCCTCAGTTCCAACACACTGATTGGAAGGCAGTTCCAACACACTGATTGGAAGGCTCTGCTGGTTCCAGAGATCCTGAACCGTCTGGTTGTCTAGGACACCACCCCAACCTGTCAGCCTGCCGTCTGTGGTCAGCAAGACCCACCGGACCAGCAGGAAAGTCCAACCTACACCCCTAAATAGGACCTCGACATAGGAGCTAGAATCCTCATAGGACTTGTCTGAATATGCCTACGCTTCCCACATGGGTGGGCTAAGACAGACTCGGGATGCCCCTACTGACGAAGCCCACTGACCATGCTCTCCAACCGAGCCACCCTGTCCACCATCTCCGAAACCGGAACCCCATCCATGGGCGGACTCTGGGACAAAAATGGACCTGGCTGCCCCCAAGGGGGTATCGGGCTCCGATGAGTGTGAGCCTGAAGCCGAAGGGAAAACGGGGCGATCTGGCAGAGGGGCAGAACCTGCCAGCTGCATAAGGCGGTGCAGGACAGTAGTGCACCCAGCGCACAGGGGTGCATTACTATAATAAATATCTATTTAAAGTGCAATAGTGCCAATAAAATAAACCAGCTTTCATATAGCCGGTCTCAAAATCAGAAACCACAACAGCACAAAGGCTGTCCCTCAGACAGAAACAGCAGTATCAAAGCATTATATGAATTAACATGCCAACTAATGAATGCAAATGAAATCAATATTCATAATATCAAAATGTCAAACCAATAGGGTCTCCCCACCGCCTGCCAACATCCAGAGCCACGCCTACCATGGGTAAAAATCCCACTCCCTCATCTGAGGTCAGACACGCTTGGTACATGGGATACACGGCACCACTCTCCGTTAAAATACGAAACCCCAGTGCCTCAGACATGGTAAAATGGCTGCTAAGCAATACAGCTGGAGAGCTGGCCCCAACACCCTCCTGCCTGTCGACAACTGCCTGCACTACCAGAAAAGCAACCTCCCTGCAGCTGAGATCAAGATCAAGGATGCAGCAGCTTCCGGACCCCTGCCCTGCAACAACATGAACAAATGTTAGATTCTGAAAGGAATCAGTACAAGTCAAAAGGCTATACCCCCAGAGGAAGCCCTATCTGACCAGGGAAAACCGTGGGGTGGCAGCCGCGCTGGATCTGATCCTCAGCCCAGGAACAAGGAGGCAGGGCCGGGGAAGCAGCAAGGACCTCCGGGCACCGCACAAGATGACACTGCTTTGTGCTGTTAGCAAGAGGGCAGAGCCCATGCTAAAGAGGGGCCCGACCCCTCCTCCCATCCTCCACTGTAAGGCCCAAGTGGGCCGAAGCTATGCCCCCCCCCCCCCCTGTCGGCACTGCGGTCTGTCTCCTTCCGAATTTGCCAATAGGCAGGCTGCATTGCCGGTGCCTATGCCCCTGCCGCAATGAGGCCACCTCCCCCCCCCCAAACGCTGGCAATCAACCACATCTGAATGAGCCCTAACCAGCATGTATGTCAGCAGTAGTAAAGCACAAACATGCTGACACCTAGGGCTTAGACCGGATGCTTGCTATTGGCTTAGGAACCCACTTCAGGCATCTATCAGGTACTCAGGAATGCTGCAGCTGGTGAGGGGCTGAGAGACAGACGGGGTCAAAGCCCTGTACTGCACTAAAAACAAAAAAATCCAGAAATATTCACAATCCCTTGCGCTTGCAAGAAAATAAATTAGGATATTCTGCCACTGTCTGCCCTATATAGGCTGGGAGGAGTTACTTTTTTTTTATCTTGCAGTTTCCACCTATAGCTGAGATTAAACCACGTGTTGCTAATGGTGGTGCCCCGGAATGGAAGAGATAAGAAAAGGGTTTAAACAGTCCGGTTTAAACAGTATGGCATCTGCTGGGAGGCAAAGAGAGAGAAAGTGAAGGCAATAGAGAGTTGTGAGGAGGCATACAGAGAAAATGAGAAGCAACAGATGTTTTTATATAAATGAATTTAAGTGGACATACACCTTAGTCTAAGGGGAAGAATGTCTATACAAAACTGGCTTTACCTTGGCACCTACTGTACCTCTCCCTCTCTGCTGCAATTTTTCCCTGCAGGTCATTCCTCTGACAAGGATCAGAAACTGCAGTAAACTGTAGCAGTCAGCAGAGTGGGTGCTGGACTCCAACAGATTGCAGTATATATTAAGCACCACAGAGTGCCTTTAGACTTCATGGAGACACCCTCCTAAAATCTTGCATAGAGCGGTTCTCACCCCCTTTAACTAGAACTGATTGTATGCACAATAAAAAATAGAGATTTAGACTAGAATTCACATTTATTGATGACCTTTTTCTAATTGTATTTTTCTAATGGTATGATCAACATTTTAATCCATAGCGCAAAAAACATCTGTATCATGTCCAGAACAGAGACCCCCCCTGCTGTCTGCAGATTTTCAACAGTAAATAAATCCAATAAAAATTATGTGACACAAGGACTATAGTTTTCAGGAGATTCCCTAAATGTTATGCTATTGATGCCACTTTTGTAGCTTCCTGTTGTTGCACTGAACAATAGCAAGTACAGTTATTACAATCCACTATATATTTAAAGTCCCTGTCCAGACAGTTTAAAAATTGCACTACACTTACCTGTCAGCCCACTCACTCGATACCAGTGAATCCCATGGGGCGCAGTGGTCCTGGTTTTAGCACTTTAGGTTGCATCACTTATATGCAAGTTGGGGAGCCAGTCGGGAGCACGCTCCCAATTTCTGGGTTGCCAGTTCTAAAACTGAAAGGAAGTTGCAGTCCACAGAACTGATAGGGTTTGAGCCTGCGGACTGGCAGGTATGTGAATTTTTCTTAATTGCCCCCCCCCCACCCCCCGCTTTCTGGCTTTCCTTAAGAGATTTCCAAAACCTCCTGTGCAGTCTCTAGATTTTTACACTGAATTCATACTCACTCTTTTGTGTATGGGACACAGCTATCCAATACTTGTGTGTGCAGAGGAGTATAGCTGCACCCTGCTTTAATTGTCTGTCTATTCCTTGCTTCTTTCCATGTTAAAATAAAGTTGGTCATGATGGTCATGAATACCTAAAATTCAGGAGTTAGGCTGCCTAAAAGGGTGTGGATCTCAGCAACAGCAGCTAAATTCAGCAGCTGACCAGAATGAATATGGTGGTGGGTGCCAAAAATACAATTCTGTGAAATACTCACCTGTAGAATTGGTATTATACATATACAGTACGTCCTGCTCCAGATATAATACTTACACTTGGGATATCCTCCACCAGATGGCGCTGTGCACTGCAGACATGCAAAAAACAGGCTCCTCCCGGCCCTTCATATACCCGGGGACCTCCCACAAATCCCCAGCATTGAAAAGCGGTGAACAAGAAGCCGGAAGAATGTAACCACCGAAACTGGTAATAACAACAATGGTAACAATCACCATACAGGGGATCCAGAATAATGCAAAAAAACAGGGTGGGGTGGAGCAGGACGTACTGTATACGTATAATACCAATTCTACAGGTGAGTATTTCACAGAATTGTATTATTCTAAGTATACAGTACGTCCTGCTCCAGATATAATACTTACACTTGGGACATCCAATAGCAGTGTCCATAAAGTAGGGTGGGATCCCCAACAAAAAGGCAACAGCAGGCAGTTAAAACTACTGCCGCCTGCAAAACCTTGCGGCCAAACACAGCATCAGCTGAGGCCCTAACATCAACCTTGTAAAACTTTGAAAAGGTATGAACAGAAGACCAAGTAGCGGCCTTGCAAACTTGTTCAACAGAAGCCTGGTGCTGGAAGGCCCAGGAGACCCCAATAGCACGAGTAGGGGCTATTAGAATCACAGGTACCCCTTCTAGAGCAATCTTGCGCAGAACCCTGCCCAGAAGGGGGAATGGTGGAAATACATACAGGAGCCGAACCTCCTTCCATGACATGGACAGGGCATCCGTGGTCAAGGCCAGAGGATCCTAAGACAGGGATACGAAGGCCGGGAGCTTGTGATTGTGATGGGATGCAAACAGGTCCACATCCGGTAGACCCCAACGGTGACACAGGGACTGGAATACCCTGTTGCAGAGGGACTACTCCTCCTGATGGGATGTCCCCCTGCTCAGAGCGTCTGCTAGCAGATTCTCCGCCCCCAGAATGTACACAGCCGAAATGCATTGGACATTGGCCTCCGCCCATGTCAGAATCTGAGACACCTCCTGGAGGGCACCCTTGCTCCGGGTCCCTCCCTGATGGTTGATGTAGGCAACCGCCGTCCTGTTGTCTGCGCGTACCTGGACCGACAGACCCTTCAGGTGGTGGGTCAACCGCTCCAGTACCAACCTGACTGCCCGTAATTCCAGAATGTTGATGGGTAAATGAGCCTCCTGAGGGCCTCACCTCCCCTGGAAGCGCAGGGACTTCCAGAATCCCCCCCAACCTGACAGACTGGCATCCGTTGTGACCGTCTCCCAGGAGGGGGCCAGAAAGACCTGTACCCTATCAAGTTCCTGTGGTCCAGCCACCACGCAAGGGACTGTATGACCGAGGGGGGAAGCACACAGACCCCTTCCAAGGACGCTGGGTTCTTGTCCCACACCGACAATAGGTGAAGCTGCAGAGGTCTCAAATGGAACTGGGCAAAGGGCACCGCCTCGAAGCTTGCCACCATCAGGCCCAACAGCTGCATTCCCTGCCTGATGGAGGGCTGGGGGCACGAGAGCAGGAACCTCGCCTGTGCAGTCAGAGCTTCCACCTTCTGTTGAGGAAGGAATATCCTTGACTGAATCGTATCCAGAATCATTCCCAGGAACGGAGTCACCGAGGAGAGGGACAGAGAGGACTTGGGGTAATTGATCACCCAGCCGAAGGACTCCAGGGTGGAACCTACCAGCTGAGTGTCCAACTCTGCCTGCCGCAGAGACCGAGAGGTGATGAGCATATCGTCCAGGTAGGGAAGCACGCGTATGCCCCTTAGCCTTATCAGGGACATCACCCCTGCCAGTACCTTGGTGAACACCCTGGGAGCCGACGTGAGACCAAATGGCAAGGCCACAAATTGGTAATGCTGATCTTTCAGTGCAAATCTGAGAAACCTTTGGTGTCCTGGAAACACCGGGACGTGAAGGTAAGCATCCTTGATGTCTACGGACGTCATAAAGTCCCCTGGGCGCAGAGAGTCGCTGGCCGAGCGCAGAGTTTCCATGCGAAAGTGCCTGTTCTTGACAAATTTGTTGAGGATTGTTAAATCCAGAATGGGCCTGACTGACCCATCCTTCTTGGGTACTGTGAAAAGGTTGGAATAGAACCCCATGCCCCTGTCTCCTAAGGGGACCTTGCAAACTACCCCTAGATCCAGGAGACCCTGCACGGCCAGCAACAAGACCTGAGCTGAGGCAGGGTCCTGTGAAACTCTGGGACCCAATGAATCTGGTGGGGGGGCCGTACAGCAAATTCTATCTTGTAGCCGGAGGACACTACCTCCTGAATCCACCGGTCTGAGACGTGGCGCCTCCAGACATGCTCGAAGTGCTGCAGACGTCCCCCCACCCTGACGGGCGAGGGCGCCCCTTCATGCCTGAGGGGTCTTGGGAGGGGCTTTGGGCTTGGACCCCCAGGAGGAACCAGGACGGCGTCCTCTGTTCCTGTGCCAGGAATCTGCGCGGGACCCAGCGAAGGACACCCCTTTTCCCTGTTTAGCCCCACGGTAGGGGATTGAAAGGGTGCCCTGGCCTCGAAAGGGCCGAATCTGCCGCCTGCGCTGGGGTAACTTGCCTCCTTTGGCGAAGAGGTCTAGACGGTCCCCAAACAGGCGCAGCCCCTTAAATGGAAGCCCAGTAAGGGCTTTCTTAGCAGCATTGTCAGCAGCCCACTGGCGCAACCAAACCGTGCGGCGTATAGCTACTGCCAGGGCAGAAGATCTGGCACACATCCTAATAGCATCATCCGATGCAGACAGGATAAAGTTCACAAACACATCACAGTTAGACAGTGCATTGACAGTATCAGGTGGCAACTCATCTGGGCCATCGAGTGCATTCCTGACCATGGCCCTGAGCGCTACTGCCGTAATGGCTAAGGCACAAACCGGGCGCAGAGTCGCTCCCCCAAATGCAAAGGCATGGCATGCCAATTGGTCAATACACCGGTCCTCAGAGTCCCGCAGCGTAGTAGTGTCAGGGGAGTGCATAATAGAGGTGTTGGACAACCCTAAAATAGGAGCATCGACCTCGGGGGGGCGATGACCAGCACTTAACCAAGTCAGCAGGGAAGGGATACTTCCTGTCCACACTCTTAGGGATCCCGGGAAGTCTACTGGGATGTTCCCATTCTTTAAGCACGAGGCTATTGAAATGGGTTTGCTCGGGAAATTCCAGATGAGCCTTAGCAGTATGAAAAAGCTCACCCCTTTGCCTGGGAGCCGCAACAGGGGGAGAGATGGACAAAACCTCAAAAATCTGAACCAGCAGTCTGTCAATATCATCCGGGGTCCAGTGCTCAGAACCAGACTCGTCATGACCCCTTGACTTGTCGTCGGATGACCCTGAGTCAGAGAACAGCTCCCCTTCATCCGAGGGGGTATGGCCGTAAGGATGCAACAATTCATCAGATTCCATAGGGAAAAGAGCAGAGTCAGGGGTTAAATGCCGCCTCCTTGCGGTGGCCTTACGCGCTAATGAGCTAGCAAGCAATCTTTCAACACTGGCCAGTCTAGTAGCCACATCAGGATGAGAATCCCCGCTTGTATTGGGGGTTAGACTCAGGCTTGGGGGAGTAGGTGAAGTGAGGCGAGGTGCAGGCCCAGCCACGGAAGAGGCAGGAAGAACCGATAGCGCCTGCTGTGCACAAGGAACACAGACCCGTGCATTGTCACCACTGCTAGGTAAGACCCCACAAGCTACACACAGCCGGGCTTGTCCCGAAGGAACGCCGGTCGCATTATCCTGGGATGCCTCCATATGGTGATTAATCGGCACAATAGGCCAGTAGGGATTGACGCTGTAAGCTACCCTGGATGCCCCAATAACCCGCGGGGAAGTGGGAGCAAATGTAATAGTCCCACCCGGGAGCTACACCGGGCCGGGAGAAGCCACCGGAATCCACGGTCTGAAAGACATAAAGGGAACAAAAATGTCAGAGCCATGCGCAAGGAAGAGAAGTAACGAAAAGTCGCCCGCGAGAGCTGGCCGTGATGCGGAGCGCGCCAAGCCAGGACCCCCCCCCCCCCCGGAGAGCGCGAAGCTCCAAAACCCGTAGCCAATATAGAAGCAGGGCAGTGACACTTGAAGAGGAATTGATCGAGTGGATTACCTCAGAAGAGCCACTACAACACTAAAAAGAGACGCCGCGCTTCTGCAAAGCCGCCGCCGTCCATACAGTACAATCATACAGGAGAGACGCGGCGGCGACCAATACAAGATAAATGTAAACAGCGCGGCTCTGACACCCATTCCCAGTCAAAAGCAATACTAAGACCAAAGCGTGTAATAGGGTACACTGAGGCCGCCATACTCACAAACCCCCCCCCCCCTTTTCCCCCCGGGCTAAGGGGGGGAACGAGGGAGGATGGCGACCCTTTGAGAAGGGTCCACCGCTACACGGGGCGTGGGACAATGATGCGGGAGGGGCATCCCCTAAGGCTCACCATCAGCCTAAACCGCCTACCCTTTGGTGGGGGACTGCGGTGGAGCATGGCTCCATAAGCACACATGGTGCTGCCTACCTTCACCCGACCAGCGCAGCCCAGGCTGGGAGGCACATCACAAGGAGGACGGGTGGGAGTAGTCCAACAGGGCCGCAGCCTGTAATAGCCCCGCTCACCTGCGAGAGAGTGATACTTCATGCCTTCGCAGTCAGCACTGCAGAGAAATCTGGGGATTTGTGGGAGGTTCCCGGGTATATGAAGGGCCGGGAGGAGCCTGTTTTTTGCATGTCTGCAGTGCACAGCGCCATCTGGCGGAGGATATCCCAAGTGTAAGTACTATATCTCGAGCAGGACGTACTGTATACTTAGAATACAATGATTTGTTTTAACACTTAGCCTGGACACCCTTTAATCTGTGATGAAAAGTTTTATATTAAATAAAAACGAAATTAGCTTACCATGCTCAAAGTTTCACATTTATCTTGACAATGTGACAGTAGGTAAAGCGAGGCTCTCACCACATTGCAGGAAATCTGATTTTCTTGGTTTTCCACAGAATGAAGAAATGCAAGTACAGACCAGAATACATCCACCTCTGGTATAAATCTGGGAAAACAGATAAACCATTGCATTTTTCTTTAATATTAAACCACACTTTGCTTGTAAATATAAGCAACTTTTGCATCAAATACATCCTGGTTGGTTCCAGCAAAACCAACAGTTATTTACATATAGCCCAAGGGCACCACTACTAACATATTAAACACTAATCATAGTATTTTAAAAAACACAATAATCAACAATACAGTGCCATGTGCCTCCAAAAAAAGTGTGTTTGACTAGCCAAAAAGAAGAGAACAGAACACAATAAAAAAGTGCTTGTTTATATGGGTGAACTTCTAGTTTGGACAGTAAGCTTGCAAGGGCAGGGCTCTCTTTCCTATTGTTAGCACTTTGAGACCAAGGAACTCCTAGAACATGGGACTTCTTGATTTACTTTACTGCCCTATTGAAGATATGACAGCAGATGCCCTTACTAAGCCTCTGAGCGCTGAAGGTCACTCTAGGCTTACAAAAAAGATGGATTTAAAAGGCTCAGCTTTTAAAAAATGGGTGTTGGAGAAACAATGCTTTGCTACAGCTTCTTGTCTCTGAATGTTATTTTCCAGATTGACTGCAGTTTACAGTTAGGACAGTAGATGGCCCTGTTACCAATGCTTAACTGTGGTCTCTATATGCATGTTTCTGATGTGTTGTATTTCCGGTATATTGAGCTCTCCTCTTTTTCACTTTCACTTCTTTTTCCCAGCACCAGCATCCACTGCTCTCCCCTTGTCAGAAAATAAAAATGTCTCGCACTTTGTATTGCTGGCATTGGCAAACAGGTCTATCTGCGGGAGACCCCAAGTACTTTGAAGAAAAATCTCTTGGTTCAGACACCACTCTGTCTGCTGAACTCCGACTAGACTTAAATAGTCTGCTAGTATTGAGGGTCTCCTTCAGATGGACTGTCGAGATGGACCGAACCGAAATGGGGAAGGGATGAAAATTCTAATCAACATCCCTCTTTTAGTGTTTGTAGCACAAACAGATTTTGGTTAATTACTCTCCAGGTGGCTACGAACCATGAGAGTCTGCCCCCTACCAGGTGTTTGTTGTCAGGATTGAGGCTTAGGCACAACACTTCTTTTGGCTGTTCTGTCTCGTCTGAGTTAGACATACCGCAGCTCTGCTTCTATTAGTAGTGCGTGAGTTAAACCTCCTTCCCTTAATGGGAAGATAACATCTAATTCCTCTCCAAAGAAAAGATTACTGTGAAAAGAGATCCCACAAAGCTTGGCCTTAGAAACATAGAGGGCTCTTTTAGTGCAGGAAACGAAGGCTTTTGCCTTCGCTGTAGCTCTGATAGCTTCCTCTGAAGCATTAGTAAGGTGAGAGATGGCTCTGACTAGAGTCTGCAAGGTTGCTAGTAAGCTCTCTATGGGAGTATTACCTTCCATGTAACCCTTGAGGTTATTAATCCATACTTCCATGCTTCTCAGTATTCTCCTGAGAAGCTCTTTTTAGGAGATTTTCAATTCTGCGATCCATGGGATCCTCAAAACCTAAATCCGCCACTCTGGACATCTGACCCAGTGGCGCATCCAGTCTTGGACACTTGTTTCATGGTTCTATGTCCTGTTCATTGAACAAGAATTTCCTTTTTAATGAGTTAGGCAACTTTCTCTCTGGGTTTTCCCATTCAGCCTTAATAACCGCCTTAAGTGTTTTTGGCTTCCTAAGATCCTGACACAGAAGCTTCTGCTAATTATCCAGAAGAACTATGCTGCATTCTTTACAGCATTTTTTAGATGCCTTGAGCTTACCTCCAACCCGGTCCCGCAGCGTCCTTGGGCGGAGTGGGTTCAGAGGTTGTCCAATTTGGGATGCCCCACTGTGCGACATCCCCCAGGTCACCCATACAGCTCGCCTTTCTGCCGTTCCCACAAAGCATGTGGGAAGAGCATGTGCAGGCTCTCTTCCAAGTGTTTTCTTAGAGTAAAGAAGCTGAATAGGCACCTACTCAAATAAAGGATTTAAAGATATTTATAGCAGCTTTATTTCTAATAACAGCGCACACCAGAGGTAAACCCGAGAGGCAGAAGAACATTTAGCCACAGCTGCGGAATCAAGAAATTCTGACACCACTGGCCCAGGGAAGGTTTGCAAACCCCCCGGGCCGTGGCAGTAAGGTCCTGTTTAATGCTTTTTTATCGATAATCTTTGTTTTATTATTACAGTACGGCACATTACAAAGCATTCACAACTGACTGTTACAAAATGTTTTCAAGACTATAGGCTCGATTCAGAGAGACACAAAAAAACTTTCGTTTTGGTGCCGACGTCGTAACATTTTCAAAATTTCCCGCTCTCGTATGAATGTGCGAGCGATTCCAAGCATGGTTCATAAACCTTCCGTCGAGCGTCCGTGCGCTCGTATGCCAGAGTACGTAGACGAGGATGTCATTTTCATTCGTGAATTTTCAGATTCATTTTTCTCAACTAACAACGTAGCCTTTCGTTTTTGCCCTTTTCCCATCGTATCCTCACACGAATCCTTTCAATTTCCCGATACATCCTGCTTCACTTTTTCCAAAAGTATTCGTCCAGATGAAATTCTTACGATATTGTGCCTGCGCACTACAAACTTATCTCATTAAAGTGCTCGCATACATAATTTCACTCCCATCACTTATCATCCAAAAAAACTCACCCTAACCACTTAGCGCTATCCTGCCTTTTCCCTTGAGGTCCCTTAAAGCTCACCCTAACCACTTAGCGCTATCCTGCCTTTTCCCTTGAGGTCCCTTAAAGCTCACCCTAACCACTTAGCGCTATCCTGCCTTTTCCCTAGAGGTCCCTTAAAGCTCACCCTAACCACTTAGCGCTATCCTGCCTTTTCCCTTGAGGTCCCTTAAAGCTCACCCTAACCACTTAGCGCTATCCTGCCTTTTCCCTAGAGGTCCCTTAAAGCTCACCCTAACCACTTAGCGCTATCCTGCCTTTTCCCTTGAGCTCCCTTAAAGCTCACCCTAACCACTTAGCGCTATCCTGCCTTTTCCCTTGAGGTCCCATAAAGCTCACCCTAACCACTTAGCGCTAACCTGCCTTTTCCCTTGAGGTCCCTTAAAGCTCACCCTAACCACTTAGCGCTATCCTGCCTTTTCCCTTGAGGTCCCTTAAAGCTCACCCTAACCACTTAGCGCTTAGGTTTTTCTTCCATTTTAGGTCCCTAAAACTTACCCAAATCACTTAGCGCTTTGGTTCTTCTTCCATTTTAGCACCCTAAAACTTACCCAAATCACTTAGCGCTTTGGTTCTTCTTCCATTTTAGGTTCCTAAAACTTACCCAAATCACTTAGCGCTTTGGTTCTTCTTCCATTTTAGCACCCTAAAACTTACCCCAATCACTTAGCGCTTTGGTTCTTCTTCCATTTTAGGTTCCTAAAACTTACCCAAATCACTTAGCGCTTTGGTTTTTATTCCATTTTAGCACCCTAAAACTTACCCAAATCACTTAGCGCTTTGGTTCTTCTTCCATTTTAGCACCCTAAAACTTACCCAAATCACTTAGCGCTTTGGTTCTTCTTCCATTTTAGGTTCCTAAAACTTACCCAAATCACTTAGTGCTTTGGTTTTTCTTCCATTTTAGTTTCCTAAAACTTACCCAAATCACTTAGCGCTTTGGTTTTTATTCCATTTTAGCACCCTAAAACTTACCCAAATCACTTAGCACTTTGGTTTTTCTTCCATTTTAGCACCCTAAAAATTACCCAAATCACTTAGCGCTTTGGTTCTTCTTCCATTTTAGCACCCTAAAACTTACCCCAATCACTTAGCGCTTTGGTTCTTCTTCCATTTTAGGTCCCGAAAACTTACCCAAATCACTTAGCGCTTTGGTTTTTCTTCCATTTTAGGTCCCGAAAACTTACCCAAATCACTTCACGAACATCACAATCTTTAATTATAAATATGTCATTGTCCCCTTGTTTTGTGTAAATGTATTTGTGCAAATAAATGGAACACCATTTTTTTTTATTTTTTGGTTTTTTTATTAATCAACTGCCATTTTTTGGTGGCATTTTTAAAATGTTATAAATGTTCTCTTAAAATATTTGTGAACATTAAAAAAACTATATACAATGTTTTTTTTGGTTAAAAAACTATATACAATAAAAACTATTTTTTGGATTAAAAAAAGATATCCAATTAAATAATGTTAGAAAAAATCAAACTATATACAATTAAAACTATTTACAAATATACAGGTCCAGGAACCAGGACACTACTCTTCCTCTTCTGTTGTCCCCAACATGTCCCGCATCGCCTGCAGATCGGCCACCAACTCAAGGACCCTCCGATTCATGTCAGCAAGTCGTTGGCGTGTGGTCCCTGGAACAAATTTCGAGACAAATATTATTGGGAGAACAATCCATGTTTCTCACCTGTGGATTTAATGTATTTTAGTAAAGAAATTACCTAGAAGCCACATATCTCATTCCTGAAAGGAATTAAGGTTATGAAGTGGCCACAGGTCATTAAGCTAATTAAGTGGCCACAGGACAGTTGGGCAAGTAATTAAGCTAATTAAGTGGCCACAGGACAGTTGGGCAAGTAATTAAGCTAATTAAGTGGCCACAGGACAGTTGGGCAAGTAATTAAGCTCATTAAGTGGCCACAGGACAGTTGGGCAAGTAATTAAGCTCATTAAGTGGCCACAGGTCCCTCTTATATTGGCATTGACTATGGCATTATGTATTTGTGTGTTCATGTGAAGTTATACAGAAATGGCACTAATGGCATGACTACTTACTTGGTTGGTGGCCGAGAGATGGCTCGTTGGGGACAACACCATGAGGTCCTGGTTCCTGGCTCTGCTGTGAAGAATTGCCTGTAGAAACATGGGCAATATGGTTATTTTGGATGTCTGATTCAGCAGTCCTCAAATGGTTTTAGCTAAGTCTGGGTCACATCACTCACCTTCGCCAGGGTCTTGTGGGCTCCTATCTGCTGCCTCCTCACCCACTACCTCACCCGCACCCGAAGCATCTAAAAATACAGAATCAAGGAATCAGTTTGGTGATATCAGGAGCTAGCATGTATATGTGTGTGCGTAGACATGAAGAGTCACATACCAGAGGCTCCCGCATGCGTGGCAGGGTACGACTCCCTGCCCACGCTGTGCCGCCCCTCCTCTGTTGTAAGGTCCAGGGGCTGGTCTGAGGAGGCCACAGAGGAGGGGTCGGCCCGTCGCCCTGGAGATCCACCACCTTCACTCCCAGCTGCAGAATCATGCAGCACTGGTCGGCCTGTGCGCCTCCGGGTGCGGCGAATTCTGTAATCCATTTCCAACACTACCAAAGAGAAAGCATTATAAATAAAAGGCCTAAATTCTGTCGTAGTTACATCTTGCATGCAAGCGCTATGTACTTACTTGGGAAATGTATCCCGAAAAACCTCCGCACCCGGGGCATGTGCAGTCGCTTCAGGTCCGACCAATGCTGCATGATCTGTGTGTGGGTGAAGGTGGTGTCGGTCCGGTGTTGGATCTCCGAGATGATCTCCAGGGCGACGTTTCGTTTCTCAAACGAGTTGGGCAGGTAGTCGTACCTGCGCTCCAGCATGGTCTACAAAACAGAAATCAAACATAGCAAGAACTCAGAAATGCATATCTAGAAGTGCCAACAATACATTATTTGGTTCAATCACATGAACACATACACACACACACTTCTAGCCTAAGTTAACTTTCAAATATGGCAGCACTGTCATTTGGCACGTGTGTGGCATGCGCTTGGGTGTGCATGTAGTTGAACCAAATCTTAAAATAAAAAATATTACTTATTGCGCATCCTTAACATGTAGAGCAGCATTTACCAATCAAAGCAAAGTCCTTAAAAGACACTTACGAGCATGATGATCTCTTCTTGTTGGCGGGTGAAGATAGTGGGCGCCATCTTTCTTCTTCTTCTCAGCAGCAGATAAGCACGGCCCCAGCGGTCTCCGGGTTTCGCACGGCCGTGCGAACGGCCGGACGTGCGTGTAAGCGAACGCGTAGGCGTCACACGCCGGATACCTTATTTAAAGGTCCCTGCACACACAGCTCATTCTCTTTGAGAGTCCACCCAAAATGGCACCAAAAAAAAAGATTGCACAGAAGAAGCAGAGCAAGCAGGCTGAGCAGGCCGAGGGTCCGCAAACCAGGTCGCAAGAGCCTAAAGCCAGACTAAGGGCTAGCACCAAGGCTGCTGCAAAAAAGGAGGTGGCAGCACCACCACAACCAAAGAGCAAGCTAACCAAGGCTGGCAAAACTCAGATGGGTAAGAGGGGACGAAGCCCCACCCCACCCTGCCCCACATCACCCCCCCCCCCACGTGGCACCAAGCCCATAGGCAAAGGCCAAAAACACAGGGCACGAAGCCGCAGCAGGGGCTGAACAAGGTCAAGGTCCAGAAGCCGCAGCAGGGGCCCAAGGCGCCGCAGGGGCCAAACAAGGTCAAGGTCCAGAAGCCGCAGCAGGGGCCGAACAAGGTCAAGGTCCAGAAGCCGCAGCAGGGGCCCAAGGCGCCGCAGGGGCCAAACAAGGTCAAGGTCCAGAAGCCGCAGCAGGGGCCGAACAAGGTCAAGGTCCAGAAGCCGCAGCAGGGGCCCAAGGCGCCGCAGGGGCCAAACAAGGTCAAGGTCCAGAAGCCGCAGCAGGGGCCCAAGCCGCAGCAGGGGCCAAACAAGAACCAGGTCCAGAACCCCGAAAAGCCGCCAAAGGCCAACGGACCCCTCCCCCCCCGCACGTGGCTCAAAAGCTAAGGGAAAAAGTGTGAGCAGATATGCCTCACCCCAGGCAACCACCTCCAAGGCCCCACAGACCCAGCCAACCACCTCCAAGGCCCCACACACCCACAGGGCTCCAAGCAGCACCTCCAGCTCGCCAAGACCCTCTGTTGCTCGCCCACATTATCCTCCGGCACAGGTTGGCATGCATTCCCCCTATGCCACATCTACACCTGCAACTTCAGGGTCCACCCAGCCCCGAACACCCAGTCCCTTCCCAAGTCCAGTAAGATCAACAACCAGCCTCCAGTCCTTGAGGTCCCCTCCATCCCCCCGGCCAGAATGTCACCCCATTTGCCACCAAGCACTGAGGAGCCACAACCACCCCGAAGAGGGCGCAACTTGCGCAGAGGACACTTGGGTGGCCGTTTTGCAGAGTCCCAAACTCTGGCATTGGCTACTGGGCTCACCTTACATTTTGATGAGCTATATGGCAGAAAATAAAAACATACCAGTAAACAGCGCAAAACTGAGGTTTTTGAAGAACTCACCAGGCAAGTCAATGCCGCGGGTGAGGAACGTAAAGATATGGACCAGATTCAATGTAAGATTTCGGACCTAAAATATGCAGTGCGGAAGAAAGAGAGTCTAAGGCGGATGCACAGGTACATAGGTCAGGTTTTGGTTTGTATTATTCTTGTCTCTCCATCAGTGCGCTTAATTATGCTTACTATGTTTTTCAGCGAAACAACTGGCGGAGGTTTCCCAACAAAAATGCGATTTACACCGGCTGAGGAGATGGTGCTGGCCTTATTACATCCCGTGGCCTTAGAGGGACACTCGGCCCAGCAGGACACCGACAACCCACCAATTCCTGCAGGTTAGTAATGTGTGAATGACCCCACAAATGTATGGAAACATACACATAGGCAGCAAGGGCTAGCTAAACACATGGCTCTAGGGGGTGGGTTTGTTTGGAGTGCTCACTTTGACTAGGGTGTGTCATGTGTGTGGCCTGGTAATGTGCACATTGACACCCACATACATGATGTTTAAGTTAATTTATGAAAAATATGTCACTTAGGAGTGGAGAAAAGGAATGGGTGCTATGTATTAATTGACAAGCACACGCAACACTAACATCTTTGGCTGTTGGTCAATTTGGTAAGAGCTGGGTTAGTTGGCCAACTGATTAAGATGGTTTGCTAGAAATGTTTTATGCCATACAATGTTCCCCACCAGAATCATATTGTAAGTGTTTTTTGCCACCTTAGTGTGTTAACTTCATCACCTTAAAGGGATGTGGCAACTCACACATCAGCCATTAGTTGCATGTTTGTTTTGAGACACATGAACAATGGGTCTAGTCTGCTTTAACAATCCATGCACTAATGTAATGGCATTCCTAGTGAATGCCAAGTGGCCACGTTGTGGGAGGGGCCCTTACTGCTTGGCCACGTTTCTGGAATTAGCATATGTGTTCTTAAACATAAACTATGCATAGTTGTGTGTTTTCATAGCTCTTTTTATTCTAATGCAGCCCAGCATCATCCCTCAGCTAGTGGGGACTCCTCTGCCATGTTACCGCTGCCGTCTTCTTCCGCGCTGCATAGGACCCAGGATCCGATGTCTACGGTAAGTGTATTTTGATGCTGTTGCGTATGCATGTAGCTTGGCATTTTTTGCTTGTGTGGTTTTTATAGGTATTCCCCACACTGAACCTTTTTTTTTTTACATGTCCCCAACAGAGCCACACACTGATGGAGCAAATCCAGGAGCAGGAGGAAGATGGAAGCTTCATAGGAGATTCTGAAGATCTTCCCCTGGGACAGAATCTGCAACTGTCCCAAAATGTGTCTCCGCCACATCCACAGCAGCAGAGGGAAGCTGGCTGCATGCTGCCTGCACATCGTGGGCAGCATGCAGAGACTGACCCTCCAGTCCCCAGTTTCAGATCTGCTGCTGAGGATTTGGCGAGCAGACCTGTGGCTGTTGGGGGTCCTCGAGAAACATCATCTGCACGCCCCACAACCCGGGGAATTGGGCGGCGTACTCAGCAACGTCGCCCAGTTTCCCAGGGGAGGGGCGTGCAGATGATGGAGTCAGCATGGCACCAAGAGAGGCGTCTTTTTCGTCGGCAAAATCAGCAAAATCAGGAGCATATTAGGGGCCAATTAGAGTCCCTAAATACTACCTTCAGTGCCGTGCTGACTGAATTGAGGACCCATAACAGCCACATGGCCAACTTGACTTCAGAAATAAGGTCAGGCATGGCCGAAATGCACACTAACCAAAGACACATTTTGGAACAGTTGCAGATTCTGAATGCCACACAGGCCCAGGTTATGCCCCCCCCCCCACCAAGTGGGCCAACCTGGGTTCTATGGGCATCAACAATATTAAGGTGTGTTTGGCGTGAATCTGGTCCATATCTTTGCGATACATCCCCACTGGATTGACTTGTCTGGTGAGGGCTATAAATCTTCAATTTTGCGCTGTTCTTGCTAGGTTGGTTTTGATTATCCCCCATATAGCTCATTCAAGGCCTGAGGTAGCCCAGTAGCCAATGCCAGAGGCCAAGACTCACTGAATCGGCCACTTAAGGTGTTGCGCGGCTGCCATGGGCACTATAACATTTGTGGTGGCTCCTCATGTTTGGCGGCATGATTGGGTGACATTCTGGCCTTAACAACTAAGACCTTGGACCCTGGCTGTGATTGTACTGGATTTGGATTGGGACTGGGGGTTTTTTTTTTGCAAATTCATTTTTTGAAAAATTTATTGTAAATAATTGCATGTACATGTCTGGGCCCCAAGTATGTGAGGCCCACTCAGATACTATTCTGTTTGTAGCACATAAACCTTTGACGATGTAGTAAACATTTTTGTTTCACCAAGCTCATGTCTGTGTTGTTTTGATAGAGAAATATGAGTTCAAGTTGTCACCAAAACAAACAATAACCAAAGTCTACAAATAAATACTCACACATAGTTTTTTGTTTTGGTTGGCCAAATTCATTATTGTTTACTTAATAATGAAATGAAACATAGCAAAACCAACCAAATAAAAATAACAACCAAATCAAAAAATTAACAATTACAAAATTAGGAAAAATGTGTGGCTATTAAATTTGCCCGCACGGCTTGCCCAGACGCACTTGGCTGGCCCACATAGGCGTCGTCTGCCTCATCGGAGGGTGGAGAGGGTGGCCAATCCAGATATCGGGGGACCCTTTGCATAATAGCTAAATTATGGAGCGCTGCACATGCCATTATGATGTCAATTACCTTTTTGGGGTCATACTGCAGGGAGCCCCCAGTGTGGTCCAAACATCGAAACCGGGTCTTGAGGAGTCCAAAGGCCCTCTCCACCACTGCCCTGGTCTTTCTATGTGCACGATTATAGGCCTCTTGTGCTGGAGTCTGTGGCCGGAGGACCGGAGTCATCAGCCACGGCAGTAGTGGATACCCCAAATCTCCTAAAAAATGTAAACCAAAAAAAAAATTAACAGTCAATCATACATTGCCACGCAACATTCCTACTCCAATAAAAATAAAAGAGGTATGTGACATTGTCACACAAACATGAGCATACATATTGCAGATGCAAAAACCAGAATTCAAAAAATGTGATAGATGGTGGTCCAAAGTAGGCAAACAATACTGTGGATGCTGGGCAATCAGGCAGACTGTTAGCAGCTATTGTTGCCTGTCTGTGCTGCAGAACAATGTTTTATGGGATAAGTTGACCTGACCCATTTTCAGTCTTGGCTTAGTCCAAAACCGGTGTAAGCCGGCCCCTGCACTTTATCCCGCTCACCTCTACTCAGTAAGTGAAATGCATGTAAGCAAAGATGGCGCAGACTCTCTGGTAAAGTCAATAACCAATTTTGATCTTAAATTGTTTGGAAGGCGGTTTCAGACTTTGCCTCGCATTACACTTATTAATTAAAACAATGCAGGCCAAACAATTTGGCAGCCTATGTAGTTTGTATAATGTAATGGTTCCAGTGGGGTTACACATGTTCACAAGGTGATGGGCAAGGCAGCGTTTAGGAAAGGTTAATACAACCAAAATCAAAGCCATACATATACAATCCAAATTGGTAATTTGAGCCAACTTACCAAGGAGCCATGCACCCGCAAATTCCCCTGACTCAAACCGCCGGAATAATCCTGATCTGCGCAGGATGTAGGCATCATGGGCTGAGCCAGGGTAGCCTGCCAGGACGCTCAGAAAACGCATGTCCTGGGCCACCACTGCTTGCACATTCATCGAATGGCCCATTTTGCGATTTCTGTGTAAAAAGGAAACATAAACAACCAAAAAATAACGGTTAGGAAACAAATCCAACGCACACTTCAAACAGCCTAAGTCAAAATGTAACATCCAGACAAATAACACTAAACAACTACGTTACATTTAAGTGGGCAACAAAAGAAGATCAATGTTTGAGCCTTGACAAGGTTGAGTTACTAGTTCTATTTTAAGTACACTTACAAATGTTTTACTTGGAAATAACTAACTTTTTTAGTCCTGTAAAAATAAGGGCCATTGTTGCACATACACTCTTGGCAAGGAGGGAGCATTAGCAAGGAGGGAGTGATTGCAATGAGGGAACATGTAAAAGCAGAGAGTATGAACCTAGAGGGACTAATCAAAAGGAGGGACTATTGGCAATGAGAGTTACTAACAATGGAGACATTAGTCACAAGGATGCATTTCAGAAAAGGAGGGAATATTGCCAATGAGAGCTACTAAAAATGGAGACATTAGTCACAAGGATGCATTTCAGAAAAGGAGGGACTATTGCCAATGAGAGCTACTAAAAATGGAGACATTAGTCACAAGGATGCATTTCAGAAAAGGAGGGACTATTGACAATGAGAGTTACTAAAAATGGAGACATTAGTCACAAGGATGCATTTCAGAAAAGGAGGGACTATTGCCAATGAGAGTTACTAAAAATGGAGACATTAGTCACAAGGATGCATTTCAGAAAAGGAGGGACTATTCACAATGAGGACAAAAAATAATGTGATTGGGCAAAGGAGGGACACACAAATATTTAGATACAATGGAAGGCAAAACTTGCCTGTATATATACTCGTCGCTTGACGGAGGGACCAGGGCAACGTGTGTGCAGTCAATTGCACCCATGACATTGGGCATGTCGGCGATGTTATAAAATGCCAGCTTAATGGCGTTTCTGGCTACCATATCCTCAGGGAAACAAATATATTTCCGAGTTATGGTAGCCATGCCTTCCAAAAATTTGGATAGCGCGCGGCTCAGCGTAGGCTGTGAGATCCCCACGGAGAGGGCACCCAGCCTCTGGAACGAGCCGTTCGCCAAAAATTGCAGGCAGCCAAGCATCTTGGTCATAGAAATTGCATGCCCCTTCCTTGTGGTGCGGGCTAACCATGGCCGCAGCTCACTATACAGTTTATGGAGGGAAGCGCGATTAAGCCTGGTCAGCTCGAACAGCTCAACGTCATGCATGGAATTGATGTCCATGCGTCGCCGCCGGTGCAATCTGGTCTCTGCCCTCCGGACGATCTCAATGCCCATGAGTTGCAGATCCTCATGCTCCTCAAAGGCAGTAGCCTCGTCCATGGATGGCTCGCGCTCCCGTAGTCAAAAAGGTGCCGGGAATGTTTTGGCCCTGAAACGAATTTATGAGGTGTGGGACCATCGGCAATCAGCTCTCTGAATTAATCGCAAGCCCATTGCAATAACGAAAAATTTCTGAACGGACGAAACATTTCCGATTTGGTGGGAAAAAGCTCCCGAAGTAACGAAAAACTTCCGATTTTGTCACCATTATCGAAAGAGCATATACGCATGTTCTCGAACGTTCGTGCGAGTGAAAAATGTACCCACCAAAACTTTCACAGACAGCTACGAATGTCCGGACGAATGTTTCTTTGAATCGAGCCTTATTTGTTCAGCCTAAATTATCTCGCAAACCCAGTAGGACCTTATCATAGGTGATTGGGACAACCAATGTTCTCAAATAAATAGTTGATGAGTGCGCCTGTAATTAAGGTTGATAAGGTCTACCTTTGAAGTTATTGACTTCTTATTGGGGGTGTTGCTCTACCTACTTATGCGGTATCCTAATTTGATTGCTCTTTGTAGCTATACAAATTTTTGACCCGTTTTCATGGAACAGTTAGCAACAGTATATCCGCTAAAGTGAACATAATCAATCTATAATTGATTCACAGAAATGCTCGCTGCAATCAATCGATTCCATCTTTCATCAAGCGTGATATCGTTTTGCCTGAAATAAAATTTCTTGTTCAGCTTTGATGTAAAATCCCGCCCCATGATGATGCATTAGGAAAGTAATTCCTTAGCGGTTGGAAAATGCAACTGCCAACCAGGCTAGGCTAAGCTGGCTGCTGTCTCCTATGCAGGATAACATCAAGCCGGCTCCGCCCATCAGTGACTGTGAAAAGCGACTGCATAAGGTAAAGAAAGGCAGAGAACCCTATCCCATACCACCATGGAAAGTGGCATAATGTTTTAAAGAGGTCCAACCATGTATTTCCCTGGCCCTGGAGTCTAAAAGACTTCATGGCTGGACGATTAAAGTGGACCATAAGCAGCTCCAGAGTCTATAAGACTTCAGGCCGCCTGATCCTCACTACTTGAGGCATCCCAAAACGCTGTTTGAAACCCCCCAGATCGTCTGTAAACTTACCTGGATGCTGGTCGAATGCATGGGCCGCAGCTCCGCTCCACTATACCTTCAGTCGGGCATATACCCCTAGGACAGGCATTTGTGAATGGCTGGCATGAGCACACCCCCAGTTCAAGCATAGTCAGGGATGCGGCTGGCGGAGCACTTGTCTCTATTCAGCATACGCCATTGGATAAACATTTTATCAGTAAGTAATAAGGTTGGCCTACGACTCTTTCCAAGTTTTAAATTTTTGCCCACTGTGTATATGAGTTTGATATTTCTAGTTTAGGGGGAAATGAAGATGCAATTATTTTTTTACTTCTTTACACGTCACAATATCAGCGAATTTCCACGTAACTGACAGATTAATTTATCATCAGTTTCCATTTCTTTTCATTATAAATGTGCTCTGTACAAAAAGCTAGAAACAATATGGGATGTTAATGGGAGCTGTGATACTAATAGGGGTTTAAGTTTTTGTAATGAAGCTACTAGCACAGGTGGGAATGGGGGACCTGTAACTCTCAGCAACATAATGCAATGTCCATGCAGAAACACAATAAAGAACCAAATTGATAATGAAAATGTAAGATTATTTCACAGGGACATCAAATGACCTCCCCCTTAGACACTCAGTCGTCGTTTTATTTCTTTTTTTAGTGTGTGTGTGTGTGTGTGTGTGTGTGTGGGGGGGGGGGGGGTTAGCCTGATGTTATCTCTAATGTGGACAAAAACCTGTGATTTCTACTATCCCGGGTATTGGTCCTTGCCCGGTGAGAGACCCCTTCCCATTTCACCCCCCAAAAAGTACCTTTCCCCATTCCCAGGGCGCAGGCGTGGGGTTTTGTCCTACCATCGCTTTAGAGAACTCGAGCTCTGGCACAGGGAAGCCGGAGCGGACTCATCACTGGTCTCACTGCGGTGTGCAACCCCCCTCAAGTCTATATAACTTTTGAGGGGGCATCCCAAATTGGCATTGCCCACTGTGTGAAACCCCCCCTGGATAACCTGACTTCACTTATATCTTCCCAGATGAGCGGGGATGTGGCCGGTGGCACTCGCTTGATTCAGATCTCCTTTCCGGTTCTCTTATTTGTGGGCCACAGGCACATCCCCAACCTCTTTGCCTAACTTAAATAGGGTCCAAGAGTGAACACAGAGAGAAAATGCTGCCTTCTGTAGTTTCACTCCAGGCGCTACAAAAAGTACCAAGGACAGCATTGGATTCTGGGGCACAGTATCATCATTTAATTCGGTCCTGGATTCTAAAAGCTGTCAACAATACATCGTTCTATGTGGCGCATTAGTATGCACAGCATAAATCGCAGATTGAGCCTGCACATTTTCTGTAACCCCGGCAGAAGAATTGTACGGCAATCTGAGGGTTTAACACAGCTGGGCATCCCAAATGGATGAATTTCCAATTTTCTCAAAACATCCTTGGCCACCACTGACATATTTAGGCTCCATCCCAAGGTGACCACACATGACCACCAGAATACACAAAAAGCTCCTCCGCCAGATACCAGTTCTTCATGTGTTCCTGTCTGGGGCAGGAGCCAGACCACCAGTTCCTGAACTACGGGTTTAGTTAATTGGACCAAGTCACTGTGGGTCCGATGAGGTTGACTCATTCCCTGGCTCCGGAGGCAGCCTGCCAGGGACCCAGGGGATTCCCATAGGATAGGCCAGATTCCCCTATACCTGACTCTTTTCCAGAAGGGGGGGGTTTCAGCGCTAGCCTCAGACCAAGTATGTTAATGGTCTGAGGCATTGTGGAAATTGTCAGGGGGGATTCCCGGGTCCCCTTCCCTACCCACCACCCACTCCTACCATCTGGCGTCCGAGCTGCTTGTGATGCTCTGGCAGGATGTACAACTGTGGGCAGTCGGGCTGCATTCTGTTTTTCGCCAACGTGTCTGTGGGGATTGTCGGAGGTCAGGCTGCGCTATGCACGTGCCTCTTCCGCTTTTTGCAGCCTGATGGAACAGTGCGAGGTATCTGCTGCAGGGCGTGATTCCACCCAGCGGTTCTCAATTACGTCAGGGCTAGGCACTGCTGCGAGACTCAGCTAATGCACATGCTTCCGGGTTAAAGGAGAAGCGTGCTGCTAATATTAAGTGTCCAGCTCTGCTCCGGTAAGTCCCTTTTTATTTATAGGTAGCTCTTGCTGTTTTAATGATTACTTTGAATTATTGTTATGTATTTGGAAGGTTCTATAGGATCCTCATGGCCTACTACTCTTTCCTATGTATTTTAGACCAAGCCCTTTAAGGAAGTATCCAAGACAAAAATTGCCTCCAAGTCTAAGGATAAAAGTAGGAGATGCCAGATTATGTGAAATCAAGCCACTAGATTTCTATAGGAAGCCTCTTTGCAAGCCCTGTACCGATAAGGCCGTGAGTAAGGAACGTCAGCCCAGCATGACAGATATGATGAGAGTTTTGAGGAGGGAATGGATAATCTATAATAAGAAGATTTATTTGAAAATTTCGAAAAATGCAAGGTGCGTAATCAAAGATCCCCTTCTAGTCCCCAAAGATCCCCTTCTAGTCTTCCAGGTGTATTAGATTTCTTTCAGAAGGAGTCAACCTAGGTCTCAGCATCAGTACACTAAAGGTCCAATTAGCAGCCCTTTCGGTCCCTCAATGGGATCTCGCCCGGATTAGAGCTCTAACCGCACCAGAATCAATCATATCCCTTTCTTCAAGTTTTCCAGGATCATATAATATTACAGGTGGATCGTTGCTGTCTTCCTAAGAACTGTTCTGACTTTCACTGGACCCAAGAAATCATCCTTCCATCTGCTGGGTATAGCGATCCCTCCACGGGTTCTGTAGATAAGTCTTTGGATTTCAGGGCCTGTTGGAATACCTTTGACAAACAAAGGATTTTCATATTTGTGCTCATTTGCCATCATTTAGTGAAAGGAAGAACCATTCATCTCTGCTGTTTCAGACATAAGTTGTATCCAACTTAGTTAAAAGACAGAAAACATTTTACTGTATGCGCTGAGAAAGAGTCCCATTTAATGTTCGCACCAGGGCCCCGTCACATTTAGTTACGCCACTGTCTGTGAGTTAGTGGGAATGAAGGTAGTGTTCTCCAATGAGATGTAGAGTACCTTTATTGTGGTGAATAAGTTCTCCTGTAAGTTAGTGAGGGTTGGGGTGTTCTCCACTGAGATGGGGAGAAACTTTGAGGCTTGAGGTACAAAGAGGAGAAAACTTTATTGCGGTGAAAAGGTTTACCTGTGAGTTAGTGAAGGTCAGGGTGGATGAGAGATGGAGAAAAACATTATTGAGGTTAATAAGTCCTCCTGTTGCTGAATCACCAGCTAGAGAGGCAATGAAAGTCAATGGTACTTTTTACACCTAAAAAAAGTTGGAAATTTTTTTTCATCTTTTTACACTGTAGTAAAATGTTAATTGCCATTCATTGTCTCCCTAGCTGGTTATTCAGTGAATTTCTTATGATTTTTTTTAGTGAAAGTGCATTTTTTTCGTACAAGGAGAATTTTTTTAATTGTTACTGAATTGAGGCCAGTTTGTCTGTTGTAGTTATGATAGGCCATGTTCTTATGCTCCTCCTGGTGTCAACAACAATGAAAAGAAATTGCCAGGATATCTAATTTCAAACCAATAGACAGATAAGATATCTTCCCTAGTTTCATATAACCAATTGTGTTTAAATACGAGAAACAGTAAAGGGGGAAGAGTTGTATTTTTAAACAAAAAAAGTTTTAAAACTGGACCCACAGGGCCAGCACCTTATACCGGGGTCAGGGTATTTAAATGTGCACTACCTACCTATCTCTCAGTTTCTGAGGTGACAGAGTTGCCTTTAATACAAAACCCACAGGGCCACAAACTTTCATGTGGTCAGGGTATTGAACTGTGCACACGCACTTACCTACCTACCTCTCACAATCTCTGGGGTAGCAGTGGTGTCTTTAACAGAAGAAAAAAGTTTTAAAAGTTAACCTACAGGACCACAACGTTATACTGGGGTCAGAGTATCGAACAGTGTGCACACACTCACCTACCTACCTAGCTCTCCTAGTCTCTAGGGTGGCAGGGTTGTCTTTTATACAAGAAAAAGGGTTTAAAAGTTGACCCACATGGTCCCCATTATACTGGGATCAGGGCATTGAACTGTGCACATGCAATTATCACCTACCTTTCTTTTACAGTCTCTGGCGTGGCAGGCCTGTCTTTCATACAAGAAAAAGAACTGTTTTAGAAGTTGACCCACAGGGCCAGCAGCTTATACTGGGGTCAGGGTATTGAACTGTGCACGCACACCTACCTATCTCTAGAGTCTCTGTGGTGGCAGAGTTGTCTTTTACATAGGAGAAAAAAGTTTAAAAATTAATCCACAGGCCCACAACCTTAAACTGGGGTAAGCAAGATTGAACTGTGCACACGCAATTACCTACCTCTCACAGAAAGTTGACACAGAATACAGGTACCTGAAAGGAACATTTTAAATAGCCCACAAAACTAAAATTAAGTATTCATGCTTAATCAGGAGGGAGAAGAAAAGTACACTACTCCCTGAAGAAAAGTCTTAAGAGAATTGTTTTGTGCTTTCAGTCTCTGATATGAAACACTAAGACCAGAGACATGCTCCATAACAGTGCTGACAGGCAACACCTTGTTCGGTCTTCCTGAAGGAAGTTAAGTCTGATATAAGCAGGACCGTATGTAGTATTCATGCTGCTCTAGGCACTTCAAGTGCTGGCACCCCCTTTTGTTAGGTAACATTGAGCAGGGTAGCTGGCTAGAGAAAAAAAAGAACTGGAAGAAGAAAACAAATAGAAGGACTGCCAGAAAAAAGAAAGAGAAGGAAAGACAATTGCTATTGAAAGACTGATTGCTATTGTTGAACATGTTTTGCGGCTATGTGGAGGAGTCTGAGCGCCTTCAGCTCCAAGGCATTGTATGTATCAGCATGGCCGAGGCCATAAATTGTATAGCATTGCATACCTGAGTCAATACATTTCATGTATGCCTTATAAAAGCATTTTAATGCTGACCTTAATTAGTCCTTAGCATGTTAACCTTTATTTTCCCACACATCCATATAATTGCTATATTTTTTTAGACTTATGTCCTTTGTGAATTATATTTGGATTGTTGAACTTGAATCTTAATTTGTTGTAGGAGTTATTGTTTTAGTTGGTTACCTTGGCTTTGTGTAATTATTTTATATTTGGTTGCAGGAACCGCAAGATGTGCCACTCGCACAACATACAAGCAGTGGTTGGTCCGGATATGCGATTCCTCAGTGTGCTTGCAGGGCATCCAGGGTCGTCCCATGATGCTTATATATTGCAGAGCTCTGGCTTATTTCGTCAGTTTGAGTCAGGAGAATTATCTGGTGTATGGCTCCTGGGTAAGTTTGCTCACATTCCATCAATCCATTTTCACTGTATGGCAATGAATATAGTTGATGACCCATGTCTTAAACTTTGGCTGTTTTTAGCCCTTGATGACATGTTAAACAATATTGTTGCTTAGAATGTGTATTTTATGTTATGTTTTCAATATTCTTTATTTAGTTTTGTCATATACAACAAAGGGTAAATCAACAGGAAAAGAAGGGTAGGAGTAGAATTGTCCACGGATCCAAATCACATCTTACAGTCTTAACATGTTAGGGATATTACCGTCATCAGACCAACAATTTACAAAAGCTTTATCACAAGTTCATTATCATACCAACTGTTGCATAGTCATCTGGGTCTTTTCGAAATCCTTTTTATTGCCCAGTGCTTATTATTGAGACTATGTACACTTAATGCAGGCTTTTTCCTTGTTGTGATCATATCCCATCTTTCTGTAGCAAACTGGGGCACAATCCTCCCCTTATTAACTCTTGTTTGACTTTTCTCGAATCCGTTCGGACTACAGGGGGGAGGGGGATGAGGGGAGGTAGGTTGTGGGGGTAAATGGTGAGGGAGGGTTACGGGGTGGGATAGCACAATAGGGCAGTATTCCCCCTTGCTTACTGCCCTCCGGTTCCCGCCAGTATGTGGGCCTGCCCACCTCACATTTCCCCTCTATCGCCTGTAACTCGTCTCAAATTGCTGCTGATCCCGTCGGGCTATCCCCTGCCAGCGTGCAAAATTCCCCAGATTCCTGGAAGATTAGCCACGGGAGCCAGGTATTCCTAAATTGATCGTCTCTATCGCGTAGGGACAGAGTCAAATCCTCCATTTCCTTAGTGGATATAACCTCGTTAAACCAATCCCTAATTAAAGGAGCCTTTCTTTGTTTCCAAAATCTAGGTATAACTTGTTTAGCCGTGTTCAGCAAATGAATCAAGAGCGTTTTTTTGTATGCCCCTACAGCCTGTTCCGTTTGGTGCAGGAGGATCGCTGCCGGGTCACTATTAACGGTAATCTGGGATCCTGTGAGGTTGGCTATTATGGGAAAAACCTCCCCCCAGAAAGATTGAATCTTGGGGCACTGCCAGAAATTATGGAATAAAGTTCCTCTCTCTTTGCCGCACCTCCAGCATGACGGATCCACAGTGGTGAACATCTTACTCAATCTGTCCGGCGTATAATACCACCTCGTTAATAATTTGTAATTGGCCTCTTGCACCTTGGTCGCGACCGAGGACTTGTGGGCTAGGAGCGCAATCTTTTCCCTCTGTACCTCCGTGAGGGGCCTACCCAAGTCCTCTTCCCACTCCCTCCAAAACGTTGGGGGAGTTATCTGCTTACCAGATAGCAAGGAATAGATCCTGGAAATCAGATGATTAAGTGGTTGCCCCGCCGTACATATCTCCTCGAATTCCGTACGGTTCCTACAGCTCTCCCTACTGAAACCCTCACTTGACAAAAAGAATTGGAAATGCAGCAAAGTCCAGGGGTCCAAGTTGTTATCGGGCCATCTGGTTCTCAATGCCGCTATTGACGTCCACCCCTCTCGTTATCAGATCTCCACTTCTCAGTATGGGTATGCCACCCCCTGAGGTCCACCCTGGAGCAGCTCATAGGCAGCCGGGGATTATTTAATAATGACGTCATAGGAGTGGGCCAGGGTGCCACGTCTTCCTGTCCCCTGTACCTCTGGAAGACTCTCAGTGTAGTGCATATGATAGGATGTGTTTTAACCTCTCCCAGGGGAACCTCCCTATTCCAAGGGGCCACGTTTAGTGGGGTCTGGGCTAGTGCTCTCTCTAGTTGCACCCATCTCTTCGATCCCTGGCATAGCTGCCATTCACATACCCTCTGCAAGTGAGAAGACGCCCAGTATAGCTTTATATCTGGCATCGCCACCCCACCTTGTCGTTTGGGTCTGAATAATAATTGCTGCTTTAGGCTAGCCTTTTTTTTCTGCCACACGAATCTAGTGAAGGTTTTGTTAAGGTCCCTGAAGAAACGAGCAGGAAGCATGATTGGAAGGGTTTGGAAGAGATATAATAATCTAGGCAACACCGACATCTTGAGAATATTAACTCTGCCCATCCAAGAAAATGTGGGCAAGTCCCACTTCTCCAAGCCAGCTTTAATCTTTTGGGCTAAGGGGGCGAAATTTAGACAAAAGATGTTCGGTAGATAGGCCGGTAGCTGCGTCCCTAGATGTATGTATGTCCCCGTTTTCCCGTACTCTGCATAGGAACGGCTCTAAGGAGAGGGCGAAGAGAAGGGGGGACAGCGGGCAGCCCTGTCGGGTCCCGTTGCGAATGTGAACTGGTTCCGACAATAAGCCATTCACTCTTATCGTGGCTGAGGGTGAAGTATATAGGGCTTCTATATATCTCCTCATCATGTCTCCCAATCCCACATGACGGAGTGTCTCCCCCATGAAAGCCCAACCCACCCTATCAAAAGCATTACCTGGGTTCCTGACGTCTTGGCCTTATGGATCACGTTTATAGCCCTCACCACATTGTCTCTAGATTCTCTACCCAACACAAATCCTGTCTGGTCTAGGTGCACCACCTGCGCCACCACCGGAGCAAACCTATTAGCCAGTATTTTTGCATACAGCTTCAAATCTGTATTGAGGAGGGAGATGGGCCTATAACTTTGACATGCAAGTGGATCCTTGCCAGGCTTGTGCAGGACTGTAATGCAAGGCACCCTGAACATCAGAGTCTGCTATTGTATTCCAGGCTTTCACTACGTGTGGGCCTAGCATTGGCAAAAAGGTCTTATAGTATTTTGTTGTATAGCCATCTGGCCCCGGGGCCTTCCCTGTTGGGGATTGTTTTACAGCTTTTGCCAATTCCTCTATGTTGATCGGGGCCTCAAGTGAGGCTGACTCTTCCCGAAGTATCACTGGCATTCCCAAGTTATCTATATACTCCCTTAGTTTACTTCGCTGCTCACCCGCCTGAGTGCCTGGGGATAGGTTGTAAAGTTTGGCATAATATGCCTTAAAGGTGTCCGCTATTTTTTCCGGGGTGTGTTGTTTCTGCTGTAGTTTATCTAATATCTCGGCTATGAAGTTTTGGGAGCGTTGCTGTTTCAGGGCCCTGGCGAGCAGGGAGCTGTTTTTATTCTCGTGCTCGTAGTATGCTCTCTTGCATCTCTTTATCGTGTATTTTGCTTTTGTTAGGAGCAACGTGTTGAGGGCTTCCCTTGCCTGCGTCAGCTCACCCAGCACTCGCACCGCCTCTGACCGTTTGTGGGACAGATCCAGGCATTTGACCCTTTCCATGAGTTTTGCTATCTGGTCCTGTTTCCCTTTCTTAATTCTAGTGGCGTGGTTGATCAGGATACCCCTTATGACACTTTTATGAGCTTCCCATAGCGTTAGCAATGACACTTCCCCATTGTCATTTTCCCTGAAATATGCTTGGATACCCTCCTTGACTTCCTTGATCACCAATGCATCCTGAAGGAGAGTTTCGTTAAGTCTCCACCTCAGTGGGGGGTGGGGTCTCTCCACAAGGGTCATATCCAGGTAAATTGGGGCATGATCCGAAAAAGTAATGGGGTACATCCCCCCGCCCTCTACTCTACCTAGCAAGCTATGCGACACCCAGAGATAATCTATCCTGGAATATGTCCCGTGTACCTTTGAGAAAAATGAGTAATCCTAAACTGAGGGTTTAGAGACCCTCCATGCGTCCACCAGCTGCATACTATGTAGTTTTTTTCTAAGTGTCCTAAGCGCGGATTGGGACCAGACAGATTTACCTGTTGATGAATCCAAAAGGGGTTCGATGGCTAAGTTGAAATCCCCTCCTAAAATTATCTCTCCTTCCGCAAACCTCTCCAGCCTATCCAATGCTTGATTAAGGAATTTAAGCTGCCCTTGATTGGGCGCATAGAATGAGGCCAACGTATATTTCCTTAAGCCCGTAAGTCCCTTGATCATTACTATTCTACCTGCCTCGTCGCCCCATTCTTTCTGTACTGTGAATGGGAGAGTTTTTGCTAACATAATTGCCACTCCCTTTCTTTCCCCACCCTCCGCTGTGCAGCTGGTGAACACACATGGAAAATCTCCATTACATAGCCATGGGGCCGCATTTTTTTTTGAAAATTTCCTGCAAGAACACAATCTTTGCTCTCTGTCTCTTCAATTCCTGCCAGAGGATAGTTCTCTTTTCTGGGGAATTGAGGCCCTTGGCATTGAGTGAAACAACCTTCATGGCGGTCATTGCAATTTAGTGGCGGGGAGAAGGGGGAAGCCCATGGACAGGATAGCGGGCCCGGAAGAAGACCACCCCAGCGGACGGGGAGGCGGGGCCTCGTGCAAAAAGGAGGGGCCAGGGGTCGACCTGAGAAGGTGTGGGACCGGGGCAGCGGATAAGGGGGAAGGTAACGGGGGGAAAAACACGACTAGTAATTAGTCAACTGGTGTCCCGCCTAAGGCGAGCACCGTAAGTGGTGCCTTTTAACTCGGAGGGGTGGGAACGTTGCCCCACACCCTCAGGCCAAATAGCCCTTTTATTTTATTTTTTTTCCCCTCTGGGAAGGCCAAGGATCTTTCCAGAGGGGTGCACCAAGAAGAGCTTGGGGGGTCTGGAGGACTAGGTTCACGCTCGGTGCCCGGGAGACGCGCCATGATTGCCTGCTTCCTCTGGACTCACGAGCGACACCCTCCGCACCGTAGAAGGTACTCCTCTGACATCCCTCAGGCGCAGAGCATCCACCCAGCAGCTCGCGTGAACCGTCTCCAGCATTAACTCAATACAAACGCTTACAGTAACTGTTTTAACCATAAAAAAATGCAAATGCAATGCCTAAACAAACAAAAGAGGTAAATACTTAATACTCTCACCAAACGAAACGGACGCCCCTGCTCCCCATCTCTTTGGGGGAGACAGAGGAGGGGCCGCAGCCATCGGTCATCGAGATTTATATAGGAGATCCGGGGCGTTGTGGAGAGTCAAATGGCGGGGGAGAAGTCACCGGGAACCACGACGGTGCAGCCGGGGCCACCTCTTCTTAAACTCTCCGGCCTTCTCGGCCTCTCTGGCCCCCGCGGTGACCAGCCGCTGGACGCTGGGGGAGCTGTCCTGCGTAGATTGTCAGCTCCGGCGCAGTCCAGTCCGGCACATCTACCACCTCCGACTCCAAAAAGTGAAATATATCCGGAAGTTGTCCCGGGGATTTGAGCACAAAGCTGCTGCCATTTCTGCAGACTATTAGCTGAAATGGGTGGCCCCATCTGTATGTGGCCCCCCCGCTGTTGCACCGTTTCCAGAAGAGGTTTGAGGAGTTTGCGCATATGTAGTGTCCGTCTCGAGAGGTCCTGCAGGAGGATAACTTGGGAGCCCTTATATGGGATGGGGCCCTTCTCCCAGGATTGTCTGATCAGGTCCTCCTTTATTTTAAAAAAGTGGACTCTGCAGATGATGTCACGGGGTCTGTCCAGGTCCCGGGGACGAGGGCCCAACACCCTGTGTACCCTGTCCAACTCTATATGATTTGTGCTGGGGAGGTCAAGTAGCGAGTTGAAGATGGAAGTTACTGCCTGCAGCAGGTCCTGGGCTCCCACCGACTCCGGGACTCCCCTCAGACGGAGATTGTTTCTGCGGTTTCGGTTCTCAGCATCATCTTGGGCTAGAATCAGGTCAGAGAAGTGTCGTTTGTTGTTTTCTTGCTGTTGTTCTAGTGCCGCAATCTGCTCCTCAAAGGATCTGTGGGAAGCCTCCACCCCGTCGACTCTTTGGGTGATTTCCGCTACCGACCCCTGAAGGGCAGAAAGCTCCCTCTTAATAGTCCCTTCCATTCTAGAAACATAGCCTTCAAAATCACTTCTAGTGGGCAATCCCCTCAGGGCTTCGCCGATATTGACTTTCACTGCGTCCGCTATGGATTGAGACAAAAAATCAAGCGGAACAGCTGGGGTCGGGTTCCAGTGGGAAGATAATCCGTGGGCCTCGCCCGCCAGGTGGTGATGATTCTGTAGCGGCATGGAATGCCCCCCCTTAGCAGATGCTCTGCCCAGCTCCTGCGTGTATGTGCCGGGGGAAGGGGGTCGCATGCCCCACTCCGGTTCTGGGCCAATCCTAGTGTTGCCAGTGCTCCGCCATAAGGCCTTGCTTTCTGCGCTGGTCCCCAGGGGGTCGGGGGCCCCTGCCTGATTGCCTAATGGCGAGCCGTTTCTGCCTGGCCAGCTCCGCTCAGGGCTCTCGGGTGGGATCGGGATGTCAGATGGCGTGTCGCGCCTCGGAGGAGTCGTCAAATCCCACAGGGGGGAGTCTCCCACTGTTCCGGGCGACCTCGGGTGGAGGGCTGCTTGTCCCCATTCCGGGGAGTCTGGGCTGCATGGGGACGTAAGTGTGATGGGCAGTGCTTCCCCTCTTTGTGCTTCTCTGAGCCTATGCCTCAGCCCCTCTGCAGCACTATGCTGAGCCTTTTGAGTTGTGCCCTCTGTCACTTCCTCATGGGAGCCCCCAGCCCGTTCTGGTGATGTGTTTGGTGTGAGCACAGTCCCCTCAGCTGGTCCCCCAACAGCCAGGGGAGGACTGACCTGAGGCCCGCCGGGTGATCCTCTGCTCTCCGGTTCCCGGTGGACCAGTACCGCCACCGCGCGCTCCGCTGCCCTCTCTTGCCGGCCCTCGCTTCCTCGGGGGGGGGGGCCCTCCTCCTCCGACCTCTGCCCCGTCAGTGGTGCCGTGTTTGAAGAGCTCCGTGGGGGATCCGCCGCACGCTGGGCGGCGCTGCTCCCTCCGCCCTGCCGTCCGAAGACCACGTGGTCCGCCATCTTGTTTCGCCCCCCTCCGGCGTGAAGAAGGTGGTTATAGCGCGGTCTCTGCTCTTCCGCACTGCCGACCGTGTCTTCCCCCGTCTGTGCATCTGCTCTGCTGGGTTGCTGGATCGCCGGTAAGTCGCTGATGCTAGTATTTGGCACGGAGCTCCCGTATCCTGCTCCCTCACAGCGCCATGTCAAGCCACGCCCCCCGACGATCAGTATTTTTTAATTATTTTAGGGGATTCTGGATATCTGCTCCTGCCCTTGCTCCGCAGAATGCGGGCCAGGAGTTCTATAATCGGGCCCTCTGCAAAACCCGGGCCGTTGTGGAGAAGGCCTTAGGGCTTTTGAAGTCCAGATTTAGCTGTTTGGACCATACAGGGGGGGGGGCACTGCAGTATGACCCCAACAAGGTTATACCAATTATTTATTTTACGTTTTTTACCAGGGACCACATGTGCTAGAGTGGTACAACTGAGTGCCAGTGTTCTTCAGTTGGTGGGCGAGATGCAGGAGCTGCGCGACTCGTTGGGGACCACAGATGAAGAATAATGTTCTGTGGCCTGCCATTGCTATGTATATATTTTACTACGTTTTATATGTTATTTTAAAAGTTAAAAAATATGTTAAAAGTTTTATATTTTTTTAAATAAAAAAAAAATATATATTAAACAAAGTTGTAAATTTGTTGAAACAATTTTACTTAAAAAAAAAAAAAAAAAACTGAAAAATGCCATTTAAAGCGGTCCTTCACTCTGAATAAGAGTCTATCTTATATGTTTCCCACACCCTGTACATACAGATTGCTCAAATTAAAAATCATTCTACCTGCATCTACTGCATGTTATGAGCCTTTAAACATCCAAGATGGCGGCTTAAGGGACATCAGGCAGCCTGCAAACAGGAAGTACCTTCTGACTGTGTCGCTCTGCATTCTGGGACTGCTGACCTTTTCCTGACCCCAGCTCTGCTCTGTCTGAGCATAGCACAGCTGTAACCTGCCCCACTGTGCTTTATCCCACTCTCCTGTCCTCAGTAAGTGTGATGCTTCTGAATCAAAATGGCGGCGCCCGTATTCTTAACAGAGTTGCAGCCGAGCGGGGGAAAGAATAATAAGTAAGTGACTAAAAATGTAAAATATATTTTAGGTGCTGGGGAATTGCTTTTTAAGGGTTTGGGCTTTTCAATAAATCATGGTGAAGGTCCGGTTTAAGATTATTAAAAAAAAAAAAATAAAAATATTGTCTCGGTGTCATTTCCTTTTCTAAATACATTCATTAAGGGTTAGTTACCACAAAACGAATGCAAAACACTAAATTTAGATATAAAGATTCGCCAGACCGCGAAGTGATTTAGGTAAGCTTTAGGTGTGAGAAATGGAAGAAGAATGAGACCGCGAAGTGATTTGGGTCAGTTTTAGGGGTGGGAAATGGAAGAATATACTGAGCGTGATGTGATTTAGCTAAGCATTGTAGCAGAAGTGAGTGAACTAAATATGTAGGCGAGCATATTAATGAGTTAAGTTTGTAGTGCACAGGTGAAAGGTCGTAAAGATTTTCATCTGGACGATTATTTATAGAAAAAGGAATTCAGAATCGGGAAACGTAAATGGTTTGTTCGAGGAGACGATGGAAAAAGGGCAAAAACGAAAGCCTACGTTGTAACATGATTAACGAAAGCTTGAAAATGACATTCTCGTTGGCATACGAACGGACGGAAACTTTACTGAAGGCTTGCGATGCATGCTTTGAATCACTCATATGCGAGCGGGAACAAAACGAAAAAAATACAGATCGGCACAAAAACTAAAGTCTTTTTTTGTCTCTCTGAATCAACCCTATTATGCTCATCTCCACCAATCTGAATAGAAAGATCTTGATCCCCTTTGAACTGTAGCCGACTAGAATTTGGCTTCTAGCTTCCGATCCCAGGTCTCACTCCTTGTCAGCTGATATAATCTTCCATAATTTTCATTGGTACATGGAAGGTGTAATTATAACGCATGAGAATGTCCAATGTAGAATCAAGACCACAAAACAAAAGGTGGGCTATGGGAAAGACTCGAAAATACTACCATCTGCAACAGCACGAAGAATACAATGTGAATAAAATCTGGGTGAATGGGATGCACAACTTGCACGCACCTTTTCTGCAGTAATTTGATTGTGCCAAATCCTTTTCTTTTCATAGAATCAAGACCATAAAAGGTCAATGTTGCTACCTGTAAGAATCATAGCCCAGTGACAGAGCTATAAAATTATCTGCTTTAGCTCCATAATTTGATGGACATATTTGAATCTTTATATGACCATCTTCCATGTATTGGAATGATGTGATGACATCTGTGGTGAAAATCATTTTCTGAATAGTCAAGAGACGAGGAAATATGAACTGTTTTTCTCCCTTTATCATAATTCTTGCAGAAACAAATGTCAGAATACGCAGACCAAAGCCCTGACTACCACTACCAGCATTGTCTAAGGTAACATATGCAAAGCGGAGTAAATAATATCAGTATTATACACCATGGATGTCGTAAATTGAATTCTAGCCTGGGTGGGCCATTATCAAAAGGGAGGCAACAAACCTGCTTATAGATGATTTTTTAAAAGCCAAGCACTTAACTCTTACATGATTGCCTCTCCTGCAGTTAGGTGCCATACATGTGAGCATTAGGTACCTGGCTTCCCCCCCCCCCCCGTGAGAAAATAATGTAAAAAAAACACTCTCACCTGACTCCTCGTTCGATCAGGTAGGCTCTTCTCTTCACCTGGGGGGCATCCGATCCCCCCGGGATTCTTTTGGCTTCAGGAGAGTGCCCAGAATGGGCCCCCACCTCGGCCGCCACCGCTAACAATGACATTTACTCACCTGCGGCCACGATCCCTCCCGCCAAGTCTTCTCTTCACTGGGGGGGCTCAGATTCCCTTCCAGGTACTTTTGTGGTGAGGAGAAGGTCCAAAAGGGGCCCTCTCCCCTGCTTCTGCAGTCACTGCTGCTAGCTCTGCCGTTTGTAGGTGGGGCAAATGATGTCATACTGTGACGTCACCCGCTTCCGGCTCTGAACTGTCAAATGCCGGGGGTGATAGTTTAAGGGAGGTTGAAAGTGTAGGGGTCTGTGATCCCCTGCCTCAACAGCCCTCTCAAGTGATCACCCCCGGAATCTGTCAGCGGATCGCTGTGGGTCATGATCACTGGGGGACACAGGATTGGAGGTAAATATTAAAAAGAATAAGTAAATAAAGTAATGTTCTCTTATGTGTGTTTTTTTAAAGTTAACTCTTTGTGAACTAGTAAGGGGTCCATTAGACCATTAACTGCCTCCCCAAAGCCCAGGAGGCAGAAGAGCCCAGGGTCACAGAGGCTTTGTGGGCTTGCAGCCTGTAGGGCAGGGGGCCACAAAAGCTCGACCCTGTGCCCTGTTCTACAAGCTTTGCATAACTGGTCCCTGGTCTGGTTATGTCGCCCAGCAGGTAAAAAAGGCAGGAGTGATTGGTGTGGGACACAATGTTCGGGGATGGATGGGAGGTAAGTATATAAAAAAATAAATAAAATATTGTTTTCCTTGTCTGTGTGTTGTTTTACACTTAACCATTTGTGAACTGTTTTTTTTTAGGAAAATGTGGCTTTAATTCTGCTTTTTTATTCTTGTTTTTAGGGAAACCATGTGCAACCAAATAATTAATTGAGGGATTACTTCCAGAAAACTGCACACATGTCGACAAGCTCGGTACGCCTAGAAAGCTTGAGGTGTGTACTTCCAGAGAAGTATGTAAGAGTTGTTTTTCCTAAAAAACTGCAAGGTGTACATAGCAGTTATATTTTATCTGAAGATCTCCTAAAGCGCTGTTTCAGTTTGGGGGAGTCTCCTGGGCAGGAAAGGGTGTCTACTAATACATATGTGGTACCGTTGTAACCAGGAGAAATGGGGATTTTACATGCAAAATTAATTTATTGAAAAACTTACATTTTTTATTACCAAAAAAAATTACGAATTTAAAAAAATCTTTTTTTTTTTTTTTTGCACATATTTCACCCAAGAATATTGAGAATACACTTACATGACAAACAAGACATTTCAAGTTAAAGCCCAGACTCTGAGGAAAAAAAAAACAATATATAATTTTTGCCACAAAACGGACAAATATATAAATTCCTGGTCGAATGCATTGCTGGTTTTAGAAACCTATTTAGGGGCCAAGTCTAAAAACAAAATCCAAGCTCAAAAAGCCTAATTCATTGAATTTTGAAACAAATCAGGAACATTATTAGCAAACATGACAAGGCCACAAAAAGAGTATTTGGAACTCTCGTAGATAGACTGTATAATACATGACAAGGGGGAGATTCTGAAGGGTTGTACACAGCTACCCCCTAAGATCAATCAACCATGCAGTACATATTCGCAACATTTATTGGCACAACATTGACCCCATAACAGTGGGAACAACTGGTATAGTGCTAAGAGATTGGCGCAGGGCAAATGTGGTGCCCATTTTTAAAAATGGCTCTAGGTCTTCTCCAGGCTATTACAAACCAGTAAGTTTAACATCCATGTGGGAAAATTGCTTGGGGCTATTAAGGGACTATATACACGAATATGTAACTATCCATAATATCCATAAGTGACAACCAGCATGGTTTCACCAAGGACAGAAGCTGCCAGACTAACCTGATTGGTTTCTATGAGAATGTGAGTAGAAGCCTGGACAGAGGGACAGCTGTAGATATATCATATTTTTTCCGCCCTATAAGACGCACCTGCCCATAAGACGCACTTAGGATTAGGGGAAGGAAAAAAAATATTCTAAGCCATATGTTGTGCTAAAACACCCAATTACAGACAGTGTGGCGTTCCCCCATCCCATTCCCATAGGCAGTGTGGGATGTCCCCCTCCCATAGGCAGTGTGGCATTCCCCCCTTCCTACTCCACATAGGCAGTGTGGCATCCCCCCATCCCATTCCCCATATAGTCAGTGTGGCATCCCCCCTCTCATATAGGCAGTGTGGCATTCCCCCTCCCATTCCCATATAGGCAGTGTGGCGAGGCCACGCCCACCACTGCATAAGGCCGTGTGTCAGAGAGGAAGCATCGGCCACGCCCACCACTATAACAGGCCGTTGTCTGTGTGTGCTGGAGCCGCTGCCTCCGCCACTTCCGGGCCAGTGCGAGCGATGGAGAGGTGAGTAAACTTTTCCCTTTTTATTTATTTTTTTCCAGCATTTGCCCGATAAGACGCACTGACATTTTCCCCCCACTTTTGGAAAAAAATACGGTAGCTTTTCTGGATTTTGCAAAAGCATTTGACACTGTCCCCTATAGACGCTTATTGGGGAAATTGAGATCTTAAGGATTATAAAGTACAGTTTGTAACTAGATTGAAAACTTGAATTGAAAATGTGAATTTAACTGACTCATACCAATGTTTTGTTCAATCACTAAAAGATGATTTGTCGAATTGTTTGGCAAATGGTAATTTCAAATGTATTCAAACACTCGACAGACTCTATGGCTATTTTCGTGCTCTTTGTACTGCGTGGATTCCTTGCGGGACCATATGTGTTTGTAATTTACACTTTGAAAACAATAAAATATTTTGAAACAGAAGCAAAATGAGAAACTGATATAACCAGAGCTCGAAATATATCCGGTAACCAGTGAAGACATACTATCCTGCAAACACTGCAAAATCCAATTGTAAATGATTTGTATGATACCCATAATTCTGTTTCAAACATATCTAAAGTACTGTATTTTTCATTGTATAAGACACACTTTGGTGCATCTTATTGAGCTATGTGTGTGTCAGACGAGGGAGCACAATGGAGGACTGGCGGGCAGGAAGCAGTTAACCTTACACTTAATTCTTGCTGGTCCTTCAATGCCCAGCTCTCCCCCCCCCCCACACACACACAAAACGCTATGCCTAATGCTGCTGATCGCGTTATTTGGCTTCGGCTGGGGATGCCCTGATTTCCCTGCAAGTAATAAATTCCCGGGTCTAGATGGTCATAATCCAGGGTTCACAGTCTCTGGCAACCCCCTCAGGGAATAACCGTATGAAATAAATAGACCTGAGGATTAGGGGGAAAGGAACCATTGTCTTCCAATTTTTGCAACTCTGCAGCTACCTCAGAACACTTAATCTTCCATCCAAAATTTTTACCTCATCCAAACATAAGGAAGTACTTATCTTCCAACCGAAAAATATGCTGCTAGCTGCTGCCAGTGTCCTCACTCATGGGAGCAGCAGTCATCTTTCTAAACCCCCAGCCGTAGCCAATTTGACAGCAAAAAAATGACAACAAGATCGGGGCCCCCGGTAAGTCTACAGCCGCTTCCTGGGGGACTCTACTGATTTCAATGGGAACAGGTTCGGGTTCGGCTCAAGTTCGAGTACCTGAATCGAACATTTGTTCAAAGTTCTTCCGAATACGCCGATCCCCTCTAAGGGCTTCACCCAACACAATTGGGTTGATTCAAAGAAACATGTAACAGCTTGGATTTGGCTCACGATCATCCTATTTTTCACGTCCGCTCGTGCGTTCGTATGAACTTGCGAGTGATTCAATAAGCAAATACGTTTCTATCCTAAAATATACGTCCGTTCGTATGATATCTCCCGAACTTGCCTCAGTCAGTTGGCAATCGTAAAAATCACGTTCATGTGCTCACCTGTTGCGGCGGCAGCCTGTTTTTTCGGCTGCTTCCATCGTCCACCTCTTCCAATTACTTGCGTTTGCCTCTGGCTTTCATTGGTTTTTGGCCTCTTAGATTCGTGCGTTCGTATGTTTATAAGATCTTGCGCATGCGCACCCTCAACCAGAAACTTACCTAAACCTCTTAGCGCCTGCATCCAACTTCATTTCTCGGTCCCTCAAACTTACCTAAACCCCTTGGCGCTTGCATCCTTCTTCATGTTGACGACCCTAAAACTTACCTAAACCTCTTAGCGGCTGCATCCAACTTCATTTCTCGGTCCCTCAAAGTTACCTAAACCCCTTAGCGGCTGCATACAACTTCATTTTTCGGTCCCTAAAACTTACCCAAACCCCTTAGCGGCTGCATCCAACTTCATTTTTCGGTCCCTAAAACTTACCCAAACCCCTTAGCGGCTGCATCCAACTTCATTTCTCGGTCCCTAAAACTTACCCAAACCCCTTAGCGGCTGCATCCAACTTCATTTCTCGGTCCCTCAAAGTTACCTAAACCCCTTAGCGCCTGCATCCAACTTCATTTTTCGGTCCCTAAAACTTACCCAAACCCCTTAGCGGCTGCATCCAACTTCATTTTTCGGTCCCTCAAACTTACCCAAACCCCTTAGCGGCTGCATCCAACTTCATTTCTCGGTCCCTCAAAGTTACCCAAACCCCTTAGCGGCTGCATCCAACTTCATTTTTCGGTCCCTCAAACTTACCCAAACCCCTTAGCGGCTGCATCCAACTTCATTTCTCGGTCCCTAAAACTTACCCAAACCCCTTAGCGGCTGCATCCAACTTCATTTCTCGGTCCCTCAAAGTTACCTAAACCCCTTAGCGGCTGCATACAACTTCATTTTTCGGTCCCTAAAACTTACCCAAACCCCTTAGCGGCTGCATCCAACTTCATTTTTCGGTCCCTAAAACTTACCCAAACCACATAATGTACATATGGCTATATGTTTCTAACCGTGTTTTTTCTGGTTTGTGTAATTGTTTGTGTTTGCGCATATTAGAAAAGACACATTTATGAAATATTAAAAGATAATTTATTTAGAATTGTTTGGGTGATTTTGGATATTTTTTTTTTAAATTTTTTAGTTTTTATTGGGGTGTTTGTTTGCAAACCCCTTTTTTTTTTTTTTTTTTTTTTAAAATACAAACTTGTTTTTTTTTTAAATACAAACTTTTTTTTTTTTTTAAATACAAACATTTTTTGGGTAGAAAATACCAACTTTTTTTTTGTGTTCCAGACAAAATTTTGGGTGGCTTGGCTTAAAAACAGATTTAAATTTTTTTTTTGTTTTTAAAAAGGCAAAACTGTAAAATCTTTAAAACTCGAACCAAGTTTTTAAAAATTTGAACCAAAGTAGCCAGGACCAAGGGCACTAATCCTCCTCGTCTTCTTCATCTGTTGGCCCCAACGTCGCCTGTATGGCCAGCAGCTCGGCCACCAACTCCTTCATTCTTTTTTTTTTCTCCGCCAAAGTTTTGGGGATCATCCCTGTAACCAATAGAGAAAGAAACATAAATAGGAGTCCCAGACCGGTTTGTATGCTGGAAATAGATTTGGGGTTAATCAAATACATGTAAATGCATGACATATGTCATTCTTCCAAGGGATACAGTTAATGCATTTCCCACAGGTAAGTCTTTAAACTCCTTAAACCGGACCTTGAACATTATTTAATGAAAACCACTAACTATTCCCAAATGATTCTGCACCAGATCAAAGTCGATTTGTGTTTTTTTTGGATTACAGCGCCGCCATCTGGACTCTGAAGCATAACACTTAATGAGGAGTGGAGAGTTGGATAAAGTACAGGGTAGTAGGTTACAGTGGTGCGTGGGGAATCCCGAGCATAGCTGGGTTGAGGGAAAGGTCATCACTCACACAATGCATGGCAGCACCTTCCTTTTTTAAATCTGTATCCCATGCTGCCTGTAAATATTGCGCATTCCATATTCCCCAATATTGGTTTGGTTCAGTGTAATAACATGCATTAGATGTGTGAAGGGTGTTTTTCCATGTTTCTAATCTGTAGGTACAGTGTGATGGCTAATTCTTTGGTTCTTAAGACAACTTAGGGTCCTCTTTAAGCTAACGAAGTGCCCACATGAAAGTGTGAACTACACATTGGCTACGCCTTTAGTTATGTGTGTGTTATTAGCTAACCAAACATTAATATGAATAATGGCATGGAGACTTACGGAGTTGGTGGCCGACAGATGGCTGGTTGGGGCCAACAGGCTGCCCTTGGTCCTGGCTCTGCTGTGAAGAAGTCCCTGTAGAAACATGTGACATTTGGTTAGTACTTGTAGAGAGTCACTATTCCCAACATATCTGGCTCCCAGTCTGGCTGACATCACTCACCTTCGCCCGGATCGACTTCCAGCATCTCTGCTGCCTCCTCCTCCACTATCTCACCCGCTCCAGAAGCTTCTACAAATACATAATAAAGGAGAACTTAGTTTTTGGCCTGCCATGTATATCTTTGTGCCTATACATGAAGAGTGACATACCAGAGCCTTCCCCATGCCTGGCCAGGTATGACTCCACGCCCACGCGGTTTGGCCCCTCCTCTGTGGAAAGGTCCAGGGGCTGGTCTGAGGAGGCCACAGAGGAGGGGTAGGTCCGTCGCCCGGGAGATCCACCACCTTCACTCACAGATGCAGACTCATGCAGCACTGGTCGGCCTGTACGCCTCCGGGTGCGGCGAATTCTGAAATCCATTTCCAACACTACCAAAGAAAAGTCATTATAAATAAAGGCATAACTTATACATTTGGAACATATACCATGCAATTGCTTTGTACTTACTTGGAAAATGGATTCCAAAAAACCTCCGCACCCGGGGCATGTGCAGACGCTTCAGGTCCGACCAATGCTGCATTATCTGGGTGTGAGTGAAGGTGGTGCTAGTCACACGGTGGATCTCCGCGATGATCTCCCGGGCGATGTCCCTTTTCTCGCACACATTGGGCGCGAAGTCATACCGGCGTTGAAGCATGATCTGAAAAACATAATGGACACAGAGATTTTACTTTTTTACACACACACACATATGTGTTGCATCACAAGTTGAGGATTTCATGTCATTAACACACACATTTCTAGTGGCAGCCATTTTTGGGGAGTGCCTTAAAGCGGACGTTGACTGTGAATGAGAGTCTGGTCTTAGGTTATATGTATCACACACCATGTACATACAGATAATAGCCAACATCAAGAATCAGCCCACCTGCATCTATGGCATGTTAGGATGGTTTAAACATCCAAGATGTAGGCTAATGCTTAGGCTTTTGGACCACGTGTGTGGCTTCCCGTTGTGTTTTTATGGCTTAGGAAAACAGTGTTCCTCAAACATCCGCATCAAGGTCCGAGACAGGCCAGGTTTGCCAGCTCGCCCCGCTACTCCACAGGTTAATTAACTGTTGCTAAGCCGGAGCAATTGGCCGAATTAGGACATCAGCATAGACAGGTGAAAACGTGGCCAGGCTCGGCCCTTGAGGATGAAGTGTGAGGAGCCAGTGATTAAACATTAAGAGACCCCAAACTAGTTCCAAACGCATCATTTACATTTAGGCCATCATTGACTATTAGATTAAAATGCACAGGCAGCCACTTACCAGCATGAGGATCTCTTCCTGTTGACGGGTGAAGATAGTGGGCGCCATCTTTATGCTTCTTCAAGGCAGCAGATAAGTGAAACCCCAGCGGTTTCCTGGTTCCGCTCGAACGTACGTTCGTACGAGCGCGTAGTCGTGCGCATAGGCGTCACACGCTGGGCTCATTATTTAAAGGTCCCTGCACCCAAAGCTCATTCTCTTTGAGCATTTGTGTAAGATGGCACCTAAAAAGCCTATGAGCAAGCGACCCCAGCAAAGCAAGACCGCGGAGGGCCCAACAACAAGGTCCCAGCAAGGTAGGAGAAAACTGAGAGGCAAGACTCCCACCTCGGCCCCACCAAGGGACCCTGGACCCTCAGGAACCAAAAAAAGGGGCCCCAAGCCCCGTGCCCCTGCAGCCAAAAAGCTGGCAACTGCAGCACCCACCACCTCTGCCCCCAGAAGAGGCAGCACAAGGGAGCCCACACCGGCCATGCCTTCAAGTAGGGCAGTTCGGCAACCCAGGCCCCGCAGCAGGGCCCGAACCCCATCCAGGGCCCGAAGCCCATCCAGGGCCCGAAGCCCAGCCAGAGGCCGCCGAACCCCATCCAGGGCACGAAGCCCAGCCAGAGGCCGCCGAACCCAATCCAGGGCCCGAACCCCATCCAGGGCCCGAAGCCCAGCCAGAGGCCGCCGAACCCCATCCAGGGCACGAAGCCCAGCCAGAGGCCGCCGAACCCAATCCAGGGCCCGAACCCCATCCAGGGCACGAAGCCCAGCCAGAGGCCGCCGAACCCAATCCAGGGCCCGAACCCCATCCAGGGCACGAAGCCCAGCCAGAGGCCGCCGAACCCCATCCAGGGCCAGAAGCCCAGCCAGAGGCCGCCGAACCCAATCCAGGGCCAGAAGCCCAGCCAGAGGCCGACGAACCCAATCCAGGGCACGAAGCCCAGCCAGAGGCCGACGAACCCCATCCAGGGCCCGAAGCCCACCCAGAGGCCGCCGAACCCAATCCAGGGCCAGAAGCCCCTACAGGGCCCGCCGAACCCCATCCAGGGCCAGAAGCCCCTGCAGGGCCCGCTGAACCCCATCCAGGGCCAGAAGCCCCTACAGGGCCCGAAGAACCCCATCCAGGGCCAGAAGCCCCTACAGGGCCCGCCGAACCCCATCCAGGGCCAGAAGCCCCTACAGGGCCCGAAGAACCCCATCCAGGGCCAGAAGCCCCCGACCTGGCACCAGCCGGGAACAGAGCCCCCGACCTGGCACCAGCCGGGAACCTAGCCCCCCAAGAGGGCCCCGAATTGCAACCATGACCACATCTACACCTGGAAGTTCGGTGGCCAGCCACGCAAGAACACCCAGTCCCTTGGCCAGTCCAGTCCAGTCATTGGGAAGCCACCAATCCGGCCATTCCCCTACCCAGCCCCAGGCCATAATGTCACCACATGTGTCTGCACACATGGAGGAGCAGCCAAGCCAACCATCTGGCCGCACATTGCGCCGCGGCCAGTTGAGTGGGAGATTCTCCCATGACCAAAATATGGCATTGGCTAGTGGCCTTACATTATACTATGACGAGCTATATGGGAGCAAATCCAAACACACCACCAAGCAGCGCAAGATGGAATTGTTTGAAACCATCCTCCGACAAGTAAATGCAGCGGGGGAAGAGAGGAAAGATGTGTCCCAAATTCAGAAGAAAATCTCTGATCTGAAGTATGCTGTACGGCAAAAAGAAATTAAAAGGCATAATTACAGGTAAATAAATGTTTTCGCTAAATATAATGTTTGCGATGTACTGTATGCACCTTTTCTGAGTACCAAACGATTTTCTCTTTTCAGCCTGTAAACTGGAGGTGGCTTTCCATCTAAATTGGAGTTTACCCCTGCTGAGGAGATTGTGCTTGGACTTCTCCATCCGGTCGCGGTCGGTGGACATGCTGGTCTAAGGGACACAGACTCACCGACCCATACCCACGGTGAGTACTCTTAAATCTGCATGTTTGCCTGTTTGCTAAATAATCTACAGTTCACTAGTAACAAGATAACGGGATGCCCCTATGGTTTGCCTTGCTTGGCCTCGCACTACTGTGGCTGTTTGTGTCCTCTTTTGATCCCTGGGAATCACACATTTAGGCCCACAGCCATTATGGCAAAGATCAAATGTCCAATTGGATTGTTAAAGTCATGAAGTTTCTCAAGATAAGTGATATATTTGGAATCAATCACAAAACACACATCATTATGTATGGGTTGCCTTTTGGTTGTGTGAGTTGTGTTTGAGTTAACAATTTAATTAGCCACCCCCAAACATATCTGACCTAGAGCAGCGAGACTCAACTGGCGGCCCGGGGTCCCAATGCGGACCTTGGCACCACATTCCAGGACCCCTGCCCAGACAGCCCTGCACTCAGTTACTTCTGTGTTGACGTGCTCAGAGCTGCCCCCTTGATCGGCGATGTAGTGGTTGTTCTCCTGCCCAATGTGATGGCTCCCTGAAACATAGCATTGCAATATGAAGTACTGCACAGGAAGTGGCATTGCAAGGTACACAGTAACTTGGTAAAAATTTCTCTTGGCACAATCGTGTCCCGCTGCCCCTGCTCTGGCCCATCTGGCCCATCTGCCACAGTCCCCCCATGCCCCCCCCCCCACATAAGCCCCATACATTTGTAACAGATTTGCTCCATCCATCCCAGCACCATCAATACGTTAACTCCCCCCTTTAGCCATCCAATCCCTGTCCCCTCAGCTCTGGCCCATCCAGCCCAGCAAGGGCAAGCAGCCTTTATTAGTTGGCACTTTGAAATCTCCAGCCCCTCCACCAGTGTATTTATTTTTAACTAGACACCCCCTGCGTCAGCACCATGGCCAGACATTCACCTCTCACCACATACCTTGAAATGGGCCTTTACAACAATTGTTTGAGTACCACGGACCTAGCGAATGGTAGGCTAAATCCCAAAATGTGCGTTGAAAGTTGTATGCTGACTGGGTACACTTCCTGACTTCGAACTGAGGTCAGTTAGCAGTTTTTGCGAGCCATTGCACCTATGTAAACTTGCGTGTGTTTGAACAAAGGTCCCCATTGCTCTAGAGTTGAATAATATTACAAATAGAGCTATATTTGATTACCTATCCAAAAAATGGTTATGTGTGTGTTTACGTGGTTTGTTTTTCTCTTCTTCAGCCCAGCATGATCCCTCAGCAAGGGTAAACTCACCCCCCAGTTTGGTTATGCCTACCAGGTCCGTACAGCATAGGAGCCCAGATCAGAGATTTCCAGTAAGTTAATTTAGTACCATAAATACTACCAAGTGCTTAAGAATGTGTTAAACTGTTGGAATCCCAAATTTGGACGCCAACTTACACTTTTTTTTTTATATGTCCCTACAGACCCGCACACTCATGGAAGAGATCCAGGACATGGAGGAAGATGATGATGTCTCCGTGCAGGGCACGTCGGATGACCTCCCCCTGGGTCCCAATTTGGAACTGCTCCATAATGTTTCTCTGGCCAATCCTCAGCAGCAGAGTGAATCTCCATCCATTGTGCATGCACATGGGGAGACTGACACTACAGTCCCCAGTGTTCACTCTGCTGCAGAGGATTTGCAAAGCAGGCCGGTTGCTGTTGAGGGTACGACACCACGCGGCAGGGCACGCCCAAGAGCCAGGGTAATTGTGCGGCGGACTCCATTACGCCGCCCCACAATTTCCCAGGGGAGGCAGAGTGCCCTGCTTCAATTATGGACCCAACAAAGGGACTCTTATGACGCCCAGCTCGTTACAGAGCGTGAGCAAAGGCATGCCGACATGGTCAACATCCATACCAGTCTACAGGGCATCCTCGCGGAGTTGCGTACCCTCAACAGCAACGTGGCCAATGCAAGTAATGGCATCCAGTCAGCCATGGCTGAGATGACCAATATGCAGAGAAACATTGTGGAGCAGTTTCAAATTCACAATGCTGCCATGGCCCAGGCTAGGTCCCATTCACATGGACCTCCACCTGGACCTCCACCTGGGTATTATGGGCAGCCACCCTATTAAGCCATGGGTGTGTGGGACATCTTTTCTCTTAACCCCCACTGTATTTACTTGTCCTTTGAGGTTTCAAACAATCCATTTTGTGTTGCTCAGGCAGGTTGTGTTTTGTATTTGCTCCCATATAGCTCCTTAGAGTAATGCTTAAGGCCACTAGCCAATGCCATAGGTCTATGTGGAGTGTATCTGGCCACTTATGGCTTTAAATATGTATTTGGTTGGTGCTCCTCCTGTTTGCAGACATGTTTGTGTGACATTATGGCCATGCCCAAATATCCCTGGGCACAGGCAATATTAATGACTGGACTAGGCTGGCCTTTGGACTGGGTGTCCTTGTTTGGTTGTGCCACTCACTTCCAGGTGTAGATGTGCTCGATGTTTTTTTGGTAATGTTATCCATTTGTAACCACAGATGTATGTGGAATGTTTTCTGTTAAGCACTATAATTTTTCCTTTTCAAAGTAAAAAAAAAACTTCAATTACAATACTTGTGGCGTTTTTAGTGGGAACACATTTTAAACAGCTTGGGCTAAACCAGATAATTTGGGTTTGAAGAGGTGTAATAATGCAAAGCTAAAGCTAAGGAAACTACATGAAATACATTAGGCAACAATTAAGGTCTAAATGTTTTACTTAGAGGTAATGCCACATTACGGCAAAACAACATATGTAACAAAAAGGATAACACAGACACACAGAATGGTGAGACAGGGAAAAAAGTTAAGTAAAGTGCTGCCTGATCAGGTTGGCTCGAACAGATTGGCCAGACTCACTGGGGGGCCCCACAAAATTCTCGACTTCATCCTCGACGGCTGAAGAGGGCAGGCTGTCCACATAACGTGGGACACGTTCCATGATGGCAAAATTGTGCAAAACAGCACATGCCATTATAATGTCGATCACTTTCTTGGGATCATATTGCAGGGCCCCCCCCAGTATGGTCAAGGCAACGAAAACGTGTCTTCAGAAGCCCAAAGGCCCTCTCCACAACAGCCCGGGTCTTGCGATGCGCACGGTTGTACGCTTCCTGAGAGGCATCCTGGGGCCGCAGCACAGGCGTCATGAGCCAGGGTAGAAGTGGGTACCCGGAATCACCTTAAACAGAGAATTAAATGTAATCAAAATTAAAAAGGCAACACAACCAACACCAAAAATTTCACAGATATCATAATGATGTAAGGTAAAGTGTGCCAAAAAAAAAACAGGGCACATTAGGGGCAAAAAAAATTCCACTAAGGTATAACCTAATTAAAAATGGCACTGCTATATACCAATTAATTAACAAACATCTGCACGGCCAAGGGTATTTGGATTTTACATATATTTTTAGTTTTCAGACATGTTACAATTAGGATGCTGCTGAGGGCCTATCCACATTTATCTGGAAACTACAATGTATGCAGTTTAAGTCCACTTTGACATTTAAAGACCAATAGTACAAAAGGAGCCAAAGGTCAAAGATCCTTGGGTATAAACTCCAAACCAATATATTTAGGGACAAGGAACTTACAGACATCCTAACTAAAGGGAAAACATTCTGAAGGCCAAAGCGAGGCAAGCATTTTTTTGGGAAGTTCATAATATATGACCCAAGAAAAAGGCAGTTGGACGCTTATGTAAAGAATTCAAAAACAAACATATCAACAAATACAAGATTAATGCCACATTTAATAACACACAAATAGGACACACTTACCAAGCAGCCATGCCCCCGAAAATTCACCTGCCTCAAATCTCCGAAACAACCCAGATCGCCTGAGGATATAGGAGTCGTGGGACGATCCTGGGTAGCCGGCAAGGACACTCATAAACCGCATATCCGGACCAACCACGGCCTGGACATTAAGGGAGTGTCCCATTTTACGATTCCTTAAGGCAAAAACATACAAAAAGGGTAATTGATATTTGACCCAAAATAATAAATTAACCACAAAACATGTCTGCACTCTATTGGGAAATACTAATGAAAAGCCTAGATAAAGCAGCTACACAAATGAGGGATAAACAAATATGCTGCCGCAAAGGAAAACAGGTTACATGACACGTTGGGCAACATAATAACCAATCTCAATACCTATATATATACTCGTCGGCTGCCCTAGGTACGAGTGCCACATGTGTGCAGTCAATTGCACCAATAACGTTGGGCATGTCGGCCACATTATAAAACCCAAGCTTAATGGCGTTTCTGGCTGCCATATCATCAGGAAAATAAATATATTTTTGAGTTATGGCAGCCATGCCTTCCAAAAATTTAGACAGTGCGCGGCTCAGCGTAGGCTGTGACATCCCCACGGAGAGGGCACCCAGCCTCTGGAACGAGGCGTTCGCCAAAAATTGCAGGCAGCCAAGCATCTTGGTCATACCTGAAATTGCATGCCCCTTCCTTGTGGTGCGGGCTAACCATGGCCGCAGCTCACTATATAATTTATGGAGGGAAGCGCGATTAAGCCTGGTCAGCTCGAACAGCTCAACATCATTCATGCTATCGATGTTCATGCGACGACGCAGGGGCAATCTGCTCTCAGACATCTCGATCAACTCAATGCCAAAAAGCATAAGCCCTTGATGTGCCACAAACTCGCTCCGCTCCATCCTACTCCCGAGGCCAAATAGCTGCCGGCAAACATTTCGTAAAGCAGCTCTTTAATGGGCTTCCAAACAATTAGCAATCACCTCTCTGAATTGGGCGCAAGCCCATGTGAAGGACGAAAAAAATAGGATCGGACGCAAATAATACGATTTGGACGGGAAAAACACACGAACTAACGCAAATTATACGATTCTCGTACGAAATGCGTATGTTCATATACGTCTATGCGCGAACGATCGTGCGAATACGAATTGGCCAAAAAAACAAGAAAAAATGACAAACACCCACCCAAACTTACGATTCTCGATACGAAATCAATTAACTTTGGCTCTTTGAATCGAGGGGAATGAATCACATTACTCTCTAACATAAAATATCAGCACCTCCCAACATAACACAAATGGGAATGAGACTTAGGAAGAACGTTCTCTACACTAAAATAGACTGGGAGAGAATACATAGGTTAAATATATCAATAAGATCCCCTATACTTAAATGCTTTAAACTAAAATGTATCTGTAGATACTATATCACTTCAGACAATAACAGTAGGATCCATTCCCCTGCTGGTGGTGTACAAAAGAGACTGCCACTCTTAAACATATTTAGTGGGGACTTCTAGGGACAGAGCCAAGCAACATGGCCACATTGTGAGGCAGCTTCTCCATCACCAGACCGTGCATCTGCAGAGTCCCTCACCTGTGGTCTCTCACGCCGTGGGCCCACCACGCGTGAGCTCCAACCCCGGGGGTGGAGTGCCGGCGGTGCAGCGTGACCAATATTGTTTGGCAACTCCCCTCTCCCCCCTGGCAAATCCACCATTGAGGCGTCCTGAGGACACAGGCCCCTTGCCTTGTGTGGCTGGGATTCCATCTTCTACCCGGTTACCGGCTGGGAACGCCTTCCTTATTTTGGGTCTGGGTGCCTGCGCACCCACACCCAATCCGCTTGTTATCGACTCGCACCTTGGACAAGTGTGGTGACTGCTGCCACCCACTTGGCAGTGACTGCAGAAAAAGAAAGGTGACTCCCCTTCTCAGCCCAGGTTTTGCTTCCTTGGGGCCAGCAGTTGCCCTCTTCTGCCCTCTGTATCCTCCCCCCAACAGCCCGAACCTGTACTGGAAACCAGGGCCACCTTCATCTTCATTTAATGAAAAAACTCACAGCATCCCCTGTCAAACAGATTTGCCTAGAGGAGCCTCATGGCCTCTTACCTCAGCTTATAGCACTGATAGGCTCACCGCCCTATAATCCCAGATGATCTCTACTATAGTACTCTATTGTTGCGTAAGTGATTTTGAAATATATATGCTTAAAGTGTTTCTGACAGTGAGATAGCCAAGTAGCATACATTGCTTTCTTCTCTCCTTTAGATTCAGGGGTATACTTCAATCTAGTGACCTTTATTGCCTCCCTATTGCTTGTTCTCTCCTCTAGATGTAAGAGTAGGCTGCCATCAAGTGGTCAAGGAACAAAGTAGGAGTGGCAGCCACTCAGACCAATTTATAACTAACTAGAGGTCTTGGGGGCGTGGCTTGGTAATGGCCGTATGAGGAAGCAGAGTGTGGAGCTCCAGCCGGATTGTGTGTAAAAAGCCCCAATCAACCGCATAACGCAGCTTTTTGACATACCTGCAGTGATGTCCAAAAAGAAGAAGAGCAGAGTGACAGCAGAGGGGCGCAGAACTGGCCCCATTTCAGTCTATTTCCAGGAGGAGGAGCGCGGAGCTGGCGAAGAGAAGGGCCGCAATATGGCGTCCGCCTCCCCCAGGACCAGAACCCAGCAGGCAGGGTCGCGGAGGAGAGAGTTGGCGACTGTGGACCCAGGGGCTGGCAACCAAGAAGCGGAGGGCGGACGTGCCCCATCTGTGCTGCTGCCGATGGTCAGGGCAGCGGAAGAAGTGGAGGAGGGGCGGTCGAGCCCATCTCCATCAGTGAGCGGCGGAAGAGAGAGAGACGTGCAGCGGGAGATGGCTGAAGATGTCGGGGAGGAGGCGCGGGGTGGAGGAGGGCCCCCCCTTCCCCACTGATGCGACCGAGGAGCGGAGAGGAAGACGGCGGGAGGCCGCTCCCGCGGTGTGCTACAACCAGCGGGGTGAGTGACAAACGCTGCGGCGGGTCAGAGATAAGACCCCGCCGCAGCGTGAGTGAAGACAGGAAAGCACTGCTGCAGGCCCGGGCTCAATCCCTCTGCGCCCCTAGAGTGGGGGAAATGGAGGGGCCGTTTGACCCCCTCCCTGCACATCTGAGGGGGGGGGGTCATGGCATGGGGCTTCCCCCCCACAACGGCCCATCAATGAGGGGGAGGAGCAGCACCAACAGCTCCTGACACAGGGAAGACAGCTGGTCAGACCTGGACACAGAGAGAGGGAGGGGGCGATGACCCAGGGCCGTCCCACTACAGCAGGGAGTCTCCCCACTCTCGACAGCTCCCAGATGCCGAATTCCCACAAATGGACCCCTGGGAGGAGGATGGGTTGGGAGACGTGGGCTCGCCACACTCCCTTGGGAGAGATACGGATGCAGTTCCATACGGGTTGGAGACACCCCATCACGCTGCGGGCCCCCAAGTGCAGCCTGGGCGCGTGTGTGGCAACCCGGACACTGCTGTGGGGATGTCTGCCTCCCCATGTTGGTCACAAGGATCCTCAGTTCTGGGACTGTTGGAGACCGGCAAGCCCAGGAACGATCCTTTGGAATTGGATCAGCACAGTATTAAAGTCCTTATATCTTCACTGACCACTAGAAAAGATTTTGAGAATTTCATTAATATGATGGAGTCCTCCTTCAGGAGAGAGATGGATGAAGTATCAAGGTCAGTGACTGAAGTAGGCACCAGAGTTGCATCGGTAGAGCAGTTTCAGGAGTCAGTGCATCCAAGCCTTACCACGCTAGAGAATACTCACAGCGCCCTGGAGAGGGCCCAATTAGAGTCCGCGCGTCAGATTGCGGGCATACTGCTCCATCAAGATGACATGGAAAATCGGGGGAGAAGAAATAACATAAGGTTAAGAGGTCTCCCGGAGGTCCCTGAATTTTCCAACCTCTTGGATACGGTTGCGCAGATATTCAATCAAGTGCTAGACCGCCCTCTGGGGGACGACATTGAGCTAGATAGGGTACACAGAGCTCCGGGCCCTAAAAACCCAGACCAGCACAGGCCGAGGGACGTAATTTGTCGTGTGCACTTTTACAAGTTGAAAGAAGCCATCATGCGTCAAGCTTGGGCCAAAAAGACCATTAAGTTCAAAGGAGTGCAGATCGTCTTATTACCTGACTTGGCGCGCCGCACACTTCAGATGAGGAAGGTCATGAAGCCACTTTTGGAGAGTGCTAGGGCTGCTGGAGCCACCTACAGATGGGGCCACCCTTTCCGTTTAATCCTTCAATTACGGGGTTGCAGCTTTGTCCTCCGCAGCCACTCCCAACTCAGAGAGGCCTTTGATTTCCTGGGCTCCCTGGCAGTGGAGATGGAAAATTGGCTATCTCCATCATTGTGCCCACCCTGGGCCCCCGATCTGGGGGGTCACCGTGTTGAGCCCCAGCCCAGAAGGATCAGAGGGGGTAGGCCACGGGCCCCCAACGCTGCTAATGACTGGGAATAGAGGGGACTCTCCTAGAACATTGGCTTTGGTGCTTCTTCTGATCCACTCCTTAAGGATTCATTCTTCACTTCACTTCACGTCGTTTTTCAATTGACTTTCTGGAATGTTTGTTTACATGGTTCTGTTGAATTTTCAATCCCTGGAACATGGACCTCGCTACTTGTTCTGTTCTCTGGTTAACTCAGTAGGGTCTTTCGCTTTAAGAGGTTCGAAGTCAGCTGCTTTCTGGGAGATCAGATGTGGGGGGGATCCTCCTCCTGTCCACGAAGTCGGGCTGCGCGGATCGGAATCGGCTTGTGCGGATTCCTCTAACACATGTGTATGATTGCTCGCTGGCGGGGAGCGGTCGGCAGTCTCCCGAGAATACGGGTTGACTGGGCGAGTCAAGCACCACCTCGGGGGGGGGTTCGAGGGATGGTGTGGGGCACGCAACGGGGGGAGGACTTCAGTCTTTGATGTGAAGGCTCCTCACTGCTTTGGGAACCCTGAGGCGGGACCTACCACCCGCGGCGCCCCTTTCGTGCCCCCCTTCGGGCGGTGGACCGCACCAACATAAACAGCTGAGAAGAAGATGAGGAATTGTTGGTTTATAACATGTTTTGCTCTGCATCTGCATCAGGGGAGGTGTGGAAGTCTGTTGTTTTGTTTAGACTGGATTCCTTGAGGGATGCTTAGGACGAAGTGGCACGGGCTTGCTGGGGGTCTCGGAGACCATGAGTCCCGAGACGCTGGTGTACCACTTACACTCCGGATTTGCTTTCATGTGATGCAGAGAAGGCTTTTAATCGGGTGGTATGGGATTTCCTGTATGTCTCCCTGCAACAGATCGGCCCATCTCTCCTGGGCAAAATGATGGCACTATATAGGGACCTCAGCCTCAGTTAGGGCAAATAGTATAGTGTCAGCCCCCTTCTCTATAGGCAATGGCACCCGACAGGGTTGCTCGTTGTCGCCACTTCTGTACATCATCACGATGGAACACCTGGCGATGGCCCTGAGGAATAATCCGGACATTAAGGGAATAGAGATGGGAGGTAGACAGCACAAATTATCCCTATACGCAGACGATTTGCTACTGCATCTAACGTCCCCCGTGACATCCCTCCCCCTCGTCCTAAAGGAATTTGATATATTTGGGAAGGCAAGTAATTTTAAAATTAATTATGGGAAATCAGAAGCCCTCAACCTTACCTTAACGTCGTCTGTAGTGCCTGGCCTTAGAAATAGCTTCTCCTTTAAATGGCAGGCTGTGAGTATCAAATATCTAGGTGTCCAGATCCCAAACGAGCTGACTAAAATATATGAGCTGAACTACGCCACGCTGATGAATAAAACAATTGGGGATCTCAAACAGTACGACAGGAAATCTCTCTCGTGGTGCGGCAGGATTAATGTGATAAAGATGCATCCTGCCTCGTTTTCTGTATATTTTCCAAACTGCCCCCATAGTTCCCCCTAGTTGCTTCTTCAAGATTTTAAAATCGGCATTCCTTAAATTTGTTTGGGGGGTCTCGAAACCATGGATCCGATATGACATTCTGTTCCAGCACAAAACAAAGGGAGGGCTAGGTTTGCCAGATCTTAAACTCTATCATACTTCGGCGGTCTTAATGAGAATGTTAGATTGGGCACATCAGAACACAAACAAAACCTGGGTTATCATTGAGAAGAAGTTGTGCCCCTGGCCGCTGGTCTCTTTGCCTTGGACAAAGCCTCTGCCAAAAAAACTGCTTAGGTCCCTGCCATTTTTGACCCAACATTTGCTCACGATGTGGAACCGCATGACGGCTAGAGGCCAACTAGTGAGATGCCCAGGCCCTCTGACTCCGATCCTGGGAAACCCGGACTTTGGCCCCGGGTGGGAGTGGAGTCCTTCCTGGGTTGGGGGGTTGAGACTGCTCCGAGGGTGGGCCAGCTGCTGAGTGGGGGGGGCTCCAATCTTTGGAAGAGTTTAGGGAGCGGAATCCTGGGATATACGTATCTTGGTTTTTGCATGGACAGTTAGTGGCCTTTGTGTCGTCCTTAAGACTAGAGAGTAACATCAGTGGCCCATTGTCGGAAATGGAGGAGCTCCTCTCTTCCGCGTCCCCCATGCCCTCTCCCGGATATATTCCGCCCTAGTGAATAACGTTCATACGGGGCCGTTGGGTTATGTCGTGAGATGGAAGAGGGTCAAGCTAAAATGTTCAACCTGCCGCACAAAGCGGTAGTAGAGGGGGCCATGCAGGAGAGGAACTACAAGATTGTCTCTAGATGGTATAGATGCCCATCGGACATCAAGAGATTTGCCCCCCATTCCTCTGACTTGTCCTGGAGATGCCTCACGGAGGAGGGCAATATGACGCACATTTGGTGGGGTTGCTCGGCTATCCGCTCCTTCTGGGATAGAGTATTCAGTGTCTATACGGACACCACCGGATTATCAGTCAGGAATTCCCCCCAGTTGGCACTTTTCTCCCTGTGGGGCCCTCGTCACGATACAAAACGGATATACTCAGGCACTTTTTGTCGGCTGCAAGAGCTGTGATTCCCCGGCACTGGAAATCTCAAGAGATACCTTCCTTGCGGGAATGGATAACAGAGCTGGAACGGATTAGGCGAGCAGAGGAACTTATCCTGGGTGATAAGGGGCTTGGAGACAAATATACACTAACTTGGACCTGTTGGGAGGTTTTGTGGGACTCAGATAGGTTTAAGGACAGGCTTAATCGGGGGTGTGGCTTGGCCGGCGGGCAAGATGGCAGCCTGAGACCAGAGCTCGCGGTGGTGTTTCCCGAAAGCATTGATTTCTGCATTCCCTGCCGACCATGGGCAAAAGCAACAGAACGGGGACAACAGCTAAGACACTGAGGGCACTCCAGAACCTGAGCACAAGCACCAGGAGCTTACCAGACATGTTGAAGTCGCAGCGGCCAGAGGACGTAGTACCACACACGCCTAAGATGGTGTCCTCGTTCTCACCTGAGAGTTCCCCGGACAGGTCAAGTGTGGCCGCTTCCGAGAGAGAGGAGCAGGATGTCGCAGCCCAACTTAGTCAGCTCCCCACCCGCACGGAGTTGGCGAGATTTGCGGGGGAGATCAAGTCCACCATTGCGGAGGTAATAGCTGACCTAAAGGCTGACATGCGGTCTTTGGCCCAGAGGATGGAAGGAGTGGAGAGAGAGGAGGTGTTCACAAGGCGCAGACTACGGGAGGTGAGCGAGGTCGTTAATGCGCATAACAACTACATGCTTAATGTGCATAGGCACTTGGAAGATTTGGACAACAGAAATAGAAGGTGCAATATCAGGGTGAGAGGTGTCCCAGAAGCGGTAGCGCAGGACCAGATCGCGAGTGCTTTGCTATCTATTTTCAACACTCTCCTCGAGCGTCCACCAGACACCCCAATCGACCTGGTTCGAGCTCATAGAGCACTTCGTCCGAGAGGTATGGGAGATTCAAGCCCCAGGGACATTATATGCTGTCTACAAAGCTTTGCTCTAAAGGAAGAGATTATCTCAAAGGCCAGGTCCCGGGACTCGATCCTGTTTAACACTGATGAGATCCAGCTATTTCAGGACCTCTCTGGCATCACCCTTCAACATCGTAGAGCCCTAAGACCCCTCACGTCACTGTTGGCTACCAAGAATGGAAAGACGGGCACTCTGCGTGTACCAGGTGACCTGGCGGACTTCTGCAATTCACTTCACTTGCCTCAAGTGTCGGTTCCGGACTGGTTCGCGGACTTCGCTATCCCGGATCTTCTGGCGCCCCTTCCTGGGGCGGGATCCCCTGAAATTTCTCCAAAAAGAGCCTCTCCTGAACTCTCGCCGAAAGGTCCCTCGGACTTACGTAACCTCAGGATATGGCAGGGGGCAGGGAGTGAAGAGACCGACCGGGGTGCACGGATAGAAGAAAGCCCAGTATAGTTGCTGCTTTGCCGTGCTGGATGTCTTCTTGGGGTAATACTGTTTGAGTGTGAGGTGTCTTTTGTCGCTAATCTGTGTATCCCATTCCGCAAGCTGCGGCGAGAGCACAGTTAGACCACCTCCACACTGTTCATAACTATTATGGGTAGTGTGCTATGTATTTTATTATGCTCTTCTCTTAACAAAGTGTTTGATAAGTTTTGTATTTAGCCTGTACTCCAGGGATCTGGGCACCCTAACTGTGTGGCGGCGGGTATGTCTAAAGAAGAGGCTGCCGATCGCTTGGGGGTCGCTTGTTCTGACATGGCCTAGGCCTCTATAGTCTGGTCGGTGGTTTCAGGGCACCCTTTCCCCCTCCCTGGTCCCGGTTTGGCGCGGGGGGGGGGGGGGGGGGCTCGTGTTCGATGGGCGCGGCGATTCCAGGGTCTCCTTATGGGGAAGTAAGGCTGTTTTATAGCCTTAAAGTTTGTCTGATATATGTATGGACGCCCTCATCCAATGTACGCATCCCATTCCGCATGTAGCGGCGAGGGCGACTTTGGACGTAGGCGGCTATTATAGGGCTACCTCATACACGCTGAACTCTGTGAGCAGTCATGATGGGTAGCAGCCTTGTGTTATAGCTGATTCCTGGTTTAATTAGTTTGATAGATGACATGTTTAGAACTGGTTGGTGGGCGGAGCAGGGTGGCCTTCCTCTCAGGGGTGCTGCTTTTCCCTGCCGGAGATTTAACAGCGTTATGATTCTGTTTGCATTAGGGACGGGGTGGGGTATTGTGGTACTGGGGAGTGACTGGGATGCCCTTGCTCTACACATGGCATTGGACAGCTTTCTCCTGCCTTGAACCTCCCTTTTCCAGTTGCTGCAGAAGAGTTCCCGGGCACTTACACATATTGTCAGCTGGGCTGTGGATGTGAGCTCGAGCTCTTCTAAGGCATCAGGGCACTTGAATAGTAGAGTGCTGTCTCTTGTCATCTGAGGCTTTATTACTGCTTGATACTCGGGTAGGGTTGACAGATGTCTCTTCGGTCTGGGATGGGCTCATGGGATGCCCCTTTGCCCACTGCTGGTCATTCCCTCGGTGCTTTGACTATGGGGTGGTCCCTGGCAGGAGGGGGGAGTGGGGGCTGGGGTCTCCCTGATGGACACACCCATTGTAATCTGATTGGTGTTGAAGCGGGTGAAGTCGCTCACACCCTTTTGTTCACCGCTTTGTGGGAAGCGTGTGGAGGCTTTATTGCCCCCTTATTCTAGTAGTTTATATGCTGGGGAGACAGCTGCACTGCACATTCCTGGTGATCTTAAGGATAAGGTTCCACCAGCCAGGGTGACTGAGGAGATAATCGATCTCCGTATTGAAAATCAGTGCATGCCCATAGGAAGGGATTAGTTGCGTCGGTTTGGGATCGCTCACTGTGTAATGTGTAATACGTTATATGTCAATTAGCCTATTTTTCTAAATTCTAGCTTTGACCGGGGGTTTGCTGCTGCCTGGGCCGGCCTTCCATGTTCTCCCTAACATCTTCTCTATTTCAGGAACGCCCGGGACCTTATATAGTAGGGTCCTGACTTTCGCGGGAAGGCAAGTGTGGCCTTGCTGCTAAAGGAAAGTATTTGGAGTGGTTCTTTGATCATATAAGAAATCTACTCCTGGTTAGTTCCTTGTCAATTTCTGTGGTTCTCTAGAACACAGGTAGGTTGTAGTTTTTTTTTTTCTTTCCCCTTCTTCCTGATATTCTAATTTCTTTTCCCTTCTTAACCTCATTTCGCTGCTTCTACCCTACTTCCCATTCAGTACCCATCTTACTCCTGCTGGGGGGAGGGGGGGGACTGGGAGCGCGCTTGCCTGCTTACACTGGGACCTCATGTGAGAGCCCTAGAGGACTTGTAGGTAGTAAGGATGGGGGACAACCTCAAAATCAATATTATGTCACTTAATGCTAGAGGTCTTAATACTCCACAAAAAGGTACTCTCTATTAAGGGAACTTAGGAGGCAGAGAATCCATATTGCTCTGATTCAAGAAACGCATTTCCAGAAGGACAAGGCCCCGCACTTGGGAGATAGAACCTACAATATTCACCGATTTGCTCCCTCCCCGCTCTCTAAGACGAAAGGGGTTTCGGTCCTAATTGATAAAGCACTGCCACTTGCTATAACAGCTGAAAGTGTGGATAATGAGGGGAGATTCATTTTTCTGAAGGGTAGGCTTCCTTCTGGAACTGCCATCACCATTGCGAATGTGTATGCTCCTAATAAGGGCCAACAGGGTTTTTTGACGGCAACTCTGAGGCGGCTTAGGTCATCCCAGGAGGGAATTTTGATTTTGGGGGGAGATCTAAATTGTGCCCTTAACCCACTTGTAGACACATCAGATGCCAAATCAACCATCACTTATAGAGCAATGAAGCAGATTAAGAACTCTCTTTTAAACATTCAGGCTATAGATACTTGGAGATTAATGCACCCTACTGAGAAAGACTACACCTTTTATTCTTCGATTCATAACAAATATTCACGAATAGACTATCTTTTCCTATCACAAAGAGATTTAGATAAGATAATGTCAGTTTAAATAGGTTGCTCCTCGTTCTCTGATCACGCTCCTGTGATTCTTGGATTAGATTTCCCTGATGGGGAGCATAAGGAGTGGAATTGGAGGATAAATGCAGGGTTACTGAAAGACAGTAGGGTAGTTGACAAGGTGAGAGAGAATATTTTACAGTTCTTTAGAGAAAACGCATCTTTAGAAGTGGGTTGTTCTATGAGTTGGGGAACAAGGCGGGATATTTGTTGGCAAAAGCATTGAACCCAAGAGGTATGAGGGCCAGGGTTAAGGAGATCCGGGACGCTAAAGGAGTCTTATACCAGAGGGACAGAGACATCGCGGAGCAATTTAGAACCTATTATACTACACTTTATAATCTGCCAAGCCAGGAATAAAGGGAAGCTTTTAGGGGGAAGATGCTGTCTTATCTAAGGGACTCCCAGATGCCCAAACTTACAGAGGAGATTTTAGAACAGCTAGAGTCTCCAATCACCGCCACTGAATTGCAGGAGGCCATTAAGGGTACTAAGCCAGGTAAAGCCCCTGGGCCTGATGGCTTTCCGAGCCAATATTATAAGACATTTTCTCCTCAGCTCCTCCCCCATTTGGCCAAGGCTTTTGAAACAACTGCTGAAACCGGTGCCCTCTCATCCTCTTCCCTAGAAGCCCAGATAGTTGTCATTCATAAAGCTGGCAAGGACGCTGCAGATTGTAAGAATTATAGACCAATTGCCCTACTGAATGTAGACCTGAAAATTTTTGCCAAGGCGCTTGCAGGGAGACAAAGTTTTTACCTGATCTGATTCTGCAGGATCAGGTGGGTTTTATTACTTCTAGGGAGGCGAGAGATAATGTCATTAAGGCCATAAATGTCCATTGGTGGGCTACAAACCACAAATCCCAGACGATCATGCTGTCAACAGATGCCGAAAAGGCGTTTGATCGGGTAAGGTGGGACTGGGTAAAAGCAGTTCTGAAGCATATAGGTTTAGGGGAAGCAGCTCTCAATAGGATTCTAGCCCTCTACTCTGATCCGGTAGCGAGAGTGAGAGTGAACAACATCTCCTCCCCTAGATTTGAGATCCGGAATGGAACACGCCAGGGGTACCCCCTATCCCCCTTGATTTTCGCGTGATCCTTGGAACCCTTTCTTAGGAAGGTAAATCTGAATGAGGGGATTAGAGGTATTATGATAGGTGATAGGGAAAGGAAAGTGGCAGCTTACGCTTATGACATGCTTTTTTTTATAGACTCCCCCAGTATATAGATTCCATCTCTTTTAAAGGAATTTGAAACATTTGGTAAAATCTCAAATCTGAAAATTAATTATAACAAATCTTGAGCCCTTAATATTTCTCTGCCACCACAAGAGGCAGAAGCTTTGAAAGCGCTTTTTCCCTTTCCTTGGGGGCATCACATATTTAGGAATACAACTTCCTAGGGTATTGAAAGGGTTGTTTCACCTAAACTTTGCTCCCCTAGGGGCTAGGTTGAAGAAAGACCTAGAGGCCTGGAGTAAGCTGAAATTGTCCTGGTTTGGCAGAATAGCGGTCCTAAAAATGAATATCTTACCCAGGATTCTCTATCTGCTGCAATGCATTCCAATCACGATACCCCCCAGTTTATTAAACAGATGAATAAGGCTTTCAGGGACTTTGTGTGGCACAAGAAACCTTCAAGAATAAGGAGAGAGATTTTGGTCTGTAGGAGGGAGAGAGGGGGCGCCGGTCTTCCTTGTATTGAAACTTATCTTAAGGCGGTCCACCTGGGCAGATTCCTGGATTGGCAGATCAACAAATCCCAAAAAGACTGGGTTAGGATAGAGGATGAGGTGGGTAAGGAAACACTGTGTAGTATCTGCTTTCTGGAAAAGAAAGATGTCCCGGGTTTTGTGGCAGCACACCCATTGATTCTAGAGACACTAAATAGGGTCAGACTAATAGGCAAGAAGCATCCAGATTTGATCTCAGTTCCGGGCCCACTCACCCCAATCAGAAACAACCCAGCCTTCCCCCCAGGGTTGGATAAAAACTTCCTAGCACAGTGCAGGGGTTTGAAGTCCCCTAGAGTGATACACCTGTATGATAGAGGTCAGTTACTGGAAAGACAGGAACTACAAGAAAAGTGGGGGGGGGGGCCCAGTTCCAATTGCGCCATTTTGCTAAGAGCAAGGAGATGAAGGGAAAAGGAGCAAGGGCGCTCTCAGAGGTGGAAAAGGCATGTTTGGGTGAAGGTCCCACTCAGGAAACTAATTATAAAATAGCCACTCGCTGGTATAGAACCCCAGAAGGACTTCATGGGTTCTTTCCTGGGGTCCCGGATCGATGCTGGAGGTGTGATGCCCAGGGTGCTTCCTTTCTTCACATCTGGTGGTTATGCCCGAAAGTAGATATGTTCTGGGAGAAAGTTCACGAGGTTACGGGGAACATTTTGGGTTGCTTTTTGGATTGGGGACCAGCAGGATACCTTCTGAACTGGTCAGCTGATGGGAAAGGTGTGGGGAGTCTGAGTCCTCTGGGGATCCATCTGATGAATGCAGCAAGAGTTCTGATACCTAGGGGTTGGAGAACTCAAAAGACCCCTTCACTTAAGGAATGGTACACTCAAATTAACTACCTGGAAGAAATGGAGGAAATCCTGTTGACAAAACAGGACAGACTAGAAATCTTTAGAAAGACCTGGACAATTTGGGATATATTTAAAGATTCTGATGTATATAAAGAGGCCTTTAGATAAAAGTGGAGACATAGTAGAAAAGGATAGTGGATTATATAAGGTGAGAGAAAAAGGATGAAAAGATTTAAAAGGTTAGGGAACTATGGCACGTTGGAGAGGGCTCCTGCTGCGGTGCCTTGGTGGGTAGCTGGGTTGGCTCCCCCCCTCTCTCTCCTCCTCCCTTCTCCCCCCCTTCTTTCCTTCCTGCTTTCTTTATTTTTTCTTCCTCCCCCCACTCTGTTCATCCCCTCTATACCTACCCTTTGCATTTCCTTACCTTATTCCCTTCCCCCTTTCCTTGTCTTCATTTCTCCTTTGCTTACCCTCCATTTGGGACCGCCGGGGTCGCGATGGGGACCGTGGGGAGTAGGAGAGGGATGCATGGGTCACTAGCGTCAACATTGGAGTGCAAGTTGTCACTCGGGAGAGGCTATTGGCGGGTTTTGGGCTCTGGCAGCAGCGGATCCTAGGCTAGCAGTGAAGGGGGGGGGGTTCTCTCCCCACTCTAGATAGAACTCGCAAACCCTGCAGGGTTGATAAGGTATAGATCGAAGATGAGTGTTTCCTCTGTTAAGAAATGTAAGTGATATTGCACCCAAATAGCACCTGTGGATCCTGCTATGTATAACCTGCAGGTGGATTGTATGATGACATGTTTGAGCATTATATGTGACTGATGTATCCTGATTTCTCCGTTCTCATGTAATTCAGTACTATGTGAACTTTTGAAAATTCAAATAAAAACAGTATGATTAAAAAAAGGACAGGCTTAATCAGCCATAATTTTTAGCGCGCCCGCCCGGGGTAACCCTTTCCTTTCCCCATCTCTCCCTTCTTTCGCTCTTCTTTCCCCTTTCTGTCCATATTAGCTACAGTAGAATATTAATATTAAACATCATATTTTTGCAGAGTCTCCTTCACCCATAATACCAAGCATCCTTCGGTTCTGGCAGAGCGTTGGACCGGTGGCTAGACCCTAGGAGCCCTTGTTATGTCCTGTGGCTCGTGTGGTTTCTGTCTTGATTCCTATGGTGTTTATATGCTCTCAGGATTATTATGTCATGACATTATACTTTACTGATTCTGGGACTGTTCCCCATGTATTGTTTCTTCTGGTTTGCCTCAAATAAAAACAGATTATACAAAAAAAAAAAAAAAACAGAGGTCTTGCTCCACACACATCTATAGAAGTATGCTAAAGCTGCATCATTAAACGCCATGGACATACAATGCAATAGATAAACTGGGAGCAGCTTACCTGAGGTTTCCCTATAACCTCGAGGCAGCACATGGGGAGGAAGGGTTGAAAGCCTCGCAGTACAGCTTCAGACTCCTCATCCCATGTGCTTGCATAAAATCAAAGGAAACAAATGAGAAGTACCAGCAGCTCAAACCAATTTATAGCTAACCTGGGAGGTGAACGTCCCAAAGGGGGCTCTTAAAGATTAGATTCTACTTCTAACAACCCCCCCTCCAAAAAAACAGCTAACAATACTACACTAGCTGCTACCTACCAGTTTCGCCTTTGGCACCAGACATCAAAGCCTCTATCTATTGCAATGGTCCCCAAAATACCTCTCAAAAATGTAATGACAAAAACCATAGCGCAAGAGGTGTTAGACTCATAAATATCTTATTTTGACTCAGACTCCAACGAGTCACTTTGATTCTTTACAAAAACCCTATCCATCGAGGTGGAACAAGTAGGAACATCCATCGGGGTGGAACAAGTAAGTTATTCAATACCAAAAGAATAACAGAATTGGAGCAGAGGGATGAGGATCTAACATTGGAATATCAATCAGCTGAAGCTCAAAAGAGGTTAATCACCGCATTGCAAGGAAAAGAAACCTACCAAGGACCTCGAAAATGGAACTCATAGGTCTAATTTGAGGTTCCTAGGAGCATGAGGGGTAATGTAGCCCTGGTCAAAAACCTAACCACCACACGTATGACTGCCCTTAAAACTGGTCCCTATTGCTCCCAGAAAGATGAAGTGAGGACATTCCCTGGGTCCTGAACGGCAAAACACGACCAGACCTAGGCCAGTGATTCTTTCATTATCTAGGCCAAATTCTTTCATTTCTGCGACAAAGAAGACATTTTTATGGCATACTTGAAAACAAAAAGAACTCTTGGTGAAGGGGAATGAAAATGTTCATGTTTCCGGATTTCTTTGGTAGACATTACACAAAAAAAGGGAGCATGCGCCCCAGTATGTAAATTCCTGATAGACCAGGGCCTCAAATTGTCTTTATTACACCCTGCTAAACTACGCCTGCATGTTGCAGGCAAAAAACAAAAATATACGAAGACGCAACCAGAGTGAAAAAAAGAGTGAGTATCCCTGAACATCTGACTGTACTTGGGTCCTCCCATTTTTTAAAGCTGAGCTAGGCACTTTTTGAAGAAATGTTGATTATTTTGTTTTACACTTTAATTATATTATACATTAGGTTGGTGGTTCAGTTAACACAACCAGGTTTCTAGTTAAGGTATCGGCCAAGGCTATAGGTCGAAGGGTGGCTAACCCCATCCCCCATAGCATGGCGAGGCTCGAAGAATCAGAGAAAGTGCCCCTTCCACTGATCTCTGATGCTAAACTTTCAGTTAACAGGACAAAGTTTGAGTTACTGTACTCAATGAAAATTATATCCTCTGCAGTTACTTTTAAGTTGCATTGTTCGAAAATAATGTATCTTTGGGTAAACTATGTTTTGTTGTAAGTGTTTGCGGGGGGGGGGGTCACGGCAACCCAATTCAGGTAGCTCAGGGGGGGGGGGTAATCACCAGATTAAAAGGAGAAAAGTAATTATGCTTCTTTAATGCTTGCACCTGGATGTTTTGGGGCTCCAAGAAACACACTGGAAGGAGGGGGAGAAGGGTGTCCTGAAAGGTAATTGGATAGCAGCACAGATCTCTACCCCTTTTATTTTAATAAAAATGGGGTGGTCATTCTCTTTGGTAAAAATCTACAATACTCAACAATACTCAATTAAAGATAAACGACTAGACACAAAGAGTAGATAATACTCCTGAAAGTGGAAATACAGCGACAATAATATACAATAGTAAATCTATATGCTCCCAATGGTAACCATTCTATGTATAACTCACCCAGCACTTATTACAAATGCAAACATGGAACCTCTTTTTAATTTGAGACTTTAATGCTGTACAGATAGATAGGCAGGAGTGTAGATCAGCCCTGACCTCCCAGAATCCACTCAGACTCCTATAGCAAAATATAGAAGTTGTAGTTCCTTGGAGAGTTCAATACCTCAGCTAAAGAATATACTTGTTATTCAGTTGCCCACAAAACAGGATAGAAACACTTTAAATACAGCGCTCTAAAAAAACTCTTAGCTTACTAGAAACTTTTTGGGTGCTCAACGTATAAAAACTCCTTTGTCCATTGAGTCCAAATAGATTTGCAAAAAATAATAACAGAGCTCCCCTAATTCAGGGCAGTATTCTTAAATATCCCCAAGTGGGATGCCCCGAAAAAGTCTTAACAGGTAAATCGACACCCGCAGTGCATATACTTTCAAAGAATCGTGCTGATTCCAATCATCCACCACCACACAGATCTTCTTACCGGGGTGTCACAGGAAGTGGGCTTATACCGGGTTAATGTTTTCAGAATCAATTTTTCCAAAATTAAATGCAGCCAAGCCGAAAGAAAGCTTCTCGACCAAAATATCTCAACAGGTAAGCTTAACAGGTTAATCTTCCATCATTCCCAAAATTAGACACAACCCAGTCAAAAGAGAGCTTCTCCACCTCGGCAGTGAATGGAATCAAGCAGGGATGCTGGAACAATATCTCTTCAATCTGGGTTCCAGACTATAGGGTCGATTCAAAGAAACATGTAAAAGCTTTGATTTTGTTGCCGATCATGGTATTTTTTCCGAACGCTCGAGCATTCGTATGAACTTGCGAGTGATTCTATAACCTAATGAGTTTCCTATTGTAAAATGCCCGTCCGTTCGTATGCTATCTCCCGACCTTGGCCCAGTCATTTTCAAACGTAAATTTTAGGTTGAGTGATCTGTTGTTGAGACGGCAGCATGTTATTTTTCCCTTCTTCCATCGTCCACCTCTTCGTATTTCTTGCGTTTCCCGATGGTTTTTCCTGCTTTTTAACCTCTAATACTCGTGGGCTCGTAAATGTAGAAGATCTTGCGCATGCGCAATACAAGCTACACTCAATTAATGTGGCCCATATCGTACACTACCTAGCTCAACCCAACTACTTTGCGACATTCTTACACTTACCTTTATTAACCCTAAAACTGACCCAAACCCCTTGCCGGTTGCATTCTTCTTGTTTTTGATGACCCTAAAACTGACCCAAACCCCTTGCCGGTTGCATTCTTCTTCATTTTCCTGACCCTAAAACTGACCCAAACCCCTTGCCGGTTGCATTCTTCTTCATTTTCCTGACCCTAAAACTGACCCAAACCCCTTGCCGGTTGCATTCTTCTTCATTTTCCTGACCCTAAAACTGACCCAAACCCCTTGCCGGTTGCATTCTTCTTCATTTTCCTGACCCTAAAACTGACCCAAACCCCTTGCCGGTTGCATTCTTCTTCATTTTCCTGACCCTAAAACTGACCCAAACCCCTTGCCGGTTGCATTCTTCTTCATTTTCCTGACCCTAAAACTGACCCAAACCCCTTGCTGGTTGCATTATTCTTCATTTTCCTGACCCTAAAACTGACCCAAACCCCTTGCCGGTTGCATTCTTCTTATTTTTGATGACCCTAAAACTTACCCAAACCCCTTGCAGTTTGCATTCTTCTTCATTTTCCTGATCCTAAAACTGACCAAAACCCCTTGCCGGTTGCATTCTTCTTGTTTTTGATGACCCTAAAACTTACACAAAACCCCTTGCCGGTTGCATTCTTCTTATTTGTGTGGTTCAGAAATATTACCCCAACCACTTAATGTACATCTGTATTTATTTCTTAAAACATGCCTTTTCGTGTTTGTCAAAATGTAATGTATGTTATAAATTGAAATGAGTCATTTTCGAATGTTAAAATATTTATTTTGTTAACAATATATATGTATTATTAAAAATTTAAAAAATCTAATAAAAAATGTAAAAACTATTTATAATCTTGAGCCAGGACCAAGGGCACTAATCATCTTCTTCAGTTGGCCCCAACGTCGCCTGTATGGCCTGCAGCTCGGCCACCAACTCAAGGATACTTTTTTTTTTTTCTTCCACTGTTTGCGGTGGGGTCCCTGTAACCAATAGAGAAATAAACATAAATAGTAGTACCAGACCGGTTCGAACGTTCGTGCGAGTCGAAAATGTCCCCAAAAAAAAGGAAAAAATGACAAACACCCACAAAAACTCTTGTTTTCAAATACAAAAACAATGACATTTGGGATTTTGAATCAAGGCTAATGTTCGGAGTGTCTCAGGAAGTGAGCTGTATAACGGGTTACTTTTTCAACAATTCCAAAATTAAATGCAGCCAGGCCAAAAGAGAGCTTCTCCACCAAAGTGTCTCAACAGGTGGGCTTAACAGCTTAATGTTCCATCATTCCCAAAATTAGACACGGCCCAGTTAAAAGAGAGCTTCTCCACCTCAGCATTGAATAAAATCAGGCAGGAATGCTGGAACAATATCTCTCCAATCTGGGTTCCAAACAGTGTTCTCAGCGCATAACATATAAAAGAAATAAAAAAAAAAATCTTGCGTGATACCCTCAAAAGCAGTATTTTTAATACTTAAAAATGCACTCACATGTTATATAAGCAAATCGCGCATATAAAAATCCAGGGATGGTTCTCCTCCGATCCCCCTCGTGTAACAATCTGGCCAGATATACAATGAATAAAAGTCCGCCGCCCGCCGCCACCGACGCGTTTCGTTGCCGTGGGCAACTTTTACAAGGCTATATGCGCGATTTGCTTATATAACATGTGAGTGCATTTTTAAGTATTAAAAATACTACTTTTGAGGGTATCACGCAAGATTTGCTTTTTTTCTTTTATATGTTATGCGCTGAGAACACTGTTTGGAACCCAGATTGGAGAGATATTGTTCCAGCATTCCTGCCTGATTTTATTTACTGCTGAGGTGGAGAAGCTCTCTTTTAACTGGGCCGTGTCTAATTTTGGGAATGATGGAACATTAAGCTGTTAAGCCCACCTGTTGAGACACTTTGGTAGAGAAGCTCTCTTTTGGCCTGGCTGCATTTAATTTTGGAATTGTTGAAAAAGTAACCCGTTATACAGCTCACTTCCTGAGACACTCCGAACATTGTCTGGAACCCAGATTGAAGAGATATTGTTCCAGCATCCCTGCTTGATTCCATTCACTGCCGAGGTGGAGAAGCTCTCTTTTGACTGGGTTGTGTCTAATTTTGGGAATGATGGAAGATTAGCCTGTTAAGCTTACCTGTTGAGATATTTTGGTCGAGAATCTTTCTTTCGGCCTGGCTGCATTTAATTTTGGAAAAATTGATTCTGGAAACATTAACCCGGTATAAGCCCACTTCCTGTGACACCCCGGTAAGAAGATCTGTGTGGTGGTGGATGATTGGAATCAGCACGATTCTTTGAAAGTATATGCACTGCGGGTGTTGATTTACCTGTTAAGACTTTTTCGGGGCATCCCACTTGGGGATACTTAAGAATACTGCCCTGAATTAGGGGAGCTCTGTTATTATTTTTTGCACAAAACAGGATAGACTACACGCTTGTGGCAAACCATCTGATGCAACAAGTACCGGAAACAGAAATAAAACCCATCACCATTTAGGTACATCGGACCTAAAATAAAAAGGGGCCGATTCCCCCCAATCAGACCCTACTTACCTTTTGGATGTTGTCGCTGCCAGCTGCTTCAGGGCTCGATCCTATGCCCATAAAACCCAGGTTGGGGCCCTTGGAGGTAGGCCCTCACCTGGGCCTGTGTGGCATTCAGAATCTGCAACTGTTCCAACATGTTTCTATTAGAAGTTCGAAATTCAGCCATCATGGCACTGAGATTGTTAGTTAAGGTGGCCATGTGGCTGTTGCTATTTCGAACTTCCTCAAGCATGCCACTGTAATAATTGGATAAGGTGGCCATGTGGCTGTTGTTGGACCTAAATTCAGTCAGCATGGAGTTTAAGGTGTTGTTTAAGGTTTCTAATTGGCCATGAAGATGTTCGTTGTTTCGTTGATTTTGGAGGCGAAATAGCCGCCTCTCATGGTGCCATGCTGACTCCATCATCGACGCGCCCCTCCCCTGGGCAACTGGGCGGCGTAGTCGACTACGCCTCCCAATTCCCCGTGCAGATGATGTGCCTCTAGGTCCACCAACAGCCACAGGTCTGCTTGGCAAATCCTCAGCAGCAGAGCTAACACTGGGGACTGTTGGCTCAGTCTCTGCATGCTGCCCAAGGTGGCCTGGCAGCATGCAGCCAGCTTCACTCTGCTGCTGAGCATTTGGTGTAGAAACATGTTGGGACAGTTGCAGATTCTGTCCCAGGGGGAGCTGTTCTGAAAGTTCAATGAAGGCTCCATCTTCCTCCAGCTCCTGGATTTTCTCCATCAGTGTGTGGGTCTGTTGCAACATGAAAAAAAAAAGGTTCAGTTTAGGGAATACATATGTAATTCCGCAAAAAGTAACATGGCAAGGCACATGCATAAGCAACATCATATAAAGACACTTACCGTATATATCGGATCCTGGGTCCGAGGCAGCACGGAAGTAGACGGCATGGTAAAACTGGCAGAGGATTCCCCACTAGCTGAGGGATGATGCTGGGCTGCATTGGGGAAAAGAAGGCATGTTAACACACAACTAGGCATTGGTGATGTATATTAACACATATGGTTCACTAAAACACAGCCCATGCATGAATGGCAACTCCCCCAACGGACCAAGTTAAACTTGACTATGAATGTTATTATCTGTTAGATGTATTAGTCAACAAGTACATACACATTGGTCTCATTAACCAAAATAAACATGCATGTACTGGCTGTTCTGAGGCTTCACACATCACTTAAAGCCCATTATGGGACCACACTCAGCTTGCAAATAGCATTTGCCATGAGATTAGGCTGTTTGACATTCTTTCTAGGTCAAACGTTCAAGCACCCCAGATCAAGTCTTTCTGAGCAAAGCACAGCTCAAACCCAAATTGGCTACAGATAAAGATGGAAGTGTTGTATGTAATTGACTCTAAATACATAACAGCCAGTCCTTTGCTAATCTCAATAGTGTTCCTCAAGACTCTCCAAAATAATCTCAGAGGAAGTAAAAAAGCAAATAATGGGTTGCCACACATAACACACCCTGTTTAATTGTCTAATTTTGGGAATGATGGAACATTAAGCTGTTAAGCCCACCTGTTGAGACACTTTGGTAGAGAAGCTCTCTTTTGGCCTGGCTGCATTTAATTTTGGAATTGTTGAAAAAGTAACCCGTTATACAGCTCACTTCCTGAGACACTCCGAACATTGTCTGGAACCCAGATTGAAGAGATATTGTTCCAGCATCCCTGCTTGATTCCATTCACTGCCGAGGTGGAGAAGCTCTCTTTTGACTGGGTTGTGTCTAATTTTGGGAATGATGGAAGATTAGCCTGTTAAGCTTACCTGTTGAGATATTTTGGTCGAGAATCTTTCTTTCGGCTTGGCTGCATTTAATTTTGGAAAAATTGATTCTGGAAACATTAACCCGGTATAAGCCCACTTCCTGTGACACCCCGGTAAGAAGATCTGTGTGGTGGTGGATGATTGGAATCAGCACGATTCTTTGAAAGTATATGCACTGCGGGTGTTGATTTACCTGTTAAGACTTTTTCGGGGCATCCCACTTGGGGATACTTAAGAATACTGCCCTGAATTAGGGGAGCTCTGTTATTATTTTTTGCACAAAACAGGATAGACTACACGCTTGTGGCAAACCATCTGATGCAACAAGTACCGGAAACAGAAATAAAACCCATCACCATTTAGGTACATCGGACCTAAAATAAAAAGGGGCCGATTCCCCCCAATCAGACCCTACTTACCTTTTGGATGTTGTCGCTGCCAGCTGCTTCAGGGCTCAATCCTATGCCCATAAAACCCAGGTTAGGGCCCTTGGAGGTAGGCCCTCACCTGGGCCTGTGTGGCATTCAGAATCTGCAACTGTTCCAACATGTTTCTATTAGAAGTTCGAAATTCAGCCATCATGGCACTGAGATTGTTAGTTAAGGTGGCCATGTGGCTGTTGCTATTTCGAACTTCCTCAAGCATGCCACTGTAATAATTGGATAAGGTGGCCATGTGGCTGTTGTTGGACCTAAATTCAGTCAGCATGGAGTTTAAGGTGTTGTTTAAGGTTTCTAATTGGCCATGAAGATGTTCGTTGTTTCGTTGATTTTGGAGGCGAAATAGCCGCCTCTCATGGTGCCATGCTGACTCCATCATCGACGCGCCCCTCCCCTGGGCAACTGGGCGGCGTAGTCGACTACGCTTCCCAATTCCCCGTGCAGATGATGTGCCTCTAGGTCCACCAACAGCCACAGGTCTGCTTGGCAAATCCTCAGCAGCAGAGCTAACACTGGGGACTGTTGGCTCAGTCTCTGCATGCTGCCCAAGGTGGCCTGGCAGCATGCAGCCAGCTTCACTCTGCTGCTGAGCATTTGGTGTAGAAACATGTTGGGACAGTTGCAGATTCTGTCCCAGGGGGAGCTGTTCTGAAAGTTCAATGAAGGCTCCATCTTCCTCCAGCTCCTGGATTTTCTCCATCAGTGTGTGGGTCTGTTGCAACATGAAAAAAAAAAGGTTCAGTTTAGGGAATACATATGTAATTCCGCAAAAAGTAACATGGCAAGGCACATGCATAAGCAACATCATATAAAGACACTTACCGTATATATCGGATCCTGGGTCCGAGGCAGCACGGAAGTAGACGGCATGGTAAAACTGGCAGAGGATTCCCCACTAGCTGAGGGATGATGCTGGGCTGCATTGGGGAAAAGAAGGCATGTTAACACACAACTAGGCATTGGTGATGTATATTAACACATATGGTTCACTAAAACACAGCCCATGCATGAATGGCAACTCCCCCAACGGACCAAGTTAAACTTGACTATGAATGTTATTATCTGTTAGATGTATTAGTCAACAAGTACATACACATTGGTCTCATTAACCAAAATAAACATGCATGTACTGGCTGTTCTGAGGCTTCACACATCACTTAAAGCCCATTATGGGACCACACTCAGCTTGCAAATAGCATTTGCCATGAGATTAGGCTGTTTGACATTCTTTCTAGGTCAAACGTTCAAGCACCCCAGATCAAGTCTTTCTGAGCAAAGCACAGCTCAAACCCAAATTGGCTACAGATAAAGATGGAAGTGTTGTATGTAATTGACTCTAAATACATAACAGCCAGTCCTTTGCTAATCTCAATAGTGTTCCTCAAGACTCTCCAAAATAATCTCAGAGGAAGTAAAAAAGCAAATAATGGGTTGCCACACATAACACACCCTGTTTAAATTGTTATCTCCACTACAAGGCACACCCTAGGGGCATGTGTTAATATATGGGCTTGTGCGTAATTGTACACGTAGATCACATTTCACATACACAGTAACATTACTAACCGGCAGGAATAGTAGGGATGTCCGTGTCCTGTCGGGCCGAGTGTCCCTCTAAGGCCACAGGATGTAGCAGGCCCAGCACCATCTCCTTAGCTCGGGTAAATTGCAGTTTGGTGGGGAATCCGCCGCCAGTTTGTAAGCTGAAAAAGAGAGTTGCACACTTTTAGCTAAATGTTTCCAATACAAGACGAAGCCAAATCTACAAAGTATATATGTACCTGAAATTACGCCGTTTATTTTCTTTCTTCCATGCTGCATACTTTAGGTCCGATATTTTCCTTTGTATCTGCTCCACATCTTTGAGCTCTTCCCCCCACTGCATTGAGCTGTCTGGTGAGCTCCTCCAAAATCTCGGCTTTGCGCTGCTTGCTTGTAGCTTTGGATCTGTGCCCATATAGCTCATCATAATACAAGGTGAGGCCACTAGCCAATGCCAGAGTTTGGGCCTCACCAAACCTGCCACTCAAGTGGCCTCGGCGCAATGTGCGCCCTGTTGCTTGACGTTCTAGCTCATCAGTGGTTGGCGGCAAAAGGGGGGACATTCTGGGCTGGCTGTGTTGGGAAGAAATGTAGGACAGGTGGCTGGCCATTGAACTAGCAGGCGTAGCTGTGGCATATTCAGCCTGCCTTTCCACCTGTGCCGGTGCCAAATGTGGGCGAGGAGGAGAGGGTGTGGTGGATGATGTTGGGCTTCTTGGCCTGTACCTCTGTGGCCCCTTCACACTTTCATGGCCCTGGGAGGTTGATGCACGTGGGTGGGGTGATGGTGAACTGTGGCTGCTGGGGCTTCGGGCCCGGTGTCTTGGCCTCTTTGCATGCGAGGTTTTCCCACGTGGGTGGGGTGATGGTGAACTGTGGCTGCTGGGGCTTCAGGCCCGGTGTCTTGGCCTCTTTGCATGTGAGCTTTTCCCACGTGGGTGGGTGACGTTGAGCTCTGGCTGCTGGGGCTTCGGGCCCGGTGGCTTGGGCTCTTTGCATCTGAGCTTTTCCCACGTGTGTGGGGTGATGGTGACCTTTGGGGGCTGGTGCTTCTCACCCTCTTGGCGTGCTTTTTAGGGGCTGTACCTGTGTGCTTGCTGGGCTGGGCCTTCCACCTCCCGTACTCTTGCGGCACACTGTTTGGGAGCTGAGAGCAGTTCGGAAGAGTATCTGGGGGTACTGTATGAAGCTGATCCCGTACAAGCGGCCATCCAAGACAACCGACAGCACCATCGCCAGGAGGTACGAGTCAATGGGCGTACCGCGCAAGGATTACGCGACACCGGAGCCACACTTACCTTGCTCCAACCTCAATTGGTCAAGAACAAAGACCGCACCGGACACACTGTTGCAGTAAGGGTGGCGGGAGGAGCTGTGTTTCGACTCCCCACCGCCCGAGTACATCTTGACTGGGGCGCTGGATCCGACAGGGTACAGGTGGGACTTGTGGACAACTTAGCAGCAGAAGTACTATTGGGAAATGATCTAGGACCAATGACTTCTGCCTACGCTACCTCTGTGCCAGCCAGCATCAACCCTGTTACAACCCGGGCTCCAGCCCGAGCTGCCGACTCCAGTCCACTGGTCGGGGAGACCCAGGGGTTTCGTCTGCATCACATCATGTCTGTTACAAAAAGAGGATCAGCCATCAGGTTACGTCCTTCCAGAAGGAAAACTTATGCCAAACACTATTTTTGTTGGGGGCATTGATCTTTGGATTGATCAGCATGAAATTAAGGATTTCTTTTCAAAGTATGGCGCTGTAAAGAATGTCAAAATTATTACGGATGCCTCTGGCGTTTCTAAGGGTTATGGTTTTGTCTCCTTTTACGATGATGTAGAGGTGCAGAAGATTGTGGATTCTCCGATCAGCTTCCATGGAAAGAGATTGAAACTTGGACCAGCTATAAGAAAGCAAAGCACCTGTGCACACATCCAACCAAGGACTTTGGTGCTGAACTCACCAACGCCACAATATCCCAGTGTTTGGCACTATTTGCAGACTTGTCCTTACCCAAACTCGCCAGTCATGTTACAACAATACCCTCTGCAATATCAACAGCCAGGATATGCACAGATGCCTCCATGTTCGGACTGGGAGCAGTTCTAAGTCAAGTGGGAGAAGATGGAGGGGAGCACCCTGTCAGGTATATCGGTAGGAAACGGTTACCTCGGGAAGTGAGCTATGCGGCCGTGGAAAAAGAATGTTTGGCGTTAGTATGGTCTTTGAAAAAACTTACTCCATATTTGTATGGGCGTGAATTCACCTTGATCACAGACCACAATCCCTTGGTATGGCTGAACCGGGTCGCAGGGGACAATGGACGACTATTGCGATGGAGCTTGGCCCTGCAGTCATATAATTTTACAATCCAATACAGGCCCGGTAGACAAAACGGTAATGCAGATGGATTATCCCGGCAAACAGAACTCTGCCCATAACAAGAGTCCGGACAGCCCCACGTTAACCCGAACAGGGTCAATCCGGGTCTGCCGGGTGTTCCACAAAAAGGGGGGCATTGTGACAGACTCTCTGCCTTTTGGATTCCACCACTATTCAATTGCCCCCCGGATCATTCATTGGATGCCCACTGTTCCTTTTTCTATACGGCCCATGGGACCCTACTTGGGCATATTGGATTTTAAAGGCACTGTTTCTGCCCCTTGGACTTTACATAGATTCATTACTTTCATTTTCTTAAGCATGTTCCAGACAATGTCATTGTGTTGTTGATTGTGTTACAGACTGTCATTGTGTTGTTGTGTTACAGACTGCCATTGTGTTGGATGGATTACCGCATTCGCCGCACCCGGAGGCGCACAGGCCGACCAGTGCTGCATGAATCTGCAGCTGGAAGTGAAAGTGGTGGATCTCCAGTGCGACGGCACGGCGTGGGCAGGGAGTCGTACCCAGCGAGGCATGCGGGAGCCTCTGGTATGTGACTCTTCATGTAACCGCACACACATATACATGCAATTTCCACCCAAGCTGATTCTGTTTTTGTAGATGCTTCTGGAGCGGGTGAAGATGCGCAGGCTGCAGCAGATCCCGCCCAGGAGGCACAGGGAGAAGGTGAGTGATGTGACACACACATTGAAAATTACATTTGATTACTGTTGACTAAGACATTATAACTGACCCTATTTGCCATGTCTCAACAGGCTCTACTTCACAACAGTGGCAGGGCCCAGGATGTAGGGTTGTCCCCAACGAGGCATCCGTCGGCCACCAACCAAGTAAGTTGTAATGTCATTCTTTGCAGTATGTGTTAAGTGACATGATCACCCAGATTCATAAAGCCAGAGTCAATGGCATTAGAAGAATGACCTGTGCCCACTTGCTTTGAGTAACTACCAGACTGATCTGTGCCCACTTGCTTTGAGTAATTACTTACCAGATTGATCTCTGCCCACTTGCTTAGAGTAATTACTTACCAGAATGACCTCTGGCCACTTCCTTAGAGTAATGACTTAGCAGACTGACATATGTCGTGATTATTTAGGTTGGCAACTAACAAACACTCCATCCACAGGTGAGAAACATGTATTTGTCGCCAAATAATGTTTTGTCTCAATTTTATACAGGGACCACACGGGCAAGAGTTGAAGAAATGAATCGAAGGGTCCTTGAGTTGGTGGCGATATGCAGCAGCTGGTTGACTCGTTGGGGACAACAGAAAAAGAATAGTGTTCTGGGTCCTGTCACTGTTTTTATTTATGTAAATAGTTTTAAATATTTGACATTTTTACACATTTTAAATGTAATGGGTTTTTAAATTTTTATAAATTTTGTAAAAAAATAAAATTTCCAAATGGCCCAAAAAATGGCCTTCAACTAAAAAAAAACTAAACCAAAATCAACGTTTCAGTGTAATTTTTTAACACAAATACATTAACACCAAACGAAGGGTCAAATAAATATTTAGAGATGAAGATTCAGATGACCAGGAAGTGGTTTGAGTAAGTTTTAGGGGCCTAAAATGGAAGAAGAACCTAACCGCAAAGTGCTTTGGGCAAGTTTTAGGGGCCTAAAATGGAAGAAGAACCTAACCGCAAAGTGGTTTGGGTAAGTTTTAGGGGCCTAAAATGGAAGAACGTAACCGCGAAGTGGTTTGGGTAGGTTTTAGGGGCCTAAAATGGAAGAAGAACGTAACCGCGAAGTGGTTTGGGTGAGCTTTAAGGGTCCAAAAGGGAAGATGGAGGATAGTGCTAAGTGGTTTGGGTGAGCTTTAAGGGTCCAAAAGGGAAGATGGAGGATAGTGCTAAGTGGTTGGGGTGAGTTTTAAGGGTCCAAAAGGGAAGATGGAGGATAGTGCTAAGTGGTTGAGGTGAGCTTTAGGGGTCCAAAAGGGAAGATGGAGGATAGTGCTAAGTGGTTTAGCTAAACATTGTAGTAGAAGTGAGGGTGTCAAATATGTAGGCGAGCACTTTAATGATTTAAGTTTGTAGTGCACAGGCGCAAGATCGTAAGGATTTCCGTCTGGACGATTATTTTTTGTAAAAGTGAAACAGAATCTATCGGGAAACGTAACGGATTCGTGGGAGGATACGATGGGAAAAGGGCAAAAACGAAAGGCTACGTTGTAACCTGAGAAAATGAAACAGAAAAGCCCCATTGAAAAATGACATCCTCGTACTCGTACTCTGGCATACGAACGGACCGAAACTTTACAGGTTTTCAATGCATGCACAGAATCGCTCGCACACTCATACGAGAGCGGGAACATTTGAAAATAATATGAAATCGGCACAAAAACGAAAGTCTTTTTTTGTCTCTCTGAATCGAGCCTATGACCCTGATTTTCAAATCAGACAAAGATCCAGAATCTGTATCCTCGTATAGATCAATATCCCAATTAAATACAGATTATAAACTTTTAACAAAAATTATGGCTGACAGACTACAGCACTTACTTCCAAAACTCCTCACTGACTGCCAATTAGGCTTTCTGAGAGGCTGACATATCACACTTGGCATACGGACGGCACTGGCAGCCGTTATTACCAAGTGAGACTCCTGAGAATTGTTTCTCAGGTTGGATGCACCCAAGGCCTTTTACAAAGTATCTTGATTCTGGCTCAATGCAATACTAACAGATAGAGCTTTTTGTTGTTCCTTCACCATGCTCATTCAGTATATACATGCCAGTCCAGCCTTTAGACTCTTTGTGAGCATAAAATTGACAGAATAATATTCATGGGTAGGGGAACAAGACAGGGGTGCCCCTTGTCACCTTTATTATTTAACCTGGCCTGACATGACCCTCTTCCGTCTGTTGGAAAACGCCCCTACTTGCAAGGGCATTATAATAGCAGGGGTCAAAATTAAAGCATTTGCAGATGACCTGCTATTATATTATTGTATTGAGAGTTATGGTACACAAAGACCCTTGCTACACCAAAAAAGCTCTGGAACTGAATTGCAAACAAAATAAACTATTAATGTTTATAATGTTAGCCACAAAACAGGCATTAGCAGGGGCCTGGAAGAAACAATTTGTGCACCAGGCCACACTACTACTAGACCCAGACTACAATTTCTTAGTCAACAAAAATACAATTCTGCGATTACTCACCTGTAGAATTGGTATTATGAGTATACGTCACGTCCTGCTCCAGAAGATTCCTTACACTTGGGTTATACATCCACAACATAGCGCTGGACTGCAGAGACAGCAAAAAAGTGGCTCCTCCCGGCCCCATATATACCAGGGACCTCCCATAAATTCCCCAGTATTGAAAAGCAGTTAAATGAAGCCGGGATAACTATAACAATCAAAATTCAATGAACATCTGACCAATCACCATAAAGAGGTAACTGAGAATAATGATAACAAGAGTGGGGTGGATCAGGACGTGCTGTATACTCATAATACCAATTCTACAGGTCAGTAATCACAGAATTGTATTATTCTAAGTATACAGCACGTCCTGCTCCAGAAGATTCCTTACACTTGGGAAATCCAATAGCAGTGTCCGTAAGGTAGGGTGGGATCCCCAAAAAGTAACAGCGGGCAGTTTAAACCACTGCCGCCTGCAGAACTTTGCGGCCAAAAGCAGCGTCAGCTGAGGCCCTAACATCAACTTTGTAAAACTTGGAAAAAGTATGAACAGAAGACCAAGTAGTGGCCTTGCAAACTTGTTCAACAGAAGCCTGGCGCTGAAAGGCCCAAGAGGCACCAATAGCACGAGTGGAATGAGCAGTAAGGCGGAAGGGAGGATTCTTCCCCTTAGCAGAATAGGCCTGAATCACAGCCTGACGAATCCACTTGCTGATTTAGCTGGAGCCAGACCCTTCTTAGGTCCAGAAGGAAGAACAAAAAGAGCATCAGTCCTCCTGAAGAAATCAGTAGCCACCAAATAGAACTTCAAGTTCCTGACCACATCCAGAGAATGTAAGAGCCTCTCCTTAGAGTTACTAGGATTAGGACACAGAGAAGGCAAAACAATGTCCTGATTGAGATGAAAGGCAGACACAACCTTAGGTAGAAAGTCTGGCTTAAATCGAAACACCACCTTGTCCTGGTGTCTCTCAAAGTAAGGGGGCTTGATGGAAAGTGCCGCCAGCTCAGAGACACGCCTAACAGAGGTAATAGCCACCAAAAAGACTACTTTAAGCGTAAGAATAGACAAGGGGGCCTCCTGCAAGGGTTCAAAAGGGGACCCCTGCAAGGCAGATAAGACCAAGTTCAAGTCCCAGACAGGTAACATAGGCTTACGTGGGGGATGCATGTGAGTAACCCCCTGGAAAAAGGTCTTGACCAGGGAATGCTGAGCAAAGGATTTTTGGAAGAAAATGGCCAAGGCAGAAACATGACCTTTAAGAGTACTGAGTTGAAGACCCAGATCCAAACCATGTTGCAGAAATTCCAGAATCCTAGGAATAGAAAACACACGTCAGGGGAGTGACTTAGACTCACACCAGTCAATGTAGGTACGCCAAACCCTATAGTAGATAGAAGACGAGGACCTTTTCCTAGCCCTGATCATGGTGTTAACAACCGATGCAGGCAGCCCTTTCTCCATCAAGATGGAGGTTTCAGCAGCCAGACCGTCAAAGCCAGCGTTTGTAAACTGAGTGAGCAGATCTGGAACCCAGGGCCGGACGCACTGGTCTACTGCCGGCTGCACGATGTCTGCGAACCAAACTCTTCTTGGCCAACAGGGGGCCACCAGAATGGCTGGCACCCCTTCCTGAGCTATCTTGCGCAGCACCCTGCCCAGCAGAGCAAACGGGGGAAACACATACAAGAGCTGAAAGCTCCTCCAAGACATTGCCAAGGCTTCCATGGCCAGAGAGACAAATACTGGAAGCTTGTGATTGTGATGGGACACAAACAGATCCACATCTGGCTCACCCCAACGGTGACACAGATAGCGAAGCACCCTGTTGCTGAGGGACCATTCTCCCAGGCGAGAGGTCCCCCTGCTTAGAGTGTCGGCCTACAGATTCTCTACCCCTGGAATGTACACTGCTGAGATGCAAGAAACATTGTCCTCTGCCCAAGACAGAATCAGAGACACTTCCCTGAGGGCCCTTCTGCTCCGTGTCCCGCCCTGATGATTGATGTAGGCAACCGCCATCTGGTTGTCCTAGCGGACCTGAACAGCCCGACCCCGAAGGTGTGGGGTTAGGTGGGCGAGAACCAACCTGATCGCCCTCAACTCCAGAATGTTGATAGGGGTGTGGGCCTCCTGAGGGCCCCACTGATCCTGGAATTGCAGGGACTTCCAGAAGCCCCCCCAACCAGTCAGACTGGCATCCGTGATGACAGTCTCCCAGCAAGGGACCAGAAAGGATCTGCCCCCCAGCAGGTTCCTTGAGTCCAGCCACCACGACAGAGACCGCCTGGCCAGAGGGGACAGAACAAACACCTGATCCAGTGACGCAGGGTCCCGATCCCAAACTGACAAGAGATGAAGCTGAAGAGGCCTCACGTGAAACTGAGCATATGGGACCGCCTCAAAGCAGGCCACCATCAGGCCCACCAGCTGCATTCCCTGCCTGATGGACTGATGAGGACAAGACAGAAGGAGCTAAGCCTGCGCTTGAAGACTCTCCACCTTCTGCTGAGGAAGAAAAATCTTGACCTGAGATGTATCCAGAGTCATGCCCAGAAAGGACTTCACCATGGAAGGAGACAGGGAAGATTTGGGGTGGTTGATCACCCAGCCGAATCACTCCAGTGTGGACACCACCAACTGGTTATCCCGCTCTGCCTGCTGGAAGGACTGAGAAGTGATGAGAATGTCGTCCAAGTAGGGAAGAATGTGAATGCCCTGAGCCTCCAGATGTGAGCAAAGAGCCAAAGCCATCCCCCACCCGGATGGGTGAGGGCGCCCCTTCATGCCTGAGGGGGCTTGGGAGAGGACTTAGGCTTGGGAACCCAGGAGGGGCCAGGGCGGCCATGTCCTCTGCCCCTGCCCCAAAAATCTCCGCGGGCCCTAGCAAAGGAAGCTCACCGTCCAACTCTGGAACCACGGAAGGAAGACCTGAACCCCGAAAGGGCCGGGGCTGTCTTTTACGCTGAGGTAACTTGCCTCCCTTAGCAAACAAATCCAGACATTCACCAAAGAGGCGCAGCCCCTTGAAGGGAAAACCAGTGAGAGCCTTCTTAGCAGCGTTGTCAGCTGCCCACTGGCGCAGCCAGACTGGGCGGCCTATAGCCACCAATAAGGCAGATGCCCTGCCACACATCCAAATTGTATCATCCAGGGCAGAGAGAACAAAAGCAACAAACTCCTCACAACGCAGAAGAGCTCTATACTCTTCACTACCTGCATCATCAGGGGCCCCATCTAAGACACTCCTGAGCAGGCTCTTGATAGCAACAACTGTAATAGCAGAGGCACAGACCGGGCGCAGCGTGGTCCCCACACAGGCAAAAGCATGGCAAGACAGCTGATCTATGCGCCTGTCTTCCCCATCCCGCAGGGTAGTAGAGTCAGGGGAATGCATGACGGATGTGTTGGAAAACCCCAAAACCGGTGCATCCACTTCAGGAGGACATGACCAACGTTTAACCATCTCAGCGGGAAAGGGATACTTCTTATCCCAACTGTTTGGTACCTCGGGAAACCTGCTAGGCCGTTCCCACTCTTTGAGCACCAGATTATTAAAATGAGTTTGTTCAGGAAGCTCCAAGCGTGGTTTAACCCTTTAAGTGCCAGCCTACCTGGAGTTTTTGTCACACTCTGTTGCCAGACCATTTTGCACTATTTTGCACTCCCCATGTTCAAATGTGATTTTTGAAGGGATTTCCAGGGATTTCCCAGGAAAATGATATATTGTTTTTTTCAGCAGAGTCTGAGCTTTAACATGAAATGTCTTGTTTGTCATTTTTAAGGTGTATTCTCAATATTTTTTGGCGAAATATGTGCAAAAAAATAAAAAAAAACAATTTTTTACAATTTGTAGTGTTTTTTTGTAATAAAAAATGTAAGTTTGTCAATAAAATCTTATTGCGTGTGAAACCCCAATTTCTCACAGTTACAGCGGTACCACATATGTATAGGTAGACACCTTTTCCTGCCCAGGAGACTCCCCCAAACTGAAACAGAGCTTTAGGGGATTTTCAGAAAAAATACAACTGTGATATGCGCTATGCGCACCTTGCAGTTTTTCCAGAAAAACAACCCTTTACATTTGAAATACCCCCCACAAACTATATATTCTCTGGAAGTACACACCTCAGGCTTTCTATTTGTACCAGGCTTGTTGATGTGGCCACAGTTTTCTAGAAGTAATCCCTCAATGTATTCTTTGGTTGCAAAGAGTTTCCCTAAAAAAAGGATAAAAAAGCAGAATCAAAGCCACATTTTCCTAAAAAAACTATATACAAACAAGAAAAAACAAGCATAATCTGAAAAAGCAACACCCCCCGAACAGAAAGATACCCAACATGCATAGGTTCTGTCAAGGGAAGAGTTGCCAAACACCCCAAAGTAAAGCATGAGCATAACGGTAATTTTTCTTGAAAATTTCAGCTCTGTAGACAAAGTGCGCACCTTGCGATTTTTCAACCAAAACAACCCTTTACATTTGGAATATCCCCCATAAACCATATATTCCCTGAAAGTACACATTAAGCTTTCTAAGCGTACCCAGCTTGTTGTAGTGGGCTCATCTTTCTGGAATTAATCCCTCAAAGAACTCTTTGGTTGCGCAGTGTTTCCCTAAAAAATGTATAAAAAAGCAGAATAAAAAACACCTTTTCCTAAAATATAAATATGCAAACAAGAAAAAACAAGCTAAGTCTGAAAGCGCAAGGTCCCCCGAACAGAACAATACCCAACATGCAGAGGTACTATTAACCCTTTTAATTGCCAGCCTACTTGAGATTTTGTCACCCTCTGTTGACAGGTCATTTTTCCCCATTTTGCGCCATGTTTTGCGCCATGTTTTGCGTCATTTTTGCTGGAGTTTTCAGGAAAATTATATATATATTTTTTGCAGCAGAGTTTAGGCTTTAACATGAAATGTCTTGTTTGTAAATTTTATTTATTATTAATTTTATTTATTATTAAGTAAAAAAAAAAAAAATAAATAACATTTTTTTTTAGAAAATTGCCTCCTTTATTTTAAATAAAAAATGTATTTGATTAGGGAAAACCATATTGCATGTGAAAGCCCCATTTCTACCGATTAGAACGGTACCACATATTTATCGGTAGTCCCCTGTTCCTGCCCAGGAGACCCACCTAACTGAAGCAAGTAATTTTTAACATTTACAAATAAAATACAACTACCATCCACACTACAAAGGGTTAAATCGAGAAAAAAAAAATGACATAGGGTCCCCCCTCCCAGGAGGGGGGGGGGGGCATTTTTTGGGGGGATTTTTAAGGGTTAAAAACCCTTAAAAAATTTAAAAAAAAAATGACATGGGCCCCCCTTACCCAAAGTAACCAGCCCGGGACCAGCTATGCAGGGTTTGGAGGAACAGGGCGCAGGGGCCAGCTTTTGTGGCCCCTGGCCCTGCAGGCTACAAGCCAGCATAGCCAGTGGGCCCGGGCTCTTCTGCCCCCCCCCCCCTAGGCTTTGGGGAGGCAGGTAATGGGGGTGCCGGGGGTTAATGGCAAGTCACCGGCTAGCGCAGGTGACTTGCCACCTCCCCCAGCCTTGTGAACTGGTATAGGGGTCATGGACCCCTTACCAGTTCACAAGGGGTTAAATGTAAAAAAAAACACACAAAGAGAAAAAATATTTTATTATTTTTTTTTTTTTAATACTTACCTCCCATCCATAGTGGAGCACTCTTTCAGCCTTTTATAGCTGCTGGATGACAGAACACAAAAGGGTTAATTAAAAAAAAAATGACATAGGGTTCCCCCTCCTAGGCGGGGGGACCCCATTTTTTTTGGAATTTTAAGGGTTAAAAACCCTTAAAAATCCCCCCAAAAAATTACATAGGGTCCCCCCTACCCAGCATTACCGACCCGGGCCAGCTATGGGGGCTTGTAGAACAGGGCGCAGGGGCCAGCGTTGGTGGCCTCTGGCCCTGCAGGCTACTAGCCCACATAGCCACTAAGTGGCCCGGGCCCTTTTGCCCCCCCTGGCCGGTGGGGAGGCAGGTAATGGGGGGCTGGGGGTTATGGCAAGTCACCCGCTTGCCGCAGGTGACCTGCCGTACCCAGAGCCTTGTGAACTGGTATAAGGGGTCTCATGGACCCCTTACCAATTCACAAAGGGTTAACTGAAAAAAAACACCACACACTCTGTTGCCAGACCATTTTGCACTATTTTGCACTCCCCATGTTCAAATGTGATTTTTGAAGGGATTTCCAGGGATTTCCCAGGAAAATGATATATTGTTTTTTTCAGCAGAGTCTGAGCTTTAACATGAAATGTCTTGTTTGTCATTTTTATTCTCTGGAAGTACACACCTCAGGCTTTCTATTTGTACCAGGCTTGTTGATGTGGCCACAGTTTTCTAGAAGTAATCCCTCAATGTATTCTTTGGTTGCAAAGAGTTTCCCTAAAAAAAGGATAAAAAAGCAGAATCAAAGCCACATTTTCCTAAAAAAACTATATACAAACAAGAAAAAACAAGCATAATCTGAAAAAGCAACACCCCCCGAACAGAAAGATACCCAACATGCATAGGTTCTGTCAAGGGAAGAGTTGCCAAACACCCCAAAGTAAAGCATGAGCATAACGGTAATTTTTCTTGAAAATTTCAGCTCTGTAGACAAAGTGCGCACCTTGCGATTTTTCAACCAAAACAACCCTTTACATTTGGAATATCCCCCATAAACCATATATTCCCTGAAAGTACACATTAAGCTTTCTAAGCGTACCCAGCTTGTTGTAGTGGGCTCATCTTTCTGGAATTAATCCCTCAAAGAACTCTTTGGTTGCGCAGTGTTTCCCTAAAAAATGTATAAAAAAGCAGAATAAAAAACACCTTTTCCTAAAATATAAATATGCAAACAAGAAAAAACAAGCTAAGTCTGAAAGCGCAAGGTCCCCCGAACAGAACAATACCCAACATGCAGAGGTACTATTAACCCTTTTAATTGCCAGCCTACTTGAGATTTTGTCACCCTCTGTTGACAGGTCATTTTTCCCCATTTTGCGCCATGTTTTGCGCCATGTTTTGCGTCATTTTTGCTGGAGTTTTCAGGAAAATTATATATATATTTTTTGCAGCAGAGTTTAGGCTTTAACATGAAATGTCTTGTTTGTAAATTTTATTTATTATTAATTTTATTTATTATTAAGTAAAAAAAAAAAAAATAAATAACATTTTTTTTTAGAAAATTGCCTCCTTTATTTTAAATAAAAAATGTATTTGATTAGGGAAAACCATATTGCATGTGAAAGCCCCATTTCTACCGATTAGAACGGTACCACATATTTATCGGTAGTCCCCTGTTCCTGCCCAGGAGACCCACCTAACTGAAGCAAGTAATTTTTAACATTTACAAATAAAATACAACTACCATCCACACTACAAAGGGTTAAATCGAGAAAAAAAAAATGACATAGGGTCCCCCCTCCCAGGAGGGGGGGGGGCATTTTTTGGGGGGATTTTTAAGGGTTAAAAACCCTTAAAAAATTAAAAAAAAAAATGACATGGGCCCCCCTTACCCAAAGTAACCAGCCCGGGACCAGCTATGCAGGGTTTGGAGGAACAGGGCGCAGGGGCCAGCTTTTGTGGCCCCTGGCCCTGCAGGCTACAAGCCAGCATAGCCAGTGGGCCCGGGCTCTTCTGCCCCCCCCCCCCTAGGCTTTGGGGAGGCAGGTAATGGGGGTGCCGGGGGTTAATGGCAAGTCACCGGCTAGCGCAGGTGACTTGCCACCTCCCCCAGCCTTGTGAACTGGTATAGGGGTCATGGACCCCTTACCAGTTCACAAGGGGTTAAATGTAAAAAAAAACACACAAAGAGAAAAAATATTTTATTATTTTTTTTTTTTTAATACTTACCTCCCATCCATAGTGGAGCACTCTTTCAGCCTTTTATAGCTGCTGGATGACAGAACACAAAAGGGTTAATTAAAAAAAAAATGACATAGGGTTCCCCCTCCTAGGCGGGGGGACCCCATTTTTTTGGAATTTTAAGGGTTAAAAACCCTTAAAAATCCCCCCAAAAAATTACATAGGGTCCCCCCTACCCAGCATTACCGACCCGGGCCAGCTATGGGGGCTTGTAGAACAGGGCGCAGGGGCCAGCGTTGGTGGCCTCTGGCCCTGCAGGCTACTAGCCCACATAGCCACTAAGTGGCCCGGGCCCTTTTGCCCCCCCTGGCCGGTGGGGAGGCAGGTAATGGGGGGCTGGGGGTTATGGCAAGTCACCCGCTTGCCGCAGGTGACCTGCCGTACCCAGAGCCTTGTGAACTGGTATAAGGGGTCTCATGGACCCCTTACCAATTCACAAAGGGTTAACTGAAAAAAAACACCACACAAATGTATTTTATTAAAAAAAAAAAAAAAATTATTTACTGTACTTACCTCCGATTGCAAGCTCTTGTCCTGCGCCGCTCTGCTGACAGATGCCGGTGATCGGCATCCAGAGAAGGGGGAGGCAGGAGATCAGAGGATCTCCTGCCACCTCCTTCCCCGGCACCGATCACCGGCATCTGACAGCTGAGAACGCTGAAGCCGGTGATCGGGGCTGGGATGACGTCATAGCCCCGCCCCCAAGGGGCAAGGTGGCGGCCGCCATCGAGGAGGAGAGAGCCTCCCGGGCTCTCTCCTGAAGATCAGTAAGTCCTGGGGGGGGATCGGAGGCCCCCCAGGTGAAGAGGAGGGACAGCGGAAGCCAGCGCACACACAGGTAAGTGAATGTCATTTTTATTTTTTTTTACAGTTAGCAGCTGCTGCTGCAGAAGCAGGGGGGGGCGGCCTATTCCGGGGGCTCTCCTGGAGCCATCCGACCCCCCACGGGGGATCGGATGCCACCAAATTAAAGAGGAGACCCGGCCGGATCCAACAAGGGGTCAGGTGAGTATTTTTTATTTTTATTTTTTAAACCAGCAGCAGGGAAATTCAAGCACGTAACACCTACGGGCTTGGCACTTAAGGCCCAGCCAAGCCAGCACGTAGGTGTTACGTGCTTGGCAACAAAAGGGTTAACAGTATGAAACAGCTCCCCCAGTTGCCGCGGGGCCACGGCAGGAGGAGAGATACAGAGCACTCATAAATGTGAGCCAGAAGTCTGTCAGTATCATCTGTAGCCCATGGGTCAGACCCAGACTCAGCATAACCCCTAGGCTGATCCTCAGATGATTCTGAATCGGAAAATAATTCCCCCTCTTCCAGGGGGGTATATCCAGTAATATCAAAAAATTCCTCAGCTTCCATAGGAAAGAGAGTAACACCGGGTGCCAGATGCCGCCGCTTAGCAGGAGCCTTACGCGGACCAGACCCAGCAATATGCCTTTCAATGCTGGCCACCCGGGCAGCCAAATCAGGTTGAGACTCCCCAATGGTATGCACCTCACTGGAAGTCAGGTGTAAGCGTGGGGGGGTAGGCGAAGCCAGAGGGGGCGCAGCACTAGGCCCAGCCACAGGTAACCCAGACTGCAGCGCAAGTACCTGCTGGGCGCAGGGTACACAAACCCGGACGTCATCACTGACAGGGGATACCCCACACGCAATACACAGCCGAGCTTGTCCCGAAGGAACCCCGAGCAATCCTGAGAAGCCTCCATATGGTGATAATCACGGCAAAACAGGCCAATAGGGATAGACGCTAACAATAGCAACCTGGGATGCCCCAATAACCCGCTAGGGAAGTGGGAGGTAAGGGAATGCAATAGCCCTCCAATAAGAGTTAACACTAAATAGAGGGGATAGGACCGGGAGAAACCACAAAAGTTTGACCCGCCTGCAAGACATAAGCAAAAAGATCCCATAAGCAATATGCAATACAGAGAAATACAGTGCAGGGGCACTTACGGACTGCGATAGGGAGATGCCAGACACACGCAGCAGAGAACTAAAATGGCGCCCGCATATACCCCGAGGGGCGGGCCGTGGAGACAGTGATGCAGAACGCATCAGCCGCAAGGCCTGCCCCCCGAAGAGCGCGAAAACACGCCCACATGACAAGGCCAGCCAATGATGGCACAGCAGCGCCTGAGGCGATGTCGCCACCGACCGCGGAGCGGAGTACAAGCGTGCGGCGGCTGCGGCAAAGAAACCAGTGCAACCAATTCAAAAGGGATCATCACATAAATCATATAGTCAAGACATGCACCCCCAACCCCCGAGATCTACCAGGGAGAGCGAAGGGGAAGCGACGGCCAGCCTAAAGGGAGCCAACTGCGGGGACAGGGGGCGAGGGGCATAAGACGCGGGACGGGCATCCCATAAGGCTCACCATGGGCCTGTACCGCCTACTCTTTGGTGGGGGACTGCGGTTGGAGCAGCGCTCCTTAGCACCTGACAGCGGTGCTTCCTACCTTCACCTGAACCAGTGCAGCCTAAGCTGGGAGGCAGTAAAAGGAAATGGGTGGGAATAGTCCTACAGGGCCGCAGGCTAATAGCCCCACTCACCTGCGAGTAGAGAGAGCCATCTTCTAGTCATCGAAGCCCAGACTGGAGAGAAGATCTGGGGAATTTATGGGAGGTCCCTGGTATATATGGGGCCGGGAGGAGCCACTTTTTTGCTGTCTCTGCAGTACAGCGCCATCTTGGGGATGTATAACCCAAATGTAAGGAATCTTCTGGAGCAGGACGTGCTGTATACTTAGAATAAATGAGTATCTTAAATGACACCCAAGAAAAATTCCTGAGAGTCTGGGGGCCCAGGCGCCTGTACACCATGCTGAATTTACCACACTCCTTGCTAAATTGAAATAAGACTTTGAGTTGAGGCCCCTGAGCCGGTCAGAACACCCCACCCCCATTTTGTTATTTCTCTCTCCCTTCCTTACCTTATCTTTTATATGTACTCAGTAGAAGGCTCTTATTCTAATCAATGGGGAGTGTGCGCTCATGCCGATGCACATTCCCCATTCCAAACTGTCCAAATAACGTTTCTCATAGCAGGCGGCTCTCATTGGACAAGAGCTGGCACATGCGTACTGATGAAAGTGCACAGGTTATTAAAGTAAGGAAATTCCTTTCACTCAAAGAAAGGTTTTTTTTTTTGTTTTAGACTAAAGTCTATGAGAGATTCTTTTGTCATTCTTAAATGCATTCTGTCAAATGTTCATCATATACAGTTACCTGATTTTTCTCCCCATAAGACGAACCCTACCCTCCAAAGGCTGGGGGAAAATTCTGTGTGTCTTATGAAGCAAAGTTAACAAAAAAAGAAAAAAATATTACAGGTGCTCCCGTGGCTGCTGCAGCAGCCCCGGATTCCTTCCTTTGTTTCAGGGTGTAGGACATGACCTATGAATAACCGGCCACCGAAGCAACAAAATCAGCCGCTGGTGCACCTGTAGCTATGCTGGTGTGTGTCTTTAAGCATGATCCATAGCCTCACCGTGAACACTCGGTTTTCTGTGGAAGTGAACTTGGCCAGGTAGTGTCTGACGAGCGCCAGGTCCCGCCAGCTAACGGCGGCTACCGACTCAAGTACGCCCGGCGTTGGCCACAATGACGCATTTATCAAGCTAAATGAGGCTAGCGCCGGCGAGAGCGACAGCTAGCGCAGGATTCATCATGTAGCCGACTGCAACGAACAGCGCCGCTGATAATCCCATCACAGCGCCAGGTATGACCTGTCGCTCCCTGGCGATGTCCAATGCATTTCAATGGAGCAATCTTTAACTAATCATAATTAATTGCTATTAATGTTTTTTTTATTTTTTTAAAGGCCAAAAATTCTGTGACCACTTCTGCAATGTTAGGTTTTTTTTTTAAGGTAAAAAAAAAAAAAAAAAGATTTTGTGCAGAATTGATATTACAGGTCTGGTATTAATGTATTCATATTACGGGATGTTTATAAAAACTTGTATAATTTTACAATCAAAAAATATGGTTGTTTGGGGGTTAAAAACTATTTTAAATCCATCGCCGGCAGCGGTCACAGCGCGAATAAATTCGGAGCGTGATTTGTTAATGAATCTGCAGCAAGCCGTTCGCTCTGGCCATTCGCTGTCAGGCGCACCCATACAGCGCTGAACCTGTGAAACAGCGACCCCTAAGCCCGTATTCAACATTACCGCACACCGACTGAGTCGCTGTCAACAAGCAAACCCCGGCCAAGCACAGCGAATACTAGCTGGCGCTGTGAAAATCACGCTACTGGCGCTCATCTGTCGCTACCTGGCGCTATTAATGAATCGGCCTCCCCCGTGTCAGTTCCACCAAGCATTTATGGTTTTGGCTACCGAACCATCTTGGAAGTCTTCTTCGGTAAGTTGCCATGGAGTCCATCCATCTTGGTGTACCGTGTCCTTCACTGGCCTTTTTGTTTCTTTAATTATTGTATATTCCGGCTGGTCTCCACCTGTGTGTCATCCCATGTAGTGTTTCTGGCATTCTTGAGACTTACCTTTCCAGCTTGTTTGCATTTTGCCCATCCCATGGCGTGTGCCTGGCATCCTGGAGACTTACCTTTCCCCCTTGTTTGCATTTTACCCATCCCATGGATTGTAAATAAATGACAAGACTCACTCTCCAGCTGTAGCAGATAGTAGGAAATCTGGTGCCCGTCCTGTTAGCCCACATCCATGATAAATCCTAAAAATAATGATGCTGGTCTGCACTCCCAGAAAACATCCATTTATTATCAAAAATCATTAAAAGCAGCACATCAGTGCAAATGCAGGGATAAAATCAAACGCGTCACTGGCGCGACTGCGTCCCTTTTTCAAATGTATCACAAGGTCTAACAAGTACGCACTATAAAATTACTGCAATTTAGGTTAATTATAGTCACATGGTCATAGTACAAAAGCATGTATTGCCTCTCACCCTCCAAGTGCTGCACCCAACATCACAAGCAGGAAGGGAACAAAAAAACACAGCACTGTCCCTTGAAAGCAGACACTAGATGATGAAAATGAAAGTGCAAAGCTGTGGGAGGGACTCTTCCACCTTGCTAGGTGTGCTCAAGGGAAAATCATGCTGGAACTTCCTGCTTGCCAGGCTGGGTGCAACAACTCAAGGCAACCGGATAATAGTCTTTCATGCTCTGCATTAGTACTCAATTAAATGTACACATATACCATATTAAACAAGTGTTAGAGTGAAGAGTAATTCTTTAAGATCTTGGTATTCCCCTTGGCTTGGAATTATTCTTCTGTTCTATCTGAACCAGATAGGTTCTAAGTTCTCCTTCATGTACCAAGTTATAAATTATAATTCCTAAAACTAAGACCTTGTTCCCCAAATTGTAACCACACAATAAGTCACCCTGTCCTGAGGTTTGACACTTAGCCTGGCCTTCTGACCTTTTTTTCCAGTTATACTGCGCATGCTTCAAAGTTGTAACCCTTGCAATACTGTTCGGATACTAACCAATTATAGATGTATATCCGGCCTTTTAGTTTGATGTTATTGGATAATTGATAGACCGCCTAATGGCTTATGATTGGTTGTTTTTACTTCTTCTTTTACTGATTGTATTTGAATTTATTTGAATAACACTATATCTACCTCGAGCACGTGTCAAATAAAGCTATCACGCTGCTGCTACAGAATTGTTGTCTGTGGTTCTTGTGTGGTCATCCTGATCAGAATTTGAATAGAAAGCGATTCACTCAGGGCTGTGATCCCTGAAAACCTATTATTGAATTAAGATAGAAAAGTATACTCTATCACAAGCATACAAAAGCATGTGGAAACATGAATTCACCCAAATGTATACACCTAAATACCATAAGGTAATACAATTAAAAATATATAAATAGTGTATAAACAATGGCACTCATAAGCTCAAAACTATGATTGTCCGAATATGACAATACTCGGGGGCCCTTATCTACAAAGGGGGACATTGCGCACCTGGGCCCTCCACACAGGAAAAAACCCTTGGTGGCCAGCCAATTTCCCTCCCTACATCTCGGGGATAGGAAGAGGCTCGGGGACAGAATAGACCCCAGATTTGGGGCTCTCTTACTGACCACACGCACCCCCACTGATATTATATCCCTCAACTTTGGATCAGAAGTTAACACTGGAATATACTTCAAAATAATCCTGCATACCTCTGGGAAATCTATAGAGAAGGGGGTGTTAAATGTGATATATCAGTTGACAGCCATGATTCTGATTCTAAAATACAATCCTTTGATTTTAAGGACATTTGCATTAATCAGGACTTGGGAGATGAAGCATCTGGGAGCTCGGATTTTCGGTCTGTTTTGCCCCCAAAAAGATTTAATCTGTCTAATTCAACCTTTTACCCTGTTAATTCCCGGGTAGAAGCTTTGGATACCTTTCAGGAACTGGTGGAAAAAGATCTGGTGTAACTAAGTTCTAGTCTCCCCCGCAGAACATACCCCAATTTAACTAGATAAGAAAGGGAGGGATTGAAGTCTCTGTGGGAAGACAATAGCATAGTAATCTGCCAGGCGGATAAAGCAGGGGCGGTTGTGTTATTGGATGCACAGATGTATAGACAAGAGGCGCTGCGACAACTTTCAGATATAGACATATGTGAAATTAGTAAAAGATCCCACTCAGGAATTCAAAATAAAATTGTTGAAATTATTGGAGGAGGGACATTCCTTGGGGGTGCTGTCCCCCAAAATTGTGGAATATTTGTATGAGGAACATCCAGTAGTCCCTATTTTTCACTATTTATCCAAGATCCACAAGGGGGACAACCCCCTCAAGGGCAGACCTATTGTAGCCGGGATTGGGGGCCTCCATGAACGTTTAGGCCAGTGGCTGGATCAACAATTACAGCCACTGGTTCAGAGGCTACCAGCCCTCCTGGTGGATACCATCCACCTATTGCGTGAGTTAGGGAACTTGAGTTGGCCTCAGGGGGCCATCTGGTGTACCCTAGACGTCACCTACTCTTCTATTCCCCACAAGGGTGCACTAGAGGCATTAGAATTTCATCTGCGACGCTTCAGTGCATACTCGGATGATCTTATCAATTTCATTTTGATGGTGACCGATTATCTATTAAAACATAATTATTTCATGTTTGACGGGTCCTTTTTTCTCCAGAAATGTGGTGCCTCGATGGGTGCCCCCTTCGCCCCCATCACTCGCAAATTTATTTGTGGGTTGGTAGGAGGGACAGCATATTTTTGGAGCAGAGAACCCATATCATGATTGTATCTATGCTTATTTTTGATATATATCGATGATCTGATGGTGATCTGGGTTGGCACTGAGACTTCTCTTCTATGTTTTGTGGATTATTGTAACAACAATCAGGTTAATTTACAGTTTACAGTCCACTTCATTGCCACTCAGATAGAGTATTTAGATCAAGGTGGGGGGCGGGGGGTCGGTGGCACTACAATTGTATCAGACATGTTCAGAAAGTCCACAGTGGACTGCATTTTACGGACAACAGCCACCCCTTCCAGACCATCAAGGCCATTCCTGTAGGGGAGTTGCTTCAGGCCCGAAGAAATTGCTCACAACAGGAGGACTTTGAAATCAATTAGATTGTATCTCAAATCGATTATGTGAGCGTGGATATCTTTCCTGGATGTTGAAACAGACCAGGAACATAGCATCTAATAGACAGAGGGAGAATACATATAAAAAGAGAATTGGGCAGAGGAGATCAAAAAATGAGGACAGTATACCCCAATTTACCACCCTCTTCTCTATAGACATCCCATGGATTGTGCCTATAATTCTCTAGATTTACCTGCCCCCCTTGATTCAATTTAGCACATCCCATGGAGTGTGCCTGGAATTATTGACACTTACATTTCCCCCTTGTTTGCATTTTGTCCATCCCATGGATTGTGTATTGAAATTCTGGAGACTGGTTGGAGGCTAACTTCCCCTTCAAATGGAAACCCCTCTCCATCCAATACCTGGGCATCCAAATTCCCGCTGACCTCTCTAAGATCTATGAACTGAACTACTCCCCCCTCCTTGCTAAGATTGAAGCAGACCTGAACTCATACACCAAGAGGCCGCTCTCCTGGTTTGGTAGAATTAACAGCCTGAAAATGGATATATTGCCTAGACTCCTATATATCTTCCAAACAGCCCCTATAAAACTTCCGGCTAGCTTCTTCTACAGATTGAGAACTCTCTTCTCTAAATTTGTATGGGGAGTGGCTAAACCGAGAATAAGGTGGTCGACCCTGCTTAGGAGCAAAAGGGAGGGAGGAACGGGGCTCCCCGACCTAAAGGCCTACCACACAGCTGCAATTCTCCAGAGGATGGTGGACTGGAAGCACAGGGCAAAGGATAAGCTATGGGTACAATTAGAAAAATCGCTCTCCCCATACAGCCCGGCCACTATTGCATGGGCTGCCCCCCTGTCGAAGTCGCAAAGGGAAGCCATGCCATTCCTTATGCAGCACTTCCTGGAAACCTGGGATCCCCTACAGAGCAAGCACAAACTTGTACGCAGACCCGGCCCTCTAACGCCGATATTTGGCAACCCGGCGTTTGAACCAGGGCTTGTATCCACTGCTAGGGGAGTTGAGAGAGAGGGCGAGGGGCGGACATATATCGTGGCTCTTACACAGGCAGCTTTGTTCATTCATTGCCGCCAATAACATAACTGAAGTAGCACGGAGCCCACCCACAGAGCTTGAGACTTTAATTACCCAGGAAACCCCTCCCACTCACGTAATATCTTCCCTATACGCGCTTCTTACCAAGTTGAACCATTTAGCGCCCTTGAAATTTATTGACAAATGGGAGAGGGAGCTGGGTCTTAGGTTCACAAGAGAGGAATTAACCAAGATATACGCTTGCACGCATGGCACATCACCAGCTACTACTACTCAAGAACGGAATTATAAAATCCTCACAAGGTGGTATAGATGCCCGGCAAATATCCATAGGTTCGACGAGTCACACGATGACAGGTGCTGGAGATGCCTGAAGGAGTTGGGAGACATGACTCATATTTGGTGGAGTTGCCCGACTGTTAAAGCCCTATGGGACCAAATCTTTACCATTTATGAGCAGATCTCCGGAACCAAAATAGCTAACACGCCACAGGTGGCACTCTTGTCTCTCTTCCAGAGCTCAATCTCTAGCTCTAAAAAAGATATGCTTAGGCATTTCGTGGCAGCCATGCGGGCGGTTATTCCGCGGCATTGGAGGTCACGAAACCCCCCCACGCTGATGGAATGGGTGCAGGAACTGGAACAGATTCGCTACATGGAGAGTCTGATTGCTAGGGACAGAGAAACCACCGACAGCTACTTGAGGACCTGGGCGGGTTGGTTGTCCTACCGAGACTCGCATCTCCCTTCCCTGATACAAACCACTGTATAGTCCCTAATACACGAGGGGCAACCACCGGGCTAGACCAAATTTGGAACTCGGATGTTTGCCTTCGTCAACATCTGGCTACCGGGAAACGTAGAACCTGCTCACTCGAGCCCTGACCTTGGGGCCTCCTCCCCCCCTCCTTCCTACATCCCATTACCCTCATTCACCTGGGTGGGAAAGACAAAAGAATGGAGTGCTACCACTTGGACCCATCTGTGGTTGGTGGCGGGATGGGGTCGCGATCCTGCCAAGAGAGAATGCCACTGTTCCCCTTGAAGTAACAGTAAAGGTTCCAAGACCCCTGCAACAAGGAAACTATGAATATCCTAGGTTGGTACATGTTTTGAGCGGACGTGGCGGTCCTTTGTTCAGGCGAACGGGTAGTAAAACCAGTCATTGTATTTAACTGTGAAACTATAACTGTTGTAACCCCCTCCTCCCCCCACCCTCCCCCTTTTTTGCCTTCTGTACCCCTTCCCCCTATTCTCCTACAAAACCAATAAAATTTGATTATACTGGAAATTCTGGAGACTGTTTTTGCATTCAGTGTCCTATCATGTTGTCTGTTTCCACCCGCTGTTACCTTTTTTTTGGTGCTCTTTTGCCCACCTTCTCTTTCCACACACCATTACCCACCCCTGATAGAGCTGCTACACCCTGCTTGAAGTAAGTACCATTATTAAAAGCCACCACACAGCATATAATTCTTAAAAACATATGTGGTTATTTATTTTTTAGGTATGAGAAATATAAACCCATTTTTAACATGGAGTACAACATTTTAAAACCTTTAAAACAATAAAAGTGTATTTCCTGGGACCAACATGGCAGCTGTAAATACAAAATAAAAGCATGTTAACACATGTTTGTACACATGTGTGTGTTTGTACACATCTGTAGATGCTCCCCCATTTTCAACATACTTACCAAAACATTGTTCTGAAGGCTTTTAGTAGGCCACTCTCCTTCGCGACGCATCTAGGGATGAGCGAATCGATCCGGACGAACCCGGATTCGATCCGAATTTCATGACAAATTCGATTCGGATCGAATCCGAATTTCCCTGCGATTCGATCGAGCGAAGTTCTTTTCTAAAATCCATTCATTTCAATGACAGGCATTCTAGGATGGTCTACGTGACATGTCCAGACATGTAAGCTGGGGCAGTGTATGCTGGAACAGTCACATGCAGCCTATCAGCAGCCAGCAGGCCCGGTGACGTCACAGCGCTATATAAGGCGGCGGCCATCTTGCTTTTGCGCATTTGTCTATTGCATTCGTGAGAGCCAGGACTCAGGAGGACACTGCAGACTGTATTCAGGGAGAGATAGGTAGAGAGTTAGGGACAGCCAGTAGACAGGCGGGAGACAGGCAGGAAGTCAGGGAGAAGCAGGGAAAGGTAGGAAAAAAACGGATGCAGTAACAGGGATTTTTTTTTGTTTTCATGCAGCCTGAGTGTTACTGCCTGGGTCACTGGCTTTGTTAGCTGTTTCACCCTGGTTAACCACTGTTGCTTTGCATAGTACTACTGCTCCCAGGTGCTCTACTGTTGAGGCATCCCATTACACCAGCCTCTATTTCCTATAACCCTCTGCACTTATTTAAAAGTAATTTGGCCTGATAAAGACACTTTTGCTGTGCATAGTACTACTGCTCCCAGGTGCTCTGCTGTTGGGGCATCCCATTCTGTGACTACACCAGCCTCTATTTCCTATAACCCTCTGCACTTATTCTAAAAGTAATTTGGCCTGATAAAGACACTTTTGCTGTGCATAGTACTACTGCTCCCAGGTGCTCTGCTGTTGGGGCATCCCATTCTGTGACTACACCAGCCTCTATTTATTATAACCCTTTGCACTTATTCTAAAAGTAATTTGGCCTGATAAAGACACTTTTGCTGTGCATAGTACTACTGCTCCCAGGTGCTCTGCTGTTGGGGCATCCCATTCTGTGACTACACCAGCCTCTATTTACTATAACCCTTTACACTTATTCTAAAAGTAATTTGGCCTGATAAAGACACTTTTGCTGTGCATAGTAATACTGCTCCCAGGTGCTCTGCTGTTGGAGCATCCCATTCTGTGACTACACCAGCCTCTATTTCCTATAACCCTCTGCACTTATTCTAAAAGTAATTTGGCCTGATAAAGACACTTTTGCTTTGCATAGTACTACTGCTCCCAGGTGCACTGCTGTTGGGCATCCCATTCTGTGACTACACTAGCCTCTATTTACTATAACCCTTTGCACTTATTCTAAAAGTAATTTGGCCTGATAAAGACACTTTTGCTGTGCATAGTACTACTGCTCCCAGGTGCTCTGCTGTTGGGGCATCCCATTCTGTGACTACACCAGCCTCTATTTACTATAACCCTTTGCACTTATTCTAAAAGTAATTTGGCCTGATAAGGACACTTTTGCTGTGCATAGCACTACTGCTCCCAGGTGCTCTGCTGTTGGGGCATCCCATTCTGTGACTACACCAGCCTCTACTTACTATAACCCTTTGCACTTATTCTAAAAGTAATTTGGCCTGATAAGGACACTTTTGCTGTGCATAGTACTACTGCTCCCAGGTGCTCTGCTGTTGGGGCATCCCATTCTGTGACTACACCAGCCTCTATTTACTATAACCCTCTGCACTTATTCTAAAAGTAATTTGGCCTGATAAGGACACTTTTGCTGTGCATAGTACTACTGCTCCCAGGTGCTCTGCTGTTGGGGCATCCCATTCTGTGACTACACCAGCCTCTATTTACTATAACCCTTTGCACTTATTCTAAAAGTAATTTGGCCTGATAAAGACACTTTTGCTGTGCATAGTTCTACTGCTCTCAGGTGCTCTGCTGTTGGGGCATCCCATTCTGTGACTACACCAGCCTCTATTTACTATAACCCTTTGCACTTATTCTAAAAGTAATTTGGCCTGATAAAGACACTTTTGCTGTGCATAGTACTACTGCTCTCAGGTTCTCTGCTGTTGGGGCATCCCATTCTGTGACTACACCAGCCTCTATTTACTATAACCCTTTGCACTTATTCTAAAAGTAATTTGGCCTGATAAAGACACTTTTGCTGTGCATAGTACTACTGCTCCCAGGTGCTCTGCTGTTGGGGCATCCCATTCTGTGACTACACCAGCCTCTATTTACTATAACCCTTTGCACTTATTCTAAAAGTAATTTGGCCTGATAAAGACACTTTTGCTGTGCATAATACTACTGCTCCCAGGTGCTCTGCTGTTGGGGCATCCCATTCTGTGACTACACCAGCCTCTATTTACTATAACCCTTTGCACTTATTCTAAAAGTAATTTGGCCTGATAAAGACACTTTTGCTGTGCATAGTACTACTGCTCTCAGGTGCTCTGCTGTTGGGGCATCCCATTCTGTGACTACACCAGCCTCTATTTACTATAACCCTTTGCACTTATTCTAAAAGTAATTTGGCCTGATAAAGACACTTTTGCTGTGCATAGTACTACTGCTCCCAGGTGCTCTGCTGTTGGGGCATCCCATTCTGTAACATACCATACCCCTCTTTATTTACACTAAGCAGCTCTCTTATTTACACTAAGCAGGCCTGTTGGAGGCTGAGTGTTACTGCTCACTTTTGGTGTGCATTATATTCTGTTTCATATAGACCCACCGCTGCCTGGGGGTTCTTAAAATATCACCTACTACCACGCCAGTTAGACTATGTCGGGCAGACAAGTGCCTGGAAGTGAAAAGAGGAGTGGCAGAGGCCAAGATTCCGCAGGCAGAGGTCGCAGCAGACTGGGGGCCAGTAGCAGCAGGAGTCACGCTGAGAGACCTAATCTGCCAGTATCTGCTAGCGGTCGGGTCTCCACCAGTAACGCATCTGCCGTGGTAGATTGGTTGACGCGCTCATCAACAACCACATCATCTCGACTTACGTCTGAGAGCCCCAGTCTAGGGTCGGTCGGTTCCTCAGACACAACCCTGAGTTGGCATGCCCCGAGAGCAGTCCCTGTCCTCCCACTGACTCCGTCCTACGCCGTTCCCTCCCCCAGCGACGTATCCCATGCTTTGGGTTCAGCTCCACTTTTTAGTGAGGAGGACAATCATCTGGAGGACAGCCAGCAGCTACTGGCCAGCCATGAAATGGAGCTGCCTTCTTTAGCTCCGCACAGAAATAGTGATGTGGAGAGTGATGTGGGTGTTGGGAGCTTTCCAGCTCCTGCGCCAGACACTGAAACCGATAAGATCAGGGAGCTACAGCCACAACTCGGTGATGATGATGATGATGATGATGAAGCCGATTGCACTTGGGAGCCGGGTGATGAAGGGGCTTCATCATCATCATCAGGAGAAGAGGGGCGCAGGTTGCCCCGGAGTCAGCAGCTGAGGCAGCAAGGTGGTAGCAGTCAGCATGGGGGCACAATTCCAAAGGCTGGAGCCGGCCGGGGCCGGGGCCGGGGTAGAGCACCTGCTGTGCGGCAGTCTACCTTATCGGGAGGTAGTGGAGCAGGGGTTCCTGTAGTTGGCAACAGCAGCAGTGAATCAGTGAGGCCAGGGGGTGGGAAAAGTAGCTACTCGGCAGTGTGGCAGTTTTTCCTGAAGCATCCGTAGGAGGGTAACATGGCCACATGCAAGATATGTAGGCAGAAGGTGAAGCGTGGCCAGGGTCCAAATGTTGGCACCACGGCCCTGCGTCAACATATGCAGCGTCACCATAAAGCGGCCTGGGAGAACCTAGGCTCCGGAGAGGTGGGCCAGACTGCTTCCTCACCGAGTGGCACGCCACTCCCAATTTCTACGGGCCAAGGCTCAAGCACCTCAGCCGAAGGCAGCTGTGCGTCATACCCATCCTCTGTCGCTCCTGCTCCTCCTCCTCCTCCTCCAAGTCATGCATCCCGCCAGCAATCCATCAGCGAAGCCATGTCCAAGAGACAGCAGTATGCGCCCACTCATCCTACGGCACAGAAGCTGAATGTGCTCCTGTCCAAGTTGCTGGTGCTGCAGTCGCTCCCTTTTCAGGTGGTGGACTCTGCACCTTTCAGAGAACTGATGGCTTGTGCCGAGCCGAGGTGGAGAGTCCCAAGCCGTCATTTCTTTGCCAAGAAGGCAGTACCAGCGCTGCACACTTTTGTTGAACAGAAGGTGGCCCAGTCCTTGAGCCTGTCGGTGTGTAGCAAAGTGCATGGCAGCGCCGACGTCTGGAGCTGTAACTACGGTCAGGGACAGTACATGTCGTTTACGGCCCACTGGGTGAATGTGGTCCCTTTGCAGCAGCAACTTGGACAGGTCACGCCGCTTCGGCCTCCGCGTTCCCTGCCCGTTGGGCCTGTGACACTGTGCGACTCGGCCTCCTCATCCTCCACTGTAGGCTCAAGTCTCAGTGCCCCTCCAGTCTACCATGTGTGCAGGGCACGGAGGTGTCACACAGTGCTTCACATGGTTTGTCTTGGCGAACGGAGTCACACAGGGGAGGAACTGCTTAAATTTATTCATCAGGAAATCCAAACATGGCTTACTCCAAGAAAACTTAAAATGGGAATCATGGTTACCGACAATGGGAAGAACATTTTGTCTGCGCTGCGCCAAGGAAGCCTGACCCATGCCCCCTGCATGGCTCACGTCTTCAATCTGGTTGTCAAGCGGTTTCTGAAGTGTTCCCCCCATCTGCAAGACATCCTAACAACTTCAAGGAAACTTTGCATGCACTTCAGCCACTCATACACCGCCAAACACACCCTTCTTGAGCTACAGCGTCAGAACGGTATCCCCCAACATAGTCTGATTTGCGATGTTTCCACCCGTTGGAATTCCACCCTTCACATGTTGGACCGATTATATGAACAGAGAAAAGCCATCACGGATTTCCTGATGATCCAAGCAGATAGGGGGATTCCCCTGTGTAACTTCAATGTCAACCAGTGGCAGCTCATACGTGACACCTGCCGTTTGCTCAGGCCCTTTGAGGAAGCCACTTTATTTGTCAGTCGGCAGGATTACGGGATGAACGACGTGATTCCACTGCTTCATGTACTACAGCACATGTTGGAAACCATGGCTGGTCAGGGCACTGGAGACATGGCGTTTACATCTTACGGCCACATGAACCCCGTTGGAGCTGAACTGTAGGAGGAGGAGGAAGAGGAGGAGGAGTTGCCCAGCTAAACACAGTTTAGGCTTGGTGAAATGGCTGGTTTATCTAGTCAGCGGACAGGAGAGGAGGAGCAGGAGCAGCCAGAGGAGCTAGAGGTTTTTGAGGAAGGCGAGACAGAGGACCCGGGCACACTGTGGCAGTATGCAGTGGAGATGGAGACAGGTAGTCCATCCGAGTCACTTGCGCAAATGGCAGGAAGCATGCTCACGTGCTTGCGTAGTGACCCCAGAATTGTTTCCATCTGTCGGCGGGATGACTTCTGGCTGTCCACCTTATTGGACCCTCGTTTCCGGCACAAAATGGGGGCATTTTTTAAACCCACCGAGAGGGAGGACAAACTGAACTACTACAAAGACATTCTACGTAGGCAGTTGGCCGATGCCTATCTGCGCCATGGTCCATACTCTCGCAGGTCTGACTCGAGGGGACCTCTGCGCTCACCTTCCACTGTCATGGATGCTGGGGGGGTTGGCAGGAGCAGCAGCAGCAGCTCCATCAGCAGCAGCCTCAGTCTTCAGTCGCAAATGAGTAGCTTTCTACACCCGCATAGTGAGGCTACTCATGAGCAGCAGGAAGACCTGGAGCAGGACCTGAACCAGTAGGTCATGTCATACTTTGACATGACCATGCCAACACACCTTGAGGATTCGCTGGACTTCTGGGCAGCCAAACTTGATTTGTGGCCGCAACTAGCAGAGTTTGCCCTGGAAAAGCTGTCCTGCCCAGCAAGTAGCGTGCCATCTGAGCGGGTGTTTAGTGCGGCGGGGGCCAGAGTTACGGCGAGGAGAACTCGTCTGTCAACTAAAAATGTGGAGAGACTCACCTTTGTCAAAATGAATCAGGGATGGATCAGCCAGGATTTCCACCCACCAATGCCTGATGCATGCGACTAGATTCAGCATGGTGCCACGTTTTACACTTTCCAAATGGTGCAAAACATATTTATGTCTTTAGGCCAATTTTTGGGCTCCTGCTGATGCCAACTCCGGGGTGTGATTCATCCAATTTTTGGGCTCCTGAAGCCAACCCCAGTGTCTCTTTAAAGTAATGTTTGGGCTCCTGCTGCTGCCAACTCCAGGGTGTGATTCATCCAATTTTTGGGCTCCTGAAGCCAACCCCAGTGTCTCTTTAAAGTAATGTTTGGGCTCCTGCTGCTGCTGCTGCCAACTCCAGGGTGTGATTCATCCAATCTTTGGGCTCCTGCTGCCAACCCCAGTGTCTCTTTAAAGTAATGTTTGGGCTCCTGCTGCTGCTGCCAACTCCAGGGTGTGATTCATCCAATTTTTGGGCTCCTGCTGCCAACCCCAGTGTCTCTTTAAAGTAATGTTTGGGCTACTGCTGCTGCTGCCAACTCCAGGATGTGATTCATCCAATCTTTGGGCTCCTGCTGCCAACCCCAGTGTCTCTTTAAAGCAGTGGTTCTCAACCTTTCTAATGCCGTGACCCCGCAATACAGTTCCTCATGTTGCGGTGACCCCAAACCAAAAAATTATTTTGGTGGCTACTTCAAAACTGTAATTTTGCTACAGTTATGGTTCGAAATGTAAATACCTGATATGCATTATGTATTCTCATTGCTACAAATCAAACATAATTTAAACATAGTGATTAATCACAAAAACAATATTTAATTATATGTTGAGAAATATTTATTACTAATTCCAATAAATAACATTTCACCATGACATAGCATGTGTCGGAAACTGTCATTTCTCAGCCTCTTATTGAAATTAATAGGAGGCTGCAGCGGATTGTGTGGTAACTCGAGACTCTCCACAAAATCCGCTGCACTCACAATGAAATCAATAGGAGGCGGATTCAATGCCGCAAACCGCTGATTTCACCAGCTTCCTCATTCAGAATATGGGAAAATAGTGGGAGATATGGGAGATTATTATACATTGGGGAACAGTGTGAACTACATCTTATAGTGGTCTCTTATAGTATAAGACACTGTGTAAATGTATGGTGCTTTGTGTAAGTGTAAGCTGCTTTGTGTACTGTGTAATGATTACACACAAAGCACCTTACACACAGTATTGTGTGTATGGTGTGTGTGTACTGTTTTTACATTATTAACCTTTTTTACACCAGCATGCTATCTCGCAGGCTCTCTTGCCTCTACGCCTCCTAGGCTTCTGTCCTCCGGCCCCCACTGATGACGTCAGCAAGCGCCGGACACACGTAATGCGCTGCTATGGACTGTGGAGCGTTCCCCCCGCTTCCCCAGCCCCTTAGGAACCAGATGGATGATGCAATCACGTCTGCACATGCGCACAGGCATTCAGTTTGGAACGCGCATCCATAGCGGCGTGCGTTCCAGCTGAATAGCGCTGCTGCAGGCGGTAGTGCGACTTCTCAGCGGCTAAAGCCATCGGAAGTATGTATTTTCCGATGGCTTTAGGCGACCCCCGTGTTTTGGTCGTTCGACCCCCACCAGGGTCCCGACCCACAGGTTGAGAACCGCTGCTTTAAAGTAATGTTTGGGCTCCTGCTGCTGCTGCCAACTCCAGGGTGTGATTCATCCAATTTTTGGGCTCCTGAAGCCAACCCCAGTGTCTCTTTAAAGTAATGTTTGGGCTCCTGCTGCTGCCAACTCCAGGGTGTGAATCATCCAATTTTTGGGCTCCTGAAGCCAACTCCAGTGTCTCTTTAAAGTAATATTTGGGCTCCTGCTGCTGCCAACTCCAGGGTGTGAGTCATCCAATTTTTGGGCTCCTGAAGCCAAGCACAGTGTCTCTTTAAAGTAATGTTTGGGCTCCTGCTGCTGCTGCTGCCAACTCCAGGGTGTGAATCATCCAATTTTTGGGCTCCTGAAGCCAACTCCAGTGTCTCTTTAAAGTAATGTTTGGGCTCCTGCTGCTCCTGAAGCCAACTCCAGTGTCACTTTAAAGTAATATTTGGGCTCCTTCTGCTGCTGCTGCCAACTCCAGGGTGTGATTCATCCATTTTTTGGGCTCCTGAAGCCAACCCCAGTGTCTCTTTAAAGTAATGTTTGGGCTCCTGCTGCTGCTGCCAACTCCAGGGTGTGATTCATCCAATTTTTGGGCTCCTGAAGCCAACCCCAGTGTCTCTTTAAAGTAATATTTGGGCTCCTGCTGCTGCCAACTCCAGGGTGTGATTCATCCAATTTTTGGGCTCCTGAAGCCAACCCCAGTGTCTCTTTAAAGTAATGTTTGGGCTCCTGCTGCTGCCAACTCCAGGGTGTGAATCATCCAATTTTTGGGCTCCTGAAGCCAACTCCAGTGTCTCTTTAAAGTAATGTTTGGGCTCCTGCTGCTGCTGCAGCCAACTCCAGGGTGTGATTTATCCAATTTTTGGGCTCCTGAAGCCAACCCCAGTGTCTCTTTAAAGTAATGTTTGGGCTCCTGTTGCTGCTGCTGCCAACTCCAGGGTGTGAATCATCCAATTTTTGGGCTCCTGAAGCCAACTCCAGTGTCTCTTTAAAGTAATGTTTGGGCTCCTGCTGCTGCTGCCAACTCCAGGGTGTGATTCATCCAATTTTTGGGCTCCTGAAGCCAACCCCAGTGTCTCTTTAAAGTAATGTTTGGGCTCCTGCTGCTGCTGCTGCCGCCAACTCCGGGGTGTGATTCATCCAATCTTTGGGCTCCTGCTGCCAACTCCAGTGTCTCTTTAAAGTAATGTTTGGGCTCCTGCTGCTGCTGCCAACTCCAGGGTGTGATTCATCCAATTTTTGGGCTCCTGAAGCCAACCCCAGTGTCTCTTTAAAGTAATGTTTGGGCTCCTGCTGCTGCTGCCAACTCCAGGGTGTGATTCATCCAATTTTTGGGCTCCTGAAGCCAACCCCAGTGTCTCTTTAAAGTAATGTTTGGGCTTCTGCTGCTGCCAACTCCAGGGTGTGATTCATCCAATCTTTGGGCTCCTGCTGCCAACCCCAGTGTCTCTTTAAAGTAATGTTTGGGCTCCTGCTGCTGCCAACTCCAGGGTGTGATTCATCCAATTTTGGGCTCCTGCTGCCAAATCCAGTGTCTCTTTAAAGTAATGTTTGGGCTCCTGCTGCTGCTGCTGCCAACTCCAGGGTGTGATTCATCCAATCTTTGGGCTCCTGCTGCCAACTCCAGTGTCTCTTTAAAGTAATGTTTGGGCTCCTGCTGCTGCTGCCAACTCCAGGGTGTGATTCATCCAATTTTTGGGCTCCTGCTGCCAACTCCAGTGTCTCTTTAAAGTAATGTTTGGGCTCCTGCTGCTGCCAACTCCAGGGTGTGATTTATCCAATTTTTGGGCTCCTGAAGCCAACCCCAGTGTCTCTTTAAAGTAATGTTTGGGCTCCTGCTGCTGCTGCTGCCAACTCCAGGGTGTGATTCATCCAATTTTTGGGCTCCTGAAGCCAACCCCAGTGTCTCTTTAAAGTAATGTTTGGGCTCCTGCTGCTGCCAACTCCAGGGTGTGATTGATCCAATCTTTGGGCTCTTGCTGCCAACTCCAGTGTCTCTTTAAAGTAATGTTTGGGCTCCTGCTGCTGCTGCCAACTCCAGGGTGTGATTCATCCAATTTATGGGCTCCTGAAGCCAACTCCAGTGTCTCTTTAAAGTAATGTTTGGGCTCCTGCTGCTGCTGCTGCTGCCAACTCCAGGGTGTGATTCATCCAATTTTTGGGCTCCTGAAGCCAACCCCAGTGTCTCTTTAAAGTAATGTTTGGGCTCCTGCTGCTGCTGCTGCCAACTCCAGGGTGTGATTCATCCAATTTTTGGGCTCCTGAAGCCAACCCCAGTGTCTCTTTTAAGTAATGTTTGGGCTCCTGCTGCTGCCAACTCCAGGGTGTGATTCATCCAATCTTTGGGCTCCTGCTGCCAACTCCAGTGTCTCTTTAAAGTAATGTTTGGGCTCCTGCTGCTGCCAAATCCAGGGTGTGATTCATCCAATTTTTGGGCTCCTGAAGCCAACTCCAGTGTCTCTTTAAAGTAATGTTTGGGCTCCTTCTGCTGCTGCTGCCAACTCCAGGGTGTGATTTATCCAATTTTTGGGCTCCTGAAGCCAACCCCAGTGTCTCTTTAAAGTAATGTTTGGGCTCCTGCTGCTGCTGCTGCTGCCAACTCCAGGGTGTGATTCATCCAATTTTGGGCTCCTGCTGCCAAATCCAGTGTCTCTTTAAAGTAATATTTGGGCTCCTGCTGCTGCTGCTTGCAACTGCAGGGTGTGATTCATCCAATCTTTGGGCTCCTGCAGCCAACTCCAGTGTCTCTTTCAAGCTATGTTTGGGCTCCTGCTGCTGCTGCTTGAAACTCCAGGGTGTGTCAGTCAATTTTTGGGCTCCTGCTGCTGCCAACTCCAGTGTCTCTTTCAGCCAATGTTTGGGCTCCTGCTGCTGCTTGCAACTCCAGGGTGTGATTCATCCAATTTTGGGCTCCTGCTGCTGCCAACTCCAGTGTCTCTTTAAAGCTCATAGTGATGCCACTTCAATTCTCTGCAATTGTGCCGCTCTGCGATTCTATTAGCGATGCCTCTGATCTGCATGTGATATTTATTTACAGTATTATTTAACTAACCCAGCACGCATCCTATGCGTGTTACAGCAAGGCAAAATGGTTTAGAACCCTATTGAGGCTCTAGGAGGCTTAGAAATAGCCGTTTTTAATAGCGATTCGTCGCGAATAAATTCGGGTGGAAGCGATTTTTGTCGGAAAATTCGGCGAATCAGTCGAATCGAATTTTTCAAAAGTTCGCTCATCTCTAGACGCATCCCTTCTTGAAAAAGACCCTGAGGTTATTAGTGTGTGCATGTGTAGTTTGCATTCTGCTTGTGTAGTGGTCTGCTTCACTGGGCTTACACATTTGGCTTTCCATTGACACAAACTGGTTGTTTGTGGTGTATTGGCCTACCTGACTGCTGTTGTACTGTGAGCGACTCCAACCCAACACCCCCTCCTCTTCCGGTGCTGGTGGTGGGGGGGCTGTAGAAGCGGAAGAGGACTTTGGCAGGGTTTGTGGTCGCCGTCTTACACCTACACCCTGGCCCCACTGGTTGGACCCCTTGACTCCAGTTGGCCTTTATGCGCCCCCAGTCACAAAATATAATAAAAGCTAAAAAATGTCACTTACAAAGTTAGACCTAATTGCTCACCTTCTTTATTATTCATCCACTTACAAGGGAGGTTCTGGCTGTAGAACCTGCGCACCCGGGGCAACTTTCGTCATTTGAGGTCCGACCAGTGTTTCATAATTTGGGTGTGGGTGTAGAGTGACATCTGCTGCCCGCTCACATGGGCTGTCACTTCCTCTGAAAGCATCCTCTTTTCATGGGTGTTGGGCTTGAAGTCGTAGTGTTCACGAAGTCTGCAAATGCAAAAAAAACAATAGCACCAATTCCCTGGGGTGCATGTGTCCTGGTTCCTTCACAGACAATTGGCCAACTATATATCGTCCCATCGCCTGGGTGAGACGATGAGCCATCCGCTGACGGATCTTGAGAAGATTCTCTCTTCTGAGACACATGTACCCCATGCTCTCTCCGTACTGTATCAGACACTGGTGTCCAATATACATTCAAACCCAGTGGGGTACATAGCCAGATGGGAGAACGAGATGGGTCAGCCCTTCTCGGAGGAAGATCTATCTAAGATGTTCAGCCTGACTCATAAATCCACCTTGGAGGGGGCGGCGTAGGAGAGGAATTTTAAGATAATCTCAAGGTGGTACCAGGGCCGAATTAAGAGCATCCCGGGCCTGGTGCTGTAGATTTTGACGGGCCTATTTATCGAAGTATATAAAATGAAAACGCAACACAAAGCAATTTTGTTTAAGACAACAGCAAGAGTGAGAGGAGAAGTAGATCCAGCAAAGGATACACTTAAGAAACAGTCTGCCACATTCTTTTCCTGTATAGCATCACCCAGCCAGAACCAGCTTTTGTAAACACTTTAGCAGTGCAGGATTTTTTCTTTTTTAACTCTGGCTTCACAGGGGTGACACTTTACTAAACTATATATAGCTTACTGTGATGTCACACCTATACATTTATGTATTTAGGGAGCTGGCCTCCAGACTTTGACGTCACACATATATATCGCCCCCACAGTTTGATGTCACGCATGTAGCCCCCTATAGAGAGGTCCCTATATACGGTCACCCACCTGTAGTGCCGCACGGTGACCGCGTCCTCCTCCTCCTGCACCCGATGGTAGCGAACCTTCGAGCGAACCGCCACCATCTGTCACCTGTCCCGGCCTCACCTGCCCACACCGGGGAAACGCTCCGCCCACTGCTCGATACAGCCTCGCCCACTGCCCGATACAGCCCTGCCCACTGCCCGCTACTGCTCAGTACTAGATACAGCTCCGCCCACTGCAATTTCCCCCGCCCACTGCCAACAAACGCTCCGCCCAGCACCTGTGACTGACCCGCCCAGCACTCGATAACGCCCCGCCCATGACATCTACGCGGGCCGGAACTGGGGGCCTAGGCAGAAGCGGACTGACACCACTCAGGGCCCCCGGATCAAAAAAGCAAGGAGACCCCACCCCTGGTCCCACCTCTGTCCCGGCCCTGTTCCCGCCCAAACCACTCCATATGCCCCACCCCTACATATCAGAGTACAAATTCCATTTTCCATTTTGGACCTTGTCTTATACATAACAAACCCTGGATACACAATATTACATAAAACTTCCTAACAAGCTCTAGATAGTTCTAGAGGGCCGATGGCACATCACAACAGGAAGTGGCGCACAGAGGTTACAGCAGAACACGTCACTGGCTGATGACAAGTTATAATAGAGAGACTGGCTGCTGGCATGTAATACAGAGTCATCAGGTTGTGGGTCAGGTGGCGGAACACTTGAAGCAGACAGCAACACAGGCACGTAGGGCATGTAGGGGTGCAGAGGAATTAGTCTGCATGATGCTTAGTGATACCAAGTAATTTAAAGAGGAACACAGCCCAGTATATTCATTCTCCTGGGAATTGTTCCTTTCCATTGTACCCTGCTGTGTGTATCACCGGAATACCTGATGCTAGTATGCGCCTCAGCCATGAGTAGCCATAGAGGCAGCAGTGCCGCTGTGAGATTGCGGCATGGTAAGATTTATCTGCCATGCTTGGGAATATACGCTGTGGGGCATCCCAATTTGGGATGGCCTTGAACTGGACATTGGGAAGGTAGTGGTAAAGATAAATAGGGCATTTTGAGTGGACAGGGGTAGCAGATGGAGAATAAGTGGGTAGTGCCACAGATAAAGAGGTATTTTTTTCATTAAAGCGGACCTTCACCCTGAATAAGAGTCTATATTATATGTTTCCCACACCGTGTACATACAGATTGCCCACATTAAGAATCATCCTACCTGCATCTACTGCACGTTATGAGCCTTTATCCAAGATGGCGGCTCATGGAGTCTCAGGCTGCCTGCAAACAGGAAGTGTCTTCTGACTGTGTCTCTCTGCATTCTGGGATTGTTGTCCTTTCCCTGACCCCCAGCTCTGCTCTGTCTGTGCAAAACACAGCTATAACCCCACCCCCTACTTTATCCCGCTCTGCTCTCCTCAGTATGTGTGATTCTATTGAGTCAAGATGGCGGCGCCCATATCCTAGAGTCCCCCGGTGGGGGAAAGAATAATAAGTGAGGGACTAAAAACTTAAAATATATTAATTTTAGATGCTGAGGAATATTTTGTTAAGGGTTTGGGCTTTTCATTAAATCATGCTGAAGGTCTGGTTTAAATGGACATCACAGGCTGTAAAAATAGGTACTTACCTGCCAGCCCACAGACTCAATCCCAGAGTTCTGTACGATGACATACGAGTATGGTCTACGATGGGGCTGGAGGAGGGGAGTGTTCAGAGTGTCAAGGGGAAGCCTTCTATTTGGCATAACCAATGGTTTAGCAGACCTCCAGTCAAAAATAACTGGAAGTGCACCCCCCAACCTCCATTACGATTTGATTTGTGAGATGCCACAAAATCAGGCAGAACAACATACCAGGTCCATGTTCCTGTGCCACTTATGTATCTTCAGGTTTCATACTGGTTTCTGGTGAAGCATGGAAGGCAAGAGCAGCACAGGCGCATAGACCAGGTGGGAAGGGTAATTACTTTGCCCCATTAGGCATCCTCTGCTTTTTTTTAACTAGAATGGCCCCCAGAAATAGGAGGGGCAGACCTCCTGTCATTCTTTTCAACTGGAAGCCTCCATTTATAAATGTTAGTGTGTCCGGCCAGGCTGCGGTGACCTTTAGTGTTTGTGGAGCAGGCCGGGAATCAGCAGAGCACTCCGCCAGGTATATTTTGGGAAAGGCCTGGGAGGAGGACCTGTCACTGTCCATCTGACAGCTGCAGCATCATCCACTGGAGCCGGCTCAGTAGGGAAGTTTCTAAGCTAAACAGCTCCCGGGGTGGAAAGGAAAACACCCCCCCCCCCCCAATTCTTTCTACATGTTGCTGTTGTGCAATTTCATCCCCCCCCCCCTCCCCCATTGTGACTGCCATCAGGAACTTCTGGGCCCCAGAAAAATTGTCGGAGCCCCCTATTACCATCTATTTATGCACCCCCTTGCTACTATTACTAATATAATCCTGATGATTGGGCCTTGTCCATGGGGCATCGCAATTACAGATACCCCACTGTGTGAAACCCCTCAGATAGCCCACACAACTCACTTTTCCGCTGTTGCCAAGGCACATTTGTGGGCTCTTGTCCAATCAGGGCTTACCATCAGCATAAGGAGTGGGGCAGCTGCATTCCCAGCATCGCTGCAGCTGAGGCATGCTCCCATGTCCAGCCATTCAGATATGCTTGTGTGGTTCAACTGCAGTGATGCGGCTCATGATCACCCAAGGGGCCAACGGAAAGGTAATGCCATTGCGGCAATCTTGGGGGGGGGGGGGGGGGGTTGTCACACAGTGGGGCATCCCAGAATTGGAGCACTAAGTCGGCCGGCCCTGGAGTCTAAGTCCAGCAACTGCAGTGATTGGTTCACTTTAAAGGAAGCCACCTATCATTCAAGGCTCCATCTTTTTACCGTGGGTGGAGCTTGTAGAGGGGTGGATGGATGAGTGAAATTTGGAGGGGAGGTGGATGAATAGATGGACTTTGGAGAGGGATAAACAGCGCTTAGAGAGAAGCGGATGGATGAACAGTGCTTAGAGAGGGGCGGATGGATGAACAGCGCTTAGAGAGGGGCGGATGGATGAACAGCGCTTAGAGAGGGGCGGATAGATGAACAGCGCTTAGAGAGGGGCGGATGGATGAACAGCGCTTAGAGAGGGGCGGATGGATGAACAGCGGTTAGAGAGGGGATGAGTGGAGCTTGGGGAATTGTGGATGGCTGGCTGGAGCTTGGAGAAGGGTGGATGGATGGAGGGAGGGAGAGCTTGGAGAAGGGTGGATGGATGGAGGGAGAGCTTGGAGAAGGGTGGATGGATGGAGGGAGGGAGAGCTTGGAGAAGGGTGGATGGATGGAGAGCTTGGAGCAGGGTGGATGGATGGAGGGAGAGCTTGGAGAAGGGTGGATGGATGGGGGAGAGCTTGGAGAAGGGTGGATGGATGGGGGAGAGCTTGGAGAAGGATGGATGGGGGAGAGCTTGGAGAAGGATGGATGGATGGATGGGGGAGAGCTTGGAGAAGGGTGGATGGATGGAGAGCTTGGAGCAGGGTGGATGGATGGAGGGAGAGCTTGGAGAAGGGTGGATGGATGGGGGAGAGCTTGGAGAAGGATGGATGGGTGGAGCTTGGAGAAGGACTGAGGGGGTGGATCTTGGCTACACTAGGCTAGGTGATTAATCTGATGATGCGGCAGCACACTGAGTGGTTGAAGCAGAAGTTGCTGCAGGGCTGATATGTGGGTCCCCTTTTATAAAAGTGCCCTATACAGGAGTCCTCCCTGTACTGCCCTGGCCAGGTCCCATATGGGGGGTATGATTGGAATGGCTGGGGTCGTGGTACTTCCTATAGCGGAAGGGGTCTGATTGGTTCCCACCCAGAATATCTGGGGTTTTGGTGCCCTCTGCTGTACTCTCAGAAATATGGGGGCAGTCTGGTTGTTTTCCAGCAAGCCCATGTCATGCTGGCACTTGTAGTCCAATTCCACAGACACAGCCACAGTAACAATAAATGGCCTCCACTGAGGGGAAGGGGCGGGAGCTGTCACCTGGAAACCCCGCTGTTCGGAGCAAAACAAAGGTCCGGGTCGGCTTCCTGCGCTTATTATATCACCGCCTCCCGCGTTACCCTTCGCTAACTCCCCTCATAACAGCGCACAGCTCCTACATGATTCCCCTGCAGAGCTCTGTCGGCCTGGTGACGTCACAGCTTCCTCATCCGCAGGCGTCCTCTGCACGTGTCAGTTACCGGCAGCACCACGCCCCCGCCTGGCCATCGGCAGCACTGCAACCAGCGGCATCAGTGACGGGACTGTCAGGAGGGATAACCTGCAAATATCAGCGGTGTCCTCCAGGGTAACGCTGCGCCCTGATTCCAGCGCTGCCTGCGGGAGGGGAGGAGCCGGCCTAGGTAAGGAGATGGGCCGGCCTGTGACAGCGCAAGGCCGGCCCTTTTCCTTTCTATAGCGGGCGCCGGGCGGCCTATGCGGGCCACGTTTGCAGGCTGCTGGGCCTGTTTTAACGTAGGGGCCTGAAGCGGCAGCTCCGTCCGTCCCTACGTTAATCCGGGCCTGGGTGGTACAGATGTCAGGCGGACATCCATAAATATGCACCCCAGACTTCAAGTAAGTGCTGGCGTTGCCTGGCAGAGGAGGGACATATGACGCACATATGGTGGGGGTGCCCAGTTGTTAGATCTTTCTGGGAAAGGGTCTACAGATATACACACTGAGACAACGGGCACGAAAGTGAACAACACACCTCAATTAACCCTCCTCTCCCTTATAGAGGGTTCCATATCTCAACACAAAAAGGGTTTACTTCGGCACTTTCTATCGGCAGCGCGAGCTGTTATACCTAGACACGGGGGTCCCCTTCCTTGGCTGAGTGGGTAGTGGAGCTTGCACATATTAGACGAATGGAGGAACTCATCCTGGGCGATAAAGGCTTGATAGAAGACTTGGGCCACAACTTGGGCCTGTTGGATTGACTTCCGGGACTCAGATCGTTTAATACAATGATACAGTGTGGACGCCAGTGGGCAACGTACTGTACCCTAGTCTGGCACTGAGCAAAGGCTACTGTGACGAAAGGGTCGGTACTTCTGGTCCGGCTCAGGGCACTTCCCCTCCCCCCGTTTTTTTATTTTTACCACCCCTCCTCCCTTCCCCTCTATCTTTTTCCCTCTCCTGTTTATAGGTTTGTTGCCTGGTATCTTTTATCTTGGTTACTGTCACATTTTGTTGCATTATATCTACTCTGCTACTGATTTGTGCCATGCGGGATGTCCCCCCTGGCTGGGTGGCTGGGTGCGGGGTCGGTGTGCCGGGCTCCGTGGGGTTCGGCTTGTTATCGGCTGATGTAACATGGTTACAGCGGGCTCCGGTCTGATTCTTGGGGTGCTCGGCTTGATGCCAATTGCTAGGGAAGAACAGGGGTCCCCTGTTCACCGACCAGGACCCTGTCGTGCCTGGGTGGCCATGGAGTTGGACCGGAGAGGCTTAGGTTCATTATGACACGGGGGGTGGGATTCCCGCGGCACACCGGCCTGGTGCCCCCAATGTTCTTAGGGCGGGATAACGGATATCGGGGAACAGTTATGGCACTATGTAAAGATATTGTAACGTTGGTCTGTTTAATGGATGTTCTGCTGTACTGTGTACCGCATTTTGTATGTATTGTCTTTGAATTACCAATAAAAACAGATTAAACTAAAAAAACAATAGCACTATTAGTTTATGTAATTCCCTGTTTTGGCCTACTTTAGGTACATATGCACGCACCTGGTCCTTTAAAAACTGGTCTGTTACAGGGCAAACAGCAAATGCATGTCTACGCCAGTATGTGCATAGGCATTGGTGGACGCAGCTCTCTCATTTAACAGTGCGGGCGGATTGCAGTCGCAAATGCACTCAGGCCAAGTGGCGCACCTAACTCTCCCCTCCACAACTACTGTCGGATAGTGCTCGCTGACACCGCTCACCAACAAGCGCATTTTGCAACTCACCAGTTTGGCACCCCAGCGTTGCATAAAACATGCCAGAGTGGTACATGTGAGAGTGGCAGCTTATGCCTGAGGACGTTTGCTTCTTGGCACACGTGGGTTTGCACACTAATGTGGGCTTGTTTCACGTCTTGGAATACGGGTCCGCCATGTGCCTTCACTCGTATTTTGCCGGCAGCCACTCTGTCAACTGTACGCAGCTTGGCTGGATTACTGCTGCTGCTCCCCGATGTACAGGGTAGGTGCCATGTTGGTCCTTGGCATCTGTTGTCACCTGTGTGATGCACCCCTGCGGAACCAAAAAGTGTGCTTGCATCCATATGCCTATGATGTAGCCTAAAAGGTGAAGGCCTGTTAAATAAACAAAACTCATGTCCAATTAACAACCCATTTATGTATAAAAGAACACACCTGACCAACAGACTTTTATGGCAGTGCTTACTTTTGAGCTCAAGATGTCCAACACAGGAATTGCCCAGTGCGGGCCCCACTGTGGAGTCCACAGCGGAACAAAAGGCTGAGCTGCACGGCCGCAGCCTGGGCTGCTCGTTACCTGGCCAGTAGCCAGGCCAGTAGCCAGTGATCCAGCCCTTCTGGGCCTTGGAGTGGGCCCATTGGCTCCCCCTCCGCCTAACACACTACCCAGCAGACCCCAGCAACGGCCATCCAGACTGGGCGCAAACTTACCAGGGGCAAGCTGAGTGGCCGATTTCAAGATGCACAGCTGGAGGTTCTACTGGATGTAATAGATGAAAATTATGACCAGCTGACTGGGTCCCAGTGTGGGATAAAATCTGGGGCCAGATTGCTCTCAACATGACGGAGGCAAGTCCTGAGGCCAAGTATGGTGCCCCTTTCTAAAAAAGAATAAACACACATACCCAGAAGCCAACCAGCAGTCAGCTCGCCACTCTCAAAGCGGGTAGACAGACTAGAACGCAAAATTAATGTGTTGTGGGGCGAGCCTGGGAAACCGGCAAAAATGCTGAAAAGACAAAGATCTGATTCCATGATGCATTGGATGTTGCGCCATCTTGCAGTTGAGAAAATCAAAAATTGGTCAAGAGACTGGCAGCAAGAAATAAAAAGCAAAAATAATTAAAATAACAGGGGCAACTGGAACACAGGGAAGTAGGTTTAGGGGAGCAAAAGCAAGGCTAGCATAAAAAAGGAGAGTGGGCAAGAAGGATGAGCAATGTGGACCTAAACATACCGAAACATATACTCCTGAGCAGCTGGGGGAACCAGGGCCAGGTGCATGCAATCGATGGTGCCCATGACACTAGGCATATTCTCTATTCTGAAATACCCCAACCTCATCATGTTTCAGGCTGCCATGCCATCAAGAAATATAATTTTGGGTGTGGCTCAGCAAAGGCTAGACATGCCAAATGACAGTGCCCCTAGCCTATGAAAGTACCATTTGCTAAATATTGAAGGCAGCCAACCAATTTGGTCATACCTATAATTACATTCCCCTCTCTTGTGGCGGGGTCCAACCATGGCCACAACTCGTCAAGGGGCTCCATCGTAATTGTGTATGCCGGTTCCCGCTATCAATAAGAGGGCATCATTTTGAAACAGAATCCTATATAGGCCTGAAAATGGACCAATCAGGGCTGGGAATCACGTGCAAACAAAACCCGTGAAATTACAGGCGTTGGTTGGGCGTACACGCACTGTAAATTCACGCACAAAAATTACCTCAGGCAAAAAAATCACGCCCCAGAATCACCCAAAATAGAAAATAGTACAAATATGGGACCTTGAAATCATTCCCACATGTGGGAATGTGTGTGAGGGAGGCTCTTAAACAGGGCTTTTGTCTGTGTGTGTGTATCTCAGTCTCTGTGCATGAGTGTGTGTGTATGTGGAGCACTGGGCATTGGAGGACCGGCAGGCAGCAAGTGTAAGTTTATCCGTTTCCTGGTTGTAATGAGGGATGCTACTCACTGGCTGTAACGAGGTATACTGCTTGCTGGCTGTAATGAGGGATGCCGCTCGCTGCCTGTAGTGGGGTGATTGGGAGGGGGCATTTTAGCACACAATTTGGTTCAGAATATTTTGGGGGGGATACCGGTCACTAGCTGTGATGAGGGATCCTGCATACTGCTTGTAATGGAGATGCCGCACGCTCCCTGTAATGAGGGATGCCGTACACTGGCTGTAACAAGGTGATGGGAGGCGGTAATTTAGCACACCATTTGGTTCTGAATATTTTTTATTTACCTCCTCTGAAACCTGGGTACGCCTTGTGGTCAGGTGAGTCTTAAGGAGTGAAGAAAATATGGCATTTTGCTGCAGTTAAAGACAGTTTCTTCTTTAATATTAAAAATAGTTTATTTTGTTCAATAGGCACTAATTCTACAGAGATATTTACAGTTAAAGCAGACTTAATTTATGAATTTTTGCCCTAAATACATTAGTTGGCTTAATGGAACCACGGTCATGATGTAAAGGTAACCTAGAGGCCGATTCATTAATAGCGCCAGGTAGCGACAGATGAGCGACTGTAGCGTGATTTTTTCTGCGCCAGCCAGTATTCGCTGTGCTTGGCCGGTGTGCGGTAATGTTGAATACGGGCTGGGGGGTCGCTGTTTCACAGGTCCAGCGTTGTATGTGAGCGCCTGACAACGAATGGCCAGAGCGAACGGCTAGCTTCATATTCATCAGCAAATCACGCTCCGAATGTGCTGTCGCTGTCCATTCCTTGTTTAAACCCCAGAGCGCTGGCGGCGATGTGTATTAACTAGTTTTTAACCCCTAAACAACCATATTTTTTGAATGTAACATTATACATGTTTTTAGAATCATTTTGTAATATGAATACATTAATCTCAGACCTGTTAGATCAATTCTGCACATATTTTTTTTTTTTTTTTTTTGACTTAAAAATAAATCCTAACATTGCAGAAGTGGTCTCCGATTTTTTGACATTAAAAAAATAATAAAAAAAATTAATGCCAATTAATTAGGAATAATTATAGATTGCTCCATTGAAATGCATTGGACATCGCCAGGGAGCGACAGCTCATACCTGGCGCTGTGAGGGAATTTGCAGCGGCACTGTTCGGTCCAGGCGGCTTCATGATGAATGCCGCGCTAGCCGTCGCTCTCGCCGGCGCTAGCCTCATTTTGCTTGATAAATGCGTCATTGTGACCGCCGCCGGCGTACTTGAGTCGGTAGTCGCCGTTAGCTGCCGCTACCTGGCGCTCGTCAGACACTACCTGGCGCTATCGCTTGATGAATAAGGGCATTTGTCTGCAGATTTGTAATATCCAAACAGAATCTGAACAGTAATACTATATGTATGATATCACTTGTCAAGCTCTACAATGGTCAAAAGCTGAAAATCACTGAAAATCATACATTAAACTGAAATAGCCAACTGAAAAAAGAAGCCATTTTTGTCTACCTGTCTTCCAGAAGATAGGCAACGCATATAATAAATATTAACGACTGTTGATGACATCTTAAGTCTTCGGTAGCAGAGTCTGATGACTCTAGTAACACAGAAAGACATTCAGCTATGGTGCCTTCTATCAGTGGCATGCCCCTTTTCAAAATATTTGAAACATCTGTGAAAAAGAGAGATTTTAGCACTCACCATAAAATCTTTTTCTTTAAAATTAATGGAAGATACTGGCTTTTCTTCTTATTTTTTACCAGTGAGTAATATTCACCTCCAACATGAAATGTAAATTTTTAATGTATACACAAAACCACACGGAGGCTACCACACAGCCCCCAACACACAAGTAACAATCTGCACTGCTTCAGAATTATACAAATATAATAGCCACAGGTGACCAGAGCGAGACACGCACTCCGTACGGAAGTGCGTCATCACTATAGAGCGGTTTGCGTTCCACAAGGCACTTCAGGTTTGTAAAACCGGAAGTGCCACGGAGACAGTGATGTAGCTGCGCTTCCCCTGTAACCAGGGGAATGCCAGCCCACCCTGCTATACGCTGGACGTCTGGAGCAATGGGAGGGAGGTAAGTAATCCAGGGACAGTACCCCAGAGGCAGCTCCGGGACAATGATTAAAGCATAGGGATAACTAGCTGAATAAACATGTAATGACAATCTAAATTGCATATTATCAAAACAATTACAAAAATTAAACCAAAAATACAGTATATACATGAGAGAATCATAAGACAAGTGAACGCATAGGTTGCGATGGCCTGGGAAAACAAACCATCCTAATAAGAGGGACTATCCCTGTGGACCAACCAAATTCCCATATATATATCAACAGTGGGGACAAACCAAGGGCACTAGGATGGGGTAATACATACCCTGATGTTGCATGGTATAAGCCTACGCAGTGGGGGGCACGTCCCCAATTAATAAGAGCTGTGAATGACTTGGCCCTCTTAGTGAGTAGGGTGGTCCCTCTTATTAATTGGGGACGTGCCCCCCACTGCGCAGGCTTATACCATGCAATATCGGGGTATGTATCCTAGTGCCCTTGGTTTGTCCCTACTGTTGATATATATATGGGAATTTGCTTGGTGCGGCCACTTTTCTTTATAAATTATCAATGTAATTGGTACATTACCCCATCCAAGAAATGACTCATCTTGTAGCAAGCAGTACTCATTTTAAATGACCACAGAAACAAGCAACATGTATATAATACATTCACTCTATAAAAATATACTCAGCATTCAGATCCTCCATAAGCAGGTAGGATGGACTGTATCCTCCATATGACTTGAAAATAAAAGTTTTATGGCGAGTCCTAAAAATACCATTTTGTGAATACTCACCTGTAAAATGGGTATTATAAGTATGTCACACACCCCACTTCAAGACATTCATTACATGTGGGTATACTGACCTGTATATGGCGATCTTGCAGAGATGATAACAAAAAAAGGAAGGACCCTCCCGGCCCATAAATACCTGGGACCTCCCACTCATTCCCCAGTATAAAGATAGCAGTAAGTTCAAGGGACCAGGAAAGCCAATCAAAACTAACAAAGGTTCACCATATAAAGGATCCAGAATACAAAAGGGCAGGGTGAAGCGGGGTGTGTGACATACTTATAATACCCATTTTACAGGTGAGTATTCACAAAATGGTATTATTCTAAGTATGTCACACACCCCGCTTCAAGACATTCATTACATGTGGGACATCCAATAGCAGTGTCCATAAAGGGCGGGGATCCAAAAACAAGGCAACAAGGCACAACTTAAACCACTGCAGCTTGCGGAACTTTGCGGCCAAAAACAGCATCCGCTGAGGCCCGAACATCAACCTTGTAAAACTTGGAAACAGTGTGAACCGAAGACCAAGTAGCAGCCTTACAAACCTGCTCAACAGAACAAATTTTACATACATTAAAATAGATTTACTGAATATACATTCCCCTACAATTTCAATAAATAATACAACAAATCATGCATATTATCAAATTTTTACATTACTGCTGTATAGCATTGTCCTCCCTGATTCCTCTATGTTCATAAAATCACCATAAAGCCCTTTCTAAAGACGTAGTGTGCGTTCCGGTTGTATGACGCAACTTCCGGTTAAACCGGCGATGCGGTGCGCTCCCGGCCCTGGACCGCACATATAAATGCCGCCCGCGTGGCGTCCGGTAGCAAAGCCCCTAGACAGACGAGCATACAGGAGAGCCCAGAGTTGGGCCTACAGCACAAGAAGCGGGCGGCGGATAGGACGCCACTCTTGCAGCGCAGCGCGAGGCGCGCCGATTTAAAGGTACAGTGCTACTATACTGAAATGATGCAGAGACTGGCTTTTATTGACGGCCCTTTGGAGTAATATTAACCATAGAGTTACAACTTTCAACTTATTCCAGCCCCGGTCAGAGAGCTAGTGGATAAAATCTCCAGAGAACCAGTGGATAAAATCTCACTTATTTATCAAGCTTTGGAGCTGTTATATACTATAATAAGGTATGATAATATATTTTATAAATAACAAATGGCTATACAAAAATTTTAAAGCAAGTGTAATGCCTAAGTCTCCAATTCTCTGAAACTAAGTGCCATACATAATCACTTTTAAAGGGCCGGTATCTGATGATTCCACATTTTGCTGGTGCTTGAGCCATATCTTTCTGAGGTGAAGTGAAATCAATACATCATGTACTATTGGTCATTCATTAAGACAAAATGACATTATCTAAAGAAGTAAGAGCACCCTAGGATTTCCTTATTTAAGGTATATATATATATATATATATATATATATATATATATATATATATGAACTATAATGAACTAAAAAGAGATAAATTTATATTAGTAGATGATTATAATGAGATATACTAATGTCTCCCCTTCTCTTACAATACAAGGGCACTGAGGAAGCCAGTATCAACAGGCGAAACATGTTTGCCCAATGCCCATGAGAAAGGGCTTTATGGTGATTTTATGAACATAGAGGAATCAGGGAGGACAATGCTATACAGCAGTAATGTAAAAATTTGATAATATGCATGATTTGTTGTATTATTCATTGAAATTGTAGGGGAATGTATATTCAGTAAATCTATTTTAATGTATGTAAAATTTGTATAATATATGAATTAAGTATAAATAAATGTTTATATGAATTATAAAGTGAGTGAGGTCATGGTCAAAAGCATATGACAAAAACTGGGAAATGCTTAAAACCCAGAATCAGCAAAGTGTAGATAGTGCTTGACCACGTACCAACTCAACATCTGGAAACACATGTCAGGGTCACTTTCTCTTTTTTGGGGTAACCGGTAAACGTTTGCTCCATATTTGGACTGCTCAACAGAAGCCTGGTGCTGGAAGGCCCAGGACGCCCCAACAGCACGAGTAGAATGAGCAGTAACACGAAAAGGGGGAACCTTCCCCTTGGCAGAATAGGCCCCAACAATGGCCTGGCGAATCCATTTACTAATGGAAGACTTGGCGGGAGCCAAATCCTTTCTAGGCCCAGAGGGCACCACAAAAAGGGCGTCAGTCCTACGAAAAGGAGAAGTAGCCACCAAATAGTACTTCACACAGCGAACCACATCCAAAGAATGCAAAACCCTCTCCTTCTCATTGCTGGGCTTAGGACACAAGGAGGGAAGAACAATGGGCCTGATGCAGAGCCTCCTCTGAACTGCCCTTAAAACCTTCCGATTGTCCGGGGCTCCCGTTTGAATCGTGGCTCAAATGTGATGCAGAGCCTCCGTCGGAATGGCTCCCTAACTGATCCGTCAATTTCACTTTTCTCGGAAAGCTTTTTTTGCTCTCTCGGGTGCCTTCAATTTGATCGGGGCTCCCGTTCACGTTCACACGGGCGGCCCGTTTTTCCCTGATTTTTCCTGGCTTTTTGAACGTACCTGCTTGGTTTCCGTCGTATTTGACCTTCCATTTTGGTGGTTTTTTCAAGTATACTTACATCTCCATGGCTCTTCAGTTGCCAATCTGGCTACACGCAAGCGCACATCCCTCAAACTCCATTGGAATATGCATATGGCCACAAATGCAAATTTGACACACATCTTTTTTTTTTTTTTTTTTCCCTTGTCCTTAATGCATACCTTAATCATGTAGTAGTTCCTTCTTCCTTGTCCTTAATGCATACCTTAATCATGTAGTAGTTCCTTCTTCCTTGTCCTTAATGCATACCTTAATCCTGTAGTAGTTCCTTCTTCCTTGTCCTTAATGCATACCTTAATCATGTAGTAGTTCCTTCTTCCTTGTCCTTAATGCATATCTTAATCATGTAGTAGTTCCTTCTTCCTTGTCCTTAATGCATACCTTAATCATCTAGTAGTTCCTTCTTCCTTGTCCTTAATGCATACCTTAATCATGTAGTAGTTCCTTCTTCCTTGCCCTTAATGCATACCTTAATCATCTAGTAGTTCCTTCTTCCTTGTCCTTAATGCATACCTTTATTGTTTGTGTTTTTTTTCTTTTTATTGTCCCATATCTAAACCTTTTGTGTGACATGTAAATGTGTGCTGATGTTGTGTGATGGTACTTTTGCAGGAAACACAACTCTAGAAATATTAATACTTATTTATTAGTTAAATTTCTTTTTTTTTTTTAATAAAAACATTTTTGTTTTTATAACGAAAAAATAAATATTAACATTTTGTAACCAAAAAAAAAAAAAAGGCCTCGAGGTCTGTAGCGTGTGTTCTTTGATCTGTGAATGAAAAACAACATTACTTTAGCATTGTTTTTTGGTTTTTTTTTTTTTTTGTTTGTGCACTTTTTAAATCGGACCTTCTGCGTGTTTTAATGAAAAGGCCAAACTCTTCATAAACGTTTCCACAGCATCTTAAACTAATATATATTAATTTTGTAGTCAATCAATTATTATTCTTTCCCCCACTGGGCTGCAACTCAGTTCCAGAATTTAGGATACGTGCAACGCCATGTTGACTCTGAAGCATCACACTTACTGAGGAGAGGAGAGTGGGATAAGGTACAGGGGGTGGGTTATAGCTGTGCTTTGCTCACACAGAGCCGAGCTGTGCTCTGGAAAAGGTTGGTAAGATGATTTGTAAGGTGGACAATCTGTATGTACAGGGTGTGGGAACTATCTAAGATAGCCTCTTATTCATAGTTAAGGTCTGCTTTAAGGGCTTTTTTGGATACATTTTGATGGAACTGTTAAAGTTTTTTAATTTTATAATGGTATTGTTTGCTCATTTACTTAAGTTTAAATAAACACCACTTACAAGGTTTAGGCCGCACATTGCGTCGGGGGCGGAGTCTCCCTTCATCCTCCCTCTGTGGCAGTTGGGAATCTGTATGAATGACAAACACACTGATATTAGAGACTGTTGTTCTTTCATTAATATAATATTATGTTAGGCTTCTACTCACCTTCCCCAGCAACCTCTTCCTCCTCACCCCCTTCCTCACTCATCCCTTGGGATGTTCCAGCGACGTCTGAATCTACAACAATAGTGCACATGAGTATCTGTATTTAATGCATGTCTTACCACATATCTAACTTTATTTCCCTTACCGGAGTCCGGTTGAGGCTCTGTTCTGCTCGACTCCCTGCCGTCAGATTGCCCCCTCCCCTGCATGCTGAGGTCCAGCGGCTCCTCCGAGTCACCTACAGAGGAGAGGGTGGCCGTTGACCCTGGCGGTGGGCCACCTACACCTTCACCTGTTTCGCCCAACACTGTGCTGCGTGTCCTGGTCCGGGTGGGGCAGAACCGCAAATTCCATTCATGGGCTGAAATACAAACACAATCATTAAACCACGCCCAGGCAATGCCAGGGTTAGAGGTGCATTGACATTTTCTACACTTACATGGGAAATGTTTTGCGAAGTACCGCCTCACCCGGGGCTTATGTCTTCTTTTTAAATCAGACCAGTGTTGGGCGATCTGGGTGAAGGTATAGGTGGTTTGGGATCTTCTTTCAATCGCGTCCACCACCGCCAGGGCCAACGTCCGCTTGTCATAATCTGACGGCAGGAAGTCGTAGCGATTCCTCGGCATCATCTGTTAGAAAAAGAGACAAGGACACACCATTAATCCACCAAATAAATTAACAAGTTTCCTGGCCTAAATCAAGTCACTTTATTAACCTCTTGCTGCCTCACATTGCCCTAGTTCTGCTATCTGCATGTAGGCTAGTTTGTAGCTGCGTACATGGGTTAAACTAAGGTGGGCTGGTCTGTAACGTGACAAACTAAGTGGTTTCAGACTATTCTTGCGTTTATTTTTTTTTTAATTAAAAGGAATGTGTGCGCGCACCTAAACGCACGCTCGCATACTCACATCCATGATGAGCTCGTCCTGCTCCGGTGTAAAGATGGCGGGGGACATCTTGGCTTGTTTTTCAAGTTCTAGCTCTGACGTTCCCCCGCGGTGACGTGCGTGCGTGCGCGCAGGCGCGCGACCGCAGTTGGAAACATATTTAAAGCTCAAGGCACTCCGCTTGGTGTGGGATACCATATCAATATGGGCAGACCTAAAGGGAGCACAAAGAGCCAACCAAGGCCAAAGCCACATAGCAGCCGCACACATGCCTCATCCTAAATAAAACAGAAAAGCAGGCACAAGACACATGCAGAACATGCACCAACTAAAGCGGTGGGGACTCCACAGACACAGGCACATTCCCAAAAACGCAGGAGCAAGGAGACATTAACCCATTCTCCACCACCGGCCCAAAAAACACAAACACACAAGGGTGCTAAATCTAGTAAGACCCTGCAGCATACTCAACTTCAACCCACAAAGCACACCCACAAAAACAAACACATCAGCAAGGGTAAGCGTATTGCAAAACCCTCCACCCCACCAAGGTCACCCACCCCTCCACCTCAACCCTCTGGTACTCACAATTCCAGTACCTCAGATAACACATGTAGCTCTACATCTGATAACTCACCAGGAACCCAGACATTAACCCAGAGCAGCACATACACAACATCACCCTCCCCCCAAGCCCAAAACCACACACGACTCCCCAGATAGCCAACCATCTATTTCAAGTGATGCAGGGGACAACACACACCCATGTGGGCGCTAACCACGCCGTGGGTCCCTAACAGCCCGTTTTTGCTAAGAACAAAGCATGGCTGTTGCCAATGCTGTTTGGGTACATTATAGGGTTCTGTCCATCGAGATACTGAACAAATCAAGCGGACAGTTGTGGACCTGAAATCATATAGTTGCCCAAAAATGGACATGCGCCGGCAGCAGAGGTAAAGCCAAAATGCATTTAGAGTCGCTTTGTGACCAGCATGTAACACTTATTAGGTGTGATTTAATCTTCCCCAGCCTGCAGACAGGGGATGGTTTCAAGAAAATACATTGGCCACAAGGTCAGCACGGATTGTGTGTGCTGGGCCACTTTGTGTACCAGTGTAAGGAGGGGTCTGCTTGTCAGAAATAGGGAAAGGTTCTGCACCCAGGTCAGTATATCGAGCAATCCTGCTTCTAATGGCAAGGTTGTGCAAGACCCCACAAGCAATAATTATTTTGATAACCTTGCCAGGCTGATACTGAAGAGAACCCCCACTGTGATCCAGACATCGGAAACGCATCTTCCACAACCCAAAGGCACGTTCCACCACAGAGAGAGACCTCCTATGGGCTGTGTTGTAGCGCTCCTGTGCCTGGGAAGATGGGTGCAGGATGGGTGTGAGCAGCCATGGTAACAAGGGATAGCCTGAGTCACCTGCAAAAATACAAAAGACAAACATAAGGTGGATGCCTAAAAAAAGGTTTAGGTGTGCATAGAAACATTAGTACACAGGGACAAATAGGTGAGCTAGGTATGGTGGGAGGAATGGACATTTTTACTGAGCCTACAAACACATGCAACCTGTACACTCATTAAAAATGTCTGCGTAATGCTACTGAGATAAGAGGGCCAGAACATAAGCCAATAGTGGAGAATACTTTCACCCATTAATTAAACAAAAAACCTTTTCAAGTTTCCAGGAAAGGTCTCACAGATTAGTGGGGTAGTGGCAAATCCACATTCCAACCTGGGGGCCAAAAAATACAACTTTAATAGACATACCCAGTAACCATCCTCCAGAAATATCTCCAGATTGAAACCGTTGATAGAGGCGGGAGTTCCTCAAAATGTGCGCATCATGCGTGGACCCAGGAAAGCCAGCAAACAGACTGAAAAATTGAAGATCAGGCCCCACCACTGCCTGAACATTGATGGAATGGCCCATCTTCCTATTCCTGCACCAAGCAAAACACAAGTGTAATTAGTGTGAGCCTTAAAAAATGTTTGATAACGAGAAAAAAAGCAGACCCAAACCACATACCTGAACAGATATTCCTGGTCCGCTGGGGGGATGAGCGAGCCATGTGTGCAATCGATTGCACCAATGACGTTGGGCATGTCGGCTATGTTATAAAAGCCCAACTTAACCGCATTCCAGGCTTCTCCTGTTTGAGGGAAAAAAATGTAATTCTGTGCCAGGGTAGCCATGCCATCCAAAAACTTGGTTAGGCTGCGCCTCAGCGTAGACTGGGACATCCCCAGGGAGAAGGCACCCAGTCTCTGGAACGAGCCGTTCGCCAAAAATTGCAGGCAGCCAACCAATTTGGTCATACCTGCAATTGCATGCCCCTTTCTTGTGGTGGGGGCTAACCATGGCCGCAGCTCGCTATACAAGGCATGGAGAGAAACACGGTTAAGGCGGGTGAGCTCGAATAGGTCAACGTCACTCATGCCATCGATGTCCAAAGGCGTGCACTGCAGCCTGGTTTCTGCCATACTCAGAATTACCAGACGGCGTAGCTGGCGCCTTTGATGTTGGCCCACAGAGGAATGCATTCCCAAAAAGCACGGAGCTCCAATACGGCTGGTCAGACTGGCCGTAAGTGAAGGCTCGGCGGCCCCGTTTTATTAGGCTGATTCCAATCGGAAATCAAGGCTCTGCATCACTGAAAAAAACGGGCCAATGAACGAGGCGGCCGTTTTGCCGGCAAACAGCCTCTTGCGAGCCGACAATCGGAAAGGCGGCTGAGCGCACACCTGAGCGCATAAACGCACACTAAAATCAACGTAGCACCCTTTCCTGACCCGATCAAAGCCCAAAACCAACGGGAAAACGCACGGGGGAGCTGAACGGGGAGGCTCTGCATCGAGCCAAATATCCTGATTCAAATGAAAAGCAGAGACCACTTAGGAAGGAAATCTGGCTTGAAGCGGAAAACAACCTTGTGCTGATGCCTGTCAAAGTAAGGGGCCTGAATGGACAAGGCCGCCAACTCCGATACACGCCGAACGGAAGTGATGGCAACCAGAAACACAACCTTCTGAGTAAGCGTAGAAAGTGCAATATCCTGCAAAGGTTCAAAAGGCGGACCCTGCAAAGCAGACAAAACCAAATTAAAATCCCAAACTGGGAGCAAAGGCTTCCTAGGAGGCCGCACATGCGTAACCCCCTGGAAAAAAGTCTTAACCAGAGGGTGAAGAGCAAAAGACTTTTGAAAGAAAACCGCCAGGGCAGAAACCTGCCCTTTCAGCGTACTAAGCTGCAAACCTTGGTCCAGACCATGTTGCAGAAATTCCAAGACCCTAGGGATAGAAAACACCCTGCAAGGCAAGGCCCTAACCTCACACCAATCAATATAAGATCTCCAAGTCCTATAATAGATGGCGGAGGAGGACTGCTTTCTAGCCCTAACCAGAGTCTGAATGACAGCATCAGAAAGACCTTCCTCCCTCAAGATGGAGGTTTCAGCAACCACGCCGTAAAAGCCAGCGTTGGTAAATTGGGGTAGAGCAGTGGACCCTGAGTGAGCAGATCCGGCAGAAGGGGCAGGTCTAACTGATCCTCTGCCAACCTTACCACGTCTGCGAACCAAACCTGTCTTGGCCACCTTGGAGCCACCAGGATTGCTGACGCGCCCTCTAGGGCCAGTTTGCGCACCACTCTGCCCACCATTGGAAACGGAGGGAACAGATACAGAAACCCCAGATCCCTTCAGTTCAGAGACATGGCATCCGCTGCCAGAGCCAGCGGATCCTCCGAAAGAGACACAAATGCCGGAAGCTTGTGATTGTTACGAGAGGCAAAGAGGTCCACCTCCGGAGTCCCCCACCGGTGGCAAAGCGACCGAAACACCTTGAGCTGAGCGACCATTCCCCCCGGCGACATGACCCCCTGCTCAGGGAGTCCGCCTCCGTGTTCTCCACTCCCGGAATGTACACCGCCGAGATGCACGGGACATTGCTCTCTGCCCAAGCAAGGATCAAGGACACTTCCCTGAGGGCACTCCTGCTGAGTCCCTCCCTGGTGATTGATGTAGGCGACCGCCGTCCGATTGTCCGACCGAACCTGAACCGGTAGTCCCCGTAACTGAGGAGTCAAGCGAGCCAGAACCAACCTGATGGCTCTCAGCTCCAGAACATTGATGGGGTCGTTAGCCTCCTGAGGCCCCCACAGCCCCTGAAACTGAAGATCCTTCCAAAATCCCCCCCCAAACTGACAGGCTGGCATCCGTGGTGACCGTCTCCCAACGAGGGGTCAGAAAGGACCTGCCCCTCGTCATATTGCTCGGTTTCAGCCACCACCGAAGGGACGCCGCACCCGGGCGGACATCAGAAAGGACTGATCCAATGACAACAGGGACCCGTCCCAGGCCGCCAAGAGATGGAGCTGGAGCGTCCTTGTGTGAAACTGGGCAAAGGGAACCACCTCGAACGACGCCACCATCAATCCCACCAGTCGCATCCCTAGATGGATGGACGGGCGGGGGATGGATAGGAGACGCTGAGTCAATTCCTGAATCAGAAGAACCTTGGCTCGGGGGAGAAACACCCTGGCCTGAGAAGTATCCAGCGACATTCCCAGAAACTCCACCACCCTGGAGGGAGTGAGGCAGGACTCGGGATAGTTGATCACCCAACCGAAACTCTCCAGAGTGGACACCACAGTCCTGGTATCCAGCTGCGCCTGACTTAGGGAAGACGCCATGATGAGAAGATCGTCCAGATAGGGCACGATGCGGATACCCCTGGCTCCGAGGATGGCCATCACTCCTGCCAACACCTTGGTAAAAACCCTTGGAGCCGAGGTAAGGCCAAACGGAAGAGCCACAAACTGAAAATGCCGATTGTCCACGACAAACCTGAGGAATCTCTGGTGTGCCAGAAATATTGGAATATGCAGGTAAGCCTCCTTGATGTCTATGGACGTCATGAAGTCCCCCTGACGAAGTGAATGGATGGCTGAGCGCAGAGTTTCCATACGGAAATTCCGGGGACGGACAAACCTGTTGAGCAACTTCAGATCCAAAATAGGACGAATGGAACCGTCCTTCTTGGGCACCGTGAACAAATTGGAATAGAAGCCCAGGCCCCGGTCTGAGAGGGGCACCGGACAGTTGACAGCCATGTTCGCGAGACTTGCTACTGCCGCCCGAAGCCCCATGGTGGCCAGAGGATCTGACGGCACCCGAGACCTGAAGAATCTGGGAGGGGGCCGGAACTCGAACTCCAGCTTGTAACCGGAAGACACCACTTCCTGAATCCACCTGTCCAAGACCTCTTGGACCCAGACCTGGGAGAAGAGTTGCAACCGTCCCCCCACCCGCAAGGGTGAGGGCGCCCCCTCATTGCTGAGCCGACTTGGCAGTAGCTCTAGGCTTGGAGCCCCAACTGTGTCCTGGACGGGCCCGACCCCTGCTGCTAGGCCAGGAATCACCTCTGGACGAAGGGAAGGCCGAACCCCTGCCAACTCTAGCCCCACGAAAGGACTGAGAGAAGGAAGCCGCCCCCCGAAAAGGGCAACGCTGCTTCTTACGCTGAGGTAACCTACCTCCCTTTGCCACCGAATACAATTTTTCTCCAAAGAGCCGTAGTCCCACGAAGGGAAGGGCCGTGAGCGACTTTTTGGACACAAAATCAGCCGCCCACTGACGTAACCAAACCGACCAGCGGATAGCCACAAGCAGGGCCGTAGCTCTGCTACACATCACCAATGTGTCATCCAGGGCGGACAGCACAAAGGACAAAAATAACTCACAGCGCTTAAGGTCGGCAAATTCCTCACTAGCCGGGTCAAGCCCGGAAGAGGTCAATAATCCTCTAACAACCGACCTGGCAGCTACCAATACAAGCGCAGAAGCACAAACCAGCCGCAAGGCTGATCCCACACTAGCAAAACCATGACAAGCCATCTGGTCAATGCGTTTATCCTCACCATCCTTGAAGGTAGTGCACTCCGAAGAATGGAGGACTGTGGAGCTGGACAACCCCAAAACAGGAGCATCCACCTCGGGGGGAGACGACCAGTGCTTCACTGCGTCCGCCGGAAAGGGATATTTCTTGTCCCAACCCGGTGGGACACCCGGAAGCCGCGTCGGCCTCTCCCATTCCTTGCGAATGATACCATCAAAATGCTTTTGATAAGGAAATTCCAAGCGGGGCTTCGTCACTTCAAAGAACTCCCCCTTCAGCGAATGAGCCGCCTCGGGGGGAGAAATAGCCAGGACCTCAAACATATGAGCCAGGACCCTAGAGGTATCCGAGGAATCCCCCTGGCCCTGCTCGGTATCAGCGCCCACAAACTGCTGATCGTCGGAGTCCTCAGACTCCTCATACAGCTCCCCTTCTTCACGCGGGGAACAATCAGACCAATCCAGGGAGTCAAAGTCCTCCCTCTCAAAGGCCTGCGCAGCCGAATACAAGTGTTTTCTCTTTGCCGTGGCCTTCTTTGCGACAAATTTTTCAAGATTGGCCAATCTGACACACACCTCAGATTGCGACTCCCCGCTAGCGACCACCTCACAAGCAGGTGTCAAGCTAGGGGGAGACAGGGAGGAGACTGGCGGAGCAGAACCAGACGCCTGAGATCCGGTCTGCCGCATAATAGACCGCTGCGCACAGGGTACACATAGAAATCATCCCCTAAAAGGAATACCCCAAACACAGCCTGGATTGCCCCGAGGGGGGCACAAGCCTAGTATCCGGGGAAGCCTCCATATGGTGATTTTTTATATAATATATGTACAAATATATGTGTACAATGCTCTTTTTGGGAATTACGCAATAATGCAACCCGGGATTGCCCCTTTAAGTCCCGAGTGGGAGGATTTTAAGCCAGCTAAAATTTTAACCAGGGACCCCTTGGACCAGGAGAACCCCCCTTTAATATGCTGAATGGTCCACCTGGAACACAAAGACAAGCACACGCTCAGACCATGCCAGTATAAAGGGTTAAAAGACAGCTGAAGCTGATGGCCATCAGGCCACTCACCAGACCTACAGAACCGCACGTCCAGGCACAATGAAGACCGCAATGTGCCCTGCCCAGAGGAGAGGACCTCATTAGCAGAACGCCAGCGGCCGGCGCCGCGGGACCGCCGGCGCCGGCAAAAGTAAAAGACACACACAGTGAAGCAAACTCACACACACACACAAATAAAGAAGTGAAATCCATAATGAACCCGCCCCCCCCCCCCCTCTAAGGGTATCCGGGAGAGGGGGAATCCATGCCAGGGTAGGGCCAAGGGACGGGGCATCCCAAACCGGGATCACCAACCCGGATAGCCGCCTACCCCTTGTTATGGGGTCTCACAGCTCCTAAGCACCAGGGGTGTCAACTACCTTTGCCCGGACCAGCAGCCTAGGCTGGGAGGCAGGAATTTAAATAAGGGGATCCGGGCAGGAATAGAAGAAAAGAAGGCCGGGAGCCATCCCGGCTACCTGCAAGGAGGAGACATCATCTTTTGACTTGCTCGCCACTGCAGAGATGAAAGACTGGGGAATGAGTGGGAGGGCCCAGGTATTTATGGGCCGGGAGGGTCCTTCCTTTTTTTGTTATCATCTCTGCAAGATCGCCATCTACAGGTCAGTATACCCACATGTAATGAATGTCTTGAAGCGGGGTGTGTGACATACTTAGAATATGTCTTGTACTTTTGAATTATATGGAGGAGAGGGCCTTAAACAACAAAAACAAAGTTGGGTATTGCATAACAACCAACCAATTGGGACCTGTGAAATTTTGCAACCAACCACTGAGACTGCTGACATTATCTTATCAACTTGAAAAACCTTAGAAAAATAAGCTAAGTACTAAGTGACAAGGTTGGCCTTAGGTTACGTGGATTTTCACAATCCCAGATTTTTTCCATGCCCCACTGTGTGAAAACTCTCAAATGTCCATTAACACTTACTATTCCTCGGCCCCAAGGTGCACGTGAGGGCTCTTGTCCAATCAGCATCTTATGCCGTACATTTTAATGATTGGCATACAGCTCTGTTTAGGCGCACAGCTCAGCTATAGGTAGCAGGAGAGGCCATATCCCCAGTTTCCCTTTAGATGTAGGAACGCTCCTACCCTCAGCCTATGGGAACAGCTGCTGCCCCTCACATTTAGCATGGGGAGTGCAGAACATAGGCTAATTTAACCCGTTGCCTGTAATGTCTCTTAAAATTTTCATTTTCAGGCAATAATATAAAGAAGTCTATACTTACGCATCCGCATGCTGGCATCTTCATACTTATAAATGAGGGGTAGAGGGCGATTTGATCATCTGTCGCTAGGCAGACATGGTGGGGTCCATCGATATGGCTTACTGACCCCTAACAGCCCCTACTTAATTTATTGCAATGGAGTATGAAGATGCTAACACTGCATGGAGGAACTGCGGGGGAACACTAGACCTGCACAGAGAAGCTGCAAATAAGTATAGACTTTTTATGTTTCTGTCTAGACAATACCTATAAATTCCTGTAAATTTAAGGCATTGTAACTAGGGATCTTGGGCAGCATGATAATGCTGAGTATAAGGAACAGGAGAACTCATTATCTATCACCATTAGAGAAACCTGCTGCTTATCACTGATTGTTATAAATAAGGGCCTTAGATTGACAGAACATATATTTATGATTAATGTTTCAAATTATACAATATTAGGAATATCAAGAAAAGATTTTTTATGTTGGAGTCGGAGTGTTGGAGGGGATACAAACCCTTCAACATTACCAAAAAATGAGGTTTCACCTCTGCAGCCTTCAACCATATTTTAAAATCCAAATGAAAAGGGAACCAAACATCCTAATTTTGATGTTGTTAATAATACTGTAAGGCCTGCTTCACTTTGTTTCAGCGACATAATTAAGGAAACATTGCTAAATCCAGCAGAATGATTTTATGTAGTGTCTGAATCTTCAGACACGGGCAGGCTGATTCATTACTAACACCAGGTAGCGACAGATGAGCGTCTGTAGCGCGGATTTCAGAGCGACTGCTAGTAGTCACTGTGCTCGGCCATGGATCTTTGGGCCTTATTTATCAAGGGATAGCGCCAGGTAGTGTCTGACTAGCGCCAGGTACCGCCAGCTATCGCCGGCTACCGACTCCAGAACGCCCGGCGGCGGACACAATGACGCATTTATCACGCTAAATGAGGCTAGCGCCGGCGAGAGCGTCAGCTAGCGCTGGATTCATCATGTAGCCGACTGCAACGAACAGCGCCGCTGCTAATCCCATCACAGCGCCAGGTATGACCTCTCGCTACCTGGCGCTTTCCCATACATTTCAATGGCAGACACTGCAATGATTTTTTAAGTGGTTTTTGTGTTCTTGTCTTTTGCCAAAAATTCAACACATGTTGTTTCGGATATGTTTTATTAATCTGTCTTGTTTTTATTGTTTTTTTGATGAAAGATGTAATTTTTACACTGGAATGTTGTAAGTGAAATCTAAAATGCATCTCCTCCCACAAAACACATTAGGCTCAAAATAGCTTGCTTTCACAACACACATGGCTTGTAAAGCTACTTTTTAGTCAGTCATGTTTGGAGCTCACGTTCGCTCATTGAAATTGTCAGCGCCCAAGCTATTCGGCAGCCCTGTCCTTGATGAATCTGTGGTGGTCAGAGTTTGTGCAGTCGCTGTTTTGATTCGCTATGTGGCGGCGCTAGCGGCGCTGTGCTGTTCATACATGTGCCCTTCTGCCATTTTCCCTGAATTCACTTGCAGCGACCCCAGTCGTTCTTAATGAATACACTGTAGTTGTGAGCGTGCATGTCCACATTCTGCTGGATTTGTTCAGGCGTACAAGCTCATAACAACCCATTATGCATTCTCCTGTGTGCAACATTATCATGTAGTTGGATAGTTTTCTTGTGTTATTATTTTATGAAGGAATAAGATTGTTATTTGTAAGCAACCAGCTTTGTTTTTTCTCTGACCTATGCATTACAGGATATTGAACACCCAGCTAAATCAAGCTAATAATTAATGGCGTCTTGGCCAATGCGTTTCAATGCAACATCAAGCTAAAAATTAATAGCGCTTTGTCCAATAGCTTGTTGTAATGCGTAAATCTTCTATTACCGCCACTTAGCTTGCACATAGCGGATATTAGCTTGATCCTGGTGCGCGGAGCGTTTTTTTTTTTTTTAGCTTTCGTCATATCCACTTCCGGTTTCCTCCTTTGCGTTTCCACCATGATGCCCAGGAGAAGAGTCATGCGTCTCCCCAGCTCCTCCTCTGAATCTGGCCCCCCCACCCCTCCCCCACCTAGCTCACCTCGCCGACCTAACCCCCCTCCACCCACTCCCCCCCTCCCCACCAAGTGGGGTGGAAGTAATGGACTCTCCCACACTCCCTGAAGGAGTAGGGAGTGAGAGGGAGGAGGGTGGCCCTTTGGCTGGGGGATCTTCTGAGCAGAGTGTGAGGAGCCGAGGCTCCCCGCCTCCTCCTCAGAGCCCTCCCTGGGCTTCAAGTGGCGGCTCATCCCCTGGTGAGTGCACATTTAGTCAGTGTTAGTCTGTGACAGGTTCCATATGGCCATTTCTACTTAGCCCTTGCCATTCCTCTCTAATTTGCAGCGCATCATATAGGCGGCACCTCCAGGAGCTTTTGGCAACGCCTTCTCCACAGGCATAGTGTTTGTTGTTATCCCTCACATTCCATATGTTATGACATTCCTTAAAGTGGTCCAACACCCATTGCTGATTTGGCTTGGAAACTATAAGCTTCCCTGCCCAATCACCTCCCTCACCGCGGGCCCACCCCCAAAAGACCACAAACTCCATACCTCATTTGGGGTGGCTGAAGCCACCACCGCCGCCTCCTGCGTGCCCCTCTAGATGTGTGTGCGCCCGCGCTCTCCGTTTGAGAATGGACTGCGCATGCGCACGCACTTGAGGAGTGACGCGCGGAAGGCAGCGGCGGCGGACGGTCTCTCGCTCAAATTGTTGTGCCCTGCCAAAGTGGCACAAAACACAGGATAGTATAAATCCTGGGTCTTGGCCCACTTATTACATACAAATGTTTCCTGGTCCATAGGCCAAGCTGGTTTTCTAATGTACATTGACATCACAAACCCCACTACAGTGCAATCCAACTGGCAACCACCCCTCTGTTTCAGCCCACACCATGATGGTGGATAGCAAATGTGTTAATTTTGTAAGTTGTTCCGGCTAACACATGTTGCACACTATTAACATTCTACAATCAACTGCAAATTAGTCCTTACCATTGCACTGTCAAGGTTATAGGCACATTATCTTTATGTGTCCATGTTGCAACCAAAAATAATTTTCATGAACTCATGGACCAGGAAATATGCTAATGTTGGACAACATGTGTGTAACCATGCAAGCATTTGTTTTCGCAGACTCCATAACCAGATGGCTGTCAAATAGTCATGTGTTATTGGCCCACTAATTTTGCTTTTGTATTTTGCTTTCTCCTGACAGATGTTGCCACGCAGACGGAGCCGGTGTACATCACCACCACACCTCCCGGGACGGCCAGCAGCATGGGCCCCAGCCACAGCTGCGATGGTGAGTACATCCCACTTCATATGCCTAAAGACTTGTGAACCCTATGTCTTATAGTCAATTCTGCAGACATTTACAATGTACCTATGTGTTTAATCAACACACATCTAGGTTACATGTGTTTGGCCAACAATCCTACATGCATGTCTGCATGCTTGATTGTTGGCTCACATTCTTGATTTTGCCACATAGAGACAAATTGTGGTTTCTACCCAACCAAATTGGCCTGCTTAGGTGGTGACCTCTAAGATTCTTGGCCAAACAAGTTTACTCGTTAGGACTTAGGCCCTGATGTTTGGCTGTAACTAAACAAATAAATGTCCACACTGGGACTTATACCTTCTTTTATTCCCAAGAGTTAAGAGTAAATGTATGCTTGGGATGTTGTGGCCACATTTAAGGCAGCCACTAGTACTCATATAATGGTAACACCTAAGGGCACAGTGGCCAACAATGTGAATGTGAGCGTCAGCTAATTGTACCCACTGACATTACATTGCTACATCTGTGTCTGTTGAGGTCACATTCTATATTTTGAATATGGTTTTTTTCTACTCTCTACAGCTTGTGTAAACCAGCATCGCAGACTGTGGCGGTCGATCCGGCGTCTTCGCCTTATGCTGCTGGCCTTGAAGAGGCGTCGTTAGGGTGGGGTGATGACTGGCAACTGATTTTAGGCACTTTGCGGCCAAATGTTGGGCATGTTGCCCGCCTTTAAAAATTAAAATTTTGTATTTTGGTAATTACAGTGTGTTGTGCCTTGTCAAGCATAGTTTAAGTGTCTACAAACCCATTCTTTGTAAAATTTTGGGGTACCTTTGTAGCCATTTAATGTGTAAACCATAGTAAGATATGGTCACCAATGTGTGCCATAAATTTTTGCCTACATTTACATATCTAGATCAAGAGACTCATCCCTGACTGTGTTCTTAGCTATGTCTTAGTAAAAACACAATTTAGAGGTGGGGTACTCAAATATATTTCACACAAAATCAAAACAACCACAAACCAATTAATATTCTTGGCTTGGGGGCCGGGGAGGTTGGGAGTCATTGCTAGGGGCGGTGTTGGGGGCCAACAGTGCAGTAAAAAAAATAGACTGCTGTTGTATGAGCTGTTGTGTCAACAACAAACTTTGTTCCTGGCGCTGGAGAGATTGCTCCATCAGATTTGACAGGCGAGCAAGTTCCTGGTTCGTTTGTTGACGTTGGCCTTGTCTCAACTCGTCGATCTGGCGCTGCTGAGCCTCATTTTGTTGCTGACACATCAGCACCTGATTTTCCAACGCCGCAATGCGCTCATTAGTTCCATCACGCGGCTGTTGGCGACTGTAGTCCTCCAGCATCCGGACCCCTAGTTCGTAAAACTCCGCACTGGTCGGTGCAACACCTCCTCTTGCTCTGGTTTCAGGCTAAAAAAACAAAATAAAAGATTTTAGTGAAACTGAAACAATGCAGCTATTCCCCTCCAAATCATTTCCCCAAAGTGTAACAATCCAACTTACCCTTGCTTGAGCCTCTGTAGCTTGGCCACATGGCACTTGTTAAGAGGTCCCAGCTTGGGGTTCTGGTCCAGCCTCCTGCCAAAACAACAAAGAAATAAAATGTGACATGTTGGTTCATGGACTACCCACGAACATGGCTGTTAGGCACTTACCTCGTCGCCGTCCCTGGTCCCGCGATGCGCTGTCGGGTGGTCCCCGGTTGGCTGCTGCCCGACGCTCCCCGGGTGTGCTGGCTCCTCAGCGCTGTTGTGGGGGTCGGGGGTCGGCGGCGCGGGATGGTGTCGGTGGCCGCGCCGCAGCCCGCTCTGCGCGGCTGCGCGGTCCTGCCGAGCTCCCTCGCGATGCGGCGTTTCCCCCTCCCGGCGGGGGCGCGCCCGATCCACGCGCGCGCGAGCACGTCTTCTTTATGCCTCCCGGCGGCGCTTTCCCCAGCGCGCCCGCCGGGGGCGAGTTTAAAGCACCCAATCCGTGACCTGATCCTAGAGTGAGCCCAGGGACTGGTCGGCCTGTCTGGCCTGGGCCGTCCAGCTCCTGGGACCACTCCCGTTTTAGTGTATGCACCAAACACAATTGTTCCCTCCGTTTCCCCTGTTCCCCACTGGCCAGTTCTCCCTATAAAGCTGCACTGCTCCAGTATCCCCTTGCCCGTTATAGCTTCTGGGTTCTGGATGTGCGTTGCTGTGACTTTTTGTACGTTTGGATTTTTGGACTTTGACTACTCTTGCTTGCTGCCTGCCCTGACCTCCTGCTTTGCCCGCCTACGCCCTTGCCTGACCCTTCTGTACCGCGCTCTGTGACCTCCTGGATTTGACCTCGGCTAGCCTCGACCATCCCTTCGTTACCTCCTCTGGATACCACGCCCCGTGACCTCCTGGTTTGACCTCGGCCTGTAATTCGGACTCTGCCTTCCGGCATCCTCGTTCGGGACTCCCTGCTAAACATCTATCTGCACCTTAAGCTGGTATCCTTTGCGCCTTATAAGTCCTGGGGGCAACCGACTGGGAGAGGCATTACCCGCGTCTCCTACAAGCGGGGGCTTGTCTATAGGCGGAAGTGGCGGTGGAGATTGGGGGATACCAGTTCAAGACAGACGGGTGTTTGGTACAGTCCTGACATTATAACGGGCCCGAAGAATGGACCAAATCCTGGAGCAGGTGCAAGCCTTGACAGCGGCAGTGGAGCACCTGGCTCACCGGGTTGCGGCTCAGGAGAACCGTCCTGCTCCTAACGTCCCCAGTCCTCAGGGGACTCCGGCCGCAATGTTTGTGGAACCTAAAATCCCACTTCCCGAAAAATTCCACGGCGACAGGGCAAAATTTGCCAACTTCCGGGACTCTTGTAAATTATACTTTCAGCTCCGTCCTGTCTCCTCAGGGTCACAAGAGCAGAGGGTCGGCTTGATTGTTTCCCTACTCCAAGGAGATCCTCAGTCCTGGGCCTTCAGCTTATCAGCTCAGGACCCTACTCGCCTCTCTGTGGACAGCTTTTTCTCTGCGATGGAGGTTCTCTATGATGATCCCGACAAGGGGGCCACAGCTGATGCCAAGTTACGTACTCTTCGCCAGGGACGCCGTCCAGCCGAAGACTATTGCTCAGAATTCCGGCGCTGGGCGGTAGATTCCCGTTGGAACAATCCTGCTCTTTGCGGCCAATTCCGGCTAGGATTGGCCGATGCCATCAAGGACACCTTGGTGAACCACCCGGAACCTCAGACCCTAGACGAATTAATGCACCTTGCCATCCGCATTGATCGTCGGCTTCGGGAGAGGCGCCTAGAAAAAGGGTCGCATGCCGAGTCTGCCTCAAGGTCTGAGGTCCCAGTCGTACAACCTTCGGATGAGCCCATGCAACTTGGTGCCACAAGGCTCACTGAAGGCGAGAGGCGGCGACGTCTATCCGAGGGGCTTTGTCTGTATTGTGGGGGAACCGGCCACATGGTCAGACTTTGCCCAAAGAAGCCGGCGGGAAACTCCAGAGCCTAGGGGGTTTCGAGGGGGCCCTCCTAGGCTGTAAGGTATCTCCTCAAGTATCGTCTCCAGTTCTGATTCCAGTTCAGATTATGATTAACCTTAAGTGTATGAATCTAAAGGCTCTTCTAGATTCAGGAGCTGCTGGGAACTTCCTAGACTCCGAACTAGCACTGACTTTAGGAATTGTGGTCCAGCCCTTGCCGACTCCCATCCGGGTTTCAGCCATTGATGGCACTCCTGTGGCCGGGGGTTTAGTTCAGTTCCAAACCCCTCCTATGCAAATCAAAGTGGGAGCCAATCATTCTGAGGTTATCAGTTTTTGGTATTAAGTATGCCTAGCACCCCTTTAATTTTAGGATTGCCATGGCTACAGGAGCACAATCCCCAAATTGATTGGGTCTCAGGGCAAATCACTAAGTGGGGTCGCCAGTGTTTTCAGAGCTGCTTAGAATTTCCACTTAGGGTCGCGCACCTAGCACCGGTTGGGGTCCCCACTCCTTATTTAGAGTTTGCTGACGTCTTTTCGGAAAGGGCGGCAGACAAACTTCCTCCCCATAGACCATGGGATTGCCCTATTGAACTTCTCCCAGGTACCATGCCTCCCAGAGGGAGAATATTTAATATGACCCGAACGGAAACCCTAGCCATGCGGGAATATATTGCCGAGAACTTAAAGAAGGGGTTTATTCGGCCTTCATCTTCCCCAGCAGGGGCAGGGTTTTTTTTCGTGGAGAAGAAAGATGGGGGACTTCGCCCATGTATTGATTATCGGGGCTTGAATAACATCACGATAAAGAATAAGTACCCCTTACCACTTATTGAGGGTCTGTTTACACAGGTGGTTGGGGCACAAGTCTTCTCTAAACTCGATCTCCGGGGGGCCTATAACCTCATTAGAATTAGGCAGGGGGACGAGTGGAAGACGGCCTTCAATACCCTTGAAGGGCATTATGAGTATCTAGTAATGCCTTTCGGCCTGTGCAACGCCCCCGCGGTCTTTCAAAGTTTTGTTAATGAAATTTTTAGGGACTATCTTGGCCGTTTTGTGGTCGTTTACTTAGATGACATCTTAATTTTTTCTTCGTCCATTGAGGAACATCGCAAACACGTGTGTTTGGTCCTGCAAAAACTTAGGGAAAACTGTTTATATGCTAAGTTAAAGAAATGTCAATTTGAAGTGTCAGAGGTTCCGTTTCTTGGTTATATTATCTCTAAGTCCGGTCTATCCATGGATTCTTCTAAGGTGAAGGCCGTCTTAGAATGGGAACAGCCCAGGGATCTAAAGGGCCTGCAAAGGTTTCTGGGCTTTGCTAATTTCTATAGGAGGTTCATTAAAAATTTTTCTGCCCTTGTTACACCTCTTACCAATCTGACCAAGAAAAGCGGGTACCCTTCAGTATGGCCTGTTCATGCTGTCCAGGCCTTCGAGAATCTTAAAAGGGTGTTTAGTGCCGCACCCGTCCTAGTCCATCCTGATGAGCAACGGCCCTTCCTTGTGGAGGTGAATGCTTCCGAAGTCGCAGTTGGGGCAGTCTTGTCACAGTATTACGGCTCACCTGAACGCCTCCATCCATGTGCCTTCTTTTCCAAAAAATTCTCAGCGGCCGAAAGAAATTACGATATCGGCAATAGAGAATTATTGGCTATCAAGTTAGCCTTTCAGGAGTGGAGGCACTGGCTGGAGGGCGCTCAGTATCCAGTCACGGTCTTTACGGATCATAAAAATCTGGAATATATCCAATCTGCCAAGAGATTAACTCCTAGACAGGCTCGCTGGTCCTTATTCTTTTCTCGGTTTAACTTTTCTATAACCTATAAGCCTGGATCCAAAAACACTAAAGCTGATGCCCTGTCTCGGAGTTTCTCTCCTTCCGACTCACCTGAAAGGTTGGTTTCTCCCATTTTACCCCGCTCCCTGGTGGTAGCCGCCATCCAACCCCAACTTCCTGACCTAGCTCAATTTCAGGCCGAAGCGCCACCTGAAAAACCTGAGTCAGTCCAGTTTGTGCCCTCTCCTTTCCGCACTGCCTTTTTGTCTCATTTTCACGAAACTAAAACAGCGGGTCATCCGGGAGTTAAGAAAACTATTGCTCTATTGTCCCGCCAAGTCTGGTGGCCATCCATTAGGAGCGATGCACAGAAATTTGTCCTAGCCTGTAAGGTCTGTGCTCGAAGTAAGGCTTTAAGACACTCCCCTGAAGGTCCTCTACTACCTTTGCCCATTCCTGCCTCTCCATGGACCCATTTGGCCATGGATTTCGTTACGGATCTTCCCCCTTCCCAGGGATATACCGTCATTTGGGTAGTAGTGGACCGCTTTAGCAAAATGGCGCATTTCATCCCTTTAAAAAAGCTTCCCACAGCTCAAATCTTAGCTCAACTCTTTATCACTCACATTTTTAGAATCCACGGTATCCCGGTAGACATTGTTTCGGATAGGGGGGTCCAATTTGTCTCCCGGTTTTGGAGGGCTTTCTGTACTAAGCTGGGCTTCACCGTCTCTCTTTCCTCGGCATTCCACCCGCAGTCGAATGGGCAAACCGAAAGAACAAACCAATCTTTAGAACAGTATCTGCGTTGTTTCACGGCTGATACTCAGACGGATTGGGCTTTCTTCCTGCCGTTTGCTGAATTCGCATTAAACAACGCTTCACATTCTTCCACAGGGGTTTCTCCCTTCCATTGTGTTTATGGCAAAGATCTGAAATTCTCAGCCCTTTCGGACCAACCCTCTAGTGTCCCCTCCTTGGATGACTGGGTGTCCAAATGGCCGGGGTTATGGAATAAAATCCAGCAACATCTGACTAAGGCTGTTCTTCAACAAAAAAAATTTTCAGATCGTAAACGTTCTTCTAATTCTGGTTATGAGGTGGGGGACTGGGTTTGGCTTTCAACCAAGAATCTGGCCTTACGCCAGCCCTCCGCTAAGTTAGGCCCTAAATTTATCGGCCCCTTCCCCATAACACGAAAAATTAATCAGGTTACGTATCAGTTGGCCCTCCCTTCTTCCATGAAAATCTGTAAATCCTTTCATGTTTCACTTCTTAAGCCTGCAAAAAACCATGAATCTAATAGTCCTCCTAGTCCTGTGTTAGTTGATGGGCATCAGGAGTTTGAGGTTGCCCGGGTTCTTGATTCTCGCTTTTTTCGAAACTCTCTTCAATATCTAATTGACTGGAAGGGATACGGTCCGGAAGAAAGATCTTGGGTTCCGGCCAGAGAGGTTCATGCGCAGAATTTGGTAAAGAGATTTCACAGAGAGAATCCTTTGAAACCCAGCTTGGAGGGTCCAGTGGCCCCTCCTCAGGGGGGGGTAATGTTAGGCACTTACCTCGTCGCCGTCCCTGGTCCCGCGATGCGCTGTCGGGTGGTCCCCGGTTGGCTGCTGCCCGACGCTCCCCGGGTGTGCTGGCTCCTCAGCGCTGTTGTGGGGGTCGGGGGTCGGCGGCGCGGGATGGTGTCGGTGGCCGCGCCGCAGCCCGCTCTGCGCGGCTGCGCGGTCCTGCCGAGCTCCCTCGCGATGCGGCGCTTCCCCCTCCCGCGCACGCGAGCACGTCTTCTTTATGCCTCCCGGCGGCGCTTTCCCCAGCGCGCCTGCCGGGGGCGAGTTTAAAGCACCCAATCCGTGACCTGATCCTAGAGTGAGCCCAGGGACTGGTCGGCCTGTCTGGCCTGGGCCGTCCAGCTCCTGGGACCACTCCCGTTTTAGTGTATGCACCAAACACAATTGTTCCCTCCGTTTCCCCTGTTCCCCACTGGCCAGTTCTCCCTATAAAGCTGCACTGCTCCAGTATCCCCTTGCCCGTTATAGCTTCTGGGTTCTGGATGTGCGTTGCTGTGACTTTGTGTACGTTTGGATTTTTGGAGTTTGACTACTCTTGCTTGCTGCCTGCCCTGACCTCCTGCTTTGCCCGACTACGCCCTTGCCTGACCCTTCTGTACCGCGCTCTGTGACCTCCTGGATTTGACCTCGGCTAGCCTCGACCATCCCTTCGTTACCTCCTCTGGATACCACGCCCCGTGACCTCCTGGTTTGACCTCGGCCTGTAATTCGGACTCTGCCTTCCGGCATCCTCGTTCGGGACTCCCTGCTAAACATCTATCTGCACCTTAAGCTGGTATCCTTTGCGCCTTATAAGTCCTGGGGGCAACCGACTGGGAGAGGCATTACCCGCGTCTCCTACAAGCGGGGGCTTGTCTATAGGCGGAAGTGGCGGTGGAGATTGGGGGATACCAGTTCAAGACAGACGGGTGTTTGGTACAGTCCTGACAATGGCAATGTGGTTATTGTTCCTCTAAATCAGCCATGTTACCTCCGTGTCGTCCGGCCGAAGTAGGTCCGGGGTCTGGCTGCCAGAGAGGGGCAAATCCACATCTGAGATATTGGGCAAGTTGGCATATGCTAAACAGGAAAGTCATGTTAGTAGGTCAGTGGACCAAAATCAAATGTAATATGGATAGACTATCGAGGCCATACCTCCACAAAGTGCCAGATTAGACACTAGCCAAAAGGTATCTGGTAAACTCAGATTGCTAACATGTATGTAAGAGGAAGATGAGGCAATAATTGGGCCAAAAAATAACAGACACATTGCTAAAATTACACATACCCGCAATCTCCCAGATGTCTGGAGTGGGGCCCTCACTCGAGCTTTGCCCTTGAAAATACATGTTTAAACACAAGTTGGCCTACTAAAGTTCCACAAAAGTATTGCAAAAATCCGTACGAGATAATCAAGAAAAACAAACTTACCCTCATCTCTGGCAGCCTCAACGTGAAGGGCCCTTTCCGGACAGCCACTTCCGATATTCCGGCCAACTAAAATACACAATTAATGTCTCTAAATATTCCTACAACTACTTGGGTGAATGTTTGTCTTTAAATAGACCCAAAAAATGCATTGCCTTCACTCTAAAAACTATAATAATTACCCTGGGGATGGCAAATCCACTACAAATTGCCATCTTCAAGTTGACATAGCAAACATGTAGATTATTAGACTAAACAAATTGAACCATTGTAACATAACCAGCATAAAGGATACATTTTTTTGGGCAATACACACCAACAGGGTCCTGTTCACCTGCAACTTCGGAAGTGGTGTCCAAAGATGAACCAGTCACTTGGCCTACAAAGAAAAAAGAGGAATGATAGACATGCACTTGTGTTAAAGCGGCTAAAGCAAGGTTGACACATGCACTTACCAGCTTCCAAAGGTGCCAATGGCGGGGCAGCTAGGCAAAAGCAAAGAAAACATTTAGCCATTGGTAATGTGCGGCACAAAATAAACCATGCATTAAGGTGTGTGTGAGCAGCTCAATCACTAATATTCCCTAATCAAGGCCAGTGTGGCTTCCACATGTATATGCAGATATATGGCCACACATCTCTGGCTTCCCACATAGCTAAACATGTTAGGGCCTTGTTAGTTAGTTGCTGAGAGGGTTAAAGTGGGCATGAAATTAGTCCGCAGGCCAATATTATTAATCCTCAACAGTGGCCCAATCTATTGTTTGAGGTGCTCCCACACCCATTTTGGCCAAAAACAACAAGCCCCTAAATTAGTGAAAAATACCTTCAATGGCAGACTGGGTTAGGCTGGAGGTTGGTTGAAGGGCAGGATTTGGGGTGTCCTCCTCCCCCGACTCATGGACAGCACCATGTGCACCTATGCAGAAAGCAACAGACAGGAAAGTAAAACATTTATGAGGTATAATGTACTACTACACATGTCCTACTGTTAGTTGGCCAGAAAGAGACAAAGCAAATCACATACATTAACATTAGCAGCAAAAAATATGCAGAAAATATGTACCTTCAGTCCAACCTGTGGTGTCATCCCCAGCATCCACACCCTGCAGCCGAACAAGTGGAATTTTGCCCTTCAGCATCTCCTCATGTCTGTAGGTACTCTTTGGACCCTGGATGGTCCCACTGTCGACATCAAGATCATGATTCATCTTTTTTATAAGGGCCCCTCTCAAAGTGTAGAAGCGTTTCCTGCAGGATGGGCCACTACGTGGGTGTTGAGCACTGCTAGTAAGCTCAACACCAATGGCATCCCACAATTTGCTCCTTTCTTGTTTGCCTATTGACTTGCTTTGGGAGCCAAATATCAGCTCCCATTTAGCAAGTGTAAGGCGCACAAGAGTATTATTCTCCGCCAAATTAAATTCTGGCTCCCTCTTGGCACCTGGGCGCTTAGCCTGGGGTGCTGCACCACCTTCAGGCTGGGCCCTTTTCCTTAAGGGAGGTCTGCGCACAGCACCCACCACACTCCTACTTGGGCCAGCTGTGGCTGGCAGATGTCCAGAATTTGGCTCCATCCTGTAGCTGCACACACACAACAATACACAACCAACAAGCACGCATGCAGACTACAGAATGGTATCACCGTTTGTTGGGTTTGGGCAGGTTTAATGTGCTCTAACAGCCAATCACAAACAGGTCCACTTAATTGATTCACACACACTGGCCAGGTGCTTGTAGCCACAGCTCCAATGCACTGATTGAACCATATGTGGGAGACAATTAACTAATTACAGACCTCATTAACCAAACAACACACAACCAAAGACAACAATGTACTCATGTATATTAAACACTTGTGACATGTGGCTATACAAACGGCTATTTAAATAAAGAGCAGCTTACCTTTCATTGGTCCACCACAGAATTTTCAGCCATGTCCGTTAATGCACGCAAGTTTAGGCTCACGTACGCTAGTAGCGCTACTAGCGTGCGCACTCCGTTTCACGCACACCTGGGTCAGCTCATTGGAGACCGGAAATAGCAGAGCAACGCAAAAGGCGGCAAAGCGGACCTGTCCTTTTTCAAAGTGAAGTATAAATGGCTGGATTTGGCAACCTTCTGGTATTGTTACACTGTGGCAAAGGCTGTGGTGTGGTGCTTTGGTCCCTTAGCTCATTTGAGTGTCTGGCTGGGTTTGGTCCTCACTCTCTGTGGCTTGTTGGGTGATTTCTGACATCAGTGCTGTTTCTTTAGGAGATTGATTTTGTTGGCATATGCAAATATTGTGGAACATACAGCAAGTGAGGCTTGATTTTGGGGCCTTTTGTGGGCTGTGCAGCAGCTCCCCTCTTGGTTGTGCCTAACTTAGAAAGCTGTTTTTCAGCAGTCTGGTGGTTCTGACCACTATACTTCTGGTTTTGTGGTGAGCTGCATTGTAGTGAGTGTGTGAGGAGTGTGTTTGCTTGTGTGTGTGGTGTGTTTGTGGTTTTTGGTTTTGTTTTGCTTCTTTTGTATATCTGTTGAGTGTGAGATGGATAAGAGGGTGATGTATGGGTTATGGGTGCAGGGATGTGTGAGAATGCTGGAAGAGCAGGAGGACAGGGAGGTGGGTGCTGTGAGGCTTAGGGCACCCCGCTCCTTTGGAATCCGCCTTTCAGTATGGGACTTAAGTGACGAGCAGATCAGGAGCCGCTTCCGTCTGAATCGTGCTGCACTACAGTCCCTATATGATCAGATTAAGCACAAAATCGAGCCATCCACCAAACGCACTTATTCCATTCCAGGCATAGTGTGCCACTCTCAATATTTTGGCACGAGGGACCTTCCAGGCAACCTCTGCCCTCCTCAGCGGGATCAGCCAGGCTACAATGAGCCGCATATTTATCCAGGTAGTACTGGCGATTTGTGATTTGATCCCTATTTACATCAAGTTTCCTGAGGATGAGGATGAGGTTGCCAAAATAAAACATGCATTCTATCTCATGGGAGGGATCCCGAATGTGCTAGGGTGCGTTGATGGTACACATATCCCTTTCCGCCCTCCCCGTGCACAGGAGCTGTATTTTAGGAACAGAAAGAAATTCCATTCGCTGAACGTCATGGTCGTCATGAAATGAAGCTGCGGGCCGTGAGATCTGGCTTCCCCGGCTCATGCCACGATTCTTATGTCCTGCAGCGGACAGTCCTGTGCCGGAAGTTCGAGAACAACGAAATGCCAGCTGGCTGGCTACTGGGTAAATAATTAACCATGTCAAAGTATTTTGCATCAAATATGTGGCCTAGTAAGCTAAATTTTTGAAAATGAAACCAAAAACATGTACTAGTACTAATTGCTGTCTCTCTCATTGTGTTTTTTCCACAGCGGACAAGGGATATGGGCAGAGAACGTGGGTGATGACTCCGGTCAGAAGCCCACAGACCTCTGCCCAAGAACGCTACAATGCAGCACATCGCAAAACCCGAAGCATTGTGGAACGAACCATCGGCCTGCTGAAAGCACGCTTTCTCTGTTTGGCACGCCCAGGAGGAGAGATGCTGTACAGTCCACAAAAGGTCTCCAAGATAATCCTCGCCTGCTGTGTGCTCCACAATCTCTGTATATGCCACAGAATCCAATCCCCTGAAGAAACAGCACTGGTGCCCGAAATCCCCAACTTGGCCGCAGAAACGAGTGAGGACACCCAGAGTGGCTTTGAGCTAAGGGAAAGCATGATCTCTTCGTTTTTTGCGGTAAGCTAACTACCCTTCACTCTAATCCAAGTACTGCACTACAGGGGAATTATTTGTTGGCTACAATCATAATTTGTCACAAACCACTATAAGGGTGGTGTAAGATGACCTAAACCACTATAAGGGGGGGGGGGAGTTGACCTAAACCACTATAAGGGGGGTGTAAGATGACCTAAACCACTATAAGGGGGGTGTAAGATGACCTAAACCACTATAAGGGGGGTGTAAGATGACCTAAACCACTATAAGGGGGTGTAAGATGACCTAAACCACTATAAGGGGGGTGTAAGATGACCTAAACCACTATAAGGGGGGTGTAAGATGACCTAAACCACTATAAGGGGGGGGGTAGTTGACCAACATAACAATTAGGGTTGTTGTGCAAGTTGGCCCAAAATGTTATTTCAATTTTATTGTTTTCTTTTTTAACTGCGAAAAAGCCACATTAAATATAAATACTAACTGCACTTTTTATTCTTTTTCAGGCACCCCGATAAAAATCCAGAGGATTAAGAATTTTTCTTTATCAAAAAAAACATTTAAAAAATATATAAAAAAACTAAAAAGAAACATGTTGCAATGTGTTTACTTCTGAAGATACTAACATTGATTTCAAGCCCACAGCAAAGCAAAGCGCAGGCGCTGTGTTGAATAGCGTGTGTCAAAATGACAGCGCCTACAAAGCTGATCTGAAACATCATATTCAGCAATGTAGGCATTGTTCCCAACAACGCCAGGTAGCGACTGAGGAGGCCTGCTATAGCGAATCGCTACCGCCCGCCGCGTACGCTAGCGGCGCTCATAGCGCCATACTTCAGTCGCTTATCTGTCGCTACCTGGCGCTATTAATGAATCGGCCTCTTTGTTTCAGAGCACTTCAGTTGCTGGCCGGCATTGATGATATGTTGCAGTACTACGCTGTTTGGGAGTGCGGTAGCGCCAGCTCAGTGCGACCGACACACACCACATTCATCAAAAAAACAGCCCAAACATCGCCGGCGTTCAAAATCGGTTCGTTGTAGCCCACAGCACCAGAAGCTGTGTGTTTAAAGTCTGTTTTTGAACATGTATCCACTAGTAACAAAGCGAAAACATATGGAATTACATTGTTATTACATTGTTACATGAACACTTTAATACCAGACATGCAAGGACAATTTCGCATAAAAATATAAAAAATCAAAAAAGTTTTCAAAAATGTCATTTTCTAGGCCAGGATACATGTCAGAAAGTTTTGAGATTTTATTAAACCAAAAAATTGGGATCAGGAAAGGGATTTAAGGATCGTCCATAGAAATGTATGGGAGAGCGCCAGGTAGCAAGAGGTAATACGTGGTGCTCTGCAAGGATGAACGCCGGCGCTGTACGCTGAGCCTGGGATAATGATGAATCGTACGCTACATGGCGTTGTTCCAGTCGCTCACCAGATTCTGCTTCATAAATGTGTAATTGCGTGACATGTACGGCGTTCACCTGGATTATTGGGAAAAAAATTACACCCTTTTCCAATTTAATATTCAAAGTGGATTAAATGTTCACATAGATGTATGTTGTTGTTTCTCAATTAAACTCATGGATAGTATGTGCCTCAGGGCTCTTTGGTTCAGTTTCAAACACCTGTGACAAGCAGCTAAACAAAAGAGTACATAGCTTTCGCCCAGCACAGCTGATCGGCGCAAGTCTCCATTTATTGCAATTGAGGGAGTGTGCCAAGGTCTGACAGGCCCCCATTGGTGCAGAGTTCCCAATAGCAAATGCTTCTACAAAACACACATTTGCTAAGATAAGCAACATTTAAAACAAAATATCAGATAAGCTAAGTACCTTGAGGACATTGATTATGCAAAAATGTAATTAAAAGTAGCCTTTTACTTTAATATCCCTGTCCAAGAACACACTGACATTCTTCACAATTTCCCCTCTTGAGAACAGCATCAGTTCCTATCTAAAAGGCAACACTCGCTGACGGCTATTCTGACCTCCTTCAAAGAAATTCAAGCAGAAAAATGTAACTTGGCATGACTGAAATAGCTTTTGATCTTGCTAATTGGTGCATTATTAGTTTTTTAATTTGTAAAAAAAAAGGTTTGTCCAGTGAAATTTGATTTACAGTCTTTTGGTTGATGAAATTATGGGGTTATTTAAGAAACACTAGCGCTACGTAGTACCATATGGCGTCAGGTGAACGCGGCATAGTATGTGAAAACACATATATGAAACATGTAGCGTTGAATGTATTACTAGTTGGGGGCACATATGTTCAGTGCCATGTAGCACCTGCGGCTCAGCGTTATCCCATACACTGTATCCAAATACACTGGTGTATTTTTGCTTGTGTATAAATAACATTTTAATAAATTATTTTTCTCAATGTTAGGATCAAATGATTGTGTGACCTCTCCTGTTCAGCAACCAAACACTTATTTTTTTATATTTTGATTCTTTTTAATGCAGAATTGTATGTGCAGGTCTGCCATTGCAGTGTCATTGTCACAGTGTTAAAACAATGTCATTCCATATATTTTCGCTCTGGTGCTGGGGTATACTGTATGTGTTGAGAAACAGACTTTTTCATATAGCGTCCAGTGCTCGATGCTAGAGCACCCAGTTTTAGAGCACCAACACTGGTTTTGTGTTTAATTTCCTTAAATATGGGCTTTAGCGCCAAGTGCACGTAACTGACACTACCTATCATTCTCTGCAGCGTTGTCCTGTTGTTATATGTGGCATTGTTCTGGGCGGCTTTTCCTTGGGGCACTATATATGCATTGATTCAGGGAGAGTGCTTCTACAGCCTCCTCCAGACATCACATTTATCAATGCTGGACAGCGTTACTACTCCAGCCGCTATGCTAGGTTATAGTGCCAGACACCCGCTTGCAGCATCTACTAGCGGACGCTCTAAGTGCCGATACATAGACGCTCAAATGGCAATCTGTGGTGCTAGTCTTAAATCAGCCTCCACACTGAAGCGTCTCAGTTTTTCAAGAAGCATTACAGTAAATCCCTTGCAACTTGAAGAGTTTATAAATATCGGTCAGATTTTTAGGTAGGTAACACGGTGTACAAAGCTTAAAAAAGCAGCACAGATTGTTGCCAAACAGCCATATCATCAATAAAAATTAATAATGTTTTATGCACCTAAACTCAGAAATGAAAAAAACAAAGCCCTGAATGGCTTGAAAGAGTGGGCAAGACATAAAAAGTACATAATTGTAATGCCTATTTTTAATAATATGTGGTGTTTTTAAAGTGGACCATTACCTGCTCTAGAGTCTAACAGACCAGGGCATCTCAAGATCCTACACATGCTTCATGTGAGGGGAAAAGAGATAAGCAGACCCGCCACGAGGAGGTTTCACACTTCAAGCATGCCCCTGGTAAAAGGACCAGGGATATGCAAAATCCTGGGTTTCTATTCACTTTTATTGATTATTATCATTATTTTAATCAAACACTAATATATGTTATATGTATGGATTTAAATAGGTAATGCCACTTTTTATACTATTTTCAAAGGCTTCCATTATATTGTGCCAAAATGATGTCCTCTGGGTCCTGAGCTTATCTGTTTTTTTTCTTTTCTGCAGTATTTGTTTGTAACTCTGTGCTCTAAAAAAAGTTTTCCCTAGCAACAATGTGTTTAACTTAGTAATGTACACCAAAGAGGTGTGTTTGGAGTACAGAGCAGAGACTTCCTGACTCTGGCTTGCTAATCATCTGATTGGCTGAGGCGGAGACAATGCTCCCCATTCCTGAGCTTATAAGTTCAACCTCTTCTGCTCTAATTCTGCCTCCTCAGAAAATGGGATCACACTCTTGTGTTCCAGTAGCTAAAGAGTTACTGGCAGCGTTCTCACCTTGGATGGTCATTACTGCTGCCTGCTTGAGTTAGCTAAAGCTGCTGATGAGCTAACCTGTTACAGTGGAAGAATCCTGGCGTTTGTAGTCAGAAGCTATACTAGCGGATTTACTGTCAGGAAAGCTGCTCCCACTTTAGCAACACAGAGCCTCAGGGATAAAGGAAACCTGGAAACAGCATGCTGACAAATAAATCACAGGTCTGGGGGCACAATCCTAAAATATGTTTATTTTACTTTCCAGAAAAGGAAATAATAAGGCAGATCATCAAAAAATCTGACAAAGGGGAGTTTTCCCTTTGAGTTTGATAAACTGGATGGGAGGGACTACCAAAGTTTCTAGGAATTGAAATACATTTTTGTGTCTGCTAGGTTGGAGGCACAAGAGTTAAATACTGAATTTGATCTGAATATTTTGTTAATAAATCACAAATTTAAGTCCTAGTGATAATATCATATTTTAAGTTTTTGTTTTCAACTTGAAAACAAATTGGTGCATTAGGGAGGAACTGTGGTCAGAAATAACCATAGTTCCTGGCTGGCGGTCACATGGGAGGCTGCCTGTTGCTGCATATTCAAGTGGACAAAAACCCAGGATTTTGACTATCCTGGGTTTTGGTCCTTGACTCAGGTCTCCTGATCAGCGTGTTCCGCTGTGTGAAACCCCCAAGGTCGTTCAATCTGACTTACCGTGCTCGCGCCGGTCATTCACAAATGCCTGGAGTGGGCATGCACCCTGCTAAAGGGATGGGGGGATGCTTGCGCATGCAACGTTGGACCGAGGTAGAAGGTGAGTTTCCGGGCGACCTGAGGGGTTTCACATAGCAGGATATCCCGATTCTGGATGCCCTGGAGGAGGGAATAAATTAACCCAGGAATCTTATATATTCCATAGCTATTGGACTGTGAGTTTTGGTCCACTTTAAAGAGGAACTATGGTCATTTCGCTTTAACTGATTTTAGTTAATTTAAGTTAATTTAAAAAATGTTCTTTTCTTTATTTATAGTAATAAAGTAATAGTCTATATGGCTATAATGTTGTCACAAAGATATAAATGTTATTCCTTTTGATAATAGTAAACTTGATGAAAGAGCTGTGAGAAAGCAATGTTTTCTATGCCTGTGAGAAAGGTCTGTAGCTAATAAAACTCTATAAGAATGTGTATCTGAGAGGTAGAGTTCTGCTTTATAGATGGATGTTTCTGTATGTTGTTGGGTTAAAAACAGGTGAAGCTGAGCCCAAACTAGTAACATTTACAGGCTCAATGCTTCAGCGTGACTGTGAGGTTGCATCTCTGTTACCCAGCTGCCCTGGGCACACACAGTAAATATTTTTTTTAATGTTAACCAAGGCTAGAAGAATATCCAAAATACCTGGAGGTCTACAATTTAAATAGGATAAATAGTTTAAAATAATACAACTCACAGTCACTGTAATCATCCCCTCTGTCTGATCGGGGTGAGACCTGAGTGACAGTTGGACTTCAGGGAATTACTAGAACTGTCTCACTGCTGCATGCTATTGGGTGACAGACCTGCCACTCTGTGCATTCTTTCCAAGATGGCTTCGCCCAGGACCTGAGTTGCAGGGGAATGGCGCTGGTTCCCAGGTAAGGTAAAGTAAAGTAACCCATTGCATTGATAATTTAGTAAAATTTAGTGCACATGTATCTTTATTCTTAGTTTAACTACAGCTATGATGGCCTCAGGTTTGTCATAGAAAATTAGTGAACTAACAGCATCATAGAAACCAAGAAACAGACCAGACAGCACAAGGATAACAATGTGGCCAAGTGTTTAGAAGGGTTAGGTTAAAAAAAATAGCCAAAGCTCTGGGCATCTCGTGGAGCACTACTCAATCCATCCATTCAAACCCATAAATGGAAGGATTATAGCACAACTGCAAACCTACCAAGACATGACCATCCACCTAAACTGACAACCCAGGCAATTCATAAGAGAAGAAGCCAAAATCTCCAGGTTCACTCGGGAGGTGCTGCAGAGATCCACAGCTCAGGTTGAAGAATGTGTCCACAGGACAGCTATTAGTTGTGTACTTTGCAAATTTGCCCTCTGTGGAAAAGAAGAAAGCCATTTTTGAAAGCAAGCCACGACAAGGCCCATTTATGCAGTTTTCCTCACGCTATGTAGGGACACAGCAAGCATGTGAATGAAGATGCTTGGGTGAGATGAAATCAAGGATGACCTTTTTGCCCTGAATGCTAAACATTATGTGTGGAGCTAAGCTAACGCTGAACATAGCCCTAAACACACCATCCCCAGTGTATTATGGTGGTGGCGACATAACTTGATGGGAATATGGATGGAGCTAAATACAGGGAGATTCTGGAGGAAAACCTGTTCAATATATGTGTTGAAATGGCCCAGTTAAAGTCCAGATGGAATCCCCATTAAAGTGATTCTAAACCCATATGTTAACCACTCATTCACAAGTGGCCAACAGTGGGTTTGCATAGCAAACTTGAATTGTTTTTATTGATCACCTGATGAAGTAGACCAGTCACCAGGATTTTGACTAGGGGCACTGTTCCCTTTCCTCCCCTTTCTGCAGTTCCCATGAAACGTGCTCGTTTAGTCACCGCTTTATGCGTGGTGACTTGAGTAAAGTGGTGACTTGAGTAAAGTTCCGCTTTAAGAAAGAGGCATGACTTGAAAATTACTGGTCACACACACTCCGATTTGACTGAGCTATTTAGCAAAATAGGGCAAAATGGGCAAATATGTCAGCCTCTGCATGTGCAAAGTTGGCAGAGACATAACAACAGACATGCAGCTGTAATTGCAGCTAAATGTGGTCCTATTGACTAAATACTCATACTAAATACCCTTTTCATTTATTTGGAAAAAATACCATTTTGTGAGTACTCACCTGAAAAATGGATATTGTCAGTGTGCCACACACCCCGCTTCCCCTTTAATTCTTACGATCGGGTTACTCCACCAGCAGGTGGCGACGTGCAGGGAGACGTCTTGAAAATGAGCCCCTTCCGGCCCATATATACCTGGGACCTCCCACTCAACCACCAGTTATTTGAAAAGCAGAAAGACAAGGTACCAGGAAATCCAACGGTAACCTCAAAATAAAGAAAAGCTTCACCATATAAAGGATCCAGGATACCAAAAAGGGCGGGTGAAGCGGGGTGTGTGGCACACTGACAATATCCATTTTTCAGGTGAGTACTACAAAATGGTATTATTCTCAGTGTGCCACACACCCCGCTTCCCCTTTAATTCTTACGATCCGGACATCCAAAAGCAGTGTCCACAAGGGATGGGTATCCAAAGGCAAGGTGAAGCATAACTTAAATGACTGCAGTCTGCAGAATTTTGTGGCCAAATACAGCATCCGCTGAGGCCCGCACATCAACCTTGTAAAACTTAGAAAAAGTATGAACAGAAGACCAAGTAGCGGCCTTACAAACTTGTTCAACAGAAGCTTGGTGCTGAAAAGCCCAAGACGCTCCAACGGCGCGAGTAGAATGAGCAGTGATACGAAAAGGGGGAACTTTCCCCTTAGCAGAATAGGCCACAATAATGGCCTGACGTATCCATTTGCTAATGGAAGATTTGGCAGGGCACAACAAAAAAGGCATCAGTTTTACGAAAAGGAGAAGTAATAATCAAATAGTACTTAACACAGCGTACTACATCCAAACAATGCAAAACCCTCTCCTTGTCATTCTTAGGCTTAGGACACAACGGCGCGAGTAGAATGAGCAGTGATACGAAAAAGGGGAACTTTCCCCTTAGCAGAATAGGCCGCAATAATGGCCTGACGTATCCATTTGCTAATGGAAGATTTGGCATGGCACAACAAAAAAGGCATCAGTTTTACGAAAAGGAGAAGTAATAATCAAATAGTACTTAACACAGCGTACTACATCCAAACAATGCAAAACCCTCTCCTTGTCATTCTTAGGCTTAGGACACAGGGAGGGAAGAACAATATCCTGATTCAAATGAAAAGCAGAAACAACCTTAGGAAGAAAGTCTGGTTTGAACCGAAAGACCACTTTGTCCTGATGCCTCTCAAAGTAGGGTGCCTGAATAGACAAGGCCGCCAACTCCGAGACACGCCGAACCGAAGTGATAGCTACCAAGAAGACAATCTTCTGAGTCAGGGTAGACAAAGCAATATCTTGCAAAGGCTCAAAAGGAGGAGCCTGAAGAGCAGAAAGAACCAAATTCAAGTCCCAAACAGGGAGTAATGGTTTCCTGGGAGGCCGCACATGCGTAACCCCCTGGAAAAAAGTTTTAACTAAAGGAAGAAGCGCAAAACGCTTCTGAAAAAAGATAGATAAGGCAGAAACCTGTCCTTTCAAAGTACTCAGCTGAAGACCAGAGTCCAGCCCAGATTGTAAAAACTCCAGAATCCTGGAGACCGAAAAGACCCTACAAGGAAAAGATCTAACCTCACACCAAGCGATATAGGTTTTCCAAGTCCTATAGTAGGTGATAGAAGAAGACCTCTTTCGGGCACCGATCAGAGTCTTAATAACCGAGTCAGAAAGACCCTCCTCCTTCAAGATGGAGGTCTCAGCGGCCAAGCCATCAAAACCAGCATTGGTAAACTGGGGTAAGACAGCCGACCCTGAGTGAGCAGATCGGACTGAAGAGGCAGAATTAGCTGATTCACTGTCAGCCAAACGATGTCTGCGCACCACACTCGTCTTGGCCATGTTGGAGCCACAAGAATGGCGGACACCCTTTCCAGAACCAGCTTCAGTACCACCCAGCCTAGCATGGGTATCGGAGGAAACAGGTACAGAAAACCCGGGTTCCCCCGGCTCAGGGACATGGCTTCCGCCGCCAGAGCCAGAGGATCCTGGCAGGGCGACACAAAGATCGGGAGCCTGCAATTGTGACGAAAGGGAAACAGGACCACCTCCGGTGTCCCCCACCGCAGTGGACTGCAGGCTGCCGAGAGACAAGGAACATGTGCCTTCGCCCAGGTCAGGATCAGGGACACCACTCTGAGGGCACCCAGACTGCGAGTCCCTCCCTGATGATTGAAGTAAGCAAGCTGTTTGATTGTCCGAGCGTAGCTGAACCAGAAGGGCCAGACCATGATGGGACAAAAGAGCAAGAACCAGACGGAAGGCTCTCAGCTCCAGAACAGACGGCCGAGGATTGGAAAGAAGGATCCAAGCCAACTCCTGAATCAGACAAACTTTGGACTGAGTGAGCAACACCCTGTGTTGACCGAAATCCGACCGCATTCCCAGAAAGGACACCACCCTGGCCGGAGCAAGGGGGGACTTGGGAAGTTTGAAAAACTTCAGATGCAGGACGGGGCAAGCTGACCCGTCCTACTAGGGGACTGCGAAGAGAATGGAGTAAAAATTGAGGCCCACCTCTAAGTGCGGCACCGGCCGGATGACCGCCATTTCCAGGAAAAACCCTGAAGGAGGGCGAGACTCGAACTCCGGTTTGTAACCGGGCGACACCACCTCCCAGATCTACGTGTCCGGAAACTCCCGGCCTTAAACCAGGGAGAAGTGTCACAATCGTCCCCCCACCCGCACGGGTGAGGGCAGCCCCTCATTTCTGAGCGGGCTTAGCAGTAGGTTTGGGCTTGGCGCCCCAGGACTGACCGGGACGGCCACGACCTCTTCCCCGGGACCAACCTACAGCCCCGGTAACGGGAAGGGATGCCCCTCTGCCCGCTCTGGCTCCTCGAAAGGAGGGACTAAAGGAACTCGCACCCCTGAAGGAGCGACGAGGTTTCTTGCATTGAGGCAACTTACCATCCTTGGTAACAGCATCCAATTTCTCGCCAAAAAGGCGTAAACCTAAGAAGGGTAGCGCTGTAAGCGCCCTTTTAGAGTTAAGGTCCGCCGTCCACTGGCGCAGCCATATAGACCGACGAATAGCCACCAGCAATGCTGCTGTCCTGCTACTCGTTGCAAGAGCATCGTCCTGAGCAGTCAGGACAAAAGAAACAAACGACTCACACTGCTTGAGAGAGCTAAACATATCACAAGCGGGATCAAGATCTGCGAGCAGATCCCTAATAATGGATCTAACTGCCAGCAGAAGAAGCGCCGAAGCACAAATTGGCTGTAGTGTCGACCCGGCACTGATAAAACCATGGCGAGCCAATTGATCAACCCGACGATCCTCACCATCCTTAATGGTAGTGGTGCCAGAAAGGTGCAAAGCAGCCGAGCCAGTCAACCCTAACACCGGGGTATCGACTTCGGGGGGCACTGACCAAAGCTTCACCAAGTCCTCCGGAAAGGGATAACGCTTATCCCAATTAGGAGGAGTTCCAGCCAGCCGCGTGGGTTGTTCCCATTCCTTAAGGACAACCCTCTCAAAGTGCTGTTGCCTGGGAAACACCAAACGCGGCTGGGGTACATCAAACAACTCACCCTTTGGCAGAGGGACCACCGCAGGCGGATCCAAGGCCAAAACTTTAAACATTTGAGCCAAAATGGAAGGAGTGTCAAGGGACACCCCCACAGCCTGATCACCAGCAGTGTCAAACAATAGCTGGTCTGCAGGCTCATCCGACTCCTCAAGGAGTTCCCCCTCCTCATCAGGGGGACAATCGGAATAATCCAAAAATTCAGGTACCTCACCCTCCGAAGCAGGTACTGCCGGAGCAAGGTGCTTCCGCTTTGCCGTAGCCTTCTGAGCCACTGAAGGGGAGATAATTTTCTCGAGGTTGGCCAACCGCGCATGCACCTCAGAATGCGAATCCCCATTTTTGACAATGTCACACGGGGTCCGGACTAGGTTGGGGGGGATAGGAGATGACGGAAGTTGCGAGGAGCCAGAAGCCGGAGCAACGGACTGGCGCGCAATGTTCTGCCTTGCACATGGAACGCATAATATGACATCATCGCCTGGGAGCGGAACCCCACAACCCCCACACAACCTGGATAGCCCCGAGGAGCCATTTCCGGTAACGTTGGAAGCCTCCATATGGTGAATCTGTGGTATTCGCAACAACCCAGGGTTTTACGCATTAAGCAACCCGGAATGCCCCTTTGTAATTAAAGTCCCGGAAGTGGGAGGATTTTTTTTTTGTTGTTTTTTTAGGCCTAGGAAAATCCCAATTTAGAGACTAAGACTAGCCAGGTATAACAGACCGGGAGAGCCACTGCAGTGAGGGAATCCCAGAATCTGTGGGGGAAAAGAGACCACAGTCAGTCCCCCAGCCAGAATGCACCACAATCATACATAACCAATAAGGCAAACATATATGGCTAGCTTAAACATCTTGAATAAATATACATGACACATGCAATTTCAAGGCAAAGCCAAAGAGTGCATCAAATAAATATCAGAGTACATACCTGTATGAATACATGCCTATATATATATATATATATATATATATATATATATATATATATATACACATACACACACATATATATATATATATATATATATATATATACACATACAAACATATATACATACATATAAACACACTATCAGAATGGTAATGTGCATTGTCGCAACAAAATGGAGCACATATCCCACAGCCATGTGATATATTAAGTCAACATACCAGAAGGATGACATAAAAACATCCCAATAAGTAGAAATGCCCCAGGAGAGAAAACGCTACACATAACAGGCACATAGCATAAGGACGGCCCCACGTGCAATGGTGGGGCTGTTTACCTGTAAAGTTTCAGCCGCACAGAAGTCGCTCTTCTCCTACCGGCTGCTGTGTACAGGTCTCTAATGAGACCAGGGAAGCGAAGGGCGGGCCCGGAGACAGCGCGCCCCGGCCACGCCCCCTTAAACACAAACGCAGAGAGCGCGGCCCCGCCCCCTAGTGACGCGGCTCGTCCAATGGCGAGACCGCAACAGAAAAAAGAGGGAAATACAAACATGCAATAGATAAAACAGGCCCCAGCAGCCACGCGCTGAGCACTGAAACCTGCCAAGGCCTTTCCACAGAGCATAAGTAAAGCACCTCATGCACAAACACACACACACCCCCCCCCCCCCTTTAGCGAAGGGCCGAGCGGGAGAAGGTGACCTAAAGGGAACATCGGGACAGGGGCATCCCAAATCCGGATCACCATGCCAGATAGCCGCATTGCCCCACAAGTGGGGTCGAGCGGAGGAGATAAGCTCCTAGGCACCTAAAGTGCCATCTACCTTTGCCCAGCCCGCAGCCTAGGCTGGGAGGCTTCCATTTAACTAGGCATAAACAACACAATAGAACTGGGCAGAAATAGACCAAAAGGGGATGCCGGGTTTTACCCCGGCTACCTGCAAGCAGGAGACTTCATTCTTCTGTCTTGTCGCTTCATGCAGAGAGAAAAAACTGGTGGTTGAGTGGGAGGTCCCAGGTATATATGGGCCGGAAGGGGCTCGTTTTCAAGACTTCTCCCTGCACGTCGCCACCTGCTGGTGGAGTAACCCGATCGTAAGAATTAAAGGGGAAGCGGGGTGTGTGGCACACTGAGAATAGATGTATCATTTTGTTTACACTTCACAAATACTTGCTATTGTTTGTTGCTCTTTCACATAAAATATCAATACATTTTTAAAATATGGGGATAAATACATTTTCAAGGCACTGTATATACTGTATACATGCACACATCTTTATTTGGACTTACTGTGTGGCTTGAAACATTCCACAGGAAAGCTATTTTCTATCAGGCCTTATGCTAATCATTGATCCAGCTACATCAGTGGTATCTTTGTTGCACTGATTTCAAATGTTAAAATTAACACTTATATTGTAAATTATCCTGGTTCCTGGGATAGTACTGTGATACTGTGTATCAAACCGGTTACAAAGCAAGATGTTAGCATAATTTTCTAAATTTCGTTACTGGTCACCCAAAGACATTTTATTAAAAAATTGTATCCCTATCCCGTGTTCCTGATGGTCTTGATAGCTTTCTCATCATACATGTCATTTTGCTCCCTCAAACTAAACATGGGCAAGTTTCCCATCTTCCAACCATCAAACTCTCTTACTGCCTCCACACTAACTATATCTGTCAATAATCTCACAATTACTGCAACTCCCCAAGCATGATGCCTTGGTGTTATACTGGACTCCTATCTCTCCCACATTCACACATTACATTCAAACACCAGCCATCTCCTGCCACCTCCAACTCAAAAATATCTCTCACATCTGCCATTTCCTCTCACCTGAGACCACCAAAATACTAGTACCCTGATCATCTCATGACTAGACTACTGCAACACCATCCTTTGTGGTCTACCAACAGTTTGGAAACCCTCCAATCTATTTTTAACCCTGCTGCTCAACTCATTCATCTCTCCTCTTGTTTTTCTAGTGCTGCTCCTCTGTGTCAGTCCCACTACTGGCTGCCATTTTATGAGAGAATACAATTTAAAATACTAACCTTAACTTCCAAAGCACTCTAAAATCAGGTACCTGCCTACATTTCTTTGCTTATTAACAAATACCAACCCAGATGCAATCTCCGCTCTGCCCAGAAACTCCTCCTGTCCTCAACCCTACTCACCTCCTCCCACTCCAGCATTCAGGACTTCACATGTTTCACCCCATTACTCTGGAATGCCCTACCCTATACAATTCACCACTCGCCAGGCCTTTAACCCTTTAAATGCCAGCCACGTAAAATTTACGTGGTTGCCTCTCCTGCAGTTAAGTGCCAGCCACGTAAAATTTACGTGCCTGACTTTCCCCACTAACAGTAAAAAAAAGTTGAAAAAAAAATCACTTACCTGACCCCTCTTTCGATCCAGCCGGGTCTCCTCTTCAGCCAGAGGGGCTCCGATCGCCGATTAGGGCTCCTCCGGCTGCAGGGGAGTGCCCAAAATAGGGTGCCCCCCCCCATTTCAGCAGCCGCTGAGATTGCTTGCAATTAAAATAAAAAAAAAAATGACAGTTACTCACCTCCGCTCCCGCCGCCTCTCCTCTTCATGGGGGGGGGGGGGGGGCTCCGATCACTCCCCCCAGCTCTTCCGTCTTCTGGAGGTGGGCATAACAGCCCTCCTCCCGCCGCAGCTTCCGATGGCGGGGCCAATGACGCCACCGCCGGGTGTCATCGGGGCACCCGGCAGTTCAGCTGTCAGATGCTGGTGACGGATGGACAGAGGAGGAGGGAGGTAGGCGATCCTCCGATCGCCTGCCTCCCACCTTCTCTGCCCAGCCGTCACCTGCATATGATCGCCGCGGGACACAGGAGATGAAGATCGGAGGTGAGTAAAGGTAAAGGTTTTTTTTTAATAAAAATATTTCAAAAATGTGTCAGTGTTTTTTTTTATACTGTTAACCCTTTGTGAACTGGTAAGGGGTCCATGAGACCCTTTATACCAGTTCACAAGGCTCAGAGGTCTGGCAAGTCACCTGCGGCTAGCGGGTGACTTGCCATTAACCCCTGGCCCCCCAAATTACCTGCCTCCCCAAAGCCCAGGGGGGGGGGGCAAAAGAGCCGTGGCCCTAGGCTATGACGGCTTGTAGCCTGCAGGGCCAGGGGCCACTAAAGCTGGCCCCTGCGCCCTGTTCTACAAGCCCCCATAGCTGGTCACGGGCTGGTTACGCTGGGTAGGGGGGACCTCAAGCCATTTTTGGGGGGATTTTTAAGGGTTTTAACCCTTAAAAATAAAAAAAAAGATGGGGTCCCCCTCCCTGGGATAAAGTTATTTTGAAAAAGTGTGTATGTGTTTTTTTTTTACTTTTAACCCTTTGTGAACTGGTAAGGGGTCCATGTGACCCCTATACCAGTTCACAAGGCTCGGGGGTCTGGCAAGTCACCTGCGGCTAGCGGGTGACTTGCCATTAACCCCCGAGACCCCCAATTACCTGCCTCCCAAAAAAACCCTTATATTCCCTCAAGAAATGGTGTCCCCCCCCCTGTGAAGGGGGACCCCACACCAATTTTTTTAATTTAACCCTTTACTGTGTGGATAGTAGTTGTATTTTATTTGTAAATGTTATAAAGTGCTCTTCTAAGTTTAGGGGATCACCTGGACAGGAACGGGGGGCTACCGATACATATGTGGTATCATTGTAATCGGGAGAAATGGGGCTTTCACGTGCAATATGGTTTTCTTTAATAAAATAAATGTTTTTGTTAAAATAAAGGAGACCATTTAAAAAATATATATACATATTTTTTTTTTACTAATTTACTTAAAAATATATAAAAAAAGTAGAAAAAATACAAACAAGACATTTCATGTTAAAGCCTAAACTCTGCCACAAAAAGAAAATATGCCAAAATGCAAAAATCACAGTTAAACATCACGCAAAATGGTGAAAAATATCCTGTCAGCAGAGGGTGACAAAATCTCAAGTAGGCTGGCAGTTAAAAGGTTACAGGTACCTATGCATGTTGGGTATCGTTCTGCTCGGGGGACCTTGCGCTTTCAGATTTAGCTTGTTTTTTCTTATTTGCATATTGATATTTTAGGAAAAGGTGTTTTTTATTCTGCTTTTTTATACAATTTTTTGTGAAACCCTGTGCAACCTAAGAATTCTTCGAGATATTACTTCCAGAAAGATGAGCCCATTACAACAAGCTGGGTATGCTTAGAAAGCTTAACATGTGTACTTTCAGGATATGGTTTATCAGGGATATTCCAAATGTAAAGAGTTGTTTTGGTAGAAAAAGCACAAGGTGCGCACTTTGTCTGCAGAGCTGAAATTTTGAAGTAAAATTACCGTTATGCACATACTTTACTTTGGGGTGTTTGGCAACTCTCTCCTTGACAGAACCTATGCATGCTGGGTATTGTTCTGTTAGGGGGATGTTGCTTTTTCAGATTTGCTGAGGGACCATTCTCCCAGGCGAGAAGTCCCCCTGCTGAGGGAGTCTGCCTCCAGATTCTCCACTCCTGGGATGTACACTGCCGAGATGCAGGGAACATTCTCCTCCACCCAGGACAGTATCAGTGACACTTCCTTGAGTGCCCTCTTGCTCCGGGTCCCTCCCTGATGATTGATGTAGGCAACCGCCATCTGGTTGTCCGAGCGAATCTGAACAGCCCGACCCCGAAGGTGTGGAGTCAGATGGACGAGAACCAACCGTATCGCCCTCAGTTCCAGAATGTTGATATGGGTGTGGGTCTCCTGAGGGCCCCACTGACCCTGGAGTTTGGGATTTCCAGAAGCCCCCCCAACCTGTCAGACTGGCATCTGTGGTGACTGTCTCCCAACACTGAGCCAGAAAGGATCTGCCCACCAACAGGTTTCTTGAGTCCAGCCACCACGAGAGAGACCACTTGACCAGAGGGGACAGAACAAACACCTGATCCAGGGACACAGGGTCCCAATCCCAAACTGACAAGAGGTGAAGTTGAAGAGGTCTTGTGAAACTAAGCGTATGGAACAGCCTCGAAGCAAGACACCATCAGCCACCAGCTGCATACCCTGCCGGATGGAAGGATGAGGGCAAGACAGAAGAAGCTTGGCTTGAGCTTGCAGACTGTCCACCTTCTGCTGAGGGAGAAGGATCTTGACCTGAGATGTATCCAGAGTCATGCCCAGAAAGGACTTGACCATTGACGGTGACAGGGAAGACTTGGGATGGTTGATCACCTAGCCGAAGGACTCCAGTGTGGACACCACCATCTGGGTATCTAGCTCGGCCTGCTGGAAGGACCGAGACGTGATGAGAATGTCGTCCAAGTAAGGAAGGATGCGAATGCCCTGAGATCTCAGCAGAGCCATAATGCCCGCCAGCACCTTGGTGAATACCCTGGGAGCCGAGGTAGGACCAAAGGGCAAGGCCACAAATTGGTAGTGCTGATCCTCCAAAGCGAACCTGAGGAATCTCTGATGACCTGGAAAAATTGATATATGAAGGTAAGCATCCTTGATGTCTACAGAGGTCATGAAGTCCCCCAGGCGTAGTGAATTTACAGCTGAGCGCAGAGTCTCCATGTGAAAGTGTTTGAATCTGACAAATTTGTTGAGACGCTTTAAATCCAGGATGGGTCTGATGGACCCGTTTTTTTTTTTGGGGAACAGTGAAAAGATTGGAATAGTAGCCTCTGCCCCTTTCCTTTAAAGGCACTTGGCAGATGAGCCCTAACTCCAGAAGGTTTTGGACAGCAAGGCACAGACCCTGAGCTGACAGGGAGTTTTGAGCCATCCGGGATTTGATGAATCTTGGGGGCGGCCAGGCTGCAAACTCTATCTTGTAACCAGAGGACACTACCTCCTGAATCCACCGGTCTGAGACGTGAAGTCTCCAGACATGAGCAAAAAGCCGAAGCCGTCCCCCCACCTGGATGGGTGAGGACGCCCCTTCATGTCTGAGGGGGCTTGGGTGAGGATTTTGGCTTGGGACCCCAGGAGAGGCCATGACAGCCACGCCCTCTGCCCCTTCCCCAATGATCTCCACGGACCCAAGTAAGAGAGACTCCACGGCTAGTTCTGGAACCACGGAAGGATGGGAGAAAAACACCTGTCCCCCGAAAGGACCGAGAAGGCCTCCTGCGTTGAGGTAACCTACCACCACCCACCACCACTACTTAGCAAACAAATCCAAGCGTTCCCCAGAGAGGCGCAGGCCCTTGAAGGGGAAACCAGTGAGAGCCTTCTTAGCAGCATTATCAGCTACCCAACGATGTAGCCAGACAGAGCGGCGTATAGCCACCAACAGGGCAGAAGTCCTACCACACATTCTAATAGCATCATCCATGGCAGAGAGGATATATGCAATAAACTCCTCACAAAGCAGGAGAGATCTATACTCCTCTGTACCCACATCCTCAGATGCCCCATCCAAAAGACACTTAAGCACCCCTTTAATGGCAATAGCCGTAATAGCAGAGGCACAAACCGCAGTGCCGTCCCCACACAGGCAAAGGCATGACAGGCCAGTTGGTCCATGACCAACGCTTAACAACATCAGCAGGAAAGGGATACTGTCAGAAACCACTTACCTGGGCCCCGTTCCAGCGCCGTCTCTGGGCGGCCGGCCGCAGCAGCTCCTGCTCGTCCTGCATATGCCCTCCGGCGGCGCTGCTGTCAGCGCGGCCGCCGGAGGAGGAATCAGTAGAGCCTATGGGCTCAGCTAGGGGGGAACTCCCCCCTCACAGTTAAGGGCCAATGAGCCCTAGGTTATGTTAGGGCTTGCCCAATCACAAAAGCATGTCAAGAGTAAAATACAGTATTATAATCACTAGATGACCCCCCCCCCTGGAGATCTCCCAAGGGGAGAGTGAGGGAGGATAACAGCAGATTCCCAGGGAAAATGGCGCCCAGAGGACTAATATGAGAAGTGAGGGTGGAGGGGGAAATATATATGTGTATAGGGTTTAACTGCACAGGATAACCCGGCAAAACCCATTAGGCAGTGGGGGCATCCCAAAAAGGCTCACCATTAGCCTAAACCGCCTACCCTGTTAGAGCGGGGCTTGTGGTAGGAGCCTAGCTCCTCGGCACCATTGGTACTTGCTAACCTACCTTCACCCGAACCTTATCACCCGAGGCTGGGAGGCAGTAAATGGGACGGAACGGGTGGGAATAGTCTTGCAGGGCCGCAGGCATATAAGCCCCGCTCACTTGCGCCACAGAGAGAGAGCTATCTTCTATCTTTGCAGTCCAGACTGCAGAAAAGAACTGGGGATTTTGTGAGAGGTCCCTGACTTATATAGGGCCGGAAGGAGCCACAAGCTGTTTTCTGCGGTCCAGCGCCATCTTGTGGATGTATTACCCATGTGTAAGGAATACTCTGGAACAGGACGTGCTGTATACTTAGAATATAGGAAGAGCTCAAATTCATACAAAGTGGAAAGAGATCTTCAAGTTATCAGTCATCAGTTGGATGACTAGTAAAGCATGTTCAGGAAAACCACAGCGAATCCATTTGGTTTTATTACTATCAACATAAATAAATAAAATATTAAAATGTTTCTTGTGGAAGGATGCATGAAACTTCTTAGAAGATTACAGTGCCTGAAAAATACAACTCTGTGAAGTACTCACCTGTAGAGTTGATAGTATATGCATACAGCACGTCCTGCTCCAGATATAGTAATAACATGTGGGTAATCCTCCGCCTCCAGCGCCGTGCACTGCAGACATGTAGAAAACAAGCTCCTCCCGGCCCTACATATACCGAGGGACCTCCCACAAATCCCCAGCATTGAAAAGCAGTGAGAATGAGAGGCCAGGAGAAAACAACCACCCAAAACTGGCAATAATACCAAAAATAACAATCACCAAACAGGGGATCCAGAACAAGGTGAACCAGGGTGGGGTGGAGCAGGAACTGCTGTATGCATATAATATCAACTCTACAGGTGAGTACTTCACAGAGTTGTATTATTCTAAGCATACAGCACGTCCTGCTCCAGATATAGTAATAACATGTGGGACATCCAATAGCAGTGTCCGTAAAGAAGGGTGGGATCCCCAACAGAAAGGCAACAGCAAGCAGTTTAAACTACTGCCGCCTGCAAAACCTTGCGGCCAAACACAGAATCAGCTGAGGCCCTAACATCAACCTTGTAAAACTTTGTAAAGGTATGAACGGAAGACCAAGTAGCGGCCTTGCAAACTTGTTCCACAGAGGCCTGGTGCTGAAAAGCCCAAGAAGCCCCAACAGCTCTAGTAGAATGAGCAGTAAGACGAAAGGGGGGAGTCTTCCCCTTAGTAGTATAGGCTTGAACCACAGCCTGACGAATCCATTTACTGATGGTAGACTTGGCAGGAGCCAAACCCTTCCTAGGCCCGTGAGGCACAACGAAGAGAGCATCCGTCTTCCTAAAAGCCTTAGTGATAACCAGGTAAAACTTGACAACCTAACCACATCCAAGGAATGCAAAACCCTCTGCTTAGGGTTACTAGGATTAGGGCACAAGGAAGAAAGTACAATATCTTGATTCAAATGAAATGCAGACACAACCTTAGGCAGAAAGTTTGGCTTGAAGCGAAACACCACCTTATCCCGGTGTCTCTCAAAGTAGGGAGGCTGAATAGACAAAGCAGCCAACTCAGACACACGTCTAACCAAAGTGATAGCTACCAAGAAGACAACCTTGAGCGTGAGAACAGCGAGAGCGGCCTCCTGGATAGGCTCAAGAGGAGCACCCTGCAGGGCCGACAAAACCAAGTTCAAATCCCAAACAGGAACCATAGGTTTCCGAGGAGGACGCACATGAGTGACCCCCTGAAAGAAAGTCTTGATAAGAGGGTGCTGGGCAAAGGTCTTCTGAAAGAAGATAGACAGGGCCGAAACCTGGCCCTTCAGAGTACTAAGCTTAAGACCTAAGTCTAAGCCATGTTGTAAAAACTCCAGCACCCTGGAGACTAAGAATTCCCGGCAGGGAAGAGACCTGGATTCACACCAGTCAACGTAAGCACGCCAAACTCTACAGTAGATAGCAGCAGAAGTCTTCTTCCTGGCTTGCACCATGGTAGCCACTACAGATGCAGACAAACCCTTTTCCATCAAGATGGAGGTTTCAATAGCCAAGCCATCAAAGCCAGAGTTAGTAAATTGGGATGGCGTAGAGACCCCTGAGTTAGAAGGTCTGGCAACCTTGGCAGATCGTACTGATCCACTGCCATTTGAACCACGTCTGCGAACCACACTCTTCTTGGCCACCTTGGGGCCACCCCTTCCAGAGCAATCTTGCGCAGAACTCTGCCCAGAAGGGGAATTGGTGGAAACACATACAAGAGCCGAAACTCCCTCCAAGACATTGCCAGGGCATCCGAGGCCAGAGCCAGAGGATACAAAGCTCGGGAGCTTGTGATTGTGACGGGACGCAAACAGATCCACGTCTGGCACACCCCAACGGTGACACAGGGACTAAAATACCCTGTCGCAGAAGGACCATTCCCCCTGACGAGATGACCCCCTGCTCAGAGCATCTGCTAGCAGGTTCTCTGCCCCCGGAATGTAGACAGCCGAGATGCATTGGACATTGGCCTCTGCCCATGTTAGAATCAGAGACACCTCCTGGAGAGCACCCTTGCTCCGGGTTCCTCCCTGATGATTGATGTAGGCCACCGCCATCCTGTTGTCTGAGCGTACCTGAACCGCCAGACCCTTCAGGTGCTGGGTCAATTGTTCCAGCACCAATCTGACCCCCCTGAGTTCCAGGACATTGATAGGAAGATGGGCCTCCTGAGGGCCCCACCTCCCCTGGAAGCGCAGAGACTTCCAGAATCCCCCCCAGCCCGACAGACTGTCATCTGTTGTGACCATCTCCCAGGAGGGAGCCAGGAAGGATCTGCCCCTTGTCAAGTTCCTGTGGTCCAGCCACCACGCAAGGGATTGTCTGACCGAGGGGGGAAGCACCCAGATCTCGTCCAAGGACGCTGGGTCCTTGTTCCAAACTGACAGAAGGTGAAGCTGCAGGGTTCTCAAATGGAACTGGGCAAAGGGCACCGCCTCGAAGCTTGCCACCATCAAACCCACCAACTGCATTCCCTGCCGGATGGAGGGATAAGGGCTCGAGAGCAGGGACCTCGCCTGCGTTGCCAGAGCTTCCACCTTCTGTGGAGGCAGGAATATCTTTGACTGAACCGAATCCAGAATCATCCCCAGGAACGGGGTCACTGAGGAGGGGGACAGAGTCCAGGGTGGACACCACCAACCGAGTGTCCAGCTCTGCCTGCCGCAGAGACCGAGAGGTGATGAGTATATCGTCCAGGTAGGGCAACACGCCTATGCCCCTTAGTCTTAACAGAGACATCACTCCTGCCAGCACCTTGGTAAAGACCCTGGGAGCCGACGTAAGGCCGAATGGCAGGACCACGAACTGGTAATGCTGATCCAACAGCGCAAATCTGAGAAACCTTTGGTGCCCTGGAAACACCGGAACGTGCAGGTAAGCATCCTTGATGTCCACAGATGTCATGAAGTCCCCTGGGCGCAGCGAGGCAATGGCCGAGCGCAGAGTTTCCATACGAAAATGTTTGTTTCTGACAAAACTGTTTAGGATTTTTAAATCCAGAACGGGTCTGACTGACCCCTCCTTTTTGGGCACCGTGAAAAGGTTGGAATAAAACCCCATGCCCCTGTCTCTTAAGGGGACCTTGCAAATGACCCCGAGATCCAGAAGGTCATGCACAGCCAGCATCAAGACTCGAGCTGAGGCAGGGTCCTGTGGGATCCGGGACCCAACGAACCTGGTAGGGGGCAGTACAGCAAACTCTATCTTGTAACCGGAGGACACTACCTGCTGAATCCACCGGTCTGAGACATGGCGTCTCCAGACATGCTCGAAGTGCTGTAGACGTCCCCCCACCCTGACGGGCGAGGGCGCCCCTTCATGCTTGGGGGGTCTTGGGAGGGGCTTTGGGCTTGGGCCCCCAGGAGGAACTGGGACGGCGTCCTCTGTTCTTGTTCCAGGAATCTGCGCGACACCCAGTGAAGGACACTCCTCTACCCTGCTTAGTCCCACGGTAGGGGGTCGAATAGGAGCTTGGGCCACGAAAGGGCCGAATCTGATGCTTGCGCTGGGGTAGCTTGCCACCCTTGGCAAAGATATCTAACCTTTCTCCAAACAGGCGCAGCCCTTTAAATGGAAGCCCCGTAAGGGCCTTCTTGGCGACATTGTCAGCAGCCCACTGGCGCAACCAGACCGCACGGCGTATGGCTACCACCAGAGCAGAGGATCTAGCGCTAAGCTTAATAGCATCGTCCGATGCAGATAGGATATAATTCACAAAAGTCTCACAGGTGGCCAAAGCATTGGCGGCATCAGAGGGCAAGTCATCCGCCCCTTCAAGAGCAGTCTTAACCACAGTCCTGAGCGCCACCGCCGTGATGGCTAAGGCGCAAACCGGGCGGAGCGACGCTCTCCCAAATGCAAAGGCATGACATGCCAGTTGATCAACTCGCCGATCCTCCAAATCCCGCGGCGTAGTAGTGTCGGGGGAGTGCATAATAGAGGTATTGGACAGACTAAGGATCGGGGCATCGACCTCGGGCGGCGATGTCCAACACTTGACCAAGTCGGCAGGAAATGGATATTTCTTATCCACAGCTTTAGGAATCCCATGGAGTTTGCTGGGGTGTTCCCATTCTTTCAGCACGAGACTATTAAAATGAGTCTGTTCGGGAAACTCAAACCGCACCCTAGCGGTATGAAACAGATCACCCCTTTGCCATGGAGCAGCGGGAGGGGGAGAGAGGGATAACACATCAAAGATCTGGGTCAGCAGTCTATCAATGTCATCCTGGGACCAATGATCAGAACCAGACTCATCCTGACTCCTGGACTCGTCGTCGTATGACCCTGAGTCAGAGAACAGTTCCCCTTCCTCTGAGGGGGAATGTGCATAGGAGAGCAGTAAATCGTCAGATTCTACAGGAAGTATAGTAGATTCAGGATTCAAATGGCGCCTCTTGGCAGTAGCCTTGCGCGCCAAGGAGCCAGCGATTAAGTTTTCCACACTAGCCAGTCTAGTGGCCAAATCAGCATGAGAGTCCCCACTAGTATTGGGAGTTAGGCTCAGGCTTGAGGGAGTAGGGGAGGCGAGGCGAGGTGCGGGCCCAGCCAGGTGGGGAGACAGGCTAACGCCTGCTTGGCACAAGGGACGCAGACCCGTGCATTGTCACCGCTGCTAGGTAAGACCCCAAAAGCTACGCACAGACGGGCTTGTCCCAAGGGAACCCCGTTCACAATATCCTGAGATGCCTCCATATGGTGATTATTATATTCAATATGCCAGTAGGGATTGACGCAATAAAGCAACCCTGGATGCCCCAATAACCCGCTGGGAAGTGGGAGTGATTTCTTAAATGGTCTGGACCGGGCGCTACACCGGGCCGGGAGAAGCCACCAAAGTCCGCGGTCTGAAAGACACAAGGGGAACAGGGATGTCAGAGCCAAGCGCGAAGAAGCAAAAGCTAGGGAAAGGTCGCCCATGAGGGCACTTACAGAACAGCGAGGGGAGGACAGTCTTCACCACGCGCATGTGAGAAGAAAATGGCTCCAAGCGAACCTCGAAGGGCGGGCCAGAGCGGGCGATGACGCGGAACGCGCCAAACCGAACCACACCCCCCCCCCCCCGGAGAGCGCGAAGCTCGAAGGCGCGCAGCCAATCAAAAGGAACAGTAGCTATGCAACTGACAAACCGAGCTAGAAAAACCCCCTCAGAGAGAAAATCTGACAGGGTGAATACAGGAATAAAACGCCGTAGCGTCCCCGAAAAGAGCCGCCGTACGCACCAAGTAAAATACAATGAGGGCGCTGCAGCTAACTAAAAATTAAATGTGAAGCGCGGCTCTGACACCCGGTAACCGTTAAAGGCTATAGGTCTCTAGTGTAATTAGGGCAAGGTTAGGCCATCGTACACTCAACCCCCCCCTCTTTTTCCCCCCCACTAACGGGGGGATCTAGGGAGGAAGGTGACCCAATATTCGGGGTTCACCGTTACACGGGGCGTGGGGGCACTGGTGCGGGAGGGGCATCCACTGAAGGCTCACCATTTGCCTTGACCGCCTACCATATGGTGGGGGATTGCGGTGGAGTCTAGCTCCGTAAGCACACTAGGTGCTGCCTACCTTCACCCGACCAACGCAGCCCAGGCTGGGAGGCATTAATTCACAATGAGGACGGGTGGAGATAGTCCCGCAGGGCCTCGGGCTGTCAAGCCCCGCTCGCCTGCGAGAGCGTGATACTTCATGTCTTCGCAGTTCCAGCACTGCAGAGAAATCTGGGGATTTGTGGGAGGTCCCTCAGTATATGTAGGGCCGGGAGGAGCTTGTTTTCTACATGTCTGCAGTGCATGGCGGGGGATTACCCACATGTTATTACTATATCTGGAGCAGGACGTGCTGTATGCTTAGAATATAACAACCGCTGGCACTGAAAGGATCAGCCACTGCATATTGAGTAACCACTTTAAGCCTTACCATCTTACGGCTATAGGTTTGTGCAATGATTTTCAGTCATGTTCTGCATTCTGTGTCCAGGTACAGTATATCCTACATCATCTAGTTGTGCCCAACTGTGTCCTGCACCGTCTCTCCCACCATACTCCATTGCACTTTGTTGCCTTGTTTGGAGCACTAATATCTGACTGTTACTGCACCCTGTGTGAGTAACCTTACTCTGTCTAGCAATATCTAGGCCCAGTACTTACTGGGTTGGATGTTCCCGTTCCCCGTGTATGGAGGGGGACATTGATCTTAATGGGGGCATTACAGACACAGGCCATGCTCATCTGCCGAGTTGTGTTCTAATACCAGCATTGAGGATAAGTGACTTGCTTTGACTTGCAGTGAAAACCCAGCTGACACAGATCAATGAATTCTGGGGGTTGCAATGAAGGGTCAATCTAAATTCAATTTCTCCTTCACTGGGTTATAGATAAAAGACTCAACTGCCCTTAAAGCAAAAAAAAAAAATCTCAGGAATTTGAATTACTTCCATTCCCCAGGGTCATCCCGCATTGGGATGCCTCACTGTGTGAAACCCCACAGAAAGCCCCAAACAACTCACCTTTTCTTAGAGCCGATATCACATGTTCGGACACGGAGCTAATTAGATCCATTTGCTGTGTTTACTACCTACGGCAAACAGCTCTCTGCATCTCTGTGCATGCTCCATCCTCAGCCTACCTGCACGCCACAGGGGAGGAAGTAGCGTGCTACCCATTGAAAACAATGAGAGCTGCCTACAGAATGATGTAGGCTTAGGCGTAGGCAAATGGCTCTCATTGGATGAGAGCCTGCGCATGCGCCAATGGAGTGTGGAAAGCTGAATTTTTAATGGTGCCCTGGGGGGTTTCACTAAGTAATTCGAGATGCCCCAGGGAAAAGCCAGCGGCCGGCCCTGGAATCTTTTAGATTTATGCTAAATCAGCATTTATGCTAAAAAAGACACAACAAGGCATTCAAAGTTAGAATAGGAACAAAACCTAGAATTGTGAAAAGCCCAGGTGTTGTTCCCCTTTAAAGAAACTTAAGAAAAAGCAAACCTGAATATTGAGCCCGAATAAGACAGCTGAACCTCTTACTAATGTTCTGGCAGGACATCAGATCCTTTCCAAACATCTATATTTAAGTAAAACAAAAAGCAGGATTTTCAGCATCTCAGGTTTTGGTCTTTCCCCCAGGCAATTTAGGATGCCCCATGTGAATCCCCTGTTTGCCCCAAAAACTCAACATTTCCTATGGCGCATGATTGGGCTCTCATCCAATCAGAGCTAATTCACAGGATAAAGAGCGCTTGTACAAGACCTCTAGCATGGGGACACGACAGTCGCCTACACTATCTGAACACCTGGGTGCAAAAGCACTACAGGGAGGCCAGGGATGCAGCTGGTGAGCGCGGCGTGGGAGGCCTGGGAAGGAGAGTGAATCCTAGCAATCTTGGGTGGGAGCTCACACAGCGGGGCATCCAAGGTTGCTTGACCACATCTGTGGTAAGTCCAATTTAAACCAGATCAACAAGAAATGGTTCTCATTTGTATCCCTCCCCAAGGCAATTCAGATTGCAGGAACTACATTTTAATTAATGTTTTGTAACTCCTGCCATGCTCAATTTCCCCCCTCAATGGCATCCTATGAATTTTCCAGTGAAGTGCAAAGAAGAGGTGTCACCGTGTTTCCTGCCATTTTGTATTGTTGGTCATGTCCGTTAAGTCCAGGCAGCAGCACGGCTGCATGCTGGGTAAGGAAGAAGCCTCCTGGGAGCTCCAAAATGACTGCCCCCATCAAAAAATTGGTGAGGCAACATTTGGGCTTTGAGTGGGTACAGGAGCAAATGTAAATGCTGACAATGATTCAGTATCATGCATGCGGATGGGGCAAATTCGTTTTGGGGGTTTTAACTGTGCAAAGCTGTTGGTCCAGTTTAACAAATTACTGTGTTAATTTAAGTTCTGTATAAAGGTTCTTAAGAATCTACACAGGGCCTTACCATTTAGAGAATCAGTCACTGTTGCAGCTTTAAGTTTCCATAGAGTGAAACATAAGCAAGTCAAAAACACTGAACATGCATTGTTCAGGTTTTTATTCCTTGAAAAAAAAACCAATGTTGAACATATTTGTATATATTGTAGGGTCTAATAAATGTGGCTAAATTAGGATACAGTGGGCTCGATTCAACAAGAAATTATTCTTGTTACTTATTATTAGTATTTGAGGAAATAAATTACTACAGTTTCAGCTTAGCCGTCCTTGGTGGCGAAGAGCGCCTAGTGACAGAGAGCGCACTGATCAGCTGAGCAAGTCACTCAGCCAATTTGCGCACTCGCTCTTGCCCGTGGGAGCAGAAGGAAGGTCAGTGAAACGGGGTAAACACAGCGGGGCATCCCGATTCGGGATGCCACTGCAGAGAGGAGCAACACACAGGAAAGTCAATATCATGTGTGTTGTTTTTTGCATGCTGTCCAATTTTCCAACCAAAACTATTTTTTTTCTGTTTGTTGAATCAAGCCTCAAGAAAGTCTGTAACAAGAAAGTAGAAACTACAAGAACTACAAGAAAATACAGATTTAGATTTTCTCAAATTCTTGTTAAGACAAACCATGCTTCATTTTATCTCAAAAAGTGAAAAAAATGGTCTAAAGTGAAAAAAATACAACTGACATTTTCTATTATACAAAATAAGTGTGAATCAGCATTGTTTAACTCTTTTACTACTGTTTTGAACAAATTATTTACAGCTGCAATAAACAGGTGTAAAAAATACTCAGCACATTATACTTTTTATACCTAAAAAAACAAGTCAGCAATTGCAAGCATGTGTAAAAGACGCAGAATTAACGTTTATATATTTGTTGAATCGAGCTCTTTGTTCTAACCAAACTCCTCTATCTATTCAAAGTACTGGAAATGTTGCAACAATTATCCACAGACATAATTATTAGTTGTCCACACATGTCCTAGCACATCAACAGCTTATAAAATAATGCAATGAAACATTGTAGACCATTTACTTTTTCCAGAAAGCAGTTTTTACCAAATCTTACTTACCTTTGACCTGAACACAATCTTGATTTTACATCCATAGATAATCTTATGAACGAAGCTGAAGCTGTAAAACAGAATATAAGTATATATAAATATATTTTGGGAATAATAACTATGAAAAATAACAGTGTGTGTATATTTATGTTTATATATGTGTCATGAAAAAGTTAGGCTGTACCTGTGGTGAAACATGTACATCTACTGAATTGCAAATGCAAATTAGGAATGCTAGAATATTGTGACAGCATCCATTATAATATATATATATATGCCAAGCACGATTTAATGGTGTTGTTTTTAATTTAAATTATAATAAAAGTTTGTATATATTGAAGTAGACAATAGATTAGGGGTGATAGGGACAAGTCAAAGTCCCAAAAATGTGTGTATTCCTATGGGCCCCGTCCCCCATCTATTAACCAACCCTACTGGAAGTGTTATTGAATAGAAGGGGGAGACGCTGATACAAGCAGGCTGATTCATTACTAGCGCCAGCTATCGGCAGATGAGCATCTGTACAGAGGCGCTAAGAGCGACCGCTAGTATACGCTGTGATCGGCTATCGGGCGCTGAAACAGAGTGTCTCATTTGCTGAGGACACACTGTAGGAATCAGTTTACCAATGTTAAATGTATGTATGTCAGTTGCTGTAAAAGCACTGTATAGGTACTCACCCTCATTCAATGCAGTGACAGAGCGTTACAATGCTGCTCTAACATCACCATTGTTTAAAATGTGATTTTTTCAGTGTTATATTGTTTGTTTTTTCTTCATTTTTGTACTTTTTTATTTTCATTTTTTGTACTTTTTTTCTTTTTTTTTTTTGTACTTTTTTCTTTTTTTTGTACTTTTTTATTTTTCAAATTGAATTTCAGATGTGTTTTTTTCTGTGTGTGGAGTCAGACAATACTATTCTAAATAAAAAACAAACACAAATGTATGTTCAAACAAATACATTTTTTTTATAAGAAGGGCCAACATGGTCAACTGCAAAAATAAGCCGCACAGCGGCAAACTTAATTCCCCCCACCCTGGATTTTATTCTGCATCTTCAGCAGCATTCTTCTTGACTCCATGACATATTGCCACAGTCTGTGATGCTCCTCTCTGCAAGCTGTGGGAAAGAAAATACACAATTAAGTACCACTGTTCTAAAACTAAAGTATATACCTATGATCTTAGAAAAACATTTTAGTTAAATCATAATTAATTACCAAAATGTTTAAACATACACAACAGCCCAACCTTTCTGAATAATAGATGGCAAAATTCAAAAACCTGTTTAGGCATTTTACATAACCACCCTAGTCTAACATCACAAAGGACATAACCTAACCAAAAAAGGCCTACTTGACCACAGGAAGGATGTACTTAATGTGGTGGTCAATAACACCTGAGGCAATATGATCTACATACATAGACACAAAACTAGCATGCTTTGATTTAATGAAAATTGAATATTATAAAAAGAGGGTCTCCGTGTATGAATGCCAACTCTAGAATGCCACTAACATGTGTACATGGTCATGGACACATATATATGCATGTCTACAAGCTTATTGTCAAAAATAACATTACTCACCATCACAGCTGTTACTTGGGCCTATGCTGCTGGAGGGTCCTGGAGATAGGGTGGGGAGAATTAAGACAGGGTCCGTCTGCATAGAAACATCTGTATAGATAAAAAACACAACAGAAACAATCATAAGAACATTGTATTTTGAAGTTAAAAAATACCCCTCAAATGTATCTACAGGGAATAGTTCAACTAATTACTGTGACACACTTGGGACACACTTGGCCATGTTTTAGCTAATACTAATCTAATTTGGCAAACACATGATCAACCAACATAATCTTTTGAAGTTGGGGTACAGCAGAAGAATGGTTTTTGTGAGGCCACATGGCTACTTCACAACAATATCAGGTCCCATTTCCAAAGAAAATGATATAGGCCCAAAACAATGGATGCATATAGTTTTCTAACTAAATTAATGTAATTCTTACCTCGTCTATGCCTGGGTGCCAAAACTGCAGCATCTGTGTAGGAAGCTTCGGTTCTATGATGCCCTGAAAAACAATTTAAAAATGAAAGAAAAAGTTTAGACACAACAATTTAACAACTGAACTACAAAGCGAAACTAAGAAGTACACTCACCAGGGGATGACATGAGCCTACACTCCTCAAAAATACAATTCAATTCTATAGAATTGGTATTATACATATACAGCACGTCATGTTCCAGAAGATTCCTTACACTTGGGTAATACATCCACAAGATGGCGCTGGACTGCAGAAAACAGCTTGTGGCTCCTCCCGGCCCTATATAAGTCAGGCACCTCCCACAGTATTGACAAGCAGTTAACAAGAACCCGGGAGAACACTAATAACCAGAATTCAAAAATGAACATATGAACAATCACCATACAGAGGTAACTAAGAATAATGATAACAAGGGTGGGATGGAACAGGACGTGCTGTATACATATAATACCAATTCTACAGGTGAGCAATCACAGAATTGCATTATTCTAAGTATACAGCACGTCCTGTTTCAGAAGATTCCTTACACTTGGGACATCCAATAGCAGTGTCCGTAAAGTAGGGTGGGATCCCCAAAAAGTAACATAGTGACTGGTAACATAGGCATACGTGAGAACCCCCTGGAAGAAGGTCTTAACCAAACGATGGTGAGCAAAACATCTTTGGAAGAAAATGGCCAAGGCAGAAACATGACCTTTAAGGGTACTAAGTTGAAGACCCAAATCCAAACCATGTTGCAGAAACTCCAAAATCCTAGGGACAGAAAACACCCGACAGGGAAATGACTTGGACTCACACCAGTCAATATAAGCATGCCATACCCTATAGTAGATGGAGGACGAGGACTTCTTCCTAGCCCTAATCATGGTATTAACAACAGAGGCAGGCAGCCCCTTTTCCATCAAGATGGAGGTTTCAGTAGCCAGGCCGTTAAAGCCAGCGTTTGTAAATTGGGATGGCGTAGCTGCCCCTGAGTGAGCAGGTCTGGAACCTTGCGCAGGACGTATTGATCTACTGCCAACTGAACGATATCTGCGAACCACACTCTTCTTGGCCAACAGGGGGCCACCAGGATGGTTGGCACTCCTTCCTGGGATATCTTGTGCAGCACCCTGCCCAGCAGAGGAAACGGAGGGAACACATAAAGGTGCTGAAAGCTTTGCCAAGACATTACTAGTGCATCCATGGCCAAGGCCAGAGGGTCCTGGGACAGAGAGACAAAGACTGGAAGCTTGTGATTGTGGCGGGGCGCAAACAGATCCACATCTGGCTGACCCCAACGGTGGCACAGGGAGCGAAACACCCTGCTGCTGAGGGACCATTCTCCCAGGCGAGAAGTCCCCCTGCTGAGGGAGTCTGCCTCCAGATTCTCCACTCCCGGGATGTACACTGCCGAGATGCAGGGGACGTTCTCCTCCACCCAGGACAGTATCAGAGACACTTCCTTGAGGGCCCTCTTGCTCCAGGTCCCTCTCTGATGATTGATGTAGGCAATCACTGTCTGGTTGTCCGAGCGGACCTGAACAGCCCGACCCTGAAGGTGTGGAGTCAGATGGACGAGAACCAACCGTATTGCCCTCAGTTCCAGAATGTTGATATGAGTGTGGGCCTCCTGAGGGCCCCACTGACCCTGGAATTTTAGGGATTTCCAGAAACCCCCCCAACCTGTCAGACTGGCATCTGTGGTGACTGTCTCCCAGCACGGAGCCAGAAAGGATCTGCCCACCAACAGGTTTCTCTGAGTCCAGCCACCACGAGAGAGACCGCCTGACTAGAGGGGACAGAACAAACACCTGATCCAGGGACACAGGTCCCGATCCCAAACTGACAAGAGGTGAAGTTGAAGAGGCTTCATGTGAAACTGAGTGTATGGAACAGCCTCGAAGCAAGACACCATCAGGCCCACCAGCTGCATCCCCTGCTGGATGGAAGGATGAGGGCAAAACAGAAGAAGCTTGGCTTGAGCTTGCAGACTGTCCACCTTCTGCTGGGGGAGAAGGATCTTGACCTGAGATGTATCCAAAGTCATGCCCAGAAAGGACTTGACCATTGACGGTGACAGGGAAGATTTGGGATGGTTGATCACCCAGCCGAAGGACTCCAGTGTGGACACCACCAACTGGGTATCCAGCTAGGCCTGCTGGAAGGACCGAGACGTGATGAGAATGTCGTCAAAGTAAAGAAGTATGCGAATACCCTGAGATCTCAGCAGAGCCATAATGCCCGCCAGCACCTGGGTGAATACCCTGGGAGCTGAGATGAGACTGAAGGGCAAGGCCACAAATTGGTAGTGCTGATCCTCCAGAGCGAACCTTAGGAATCTCTGATGACCTGGAAAGATTGGTATATGAATTGGTATATAAGAGTCTCCATGCGAAAGCGTTTGAATCTGACAAATTTGTTGAGGCGCTTTAAATCCAGGATGGGTCTGATGGACCCGTCTTTCTTGGGAGCAGTGAAAAGATTGGAATAGTAGCCTCTGCCCCCTTTCCTGTAAAGGCACTTGGCAGATGACCCCTAACTCCAGAAGGTTTTGGACAGCAAGACACTGGGCTAAAAGGGGGTTTTGAGCCATCTGGGATTTGATGAATCTTGGGGGCGGCCAGGGTGAAAACTCTATCTTGTAACCGGAGGACACTACCTCTCGAATCCACCGGTCTGAAACGTGAAGTCTCCAGACGTGAGCAAAAAGCCGAAGCCGTCCCCCCACCCGGATGGGTGAGGGCGCCCCTTCATGCCTGAGGGGGCTTGGGTGAGGTTTTTGGCTTGAGACCCCAGGAGAGGCCAGGATGGCCACGTCCTCTGCCCCTACCCCAATGGTCTCCATGGGCCCCAGTAAAAAAGGCTCCACGGTTAGTTCTGGAACCACGGAAGGATGGGAGAAAGGAACCTGCCCCCGAAAAGACCGCGTTGAGGTAACCTACCACCCTTAGCAAACAAATCCAAGCGTTCCCCAAAGAGACACAGGCCCTTGAAGGGAAACCCAGTGAGAGCCTTCTTATCAGCATTGTCAGCCACCCACTGACGTAGACAGACAGAGCGGCGTATAGCCACCAACAGGGCAGAAGTCCTACCACACATTCTAATGGCATCACCCATGGGAGAGAGGATATATGCAATAAATTCCTCACAAAGCACAATTAAGCACCCCTTTAATGGCAATAGCTGTAATAGCAGAGGCACAAACCAGGCGCAGTGCCGTACCCACACAGGCAAAGGCATGACAGGCAGTTGGTCCAAACGCCGGTCCTCAGCATCTCGCAGGGTAGTAGTGTCAGGAGAATGCATGACAGATGTATTGGACAACCCTAGAACAGGTGCATCCACCTCGGGAGGACATGACCAACGCTTAACAACATCAGCAGGAAAGGGATACCTCTTGTCCCAACTCTTAGGCACCCCGGACAGCTTGCTAGGCCGTTCCCATTCTTTGAGCACTAGATTATTAAAGTGAGACTGCTCAGGAAACTCCCAGCATGGCTTAACCGTATGAAAAAGCTCACCCTGCTGCTGCGGAGCGAGCCACTGCCGGGGGAGAAATACAAAGCACTTCAAATATGTGACTCAGCAATCTGTCATCAGGGGACCACGGGTCTTTGCCAAAGGGAGTCCCAGTACCACTGTATATCTTAGGTTGTTCCTCAGAGGATTCTGAATCAGAAAATAATTCCCCCTCCTCAAGGAGGTAGGGACCTGAGAGTGAGTAAGGGCCCTCATCTTCCAAACACGCCCACGTGATCCGGCCGGCCAATAGCGGCCCAGCAACTCTGAGGTGAATGGGGCTGCCAGGCGTGGAGCGCAGTACAAACCGCGGCGGCGCCGTTTTATAAAGTTACAGGCACTTAAAACATGTCAAGAGTGAAATACAGTGTTGAATCACTAGACGACCCCCCCCCCCCCCCCAAAGATCCCCCAAGGGGAGAGTGAGGGAGGATAACAGCAGAATTCCCAGGGACAATGGCGCCCAGAGGACTAATTTGAGAAGTGAGGGTGGAGATGGAATGAATAGGGTTTAACTGCACAGAATAACCTGGCAAAACCCATGAGGCAGTGGGGGCATCCCAAAAAGGCTCACCATTAGCCTAAACCGCCTACCCTGTTAGAGCAGGGACTGCGGTAGGAGCCTAGCTCCTCAGCACCATTGGTGCTTGCTAATCTACCTTCACCCGAACCTTAACAGCCGAAGCTAGAAGGCAGTAAATGAGACGGAACGGGTAGGAATAGTCTTGCAGGGCCGCAGGCATATAAGCCCCGCTCACCTGCGCCACAGAGAGCTTTCTTCTGTCTTCGCAGTCCAGACTGCAGAAAGAACTGGGGAATTTGTGGGAGGTCCCTGACATATAGGGCCGGTAGAAGACACAAGCTGTTTTCTGCAGTCCAGCGCCATCTTGTGGATGTATTACCCAAGTGTAAGGAATCTTCTGGAACAGGACATGCTGTATACTTAGAATATAGACCCAAGAGCCCAAACCTGAGGGGCCACCCTCCTCCCTCTCACTCCCTGATCCCTCAGGGAGTGTGGTGGAGTCCCTTCCCTCCTCTCCACTGGGACTCCCCACTTGAGAGTGGTCCCCAGGTTGTTGGGACTCTGTCAAGTCCGAATCTGAGGAGCTGAGGCTCCACCTTGCCCACACCCCAGCAGCACACTCCACTGGGGTGTCATCCCCTTCCTCCCCTGGGTCCTAAATTTGGGAACGGCGAGAGGGCCCCTCCCTTGCAGACTTATTCGACCCAAACAGCTGTCTGCAGGGTAGGAAACCCTTCCTGTGCTTACAAAGGTGAATACGCTTATCTGTGGAGAGGGAAAAAAAAAAGGAGAAATTGTTAGACATCAGCAGTTTAATGCGTAAATATAAAAGAATAGTGCATGTGTATGTGGGTTAAACTTACTAGAACCATAGGCATCATAGAGCCTATATACACCCTCATTGTCCCGGCGCTTAAAGTCCGACCACCTTTGGATTATTGCTTTTTTCTTCAAATTAGTTTTATAGCGCCAGGACACGGTGGCCTGCACCTCCTCCACAATGTTGCTTTTGGCACTCAGGGCATAGTCATACTCCTTAACACAGAAGTCCTAGATGTAGAGAATCTAAATTTATAACAATATCATTTAACATTACATTAACATAATAATATTAATACAAAATATATGGGACAAAAAAAAATAATTGTTGGTGCCCTTTAAACTGCCATAAAGGCCTTGTTCATTTCAAGATATAGAAAAACAATAATGTTGTTACATGTAAAAATACTAAAAAAAATAATCTTCTTGGCCACGGGTAATAATTTTAATATTTATGAGGAATCCAAAATTATACAAAGATATTGGCTCTTGGGTTTAGTTCCCCATTAAAAAAATAGAAAAAAAATTATAAAATTAAAAATGAAAAATAAAAAAATAAAAATTAATTATAAACACTAAAAAACATATTGTGAAATATATAACAAATATAGATATTACAATAATGAAATTAAGCAAAAAATATTTAAATCAGCAGCAAATTATAACACATGGAAAGAAGGCCACAACAGAGTACATAATGCATGGGTATACATGTCAGAAAAACACTTACATTAACTATCTGCCCATTCACTCAAGGATCAACACGCTGCCTCTTCCTGGGGGGGGGGGGGGGGGGCATCAGAGGATGAGAAGGAAGAGGAACTGGGGAGACGCCTGGCAGGTCTTCGGGAAGCCATTGCTGCGCATAGGCAAACCGTAAGTGCACAAAACGAAAGCAAAACCTTTAAACCGGACATTCACCATGATTTATTGAAAAGCCCAAACCCTTATAAGACGATTCCCCAGCATCTAAAATTAATATATTTTAAGTTTTTAGTCACTTACTTATTATTCTTTCCTCCATTGGGCTGCAAATCTGTTCAGGACTTTAGTAAACGGACGACGCCATCTTGACTCAACTTGAAGCATCACATCATCAATCAGCTCCCCATAACGGAAGCAGTCCCCCCCCCCCCCCCCCCGGTTTGAATGGCTCCTTGACATCAAGCTCAGCTAACCCCTAGGGGAGATGAGCCCTGTTCCAAGATGTCTGCCACCGCCAGTCCTGCATGAGCCCTGGAGGGGCTCAACCCACCTTGGTTGCTCACCTGCCCCTCTTTGCAATCCTTTTTCTGACATGCTTTACACTAAAAATTGACAGGAGTGTCCATTTTTGTAGTAGTTTAGAGAACAACACTTTTCACAAAAATAGGATGCCCCAATAAAGGCTTCCACAGTTTAATACTATAATGGTTTTCATGATGTAAAACTTATATAGTTTTGTCTCTAAACCAGTTTGAAAGATTTTCCAATTACATTGGTTAAACTACAGCACTTTAATGCTGGATTTTAAATAGTTTCCAAAGGCTGCAATGTCACTAAAACAAACCTCTTGATCTTCTGGTATGGCTAGATCAATATATCGATCGTAAGCGCTTCTTTATGCCCCCATGCCTGTTTCTGAATCTTTTTTTATAACAAGTAGAGAGGAGCGAATTTTTGAAAAATTTGATTTGTCCGATTCGCCGAATTTTCCGAAAAAAATTGTGTTTGGCGATTCACTAACAAAAATGGCTATTTCTGGCATACCTAGAGTCAGAAAAAGGTTGTAGAACATTTTGCCTGCTGTAACATGCATAGGGTGCATGCTGGGTTAGCGAAATAATACTGTAATGCAGTATGACATGTAGATCAGAGGCATCACTATTAGAATCACTGTCACAGAGCGGCACAACGACAGAGCCTTGAGGTGGCATCAGTATGAGGAAACCCTATATTGCCTGAAAGACACACCCTGGAGTTGGCAGCAGCATGAGACCTTATATTGCCTGAAAGACACAACCTGAAAGGTAGCAGCATAAGGAGAAAGGATAGTGCCTGAAAGACACAGCCTGGAGTTGGCAGCAGCATAAGGAGACCACATAGTGCTTGAAAGACACACCCTGGAGTTGGCAGCAGCATGATGAGACCAAATATTGCCTGAAAGACACACCCGGGTTTTGGCAACAGAATGAGGAGACCACATAATGCCTGAAAGACACACCCTTGAAGGCAGCAGCATGGTGAGACCATAAAAGCCTTGATTCACAGCCTCCTTTTCCTTCACTTTCACATGTGTTTGTGTATTTTTTTTTGAGTTTTTGCAGCTATTAACAGGATTTTCGTGTTATTTTTCATGGGTATGTGCGTTTACGTTAACGCAAATAAGCATATTCGTTGATCGTATATTTTGCGTAAATAGTTCGCTTTCTCTGGAATGTTACGTCATTAGTATGGACTTGCGTATGATTCCGAGCCTTAAATGTTGATTCGAACATGGGCAATAAAACTATGGTGTTTCCGCTAAACTTACGGGGTGTATTTCCTGCTGAAAGTTTAATGTTGTTGTGTGAGTTGCAGTGTGATGGATCAGATTTCAGGTTGCATAGCGCACGTTTGGATATCGCTCGCACTCATGACGTTGAGCTATTCAAGCTCACCCGACTGAAATGTGTTTCCCTCGAGAAACTGTATAGTGAGCTGCGGCCATGGTAGGCCCCCACCACAAGGAAGAGGCATGCAATTGCAGGCATGACCAAATTGGTTGGCTGCCTTAAATTTTTAGTGAATGGCTCGTTCCAGAGGCTGGGTGCCCTCTCCCTGGGCATGTCCCAGCCTACGCTGAACCGCACACTAAACAAGTCTCTGGATGGCATGGCTACCATGTTTCAAAAATACATTTGTTTCCCTGATAACGTGGTAGCCTGGAATGCGGTGAAGTTAGGCTTTTATGATATAGCCGATATGCCTAACGTCATGGATGCGATCGACTGTACGCACGTAGCGCTGGTGCCTCCAGCAGCAGATGAACATTTATATAGGTATGTGGCTTTTCTGCCCATCCTTCCATATATGAAACCTAATGTAGCCTTGCATTGTATATGTTAATGTTTGTATTTTTACTGTTATATATGAGGTTTTTCCAACCAATATTAACTAATAAGGACCCCTTAACAATTAGAAATTAAAATGAACCATTTATTTTTTTTTCTTTTGCAATTACAGGAACAGATAACATTCGATAAAAGGCCAGTGTGTGGTTGGTCCAGACCTTCGCTTTCTCAGCATCATGGCTGGGTTTCCTATATTCTTAGGAATTCCTCTATGGGCGTTTTGAGTCTGGCAACTTGTCTGGTGGTTGGCTACTGGGTAAGTGTTTATTAATAGGTTACTTAGGTTTTCAATGTGTAACTACTATAAATTTAGGAGTCCCCTGCCTCAACATAAGACGGTCTTCCCCTCTAATTAAATGATATACAATGTAAATATGATATATATATATTTTTTTATAGGTGATTCAGGATACCCCCTTCTCCCGTGGCTAATGACCCCCATCATTCGCCCTCAGGCACAGCCACAAGAATTATATAATCGGGCCCATCGGAAGACCCGGGCTGTAGTTGAAAGGGCATTTGGCTTGCTGAAGAGGCGTATCCGCTGTCTCGACCATACAGGGGGGCTCTGCAGTATGAGCCTGCCAAAGTTATTAAAATTATCTGTGCCTGTATGATTCTCCATAATTGTGCCATTACGGAGAAGGTGCCCCAATATACTGATGTATCTCCCTCTCCAGCACTTCTGGACATACCAGAAGAGCTTTATGTTGGCACCCATAGCTCCTCTGCTCAGTCTGTCAGGGAGCACCTGATTTCCACTCATTTCAGTTAAAATTTATGTTATGTGTTTGTTAGCAATATGTGTTATTTTATGTTACTTATTTGTTCTTTTCCTTGCCAAAGTAAAATTTGGTAACAACAACTTAGTTTATGAGAAATCATTTTTTTTTGGGATTGTGCAAAAAGAAAAGTTAAGTGTTAAATAATATTTTATGCTAATTGGACATGATTGGCACTCATGATCAATTGGCCTTACATAACATCAAAATTTTACTAAGCAATTTAATAGTATGGTTGCTGCATAAAGTATGGTTGTTGTGCGGCCTGTTGAATGGCCAACATTTGGGCAAGGGTAGAATTCAGCATCTGCCACTGCTCCTCCCTTTGGCTATTGCAGGTCTGGCTTTCCTCCAGCAGGGCTTGCATAGTATTATTAACTGGGGTCATGTTACTAGCCATATTTTGTTGAAATATTTCGCTGGTTTGGCAGAAGTTGCGGCTATCACTTCTCCAAGCTGACTCCATCAGCTGCACACGCCTCACCAGGGTAAGATGGCGACAGTGCTGAGTCCGTCGTCCTCTTACCTGGGTTTGGAGGTGTGCAGCTACTGCTGGGCCAGGGCTAGTGACATTTCCAGATGGTGAGCCCAAATCCTCTGCAGTAGAGCTCGGTCATGTAACTGTTTGTTGGTTAGGCATCTGCAGGCCATGCTGGTGCTGTTGTCGGGCTGTGCCAGCAGAGGGCGTGATTGAGTCTGCTGCAGAGGATTTGTGGGAGGCTGGAGCTGGTGCAGTGGCAGCTGCTGTTGCTGTGTTTCTTGTTGGGGTGGCAGCGACATGTTGGAATCCTCCTCAAGCTCATGGATGTCTGCCATAATTGGTGGTGTCTGTAGGGACAAAAATTACAGTATTTAGCTAGTGTTTTCTAAATATCCAGTGGTAAATCGTCATCTTGCTTCACATGCATCACCAGGTAGGGAACATTACACTTACCAGATGAAATTGTTCAGTAATAGCTAACGGCTGTTCTGAAGAAGTGGCACCAGAACCTCCAACTGTTGTTGTTGGCCAATCAGTGGAACTGTTGGTTGTGCTGAAATTAATGTGCTGTTCTTACGGGTTGCTTTGGATCTGCTCCCATATAATTCATGGAAATGGTCAGAGACACCAGTAGCCAAAGCCATACATTGGGGCTCACTACACAAACAAACACTCAAACTGCCACGGCGCAGGTTTCTACCAAGTGATGACCTGTCTGCCCTCATCCTGACTAGTTGGCAAAATAGGTGACATTTGAGCCGGACTAGCGGATGAGGATGATTGAGACCTTTCGCTGGCAAATGAGTGGGCAGGACTTGCTTGGGGGCTGGATGTGTTTGCTTGGCTGGCCCAGGAAGAATCAGCCGTTGAGGCACACGGCGACAAAGGGCTCTATACATTTGATTCAGGCAAGTTGCCTCTAACAGGAGAGGGTTTTTTTGGGGGGCTATGGTGTTTTGGCCTTCTCTGCCCCTTGCCCTTACTACACTTGCTGGCTTTAGATGTTTGAGTAAGGGGAGCATTGTGGCTGGTGGAGGATCCCTTAGGCTTCCGGGTTGGGGCAATTTTTGGTTGAGCTGCAGTCTGCCTCAAACTAATATCTTTTTGCCTTTTAGAAGCCCTGGTAGCCTGATCCTTCTGAGATGGCTGAGAATGGCCTCTTCCACCACTATTTTTAGAAGTGCCTTGGATGAACCTGGTAGCTGGCCTCCCACTGTGTTGCCTGGAAGTTGAAGGCACAGGCTCTTGCTGGCGTACGCCACGGCGATCCTGCGATTCATGCTGTTTTTGCGTCTTTTGGGGTCGTCTCTTCCCGGTCATCTTGATGTGTGATCAGAAACATAGCTGTGTTGGCGGCTACCCTTTAAATAGTTGTTACAGTCTGTGACGTCAGTGCGTACGGCTGCGCACACCTCCAAAACCACTGGGGCGTGCCACATAACGAAAGAGAAACACCGCAAGATGGCCCCCACGCTCTTCACCGGCCAGCAGCAGGAGACCATTATGCACGTGAGTGTTATTTGCAGGCGTTTATTTGCACGCCAAATGCACGCATAGGCGTTTAGGCATCACGGGCAAAACAAGTGGGCCAAAAATGTAGATTTAAGCACAGCTATAAGCGAATGTTTGTGCAAAAAACAAATGTACTATCCGAGGATAGGTCCAGAAATTAACAATGATTTAACATGTTTGGGGGAGTGATAATAATAACCTGCTTGCATAATTAAAATGATCTGTATGATGCTTTATTTAATGACATCTGTTTTATTCCAACTTTTAGATGATGCTGACCCATCGGCATGATTACCTGCCAAGCAGCTTCCAAAAACAGACATGGGCACTGGACATAGTAGCCAAGCTGCAGGAGGAAACTGACACCACCTTCACCTATACCCAGATCACCCAGTACTGGTCGGACCTAAAATGCAGGAAGAGGCCCCGGGTGAGGAAATTCTTCAGGAAAAATTTCCCAAGTATGTACTTTACCATTACATCTTAGGAATAGAAGATGGTGGCAGACCAGTGCCAATGTCCTCCCCCTCCTCTGCAAGTCCCGAAGAACAACCCCTGGACCTGTCTGCAGAGGTCGGGCATCAGTTGCTCGGCAGAGAATCAGAGGCGGAGATGCCGGAACAGCAGCACTCAGGTATGATTATCATACAGAAGCACACACAGGTACATGCACTGTAAACACACACTTATTTCTTAATTATATACTTTTAGATGCTGAGGTGGCCTTGAGCCTGGAGTTCACAGCCCACAAAGGCAAGCACCTGAGGTGCAAGGAGAAGGTGGGTGATGTCACACACACATTCTAATTTAAATGTCGTCATTAACAAATATGACATTATAGATTACTATATTTTTGCTTCCTCCACAGAGTCAGACCAAGCGGATTGGCAGGCCCCAGAGAGGAGGGTGGTCCCCCAGGAACAGGTCACCCACCAGCCTAGTAAGTTTGTAGACAACTTAGTTACTTAAAGTTAACATGCCTTCCTCAACAGGTATTCCCAATGAACAGCCTAGAATAGTATATGATTTTCAGGAACAATGCATAGGCTAGAATATTATAATATTTTCTTCAACAGGTATTCCCAATGCATAGCCTAGAATATTATATGATTTTCAGGAACAATGCATAGAATATTATAATATTTTTTTCAGCAGGTATTCCAAATGCATAGCCTAGCAATTAATATTATTTTTCTTTTAACAGGCAGCACACAGCAACGAATTCAGCAACTGACTGCTGCTGCGCATAGGCTGGTGGGCAAAACTGAGGAGCTTGCAGCTTCAATGGGGACCACAAAGGACTAGGATTCTGGGAGCCTTCCACTTTTTTGTAAATAGTTTTAGTAATAATTTTAAGAATTACTAAATAAATAAAACATCACAATCCAAGTAAAGAAAAAAAAAACTTTTAATAAATTGTTTTAAACTTTCAATGTTTATGATGTCTATCATTTATTGCTAATTAAGATACATTTAATGAGTTCACAAATCAACTTAGGCACCTAAATTCGAGAAAAGCCACAAGGAATAGACAATTATCTAAAGAATAAAGGAAATTAAGGTAAGCATGAAAATATGGGGATAGAGAAAAAGATACACTCAAAAGGGAGTTAAGGTAAGCATGAAAATATGGGGATAGAGAAAAAGAAACGCTCACAAGGGAGTTAAGGTAAACATGAAAATATGGGGATAGAGAAAAAGAAACACTCACAAGGGAGTTAAGGTAAGTATTAATAGAGTGGGACTGAGGAAAACATACAGTGACAAGGGAGTTAAGGTAAGCATTAATAGAGTGGGACTGAGGAAAACATACAGTGACAAGGGAGTAAGCATGGGAGCAGAAGTGAGTGAGGGAATAGTTGAAACCGGGGACTTGAATGACATTAATAAGCTGCGTGCATGCGTACATGCGTGTGGACATAGCAGATTCTACTTCAAAATCATGTTACTACATATATTTTGAGAAACATGCAAGCTGAATATCGCTGAAATTCTACGTTTGAAGGTACGATGGAAAACGGTGTAAAATGGTAGTAGACGAGGATTACAAAGCAACGTAAATGAAAGCCTCGTCCTCTCGCGTACACTGCGAGACCTGTACACAGCCATTAACGATGACGTACACAGCTCCGAAAAGTAAACGTAACGCTCCCGATGGCGGCTCTGCATCGTGCATATGCACGTATACATGCGGGAAAATTGTGAAAATTACACATTACGAGACAAAAACAAGATGGTTTTGAGAAGGCTATGAATCAGCCCTATAGTGCCTGAAAGACACACCCTGGAGCTGGCAGCAGCATGAGTAGACCACATAATGCCTGAAAGACACACCCTGGAGTTGGCAGCAGCATGAAAAGACCATATACTGCCCGAAAGACACACCCCGGATTAGGCAGCAGGTGGCATCAGTATGAGGAAATCCTATATTGCCTGAAAGACACACCCTGTAGTTGGAAACTGCATGAGTTTTGTGCTGGTGAATATGTGTTGAGAAACAGACTTTTATCACAACGCTAGAGTGCCCAGTTTTAGAGCGCAGGTGCTGGTTGTGTGTCATTTTTTCTTGAATGCGAGCTTCAGTGCCGAGTGCTGGATGCACTTAACTGGCGTAACCTATCGTTCACTGCAGCGTTGTCCTATAGTTAAATGTAGCGTAGTCTTGGGTGCTTTAACCCTTGGACACCACCTAGTCTTCGCGATTGGCTCTGTAGTGAATCAGGGAGATCGCTTCTACACCGACACCCGCTTGCAGCGTCTACTAGCGGTTGCTCTAAGCACCGCTACACAGATGCTCACATAGCAATAAGTGGCACTAGGCTTAAATCAGCCTCAAAATGCAAAAACTCTCAGATTGGCCCATGAACACTTGAACATAAGGCAAAATGCAGAAACTTTCAGATGCGCTTAAATGGGATGCCCTGGTGAGGGCCACTTAAACGGGCTAGAGCAGGCTTTAAACCAGGTATTTGATAAAAAAGGTGGATTTTTTGGGGCAGGTATGTGAAAACCACATTTAAGAAAGTCAATATGGTGAGCGCCTGTAAAAGCGTCATGTAGAGTCACATGTATTACTAGCGGCAGCTCAGTGTATAACACCGGCGAACTAGGTTCAGCAACACCATGTGGTAACTTTCACTCAGTAGCGCTCTGCCATACATTTCAATGGTGGTTCTTTTGGTTGTGTATAAATAGCATGTTGCCCAAGTAATCTGTAACATTTTTGGCTCAAATCATTGTGTGACCTCTTCTGCCCTGCAAACACTTTTATTGTTTTTTTTTATTTTTTATTTAGAACTGTATGTGTCATTGTCATAGTGTTAAAACAATGGCAATCCATATGTTTTGTGCTGGTGTATATGTGTTGAGAAACAGACTTTTATCACATAGCTTCTGACGCTCAACGCTAGAGAGCCCAGTTTTAGAGCGCCGGTGCTAGTTGTGTGTAGTTTTTTCTTGAATGCGGGTTTCAGCGCCGAGTGCTGGATGCACTTAACTGGCGCTACCTATTGTTCACAGCAGTGTTGTCCTATAGTTAGATTTAGCGTAGTCTTGGGTGCTTTAACCTCTGGACACCACCTAGTCTTCGCGATTGGCTCTGCAGTGAATCAGGGAGAGCGCTTCTACACCGACACCCGCTTGCAGCGTCTACTAGTGGTCGCTCAGCGCTGCTACACAGATGCTCACATAGCAATATGTGGCACTAGGCTTAAATCAGCCTCAAAATGCGAAAACTCTCAGATGCGTTTGATTGGGATGCCCTGTGAGGGCCAGTTAAATGTGCTACAGAATCTCATAAACAGGGATTTGTTGCAAGAGGTGGATTTATTTGGGCAGGTGTGTGGCTTTGTGTGGCCTCTCACACTAACCAGCCCATGAATACTTGAACATAAAACAAAATGCCAAAACTCTCAGATGCGCTTAAAGCGGACCTTCACTCTGAATAAGAGTCTATCTTATATGTTTCCCACACCCTGCACATACAGATTGCTCACATTAAAAATCGTCCTACCTGCATCTCCTGCATGTTATGAGCCTTTAAACATCCAAGATGGCGGCTCATGGGGACATCAGGCAGCCTGCAAACAGGAAGTGCCTTCTAACTGTGCTGCTCTGCATTCTGGGATTGCTGACCTTTTCCGGACCCCAGCTCTGCTCTGTCTGAGCAAAGCACAGCTATAACCTGCCCCCCTGTACTTTATCCCGCTCTTCTCTCCTCACTAAGTGTAATGCTTCTGAGTCAAGATGGCGACGCCCGTATCCTAAAGTCCTGAACAGAGTTGCAGCCCAGTGAGGGAAAGAATAATAAGTAAGTGACTAAAAACTTAAAATATATTAATTTTAGATGCTGGGGAATTGTTTTATAAGGGTTTGGGCTTTTCCTTAAATCATGGTGAAGGTCCGGTTTAAATGGGATGCCCTGGTAAGGGCCAGTTAAATAAAAACAACAGGTTATACTTCATAGAGCATAATACACTTTTAGTGCTCTGCTCACTGTCTGGCTACTATTAGCTTTTGTGAAGAAAAAAAAATTAGCTGGCTGCTAATAGGCTGTATATGATACCTTCACAGGATTCCTTGTCCCATGGGACATGTTATGACATGTGGATCCACCATTTTAGATGGCCTGGACTGCACTAAATGGAGTTAAAAGAAAGCAGTTTGCACAACCAAATCTCGGCGATAATCGGAATCGTTGCGAATTGAATTTTTTTTCTGAAATTCATAACGAATTTGGATTCATCAGATTCAATTAGCTCATCACTACCTGGCATATATAATCACTTTTTGTGTTCTGATGTCATCAGAAATATACTAATACATACCTAGTTTAACAGAAAAGGTTTCCTTCATACAGGGTATAATGGCAAATACATCGGTCAGCAATAAGAAAAATACCTCCATTACTGAGGGGGATGGTCTGTGTTCATAATATCTCTGTAAAAGTAATAATAAAACAATTACAATATGAAACAGATATACTGAGCTAAAATATGCATACTTTAATTGCATTAGAAAATAGAACTTACCAAAACGATAGGTACACAGACTTTGTCACAAGTATTTAGCAGGAACCAGGAAAATATTTCCAATGTATTGCTGTCTTTGGAAGAAGGAGCTGTAAATGCAATTGTTTCGGCTGTGCAGTCACTCTGACAGTCCAGTGCCAATCTTAAATAAAATGATCAGCATTAAAATAATTACTGAATGACCCCTTGGTATATATCACAATTACGACAAACAGTACCATAAGCATACTTATACATTAGTCTATAGGCATAAACTCTTTGGGGGCTATCCAAATAACGTTGCTAGCCTCTGGAGAAGCTTTGAGAGGCTTTAAACCGGACTAACAGCCTAGCACAGTTGGAAAAAAACTGCCTAAAAATCACTTGCACCCATGTGCATGCATGATATTGAATCATTTTTAGAACCTACATAGCTAATCATAAAAAACATTCAAGACAAACAATCACCACAGACAAATTTAAAAACAAGGCTGATCCCCCTTAAATACTACAATAATGAAATATAAATCTTAATCAAATAATTTTTATAATTAAAGTATTAATTATAAAAATTATTTGATTAAGATTTATATTTCATTATTGTAGTATTTAAGGGGGATCAGCCTTGTTTTTAAATTTGTCTGTGGTGATTGTTTGTCTTGAATGTTTTTTATGATTAGCTATGTAGGTAATTAATAAAATTTATATGATTTTCTATAGACATGTTTTTGTACAGATTTAATATTGATTGGTGCTCCACATAGGGAGGGAGGTGTGACTGTTCACGTCCACTCCCAATTGAGTAGTTGGCTGTTTGTGGTGTGAGCACAGACCCTTGTATCAGTAGTGCACCCCACTATTTCATACTTAGTGAATCATTTTTAGAACTTACAGTTGCTCCCATACCCATTCAAAGCTGAAACGCCACCTCAGCATTTTTTTCCTGGGCAACCATGGCAGGAGTTACAAAAAGGTAAAATAATTTTTACATGCAGCAATCTGATTTGCCCGGACGGGCCATGCATATGACCAATGTTTTTTTTAAGGTTGTGTTAGTCCGTTTTAATCCCCTGCACCTATGATGAGACAGATCTACATCTTTATTCCAGTGAGGAAAATACTTTGTCGTCAGGATTTAGCGGTTCCCTGCCTCATACGCATCTAAAAGTATTCTCCTTGTTCATTAACTCTCTATTTGCTAATAACATTGCCACTAACTGCATTACAACCTGTCCTATGGCTGGGTTTAGGGATGAGCGAATCGATCCGGACGAACCCGGATTCGGAATTTCAGGAAAAATTCGATTCGGATCGAATCCGAATTTCCCCGCGATTCGATCGCTCGAAGTTTTCCTTTAAAGTGGACCAACACCCAGGATTTTGACTATCCTGGGTCTTGGTCCACTTCGGTGGGGCACCCCCGATCGGGGTGCCCCGCTGTGTGAAACCCCCCCTAACCCCCCGAAAAACTCACCTCTCCCCGCTCCCAGCGCCGACGTACAAGAGAAGATCTTGAACGTCTAAGCGGCGGCGGCCGCCGCCGCCTCCCTCGCGTCACTTTGAACGCGTGCGCCCCCGCGCCGGCCATTCGCAGACGGCCGGCGCGGAGGCGCGCACGCCTACAGGGGCGCGAGGGAGGCGGCGGCGGCCGGCCGCCGCCGAAGATAAGGTAGGTGAGTTGGGGTGTTTGGGGGGGGGTTTCACCCCGCGGGACATCCCGATCTCGGATGTCCCGCGGGGTGGGGGGTGATCGGCCCGGGAATCTTATAGATTCCCGGGCCGATCACCCGTGGGTGTTGGTCCACTTTAACATCCATTCATTTACATTTACAGGCATTCTAAGATGGCGGACGGGACATGTCTGGACATCTATCCCGCGCCAGTACAAGCTGGGGCAGTCACATGCAGCCTATCAGCAGCCAGCAAGCCCGGTGACGTCACAGCGCTATTTAAGTCGGCCATCTTGCTTTTCCTTCCTCATTTCTCTATTGCATTCGTGAGAGACAGAACGTTGTAGTGAGAGAGAGAGGCAGTTAGACAGACAGGGACAGGCTGGAGACAGGCAGGAGACAGACAGGAGACAGACAGAAAGTCAGCGAAAAACAGGGAAAGGTAGGAAAAATCGGAGGCTGTCACAGGGAGATTTTTTTTTTTTTTTTCATCCAGCCTGAGTGTTACTAGCTGGCTGACAGGCTTTGTTAGCGTTTTCAGGCTGCTTATACTAACTAACTGTGCATATATACTGAACTGATCTTAAGTCTGCTGTGAGGCATCCCATTCTGTGACTACACCAGCCTCTGTTTAAGACCATATAACCATTTGCACTTATTCTAATTGAAATTAGGCCTGATAAAGACACCTTTGCTGTGCATAGCACTACTTGTCCCAGGTTCACTGCTGGGTTTTTAGGGCATCCCATTCTGTGACTACAGCAGCCTCTGTTTAAGACCATATAACCATTTGCACTTATTATAATTGAAATTAGGCCTGATAAAGACACTTTTGCTGTGCATAGCACTACTTGTCCCAGGTTCACTGCTGGGTTTTTAGGGCATCCCATTCTGTGACTACAGCAGCCTCTGTTTAAGACCATATAACCATTTGCACTTATTATAATTGAAATTAGGCCTGATAAAGACACTTTTGCTGTGCATAGCACTACTTGTCCCAGGTTCACTGCTGGGTTTTTAGGGCATCCCATTCTGTGACTACAGCAGCCTCTGTTTAAGACCATATAACCATTTGCACTTATTCTAATTGAAATTAGGCCTGATGAAGACACTTTTGCTGTTCATAGCACTACTTGTCCCAGGTTCACTGCTGGGTTTTTAGGGCATCCCATTCTGTGACTACAGCAGCCTCTGTTTAACACCATATAACCATTTGCACTTATTATAATTGAAATTAGGCCTGATAAAGACACTTTTGCTGTGCATAGCACTACTTGTCCCAGGTTCACTGCTGGGTTTTTAGGGCATCCCATTCTGTGACTACAGCAGCCTCTGTTTAACACCATATAACCATTTGCACTTATTATAATTGAAATTAGGCCTGATAAAGACACTTTTGCTGTGCATAGCACTACTTGTCCCAGGTTCACTGCTGGGTTTTTAGGGCATCCCATTCTGTGACTACAGCAGCCTCTGTTTAACACCATATAACCATTTGCACTTATTCTAATTGAAATTAGGCCTGGTAAAGACACTTTTGCTGTGCATAGCACTACTTGTCCCAGGTTCACTGCTGGGTTTTTAGGGCATCCCATTCTGTGACTACAGCAGCCTCTGTTTAACACCATATAACCATTTGCACTTATTCTAATTGAAATTAGGCCTGATAAAGACACTTTTGCTGTGCATAGCACTACTTGTCCCAGGTTCACTGCTGGGTTTTTAGGGCATCCCATTCTGTGACTACAGCAGCCTCTGTTTAAGACCATATAACCATTTGCACTTATTCTAATTGAAATTAGGCCTGATAAAGACACTTTTGCTGTTCATAGCAATACTTGTCCCAGGTTCACTGCTGGGTTTTTAGGGCATCCCATTCTGTGACTACAGCAGCCTCTGTTTAACACCATATAACCATTTGCACTTATTATAATTGAAATTAGGCCTGATAAAGACACTTTTGCTGTTCATAGCACTACTGGACCCTGCCAGGTGTACTTACTGCTGGTTTTTAGGGCATCCCATTCTGTGACTACAGCAGCCTCTGTTTAAGACCATATAACCATTTGCACTTATTATAATTGAAATTAGGCCTGATAAAGACACTTTTGCTGTGCAGAGCACTACTTGTCCCAGGTTCACTGCTGGGTTTTTAGGGCATCCCATTCTGTGACTACAGCAGCCTCTGTTTAAGACCATATAACCATTTGCACTTATTCTAATTGAAATTAGGCCTGATAAAGACACTTTTGCTGTGCATAGCACTACTTGTCCCAGGTTCACTGCTGGGTTTTTAGGGCATCCCATTCTGTGACTACAGCAGCCTCTGTTTAACACCATATAACCATTTGCACTTATTATAATTGAAATTAGGCCTGATAAAGACACTTTTGCTGTGCATAGCACTACTTGTCCCAGGTTCACTGCTGGGTTTTTAGGGCATCCCATTCTGTGACTACAGCAGCCTCTGTTTAACACCATATAACCATTTGCACTTATTCTAATTGAAATTAGGCCTGGTAAAGACACTTTTGCTGTGCATAGCACTACTTGTCCCAGGTTCACTGCTGGGTTTTTAGGGCATCCCATTCTGTGACTACAGCAGCCTCTGTTTAACACCATATAACCATTTGCACTTATTCTAATTGAAATTAGGCCTGATAAAGACACTTTTGCTGTGCATAGCACTACTTGTCCCAGGTTCACTGCTGGGTTTTTAGGGCATCCCATTCTGTGACTACAGCAGCCTCTGTTTAAGACCATATAACCATTTGCACTTATTCTAATTGAAATTAGGCCTGATAAAGACACTTTTGCTGTTCATAGCAATACTTGTCCCAGGTTCACTGCTGGGTTTTTAGGGCATCCCATTCTGTGACTACAGCAGCCTCTGTTTAACACCATATAACCATTTGCACTTATTATAATTGAAATTAGGCCTGATAAAGACACTTTTGCTGTTCATAGCACTACTGGACCCTGCCAGGTGTACTTACTGCTGGTTTTTAGGGCATCCCATTCTGTGACTACAGCAGCCTCTGTTTAAGACCATATAACCATTTGCACTTATTATAATTGAAATTAGGCCTGATAAAGACACTTTTGCTGTGCAGAGCACTACTTGTCCCAGGTTCACTGCTGGGTTTTTAGGGCATCCCATTCTGTGACTACAGCAGCCTCTGTTTAAGACCATATAACCATTTGCACTTATTCTAATTGAAATTAGGCCTGATAAAGACACGTTTGCTGTTCATAGCACTACTTGTCCCAGGTTCACTGCTGGGTTTTTAGGGCATCCCATTCTGTGACTACATCAGCCTCTGTTTAACAACATATAACCATTTGCACTTATTCTAATTGAAATTAGGCCTGATAAAGACACTTTTGCTGTGCATAGCACTACTTGTCCCAGGTTCACTGCTGGGTTTTTAGGGCATCCCATTCTGTGACTACAGCAGCCTCTGTTTAACACCATATAACCATTTGCACTTATTCTAATTGAAATTAGGCCTGATAAAGACACTTTTGCTGTTCATAGCACTACTTGTCCCAGGTTCACTGCTGGGTTTTTAGGGCATCCCATTCTGTGACTACAGCAGCCTCTGTTTAACACCATATAACCGTTTGCACTTATTCTAATTGAAATTAGGCCTGATAAAGACACTTTTGCTGTTCATAGCACTACTGGACCCTGCCAGGTGTACTTACTGCTGGTTTTTAGGGCATCCCATTCTGTGACTACAGCAGCCTCTGTTTAAGACCATATAACCATTTGCACTTATTATAATTGAAATTAGGCCTGATAAAGACACTTTTGCTGTGCATAGCACTACTTGTCCCAGGTTCACTGCTGGGTTTTTAGGGCATCCCATTCTGTGACTACAGCAGCCTCTGTTTAAGACCATATAACCATTTGCACTTATTCTAATTGAAATTAGGCCTGATAAAGACACTTTTGCTGTTCATAGCACTACTTGTCCCAGGTTCACTGCTGGGTTTTTAGGGCATCCCATTCTGTGACTACATCAGCCTCTGTTTAACAACATATAACCATTTGCACTTATTCAAATTGAAATTAGGCCTGATAAAGACACTTTTGCTGTGCATAGCACTACTTGTCCCAGGTTCACTGCTGGGTTTTTAGGGCATCCCATTCTGTGACTACAGCAGCCTCTGTTTAACACCATATAACCATTTGCACTTATTCTAATTGAAATTAGGCCTGATAAAGACACTTTTGCTGTTCATAGCACTACTTGTCCCAGGTTCACTGCTGGGTTTTTAGGGCATCCCATTCTGTGACTACAGCAGCCTCTGTTTAACACCATATAACCATTTGCACTTATTCTAATTGAAATTAGGCCTGATAAAGACACTTTTGCTGTGCATAGCACTACTTTTCCCAGGTTCACTGCTGGGTTTTTAGGGCATCCCATTCTGTGACTACAGCAGCCTCTGTTTAAGACCATATAACCATTTGCACTTATTCTAATTGAAATTAGGCCTGATAAAGACACTTTTGCTGTTCATAGCACTACTTGTCCCAGGTTCACTGCTGGGTTTTTAGGGCATCCCATTCTGTGACTACAGCAGCCTCTGTTTAACACCATATAACCATTTGCACTTATTCTAATTGAAATTAGGCCTGATAAAGACACTTTTGCTGTGCATAGCACTACTTGTCCCAGGTTCACTGCTGGGTTTTTAGGGCATCCCATTCTGTGACTACAGCAGCCTCTGTTTAACACCATATAACCATTTGCACTTATTCTAATTGAAATTAGGCCTGATAAAGACACTTTTGCTGTTCATAGCACTACTTGTCCCAGGTTCACTGCTGGGTTTTTAGGGCATCCCATTCTGTGACTACAGCAGCCTCTGTTTAACACCATATAACCATTTGCACTTATTCTAATTGAAATTAGGCCTGATAAAGACACTTTTGCTGTGCATAGCACTACTTGTCCCAGGTTCACTGCTGGGTTTTTAGGGCATCCCATTCTGTGACTACAGCAGCCTCTGTTTAACACCATATAACCATTTGCACTTATTCTAATTGAAATTAGGCCTGATAAAGACACTTTTGCTGTGCATAGCACTACTTGTCCCAGGTTCACTGCTGGGTTTTTAGGGCATCCCATTCTGTGACTACAGCAGCCTCTGTTTAAGACCATATAACCATTTGCACTTATTCTAATTGAAATTAGGCCTGATAAAGACACTTTTGCTGTTCATAGCAATACTTGTCCCAGGTTCACTGCTGGGTTTTTAGGGCATCCCATTCTGTGACTACAGCAGCCTCTGTTTAACACCATATAACCATTTGCACTTATTATAATTGAAATTAGGCCTGATAAAGACACTTTTGCTGTTCATAGCACTACTGGACCCTGCCAGGTGTACTTACTGCTGGTTTTTAGGGCATCCCATTCTGTGACTACAGCAGCCTCTGTTTAAGACCATATAACCATTTGCACTTATTATAATTGAAATTAGGCCTGATAAAGACACTTTTGCTGTGCAGAGCACTACTTGTCCCAGGTTCACTGCTGGGTTTTTAGGGCATCCCATTCTGTGACTACAGCAGCCTCTGTTTAAGACCATATAACCATTTGCACTTATTCTAATTGAAATTAGGCCTGATAAAGACACTTTTGCTGTTCATAGCACTACTTGTCCCAGGTTCACTGCTGGGTTTTTAGGGCATCCCATTCTGTGACTACATCAGCCTCTGTTTAACAACATATAACCATTTGCACTTATTCTAATTGAAATTAGGCCTGATAAAGACACTTTTGCTGTGCATAGCACTACTTGTCCCAGGTTCACTGCTGGGTTTTTAGGGCATCCCATTCTGTGACTACAGCAGCCTCTGTTTAACACCATATAACCATTTGCACTTATTCTAATTGAAATTAGGCCTGATAAAGACACTTTTGCTGTTCATAGCACTACTTGTCCCAGGTTCACTGCTGGGTTTTTAGGGCATCCCATTCTGTGACTACAGCAGCCTCTGTTTAACACCATATAACCGTTTGCACTTATTCTAATTGAAATTAGGCCTGATAAAGACACTTTTGCTGTTCATAGCACTACTGGACCCTGCCAGGTGTACTTACTGCTGGTTTTTAGGGCATCCCATTCTGTGACTACAGCAGCCTCTGTTTAAGACCATATAACCATTTGCACTTATTATAATTGAAATTAGGCCTGATAAAGACACTTTTGCTGTGCATAGCACTACTTGTCCCAGGTTCACTGCTGGGTTTTTAGGGCATCCCATTCTGTGACTACAGCAGCCTCTGTTTAAGACCATATAACCATTTGCACTTATTCTAATTGAAATTAGGCCTGATAAAGACACTTTTGCTGTTCATAGCACTACTTGTCCCAGGTTCACTGCTGGGTTTTTAGGGCATCCCATTCTGTGACTACATCAGCCTCTGTTTAACAACATATAACCATTTGCACTTATTCAAATTGAAATTAGGCCTGATAAAGACACTTTTGCTGTGCATAGCACTACTTGTCCCAGGTTCACTGCTGGGTTTTTAGGGCATCCCATTCTGTGACTACAGCAGCCTCTGTTTAACACCATATAACCATTTGCACTTATTCTAATTGAAATTAGGCCTGATAAAGACACTTTTGCTGTTCATAGCACTACTTGTCCCAGGTTCACTGCTGGGTTTTTAGGGCATCCCATTCTGTGACTACAGCAGCCTCTGTTTAACACCATATAACCATTTGCACTTATTCTAATTGAAATTAGGCCTGATAAAGACACTTTTGCTGTTCATAGCACTACTTGTCCCAGGTTCACTGCTGGGTTTTTAGGGCATCCCATTCTGTGACTACAGCAGCCTCTGTTTAACACCATATAACCATTTGCACTTATTCTAATTGAAATTAGGCCTGATAAAGACACTTTTGCTGTGCATAGCACTACTTGTCCCAGGTTCACTGCTGGGTTTTTAGGGCATCCCATTCTGTGACTACAGCAGCCTCTGTTTAACACCATATAACCATTTGCACTTATTCTAATTGAAATTAGGCCTGATAAAGACACTTTTGCTGTTCATAGCACTACTTGTCCCAGGTTCACTGCTGGGTTTTTAGGGCATCCCATTCTGTGACTACAGCAGCCTCTGTTTAACACCATATAACCATTTGCACTTATTCTAATTGAAATTAGGCCTGATAAAGACACTTTTGCTGTGCATAGCACTACTAGTCCCAGGTTCACTGCTGGGTTTTTAGGGCATCCCATTCTGTGACTACAGCAGCCTCTGTTTAACACCATATAACCATTTGCACTTATTATAATTGAAATTAGGCCTGATAAAGACACTTTTGCTGTTCATAGCACTACTGGACCCTGCCAGGTGTACTTACTGCTGGTTTTTAGGGCATCCCATTCTGTGACTACAGCAGCCTCTGTTTAAGACCATATAACCATTTGCACTTATTATAATTGAAATTAGGCCTGATAAAGACACTTTTGCTGTGCAGAGCACTACTTGTCCCAGGTTCACTGCTGGGTTTTTAGGGCATCCCATTCTGTGACTACAGCAGCCTCTGTTTAAGACCATATAACCATTTGCACTTATTCTAATTGAAATTAGGCCTGATAAAGACACTTTTGCTGTTCATAGCACTACTTGTCCCAGGTTCACTGCTGGGTTTTTAGGGCATCCCATTCTGTGACTACAGCAGCCTCTGTTTAACACCATATAACCATTTGCACTTATTCTAATTGAAATTAGGCCTGATAAAGACACTTTTGCTGTTCATAGCACTACTTGTCCCAGGTTCACTGCTGGGTTTTTAGGGCATCCCATTCTGTGACTACAGCAGCCTCTGTTTAACACCATATAACCATTTGCACTTATTCTAATTGAAATTAGGCCTGATAAAGACACTTTTGCTGTGCATAGCACTACTTGTCCCAGGTTCACTGCTGGGTTTTTAGGGCATCCCATTCTGTGACTACAGCAGCCTCTGTTTAACACCATATAACCATTTGCACTTATTCTAATTGAAATAAGGCCTGATAAAGACACTTTTGCTGTTCATAGCACTACTTGTCCCAGGTTCACTGCTGGGTTTTTAGGGCATCCCATTCTGTGACTACAGCAGCCTCTGTTTAAGACCATATAACCATTTGCACTTATTCTAATTGAAATTAGGCCTGATAAAGACACTTTTGCTGTTCATAGCACTACTTGTCCCAGGTTCACTGCTGGGTTTTTAGGGCATCCCATTCTGTGACTACAGCAGCCTCTGTTTAACACCATATAACCATTTGCACTTATTCTAATTGAAATTAGGCCTGATAAAGACACTTTTGCTGTTCATAGCACTACTTGTCCCAGGTTCACTGCTGGGTTTTTAGGGCATCCCATTCTGTGACTACAGCAGCCTCTGTTTAACACCATATAACCATTTGCACTTATTCTAATTGAAATTAGGCCTGATAAAGACACTTTTGCTGTGCATAGCACTACTTGTCCCAGGTTCACTGCTGGGTTTTTAGGGCATCCCATTCTGTGACTACAGCAGCCTCTGTTTAACACCATATAACCATTTGCACTTATTCTAATTGAAATAAGGCCTGATAAAGACACTTTTGCTGTTCATAGCACTACTTGTCCCAGGTTCACTGCTGGGTTTTTAGGGCATCCCATTCTGTGACTACAGCAGCCTCTGTTTAAGACCATATAACCATTTGCACTTATTATAATTGAAATTAGGCCTGATAAAGACACTTTTGCTGTGCATAGCACTACTTGTCCCAGGTTCACTGCTGGGTTTTTAGGGCATCCCATTCTGTGACTACAGCAGCCTCTGTTTAACACCATATAACCATTTGCACTTATTGTAATTGAAATTAGGCCTGATAAAGACACTTTTGCTGTTCATAGCACTACTTGTCCCAGGTTCACTGCTGGGTTTTTAGGGCATCCCATTCTGTGACTACAGCAGCCTCTGTTTAAGACCATATAACCATTTGCACTTATTATAATTGAAATTAGGCCTGATAAAGACACTTTTGCTGTGCATAGCACTACTTGTCCCTGCCAGGTGTACTGCTGGTTTTTGGGGCATCCCATTCTGTGACTACAGCAGCCTCTGTTTAACACCATATAACCATTTGCACTTATTCTAATTGAAATTACGCCTGATAAAGACACTTTTGCTGTGCATAGACTTACTGCTGCCTGCCAGGTGCACTTCTGTTGGGGCATCCCATTCTGTAACATACCATACCCCTCTTTATTTACACTAAGCAGCTCTCTTATTTACACTAAGCAGGCCTGTTGGAGGCTGAGTGTTACTGCTCACTTTTGGTGTGCATTATATTCTGTTTCATATAGACCCACCGCTGCCCGGGGGTTCTTAAAATATCACCTACTACCACGCCAGTTAGACTATGTTGGGCAGACAAGTGCCTGGAAGTGAAAAGAGGAGTGGCAGAGGCCAAGATTCGGCAGGCAGAGCTCGCATCAGACTGGGGGCCAGTAGCAGCAGGAGTCACGCTGAGAGACCTAATCTGCCAGTATCTGCTAGCGGTCGGGTCTCCACCAGTAACGCATCTGCCGTGGTAGATTGGTTGACGCGCTCATCAACAACATCATCACAACTTACGTCTGAGACCCCCAGTCTAGGGTCGGTAGGTTCCTCTGACACAACCCTGAGTTGGCATGCCCCGAGAGCAGTCCCTGTCCTCCCATTTCCTCTGGCCTACGCCGTTCCCTCCCCCAGCGACGTATCCTATGCTTTGGGTTCAGCTCCACTCTTTAGTGAGGAGGACCATCAGATAGAGGACAGTCAGCAGCTACTGCCCAGCCAAGAAATGGAGGTGGCTTCTCTAGCTAGGCAGACAAATAGTGATGTGGACAGTGTCATGGGTGCTGCGAGCGTTCCAGCTCCTGCGCCAGACGCTGTTGACGAATCCACGAACATCAGTGACGTACAGCCACAACTCGGTGATGATGATGATGACGATGAAGCCGATCGCACTTGGGAGCCGGGTGATGAAGGGGCTTCATCGTCATCATCAGGAGAAGAGGGGCGCAGGTTGCCTCGGAGTCAGCAGCTGAGGCAGCAAGGTGGTAGCAGTCAGCATGGGGGCACAATTCCAAAGGCTGGAGCCGGCCGGGGCCGGGGTAGAGCACCTGCTGTGCGGCAGTCTACCTTATCGGGAGGTAGTGGAGCAGGGGTTCCTGGAGTTGGCAACAGCAGCATTGAATCAGTGAGGCCAGGGGGTGGGAAAAGTAGCTACTCGGCAGTGTGGCAGTTTTTCCTGAAGCATCCGCAGGAGGGTAACATGGCCACATACAAGATATGTAGGCAGAAGGTGAATTGTGGCCAGGGTCCAAATGTTGGCACCACGGCCCTGCGTCAACATATGATGCGTCACCATAAAGCGACCTGGGAGAACCGAGGCTCCCAAGGGGTGGTCCAGTCTGCTTCCTCACCAAGTGAGCTCCCAATTTCTGCCAGCCAAGGCTCCAGCACCTCAGCCGGATGCAGCTGTGCGTCATACCCATCCTCTGTCGCTCCTGCTCCTCCTCCTCCAAGTCATGCATCCCGCCAGCAATCCATCAGCGAAGCCATGTCCAAGAGACAGCAGTATGCGCCCACTCATCCTACGGCGCAAAAGCTGAATGTGCTCCTGTCCAAGTTGCTGGTGCTGCAGTCGCTCCCTTTTCAGGTGGTGGAATCTGCACCTTTCAGAGAACTGATGGCTTGTGCCGAGCCGAGGTGGAGAGTCCCAAGCCGTCATTTCTTTGCCAAGAAGGCAGTACCAGCGCTGCACACTTTTGTTGAACAGAAGGTGGGCCAGTCCTTGAGCCTGTCGGTGTGTAGCAAAGTGCATGGCAGCGCCGACATCTGGAGCTGTAACTACGGTCAGGGACAGTACATGTCGTTTACGGCCCACTGGGTGAATGTGGTCCCTTTGCAGCAGCAGCAGCAACTTGGACAGGTCACGCCGCTTCGGCCTCCGCGCATCCTGCCCGTTGGGCCTGTGACACCGTGCAACTCGGCCTCCTCATCCTCCGCCATCTCCTCACCCTCCACTGTAGGCTCAAGTCTCAGTGCCCCTCCAGTCTACCATGTGTGCAGGGCACGGAGGTGTCACGCAGTGCTTCACATGGTTTGTCTTGGCGAACGGAGTCACACAGGGGAGGAACTGCTTAAATGTATTCATCAGGAAATCCAAACATGGCTTACTCCAAGAAAACTTAAAATGGGAATCATGGTTACCGACAATGGGAAGAACATTTTGTCTGCGCTGCACCAAGGAAGCCTGACCCATGCCCCCTGCATGGCTCACGTCTTCAATCTGGTTGTCAAGCGGTTTCTGAAGTGTTCCCCCCATCTGCAAGACATCCTATCAACTTCAAGGAAACTTTGCATGCACTTCAGCCACTCCTACACCGCCAAACACACCCTTCTTGAGCTACAGCGTCAGAATGGTATCCCCCAACATAGTCTGATTTGCGATGTTTCCACCCGTTGGAATTCCACCCTTCACATGTTGGACCGATTATATGAACAGGGAAAAGCCATCACGGATTTCCTGATGATCCAAGCAGATAGGGGGACTCCCCTGTGTAACTTCAATGTCAACCAGTGGCAGCTCATACGTGACACCTGCCGTTTGCTCAGGCCCTTTGAGGAAGCCACTTTATTTGTCAGTCGGCAGGATTACGGGATGAACGACGTGATTCCACTGCTTCATGTACTACAGCACATGTTGGAAACCATGGCTGGTCAGGGCACTGGAGACATGGCGTTTACATCTTACGGCCACATGAACCCCGTTGGAGCTGAACTGGAGGAGGAGGAGGAAGAGGAGGAGGAGGAGGAGTTGCCCAGCGAAACACAGTTTAGGCTTGGCGAAATGGCTGGTTTATCTAGTCAGCGGACAGGAGAGGAGGAGCAGGAGCAGCCAGAGGAGCTAGAGGTTTTTGAGGAAGGCAAGACAGAGGACCCGGGCACACCGTGGCAGTATGCAGTGGAGATGGAGACAGGTAGTCCATCCGAGTCACTTGCGCAAATGGCAGGAAGCATGCTCACGTGCTTGCGTAGTGACCCCAGAATTGTTTCCATCTGTCGGCGGGATGACTTCTGGCTGTCCACCTTATTGGACCCTCGCTTCCAGCACAAAATGGGGGCATTTTTTAAACCCACCGAGAGGGAGGACAAACTGAACTACTACAAAGACATTCTACGTAGGCAGTTGGCCGATGCCTATCTGCGCCATGGTCCATGCTCTCGCAGGTCTGACTCGAGGGGACCTCTGCGCTCACCTTCCACTGCCATGGCCGCTGGGGGGGTTGGCAGGAGCAGCAGCAGCAGCTCCATCAGCAGCAGCAGCCTCAGTCTTCAGTCGCTAATGAGTAGCTTTCTACACCCGCATAGTGAGGCTACTCATGAGCAGCAGGAAGACCTGGAGCAGGACCTCAACCAGCAGGTCATGTCATACTTTGACATGACCATGCCAACACACCTTGAGGATCCGCTGGACTTCTGGGCAGCCAAACTTGATTTGTGGCCGCAACTAGCAGAGTTTGCCCTGGAAAAGCTGTCCTGCCCGGCAAGTAGCGTGCCATCTGAGCGGGTGTTTAGTGCGGCGGGGGCCATAGTTACGGCGAGGAGAACTCGTCTGTCAACTAAAAATGTGGAGAGACTCACCTTTGTCAAAATGAATCAGGGATGGATCAGCCAGGATTTCCACCCACCAATGCCTGATGCATGTGACTAGATTCAGCATGGTGCCACGTTTTACACTTTCCAAATGGTGCAAAACATATTTATGTCTTTAGGCCAATTTTTGGGCTCCTGCTGCTGCTGCTGCCAACTCCAGGGTGTGAATCATCCAATTCTTGGGCTCCTGAAGCCAACCCCAGTGTCTCTTTAAAGTAATATTTGGGCTCCTGCTGCTGCTGCCAACTCCAGGGTGTGAATCATCCAATTTTTGGGCTCCTGAAGCCAACTCCATTGTCTCTTTCAAGTAATATTTGGCCTCCTGCTGCTGCTGCCAACTCCAGGGTGTGATTCATCCAATTTTGGCCTCCTGAAGCCAACCCCAGTGTCTCTTTAAAGTAATATTTGTGCTCCTGCTGCTGCTGCTGCTGCCAACTCCAGGGTGTGAATCATCCAATTTTTGGGCTCCTGAAGCCAACCCCAGTGTCTCTTTAAAGTAATATTTGGGCTGCTGCTGCTGCCAACTCCAGGGTGTGATTCATCCAATTTTTGGGCTCCTGAAGCCAACCCCAGGGTCTCTTTAAAGTAATGTTTGGGCTCCTGCTGCTGCCAACTCCAGGGTGTGATTCATCCAATTTTTGGGCTCCTGAAGCCAACTCCAGTGTATATTTGGGCTCCTGCTGCTGCTGCTGCCAACTCCAGGGTGTGATTCATCCAATTTTTGGGCTCCTGAAGCCAACCCCAGGGTCTCTTTAAAGTAATGTTTGGGCTCCTGCTGCTGCTGCTGCCAACTTCTGCCAACTCCAGGGTGTGATTCATCCAATTTTTGGGCTCCTGAAGCCAACCCCAGGGTCTCTTTAAAGTAATGTTTGGGCTCCTGCTGCTGGCAACTTCTGCCAACTCCAGGGTGTGATTCATCCAATTTTTGGGCTCCTGAAGCCAACCCCAGGGTCTCTTTAAAGTAATGTTTGGGCTCCTGCTGCTGCTGCCAACTTCTGCCAACTCCAGGGTGTGATTCATCCAATTTTTGGGCTCCTGAAGCCAACCCCAGGGTCTCTTTAAAGTAATATTTGGGCTCCTGCTGCTGTCAACTCCTGCCAACTCCAGGGTGTGATTCATCCAATTTTTGGGCTCCTGAAGCCAACTCCAGTGTCGCTATAAAGTAATCTTTGGGCTCCTGCTGCTGCTGCCAACTCCAGGGTGTGATTCATCCAATTTTTGGGCTCCTGAAGCCAACCCCAGTGTCTCTTTAAAGTAATGTTTGGGCTCCTGCTGCTACCAACTTCTGCCAACTCCAGGGTGTGATTCATCCAATTTTTGGGCTCCTGAAGCCAACTCCAGTGTATATTTGGGCTCCTGCTGCTGCTGCTGCCAACTCCAGGGTGTGAATCATCCAATTTTTGGGCTCCTGAAGCCAACCCCAGTGTGTCTTTAAAGTAATGTTTGGGCTCCTGCTGCTGCCAACTCCAGGGTGTGAATCATCCCAATTTTTGGGCTCCTGAAGCCAACCCCAGTGTCTCTTTAAAGTAATGTTTGGGCTCCTGCTGCTGCCAACTTCTGCCAACTCCAGGGTGTGATTCATCCAATTTTTGGGCTCCTGAAGCCAACCCCAGTGTCTCTTTAAAGTAATGTTTGGGCTCCTGCTGCCAACTTCTGCCAACTCCAGGGTGTGATTCATCCAATTTTTGGGCTCCTGAAGCCAACTCCAGTGTATATTTGGGCTCCTGCTGCTGCTGCTGCCAACTCCAGGGTGTGAATCATCCAATTTTTGGGCTCCTGAAGCCAACCCCAGTGTCTCTTTAAAGTAATATTTGGGCTCCTGCTGCTGCCAACTCCAGGGTGTGAATCATCCAATTTTTGGGCTCCTGAACCCAACCCCAGTGTCTCTTTAAAGTAATATTTGGGCTCCTGCTGCTGCCAACTCCAGGGTGTGATTCATCCAATTTTTGGGCTCCTGAAGCCAACCCCAGTGTCTCTTTAAAGTAATGTTTGGGCTCCTGCTGCTGCTGCTGCCAACTTCTGCCAACTCCAGGGTGTGATTCATCCAATTTTTGGGCTCCTGAAGCCAACTCCAGTGTATATTTGGGCTCCTGCTGCTGCTGCTGCCAACTCCAGGGTGTGATTCATCCAATTTTTGGGCTCCTGAAGCCAACCCCAGGGTCTCTTTAAAGTAATATTTGGGCTCCTGCTGCTGCTGCTGCCAACTCCAGGGTGTGATTCATCCAATTTTTGGGCTCCTGAAGCCAACCCCAGGGTCTCTTTAAAGTAATATTTGGGCTCCTGCTGCTGCTGCTGCCAACTCCAGGGTGTGATTCATCCAATTTTTGGGCTCCTGAAGCCAACCCCAGGGTCTCTTTAAAGTAATATTTGGGCTCCTGCTGCTGCTGCTGTCAACTCCTGCCAACTCCAGGGTGTGATTCATCCAATTTTTGGGCTCCTGAAGCCAACTCCAGTGTCTCTATAAAGTAATCTTTGGGCTCCTGCTGCTGCTGCCAACTCCAGGGTGTGATTCATCCAATTTTTGGGCTCCTGAAGCCAACCCCAGTGTCTCTTTAAAGTAATATTTGGGCTCCTGCTGCTGCTTGCAACTCCAGGGTGTGATTCATTCAATTTTTGGGCTCCTGAAGCCAACCCCAGTGTCTCTTTCAGCCAATGTTTGGGCTCCTGCTGCTGCTTGCAACTCCAGGGTGTGATTCATTCAATTTTTGGGCTCCTGAAGCCAACCCCAGTGTCTCTTTCAGCCAATGTTTGGGCTCCTGCTGCTGCTTGCAACTCCAGGGTGTGATTCATCCAATTTTTGGGCTCCTGCTGCTGCCAACTCCAGTGTCTCTTTAAAGCAATGTTTGGGCTCCTGCCCCTCATAGTGATGCCACTTCAACTCTCTGCAATTGTGCCGCTCTGCGATTCTATTAGCGATGCCTCTGATCTGCATGTGATATTTATTCAAAGTATTATTTAACTAACCCAGCACGCATCCTGTGCGTGTTACAGCAAGGCAGAATGGTTTACAACCCTATTGAGGCTCTAGGAGGCTCAGAAATAGCCGTTTTTAATAGCGATTCGTCGCGAATTTATTCGGGTCGAAACGATTTTTGTCGGAAAATTCGGCGAATCAGTCGAATCGAATTTTTCAAAAGTTCGCTCATCTCTAGCTGGGTTCCCTGATGCTGCATAGTGACCAGGGACTGAACCCAGCCTATTCAAGCTGAAATCATTAACTGCATACATTCTGCTATATTAACTATTCAATGACCATATGTTCTGGTCGAGACATTGCATATGAGGAATCTTTTTTGTAAGCATTTTTATGATATTTTGTGATCTGCAATAAATATTGGGCCATATATATATATATATATATATATATATATATATATATATATATATAGCAATTGTGTGCTGCTTGCCATTTCTTTATTTAAAATAAATTGTCTACCTTGCTGGAAAAATACAAGTACAACTTTATTTTTCAAATTAATTCAGAACTGCTGACATTCTGTATTCTGCATCAACTGACAATGGACCATTCACCAGCAGGTTGTCCAAGTAAGGCCGTCTCTCTTCTTACCCTGATGAGCCCATATTTCTGGAACAGGATAAATATAGACTCGGACCATTTGACCTGCTTCCATTGCTCCAGAGTCAATCTTTATATTCCCTTGTAAAATGAAGCAGTTTCGCCAGTTAGCCTCACTGACAATTGGTTTTCTTAAGGCTACACAGCTGTCCCTTGAATTCCCTTCGCATTGTGCATGTGAAAATTCCCATTTTCTATTAAAAATTTACCTGATTTCTACTGTTGATTCAGCAATACAGCAATTATCCAATGGAAGACCTTTATCTATTTGGTTAGTTAATTCCAGTTAGTGACCTTTTTTGGGCAAGGTAGTTTACTTAGATATATGTTAATTAATTGTTTTGTACCTTACAAAGTTTGATTTTACTTTTGTGTTACCATAAACCTCCTTTCATTCTCTAAACTGCTTTGACTGTTTTCCACTAGGGACTGTGAACTGATTTGGGCTGCTAGTGAATGCTAAATTCCACTACCTGTCCAGGCACGCGTGAATTATCTCCCATCTCATCTCCCTTGGGAATAGTGTAAAATAAGTCACTGCAAAATATCTCAAAATCTCTGATTATGTGTGTATTACAAGCCACTTTCTTTGCTTCAGTTTCTGGGTTGTGGCTGAGCTGGTGCAGTTTCATGAGTCATGTGCACAATTTGCTGTGGTCAGATACAGCTACAGAAGCTCCAAGGAAGAGAGTGGGGGTTAGACCACTTTTTTTGCATGGTCCTGGAGGAATGAAATGGACAGGAGGGAAAACTTTGAAGCACTGTTATAGCTTCTACCCTGCACTGTGGGAAATGAGGCACATGCCACAGGAATCAGATGAGCCGCTTGCTTCCTTATCATTGCTGCATCGCTGGGTTTACAGTCCCTTTAACCCTTTGAGTGCAGTGTGCTTGAATTTTTACTGCAATATGGACTTTAACTTTAACCCTTTAATCGCCAACCATGTGAAATTTGCGCGTTTGGCTCTTCGACCATTAAACACCAACTGTGTGAAATTCACATGACTGGCGTTACCTCCAGTTGCAGGCAAGCTGCTCACCTCCACCGAGGTACAGTGCCAGGGGTCTCCTCTTTCCTCGGGTTGGCATCTGATTTCCCCCCATGCCCATTCCCTACCACAGGAAGGGTGCCTTCTATACGAGGAGCGAGATTAAGTCATCTCACTCAGCTGGTATAAAAGGCTGCTCCCGGCGGCGACACAACCCGATGGTTAGCACAATCCAGAGGAGCGGGTGCGGAGGCAGAAGACTCCAATCCTCTGCCCCACACCTGGCTTCTGATGATCACTTCTGGCTGTCAGTGACAGTAGCGTTACAGGACACACTGATCGTGGTGTATGAAGGTGGGTAGGTAAAAAATGTAATAAAGGACTTTATTATGTGTGTGCGTGGGTTTTTTTTTTTTACATTTAATCATTTGTAAACTTGCAAGGGGTCCTTGAGACCCCTATACCATTTCAAAGGGCAGGAGAGTCTGGCAAGTGGATGACTTGCCATTACCCCCCACCCCATCACTTGCATCCCCAAAGCCCAGGGGGGTACAGAACAGCCCGCAGCCCAAGAGGCTGGTGGCCTTCAGGGGGGCCAGCTACTCATTGTCAGGTCCCGGAGACACCCACCTTCGAATAAATCAGCAACCCCCAATCTCCGCTGCTTTCTTCGCCTATAGCAAGCCCCCGTTTGCCGGGACGCTAGACACGCCTCACCGGACACGGTTGCCCCCAGGTCTTGTTAGCACAAAGGATGCTGACTTATGCAGGGGAAGGCAGATGAATCCAGGGACAAGACTGAGTATTGATAAACGGACAGGGGTCATACACGGGTGGTCAATCCGAGGAGGCACGGTACAGAAGGGTTAAACGGAAGAGTAGTCAGGGCAAGCCAAAGGTCATAACGAGAGGTCAGAAGTTCGCGGTACAGAGGGTCAGGCAGAAACGTGGTCGAAGAGCAAGCAAAGGTCGGTCCAGGCGGCAATCAGGGAAGGTCAAAATCACGGCAGAAATCACAAGGAAATAGGCTATCCAAATCGCACCCAGTAGCACGCTATAACGGGCAAGGACTGACCGCAGGGTGAAAACCTTTATATGATGGGGGCTAACAGGATTGGCTGGGGGGGAAATGTAATGATTGGTGCTACAGGAACTTTGGGCTGATTGCCCAGTTTGAATCAGGGGGAGTTGCCCAGTACTTTGGGCTAATCGATCCATATTGGCAGAGGGCTCATTGGCCCATGCAGGCAAAGGGCTCATTGGCCCATGTTGATTACCTCCGGCGGGCGCGCTGTGTGTAGCGCCGCCGGAGGGTATAAGAATGTGACAGGCACGCGCGCGCGCGCGTACGGGGCCACGCGCCGGGAGCGCGCCGCACAGAGAGCGGCGCGCCCGCTCCTGACGCGGCTGGGACGGAAGCCGCCCGAGCGGCTGCTCGTGACAGCCGAGCGGCGGGCGGGCAGGAGCGACGCCGGCCCGCCGCCGGCTGCGACAGCGAAGGACCGGAGACAGCGGGGGAACGTGGATCAGGTGAGGGGATCGTGACACTACCCCCCCCTTCACGAGGGGCCTCAGGACCCTTACCAGGCTTATCCGGGTTCTCACGATGAAACCTATTGATAAGGGTTTTAGCATGGACATCCTTGGCTGGTACCCAACACCTTTCCTCAGGACCAAAACCCTTCCAATCAATTAAATACTGTAGAGAGTTATGCAACACCCGAGCGTCGAGTATTCTATTAATCTCGTATTCAGGCTCATCTTCCACTATGACCGGAGGAGGAGACGACACCTGAATATTCTTGGCAGACTTTAACAAAGAGACATGAAAGGACGACGGAATTCTCATGGATGAAGGTAACTGGACCTTAAAGGTAACGTCGCTTAGTTTATCTGTGATAGGAAACGGACCGATAAATTTAGGCCCTAGCTTAGACGAGGGTTGCCGAAGGGCAATATTTTTAGTAGAGACCCAGACCCAATCACCCACCTGAAATGGTGGTTCAAGTGACCTATGTCGGTCCGCAAAGATTTTGTAAGTTCCAGAGGCTTTCTTTAAGTTAGTCTGTATTTCAGACCATACTTTAGTCCTTTCTCGTAGCCATTCCTCCAAGGCCGGCAAGTTGGAGGAAGGACCAGAAAAAGATGATGCCTTAGGGTTTCTCCCGTAATTACAAAAAAAAGGCGAAAACCTAGTAGATTCATTCGGCGCATTGTTAAAGGCGAATTCTGCAAATTCGATGAATTCCGCCCATTGTTCTTGGCGATCGGAGACGAAACAGCGTAGATATTGTTCTAAACATTGATTTACCCGTTCAGTCTGTCCGTTAGACTGAGGGTGATAGGCGGTAGAGAGCGACACTTTAATACCTAAACGATTGCAGAAAGCTTTCCAAAAACGGGATACAAACTGAACTCCTCGATCTGAAACAATATTCTGTGGTAAACCATGGAGGCGAAAAACGTGCTTAATGAATAGCTGTACTAAATCTGGTGCCGACGGAAGTTTTATCAATGGAATAAAGTGTGCCATTTTACTGAAGCGATCCACCACCACCCAAATTACAGAATTCCCCTGTGATGGAGGAAGATCAACAATAAAATCCATGGATATGTGCGACCATGGTTCAGCGGGGATTTCTAAGGGAACTAATAGTCCCGCAGGGGACCCATGAGTGGCCTTACTTCGAGCACATACCGGACATGCTTCGACAAAGGCGGAAGTATCGCGTCGGATGGTGGGCCACCAGACATGACGTTTGGCGATAGCCAAAGTCTTCCGAACACCTAAGTGACCAGCCGACTTGGCATCATGTAGTTCCTGTAAAACGGCCAGACGCAAATGAGGCGGAACAAATAAACAATCAGAGGGTTTACCCGGAGGAGAATCAACCTGAAATGGCACTAACGAGCTAGACAGGTCAGGGAGAAGAGTAGCCACAACACAACCTAAAGGCAAAATCGATTCTGGAGGACCGCTCTGGTCCTTACAATCCCCGAAATTACGGGATAGGGCATCTGCTTTGGCATTCTTCTTCCCCGGCTTATAGGTGATAATAAAATTAAATCGAGAAAAGAAGAGTGCCCAGCGCGCCTGACGGGAGTTGAGTCTCTTGGCCGACTCTAAATACTCCAGATTCTTGTGATTAGTATACACAGTGATGGGGTGTAAGGAACCTTCTAGCCAGTGGCGCCATTCTTCAAAGGCCAGTTTAATACCCAATAGTTCCCTATTCCCAACATCGTAATTGCGTTCAGCAGGTAAAAACTTCCGAGAGAAGAATGCACAAGGATGTAGTTTCTCAGGATTGCCCGCATACTGAGAAAGAACAGCTCCTACTCCCAGTTCCGAGGCGTCAACCTCTAATAGAAATGGAAGCCGGGTGTCGGGATGTATCAAAATGGGAGCGGAGGTGAAAGTCTCTTTTAACACTTGAAAGGCGTTTTTAGCTGAGGGAGGCCACTCCTCAACAAAAGCGCCCTTACGAGTGAGATCTGTTAAAGGACTCACTATGGACGAGAAACCCTTTATAAACTGCCTGTAAAAATTCGCAAATCCTAAAAATCTCTGAAGCGCCTTTAGGGTTCTAGGTTGTTCCCACTCCAAAATAGCAGAAACCTTGGAAGGATCCATCACCAATCCCCGTTTGGAGATTATAAATCCTAGGAACGGGATTTCAGACACTTCAAAAACACATTTGGAGATTTTAGCATACAGACGATTTTCCCGCAATCTCTGCAACACCGCTTTGACATGTTGACGGTGCTCCACCAGAGAGCGGGAAAAAATCAGTATGTCGTCCAAATAGACCACGAGAAACTGACCCAAAAAATCACGAAATATGTCATTGACAAAATCTTGAAACACTGCAGGAGCATTGCATAACCCGAATGGCATCACTAAGTATTCATAATGCCCATCCTTTACATTGAAGGCCGTTTTCCATTCATCCCCCTGCCGTATGCGAATAAGGTTATATGCTCCTCGAAGGTCTAACTTAGTGAAGACCTGGGCCCCAGAGACCTGATTAAAAAGGTCATTGATTAATGGTAGGGGATATCTATTTTTTACAGTAATCTTATTTAACCCTCGATAATCTATACAGGGGCGTAAGCCGCCGTCCTTCTTCTCGACGAAGAAGAACCCAGCACCGGCAGGGGAGGTGGAAGGACGGATAAAACCTTTCTGGAGATTTTCGGTGATATAATCTTTCATGGCCTGCTCTTCAAATCTAGTGAGATTATATAGTTTCCCCCTAGGGGGCATAGTACCTGGGAGTAAGTCAATAGGACAGTCGTAGGCCCTATGGGGTGGAAGAATGTCGGCGGATTTCTCCGAAAATACGTCTGCCCAATCTGCATAGACTGGAGGTAAACCATCAAAGACAATCGGTGTGGTCCTAAGGGATATAGAGAAACAACGACTTTGACATGAGGGACTCCACTTCACCAGATCCCCAGATCTCCAATCGCGCCCGCTCCTGACGCGGCTGGGACGGAAGCCGCCCGAGCGGCTGCTCGTGACAGCCGAGCGGCGGGCGGGCAGGAGCGACGCCGGCCCGCCGCCGGCTGCGACAGCGAAGGACCGGAGACAGCGGGGGAACGTGGATCAGGTGAGGGGATCGTGACACTCATCCTCCCCGCCCTGGTCCACCAGTCCCCATAGCTGGTGGCCAGACCGGTTTTGCCCTTAAATTTTAAAAGCGCGGGGACCCCACACCAAAAAAAAAAAATTGTTCAACCCTTGATAGTGCACATAGTAGTATCCACAGTATTTACATATGTGGTACCGTTGTAATCAGGAGGAAGGGGGATTATACATGCCATATGATTTTCTTGAAAAACTTGCATTTTTTATTTTAAAAAATGTGACAAAATTTGAAAAATAAATATACATTTTTTCACATATTTCACACAAAGATATTGTGAAAAAAAGACATTTCATGTTAAAGCCCAAACTCTGCTGACAAAAACAATATGTACTTTTCCTGGAAATTCCTGCAAAAATCATACATAATGCTCAATAGCAAAAAATAAAAATCTCAAGTAAGCTGGAAGTTAAATGGTTAAATGTACATATGCATGTTCAGTATTGCTCTGTTCAGATGAACTTGCTGTTTCAAATAGAAGGTTGATGGCAGAAGGAAAGCATACGCTCCATCTAGTCTGCCCTCATGTGTATACTGTATGTACTCTTTATCTTAGGATAGATGTGTGCCTATGTTTAAATTAAATCATTTTCCATGTTGCAGACACATCCAGGAGTGTCCACCCTATTACTAACCTTTGTATCATCAGCAAACAGGCAAACTTTTCCTACCAAGCCTTCTCCTATGTCACTTACAAACATATTAAAAAGAATAGGGCCCAGGACAGAACCTTGCGGCCCACCAGATGTAACTCGCCTTTGTTCAGATTGCACGCCACTCAACAAATATCTGATCCTTCAGCAAACTGGAAATCCACTGAACTATCCAGGGATTGAGTCCTGCCTTCAATAACGTATCTATGAGCTCTTTATGTGGTACAGTGTCAACGTCAAATCCAGATAGGCGATATCCACAGCACCATCTTCATCTAACATTTTAGTGACATTGTCAAAGAAATCAATAAGATTGGTCTGACATGATCTGCCTTCAGTAAAGCCGTGCTGATTTGAGTCCAACAGGTCGTTAACTTTTAGATGGGAAATTATCCGTTTAAGAGTTTTTCCATTAATTTGACCACTATAAGTGTTAAACTAACTGGCCTGTAATTAATGGCTTCTTCTCTACTCCCTTCTTATTGATTGGTACGACATTGGCCATTCTACAATCATCTGGAACCTCACCAGTTGAAAGGGAATGGTTAAGTAAATCAGTCAGAGGGGCTGCAATCACAAATCTAAGCTCCCTTGGAACTCTGGGGTGGATTCCATCTGGATCCATCGCCTTACTTACCTTTAGATGTGCCAGCTCTAAAAAACTCCAAAGCTGTGCCCTCCCAGCTGGATGATATGCTATGGCCATGCCTGCTACTATCTTAAAATACTAAACAAATGTAGATACTTAGATGGTCAGCCACAGCCATATCTCTGTCAATAAAATTATTTTCCCTATTTCAAATTTTTGAGACTGCATTGTTTTTCTTCTTTCTATCACCAATATATCGGAAAAAGGTCTCCCCTCTTCACAGATTTAGCCATTTCTTCCTCCTTTTGCCCTTTAGCAGCCCTTATATTCAGTTTTGCTTCCCTCTGTTTAATGTTATATGCCTCTCTGCCAGCTACACTTCCACTTTCTTTATACTTCTTATAGGCAGACTTCTTTTCTTTTATGATAGTGCTGACTTCCCTAGTAAACCATAGCGGATTCTTATTCCTTTCATTCTTGCTAGTTTGTTTCACATATTGCTCAGTTGCCTTAAAAATTGCCATTTTTAATAGTGACCACTGGACACTCACTTCTGCTACTCTGTTCCACTCACCTAATTCCCTTTCTACATAGTTCCTATTGGACCTGAAGTCTGGCAAGGTGATGTGTGAAAATGGATGAAACCTTGGAGAAGCCCTGGGCCAAGATGGGTTGACGCACATCCCTTGCCTGGCACATGTGTTCAACTTGGTGATGGTGGTTATCCCGAAATGCTAGGGCTGCTCCATAAAATGCTTAGCGTGTGCTCGCACCTTCGGTATTCCCACCCTGCTGCCACTCGCCTGTCTGCATTGTAGTGGAATTTCTGTATTCCCATCCACCTCCTCATATTTGACTTGCCCACCAGGTGAAATTTCACATTGTAGATGCTGGAAAGGGCGTGTGAGCAGTAGCAGGAAAAAGTTGTGTTCCAGCTACAAAATGCCCAGGTGAGTAGAAGTGCAGACTAACACCCCTTCACCCCCAGTGAGTGGGCCTCCATGAGGAACATCTGCACAAGAACGCTTCAGGCCATGACAGAGGAGGAGGAGGAGGAAGAATTCCAATTTTCTCCACTGTCAGGGCAGTGCACACAAGGCTCGCAGGGTGGGTTGCTGCGCTGACAGCGGACAGGTACTCCACTCTCCAGCCAGAGGACAGCTTTGGAGGAATCAAAGCAGGACTTTCTCTCACAGCACAGTGGAACCCAGCGCATGTTCGCAGGCATCACTTGAGCATGGCTGGAGGAAGGAGCAGGAGGACGAGACATCTGACACTTAGGACAGCTTCTCCTCGACTCAGGGCAGCCTGGCTCACATGAGCTACTACATGCTCCAATGCCTGCACAACGACTGAAGACCTGCCCGCATAGTCACCAGTACAGATTACTGGATGGCCACCCTGCTTGATCTCTGCTTTAAGGACTACATCCCCTCCATGATTCCAGCACTGTTCCAGGATAGAAAAATGATAGCATACAAACGCACACTGGTGGGCGCACTACTGGCGGATTGCCCGCCACAACCACCACCATCGGATACTATGGCCCATAGTACCAGGAGCCAGACTTTGACTTGCATGGTGGATCACTACCTGTCCACGCATCTCCTGGTACTGAATGACGTGTCCTCCCCGTTCAATTTCTGGGTCAGCAAATAGGACACATAGCCAGAGGTTTCCATGCCTTGGAGGTTCTGGTCTTCCCTGTAGCAAGTGCCCTATCAGAACGTGTGTTCAGCACCACAGGGGGTATCATCACCGACAGGAGGATCCACAGCCAACTTGGACATGCTTACATTCCTTAAAGCGGACCAAAACCCACATTTTTAACTAGCATCCCCTAAATTGCTCCCCCCATGAGGAGTACCTTTTGCCAATTTCCACCGCTCCTGTTCACGCTAATCCCGGATTAGAACGTTAGCTTTCATAATTCACAAATTAATTCAACTGTGGCATTAGCAAGCAGTAAGGAACAGCCCCAGGCACAATTTAGGACAAGTACTAGTTTTTCTCGAGAATCATGGGGTACAACGTGAGCCACCCCTCTACTAAGGGCCTCATCCAGCAGCAGCTAAGTTATTCTCACAGCCGCAGACAAATCCAGGGGATTACTTCAGTGTATCTTGGGTGGGGCACTCAAATTGGCATGAACACTTTTTCAGTAGATGATTTTGAGGAACAGCAATAGAGACTAGGTGATAAGAGGAAGAGAGGAGTCCAGACCCTAGGGATTTAACCATTGTCTAAGCCAGAGTCCACCATACCCGGAAATTTTGCTTCTACCCAAGGTCTCTCAACGCTTGATCACTGGATACATGGGCACCAACCCAAAGAACTTGGGAGGCCACAGCGAGGTGGAACATAGTGCACCAGGTTGGACATTCTGCTGTCCTCTTTAGGTGCTTTTCAGTAGGATCGGTCCCTCCCCAGCACATGTCCACACCCCACTGTATTTTCCAGGCCTCCCCCGCCTCTCTGTGTCAGCATAGAACTACCACTTAGCTAGCCCCTGTTGTCTTTCTCCTTTCTGCTTTTTTTCTGCCACTTCTACACCTTTTATCCCAGGGTCGGAAGATCCACCTACCGCCATCTTTTCTAACCAGTAACCACCCTCTACCCCCCTTTTATAATAGAGCGGGGGCTAGACCTATCCCCCCTTATTATAACCTGGGGCCCACTACAAACACTCAACTCCACCCACACCTTTAAGACCGTTCTTTGGGAAAGTAAGGGGCTACATAAGCATTTATCCCTGGAGCTGTTTATAGTACATAGTCTTGTTGACAACATGGTACATCCAGGGACGAACCTAAGGGGGGGGTCCCCGGGTATGGAAGTGAAGTGTAGGACCTTGTTTTGTAAATATATATATACTTATTTTTTAGTATAATAGGCTCGATTCAGAGACACATTCGTCTGGACTTCCGTAGCTGTCTGTGAAAGTTTTTGTGGGTGTTTGTCATTTTTTTTGTTTTTTTGGTTCATTTTTCATTCGTACAAACGTTCGGGCAAATGCGTATATGCGCTTTCGATGAACGAATGCAAATCGGAACATTTGCGTTAGTTTGGATCCTTTTCCCCACCAAATCTGATATTTTTCGTTCGTTCAGATAACTTATGTTATTGCTATGGGCTTGCGTCTCATTCAGAGAGCTGATTGCCGACGGACCACCACCCTATAAAACCGCTTCATTTGCGATCCCCTTACGGGACCATTTTGACCTCGAGACTAGCAGCTATGGACAGCTATGAGGAGCATGAGGATCTGCAGCTCATGGGCATTGAAATTGTCCGGAGGGCTGAGACCAGATTGCACCGGCGACGCATGCACATCGATGGCGTTGAGCTTCCCTCCATAAATTGTATAGTGAGCTGCGGCCATGGTTAGCCCGCACCACAAGGAAGGGGCAAGCAATTTCAGGTATGAGCAAAGGGGGCGGGAGTAGCTCCATCACTATCACTCATACAAAATTATCAACATTATTATTCAGGGCCTGGGAACCAATTTACCACCCAGTTTAACCCTCTCATCATCCAAGTATTAAGCACCAAACATGTCTAGCTATGTGGAAAGACAGAGATTTGGTTGCACATATCTGCAGATACATGTGGAAGCCACACTGCCCCGGCAAGGCACTCTGTGTTTAGTGTGGTCCCTACTCTTATTTTTGAGCCCCCAAAATTGGGACATGCAATGCAGCCAGAGCTACTCACCTGGGAAGCCGCCAGCCCCCCTTCAGAACACTCCACAGGGAGAGATCCATGGGGCTGAATCCCTCCCTGTGTGTGTTCATGGCAATCCAAACTGAGCAAAGGGGGCGGGAGTAGCTCCATCACTATCACTCATACAAAATAATCAACATTATTATTCTGGGCCTGGGAACCAATTTACCGCCCAGTTTAACCCTCTTATCATCCAAGTATTAAGCATTTGGTTGCACATATCTGCAGATACATGATACACTGCCCCGGCAAGGCACTCTGTGTTTAGTGTGGTCCCTACTCTTATTTTTGAGTCCCCAAAGTTGGGACATGCAATGCAGCCAGAGCTACTCACCTGGGAAGCTGCCAGCCTCCCCTCAGAACACTCCACAGGGAGAGATCCACAGGGAGAGTAGGGACCACACTAAAGAGAGAGTGCCTTGTCGGGGAGGTGTGGCTTCCACATGTATCTGCAGATATATGCAACCAAATCTCTGTCTTTCCACATAGCTAGACATGTTTGTTGCTTGATATTTAGTTGATGAGAGGGTTAAACTGGGTGGTAAATTAGTTCCCAGGCCCTGAATAATAATAATAATTTTGTATAAATAATAAAGATTGAGCTGCTCACACCCCCTCTATTCATTCAATTTCAGGTATGACCAAGATGCTTGGCTGCCTGCATTTTTTGGCGAACGGCTCGTTCCAGAGGCTGGGTGCCCTCTCCGTGGGGGATCTCCCAGCCTACACTGAGCCGCGCACTATCCAAGTTTTTGGAAGGCATGGCTACCATTACTCGGAAATATATTTGTTTTCCTGACGACATGGTAGCTAGAAACGTGATTAAGCTGGCATTTTATAACATCGCCGACATGCCCAACGTAATGGGTAGCACCGGTGCCTCCGGCAGCCGACGAGTATATCTACAGGCAAATACAATCTGTCATTTGTTTTTGGTGTTTAATTTTTTAATACTTATTTATTTGTAATTTTTTTTTCGAAAAAGTCCCTCCTTGTAATTAATCCCTCCTTGTAATGTATCCCTCCTTGTAATGTATCCCTTCTTGTAATGTATCCCTCCTTGTAATGTATCCCTCCTTGTAATGTATCCCTCCTTGTAATTATTCCCTCCCTGTAAAGAGTCCCTGTGAAACAATGGACCGTATTTAGTTTCATAAAAATGTCACATGTGTTCACCAAGGAAACATTTTAATGTGTACCTGAAATAGACACTTCAAAGTTAATAGTACAAAGTTTCTCAGCCAGCCCAAGGTGTTGAAAAATCTTCAATTTTATTAAACTTCCATCAATAAAATCAGCAGTCCAACAGGAACAATCATCATAGTATGAGCAAGATAAGGCCTTTACTTTTTCAAACATACATATTATTTTTTTTGCCAAACAAAATACTTATGTACTTGGTTATTGTTATTTGTATTGGGCCACAGGATTTGCTTAGGGTGTGATTAGTTCGTGTTTCCCTAGTTTTCCTAGCCTTGCTAATGTTTTTTTTTTTTTGGGGGGGGGATCCCAGGAACCGCAAAATGGGCCACTCAATGAATGTCCAAGCAGTGGTGGCCCCGGACATGCGGTTCCTTAGTCTGCTCGCCGGGTTCCCAGGCTCATCCCATGATGCCTACATTCTTCGAAGATCTGGATTGTACAGTCGGTTTAAGTCTAGGGAATTTGCGGGTGGATGGCTCCTTGGTAAGTTGACGCCAATAACGACTCAAATGTGTAAAATCTATACAAAATAAACTAAACTGACTGAAAATGACTGAAATTCTTCTTTTAATAACTGTGCAGGAAAATCTAAAGGTATTAAAGTGGAACAAAACCCTGAGTGGCCGACCCTGAAGTCTATAAGACCCGGCCATTGACCTTCCCCCTTGGGCATTCTAAATCGGGATGCCCCACTGTGTGAAACGACCCCTGGATAACCACAGAGCCCCCCATTTTTCTGGCGCGCTCACGCAGATAGTCATTTAGACAGGCCGGGCGGCCAGGAAAGTTACTGCTCAGGCTCCCTATCTGCGTGCAAACAGAGCTGTTTGGATGAGAGCCCGCGCATGCGCTGTGGGACAGGGAAAGGTACGTTTTCACAGGCGAACTTGGGGATTTCACATATCAGGGCATCCCAAGTCGGGATGCCCCTAGGGTCACAAAACAAAACTCCAGATAGTGAAAATCCTGGGTTGGGCTTTCACAAAGCTGAAAGAAAGATCACATGGAAAAAATGTGTTGAGAAAAGAGAGAGAAAATGGTAAACTGAAAGATTCAGCAGCAGAGCCAACATGAAGGGAAAACTGTCAAAATAAAAAATGTTTAGAGCAAAAAACAGGATGTAAACCCAAAAATCCAATTCTGAAATAAAATACCCCCCCCCCCCCCCCCCAAAAAAAAAGAAAAACTGGCAAGTCTGAGATTTGAACCAATGACTCTCTGGCTCAAAGACATTGAATTTACCAATCAGCTAAATGACTTCTAGAGCTTTTCTCTCTGTTTTAGATATATGAGTTCTGGCCAGGCAATGTTGTTATGCTGGACGGCTGCCAGCACTGAACAGCTGATACTTTGTTACATTAGGGTCGATTCAAAGAAACATGTAACAGCTTGGATTTTGGTGCCGATCATCCTATTTTTCCCGTACGCTCGTGTGTTCGTATGAACTTGCGAGTGATTCTATAAGCAAATACATTTCTATCCTAAAATGTACGTCCGTTCGTATGGCAGTTCGGGAATCAGACCTATGTCAGTTTCCATCCTGAATTTTCCGTTTCATTTCTCAGGTTGCAACATTGGTTTTGCCCTTTTTCCTTTTTTGTCTGGACGTAAATCCTTCTGATCTGGCGGCTGCGCACTACAAACTTACCTCATTAAAGTGCATTCTAAATATTTCGTCTTTTATTTTTCTTCATTTCATTAATTTTGTAGTAACCAACCATTAATGAATGCATTTGCATAAGTAAATCTTACTTTGTTTAATTTTTAGTTAACTTGCATTTTTTACTTGTGGATTTAATTTTAATATTTTGGCTTCAAATGGTACAACTTAAAATTTTGTGTGTGGTTACCCACGCCCTCTCCATACAGATTGCTCTCAAAAAAACACCCAGCAACTTCTGCATGTTATGAGTCTAGAAACAGCCAAGATGGCGGGTGAGGTATTATCGGGCAGCCTGCAAACAGAAAGGGCCTTGTGACTGTGTTGCTCTGCATTCTTTGATTTCTGACCTTTCCGTGCCCCCAGCTCTGCTGTGTCTGTGCAAAATACAGCAGTAACCCACATCCTGCACTTTATCCCGCTCTCCTCTCCTCAGTAAGTGTGATGCATCTGACCAAAGATGAGCTAAAATAATTAAACAAAGCAAAGGTAAACAACTACACCAATAAATTCAATCTAAAAATATTATTCTAGTACATCAATTTAAAAATAAATAACAAAGGACAGAACTTTCTTTAATTAACGCAAATATATGGATGTATTGCAAAATAAAGGTTTACATGCAAAGGACTAATTAAGGTCCACATTAAAATGCTTTTATAAGGCATACATGAATCAGGTATGCATTGCCATACAATTTATGGCCTCGGCCATGCTGATACATGCAGTTCATTGGAGCTCAAGACGCGCAGACTCCTCCACATAGCCAAAAAACCTGTTCAAGAACAGCAATCCGACTGCTAAAAGGTGTCGGCAGTGGCTTTCTTTTAAAACGTATTTAGAGGTATGAAAACTGTTCTCTGAATCACACCTAAACACATCCGATTATCCTAAGTTTTACGTTTTGATCCTAAGTTTTACGTTTTGATCCTAAAATTTAGGAACAAACTTCCGAGGATCGTAAGAGCATATACGAATTCGTACGTAGGCTCGTGCGAGTCGGAAATGTCCAAAAAAACAGGAAAAAATGACTAACACCTACCCAAACTTACGATTCTCGATCCGAAATCAATTAACTTTTGCTCTTTGAATCGAGGGGATTGTTTCCCCCTCTCCTCAGCGTGGAACAGAGTGTCGGGCCCCCGACACTCAGCAGACATAAACATGAGCTATTAGTCTCCAGCTGCACAACACAGACATCATTGTTTTCTACATTTGCAATTTTTACTCCAACACTTACCTACATTCAAAGTACCATTTAAATATAAGTCACCAAGAAAAATTCGCAATACTGCTCCTTTAACCATTAGATTTTTCAAACAACAAAGCTTTGCCAAATGTTAGTCCTGCATAAGCAAAATGTTAAAATTGAATTTAGATTAAAGTAAGAATTAGTCTTCCCCACACTCTGCTGAAATTCTGTTCTGGAATTTATAATAGGGTCTGCGCCATCTTTGATTAGATGCATTACACTTACTGAGTAGAGGAGAGTGGGATAAAGTGCAGGGGGCGGGTTAGAGCTGTTTTGGACTCACACAAAGCAGATACAGGGTCCTGAAAAGTAAGGCACTCCTGTAAAAAGTTTCATACAAATGTCAAAAACAAAAACATATGTGACAAGCATTGCCATGTCCAGATTTGTCAGCAAACAAATAGGGCCACAGACACACCCTCTCCTGCTTGGCCACATTTGCCACAGGCACAAGTGTAAAGCAGCCAAAACTATGCCACATCTACACCTGTTACTCAGTGGGCCACCCAAACAAGAACCCCCAGTCCCAGTCCAAGTCCAGTTCAATCTCAGTTAGGGGTCAAGATAGTAGTTTGCCACCCAGAATGTCCCCCAATCATGCCTACAAACAGGAGGAGCCAGAACCAATGTCATTCGCCACAAGCATGCAGCGCAACAGCTTGAGTGGCAGGTTCATTGAGGCTTCATCTCCGGCATTGGCTAGTGAGCTCAGCACTCTAATGAGCTATATGGGCGCAAATCCCAAGCAAACAAGCAAAACCATACCAAAAGGGTATATTGGTAGGGCTCACCAGACAGGTCAATACAGTGGGGATGTAGAGCAAAGGTGTGGAGCAGATACAGGCCAAATAGGCCTTAAAATGGGGGATGCCCGTAAAACCCAGGTTGGGGCCCTTGGAGGTAGGCCCTCACCTGGGCCTGTGTGGCATTCAGAATCTGCAACTGTTCCAACATGTTTCTATTAGAAGTTCGAAATCCAGCCATCATGGCACTGAGATTGTTAGTTAAGGTGGCCATGTGGCTGTTGCTATTTCGAACTTCCTCAAGCATGGCACTGTAATAATTGGATAAGGTGGCCATGTGGCTGTTGTTGGACCTAAATTCAGTCAGCATGGCGTTTAAGGTGTTGTTTAATGTCTCTAATGAAGATGCTCGTGTTTTCGTTGATTTTGGAGGCGAAATAGCCGCCTCTCATGGTGCCATGCTGACTCCATCATCGGCGCGCCCCTCCCCTGGGAAACTGGGCGACGTAGTCGTCTATGCCTCCCAATTCCCCAGGTTGAGGGGCGTGCTGATGATGTGCCTCTAGGTCCACCAACAGCCACAGGTCTGCTTGGCAAATCCACAGCAGCAGAGCTAACACTGGGGACTGTCGGCTCAGTCTCTGCATGCTGCAGCTTCACTCTGCTGCTGAGGATTTGGTGTAGAAACATGTTGGGACAGTTGCAGATTCTGTCCTAGGGGGAGCTGTTCAGAAGGTCCAATGAAGGGTCCATCCTCCTCCAGCTCCTGGATTTCCTCCATCAGTGTGTGGGTCTGTTGGGACATGTAAATAAAAAAGCTTCAGTTTCGGAAATACATATGTAATTCAGCAAAAAGAAACATGGCAAGGCACATGCATAAGCAACATCAGAAAAAGACACTTACCGTATATATCGGATCCTGGGTCCGAGGCAGAACGGAAGTAGACGGCATGGTAAAACTGGCTGAGGATTCCCCACTAGCTGAGGGATGATGCTGGGCTGCATTGTAGAAAAGAAGGCATGTTAACACACAACTAGGCATTGGTGATGTGTAATAACACATATGGTTCTATAAGACACGGGGCCACGCATGAATGGCACCTCCCCCAATGGACCAAGTTGAACTTGACTATGAATGTCATTATCTGTTAGATGTATTAGTCAACAAGTAGATACACATTGGTCTCCTTAACCAAAATAAACATGCATGTACTGGCTTTACACATCCCTAAAAGCCCATTATGGGACCACACTCAGCTTGCAAATAGCATTTGCCATTAGATTATGCTGGTTGCCATTCTTTCTAGGTCAAACTTTCAAGCACCCCAGATCAAGTCTTTCTGAGCAAAGCACAGCTCAAACCCAAATTGGCTACAGATAAAGATGGAAGTGTTGTATGTAACTGAATCTAAATACATAACAGGCAGTCCTTTGCTAATCTCAATAGTGTTCCTCAAGACTCTCCAAACTCATGTATGGCCAAGGAAATAAGCAAATGATGAGTCGACACACATAACACACCCTGTTTAAATTGTTACCTCCACTACAAGGCATCATTTTACACGTAGATCATATTTCACATACACACTAACATTACTAATCGGCAGGAATAGTCGGAATGTCCGTGTCCTGTCGTGCCGAGTGTCCCTCTAAGGCCACAGGATGTAGCAGGCCCAGCACCATCTCCTCAGCTCGGGTAAATTGCAGTTTAGTGGGAAAACCTCCGCCAGTTTGTAAGCTGAAAAAGATAGTTGTACACATTTAGCTAAATGTTGCAAATACAAGACGAAGACAAATCCACAAAGTATATATGTACCTGTAATGACGCCATTTATTTTCTTTCTTCCGTACTGCATACTTGAGGTCCGATATTTTCCTTTGTATCTGCTCCACATCTTTGAGCTCTTCCCCTACTGCATTGACCTGTCTGGTGAGCTCCTCCAAAATCTCGGCTTTGCGCTGCTTGCTTGTAGCTTTGGATCTGCGCCCATATAGCTCATCATAATACAAGGTGAGGCCACTAGCCAATGCCAGAGTTTGTACCTCACCAAACCTGCCACTCAATTGGCCTATGCGCAATGTGTTGTTGGTTGTGGTTCTGGCTCCTCAGTGTTTGGCACAAAATCAGGGGACATTCTGGCCTGGCTGTGTGGGTATGAAATTACGGACTGCTGGCTGGCTGCAGATTGAACCGGACTTGGAAAGGGACTGGGTGAGCGTGGATGGGTGGCGACTGAAGTCGCAGGTGTAGATGTGGCATATTCAGCCTGCCTTGACACCTGTGCCGGTGGAGAATTTGGCCGAGGAGGAGAGGGTGTTGTGGAGGAAGTCGTGCTTGGGGCCCTGTGCCTCTGTGGGCCCTTAGAAGACCCATGCCCCTTGGAGGTAGACGGCCGGTCCAGGGATGACCCAGAGCTTGGGCTTCGGGGCCTGTGACTTGCCCTCTTGTCCAATGATTTGGACACCCGTGCGGGTGGGGATGGCGAACTAGGACTTCTGGGGCTGTGCCTTGCCCTCTTGCCATGAGCCTTGTGGCCACGTGCGGGTGGTGGGGATGGCGAGGTATAGCTGCTGGGGCTTCTTTCCCGGTGTCTCCTTTTGGTAGCCTTGCAATGGTAGCCACGTGGGTGGGGTGATGGTGAACTGGGGGGCTGGGGCTTCGCACCCTCTTGGTCCCTTTTTTCCCCTCTGTTGGGGTTTGCTTTCTGGCCTGTGGCTTCCTTTTTCCCACGGGCTCCTTTTTTTTGGTTTTGTGGTGGGTGCCTTTGGTTGAGCAATGCGGGTTGGCCGCAGCTTCGATTTTGGCATCTGTGACCGAGTCTTTGGCCCTTCAGCAGGCTCCTGCCATTTGGATGCCTGTTTGATGCTGGCCTCCTTTGCTGCTTTGGTTTTTGATTTTTTAGGTGCCATTGCTCATGGACTCTGAAAGAGAATGAGCTGTGTGGCCAGGACCCTTTAAATCAGATTGGCGAGGTCTGACGCTTACGCGTAAGCGTGCGTACGGACGTGCGTATGGATGTTCGTCTGGCCATGCGGAACCCGGAAACCGCAGGGGCATTACTTATCTGCTGCAGACAAGAGGCAAGATGGCGCCCACAATCTTCACCCGCCAACAAGAAGAGATCATCATGCTTGTAAGTGTGTTTTAATGCCATCTAAATGCATGCCTAGCCCTTAAGGAAGCGCAGGAAGAAACGGTTTGTTTAAAAAGTGTCTAAAACTCCTTGCCAAACCGAAATGAGGGCCCACACGTGCGAACCAACACTGAGGCCAGTTTCAAGGATTGGATTAGGCTAGAAATGTGTCTGTTAATGTCATTTAGTCAAATGATCAATTGTTGACAGATATTTGTATGCAGTTTGAACTAAATCCTATGTTTATTTTGTGTTTTGTAGACTATGCTGGAGCGCAGGTACGACTACCTGCCCAACTCTTTTGAGAAGCGCACCATCGTCCTGGAAAAAGTTTCCAGAATCCACCTTCAAACGGACACCACCTTCCCCCACACTCAGATCATGCAGCATTGGTTGGACCTGAAACGGCTGCAATGCCCCAGGTGCGGCGGTTTTTTGGCCTTCATTTCCCTAGTAAGTACATAGCGATTGCATGCCAGATGTAACTCATGCAGAAGGTAGGCATTTATTTATAATTGTTTTTCTTTTCTAGTGTTGGAAATGGAGTACCGAATCCGCCGCACCCGGAGGCGCACAGGCCGACCAGTGCTGCATGAATCTGCAGCTGGAAGTGAAGGTGGTGGATCTCCAGAGCGACGGTCCTACCCCTCTGTTGGGTCCTCCGACCAGCCCCTGGACCTTTCCACAGAGGAGGGGCGGCATGGCGTGGGCAGGGAGTCGTACCCAGCGACGCAGGCGGGAGCCTCTGGTATGTGACTCTTAATGTAACCGCACACACATATACATGCTATTTCCACCCAAGCTGATTCCCTTCATCTGTTTTTCTAGATGCTTCTGGAGCGGGTAAAGATGTGAAGGATGCAGCAGATCTCACCTAGGAGGCACAGGGAGAAGGTGAGTGATGTGACACACACATTGAAAATGACATTTGATTACTGTTGACTAAGACATTAGAAGTGACCCTATTTGCCATGTCTCGACAGCCTCTACTTTACAAAAGTGGCAGGGCCCAGGAGGTAGGGTTGTCCCCAATGAGGCATCCTTCGCCCAACAACCAAGTAAGTTGTAATGTCATTCTTTGCAGTATGTGGTAATTGACATGATCACCCAGATACATCAAGCCATAGTCAATGGCATTAGCAGAATGACCTGTGCCCACTATCTTAGATTAATTACTTAGCAGAATGGCCTGTGCCCACTTTCTTAGATTAATTACTTAGCAGAATGGCCTGTGCCCACTTCCTTAGATTAATTACTTAGCAGAATTCCCTGTGCCCACTTCCTTAGATTAATTACTTAGAAGAATGACCTCTGCCCACTTCCTTAGATTAATTACTAAGCAGAATGACCTCTGCCCACTTCCTTAGATTAATTACTTAGCAGAATGACCTCTGCCCACTTCCTTAGATTAATTACTTAGCAGAATGACCTGTGCCCACTTCCTTAGATTAATTACTTAGCAGAATGACCTCTGCCCACTTCCTTAGATTAATTACTTAGCAGAATGACCTCTGCCCACTTCTTTAGATTAATTACTTAGCAGACTGACATATGTCATCATGATTTAAGTTGCCAACTAACAAACATTCCATCCACAGGTGAGAAACATGTATTTGTCTCAAACTAATTTTTATTTTATCATTTTATACAGGGACCACACGTGCAAGAGTGGAAGCAATGAATCAAAGGGTCCTTGAGTTGGTGGCCGATATGCAGCAGCTGGTTGACTCGTTGGGGAAAACAGAAGAAGACTAGTCTCCTGGGTCCTGTCACTATATTTTTTTAATGTAAATAGTTTTTGTATGTTCAATTTTTAATATATTTTAAAGTTTTTGTTAACAAAGAAACAAACTTTTATATTTGTGAAACCCAAAAAATGTAAACAAAGCCAACAATATGGCCTTCTAATATAAAAAAACAAAAAAAAAATAATAAAAGTTTCATCGTCATTTTTATCTACAAATACATTACCAACAAACAAAGGCTAAAATACATATTTAGAGATGAAGATTCAGATGACCGGGAAGTGGTTTGGGTAAGTTTTAGGGGCCTAAAATGGAAGAAGAACCGAACCGCGAAGTGGTTTGGGTAAGTTTTAGGGGCCTAAAATGGAAGTAGAACCTAACCGCGAAGTGATTTGGGTAAGTTTTAGGGGCCTAAAATAGAAGAAGAACCTAACCGCGAAGTGGTTTGGGTAAGTTTTAGGGGCCTAAAATGGAAGAACAACCTAACCGCGAAGTGGTTTGGGTAAGTTTTAGGGGCCTAAAATGGAAGAAGAACCTAGCCGCAAAGTGATTTGGGTAAGTTTTAGGGGCCTAAAATGGAAGAACCACCTAACCGCGAAATTGTTTGGGTAAGTTTTAGGGGTCCAAAAGGGAAGATGGAGGATAGTGCTAAGTGATTGGGGTGAGCTTTAAGGGTCCAAAAGGGAAGATGGAGGATAGTGCTAAGTGGTTGTGGTGAGCTTTAAGGGTCCAAAAAGGAAGATGGAGGATAGTGCTAAGTGATTGGGGTGAGCTTTAAGGGTCCAAAAGGGAAGATGGAGGATAGTGCTAAGTGATTGGGGTGAGCTTTAAGGGTCCAAAAGGGAAGATGGAGGATAGTGCTAAGTGGTTTGGGTGAGCTTTAAGGGTCCAAAAGGGAAGATGGAGGATAGTGCTAAGTAATTGGGGTGAGCTTTAAGGGTCCAAAAGGGAAGATGGAGGATAGTGCTAAGTGAATGGGGTGAGCTTTAAGGGTCCAAAAGGGAAGATGGAGGATAGTGCTAAGTGGTTGTGGTGAGCTTTAAGGGTCCAAAAGGGAAGATGGAGGATAGCGCTAAGTGATTTAGCTAAACATTGTAGTAGAAGTGAGGGTGGCAAATATGTAGGCGAGCACTTTAATTAGTTAAGTTTGTAGTGCGCAGGCGCAAGATCGTAAGGATTTACGTCTGGACGATTATTTATTGAAAAATGGAAACAGAATCTCTCGGGAAACGTAAAGGATTCGTGGGAGGATACGATGGGAAGAGGGCAAAAACGAAAGCGTTACGTTGTAACGTGAGAAAATGAAACGGAAAAGTCACGCTGGAAAATGACATCCTCGTACTCGTACTCTCATACGAGAGCGGGAAAATTAAAAAAAAAAAACAGATCGGCACAAAAACGAAAGTCTTTTTTTGTCTCTCTGAATCAAGCCTAATATGTGTCATGAACACCCCTAGTAAAATATTTTGCTAAACTATCAGTACATATATACAACAAAAGGGGATCACAGATGCACACTTACATGAAAATATATAAAACATATAAAAAAGGCTTTAAGAGGAATAACTAGGATTGGGCCATTCAGATACAAAATACAAAGATGATCACTATGACAAAATTGTAACAATTTGCTAAATATATTATGCATGCTGCAGTGTGTGACATGTGTAACAAAATGAATGTAACAAAAATAAAAATATATCATATGTACAAGACCCACTTGGAAATCTGCCAGCAAATTAGTTTGATACAAGTGACACACTGATTCAGGTTTTTATACAATGTACAGCTCCAAGTTCACACTGCGGGAAAACTACTTGTAAATATAATGCCAAAGAAAAAACTATATATATCCCATCAAGGTTAAATAAGGGGCAATATACAGGGATAGGCTGCCTATTCACATACATTATCCCTATCACTTACTATGCCCGATTATGGGATGATAATTAAATACATGGGCCGAGATCATTGGGGCCCAGCTGCCGTAACTCACCTTTCTGGCAGTCCCATGGCACAGGCACAGGATCCTGTCCAATCAATGCTCTATGGTGTGCCGCTGTCCTCTACCACTTACCTCACCCCTCCACTGCCTGCCACTGTTCTCTACCACTCACCCATCCCCCCGACCCCTGCCACTGTCCTCTACCACTTACCTAACCCCTCTGCCCCTTTTCTCTACCACTTAACTATCCCCCCCGCCCCTGCCGCTATCCTATACCACATTCCTAACCACTCCTCTGCCTGCTGCTGTCCTCTACCACTCATCTAACCCCTCCTCCCCTGCCGCTCTCCTCTACCACTCACCTAATACCTCCTCCTCCTGCCACTGTCCTCTAACACCCCTCTAACCTTGCCTAAGCTCTCCACCCCCTGCTGCTGTCCTTTACCACTTGCCTAACCTCCCCCCCCCGCCGCTGTCCTCCCCCTCTACCCCCTGCTACTGTCCTCTATTGCTTACCTAACCTCCCCCCCCGCTGCTCTCCTCTACCACTCGCCTAACATCTCCACCCTCTCTAAAGCAAAAAGACCAGGCCTCCAAATTAGATCAAATGTCTTATATTGTAATCCAAAAAGCAAAATAGTAGCTAAATGTTGACGTTTCAGGGGCCCTGGAAGACCCCATTCTCAAGACAAACATACAAGGCCATGCTATACATTTATACATCAGAATACATACATTTTGTCAGAAAACAACAAAAAAAAATCAGACTATGCGAAGAATTTGGGGCGGTCCTGCTAGAAAGCAGATCTAAACTAGTTGAAAAATATTCAAACTTCAAAAAAGCAGACCCAAACTGGTCATTACATCAGAAAAATTCAGATATATACAAAAAATTCAATATATATACAGTAATAACTGCAGCCCAAGTGAATACCTGTGGAGCTAGGAGACATTTGTCAAAATACTGGATAAAAAAACATACTAATGTAAATAACCACCTGATCCATACCTATCCTGGGGTTATCCTAAGATGAAAGATTAATAGTGGTTTGTGTGAGCTAAGGAAGGGGTCCATATTACACAACGAGACCCCTGTTTTGCTCTAATGTAGCAATTAGGGGAGGAAGAAAATTACCTAAACCGGACTAACACCTATTTTTTCATTAACGGGTGTTGGTCCTACAGATAGCGAATAAGAACAAGCTTGGGGGCGGAGCATCTAGAATGCTGGAGCCCCACCCCGAACATGACCCCCCAGAACTTCTGATCTACTTACCTTCAACTTCTTGAAAGAAGTCCCACGATTGGCTGCCGGCCTGGTCACTTGTTGGTAATGGCCATGTTTAAATTTTAAAACAATGTTGAATAATACTAGCTCTAAGACCATCAATATATACTCTGTTGGTATCTGGGCAGGTTGTCTGATTAGGTGTTGGACTGCACCAATACCCTCTGTATTCGGTAAATTTGTATATAAAGAGGATATATCCAAGGTCACCATTGTCCTCTACTGCTCACCTAACCTCTCCACCCCTTGCCACTGTCCTCTCCAGCTGACCTATCCCTTCCACCCCCTGCCATTGCCCTCTACCAGTCACCTAGCCCCTGCACCCCATGCCACTGTCCTGTACTGCTCATCTAACCTGCTCACCTGCTACTGCTCACATAAAACCCTCTGCTGCTTTCCTCTACCATTTACCTAAACTTTCCTCCCCCCGCGGCTGTCCTCTACTATTCACCTACCCCCTCCACTATATGCCGCTGTCATCCACCACTCACCTAACCCCTTCATCCCCTGCCACTGTCCCTTACCACTCTCCTAGCCCCCCCATCCCCTGCCACTGTCCTCTACCACTCACATAACCCCTCTCCCCCTGCTTCTGTCATCTATGACTCACCTAACCTCTCCATCCCCTGCTACTGTCCTCTACCACTCACCAAGCCCCTCCATCCCCTGTCACTGTCCTCTACCACTCGTATAACCCCTCCACCCCCTGCTGCTGTCCTCTATCACTCACGTAACCCCTTCATTTCCTGCTGCTGTTCTCTATCACTCACCTCTCCATGACTACTGAACCGCGCTTCACTGACCTAACCTAGCAGAAGGCTCAAACTTATGCTCTCTCTGCAGTGAGGTGTTTGGTGACATGTTATTGTGCGCATTGGCTTGTACCTGAGTGCCTTTATTGCGCTTGCAGAAGTATAGGGGCCTGGTTTGCAGGAAAGTGTGAGGAAGGATCCGGTTGATAAGTTGGTAGTGCATTGCACTGACCTTGAATGTAGGGTGCTGCCAAAGAATTTGTCCCCTGCTGCCATGGAACAATGTCAAAACTCAGGAACATTTGAAGCATTCAGAGGCTGAAGCACATATCCCTCGTGTGATCAAGGAAATTCTCAGATTCCACTTTTTCCACTAACTTAAGCTCTCTTTGTCACTCCCACTACTTTCTCTAAAACTTTCAGCTTTGCCATGGCTGTAGCTTGCTCACATTGTTTCTCCAGATCATCTATTTCTGACTTTCTATGGGCCACCTTTGCCCTCTGGCGAGCTGCTTTTGAACTCTTAGAATGACTGGTGGCCTTGTAAATGTGTGATGTTTCCTGGAATTCTTGCGTTTACATTGACTTTAATTCCACACATTAAACAGTCTCTATCAAAGTTAAGTTGCTGGAAGTTTCCAATTCTTTTAATGAATGATATGAATTAATTTTCTGCAAAGTGGCAATGTATTTTCAGCTTTTTTTTTTTTTAATTAAACGTTTTTATTGAAGGAAGCAAAAATACAATTCTGTGAAATACTCACCTGTAGAATTGATATTATACGTATACAGTACGTCCTGCTCCAGATAGAATACTTACACTTCGGGTATCCTCCGCCAGAGACATGGAAAACAGGCTCCTCCCGGCCCTTCAAATACCCGGGGACCTCCCACAAATCCCCAGCATTGAAAAGCAGTGAACAAGAAGCCGGGAGAATTTAACCACCAAAAACTGGTATAACAACAATGATAACAATCACCATACAGGGGATCCAGAACAATGCAAAACCAGGGTGGGGTGGAGGTGAGTATTTCACAGAATTGTATTATTCTAAGTATACAGTACGTCCTGCTCCAGATAGAATACTTACACTTGGGACATCCAATAGCAGTGTCCATAGAGTAGGGTGGGATCCTTAACAAAAAAGGCAACAGCAGACAGTTTAAAGCACTGTCACCTGCGAACCTTGCTACCAAAAGCAACATGAGCAAAGGCTCCAATGTCAACCTCGTAAAAACCTTGGAAAAAGGTATGAACAGAGAACAAATAGCAGTCTAGGAAAACTTGTCCAACAGAAAACCCGGTGCTGAAAGCCCAAAGGCACCAAGCACGAGTAGAATAAGAAGTAAGGCGAGAAGAAGATTCTTCCCCTTAGAGGGACAGGCCTGAGTAACAGCCTGACAAGTCCAAATGCTAACAGTAGCCCTGGCAGAAGCCGAAACCTTTCCTAGGACCAGAAGGGACCGTCCCATCCAAGTAAAGGCCAAGCCGCTTAACCCCTGGATCAGACAAGATCAGGCACATACAGTGTCACGATCAGCTTACCTGTGCCGCGTTCCAGCGGTGTCCCCGTCGCCCCGCCATCCAGGCGCCGGCCGCGTCGGGCGGCTGCTCGCGTGGCTGCGGGCGCGCCCCCTCCTTCTCCTTCTGCCGGCGTATCCGGCATCAATACACGTGCTCACGCGGGTGCGCGAGCACGTTCCTTCTATGCCCTCCGGCGGCGCTGCACTCAGCGCGGCCGCCGGAGGAGGTGAATAAATTAAGTCAGAGGGGCACGCCCCCTTTCAGTTAAAGGGCCGATGAGCCCAGCTGGGCAGCACGCCCTCTGTTGTGTATTGGGCCAATGAACCCAATAGGAGTTGCTGGGCTGTACGCCCTATGTCCAATCAGGTGCTGTTTTTTTGTAGCACCAATCACACACCCAGCACTAATCATATCCGTTCCCTATAAAGGTTTACCCCACCAGTTGCTCAGTGCCTGTGATAGCGCCTAGACCCGTAGTAGTTGTTTATCCTTGATATTGATCCTGACTCCAGTTGCCGACCTTTGCCTGTTTGACCATCCTCGATTTCCATTCCAGTTGCCTACCTTTGCCTGTTTGACCATCCTCGATCTCCATTCCAGTTGCCGACCTTTGCCTGTTTGACCATCCTCGATCTCCACTCCAGTTGCCGACCTTGCCTGTCTTTGACCATCCTTGTTCTACTCTCCTCTCAGTCCTCGGACTTCAGTCTTACGCTCAAGATCGGGCTACCCAATTCCACTTCCAGCCGCGGGTTCTCCAGTCCTCTTTTCAGTAAGGCTTCATCCTTTGAGCCATCAAGTCCTGGGGGCAACCGATCCCGAGCAGGCGTGTTCTGCGTCTCGGCAAGCGGGGGCTCCTATAGGTGAAGCTGGCTGCGGAGATTGGGGGTTGAGGTCCTTACCAAGAGTGCTGAAGTTATCCAAGTGGTTAATTGCGGTACCCGGAGCGCGACATACAGGAAGGAAATGGCCAAGACCCAAAGGGGCATCAGTTCCCCGAAGGGGCAAGAGACAATCCAGGAAACACTTCCAACACCTGTTGAAGGAATGTAGCCCCCTTTCCTCAGCGTTGCTAGGAACAAGGCACAGAATGTAGAAGAAATATCTTGAATCAATGAACATAAGACACCCCCTTGGGCAGAAGGTCCAGCGTAAAGCGGAGCACCACCTTATCCTGGTGTGTCTCAAAGAACGAGGGCTAGCTAAACAGAGCCGCCCGCTCAGACCACGTCTGACTGAATAACAGCCACCAGAAGGACAACTTTGAGGTAAGAACAGCCAGACAGCATCCTGAATAGGTCCAAAGGGAACACCCCGCAAGGCACACATAATCAAATTCAAATCCCAACAGGGACCATAGAATTACGTGGGGGACGCAATGAGCAACCCCCGAAAGAATGCTTAGCCAAGGAAAATAAGCAAAAGACTTCTACAGGAAAGTGGACAGGGCAGAACCTGACCCTTCAGAGTACTGAGTTGGAGAGCCAACTCCAACCCATGCTGTAATAACTCTAGAGTCCTGGGAACAGAGAACGCCCCACAGGGAAGAGACCTAGACTCACACCAATCCATATGGTACGCCATACCCCATAATAGATGGAAGAAGAAGAAGAAGCTTGCTCTTAGACTTCCAATAGTCACAAACACAGAGAAGATAAGCCTGTCTCCATCAAGATGGAAGATTCAGCAGTCAGGCCGCCTAGGCCAGAGTCTGTAGATTGGGGTGAAGTAAAGGGGGCCCTGAGTGGACAGAGCGGCACCCCTAGCATAACGTACAGATCTACTACCCTCGGTACCACGTCTGCGAATCCACACTCCACTAGGCCACCTAGGGGCCACCAGTATTAATGGTCCCCCTTCCAGAGCAATTCTACGCAGAACCCCGCCTAGCAGGGGGCACGGAGATAAGACATACAGACCAGAATGTCCTGCCATAACATTACTAACGCATCATGACCAGGCCAGAGGATCCTGGGACAGGGAAACAAGGGTCGAGAGCTTGAAATAGTGACGGGGCACCAAACAGACCCACACTGGTTGAACCTCATAGTGACACAAGGATTAGCACATCCTGTCGCAGAGGGACCTCCACCGGAATGAATACCACTGATATGCAGGAAACATTATCCTCCACCAAGATCAGGAACATATACCTTCCTGGAGGACCATCCTGCTCCAGGTCCCACACAGATGATTAAGGTAGGCCACTGTTGTCAGACAGACCGAGCGCCCCCCAAACAGGCAGGCCGTGAAGAGGAGTAGTCAAGCGAGATAGCACCAGCCTGAAAACTCACTGTTTCAATATTGATAGGTGTATGGACCTCCTAAAGGCCCCACCTCCCCCGGACCCGCATGGGGTAACAGAAGAAACCCCCCCCCCATCGACCTGATAGGTTGGCATCCACTGTGACCGTCTCCAGGAAGGGCAAGAAGGGAACTGTCCCCAGACAGGTTCCATGAGGTCATCCACTCCAAGAGGGACCTCCTAACCAGGGGGGAAGGCACAAATGACCCTGCTCCAGGGATGCTGGGTCCCTGTCCAGTATTAACAATAGAAGTAGCAGAAGGCATCCAGGTAGAAGAGTATAAGGGACCTCATCTGAGCAAGCCACCAACGGGCCCACCAGCTGCATTCCTGCCTGGTGAAGGGACGGGGACAGCAAGGAGGGTCTGAGCCCATGCAACCAGATTGTCCACTTTATTGCTGAGGAAGGAAGATTCTCGCCTGAACCAAATCCAGATTCATCCCTAGGAATGGAGTTACCAATTAAGGGGACAATGAGGACTTGAGGTGATTGAACACCCATCCAAATGACTCCCAATGGACACCATCAGACGAGTAACCAACTCAACCTGACGTAGGGATTGGGAAGTGAAAAAGGACGACCGGGTAGGTCTCAAGCGGACGCCCCTTGGTCTCATCAGAGACATGGCCCCCGTCAGCACCTTGGTGAGCACTCTGGGAGCAGAAGAGAGGCCAGATAAAGCCACAAATTAGCAGTGTTGGGCCTCCAACACGAACCTGAAGAGCCTCGATGTCTAGGAGACACAGGGATGTGAACATAAGCATCTTTGATCTCTACAGATGGCAAGGAGCCCACTGGGCGCAAGGCGCTGATGGCCCATCTCAGAGTTTCCATGCAGAAACTGCCTGTAAATGTAGAATAGCCAAAAACCTGTGATCCGGAATGGGCCAGACTGACTCATCCTTTCGGGGGAATGTGAAAAGGTTGTGTAGCGGCCCCTGCCTCTGCCTGTTAAGGGCAATCTGCAAGTGACCCCCAGACCCCACAGGGCCTGCACCAGCATCTGAACAGAGGCAGGGACCGGGGGGGGGGCGCGCAGCAAACTCTACCCTGTGTCCGGAGGACACTACCTCCTGTATCCACCAGAATGAGGCAAGATGCCTCCTGATAGGAGCAAGGTGCTGCAGCCATCCCCTCACCCAGGTGGGCGAGGGCGCCCCATCATGCTTGAGGGGGTTTGGTGGAAGATTTAGGCTTAGCCCCGCCAGAGGGGCCAGGACGTTGTCTGCCGCTCCTGGGGCAGGAGTCTGCACAAGCCCCCTGGAAGGACACCCCTGGTTCTTGTTTAACACTATGGTATGGAGGGGGAGGGGTGTCCCTGCCCCGAGGGGGCCGAGACGGCCACCTGCGTTGGGGTGATTTGCCCTTTTTACCAAACAGGTAAACAAGGGAGGAGGAGGACTGCAACCACGTGCGTGCGCGAAGATCATCAAAATGGCGCCAAGCGAATCTTAAAGGGCGGTCCCGATCTGGCCGTGACGCGGAGCGCGCCAAGCCAGGTCCCCACCCCCCCGAAGAGCGCGAAGCTCTGAGGCAGCAGTCAAAACTTGACAAGCAAAGGATAAGATACACTTAATATAAGCCTTTGCTAATGGAGACGTCGTAGAAAAGACACGCGCACGGCGGCAGCCAAAAACTATGAAGAGCAAGCAGTGCGGCTCTGACACCCAGTTACAAGTCAAGGGCAATACTAAGGCCATAAGCGTGACAATACAGTACACTGAGACCGCCACACACATACCCCCCCCCTTTCTTTTCCCCCGAAATACGGGGTAAACGAGGGAGGATGGCGACCCTTTACACAGGGTCCACCGCTACACGGGGCATGGGCAAGAATGCGGGAGGGACATCCACTAGAGGCTCACCATCAGCCTAACCGCCTACCCTTTGGTGGGGGACTACGGTGGAGCGTGGCTCCATAAGCACACATGGTGCTGCCTACCTTCACCCGACCAGCGCAGCCCAGGCTGGGAGGCACATCACGAAAAGGACGGGTGGGAATAGTCCAACAGGGCCACAGGCTGTAATAGCCCCGCTCACCTGCGAGAGTGATACTTCATATCTTCGCAGTCAGCACTGCAGAGAAATCTGGGGATTTGTGGGAGGTCCCCGGGTATTTGAAGGGCCGGGAGGAGCCTGTTTTCCATGTCTCTGCAGTGCAGCACCATCTGGCGGCGGATTACCCAAGTGTAAGTATTCTATCTGGAGCAGGACGTACTGTATACTTAGAATAATTACAGTGCTTGGCAACGCAGTGCCACATAAGTACACACATAGCGGTCAACATATAAACGGAGTCGCACAATGTCAATTTTCATAAGTCAAGGAACATATGAATAAAGTTAATAAAGTGCAGGGCCACAACCAGCCCCACTCTCCATATTTTAGGCTGCGATCCCGTTTAGTAATTTACTTTAGCTTCTGCCACTCATGCCTCCGACTTTTTCCTTTCAAAGGGTAAAGCAGCAAAGAATTATCAAACTATTCGGGAATAAATGACAAGAGGGGAAAGGGGGGGAGACTAGACAGACACATTCAAGGAAGAAGCAGGGGCGCAGGGACAGTATGGGGTAGGAGAAGAAAGCAGCGAAGGGGCCATCCCACCAGCAGCCCACCTGGGTCAAATTACGTATTCAGAGAACTCCGAGGAGAAAGTGAAATGGTCCCATCCCTGCCAGGTCCTCCTATGTTTTTCCAAAGTCCCCCTTAGCGAGGCAGTAAGTTCCTCCATCCTATATAATTCCTGAACAGCGGCCAGCCACTGTGCTGTTGTGGGGGACTTCCATTTAGCTGGAATACATGTTCTGGCAGCGCTCAGAAGTGGGGCGAGGAGGAACCTGCGCCTTGATCGCATGGAGGTCGGAGCCAGGTTGAGCAGGTAGCATGCAGGATCCCCACCCAGGTCAACGTCCGTAAGTTTCCTAACAACCTCCCTCACCCCCCTCCAGAAACCAGCCAACTTCTCACACTCCCAGAAGACATGTGTCATAGTCCCCCTACCACGCAGGCACCTCCAACAGAGGGGAGAGGAGGAAGGGAACATGTTTGCCAATAACGCTGGGACTCGGTACCAGCAAAAAGAATTCTGAATGTAATCTCCTGATATTTGCAGGAGATAGAGCTCTTATGCGCCAACTGAATCATGGCAAGCCTTTGCTCGTCCGTAAAGGTTCTGCGCAATTCCCTCTCCCATCCCCTCACGTATGGGGAACAAAGTCATCCGGAGGTTCTACCAGTAACGAGTATGAGTATGACAGAGCTCCTCTAAAATGGCCGGATCCCAAACAGGTCTGTTCAAATTGTGTTAGCCGCCTAGATGTGTCAGCCGTGCCCTCGACCGACCGCTGATAGTGCAGAAGTTGAAGGGTCTGTAAGTGCGTGATGGGTCTGAGGGCAAGGTCGTCAACCAGGGTCTCCAGCCTCCTCCATTCGCCGCCAGCCTGCATGTGAAGTCTCCTGAAACAATTCTGCTGGATCCAAGCCTTGAAGGGACCACCAGTTATCTCCACCAGGAAATCAGGGTGGCCCAGGACAGGCACCATGGGGGACGGCCCGGGGCAAAGACCCGGCCTAGGCAAAAATCTATCCACCACTCTCCTGGACGGGCCAATTGTAGGGTGTTTGTTCAGCTGTGGAAGTCTATTCAGTGGGACCCATGGTAAACCCGGAAGAAGGCAAGATGAGGCATCTTGTTCAAGCTGGACCCACTGTTTCAGAGCGGAGTGTCGGCACCAGTCGATGACCCGGTTCAGATGAGCCGCTGCATGATAGCACCTCCAGTCCGGCAGGCCCAATCCCCCCCTAGATTTAGAGACTGTCAAAAGGGAAGCCACCATACGATGAGAGCGACCAGCCCAGACAAACCTAGTGCACATTCCTGTAAGCTGCTTAAAGACGGTAGAGGGGATGTCTATTGGGAGGGTCTGGAATAGATACAGCACCCTGGGAAGGATGTTCATCTTGACGACACTAACCCTTCCGAACCAAGAAAAGACTCCCCTGTTCCATTTCAGGAGGTCTTCCTCCAACCTTTTTAACAGAGGAGGGAAATTTAATACAAACGTTTCTTGCAGTTTGGAAGGGATTCGTGTACCCAAATACGTAACGGCCTCTCGCTCCCACTTAAAATGAAAATTTTCCGTGATGCGACGCAATCTCTCCGCAGGGATATTAATGTTCAAAGCGGAGGACTTCTGGTAGTTGACCTTATAATTGGAGACCTCCTGGAAACTCCTAAGCTCCGCAAGAAGGTTTGGCAAGGGGAGCTCTGGTTTCGAGACGAAGAACAGCAAGTCGTCGGCATAAGCCGCTACCTTGTGCTCGGTCCCGCCCACCCTCACACCTGCAACATCCACATTTTGTCTAACCAACCGAAGGAATGGCTCCAGTGAGAGGATAAAAATAAGCGGGGAAAGTGGGCAGCCCTGCCGCGTCCCGTTAAATAAATGGAAGGCCTGGGAGGGCAAGCCATTCACCACCACGGATGCTGAGGGGCAGGTGTATGATGCCAGAATCCGGTAAAGCATCCTGTCGCCCAGCCCAATGTGCCTGAGGGTCTCCTCTAAGAAGGCCCAGCTCACCCTATCAAAAGCCTTCTCGGCATCCGGGGAGAGAAGCAGCGCGGCCTCCCCCATCTGTTGCGCTTAATGGATCACCCCCATAAGGAGGGGGGCTATTCTATCCGCCAAAATTTTATTATATATCTTGAGGTCGTAATTTAACAGGGATATGGGCCTGTAACTGCCACACTGTGCTGGGTCCTTACCCGGTTTAGGGATAACCGCAATGCTACCACGAAGAGTGTCCTGAGGGGGGGGGGGGGAAGGCCATCGCTCAGAGAGCCGAAGGATGAAATAAAGTGGGGGCCCAAGGTACCCGCCAATTCCTTATAATACTCCAGGCTAAAGCCATCAGGGCCAGGAGCCCTTCCAGGTTTCATGTTCCCAATGGCCTTTAAATACTCCCCCATGTCAATCTCCTCCTCGAGAGTCTCCACCACACTCCGCCTGAGCCGGGGAAGGCCCGATTTCTGAATATAGGCCCTGATTTTTTGCTGATGAGCCTGAGACTTTTTTTGCGGCACATTGTACAGGCCGTCATAGAAGTCCCTAAAGGTCTTAGCTATATCCCCTATTTTATAGTGCCTATTACCGCCTGTATCAAGTATGCTGGGGATGAAGTTTCTGGCCCGCTGCCCCCGCAGGGCTCTAGCTTTTATTGCTGAATTCATAAAAATACCTACGGCACCTAGCAATCTGGCCCCTCACCTTCACAAAGCTCACATCCCGGAGGGCCTCCCGTAATTTTGCACCCAATGCGGGGTCTAAAGATTGTTTATGTCGTGTCTCCAGGCTCCGAATCTCCTGCAACAGGTGAGCTGTTTGTTTCTCCCTCTCCTTTTTAAGGTAAGCGCCCCGTCGAATCAAAAGGCCCCGGATCACGCACTTGTGAGCCTTCCACTGGGACATCCGAGAAACATCGGGGGTGTTGTTTACTGAAAAGAATTCGGTGATTGCTGATCGAATTTCTGCCTTGAACTCAGGGTCCTGAAGGAGGGAGCTGTTGAGCCTCCAGTGTCCCGATGGGGGGGGGGGGGGGGGCGGGATCGACAAAGAGATGGAGATGGGAGCGTGGTCAGAAACTGAAATTAAGCCTATAGAAGGCCGCGATATGAGATGCACGTATCTATGGGGGACCAAAAACCAGTCAATACGCGAATAAGTGTTATGCGGGGGGGAGAAGTAAGTATAATCCCTTTCTCTGGGGTTCACTATCCGCCATACATCTAAAAGTTGATGTTCAAACAGGAGGGCTTTAATCCTCCTCAGAGCTGAATAAGGTATACTAGAAGTTCCCCTAGAGGTGTCAAGCTGAGGATCCAAAATGCAGTTGAAATTGCCTCCCAAAAGGAGAATGCCAGTATTGAACTCAGCCAGCTTCTCCAGGGTGGACCTCAGGAACTTGGTTTGATTCGAACTCGGACAGTAACAGGTCGCCAGCGTCACCCTCTGAGTGTAAAGAGTGCCCCTTACAAAAAGGTATCTACCCTCAGAGTCTTGAATCGTCTCCTCCATTGTCCAGGGGAGGTGACCCGCCAGGACGATGGCCACCCCCCGTGACTTAGAGTCGGGGGACAGGCCATGATACTGGTGGCGGAAGTGACGGTTGGACAAATTGTGTACTCTCCCTTCCTTGAGGTGAGTCTCCTGAAGGAAGGCGATTCCCGCCCCCAGACGCCTCAGCTCACCCAATACGGAAGAATGCTTAACAGGGGAGTTCAGGCCCTTAACATTCAAGGAAGTGCATTAGACTCTCGACATGTCAGATCAGAAGAAGCAGCCCCCAACTCAAGAAAAACGGGCACCGAGGAGAGAGGGGTCCCCAGCCAGGAAGAGAGACGGCTAAAAGAGGAAGAGAGGAGGGGAGGGAGGGAGTGAGGGGGAGGGGAAAGAATACACCAGGTAAACAAAAACTAACGAACACGCGGAACAAAGGGAAACACACAACGGAGAGGCAAACACCCTACCCTAACAAGAAGGACAAAACTTGTGTAAAAGGGAAAAACAGGGTCAAGGCCTAAAGTGGGGGCGAGACGGGTCCGAGAGATAGAGGGGGTCCCCCGGCCGTCCCTACTTCCAAGCTATAGGGGAAACCACCGCTGACTATACTGCCAGAGGAGATCCCCATCCCAAGATGAAACCCACAGGAACTCAAAACCATTAGTTAAGTATAGCCCGCCCTATCAGTCGGCGGCCGGAAGCCCGGCAGCGGACAAAAGGTCTGTCAAAGCACAGGTCAGTCGAACCGGAGCAAACAGGTAAGTGAGCAACAAGAACCACACCTGGGCGCGATTCGATATAAACAAGTATGGAACCGATTCTGATTCGAGGCGCGGTAGGTCAATCAAGAGAGGAAAGATGGACGCGACGCCCGGAGGCGCACGTCCCAACCCCTCCCTCCGCAAACCGGTGGAGTAGATGGGAGAGCAGCCTAGCGAGCCCGAACCACACAGAGCAAGCAAAAACATTTCAAAAATTGTCGAGAACTAATCTGCAAGGCCAAACTTCACTGGAAGGAACATAGTTAAGCTTGGAATACGTTATAAACAATTAAAGAAGCAGGTTCAGGGCTCGTCGGGACCGGCCCCGGGGGGTGTTTCACGACGCCTCCGGAGCGAGCCCCCGATGCGGGGAGTCAGCCATATAAAAGCGCAAGCAGCACCCTAAGTGCGGACATCCATACCGCTCACTCGTCGCACAAGTGGAGTAGGCGGAGAGCCCGAAGTGCAATAGACAAGCCTACAGAATCTAAAGATTAGGCAGCAAAGCAACACTCTGTCAGTCTCCTCGCCTTTCCTACCCTTTAAGGCATCGTGAGCGCGCCATACCACGGACTGCATGCAGCAGCAGACATGCTCGGCTGCATGGTTTTAACAGAGCAGGCTCTTCTTCTGTCGCATGCTCCACAGTGACACCTGCTGTTCAGCCCATTGGAATTGCACAAGGCCTAGAGTGTAAGCTCTTGGACTTGATTTCACTTCCTGGTGTCCTGAGTTTGAATGGACAGGAAGTGACTTCACCAGACTCTGGCACATCCCTCCCTGTGCTGATTGATAGCCCTATTTAAGAGGACAGCTGGCCTACAGCCAATGCTGTGTTATCAGCTTACTTCCTGGACCTTGTTTCTCTGATTCCTGAATTCCTGGATTTATACACTGACGGATAACCTGATTTTTGACGCGGATTGCTTATGGACTTTGCCTGTTTTCTGCCTGCCTCTGACCCCGGATTCACCCTTGGACTCTGTTCAGACTTTTTATTTGCTCTTGGAGTTTTTTCTGCTTCACTTCGCCCCATACCTGGAGCTCAGCTCAGCTCTCCCCATGATTGTAGCCAGGAGGCTTGACAGTATAACACAGCCATAACATGAGCTCCGGTGGGGAACCTCTGGTGGGGAACTTGATGCAGCAAGTCTTTTCCCTCTGTGCAGCCGTCCAGCGCTTACAGGGAGGCTTTACTCAGCTTGTGGATCGGCTAAATCAACTCACGCCCCCCCGACAGTATCTTCTGCTTGTTAGGCCCTTACCTCTTCGCCGTCCCCGGTCCCGCGGCGCGTCGTCGGACGGCCCGCGGCCGTCCCCTGTCCAGCGGTCCTCTGGCGGGATTGCCTCTCGGCGCTGCTGTGGGGGCCGGGGTTCGGCGGCGTGGGGTAGTGCTGGTGGCCGCGCCGCGGCCCGCTTTGCGCGGCTGGGCGGCCCCGTCGGGCTTCCCCCTAGTGCGGCGCTTCCTCCTTCTGGCGGGAGCGCGCCCGAACTGCAACGTGCTCGCGCGCGAGCATGTCCTGTTTATGCCTCCCGGCGGCGCTTCTCCCAGCGCGGCCGCCGGGGGGCAGATTTAAAGTGACCTATCCGGGTCGCTCTCCTGGGGAGCGGATCCAGGGACTGGTCGGCCTGTCTGGCCTGGGCCGTCCAGTTCCTGGGACCGCTCCCGTTTATTGTAGTTGCACCAATCACCTCCTTTCCCTCCAATTGTCCCCTTTTCCTACTGGCCAGTATTCCCTTTATATTCGGGCTGCTCCATTTTCCCAGTGCCCGTTATAGCCTCTGGGTTGTTGGGAGCGTTATAGATTGTCTTATCTCAGTTATACTCGGCTTGTTCTTCTGACCATCCTTGCTTGCTGCCTGCCCTGACCTTTTGCCTGCCTGACCACGATTTTCGCCTGACCCCTCTGATACCTCGCCCCGTGACCTTCTGGATTGACCTCGGCTTGTTTGACTCCTCTTTGCTACCTCCGTTGGATACCTCGCTTCGTGATCTCCCGGTTTGATCTCGGCTAGTTTATTGGACTTCCGCCTTCCGGCATCCTCATTTGGGACTCCCTGCCGTTCATCAGTCTCCACCTTAAGCTGGTAATCTTTGCGGCCATTAAGTCCTGGGGGTAACCGAGTCAGGAGAGGCATAATCTGCGTCTCCTGCGAGCGGGGACTTGTCTATAGGCAGAAGAGGCGGTGGAGATTGGGGATTATCAGCTTAAGACAGAAAGGTGTCCGGTACAGTCCTTACAGTATAACGGGCCAGAAAAATGGACCAGATCTTGGAACAGGTGCAGGCCTTAACGGCGGCTGTAGAGCACCTGGCTCATCGCGTTGCAGCCCAGGAGAACCGTCCAGCTCCTATTACCACCAGCCCTCAAGGGGCTCCGGCCGCATCTTCTGTGGAACCCAAAATTCCACTCCCAGAAAAATTCTATGGCGACAGGGCAAAGTTTGCCAATTTTCGTGACTCTTGTAAACTTCATTTCCAACTCCGTCCTGTTTCGTCAGGGTCACAGGAGCAGCGAGTGGGTCTGATTATCTCCCTCCTCCAAGGTGATTCACAATCCTGGGCCTTCAGTCTACCATCCCAGGATCCTGCTCGTCTCTCAGTAGATAATTTCTTTTCTGCTATGGAGGTTCTGTATGATGACCCTGACAGAGGAGCAACGGCAGATGCTAAACTCCGTACCCTACATCAGGGACGACGACCGGCCGAAGATTATTGTTCAGAATTTCGGCGCTGGGCAGTGGATTCGCGTTGGAATAGTCCTGCCCTGTGCGGCCAATTTCGCCTAGGGCTGGCCGACTCTATTAAAGACACCATGGTGAATTATCCAGTTCCCCAGACATTAGATGAGACCATGCACCTTGCCATCCGCATAGATCGTCGTCTTCGGGAAAGACGCTTGGAGAAAGGGTCTCATCCCGATTCAGCTTTGAGAGCCGAGGCCCCAGTGGTACAATCTTCTGAAGAACCCATGCAACTGGGAGCCACGAAACTCACAGAGGTTGAGAGACGTCGGCGCCTGTCGGAGGGTCTGTGTCTGTATTGTGGCGGAACTGGTCACATGGTCAGAGTATGCCCTAAGAAGCCGTCGGGAAACTTCAGAGCCTAGGGGGTTTCGAGGGGGCCCACCTAGGCTGTAAGGTATCACCTCATGTATCGTCTCCGGTTATAATTCCGGTTCAGATTAAAGTTGCTCTAAAATGTTTGAATTTGGAGGCCCTCTTAGACTCCGGAGCGGCAGGGAACTTCCTTGACTCTGAGCTAGCCCAGAGTTTAGGAATTACGCTCCAGTCCCTGCCTGCGCCAATCCGAGACTCTGCCATTGATGGCACACCAATTGCAGGCGGACTCGTGCAGTTTAGAACCCTACCAGTATCATTTAAAGTGGGAGCTAGTCATTCCGAAATCATTAGTTTTCTTGTCTTAAGTATGCCTAACACCCCCTTAGTTCTGGGATTGTCTTGGCTGCAGAAGCACAATCCCCAAATTGATTGGGTGTCGGGGCAAATTGTGAAGTGGGGTCACCAATGTTTTCAGACCTGTTTGGAACTTCCGGTTCGAGTTACGCAATTATCTCCGGGTAAGGTTCCTACTCCATACCTGGAGTTCTCTGACGTCTTTTCCGAAAAGGCGGCAGACAAACTTCCCCCCCACAGGCCTTGGGATTGCCCCATTGAGCTCCTTCCTGGTACTATGCCTCCTAGGGGGAGAATTTTCAATTTGACCCGAGATGAAACCCTTGCCATGCGGGAATATATTGCAGAAAATTTAGAGAAGGGATTTATTCGAGCATCGTCTTCCCCGGCAGGAACAGGGTTTTTTTTCGTTGAAAAGAAAGATGGGGGGCTCCGTCCATGTATTGACTATCGGGGTTTAAATAACATCACTATTAAAAACAAGTATCCCCTGCCACTTATTGAGGGACTATTTACACAGGTGGCAGGGGCGCAGGTTTTTTCCAAACTTGACCTCCGGGGCGCCTATAATCTCATCAGAATTAGGCAGGGTGATGAGTGGAAAACGGCCTTCAATACTCTCGAAGGGCATTATGAATATCTTGTAATGCCGTTTGGATTATGTAATGCCCCCGCAGTCTTTCAAAGTTTTGTGAATGATATATTCAGAGACTACTTAAAGTGGACCAACACCCAGGGGGGATCGGCCCGGAAATCTATAAGATTCCCGGACCGATCAGATCCCTCCCCGCGGGGCATCCGAAATCGGGATGTCCCGCGGGGAGGAACCCCCCAGGAGGACCACAATCCTTACCTTACCGGCGATCCAACGGCGCATGCGCGAGACGCGGCCGCGTCTCTCGCTTCCCTCTAGCAGGGCGCGCTCCCGTGCCGCCCGTTTTGTGAATGGCCGGCGCAGGAGCGCTCCCTGTTAGAGGGAAGCGAGAGACGCGGCCAATGACAGTGCTCTGGTATGCGCGTCCAAGCAGCTTTGGACGCGCATACCAGAGCTGCTCTGAGCGCTGTCATTGGCCGGACGAGGTCACGTGGGAGCGGGGAGAGGTGAGTTTTTGCGGCGATCGGGGGGGTTTCAGACAGCGGGGCACCCCCGATCGGGGTGCCCCACCTAAGTGGACCAACACCCAGGATAGTCAAAATCCTGGGTGTTGGTCCACTTTAAGTCGTTTTGTAGTAGTTTATTTAGATGACATTCTGATTTTCTCTTCATCTCTTGCGGAACATCGCAAACATGTGCGCATGGTCTTACAAAAACTCAGAGAAAATTGTTTATATGCTAAGTTAAAAAAGTGTCAATTTGAAGTCTCGGAAGTTCCTTTTCTAGGTTACATTGTTTCTAATACTGGTCTTTCCATGGATCAATCCAAAGTGAAAGCAGTATTAGAATGGGAGCAGCCCAAAGATCTTAAAGGTCTGCAAAGATTTTTGGGGTTTGCCAATTTTTATAGAAGGTTCATTAAAAAATTTTCTTCTTTAGTAGCCCCTTTGACTAATCTCACTAAGAAAGGGGGTTATCCTCCTGTTTGGCCGGTCCAGTCTGTTCATGCTTTTGAAAAACTTAAGGGAGTCTTTAGTTCTGCCCCAGTGCTGCCAATTACCATTTTTCGTAGAAGTGGATGCCTCTGAGATTGCTGTGGGGGCAGTACTGTCCCAATACTGTGGGTCCCCTGAACGTCTTCATCCTTGTGCCTTTTTCTCTAAAAAATTCTCGGCTGCCGAAAGAAATTATGACATTGGTAACTGGGAGTTGTTGGCTATCAAATTGGCCTTTCAAGAATGGAGGCACTGGTTGGAGGGGGCTCAGTACCCAGTTACAGTCTTTACTGATCATAAAAATTTAGAGTACATTCAATCCGCTAAAAGGTTAACTCCAAGACAAGCTCGCTGGTCCTTGTTCTTCTCTCGGTTTAACTTCTCCATAACCTATAAACCAGGATCCAAAAACGTAAAAGCTGATGCCTTGTCCCGGAGTTTCTCTTTTTCTAATTTACCTGAAAGGGAAGATGTACCCATTTTGCCCCACTCTTTGGTGGTAGCTGCCGTTCAACCACAACTCCCTGATCTAACTCAATTCCAGTCCGAAGCTCCACCTGAAAAGCCTAATTTTGCCCAGTTTGTGCCCCCTCCTTATCGTGCTGCTTTCCTGTCCCACTTTCATGACACTAAGACGGCGGGTCATCCGGGGGTCAAGAAGACCATCGCTTTACTATCTCGCCAAGTCTGGTGGCCATCCATTAGGAAAGATGCACGAGAATTTGTCCAAGCCTGTAAGGTGTGTGCTCGGAGTAAGTCCTTAAGACACTCCCCCGAGGGCCCTCTACTTCCACTGCCCATTCCTGTCTGCCCCTGGACCCATTTGGCCATGGATTTCATAACGGATCTCCCGGTTTTGGAGGGCTTTCTGTGCAAAATTGGGCTTTACCGTCTCTCTTTCCTCTGCATTCCACCCTCAGTCCAATGGGCAAACCGAAAGAACGAACCAGTCTTTAGAACAGTATTTGCGTTGTTTCGTCGCTGATACTCAAACGGATTGGGTGTTCTTTCTTCCGTTTGCTGAATTCGCACTGAACAATGCTTCACATTCTTCCACTGGAGTTTCTCCCTTTCATTGTGTGCATGGTAAAGATTTGAAGTTTTCAGCCCTGTCAGACCAACCCTCTAGAGTTCCTTCCTTGGATGAATGGGTGTCCCGATGGCCGGGGTTATGGAATAAAATCCAGCAACATCTGTCCAAAGCTGTCTTTCAACAGAAAAAATTTTCAGATCGTAAACGTTCTTTTAATTCTGGTTATTGTGTGGGGGACTGGGTTTGGCTTTCAACTAAGAATTTGGCCTTACGCCAGCCCTCTGCTAAGTTGGGTCCGAAATGTATTGGCCCCTTTCCGATAATACAGAAAATCAATCAAGTTACTTATCGGTTAGATCTCCCTTCCTCCATGAAAATCTGTAACTCCTTTCATGTTTCCCTTTTTAAACCTGCAAGGAACCATGAACCTAATAATCCTCCGAGTCCTGTGTTAGTTGGTGGGCAACAGGAGTTTGAGGTTGCCCGGGTTCTAGATTCTCGCTTTTTTCGAAACTCCCTTCAGTATTTAATTGACTGGAAGGGTTATGGCCCGGAAGAAAGATCTTGGGTTCCGGCCAGGGAGGTTCATGCGCAGAGTTTGGTAAAGAAATTTCATAGGGAGAATCCTCTGAAGCCCAGCTTGGAGGGTCCGGTGGCCCCTCCTCAGGGGGAGGGTAATGTTAGGCCCTTACCTCCTCGCCGTCCCCGGTCCCGCGGCGCGTCGTCGGACGGCCCGCGGCCGTCCCCTGTCCGGCGGTCCTCTGGCGGGATTGCCTCTCGCCGCTGCTGTGGGGGCCGGGGTTCGGCGGTGTGGGGTAGTGCTGGTGGCCGCGCCGCGGCCCGATTTGCGCGGCTGGGCGGCCCCGTCGGGCTTCCCCCTGGTGCGGCGCTTCCTCCTTCTGGCGGGAGCGCGCGAGCACGTCCTGTTTATGCCTCCCGGCGGCGCTTCTCCCAGCGCGGCCGCCGGGGGCAGATTTAAAGTGACCTATCCGGGTCGCTCTCCTGGGGAGCGGATCCAGGGACTGGTCGGCCTGTCTGGCCTGGGCCGTCCTGTTCCTGGGACCGCTCCCGTTTATTGTAGTTGCACCAATCACCTCCTTTCCCTCCAATTGTCCCCTTTTCCTACTGGCCAGTATTCCCTTTATATTCGGGCTGCTCCATTTTCCCAGTGCCCGTTATAGCCTCTGGGTTGTTGGGATCGTTATAGATTGTCTTATCTCAGTTATACTTGGCTTGTTCTTCTGACCATCCTTGCTTGCTGCCTGCCCTGACCTTTTGCCTGCCTGACCACGATTTTCGCCTGACCCCTTGTTTGACTCCTCTTTGCTACCTCCGTTGGATACCTCGCTTCGTGATCTCCCGGTTTGACCTCGGCTAGTTTATTGGACTTCCGCCTTCCGGCATCCTCATTTGGGACTCCCTGCCGTTCATCAGTCTCCACCTTAAGCTGGTAATCTTTGCGCCCATTAAGTCCTGGGGGTAACCGAGTCAGGAGAGGCATAATCTGCGTCTCCTGCGAGCGGGGACTTGTCTATAGGCAGAAGAGGCGGTGGAGATTGGGGATTATCAGCTTAAGACAGAAAGGTGTCCGGTACAGTCCTTACACTGCTACAGCTGTTCCTACCACACAGGGGGCAGATTCCGGGGTCACCTCTGAACCCCAAGTTCCTTTCCCGGAATTTTTCTCAGGAAATCGCCAGAAGTTTCGTGGTTTTAGGAACAGTTGTCAGTTATTATTTTCTCTGCAACCACGAACCTATGCTGCTGAGGAAGTCCGGGTCAGAATTGTTATTTCCCTTCTGCAAGGGCCTCCCCAAACATGGGCCCATTGTCTTCTGGAGCAAAATCATCCTTGTCTGGCCTCTGTTGATCTTTTCTTTTCTGCTATGGCAGCCATCTATGATGATCCCGGACATGTTGCATCAGCAGAGGCAGCTCTCCGTAATTTGCGACAGGGTCGCCGTCCAGTTGAGGAGTATGTTGTTGATTTTCATTGCTGGAGTTTTGACACCCAGTGGAATGAGCCAGCTTTAAAACATCAGTTTCGTTTAGGTCTTTCTGAACTGATTAAGGATGAACTGGCCCACTTCGACACTCCTGAAACTTTAAATGAACTTATTCTTGCAGCCATTCAGGTGGATCGCCGGCTGCGGGGACGCCGTGAAGAGCGTTCAGCCCTAGCCCAATGGTTTGCTCCACGGTCCTCGCCTGCATCACCTGACTCTCCGCAGACCGATTCGGGGGTTATCAAGCCCATGTAACTGGGAACCATCCGGGCTGCTTTGTCCCAAGAGGAAAGACTGCGCCGGAGGTGGCTAAACCTTTGCATGTACTGTGGGAACCCCGGACACTTTCGGGTTAATTGTCCTACCAGACCCGCAGCTATGAAGAGATCAACACCTCTTGTTAAGAGCACACCACTTCCTGTGCCTGGTTCTCACCTCTCTGTGCTTCTTAGTTTACAACTTCCCGGAGGAAGGGTTGAGACCAGGGCCATGATTGACTCCGGGGCCTGCAGCTGTTTCATGGACTTAGAATTCGCACAGACTCACAATATTCCATGTGAAGTTCGGCCTACCCCTCTGCTTCTCACTTTGGCCGACGGAACTACCGTCAAGTCCGGACCGGTGTCCCATAGAACTAAATCGCTTGGCTGCTCTACTCCTGATGGACACTCAGAATTAATACACTTTGATTTAATGCACTCTCCTTTGTACCCTATTATTTCGGGTTTCCCGTGGCTCTCTGGTCCGGTCTTCCGGTTCAGTTTCTTTGTTCTCTCCCTATTGCAACCAATTTTGCAGACAGCAGGAGAGTAACCTCTCTGTAGTAACCCTTAATCCACCGGATTCCCTTCCGCCTGCGTATCTAGAGTTCCAAGATGTGTTCGACAAAAAAGGTGCAGACCAGCTTCCTCCTCACCGCTCTTATGACTGTCCAATAGACCTTCTACCTGGGTCGGCCATCCCTTTTGGACGTATTTATCCGTTGTCTGAAGCCGGGTTACAGACTCTCCGTGAATATATTGATGGAAACCTGGCTAAGGGTTTTATTAGACATTCAACTTCGCCTGCAGGAGCAGGGATATTCTTCGTGGAGAAGAAGGATGGGTCTCTGAGACCCTGTATAGATTACCGGGCCCTCAATCAAATTACAGTCAAGAACCGATACCCTTTGCCCTTGATTTCTGAACTCTTCCAGCGTTTGGGGTCCGCTCGGTTCTTTACCAAGTTGGACTTGAGGGGAGCCTACAACTTAATTCGGATCCGTCAGGGTGACGAATGGAAGACGGCCTTCCGCACACGATATGGTCACTTTGAATACCTGGTCATGCCGTTCGGACTCTGTAATGCCCCTGCAACATTCCAGCACTTTGTAAATGACGTGTTCCGGGATTATCTTGATATTTTCGTCATCATCTACCTGGACGATATACTAATCTTCTCTTCCTCCCTCTCGGAACATCGGGAACATGTCCGTCGTGTCCTTCTGCGTCTTCGAGAGCATCAATTATACGCCAAACTGGAGAAATGTCAGTTTGAACAACCTTCTATTCAGTTCCTGGGGTTACTTATCACCAGTACCAGCATTGTGATGGATCCTGAGAAGGTGGCTGCCGTCTTGGACTGGCCACAACCTATGAATCGCAAGGAAGTACAGCGTTTCATTGGCTTCGCCAACTTTTACAGACGTTTTATTAAAGATTTCTCACAGATAGTCCGCCCTATCACCGATCTCACCAGTAAGAATACTCCATTTGTCTGGTCTGAAGCTGCTGAGGAGGCCTTCTCTCATCTCAAGGAGCGTTTCACTTCTGCCCCTATCTTGAGACATGCCGACCCCGAGCTCCCTTTTGTACTTGAAGTAGATGCCTCCGTCAATGCTGTAGGAGCAGTACTCTCTCAACGAGAATCTGAGCAAGGAGAACTCCATCCCGTAGCCTTCTTTTCCAGAAAACTGTCTTCAGCAGAGCAAAACTATGATGTTTGTGACCGAGAACTTCTTGCTATCAAACTTGCCCTGGAGGAATGGCGTTATCTATTGGAAGCTGCCAGACATCCAATTTTGATCCTCACGGACCACAAGAACCTGGAGTACCTTCGGTCTGCAAAAAGACTCCGGCCACGTCAGGCAAGGTGGTCACTATTCTTTTCCAGATTCTCTTTTCATATTTCTTACCGTCCAGGAAACAAAAATACATCCTTCTGACCAAGGTCCTGAACCTGTGGAACCCACTATTTTGCAACCGAACCATTTTTTGTTACTTGAATCTGAACTCATTGCTGAGATTCGACGAGCATCCGATTCTATCCCAGAGAACCTACAATCTGAACTATCACGAGTAGATGGAATTCTTGTCCATCAAGAAAAGATTTTTGTTCCTGAATCTTTACGTTCCAGGGTTCTGGCCGAATTCCACGATCACCCCTTGGCAGGCCATTTTGGGCTCAAGAAGACGCTACATCTGATTCAACGTCATTTCTGGTGGCCCACCTTAAGAGCAGACTGTATATCACATGTTTCTTCTTGTGGGACCTGTGCCTGGAATAAACACATAACCACCAAACCTGCAGGTCTTCTCATGCCTCTCCCAGTGCCAGAACGTCCCTGGGAACATATTTCTATGGACTTTATTGTAGAACTTCCACCTTCTGACAACAACAACACTATCTTGGTGGTTGTGGACTATTTAACCAAGTTTGCTCATTTTATAGCTCTCCCCAGCCCTTCGGCCTCAAAGTTAGCACAAGTTTTTGTGAAAGAGATTGTTCGTTTACATGGCCTGCTGTCTAAGATTGTGTCTGACCGCGGTTCCCAATTTTCTGCCCGGTTCTGGACAGCGCTCTGTAGGAGTTTACGGATCACTTTGGCCCACTCATCGGCTTATCATCCCCAGACCAACGGACAAACTGAACGGGTGAATCAATCACTGGAGCAGTACATACGATGCTACTCCTCGGCCCTGCAGGACAATTGGACACAGTTACTCCCATTAGCTGAACTGGCTTATAATAACCTCACTCCATTTGCTGCAAATTATGGATTTGATGCCAAGACCTTGCCTGATACCTGCATCCCAGTGAATGTACCGGCAGCTGCAGATTTAGGAGCTCATCTAACTGCCACTCATCAGATGCTCCGAACAACTCTTCGAGCTGCCCAAGAACGTTACAAAAGGACAGCAGACACTCATCGGTCTTCAGCTTCCAATTTTGCAGTAGGAGATCAAGTCCTGCTCTCTACCACTCATCTAAGGCTTCATCTTCCCTCTAAGAAGTTGGGTCCTAAATTTATCGGGCCTTTTAAGATTAAGAGAGCTATTAATGAAGTTGCCTTTGAATTGGAATTACCTAATCGCCTGAAGATACGCCCAGTTTTTCACGTGTCCCTTTTAAAGAAAGGAACTTTTAGAGATTCCCAAGATAAACCTCCTGATCCAATTATTGTGGATGGTGAAGAGGAATATGAGGTTGAACAGATCCTGGATTCACGGAAGAGAGGTGCCTCCATTCAGTATCTTGTTCATTGGAAAGGTTACGGCCCAGAGGAAGATTCCTGGGAGCCATCTAGTAATCTCAATGCTCCACAATTAATCAGAGCTTTTCAGCAAAGACTCTATAGATCGGCCGCCCAGAGGCGTCCTTTAAGGGGGGGGCAATGTCAGTCTCCTCGCCTTTCCTACCCTTTAAGGCATCGTGAGCGCGCCATACCACGGACTGCATACAGCAGCAGACATGCTCGGCTGCATGGTTTTAACAGAGCAGGCTCTTCTTCTGTCGCATGCTCCACAGTGACACCTGCTGTTCAGCCCATTGGAAGTGCACAAGGCCTAGAGTGTAAGCTCTTGGACTTGATTTCACTTCCTGGTGTCCTGAGTTTGAATGGACAGGAAGTGACTTCACCAGACTCTGGCACATCCCTCCCTGTGCTGATTGATAGCCCTATTTAAGAGGACAGCTGGCCTACAGCCAATGCTGTGTTATCAGCTTACTTCCTGGACCTTGTTTCTCTGATTCCTGAATTCCTGGATTTATACACTGACGGATAACCTGATTTTTGACGCGGATTGCTTATGGACTTTGCCTGTTTTCTGCCTGCCTCTGACCCCGGATTCACCCTTGGACTCTGCTCAGACTTTTTATTTGCTCTTGGAGTTTTTTCTGCTTCACTTCGCCCCATACCTGGAGCTCAGCTCAGCTCTCCCCATGATTGTAGCCAGGAGGCTTGACAGTATAACACAGCCATAACATGAGCTCCGGTGGGGAACCTCGTCCCTACTACTACTGAAGAACGACAGGGGGATTCAACTGGAGCCCCCGGCCCGCTCGAGTGTCCCCCACACTGAGGCGAGGGAGGGTAGAAATCAGGGCTTGGGCAGCTCAGCTGCGTCATACCTGGACTCGCCGGTAGACTCAACTTGGCTGTCAAGGTACAAGTGGGTAGACCCTCTAATTATTTAGTTTGCGAGGAAGGCCAGCGGGAGCCCAGTCTGAGCACGTCCTCACACTCCCATAGCCGGCCACGCCCCCATGTATTTCCAGCTTAAATGTGTGTAATTCTAATGCAGTATGCTAAGGAAAGTTGTCCCAGAGCTCCCTCTACTCCCCCATTGTGTATAAGAAACAATTCATGTATAAAACTTTCAAGATTTTCTTTAACATTCCATGTAGGCTTATCAGAACGATTTCTATCAATGGGCTGTTGATCCGTGTTCTATTCTGAATGTATTTGCTGTCCACTTTCAGACATGATAGCAGAATGTTTCTAGATGGTATTGAAGTGGAGCTGGCAGGCTGCCAGACAGATGATCTCTGCTGCCAATGAGTGGTAGGTTTCTCACAGGCACACACAAAAGTGGATGTTAACCAGGCTGCACTAAACTAGCTTTAGCTTGCCTTGAGAATATGCTGTGCCGATCTATTTGAGATTTTCTCAGCAGCTGCAATAATACCATTTTGTGAATACTCACCTGTAAAATGGGTATTATAAGTATGTGACACACCCCGCTTCAGATAGTCATTACACTTGGGTTATACCGACCTGTAGAGGGCTATCTTGCAGAGATGTCATGAAAAAAAGGGAGCCCCTCCCGGTCCATAAATACCTGGTACCTCCCACTCATTCCCCAGTATTAAGACAGCAGTAAAGGGACCAGGAAGAGCCAAAATAACCAGTAACAGTAAAAAAAGGTTCACCATAGAAAGGATCCAGAATACCAAAGGGCGGGGTGAAGCAGGGTGTGTGACATACTTATAATACCCATTTTACAGGTGAGTATTCACAAAATGGTATTATTCTAAGTATGTCACACACCCCGCTACAGATAGTCATTACACTTGGGACATCCAATAGCAGTGTCCATAAAGGGCGGGGATCCAAAACAAGGCAACAATGCACAAACTTAAACCACTGCAGCTTGCAGAACTTTGTGGCCAAAAACAGCATCCGCTGAGGCCCGCACATCAACCTTGTAAAACTTGGAAAAAGTGTGAACGGAAGACCAAGTAGCAGCCTTACAAACTTGCTCAACAGAGGCCTGATGCTGGAAAGCCCAGGACGCCCCAACGGCACGAGTAGAACGAGCAGTAACACGAAAAGAGGGAAGCTTCCCCTTGGCAGAATAGGCCCCAAAATGGCCTGGCGAAACCATTTACTAATGGAAGACTTGGAATGGAAGACCTTTCCTAGGCCCGCAGGGCACCACAAAAAGGGCGTCAGTCCTACGAAAAGAAGAAGTAGCCACCAAATAGTACTTCACACAGCGAACCACATCCAGAGAATGCAAAACCCTCTCCTTGTCATTGCTGGGCTTAGGACACAAGGAGGGTAGAACAATGTCCTGATTAAGATGGAAAGCAGAAACCACCTTAGGAAGGAAATCTGGCTTGAAGCGGAAAACAAACTTGTCCTGATGCCTCTCAGTAAGGAGCCTTAATGGACAAAGCCGCCAACTCCGATACACGCCGAACGGAAGTGATGGCAACCAGAAACGCAACCTTCTGAGTAAGCGTAGAAAGAGCAATATCCTGCAAAGGTTCAAAAGGAGGACCCTGAAAGGCAGAAAGAACGAAATTCAAATCCCAAACTGGGAGCAAAGGCTTCCTAGGAGGCCGCACATGCGTAACCCCCTGGAAAAAGGTCTTAACCAGAGGATGAAGAGCAAAAGACTTTTGAAAGAAAACCGCCAGGGCAGAGACATGCCCTTTCAGCGTACTAAGCTGCAAACCCAGGTCCAGACCATGTTGCAGAAATTCCAAAACCCTAGGGATAGAAAACACCCTGCAAGGCAAGGCCCGGACCTCACACCAATCAATATAAGACCTCCAAATCCTATAGTAGATGGCAGAGGAAGACTTCTTACTAGCCCTAACCAGAGTCTGAATGACAGCATCAGAAAGATCTTCCTCCTTCAAGATGGAGGATTCAGCAGCCGCGCCGTCAAAGCCAGCGTTGGTAAATTGGGGTAGCACAGTGGACCCTGAGTGAGCAGATCCGGCAGAAGGGGCAGATTTAACTGATCCACTGCCAACCTTACCACGTCTGTGAACCAAACCTGTGTTGGCCATCTTGGAGCCACCAGTATTGCTGACGCGCCCTCTAGGGCCAGCTTGCGCACCACTTTGCCCACCATGGGAAAAGGAGGGAACAGGTACAGAAACCCCAGATCCCTCCAGTTCAGAGACATGGCATCCGCTGCCAGAGTCAGCGGATCCAGCGAGACAGACACAAACGCCGGAAGCTTGTGATTGTGACGAGAGGCAAAGAGGTCCACCTCCGGAGTCACCCACCGGTAGCAAAGCGACCGAAACACCTTGGGGCTGAGCGACCATTCCGCCCGGCGAGATGAGCACCTGCTCAGGGAGTCCGCCTCCGTGTTCTCCACTCCCGGAATGTACACCGCCGAGATGCATGGGACATTGCTCTCTGCCCAAGCCAGGATCAAAGACACTTCCCTGAGGGCACGCCTGCTGCGAGTCCCTTCCGGTGATTGATGTATGCCACTGCCGTCCGATTGTCCGACCGAACTTGAACCGGTAAGCCCTGTAACTGAAGAGTCAAGTGGGCCAGAACCAACCTGATGGCTCTCAGCTCCAGAACATTGATGGGATCGTGAGCCTCCTGAGGCCCCCACAGTCCCTGAAACTGAAGATCCTTCCAAAATCCCCCCCAACCTGACAGGCTGGCATCCGTGGTGACCGTCTCCCACAAGGGGTCAGAAAGGATCTGCCCCTCATCAGATTGCTTGGTTCCAGCCAACACCGAAGGGAATGCCGAACCCGGGGGGACATCAGAAAAGACTGATCCAATGACAGCGGGGACCCGTCCCAGGCCGCCTAGAGATGGAGCTGGAGCGTTCATGTGTGAAACTGGGCAAAGGGAACCGCCTCGAACGAGCCACCATCAATCCCACCAGTCGCATCCCCAGCCGAATAGACGGGCAAGGGATGGATAGGAGAAGCTGAGTCAATTCCTGAATCAAAAGAACCTTGGGCCGGGGGAGGAACACCCTGGACTGAGAAGTATCCAGAGACATTCCCAGGAACGCCACCACCCTGGACGGAGAGAGGCAGGACTTGGGATAGTTGATCACCCAGCCTAAGGTGGCTACCACAGTCCTGGTATCTAGCTCCGCCTGTCTGAGAGAGGATGCCATAATAAGAAGATCGTCCAGATAAGGCATGATGCGGATTCCTTGGGCTCTGAAAATGGCCATCATCCCCGCTAGCACCTTGGTGAAAACCCTTGGAGCCGAGGTGAGGCCAAACGGAAGGGCCACAAACTGAAAATGACGATCTTCCACCACGAACCTGAGAAATCTCTGATGCGCCGGGAAGATTGGAACATGCAGATAAGCATCCTTGATGTCTATGGACGTCATGAAGTCCTCCTGCCGAAGTGAATTTATGGCAGAGCGCAGAGTTTCCATGCGGAACTTCCTGGGTCGGATAAACCCGTTGAGAAACTTCAGATCCAGGATGGGACGATAGGAGCCATCCTTCTTGGACACCGTAAACAGATTGGAATAGAATCCCAGGCCCTGGTCCGAGGGAGGCACCGGGCAGATGACAGACATGTCCAAGAGATCTGTTACTGCCACCCGGAGCCCCTGCGCGGCCAGAGGATCCAAGGGCACGCGAAACCTGAAGAATCTGGGAGGAGGCCGGATCTCGAACTCCAGCTTGTAACCGGAAGACACCACTTCCCGAATGCATCTGTCCGAGACCTCCTAGTCCCAGACCTGGGAGAAGTGTCGCAGCCGTCCCCCCACCCTCGAGGGTGAGGGCGCCCCCTCATTGCTGAGCCGGCTTAGCAGTGCCTTTGGGCTTGGAGCCCCAGCTGTGACCTGGACGGGCACGTCCTCTTCCCCTGTTCCAGGAATGACCTCTGGAGGGGAAGACAGCCGATCCCCGTCCAGCTCTGGCCCCACGAAAGGAAGGGGTAAATGAAGCCACCCCCTAAAGGGACGATGTTGCTGTCACGGATATCTCCCGGGAGATAACCGTTAATAAGGGGTGACCAATTATTAGAGAACTGAAAGGCAGAGAGACTGGCATAGTGCAGCAACACAATGTGTTTATTGTGAACAAGCAAACAAACACTCAGATTGCTATACATACAGTGGTAGTGAGGAATAACATGCAAACACGAAGTCCAGTCCAATATAGTCCACGGCAACAGAAATGAACACAATGGTTCACAAGGGGATACAGGATACAGATGCTCTGCTATACAGAGTTCAGGCTCAAGATCAAAGGGTCCAGGTTCACAGAGTACACGAAGCAATGATCATCAACAACAACAATGTTAAGCCACTGACTACATGTCAGCATCAGCTTATAAAGGGTAGCAGCTAATTAGCCCAGGTGCTGCTGATCCCAGGAGTTCTGCTGGACAGCACCATCTGGTGGTCAGGCTGCATAAATACACAGGCAATCGGCTAAGGAGGAACTCCGGGCATGACAGTATCCCCCCCCCGACCAGGCGGGCACCGAACGCCTTTAGATACCTGCTCCGCAGGACAGGGATAAAGACCAAAGCAGGCGAAGACTTGGCGGACATCGAAGTCCCCCCAGGATCAAAGTCCACGAAATGGTGGCACGGGTGATCAAACCCAGCAACCGGGGCGCGTTGAGCAGGGCGATCCAACCCGGCAGGCAGGGCGCGTTGAGCAGGGCGATCCAACCCGGCAGGCAGGGCGCGTTGAGCAGGGCGATCCAACCCGGCAGGCAGGGCGCGTTGAGCAGGGCGATCCAACCCGGCAGGCAGGGCGCGTTGAGCAGGGCGATCCAACCCGGCAGGCAGGGCGCGTTGAGCAGGGCGATCCAACCCGGCAGGCAGGGCGCGTTGAGCAGGGCGATCCAACCCGGCAGGCAGGGCGCGTTGAGCAGGGCGATCCAACCCGGCAGGCAGGGCGCGTTGAGCAGGGCGATCCAACCCGGCAGGCAGGGCGCGTTGAGCAGGGCGATCCAACCCGGCAGGCAGGGCGCGTTGAGCAGGCTGGACCGACAGGTCAGATTGAGCAGGCTGGACCGACAGGTCAGATTGAGCAGGCTGGACCGACAGGTCAGATTGAGCAGACTGGACCGACAGGTCAGATTGAGCAGACTGGACCGACAGGTCAGATTGAGCAGACGGGTCAGGTTGATCCGACAGGTCAGAGTGAGCAGACGGGTCAGGTTGATCAGACAGGTCAGAGTGAGCAGACGGGTCAGGTTGATCAGACAGGTCAGAGTGAGCAGACGGGTCAGGTTGATCAGACAGGACAGAGTGAGCAGACGGGTCAGGTTGATCAGACAGGACAGACGGGTCAGGTTGATCAGACAGGACAGACGGGTCAGGTTGATCAGACAGGACAGACGGGTCAGGTTGATCAGACAGGACAGACGGGTCAGGTTGATCAGACAGGACAGACGGGTCAGGTTGATCAGACAGGACAGACGGGTCAGGTTGATCAGACAGGACAGACGGGTCAGGTTGATCAGACAGGACAGACGGGTCAGGTTGATCAGACAGGACAGACGGGTCAGGTTGATCAGACAGGACAGACGGGTCAGGTTGATCAGACAGGACAGACGGGTCAGGTTGATCAGACAGGACAGACGGGTCAGGTTGATCAGACAGGACAGACGGGTCAGGTTGATCAGACAGGACAGACGGGTCAGGTTGATCAGACAGGACAGACGGGTCAGGTTGATCAGACAGGACAGACGGGTCAGGTTGATCAGACAGGACAGACGGGTCAGGTTGATCAGACAGGACAGACGGGTCAGGTTGATCAGACAGGACAGACGGGTCAGGTTGATCAGACAGGACAGACGGGTCAGGTTGATCAGACAGGACAGACGGGTCAGGTTGATCAGACAGGACAGACGGGTCAGATTGATCAGACAGGACAGACGGGTCAGATTGATCAGACAGGACAGACGGGTCAGATTGATCAGACATTTTAGATTTCTGGGCTGCAAATACTGAAGCCAGGTCCAAGCCAGCAAACACTGTCTCAGGAATATTTAAGTAGGAAGTACCTAAAAATTTCAGGAATTTGACTACATTTTCACTGAGATGTTTGCAATGATCTAACCAAGCTTCAGCCCAGAAAAACAGGTCATCCTCCAACAGAAAGTAGGCCACCTGACGACTTAAGGTAGTCTTAGGAGACTGCTGAAAATAAGGCTCCGACAGTAATTTTGCGGCAGCCTGGAGGAACTGGGAATAAGTGGTCAGGGTGAGCTCTTTAAAGCGAGGTGGGGGCACAAATATGTATCTGTCTGTGGGAGAAGTGGGATGGTCAGGGTCCATAGCTACAGATGCCTTTTTGGACATCTTGGGAGGCTGACTAAACACACAACAGACAGACAACCCGCCTGCGCCACCAGGGAGGCAAACTGCCGATTAACCAGAGGCGTAGGGGACCTGGAACTCAAGGAGCCCGTTATCCACCTACTTCTTCAGCAGAGCTTCTGAAGGTGAAGATGCACAGGCCCCAGGTAATCCCGTGGTGGTCGCAGACTTGGGAAGGGGAAACACAGGAGAGACAAATACTAGACAGACAAACTAGACAGAAAAGAACTGGGCCCCAAACTACAAAACAAGGTGGGCCCCAATACAGGCTATGGCAAACTATGGCAAAGGCTAGAAGGCAATGCAGACAAAGTACTAAGGCTGGCACTAGGACCATGCATACACTCAGCACACCAAAGCCAGCTCAGCCTTACAGTCTCTTATGGTCTTAATGGGCTTAACATTCTGTCACGGATATCTCCCGGGAGATAACCGTTAATAAGGGGTGACCAATTATTAGAGAACTGAAAGGCAGAGAGACTGGCATAGTGCAGCAACACAACGTGTTTATTGTGAACAAGCAAACAAACACTCAGATTGCTATACATACAGTGGTAGTGAGGAATAACATGCAAACACGAAGTCCAGTCCAATATAGTCCAAGGCAACAGAAATGAACACAATGGTTCACAAGGGGATACAGGATACAGATGCTCTGCTATACAGAGTTCAGGCTCAAGATCAAAGGGTCCAGGTTCACAGAGTACACGAAGCAATGATCATCAACAACAACAATGTTAAGCCACTGACTACATGTCAGCATCAGCTTATAAAGGGTAGCAGCTAATTAGCCCAGGTGCTGCTGATCCCAGGAGTTCTGCTGGACAGCACCATCTGGTGGTCAAGCTGCATAAATACACAGGCAATCGGCTAAGGAGGAACTCCGGGCATGACAGTTGCTTCTTTCGCTGAGGTAACCTACCTCCTTTTGCGACCGAATCCAATTTTTCTCCAAAGAGCCGCAATCCCAGAAAGGGAAGAGATGTAAGCCGTAAGAGACTTTTTGGACACAAAACCAGCCGCCCACTGGCGCAACCAAACCGACCGCCAAATTGCCACCAACAATGCCGAAGTTCTACTACACATCACCATGGTGTCATCCAGGGCAGCTAGCACGAATGACGAAAACAGGGCGGTGAACTTATCACTAGCCGGGTCAAGCCTGGCGGTAGACAACAGGTCCCTGACAACCGACCTAGAAGCCACTTTTAAAAGCGCTGAAGCATAAACAGGCCGCAAGGCCGACCCGACACTGGCAAAACCGTGACAAGCCATCTGGTCAATGCGTTTGTCCTCACCGTCCTTGAGAGTTGAACAGTCTGGAGAATGCAAGACAGAGGTGCTAGACAACCCCAAAACAGGGGAATCCACCTCGGGAGGCGACAACCAGCGCTTCACTGCGTCCACCGGAAAGGGATATTTCTTATCCCAACCCGGAGGGACACCCGGAAGCCGAGTAGGCCACACCCATTCCTTAAGAATAATGCCGTCGAAATGCCTTTGATTAGGGAATTCTAAGCACGGCTTAGCCTCCTCAAAGAACTCCCCCTTCTGCGGAAGAGTCACTTCAGGAGGAGAGATTGCCAGAACCTCAAACATATGAGCCAGGACCTTAGGGGTATCCAAAGAATCCCCCTGACCCCACTCGGCATCAGCGTCAAACAATCCGACTCCTCAAAAAGCTCCACTTCCTCTAGCGGGGGGTAATCAGACCAGTCCAGTGAATCAAACTCCTCAAAATCAGAATCCTGCGTGGCTGGGGACAAGTGCTTTCTCTTAGCCGGGACCTTTCTGGCCACAGTGCTAGAAAATAATTTTTCAAGGTTGGAAAATCTGGCACACACCTCAGATTGCGACTCCCCACTCGTGACAACATCAAACGGGGTACGGGTCAGGCGGGGAGGGGTAGGAGAAGGGACCGGCGGCACAGAACCAGACGCCTGGGATCCAGACTGCCGCGTAATAGTCTGCAGCAAACATGGTATGCAAAGGAAAACATCATCCCCTGTAAGGGATGCCCCACACCCCAAACACTGCCGGGTTTGCCCCGAGCCCGGTATCCTGGGAAGCCTCCATATGGTGATTTTATTGGTAGTCGCAATACCCAAGGGAATTACGCCTTATAAGCGACCCGGGATGCCCCTTCTGTGGGAGGATTTATGGGGAGTACTTAATTAAACCAGGGACCCTAGGACTGGGAGGACCCTTTAGGATCCAACAAGGGTCCACCTGGAAGACAGAATACAGGGCTAATCAGCACCTCAATCATGCCCAACACACACAATGCAGACATACTGATATTGCAATAACCTAAGAATTATATATATATATATATATATATATATATATGCAGGTCAAAAGACATTGCTGCTCATGAATTACAAAGCGCTTTATAAAATGCACGGTTAACAGACAGTGCCTGAAGTAATGGGGCCCCAAGGGCCACTCACGGAGGAGATGACGTCCGTCCTGCCTGAGAACCCGAGAAGCAGAGGGAGAAGAAGGGCGGGCCGGCGTGGTCCGCGCAACGCGCCCGGCCCCTCCCCCCTCCCCTTACAACACGCCGAGCCCGGCCAGTGGCCGGGCTCGGCAACGGCGCCAAGAGCACGGGGGGCGGGCGGTAGGCGATCGCGCCGAGCGCCCGACCCCGCCCCCCTACCAACCGCACCATGAGGGGAAGAAGCTCCCCCGCCGAAGCTGCTACAACGGCCGGCGCTGCGGCACAGCTGAGTACTAGTAGAGATGCACACCGTGAATCACACACACACACACACACATAATTAAACTAAGGGAGAAAGGGGACCCGTACACTGCCCCCCCCCCCCCCTCTAAGGAGCAAGGGCAATCCGGGAGAGGGGGAATCCACGCTGGAAGGTGGACGGGCAAGGGACGGGGCATCCCAAACTGGGATCACCAACCCAGCAAAACCGCCTACCCCTTAGTATGGGGTCTCACGGTGGAGCGTAGCTCCTAAGCACCCTTAGGTGCTGTCTACCCTTGCCCAGACCAGCAGCCTAGGCTGGGAGGCAAGGTGAATACTAAGACAGGGGTCCAGGCGGAAATAGACTAATAAGCGGGCCGGGAGTTACCCTGGCTACCTGCAAGGAGGAGACATCCATCTTCTGACTTGCTCGCCGTCTGCAGAGATGAAAGACTGGGGAATGAGTGGGAGGTACCAGGTATTTATGGACCGGGAGGGGCTCCCTTTTTTTCATGACATCTCTGCAAGATCACCCTCTACAGGTCGGTATAACCCAAGTGTAATGACTATCTGAAGCGGGGTGTGTGACATACTTAGAATAATATAGTTTTCTGTGTGTTTTTTTCTTTACTTTTGAACAGGTAAGGGGTCCCAGTTTAATTACCATTACTCGCACCACCAATGGGCACGATGGCGCGGATAAGCCCTGGGCCCCGGTACCTATGCTATAGGGCAAAGGGGTTGGTAATGACCTTGGATGGGAGCTAACACCCCCACATGACTTACACATGCCCTACCCCACAAGCAGTCCCTGACTAGGCAGCTAGGTTGAAAGAAGGGGAGTCATGTCCCGCCCCCCCCATTAAACAACTGGCAATGCCAGCTGCGGACACCTGGCACCACCTAATGGAGGGGCACATAAGAGACCTGAAGATGGCGAGAAGACCGGGCATGGGAGACCCCTGAAAAACACACACTTTTACACTTTTGTAGTAAATGTGTGTGTGTGTGTGTGTGTGTGTGTGTGTGAGGTGGCTCAATCCACACATTTACTCCCCAAAAATTACTCACCAAAAATAAGATCTGCTGAATCGGTAAGGGGGAAATTGAGAGTAAATGGATTTCACTCATGAAGACGGTACACAAATGCTTTTACTTACGGTGCCTAATCGAGCCTATACCCCTCGATTCAAAGAGCAAAAGTTAATTGATTTCGTATCGAGAATCGTAAGTTTGGGTGGGTGTTAGTCATTTTTTCCTGTTTTTTTGGCCATTTCCGACTCGCACGAGCCTACGTACGAATGCGTATATGCTCTTACGATCAGCGGAAGTTCGTTCCTAAATTTTAGGATCAAAACGTAAAACTTAGGATCAAATCCTAAAACTTACGATCAAAACGTAAAACTTAGGTTAATTGGATGTGTTTAGGTGTGATTCAGAGAAACCTCTAAACGCGTTTTAAAAGAAAGCCACAGCCGACACCTTTTAGCAGCCGGATTGCTGTTCGTGAACAGGTTTTTTGGCTATGTGGAGGAGTCTGCGCGTCTTGTGCTCCAATGAACTGCATGTATCAGCATGGCCGAGGCCATAAATTGTATGGCAATGCATACCTGATTCATGTATGCCTTATAAAAGCATTTTAATGTGGACCTTAATTAGTCCTTTGCATGTAAACCTTTATTTTGCAATATATTTGCGTTAATTAAAGAAACTTATGTCCTTTGTTATTTATTTTAAAATTGAGGTACTAGAATAATATTTTTAGATTGCATTTATTGGTGTAGTTGTTTACCTTTGCTTTGTTTAATTATTTAAGCACATCTTTGGTCAGATGCATCACACTTACTGAGGAGAGGAGAGCGGGATAAAGTGCAGGATGTGGGTTACTGCTGTATTTTGCACAGACACAGCAGAGCTGGGGGCATGGAAAGGTCAGAAATCAAAGAATCCAGAGCAACACAGTCACAAGGCCCTTTCTGTTTGCAGGCTGCCCGATAATACCTGAGCTGCCATCTTGGCTGTTTCTAGGCTCATAACATGCAGAAGTTGCTGGGTGTTTTTTAAAATTTGTGAGCAATCTGTATGTAGAGGGTGTGGGTAACCACACTAAAAATTTAAAGTTGTACCATTTGAAGCATAAATATTAAAATTAAATCCACAAGTAAAAAATGCAAGTTAACTAAAAATTAAACAAAGTAAGATTTACTTATGCAAATGCATTCATTAATGGTTGGTTACTAAAAAATGAATGAAATAAAGAAAAATAAAAGACCAAATATTTAGAATGCACTTTAATGAGGTAAGTTTGTAGTGCGGAGCCGCAAGATCAGAAGGATTTACGTCCAGACAAAAAAGGAAAAAGGAAAAAGGGCAAAACCAATGTTGCAACCTGAGAAATGAAACGGAAAATTCAGGATGGAAACTGACATAGGTCTGATTCCCGAACTGCCATACGAACGGACGTATATTTTAGGATAGAAACGTATTTGCTTGAATCACTCGCAAGTTCATACGAACGCACGAGCGGACGTGAAAAATAGGATGATCGTGACCCAAATCCAAGCTGTTACATGTTTCTTTGAATCAACCCAATAGAGTCTACAATACTGAACATTTTCCTGATTACTAAATTTGGGGGGTTCATTTGCTGTAAGCCATAATCATTAAAATTAAAGAAAAACTAATGAAATAGATCTATATGTGTGTAATAAATCTATATGAATTTAATCACTTTTTAATTGAATTACTGAAATAAATACATTTTTCAATGCACCTGTATGTAAGTGAATACATAAATTGTAAGTGTTTATGTAAGTACATAAATTAATGATTCTGATACAGATTTAATAAATCTTAGCGGTTCCTGAGATTGAGGACTCCACTGTGCAGGTATGTAATCCTGTTCACCATAGACCACCGAGCCGTCTTTAACACTGGGGAGTTTTAGGTGCACAGCAAATGTAATGAAAAAGCTATCCATAGTAACCTATACGTGCTTTCTCATCCAACATGCCACATTTTTGCTTTGATAGCAATGGCATTCCATTGAATTGTGTATTTTGAATTGAATTGAGTGGTACAGCCACCCCTCAGGGTCAAACACAGTGATTGGTCATGTTATTTCTATTAATTTTAATCTATTGCAGTCCACTGAATGAATGCAGTGGACATGGTCAGTCACTATGCCTGTATGTCATGGCAGTTGCAGGAGTGTGAGGAGGCAGTGTTTCTTGATCTCAGGAACTGGTAAAGTTTTAATTAATCGGAGTAGGATGGAAGGGCTGCTGGGGAGAAAAGGTCAGTATGTGTTTTTATGTATAGACAGGAATTTCATTTGAAACCATGTAAATATACCTGATAAGATGTTGAATACCAAATGATTTGGAATGATTGTTGGGGGGGGGGGTAGGTATGGGCTGCGAGTTAATGGCTGGGGAGGATGGCTAGGTGAAGGTTGTTGGTCAGCGGCTGGGAAGGGGGTTAGGCGAGGGGTTACAGGTCACCAGCTAGAGAGGCAGATATAGGTATAGGCAGGTATAGGTAAGGGTTGTGGATCAGTGGCAGGGGGGTTTAGGTGAGAGGTTCAGTCAATAGTACACCCAGGACTTTGTCCTGGAGGGGGCCCAGTTAGTGTGGGGCGTGGCCTGCAAGAGGCGTGGCACCCCATGAGAAGGATACCTGTAAACTTTTGAAGATGAGAAGTGGGGGGGAGAAGATAAGCGTGCTGATTTTTTTTGCAACTAAGTCACGACGCCATGGTCACAGCCATGTCACACCCATAACTAGTGGTGTAAATAAATGTGCTGGGGACCTGATGCGAACATTAAATGGGGCCCTTTCTAGGATCATGCAGTAATATTTTTGTCTGTGTTTTTTAGACTTTTTACTTTTTTATTGGATGCAGCTAGAAAACTACAGACTGAAACAACAGAGAGAAATGGTGATTCCTTTCTTTAAAGTGGACCAACACCCACGGGTGATCGGCCCGGGAATCTATAAGATTCCCGGGCCGATCACCCCCCACCCCGCGGGACATCCGAGATCGGGATGTCCCGCGGGGTGAAACCCCCCCCAAACACCCCAACTCACCTACCTTATCTTCGGCGGCGGCCGGCCGCCGCCGCCTCCCTCGCGCCCCTGTAGGCGTGCGCGCCTCCGCGCCGGCCGTCTGCGAATGGCCGGCGCGGGGGCGCGCGCGTTCAAAGTGACGCGAGGGAGGCGGCGGCGGCGGCCGCCGCTTAGACGTTCCTTGTACGTTGGCGCTGGGAGCGGGGAGAGGTGAGTTATTCGGGGGGTTAGGGGGGGTTTCACACAGCGGGGCACCCCGATCGGGGGTGCCCCACCGAAGTGGACCAAGACCCAGGATAGTCAAAATCCTGGGTGTTGGTCCACTTTAAATGATGCCAAGTGAGTGGAAATATGATAAATAAGGTGGAAGATAAACAATGATGGGCCCCCGACCTTCTGGGCCCCGGTGTGGTTGCAACCCCTGTAGCCTCTCACGTTAAGGCACTGCCCCTAACCTCTAATGCCAAGAGGACCTGGAACTCCATAGTTCCCTTGTAGACAGATCATGAATGGAAAAGGTAAGTGGCTCCCAAAAGGCTGAAGTGGGGGCAAGTTAGGTGCCCTTCACTGGTTGTAATGAGGGATGCCCCTTACTGGTTGAAATGAGAGATGCCCTCACTGACTGGGATGGTGGGATGCCCCTCACTGGCTGGTATGGATGGATGCCCCTCACTGGCTGTCATAAGGAATGCCCCTCACTGGTTCTATTGGAGGGATGCCCCTCACTCCCTGGAATGGACGGATGCCCCTAACTGGTTGGAATGGAGAGATGCCCCTCACTGGCTAGAATTGAGTGATGCCCCTCTCATTACAGCACCTTCACTTCTTATTATCCCTGTATTTTTATAGTCCCTTTTTTTAACCCTGAAAGGGTGAAATGGTGCCATTGAAATAAATGTTCATAGTCTTTTCTTTTTTGGCAATTTTTGTTGCCAAAAATATATAGATATACAAGTTGATTGTATATCCAGGGTGTGAACTTGGTATCATAGTATCTGACACACCATGACACTTGGCAGCTTTCCAAGTGGATTGTACACATATAATGTAGCTTTATTCTTGTTACATTCGTCTTGCCACTTGCCAGACACTGCTGCCTGTATAATGCCCTTATTCATCAAGCGATAGCGCCAGGTAGTGTCCGACGAGCGCCAGGTAGCGGCAGCTAACGGCGACTACCGACTCAAGTACGCCCGGCGGCGGTCACAATGACGCATTTATCAAGCAAAATGAGGCTAGCGCCGGCGAGAGCGACGGCTAGCGCGGCATTCATCATTAAGCCGCCTGGACCGAACAGCGCCGCTGCAAATTCCCTCACAGCGCCAGGTATGAGCTGTCGCTCCCTGGCGATGTCCAATGCATTTCAATGGAGCAATCTATAATAATTCATGATTAATTGGTAATATTTTTTTTTCAAAATGTTTTAATGTCAAAAAATCGGAGACCACTTCTGCAATGTTAGGATTTATTTTTAAGTAAAAAAAAAAAAAAAAAAAAAAAATATGTGCAGAATTGATCTAACAGGTCTGAGATGAATGTATTCATATTACAAAATGATTCTAAAAACATGTATAATGTTACATTTAAAAAATATGGTTGTTTAGGGGTTAAAAACTAGTTAATACAGATCGCCGCCAGCGCTCTGGGGTTTAAACAAGGAATGGACAGCGACAGCACATTCGGAGCGTGATTTTTTGATGAATATGAAGCTAGCCGTTCGCTCTGGCCATTCGTTGTCAGGCGCTCACATACAACGCTGGACCTGTGAAACAGCGACTCCCCAGCCCGTATTCAACATTACCGCACACCGACTGAGTCGCTGTCATCAAGCTAATGCCGGCCAAGCACAGCGAATACTGGCTGGCGCTGAAAAAATCACGCTACAGTCGCTCATCTGTCGCTACCTGGCGCTATTGATGAATCGGCCTCCCCGATTCTAACCTCTCAGAGTGATCACCTTTGTATTACAATATGTATCTGAATGTGTGTGTGTGTGTGTGTGTGTGTGTGTGTGTGTGTGTGTATATGTATTAGTTTTTTTTTTACGATTAAACAATTTTCTGCCCTTCTGGTGGGGGTCTGGCCCAGGAACCCCACCACTTAGGTTCGCCCATGAATTCAGTGACTGGGGACAGGGGTTAGGTGAGGGGTGTGGATTAGGGGCTGAGAATGGGGATTAGATGAGGGGTTCAGATCAGCAGCTGGGGAGGAAGGTTAGATGTAGGTTGTAGGTCAGCGGCTGCAGAGTAAGGGATTAGTTGATGTTTGTGGGATAGTGGCTAGGGAGAAGGGCTAGGGAAGCATTGTGGGTAAGCAGCTGGGAAGTGGGGTTAAGAGTTCTGGTCAGTGACTGGAAAGGGGATTAAGGGGAGAAGATCAGATTAGCAGCTAGGGAAGAAGGTTAGGTAAGGGGTCTGCATCAAGGCTGGGCAGGGAGGTTAAGTGAGGGGTATGGATCAGCAGCTGGGGGATTCTGATGCATGGTGACAGGGCCCTGGAAACACAGTCCCTGGTCCACTTTTTTCACCTAGGAGTGTCGGAAAGTGCACTAGCTAATGGAGAAACAAAGACCGTTTATTTAATTACCCTTTGTAGAACATACCTCCCCACTGCTTTCAAAATTAAATTAGACCTATTACCGTTGCGGCCTCTCCTGAAGTCTAAAAATACAATTCTGTAGAATTGGTATTATACGTATACAGTACGTCCTGCTCCAAATATAATCCTTACACATGGATATTCTCCGCCAGATGGCGCTGTGCACTGCAGACATGCAAAAAAACAGGCTCCTCCCGGCCCTTCATATACCCAGGGACCTCCCACAAATCCCCAGCATTGAAAAGCAGTGAAAAAGAAGCCGGGAGAAACGAACCACCAACTGGTAATAACAACAAAGATAGCAATCACCATACAGGGGATCCAGATTAATGCAAAAAAACCAGGGTGGGGTGGAGCAGGACGTACTGTATACGTATAATACCAAAACTACAGGTGAGTATCTCACAGAATTGTATTATTCTAAGTATACAGTACGTCCTGCTCCAAATATAATCCTCACACATCCAATAGCAGTGTCCATAAAGTAGGGTGGGATCCCCAACAAAAAGGCACAGCAGACAGTTAAAAGCACTGTTACCTGGAAACCTTGCTACCAAGAGTGACATGAGCAAAGCTCTAACGTCAACCTCATAAAAACCTTTGAAAGGTAAGAACAGAGAACAAGAAGCGTTCTAGCAGACTTGTTCCACAGAAACCTGGTGCCGAAGGGCCCAAAGATACCGAGGCACAAGTAAAATCAGAAGTAAGGCGAGAAGAAGATTCTTCCCCTTAAAAGAACAGGCCTGAGTAACAGCCTGACAAGTCCAAAGGCAAACAGTAGTCTTGGCAGAAGCCGAAACCTTTCCTAGGACCAGAAGGGACAACCCATCCAAGTAAAGACCAGGCCAAAGGCCGCATAATCCCTGGAATCAGAGAAAATCAGGCACATACAGGATGGAGACGCCCGCAAGCCCCAAGGGGCAACAGTCCCCCTAAGGGACGAGAGACAATCCAGGAAAACACTTCCAACACCTGTAGAGGGAATGTAGACCCCCTTTTCTCAGCGATACTAGGAATAAGGCCCAGAAGAAAGACAAAGTATTGAATACATGAGCATAAGACACCACCTTAGACGGAATGACCGGTGTAAAGCGGAACACCACCTCATCTTGGTGTATATATCTATGAACGAGGGCTAGCTAAACAGAGCCGCCCGCTCAGGCACACGGTTGACTGAAGTAACAGTCCCTAGAAGGACAACTTGAGGGTAAGAACAGTCAGACAGCATCCGGAATAGGTACAAAGGGAACACCCCGCAAGGCAAGCAGAATAAATTCGAATCCCAACAGGGAACATAGAATTACGTGAGGAACGCACATGAGTAACCCTCTGAAAGAAGCCATAACCAAGGAAACTGAGCAAAAGACTTCTACAGGAAGGCGGACAGGGCAGAACCTGACCCTTCCGAGTACTGAGTTGGAGAATTCCAACTCCAACCAAAGCTGTAATAACTCTAGAACCCTGGGAACAGAGAACGCCCAACAGGGAAGAGACCTAGACTCACACCAATCAATATGGGTACGCATACCCTATAATAGATGGAAGAAGAAGAAGAAGCTTGCTCCTAGTCTTCCCATAGTCTCAATCACCAAGACAGATAAGTCTGTCTCCATCAAGATGGATGTTTCAGCAGTCAGGCCGTCTAGGCCAGAGTCTGTAGATTGGGGTGACGTAAAGGGGCCCTGAGTGATCAGAGCTGGCACTCCTGGCAGAACGCACAGATCTATTGTCCTCAATACCACATCTGCGAACCACACTCCACTAGGCCATCCGGGGGCCACCAGAATCACCGGTCCCCCCTTTCCAGAGCAATTCTGCGCAGAACCCTGCCTAGCAGGAGGCATGGAGAAAGACATACAGAACAGAATGTCCTGTCATAATATTACTTAATCATCATGACCACGGCCAGAGAATCCTGGGACAGGGAAACAAGGACCGAGAGCTTGTGATAGTGACAGGGCACACACAGATCCACACTGGTTGGCCCTCATAGTGACACAAGGATTAGCACATCCTGTCGCAGAGGGACCTCCACCGGAGCGAATACCACTGATATGCAGGGAACATTGTCCACCACCCAGATCAGGATCGGAGACACATCCCGGAGGACCCTCCTGCATCGGGTCCCTCCCTGAATATTCAATGTAGGCCAAGGCCGTCAGCTAGGCCTAGCTCCCCCGAACAGGCAGGCCCTGAAGAGGAGTAGGCAAGCGAGTTAGAACTAACTTGAACGCTCATAGATTCAAAAATTGATAGGTGTATAGGCCTCCTAAGGGCCCTACCTCCCCTGGAACCGTAGGGACTTCCAGACGAAGACCCCCCTCAACCTGATAGATTGGCATCCATGGTGACTGTCTACCCAGGAAAGGGCAAGAAGGGACTGCCCTCAGGCAGGTTCCTTGAGTTCATCCACTACAAGAGGGACCTCCTCACCAGGGAGGAAGGCACAAATACCCTGCTCCAGGGATGCTGGGTCCTTGTCCCGTAGGACAAAAAAGAGAAGTTGCAGAAGGCCCCAGGGGGGACTGAGCATAAGGGGCCTCTTCGAAGTACGCCACCAGCGGGCCCACCAGCTGCGTCCCCTGCCTGGTGGAGGGACGGGGACAGCTAAGAGGGACTGAGCCCATCCAACCAGAATGTCCACTTTATTGCTGAGGAAGGAAGATCCTTGCTTGAACTGTATAAAATTCATTCATAGGAATAGAGTTACCAATGAAGGGGACAATAAGGACTTGGGGTGTTTGATCACCCCTCCAAATGACTCCCAAATGGACACCCTCCAGCCGAGTATCCAACGTAGCCAGACATAGAGACTGGGAAGTGATGAGGACGTCCAGGTAGGTCATCGTGCAGACGCCCCTTGGTCTCATGAGAGACCACACCCCCGTCAGCAGCTTGGTGAGCACTCTGGGAGCTGAAGAGAAGCCAGATGACAAGGTCATGATTATCAGTGTTGGTCAACCAACGCGAATCTGAAGAACCTCGGTGTCCAAAAGACACAGGAAAGTAAGGATAAGCAGCATTGAGCTCCACAGACGGCAAGAAGCCCCCGACGCACAAGGAGCTGATGGCCGAGCGCAGAGTTTCCATTGCAGAAACCGCCTGTAATAGACAAATTGCTGAAAACCTGTGAGACCAGATTGGGCCAGACTGACCCATCCTTTTTTGGGGAACTGTGGAAAGGTTAGTGTATCGGCCCCTGCCCCTGCCTATTAAGGGCAATCTGCAAGAGACCCCCAGACCCCGCAGGCCTTGCAGGGCCTGCACCAGCACCTGAACAGAGGCAGTGACCAGGAGCACCCGGGACCCGATAATCTTGGGGGAGGCCGTGCAGCAACTCTATCTTGTATCCGGAGGGCACTACCTCCTGAATCCACCAGTCTGAGGCGTGATACCTCCTGGCATGAGCACGGTGCCGCAGCCGTCCCCTCACCCCGACGGGCAAGGGCGTCCCAACATGCTTGAGGGGATTTTGGTGGAAGATTTAGACTTAGCCCCGCCAGACGGGCCAGGGCATTATATGCCGCTCCTGGGGCAGGAGTCTGAACGAGCCCCCAGGAAGGACACCCCTGGTTCTTGTTTTACACTATGGTAGGGAGGGGGAGGGGTTACCCTGCCCCGAGGGGCCGGGACGGCCGCCTACGTTTAGGTGAATTGCCCTTATTTACCAAACAGGTCCAGACAGGCTCCAAACAGGTGTTGCCCTCTAAAGGGAAGCCCAGTAAGAGTCATCTTAGCATCATCGCCAGTACCCCACTGTCGCAGCCAAACCAAGCGATGTATAGCCACCACAAGGGCAGAAGTCCTTGCACACATTCTAATGGTGTCATCCAGTGCTAATAGGATACATTTTTCAAATACATCACAACTGGAGAGTGCATTAAATGCATCCCAGGGGAGATACTCAGGGTGATGAACAAGCATCTTTCTGATGAGGGTTCTAGCTGCCACTGCAGTGATGACCGCGGCACAGACCGGGCGCACAAGAAAAGGCGTGGGAGGCCACAGATCAATGCGCCGGTCCTCAGCATCCCGAAGGGTACTATAAACAGGGGCTGTAATAAAAGGGGGGGTTAGAAACCCCTACGATCTGCGCATCTACCACGGGGGGTGATGACTAACAATTGACCACCTCAGGGGGAAAAGGGGTTATTTCTTATCCCAGACCCCTGGAATTTACTGGGGAATTGCCATTCCTTGAGTACAAGAGCATGGAAAACGAGCCTGCTCTAGAAAATCCAAGCGCGCTGTCGCTGTATGAAAACGCTCCCCTCTCGGCTTGGAGGCCTCACCAGGGAGAGAGATAGACAGGACCTTAAAAACCTTAATCAACAAATCTCACACTGGCCCCAGGATTCAGGGCCAGAATCGTCATGACTCCTCGGCCTCACATCAGGTGAGCCTGAGACAGAGACCAGCTCTCCTTCATCAGAAGGGGTATAGTCACACGGAGTAGTCAACTCCTCAGTTCCCAGAGGACAAACAGAAAACAGAAGGCGTCAAGGGCCACTTCTTACCAGGGCCCCTGCGCCCTGACAACCTCGCCATAATCTGATCAGCCGTAGGCAGTCTGGAAGACACAGCAGGCTGCAAATCCCCACTTGTATGCGACTCAGCAGGAGTGAGAATTAAGCATGGGGAAATAAGTGTATTGAAACGAGGTGCAGCCACTGGCAACCCTGATTACAGGGCCAGTGCTTGCTCGGCACAGGGTCCGGAGACCCGCGCCCTGTCAGCGTCAGCATGGGGTTGACCACACGCTATACACAGCCGGTCTTGTCCCAGAGGGACCCCGGTCACATAATTCTGAGATGCCTATCTAGGCACAATATGCCAGCAGGGATTTACGCAATAGGCCACCCTGGATGCCCCAAAGACCCGCTAGGAAGGTGGGAGAATTTTACAAAGCCCGCTATAATTTAACCCAGGCCGGGGAAGCCACTGGATTCAACTGTCTGAAGACATAATGTGAATAAAGGGTGTCAGAGCCATGCGCAGTAATAAGAATCATGAAATCGCCCGTGAGGGCACTTACAGACCAAGGTAGGAGGAGGGCCGTTACCACGCGCGCGCGACTAACATCAAAATGGCGCCAAGCGAACCTCGAAGGGCGGGCCAGAGCGGGCCGTGACGCGGAGTGCGCCAAACCAGGTCCCCGCCCCCCCCAAGAGCGCGAAGCTCTAAGGCAGTAGAAAATATTGTAAAAAGAAGCAGAGTGTATGACACACATAGCATAGATGATTTTTGCCAATGGAGACGCCGCAGCGTCTAGGGTCAATAGTGTAAAGAGAAGCAGAGTGTATGACACACATAGCATAGATGATTTTTGCCAAAGGAGACGCCGCAGCGTCTGGGGCGACGACGACGCCCGGCGCAGCACATCCAATAAGGAAAGAGACGAGCGCGGCGGCGGCGGCAGATAACAATAAAAAGGCAAACAGCGCGGCTCTGACACCAAGTTACAAGTCAAGGACAATACTAAGGCCATAATCGTGCAATCGCAGTACACTTGAGACCGCCACACACACCCCCCCCTTTCTTTCCCCCCAAGCTACGGGGGGGAAACGAGGGAGGATGGTGACCCTTTGGATAGGGCCCACCGCTACACGGGGCACGGGGCAATAATGCGGGAGGGACATCCACTATGAGGCTCACCATCAGCCTAACCGCCTACCCTTTGGTGGGGAACTGCGGTGGAGCATGGCTCCATTAAGCACATAAGGTGCTGCCTACCTTCACCCGACCAGCGCAGCCCAGGCTGGGAGGCACATCACAAGGAGCACGGGTGGAAACAGTCCCACAGGGCCGCAGGCTGTAAAAGCCCCGCTCACCTGCGAGAGAGTGATACTTCATGTCTTCGCAGTCGGCACTGCAGAGAAATCTGGGGATTTGTGGGAGGTCCCTGGGTAAATGAAGGGCCGGGAGGAGCCTGTTTTTTTGCATGTCTGCAGTGCACAGCGGCATCTGGCGGAGAATACCCATGTGTAAGGATTATATTTGGAGCAGGACGTACTGTATACTTAGAATAGTCTAAGCGTCCCTGCAGCATACTGTTCAGGATGCCCCACTGTGTCACTTCCACCCGTAATGGCCCACAATCACTTACCTCACGTTGGTGCCATGTGGTTTTTTATGGTATGCATGGCATAAAGCTCAGAGGGGAAGAGAGCCAGTTTTTACATTTTACCCTTTGTCAACTGGTAAGGGATTCATGAGACCCGTATACCAGTTCACAAGGCTGGCAAGTCATCTGTGGCTAGCAAGTGACTTGCTATTAACCCCCAGCCCCCCTATTACCTGCCTCCCCAAAGCCCAGGGGGGGGCAGAAGGGCCAATTTAAGTGGTGTGGGCTTGTAGCCAGCAGGTCGGGGAGCCACCAAAGTTGGCACCTGTGCCCTGTTCTAACAGCCCTGCATAGCTGATCCCCAGACTGGGTAAGCTGGGTAGAGGGGACCCCGCATAATTTTTTTTGATTTTCGACCCTTATATTCTCAAAAAATTGGGCTTCTCCCCCTGCCCCTTCCCCGGGAAAGGGACCCCCATTGTTTTAACCCTTTACAGTGTGGATAGTAGTTTTATTTTATTTGTAAATGTTACACAAACGCAGGGCTACCGATACATATGTGGCACCGTTGTAATAAGGAGGAATGGGGCTTTCACATGCAATATGGTTTTCTTTAATAGAACAAATGCTTTATTTAAAATAAAGGAGACAATTTATTAAAAAATTATATTTTTTTACGCATTTCATGTTAAAGCCTAAACTCTGCTGCAAAAACATTATAGAATTTATCTGGAAATTCCAGCAAAATTCATGGTTAAACATGGCCTAAATTGGTGAAAAATGACATGTCAACAGAGGGTGACAAAACTTCAAGTAGGCGGGCAATTAAAAGGGTTAAAAGTACTTATGCATGTTAGGTATTGTTCTATTCAGAGGACCTTGCGCTTTCAGATTTTTTTATTTGCATATTAATATTTTAAGAAAAACATGTTTTTTACTGTGCTTTTTTTACATTTTTTAGGGAAACCCTGTGCAACCTAAAAATTCTTTGAATGGATTAATTGCAGAAAGATGAGCCTATTACAACAAGCTGAGTATGCGTAGAAAGCTTACTTGTGTACTTTCAGGGAATATATGGTTTATGGAGGGTATTCCAAATGAAAAGGGTTGTTTTGGTTGAAAAAGGGCAAGGTGTGCACTTTGCCTGCAGATTACCCTGTTCGGGGGATCTTGCTTTTTGAGATTTAATTGTTTCGTGTTTACATATAGTCTTTTTAGGAAAATGTGGCTTTAATTCTTTTTTATTTTTTTTTAGGGAAACTCTGTACAACCAAAGAATTAATTGAGGGATTGTTTCCAGAAAAGTGCCCACATCAACAAGCCTGGTGTGTGTACTTCCAGAGAATATATAGTTTGTGGGGGTGTATTTCAAATGCAAAGGGTTGTTTTTCTTGAAAAACAACAAGATGTGCTTAGCGCATAGCATAGTTGTATTTTATCTGAAAATCTCCTAAAGCACTGTTTCAGTTTGGGGGAGACTCCTGGGCAGGAAAGGGTGTCTACTAATACACATGTGGTACCGTTGTAACGAGGATAAATTATGGGGATTTCACACGCAATATTTTATTGACAAACATTTTTTTATTACAAAAAAACACTACAAACTGTAGAAAACTGTTTTTTTTTTGCACATATTTCACCAAAAGGTATTGAGAATTTACAAAAAAGGCCAAATAAGACATTTCATGTTAAAGCCCAGACTCAACAATAAATATTTTTCCTGGGAAATCCCTGGAAAACCTTTCACAAATCCCAGTTGAACATGTATAGCGCAAAATAGTGAAACATGGTCTGGCAACAGAGAATGACAAAATCTCTATTTAGGCTGGCACTTAAAGGGTTACAAAAATGAAATACAAGCCTGGCTGGTTATTTCTTGATGTCAGGTGTATAAGTGACCCCTCCTCCCACCATCCAGCATATTTATATGGATTTTTATCATTGGGCCATTTTTTTACAATAGTAATGCTTTAAGTCATTTGTATTTTTAAAATTTAGGTCTGCTTTAACCCTTTAAATGCTAGCCACGTAAAATTTACGTGGTTGCCTCTCCGTCACTTAAGTGCCAGCCACGTAAATTTTACGTGCCTGACTTTCCCCACCACCTCCGCGCCCGCCGCCTCTCCTCTTCATGGGGGGGGGCTCCGATCACCCCCCCGGCTCTTCCGTCTTCTGGAGGGGGGCATAACAGCCCTTCTACCACCGCAGCTTCCGATGGTGCGGCCGTCATCTTTGGCCGAAGGGGCGGGGCCAAGGGGCCAATGACGTCATCGCCGGGTGTCATCGGGGCACCCGGCAGTTCAGCTGTCAGATGCCAGTGATGGCTGGACAGAGGAGGAGGGAGGTAGGCGTATAGGGGTCCATGTGACCCCTATACCAGTTCACAAAGCTCGGGGGTCTGGCAAGTCACCTGCAGCTAGTGGGTGACTTGCCATTAACCCCGAGACCCCCCATTACCTGCCTCCCAAAAAAACCCTTATATTCCCCCAAGAAATGGTGCCCCCCCCCGTGAAGGGGGACCCCACACCAATTTTTTTTATTTAACTCTTTACTATGTGGATAGTAGTTGTATTTTATTTGTAAATGTTATAAAGTGCTCTTCTAAGTTTAGGGGATCACCTGGACAGGAACGGGGGGCTACCGATACATATGTGGTATCATTGTAATCGGGAGAAATGGGGCTTTCACGTGCACTATGGTTTTCTTTAATAAAATAAATGTTTTTGTTAAAATAAAGGAGACAATTTAAAAAATATAATTTTTTTTTATTTTTTTTACTTATTTACTTAAAAATATATATTAAAAAAGTAGAAAAAATACAAACAAGACATTTCATGTTAAAGTCTAAAGTCACAAAAAGAAAATATGCCATTTTCTTGGAAATTCCTGCAAAAATCACAGTTAAACATCACGCAAAATGGTGAAAAATATCCTGTCAGCAGAGGGTGCCAAAAATTTCAAGTAGGCTGGCAGTTAAAAGGTTACCTATGCATGTTGGGTATTGTTCTGCTCGGGGGACCTTGCGCTTTCAGATTTAGCTTGTTTTTTCTAATTTGCATATTGATATTTTAAGAAAAGGTGTTTTTTATTCTGCTTTTTTATACAATTTTTTGTGAAACCTTGTGCAACCTAAGAATTCTTCGAGATATTACTTCCAGAAAGATGAGCCCACTACAACAAGCTGGGTACGCTTAAAAAGCTTAAAATGTGTGCTTTCGGGGAATATATGGTTAATTGGGGATATTCCAAATGTAAAGAGTTGTTTTGGTAGAAAAAGCACAAGGTGCGCACTTTGTCTGCAGAGCTGAAATTTTGAAGTAAAATTACCGTTATGCGCATGCTTTACTTTGGGGTGTTTGGCAACTCTCTCCTTGACAGAACCTATGCATGCTGGGTATTGTTCTGTTTGGGGGATGTTGCTTTTTCAGATTTTTTTCTGGTTTGCATATAGTTTTTTTTAGGAAAATGTGGTTTTGATTCTGCTTTTTTATTAATTTTTAGGGAAACCCTGTGTAACCAAAGAATACATTGAGGGATTACTTCCAGAAAACTGCACCTATGTCAACAAGCCTGGTACGCCTAGAAAGCCTGAGGTGTATACTTCTAGGGAATATAAAGTTTGTTGGGGGTATTTCAAATGTAAAGGGTTGTTTTTCTTGAAAAACTGCAAGGTGCGCATATTGCATAGCATAGTTGTATTTTATCTGAAAATCTCCTAAAGCGTTGTTTCAGTTTGGGGGAGTCTCCTGGGCAGGAAAGGGTGTCTACCTATACATATGTGGTACCGCTGTAACCGGGAGAAATTGGGGTTTCACACAAAATAAGATTTTATTGACAAACTTACATTTTTTATTACAAAAAAACACTACAAATTGTAAAAAATAGTTTTTTTTTTAATTTTTTTGCATAATTTTCACCCCAAAATATTGAGAATACACTTAGAAAATGACAAACAAGACATTTCATGTTAAAGCCCAGGCTCTGCTGAAAAAAACAATATATTACTTTCCTGGGAAATCCCTGGAAATCCCTTCAAAAATCACAGTTGAACATGGGGAGCGCAAAATAGTGCAAAATGGTCTGGCAACAAAGGGTGACAAAATCTCAAGGTAGGCTGGCACTTAAAGGGTTAAGCTGTGCTGATCTTTGTACCTCAAGAACATATATGGTTAAGCCCAGCACACCTGTGTAAATCAATTCAAGCAAAAAAATGAGTAATTGAAAAGTTTATATTTGAAAAATATTGAGAATACGCGAATCAGTTCACACCTTTATAACACATATTGCGCAGTTAAAATTGTCACAAATGTTCAAAGTAAATCCTGGACACACCAACAATCATATGTAAATAATCAAAGTGTCATGGAACAGTTGGCTATAAGTTTGGCAATATATGGAGTGTGCATTAGTTAAGTGAACCAAATGAGAATAGCAAGGGAGTTGCGTTTCCCTGCTGTTTATCATGAAAATGAAGCACAGGATAAGGATAAGCACACGTTCTAATTGCCACACTCTAGCTCACATCGCTCATAGGAACGTTTCTGGACCTGGTCCCTTCGCTCAGCTGAGGAAGGGACCAGGTCCCGAAACGGTCCTATGAGCGATCCTTACCTGGTAAAACTTTAACCATGTCTCTTTGTTCTATCTGATGTCACTTTGATGTTGCATGTCTTTTTGAACTGAATGCGCTATGGTTCTCATTACGGACATTGTGAATACAATTGTCATCTTCACTTAGTGTGCAATATATATGGCTTATTATCACTGTGCTCTAGTAGGATGGTTTGATTGACATAAAATTTGTCCATTTGCACCACTGCCTGCGCTTCACATTGAATTGTCCTGCATACAAGATAATTGATATTAACTACTGGTCACCTGAAAGATATACACCTTGAGCACAGCTAGAGGGCAGCATTCCCTATGCTTGTGAGCTAAAGTGTGGCAATTAGAACGTGTGCTTATCCTTATCCTGTGCTTCATTTTCATGATAAACAGCAGGGAAACACTACTCCCTTGCTATTCTCATTTGGTTCACTTAAATAAAGACTTATAGCCAACTGTTCCATGACACTTTGATTATTTACATATGATTGTTGGTGTGTCCAGGATTTACTTTGAACATTTTTGACAATTTTAACTGTGCAATATGTGTTATAAAGGTGTGAACTGATTAGTGTATTCTCAATATTTTT